>OX451736.1:550098034-551373533 GCA_948472305.1 Vicia faba | reverse complement strand
TATAAATTATTTTACTAAACTGAAGATTATGAAAAGTAAATTTAAGAATTTCTCCATCTTCAAATACAATTCTATAAAGGACATGAAGTAGATCTAAGAATTTCTCCATTTTCAAATTACAGATCTATAAAGACATGTGTGTTACGTAAGGTTGCCGAAACATACCAAAGTGTTGGTGCAAGGTGATAAAATTGAGGACGAAGAGAGAAAAAGAATAAATGTTATAAAGCTGCCATAAATGATTGAAGAGAATTGAGTGTATTAAATCTAAACCTAGTACACTTATTTATACACAAAATTAGTAAAGATAAGGATGCCACATAGGGCCTAAAGAGAATATCCTACAAATGGCAAATATTAAATTACCCTCTAATATCATTCCGTAATTTAGTAACTATCAGAAGTAACAACACCTATTTCATCTCTCAAGCGAAGAAATTGGTCTGTTTTTATCGCCTTCGTCAGAACATCTGCCAGCTGCTTCTGAGTGCTACAATGCAGAACTTCTAACACTCCTTTCTGCACTTGACTTCTCAGAAAAGATATTTCGTCTCAATATGCTTGCTTATTCCATGTAGCATGGGATTCTTGGCAAGATTGATTGCAGACTTGTATCAATCAACAGCTTCAGAGGTTTCTCTATTTCAATCTTCAAATCCTCCAGAAAATTCAGAAGTCAAATAGCTTGACATGCAGCTACAGCACCTGCAATGTATTCAGCTTCACATGTTGACAAAGGCACAACATGTTGTTTTTTGGAACTCCAAGAAATTGGACCTCCCGGAAACTTGAACAAGTACCCATACGTACTTCTTCTGTCAACTCTATCTTCACACCAATCAGAATCAGAATAACTAGATGTTCTGATTCGATATTTCTTCCAGATGGAAATAACACTCCATATTGAAGAGTTCATTTTACATACCTCCGATTCTTGACAGCAGCTTGGTAATGAGACCACTTTGGTTTGCTCATGTATCTGCTAACTATTCCAACTGCATAGCAAATATCATGTCTGGTATTACATAAATATCTCAGAAAACCAACCATCTGTTTGAAGGTTGTAGCATCCACATCCTCTCCATCAGAATCAGAGTCCAACTTCTGATTCGTATCAGCAGGTGTGATAGCAACCTTTGCAATTTCCTAGCTCAAATCTCTTCAGAAGTTCAATTTCATACTTCAACTGATGTAAAATAATTCCTTTCTCAGAGTATATAAATTCCATCCCTAGAAAGAAACTCATTTTTTCAAGATCTGTCATCTCAAATGCATTCATCAGAACTTTCTTGAACTAAGCTATCTCTTGTTCAGAATTTCCTGTGAGTAATATGTCATCATATACAAACAGACCAGAATCATATTACCTTCTGAAGTATGATGAACATAAACACCATACTCCATCTCACACTTCTGAAATCCTTGTTCCTTGAAAAACGAATCAATCTTCAAATTCCAAGCTCTAGGCGCTTGCTTCAATCCATACAATGCTTTGTGTAATTTTGAACACCATCCCTTCCTGATTTTTTTTCCCTCAAATCCAGGAGGTTGTGAAACGTATACCTCTTCTTGTAATGGACCATTCAAAATGCAGATTTTACATCTAAATGCATCATAGGCCAATTCCTGTTAGCAGCTATTGCAAATCACTAGTCTGATTGTTTCATGTCTCGTCACAGGTGCAAACACTTCAAAGTAATCCAGCCCAGGTTTCTGTAGGAAGCCTCTTGCTACTAATCTCGCTTTGTGTTTGCCAATTGATCCATCTGGCTTTAGCTTCTGCTTGAAAACCCATCTGACGCTGATGGCTTTCTTGTCTTTTGGAAGTTCTATCAGCTACCAAGTCTTGTTTCTCTCTATAGCATCAAGTTCTTCTTTCATGGCCTGTAACCAAACTTGCTGCTTAAAAGCCTCTTTCATACTCACGGGTTCAGAGTCTACTAATATGGCACACTAAACGATTTCTCCTTCAGAATCTACTTCAGTATCATGCAACATGCTAAAATATGCAAACCTACTTGGTATTCGTCTGATTCTCTGAAGCTTCTCCAGAACTCGGAACAATGCTAGCTTCTGGACTTTGTCCAGAATTATTTCCTTCAGAATTACCACCTTCAGAGTTTACTTCTGGAAACTTGTTCTCCAGACCCATGTCTTCAGAGTTTTCCCTTCCAGAAATATAATCACCACTACATTCTGGATCATCATCAGAATCTGGATCAGAATCAGATCCACTATCAGAATCTCCCTGAGAATCTCCCTGAGATTCTGACTCATCTTCAGAGTCTTCATCTTCTGACTCTGACTCGCTTCAGAACTTTCTGAAGAATCTTCAGAAACTAACTCTGGTGTTGGCGTTACACCAGAATCTGATTGAAGCTTGTTCCAATCCCATGTTTCTGACTCTTTCACAATGACGTCTCTGCGGATTTCAACTTTGTTGGTTTCTGGACAATAAAGCTTATAGGCACTTGTACTGTGGTACCCCACCAGTAACATTACTTTGCTTCTATCATCCCAATTTTCGTCTTCTAGCCTCTGGAACGTGTTTGTAGCATACATAACCAAACACCTTCAGATGGCTAACACTTTGGCTTGTCTCCAGTCCATTTTTCTAAAGGAACAATTTCCTTCAGCTTCTTTGTTGGACACCTATTCAGAACATATGTTGACGTGGGCAACAACTTCTCCCCATGACATGTGAGGTAGCTTCTTCTCTTTCAGCATACTTCTGGTCATATCAAGCAAAGTTTTTGTTTCTTCTTTCAGCAAGACCGTTGTGCTGAGGTAGTATATGGAGCAGGTAACCTCGTGTTCTATTCCATTCTCCTCACAAAACTTCTGGACACTCTGTAGAGTTATACTCACCTCCACCATATGTTCTCAGAATCTTCAGCTTCTGACCACTCTGCTTCTCAGCCTTCACCTTGAACTTCTGGAACTCAGTAAACACTTCATGCTTGAACTTGATGAGTGTTACCCATGTAATTCTTGTGAACTCATCCACAAAAGACACAAAATATTTGTTTCCTCCAAGTGAAGATACTGGAAATGGTCCACACACATCAGAATGTACTACTCCCAAAGCATGCTTTGCTCTGGGGGCTACTTCTGATGTAAATGGCAATCTGGGTTGCTTGCCTTTCATGCATATCCTCACATGACTTATGAGGCTTCACAATCTTCGAAATGCCATGTACGAGCTTCTTAGAACTTAGATGCCCTAAGCTTCTATAGTTCAAAGTGCCCCAACCTCTTGTGCCACAGCTTACTGTCACCTTCAGCGCCTTCTGCACTAAGACACTCTGCTTCAGTTGTTTCTACATCCACCTTGAATGTTATGTTTGCTTCCCTGCTCAGACTTCATAATCAACTTCTGATTAGAATCATACAACGTCAGAGGTTGTCCTTCATAACCACTAAAAACCTTTCTCAATAAGCTGACCCACACTCATCAGATTCTTTTAATTCCAGGAACATACCAAACATCTTTGATCAGAATGTTTTTTCCATTTTTCACTCTGACTCTGACATTTCCTATACCTTCTGCATTAAGATACTTATCATCAGCACATCCGATCTTTGTTCTCCTTCTGGAGTCAAAGTTTATCAGCCATTGTTTGTTCCCAGTCAAGTGGTTTGAACAGCCAGTGTCCATATACCACCAATCGTATGAACAGTTTCCATCAGAATCAGAAGTTATCAGTAGCACAAGTTCATCATCAGAATCTTCTCTGGCTATATTTGCTTCCTTCTGATTTCCTTCCTTTGTTTCTACAATCTCTGGCAAAATGGCTAAACTGTTTACAACAGTAACATTGAACCTTCTTCTTGTCATACCTTTCCTTTCCATTCTGATATTTCTTTTCATCAGAAGTTAAGGTTTCTGACTTCTGGAATTTATCACCACGTTTATTCTGCTTCTGGTCCTTCTTGACAAAGAAGCTTTCCAGAGCTTGCTCCACTTCCCTCTCAGAAGTTCTTTCAGTCAGACGCAACTCTTAGCGCTTCTAGACTGCTTTGCAACTCTTCTATTCTCATGGTTTCCAGATTTTTAGAATGTTTCAATAGAAACAACAATGTAATCAAACTGAGGAGTAAGTGACCTCAGGATCTTTTCTATGATTACCTGTTCAGAAGTATTTCTCCACAAGCTTTCATCATTAGTGATCAGAATCATTCTGGGAGATGTACTCAGAAACTTTCTCACTGTTCTTCATGTTGATATCCTCATATTGCTTTCGCATGGAATAAAGCTTTACCTTCTTTTACTGACATGTCACCACCATAACATCTGGCCAGTATATCTCATGCACACTTTCATCCACACACTGATGGATATAGAACAAAGCTTTCTGATCCCTCTTCCTTGTAGCTCTTTCTGCTGATTTTTGTTCTTCAGTAGCATCTGCTGCAACTGGAACATAACCTTCAGTAACAAGATCCAGAACATCCTGAGCACCAAACAGCACACGCATTTGTATCTTCCATCTGTTCCAGCTTTTGCCATCAAAACTGGAAGTTTAGTGTTCAAAACTACTGCCTCCATTCATCTTAAACCTTGCATAAAAACTCAGATCTCAGATTCTCACTCAGTGTTTCCCAAACCCACAGAATCAGTGTGGTTCTGTTTCAAATTTTTGTTCAAGTTTCAACAGAAATCAGGAATCAAAAAAATCAAACACACATCTCACTATCACTCGTGTTTCTCAGAATTTCAGAATAAACCAATAGCTCTAGATACCAATTTGTTGGTGCAAGGTGATGAAATTGAGGAAGAAGAGAGAAAAAGAATAAATACTATAAAGTTGGCACAAATGATTGAAGAGAATTGATTGTATTAAAGGTAAACCTAGTACACCTATTTATACACAAAAATAATAAAGATAAGGATGTCACATAGAGCCTAAAGAGAATATCCTACAAATGACAAATACTAAATTACCCTTTAATACAAAGTAGATAAATACGATTTGAAACCAAATTTATAAAATATGGTAATAGTATAAATGGATCCATATATAAAACAGGTTAACCTACTCAAGTAAATTTGATTTAAACTAATATATTTTCAAAATTAAAAAAAATGTTTTTAGCTATCTATTTCATCAGATGGAATAAAAATTGAGTAAAAATATAATTTTTTAAACACAGACACAGAAAGGTGAATTTTTTTATCAAAAATCAGCAAAAATGAATATGAAAATGACATGCAATAAATAAAATTTCAAAAAACGAAACCTTTGTTGATGTTGATGGCGACGGTTTGAAGCAAATCAATGAAGGAATAACCTAAAAAATAAGTATAATGTGTTAGTAAATGGATGAAGATGAAGTTGTACAAAAAGAAAAGTAATACATTTGTATAAAATTTGAGTGAAAGAGAGAAGTGGTCAGAATGAAAGAGAGAAGGAGAGGAAGTAGAGACGAAGAGAGAAAAATTTAAGTAAAAAATGGTATATCAAATTTTATAAAAGAGAGCCATCATCATATTTTAATAATAAAATGTTTAATATTTTGTGTAAAACGATCAAAATACTAACATTTTAGTGACGTGGTAGATGTAGAGTGAAGGGGGTAAATGAGAGTGTTTCTATCGTTTAAAGTTTTCTTATAGGATAGATTTTTCACTATTTTATGTAAATGAAAATGATTATTTTACATATGAAAAATAATAATAAATTAAAAATAGAGTATATAAATTATAAAAAGTTAATAGAAAAATAAACATTTCTATTTTATTTGAATGGTAAAGTGATTTATTATAATTTAAGAATTTGTTTTCACAAAATAATATATATATAATATATATATATATATATATATATATATATATATATATATATAATATATATATATATATATATATATATATATATATATATAATATTTATTTTAGTCCTTTAACTATATGTCATGGTTCAGTTTGGTCTCTAACTTTATATATATTATATTATATATATATATATATATATATATATATATAATATATATATATATATATATATATATATATATATATATATAAAATATTTATTTTAGTCCTTTAATTATATGTCATGGTTCAGTTTGGTCTCTTAATTTTTTTTTGTCAAATTGGTCCCTTAATTTTCAAAACGTGACCATATTAGTCCTTTCGTTAGTGAACTGTTAATCAAAGTCAAAAAAACAGACTTCAGGTGACATTTGACTTACTGAAGTGGCTAGCTGGAGTCCAAATGGCATTTGTCAAAAAACTCATATTTTTTAAATAGTTTCTAATCCTAATCTTTATCCTAATAATGCATTTTTCTTTCTAATCCAATTTTTAATTACAACTAACCACAACCTCTCTCTCTTCCCAAATCTCATTCTTCTTCTTCTTCCGCTGTCGTAACCGTCACCGTCGAATCTCCATAAAAACTCCAAGAACCTTCATGATAGCAGGAAGAGCAATAAGTCCAGCCCCAATAATAGTAGTAGTTAAATTGAGCACAACACCAGAAACACGGGAACCATGATTGAAACCATGATTTATATTAGGTAGTGTTTATAATTTTGCAGATTTGAGCTTGTAGTGTTTTGTGGAGGTGTTCGTGAGAAAATAGTTTATGGGTTGTTTGAACCGTTTGTTTCTCATCTCAAAGGTGAGATCTCGATTTGGATTTTGCCTCCTACCAATACTGCTTTCTGGTTCTCCAAATCTATATTTAAGAGAATGAGTTTGTCAATATTGTTTCTGTTATGGATTATTGCAATAATGTTCTGAGAAAATTACTCTGTTTATTTATAGCAAGGGAAAATATTGGAAGCTGAGAAAGCTATTAAAACATTATATGGAAAATAAATAGTTGCTTTGGTTATGTTAGACTTGACAGCAACAAATCAAAGTTCTTATGAACCTGAAGCAGGATGACTTGAACTGTTTAGTCGTCAATATCGAAAAGGTATTGTAAAATTTAAGTTTAGACATACTCCAGATTTGATTATTAAATGACGAATGGGTTTGAAGTGTATTTAAGCATAATTTCAAACTCATAACTCACTTGCCACAGATGTAAAATTAACATACGTTTGAGCCCAATTGACAGAAGGACTTGTTTGTTATATTTTGAAAATTAAGGGACTATTTTTGACACGAAAAAAAGTTAAGGGGCCAGACTGAACCATAACCTATAGTTAAGGGACCAAAATGAGTATTTTTCATATATATATATATATATATATATATATATATATATATATATATATATATATATATATAATATATATATATATATATATATATATATATATATATATATATATATAACTTCTTTCATCTTATTTTTTTAGACAAAATGACAAACACACTATAAACTTAGACATAACATGATACTGATTCATTGTTCGAATATAAAACGCCTTAGAAAATATTTGTTTTAGTTTGTAATCGAAAATTGGTGTTAATGAAGTTTGTCGTGGAATTTTTCATGTACAATTGAGAGAGTCTTTAGTAGGTGGATAAGGATGTATATGCAAGGCTGACATTCCAACGCCTAAGTCATTGAGGTTAAAGATGTGTAACTTGCAAGAATAAAGTAAAGCATATCTTGTGTGGCGCAAAATCATACGTATATATGAGTGGTAGTTAAAATTGCCCCTGGAGATTGTGACATAGAACACGAGAGACTATTGGATCGACTTAAAGGGTTGAGATGTCGTGCTCCAGTGTGTGGTTCCTTAGAAATGGTCTACTTGTTTGTCGCTTATGAGTGAACGAGGATCTAAATTAGGCCTTTGAATTAGGTTGATATTATTGGGTCATTGTTCGCGGGTGTTTTTGGCGAACAATCACGAGTTAGATTTGCTTTTGAGAATAACTCGAAAAATCTCAGGAGCAATTTGTGCAAATTAAATGTACAAGAAAATGTGTTTGCAAATTGAATGATCACGTTTGCACAAAGACAAAAACGACATAAACTTTAATTAAAGAAGAGTTTGGATAAATGCAATGAATAAAAATTGCAATAAAAGACATTAAATGAGAATGTGTTTCAAATGACATTAAAATAAGAATGTTCTAGTTAAGGAAACATAAATATAATTAAATAAAGGGACACGGTCTCGTACATGTTCCTTACAAATTGTTTCTCTCTTTGGCTTAGGTACTTCAGTTCTGTAGAGAGATGCATGATTTTTTGTGACTTCAAATACGGTTTATGATTCTGTTATTTATATTACTCTAAAGATAAATGTCGACCGTAGTTAATCCCTAAAAGATCATACACGATTTGAACTACTTAAATATTCGCATTTTGACTTGCTTCCCCGCGTCTTTAGAGAGATAATTGATGAGGAGTTGGACGGCATGCTAATAATCTCCTTTCAACGTGCTTTGAACTTCCCAATTTCCTTCAAGCCTATCTAATTCAGTTCTAGTAGCGTTTGTCGAAGCACTTCCTCGCTTACCTGATATTTTGACTTATAAAATTATTTTAAGTCCTAGACAACTGGTGACCTTGTCGAATCTAACCATTATGTCAAAATCCCCTTTTCGAGACTTTGTACATGTTTAGAGGAGAGAGTGATCCTAATATTATAGATCTATTCTTGATATTCTTCCAAACCAAGCTTACCACGCTTCGTCAAACTCTTTTGGGTCGACGTGTTTGATAAGTTAAAGCTCCTTCTATTGAGATTCCTCAATACTTACCATCTTTCAACGTAATTAGCTAGTCATACTTACCATATTTCAACGTAATTATCTAGTCTTATTTGTTGACTCTCTAGAATTCTTTATTGAATTTCTCCAGTTAGAATTTACAGGCTAATAGTCATTTGATCTGTTTGGAACAATTTTCTCCTAATCTTGGCTACCGAATAAGGGGCTAGGATTATTATTGACTTGTCAAGACTGGCCTTAAGAATATTCTACTTGTATGTTTTATGTCCTTTTTTTTCTCCTCGAGCCAAGGAATAGACTAATGGTGAGTAGAGTGAGAGTAAGTGGTCTTGGAAACACACACATTAGGAGCATGGATGCACTTTCTCTTGTGAACCTATTGATAATGAAGTTAAGTGGTGGATAGAGTCATAGTCACGTGCATGTACGCTCATTATTTTTTGCCTTTTGACAATGAAGTAGCAATGGAACGATAAAGATATCAACGGGGCCTCCAAAGATGAAGACTAACCTCTTTGGATAGACCGGGAGACGATGGAAATTGCCTTTATATTTGCTAATGAAAACAGTATGGGTGATGTCTTCAATGATGCAGTCCTTCTTCAGACTTAAGATGTTATTTATTGAATATGATAAAAGTAAATGCAATAAGTAACCCGGGTGTGTCGTTCCCCTTCATGAGTGTTTATTTTAGTGGGTGGTGTTTAGACTCCCCTTCAAAAAAAATTAGGTGGGGGTCATCAACCATTTAGGAATCTCCTTAACGTAGTTGTACCCTGCTAGTTGGGACTATTTTAAAGTTTTTAAATGTTGGTGCGAGTATAAGAATGGTGTACCCACTTTGATGTTCTTCTTTCATCTCTTCAACATTCACTGAACTTCAACCAAGTTAGATCGGGGTCAAGGGTTACTCTCGCTTAGGTAGGGGCAAGAAGATGTTTGAAGTATACATAATTGATTTCAATAACTTAATGACATGTATTATCTAGAAACCCCTTCCCCTTTAGTTGAACCTTTTATTAGAGCAACTGTGAGATTTAAGTCGAGTCCCCTTCAAGTTACACAGAAAGATTCCTAAAGTTCTTGTGACAAAATCCCTTTCTGGTGGGAACGGGGTCGTACGCATATCATCTTGGTGAACTATCTCAAGAAGAGAAGTATTTTAAGACTAAGTCCACCACCTTCTTGGAATGAATTGGATTTGTTGGAGGTGCGGGACTTTATAGTGTTGATCCTTCAAAACGGAAAAGGTAGTATATTGAAATTCATTTGTTAGTTAAAGAAACTACTAAAGAGGAAAGGCGAAACATCTTTAGTAAGAGCATATATTTTTTGAATCTTGTGGATGTTTGGTATTTTGTTTGCGAGGGTATCTACTAAATCCCATCATCCCTTACTTTACCTTGTATATAAGATGAGTTCCTTTAAGACTATGATTCATTTGAGGAAGACATTGAGGAGTAAGCATTCACCATCCATTATTGCTACCATGTGATCTTTAGGGGAGGCTTCCCTTTGTGACGGACCTCGAGATGTGAACCCTTTGATGGTTCTTGTGTCGAAGAAAACTAGACTTAAAAATTCTCCACCTTCTAGAGATGAAGTAGAGCGAGAGCCCCATAGTCATCTTGGTGGTGAGCTTATTCATAGGTGTACATCTTGCACGATTGGTGAAGGTTCTCAATAGAAGGGGATAAATTGCAATCCTTCCTTTGGCGAACCTACCTCCAAGAGACCTCGAACTCGATCGGGTTGGATCTACAAGGAATCTCACATGTTCTATCAGTAATCAAGTATCCATTGTTTCTTGCATGTCTGGGGTCCTAGAAAAGCTATTGAGCTTCAATTTATGTCTCTGAAATATACTATGTTTATTTTGTTGGTAAGTCGAAGATGGTTTATCAAGAGGAGATGGCAGAAATGTCATGAAAATGCGTAAGAATGTCGTTTTCTTAGATTTTTGAGCTTTTAGAAAGGATGCTTTAGCGCATGAGAGTCTTAGAATGGAGAAGAGAGTCCTCCAAGAACGCCTTGACGTGGTCAGGAAAAAGTTTCATCACGAGTCTTTAGGTCATGTCCATCTTCTAGACCTCGCAGCGTACTGACGTACTAAAACCTATATGATCTAATTCTATGTTAGGCTGCCTATTTACTCGCTTATCTATGTTGGAATTAATTTATATTTTAGGAATATCTTATTGATTAAGTTTGTTAGAAGATATTTTAGTATTTTATTATACCCTAATTTTGTGTATAAATAGCTTAGTAGTAGGTAGGTCAATGTAATTCATTATTCCTTATTTTGTAGTCGTCATTCAATATATTCCTTTTATCTTTCATCTCTCATTTATGCACCAACAGTGGTATTAGAGTCTTTGGTTCGAGAAAAGGACCAGAAAAGTGGGGGCGCATTGTGAGCTCATACTTGAGGGGGGTGTTGGAATAATATAGCAAGTGTGAGTAAGTGGGGAATTTTCCAGACTCTGGGAATTTTCCAGACTCTGAAGACAATCAAGGTTCTGGAGAAAGTCCAATTTTCTAAAGCAAGAGCTTCTGAAGGGGAAAGTTTTGGTGTCTGAGGTTCTGAAGTTCAAATTCAAAGGAAACAAAGAGTCAGAAGCATCCCGAGAAGATTTGAAGAGTTTGACATGTTACAAGACATTGAAGTAGACTCCAAAGGAGAAATTATTCAGTGTGCAATATTGGTAGACTCTGAATCCATGATTACGGAAGAGGCTCTTAAGCAACAAGTCTGGTTGTAGGCCATGAAAGAAGAACTTGATGTTATAGAGAGAAACAAGACTTGGAAGCTGACAGAACTTCCAAAAGGCAAGAAAGCCATCAGCGTCAGATGGGTTTTCAAGCAGAAGCTAAAGCCATATGGATTAATTGACAAACACAAAGCAAGATTAGTAGCAAGAGGCTTTCTACAAAAGCATGGGCTGGATTACTCTGAAGTGTTTGCACTTGTAGCGAGACATGAAACAATCAGACTAGTGATTGCAATAGCTGCTAACAGAAATTAGCCTCTGATGCATTTAGATGTAAAATATGCATTTCTGAATCGTCCATTACAAGAAAAGGTATACGTGTCATAACTTCCTGGATTTAAGAAAAATAATCAGGAAGGGATGGTGTTCAAATTACACAAATCCTTGTATGGATTGAAGCAAACGCCTAGAGCTTAGAATCTGAAGATTGATTCATTTTTCAAGGGACAATGGTTTCAGAAGTGTGAGATGGAGTATAGTGTTTATGTTCAGCACACTTCAGAAGATAATATGATTCTGGTATGTTTGTATGTGGGTGACATATTGCTCACAAGAAATTCTGAATAAGAGATAGTTGAGTTCAAGAAGGTTCTGATGAATGAGTTTGAAATGACAGATCTTGGGAAAATGAGTTTCTTTCTAGGGATGGAGTTTATGTAAGAAAGGAATAGTCTTGCATCAGATGAAGTATGAACTTGAGCTTCTGAAGAGATTTGAATTAGAGAATTGCAAAGTTGCTATCACACATGCTGATACGAATCAAAAGTTGGACTCTGATTCTGATGGAGAGGATGTGGATGCTACAACCTTCAAACAGATGGTTGGTTCTCTGAGGTATTTGTGTAATATTAGACCTGATATTTGTTACGCAGTTGGGATGGTTAGCAGATTTATGAGTAAACCAAAGCTGTCTCATTACCAAGCTGCTGTCAGGATTCTGAGGTATGTGAAGAGAACTCTGAAGTATGAAGTGTTATTTCCTTCTGGAAGGAAGATCGGATCAGAACTTCTGAGTTATTCAGACTCTGATTGGTGTGGAGACAAAGTTGACAGAAGAAGTACTTCTGGATACTTATTCAAATTTCTGGGAGATTCTATTTCTTGGTGTTCCAAGAAGCAACTTGTTGTTGCGCTGTCAACCTGTGAAGCTGAATATATTGCGGGAGCTCTGACTGCATGCCAAGCTGTGTGGATTCTAAACTTGCTGCAAGATATGAAGATTGAGGTGGACAAACCTCTTAAGGTGATGATTGATAACAAGTCTGCAATCAATCTTGCCAAGAACTCAATGCTGCATGGGAGAAGCAAGCATATTAAGACCAAGTATCATTTTCTGAGGAATCAGGTTCATAGTGGAATATTAGAAGTTGTGCACTGTAGCACCCAGAAACAACTGACAGACGTTCTAACAAAGGCTATCAAGACTGATCAATTTCTTCGTTTGAGGGAAGAAATTAGTGTTGTCAGATTTGTGTAAATATAAATTAAGGGATGATGTTGAAATTAATTTATATTTTAGAAATATCTTATTGATTAAGTTTGTTAGAGAGTATTTTAGTATTTTATTATACCCTAATTTTGTGTATAAAATAGCCTAATAGTAGGTAGGTCAATGTAATTCATTATTCCTTATTTTATAGTTGTCATTCAATATATTGCTTTTGTTTTTCATCTCTTCTTTATACACTAATAATCTATTGGACCGTCTATCTTACTAGAAACTGAATAATTTATTTTCTCACGTTACGGGTCTTGGTTCAGAACATAACAATTTAATTAAAACTTTTCAACCTTAGTTAGTTGGAGTTTCTTTCATCGTCTTGTAGAGCAACACAGATACAACAAACATAAAAAAATAATAATAATAATAATAAAAAATAAAAAAAGAGTTTGAATAACACTATTCTTTCTTTTAATGGGCAAATATGTGTATTTAATAAAATAGTGAAATCTATGTATATTTTATTCAATAAAATAGTAAATAATAGAAAGAGAATATCACTAAACTATTCACAACACAACAATATATCGAGTAGGAATGCAGATTGTGGCGCAGATTGAAAAACAATGAGAATGTGTGTCTACTTTATTGTCAAGTACGAATAGCAAATATTCTCCGATATTGCTTGCAAACATTTCTAATTTTCATTAACTTTCCTATATATAAGTAACTATTATACGAGTTTGTATACAACCATAGTCACAAAATAATTTAATAATAATTTGGAGACATGGACCTTTCACTCATACAATTGGGTGGCACTGGTTATAATCAGTGGTCACATATACAGTGACTTTGCATAATTGCATGTAAGCTTCCACTATTATATATATTGTTATTATGAGTGCTTAGTAGGTCACTGACTTAGCATCATGGTTTTAATTTATGATCTTCTTGTCATGTCTTTTTCATTGTTTCTTTTCGTTTGTGCATACTCTCTCGTTTTATACTAAAACAAAATTCTATAATAGCAAAAATAGAAGAAAAAAACTATCAAATTCAATTGAGTTATCATCAAGTTTATAAAGGTTGAAAACCCTTCCACAATAGGGTTCTGAACAAGTTGTTAGCATGCTACAATATGAATACAAAGGCAACAACTTCACGTATATAATAGTATTTCATTAAACTAGTATTGATCTGTTATATACATATTTTTCAGGTGTAACCAAGAGACTACTGCTGCTGCATAATGATGACACAACACAAGCCACCACAAAATATTCAAAAATTACTGGCTTATGTCTCAGATAGCTAACTTCTATGGATGTTAAGATTAACAAGTTACACCAACTTCTGCTCTACAAAATGTACACAAAATATATAACTAAACAAAAAGTATACTTTGATAAATGCCCTGTCATCGGTCATGCTTCAACCTCTTTGTTAGTGGTATGAGTCTCATCATTTTCACCATCCCCTTCTTCCTCTTCATCAGCTAGTTTTGTTAGCTCTTTCTGAATCATAATCTTTAGAGATGCCTTTCTTGGGGTGAGATCCTTATTGAATTGCTTACCTGAACAATGGTCAAAAATTGTGTTGGTCATATAAAATTAGGCTAAACTCTCATTATTTTTGTGAATTGTACAATTTGCTTCTATCTCCAAAATTCTCACAGTTACTGATAAATAAAGACTTTGCTCTTAAAGCCATAAAAGTTACTTTGATCATAAACCAAGGAAAAACAGGTAATAATAGCAAATTATGCATACCGAGTAGCTTCAAAATGTCGGTAAATGTCGCCTGCAAAAGAGAAGAAAATGTTAAGACTTTTGAACAACACAAAACCTTAACTAGAGAGAGGAATAATTAAGATTAAAATCAAAACATCAAGAGGTAGAATCAACACAGCAGCAAAATGCTAATCTAGTTCTATAAATTCCACTAGTAGTGATGAAGGAATTAAACAACTTTCGAATATAAAACTTCTTACCGTATTGAAGTCAACTTGTTTGAAAATATCACATATTGCATTGCGTAACTGATCATCACTGGGGTTTGACTTCTCTTTGTTTTTGCCCTTTCTTTTAGTAACCTTCTCTGCTTGACAAATACAAAAGATTCATTTTAAAGATGTTAAGCTAATAGGAAAAGTTAACATGTTCATTTTAAAGACTTCAATGTGCGCCTTAAACTGATAATGATGGAAGAACATAGAGTTCACGATGCCTACCAGTATTGTCTTTGGAAGAAGACTTGGTGAAAGTTGAGGTTTTCTGTTTTTCATTTTTCTTCTTCCTTGAAAAAACCTTTGGGCTTCCCTCACTAATATCATCATCGGACTCGGAGTGTGTGGAGAATGATTTCTTAGAAGTTCTCTTTCGTGGCGTGCGAGGTTTTTTCTGAAATGTCGTTTCCTTTGCTTTGCCTTTGGCAGCGAATTCTTTCTCCCTGGAAAATATTTTATTTATTTTACTCATTTTCTTCACATCTTCAGATTCATTATCGGATTCGGAATCATTTCTATCTTCACTTTCAGATTTCTGAGGCATTTCATCCTCAGATCTGTCAGGAACACCTTTTTCATCTTCTTTCTCAGAATCACTTTCGATGTCAGTTGTAGTATTTCTCTCTTCATCTGAAGAATCTTCATTTTTCTTCCGACTCTGAAAATCCATAAAGGTTAGAAAGCTAAATTTATTGGTTTCCAAGGTTTTAAAGCACTTTACCACTTCTAGTATATATCTGAAATTACATTTCAAATTTCAGCAATTAAAAAACATGAAATCTCACCTTAGCAGAGCGTCTTGACGTTGATGTTCCAGATCTCGATGAACCTTGCTTTGTTATGTGCTTGCGCTTTTTTCCTTTAACTGGCTGATAATAAGGAAAATATAAATAGTTGCACCAGAAACACTCATCTTGTCTTAAAGCAGAGTAAAATAACACACTAGTGGGAAAAGGTTGAAAGGAAAAGGGAAGTATTATAAACCTTTTCTTGTTCTTCAAGCAACACATCCCTTCTCACATGAGGGGCAACCAAAAAGTTTATTAGCTTTGCAATAATATCTTCCTGCATATGTAGAATACTAATAGCATGAGAAATTAACACCGGGGATGTTAAATCAACACAACAAAAATGCATCAAGGACTGCATTGACAATTCCCTTGATGCACACAATGTACTCAAGCATGAAAAATTTAGACATAGTAATGATAATACAATCCCCAAATTCCAAAGTTCAATTGAAAAGAAAGCTCAGGTTCTGTGTCAATAGGGTTAAACCAACAAACCTTCCTTGTATTTGCCTTTGCAACTTGTATGTCAAGCACATCGCAGATATCCAGCAACTTCTCTTTATTACACTTGTCAAATTTTTCTTTTACTTTAATCATTTGCTTTTCCTGCAGTAACAATATTTGGTTTTAGAAGCTTTGGCATAAAAGCAAGCATTCATTTTGTTATATATGACTTGATTGCAAGTTACAAGCATACCTCATTTTCATACCACACAAAACCAGAAAACCTTGATATGTTTTTCTTAACCTCAGCTGCCTGCGAATTACACAATAAAACATTAGTTAGATAGAAGCACAATATCATCTGTTTGCCTGTTAATTTTACTATTCCAGGTAAGTGTAACCTTTTAACTGTGTAAGAATAAACTTTGCTATATCATATGTTAACAGAAAACTAGTGGTGAAAAATAACAGTTATGAAAAACTTCGATTGTTCGTGAAATAGGATATACCTTTCCTCTCCTACAAAAGAGGATAGTATGGAGAAATTTTAAAGTATCATCAACCTTCCTTCTAGATAATTTAAATGCCACTGAAAAATAAAATGCAAGAGTTATAAAGTTAGCTGTTCTGAAGAAGTAGAAACATGTATCTGCGGTTTAAATGCATTATTGACAGGAAAAGTAATAAAAGAGACATCATAGCTCTTAATGGAAAGAAGAAATCGAACAAATGAAACACTGTACCATTGGGTATATCTTTTAAATGCATACCACTACCCTGCAAAGCGAAAGAAATATAGTAAACAAAATAAGTTTCAATATAATAACGCACAATTAGGGCTTTACTATGAATCTGGAATGATTGAATGAATACCTCATCGATGAAAAATTCTTTGGATATATCTCTCTCATATGATTCTACCAACCTCTCAACTGATTTCCTATCACGTACAGGACGATTGGTTGCACTTGCACTTGCAGGAGTCCTTGCCTCTGTCTCTTTCACCTGCTTCTCATGGATGTTTCGTCTCCTGCGCCTTTTTAATCCTTTCTCAATTCCCATGTCTTCAGAATCGTCTTCATTTGACTTATAGTCAACCTTATCATTAGCATCCTCCTCCTCTTCTTGACTTTCCATCTTTTCACTGATTTCATCTTTGTCTTCAGGGATCCCCTTCTGTTCCTTTACTTTCTTTTTCACCTTCTCCATATTGCCCTTTCCTCTCCCACGCTTCTTCGATGCTTTCTCAACTATAATATCTTCTTCAGTTGACTTATCGCCAACCTTAACCTTATCATTCTCCTCCTTTTCTTGACTTTTTTCCTTTTTACCACTCTCACCTTTGTATTCAGGGACATCCTCAACCTTTTCTTGACCTTTTTCCTTTTTACCACTCTCACCTTTGTATTCAGGGACATCCTCAACCTTTTCTTGACCTTTATCCTTTTCACCGGTCTCATGTTTGTCTTCAGGGACATCCTCTTTTTCCATGACATCTAATGCTAGTTTCTTAGCTTCAATGCTTTCTTTTCCTTCTTTACTATCCATAGTTTCCTTAACATCGGTTTCTTCCCCCAATTTGTCATCCTCAAACTCATTATCATCTTTCTTATTTATTTTTGTTTCATTCACAAAATCATCTTTCTCATCATCTTCTGATTCTTTCAAGCCAACATCTTTTTTATCATCTTTTATTTCCTCCCCAGCATTAAGCCCCTTTTCCTCTTTTAATTCTTCCCCTTCATCGGCTTTCTTATCCTCTTTTAATTGCCCCCCTTCATCAACTTTCTTATCCTCCTTAAAGTCTTCCCTTTCATTTACTTTCTTATCGTCTTTTAATTCTTCCTCTTCATTGACTTTCTTATCATCTTTTATTTCTTCCGCTTCGTTGACTTTCTTATCCTCTTTTAAATTTTCCCCTTCGACTTTCTCATCCTCTTTTATTTCCTCCCCATCACCAACTTTGTTATCATCAATTACAACATCACAGTCATCAGCTTTCTTATCCTCTTCCACTTCTAGTTCTTCCTCCCCATCAGCTTTCTTATCAACTTCCATTTTTTTTATATCATCCCCCTTCAAGTCTTTGACTTCATTATCAGCTTTCTTATCAACTTCCATTTCTTTTATATCATCCTCCTTCAAGTCTTTGACTTCATTATCAGCTTTCTTATCAACTTCCATTTCTTTTATATCATCCCCCTCCACGTCTTCGACTTCATTATCCTCCAAGGTTTTCCCTCCTTCAGATTCCAAGCCCTTCTTATCACCCATGTCATCTAAAGTTTTCTCTGGTGTGATATTGCCATTTGAGTCAGTTCTGGAAACTGTATTAACTGATTCTTCCTCACCCATACGGATCCGATCTTATCTATACCAAATCTATATACTACTACTCCTGCAAACTCTTTCCACTTCAGTGGTTTCTTTGAAATCTAACAATTTGTGCCTGTCAATGCAACCCAAAACCATAAGAAAACTCTAGTTTAAGAACATTATCAACATGCAACAACAAAAATGGACCACGATTCCGGTAAGCTTCAAGAAGATATTAGTATGTAAAACCATAGAATGCACAATATCCATACAAATTATTCTTTTTCCTAAAACAGAAGATTGTTTCAAACAGGTCAACTAAATGAAAATTTTCAACTGCTATCCCAACTGAAAAAACCAAATATATCCATTGGCATGACAAGTTGCCAAAAAAATTACAATAAAAGCTTGAAAATAGACCCAATCACTTAACAAATGCAATCTACAAACAATAATGATAGAAATAGGTAAAGAGAGAGAATGAAAAGAAACTCTCATTGGATTATTTTAATAAACAGTAATACAAGAGGCTACTTTATATAGCCATGTTATACAAAGCAGAAAAGGTGTGAGGCCATAACAAGCTAACAGCACACCACTAACAAACCTGACAGCTCAGCAAAACAGAATAGAAAGATAAAATGAAGGGCATATTAGTAAACTACTCTATTAGTCCCCCTTAGAAGCTGATGGCAGACTTGTCAAAGCAGCCTTATCATACACACGCAA
Source organism: Vicia faba (assembly GCA_948472305.1). NCBI lineage: Eukaryota > Viridiplantae > Streptophyta > Magnoliopsida > Fabales > Fabaceae > Vicia > Vicia faba. Next base: position 551,354,389 of record OX451736.1, on the reverse strand, counting down.
CTTGGAACGAAGAGGAACAAACTTGGCAGCAGAGAGGGGCTTAGTGAGAATGTCAGCCCATTGATCTTGAGCTGGTACATGAACAACAGTCAGACTTTTGCTGAGTACTTTCTCTCGCAGAAAGAAAATATCAAGCTCCATATGCTTAGTCCTGTTGTGAAGAATAGGATTGTGAGCCAAAGTAACAGTGCTCAAGTTATCACACAAGATCTTAGGAACTTGAGAGGAATAATGGAGTTCCTTGAGCAAGGACTGAATCCAAATGAGTTCAGCAGCTAGCTGAGCCATACTGCGATATTCCGCTTCAGCACTGGACCTTGCAACAAGCTGTTGCTTCTTGGACCACCAGGAAACAACATTAGGCCCAAGATATATGCAGGCCCCTGAAGTAGATCTCCGGTCATCAGGGTCTGATGCCCAGTCTGCATCACAGAACCCTAGCAACTGCATTGGTTGCTGAATAGGAGCAGGCTGAAGGAGAAGACCATGGTGCAGAGTACCACTTAGGTACCTTAAGATTCTTTTAACAGCCTTCCAATGATCCTCTAAAGGATTTGACAAAAACTGACAGACTTTGTTGACTGAAAAAGAGATCTCTGGCCTAGTTAAGGTAGCATATTGAAGGGCACCAACCACAGACCGAAACTGAGTAGGGTCATCAACCGCAGCAGACCCAACCTTGGACAATTTGCTGCTAGAGACCATGGGAGTAGGCATGCCATTGGCATTCAACATATTAAGCCTTGAAAGCAAATCTGTGATGTACTTAGTCTGAGATAAGAGAAGAGAACCATTAGGGAGATGAGTCACTTGAATCCCTAGGAAATAATCAAGTTGTCCCAGCTGTTTGAGAGAGAAAGAATTATTGAGATGCTTGATCAAGGAAGCTATAAAAGGAGCAGAACTACCCGTGATGATTATATCATCAACATAGACCAGAATTAGAATCTGAAGTTTACCTTGATGCAACAAAAACAAGCTAGGATCACATCTACTAGCCTTAAACCCGAGTTGAACCAAGGCACACTTTAGCTTATCAAACCAGGCCCTAGGAGCCTGTTTTAAACCATAAATAGCCTTATTTAACTTGCAAACAAGAGTTCTGTCAGCAACTTCAAAGCCAGGGGGCTGTTGCATAAGGACTTCTTCTTCAAGAGTGCCATTGAGGAAGGCATTGTTAACATCAATCTGCTGCAATGGCCACCTGTTTGTAACAGCAATAGAAAGAACAATTCTCACAGTAACAGGTTTAATGACAGGAGAAAAAGTCTCTTGAAAATCATCACCAGCCTTTTGATGGAACCCTTTAGCCACTAATCTGGCTTTATACCTGTTTATGGAACCATCAGGATTCTCCTTAGTCCTGAACACCCACTTACATCCAATAGGCTTCCTTCCAGCAGGAGCTTTCACCAAAGTCCAGGTCTGATTTCTCAGCAGTGCCTGATGTTCTTCCTTCATGGCCTGAAACCAGTTAGGAGCAGCCAAGGCTTGCTCAACAGATGTAGGTTCAAGGTGGGCTATTAATAGAGTAGGGTGAAGTCTAGGAAGAGTGATTCCTCTTTTGGCTCTAGTTTGCATAGGGTGGATGTTTTGAGGGTGAATGGAAGGTAAAGCTGTGGCAGCAGGGTGGGAAATAGGACTAGGGCCAGGGGAGGGACCAACTAAAGGAGAGGAATATGAAGAGGAGGGAGAAAGAGTGCTAGCTTCAGCTGGATCAGAGAGAATGAGGGCAGGAGAGGAAGAAGGAGAAGAGGTAATGGGAATGGCAGTGAGAGGTTGAGGGATAGGTTGCTGACCAGAAGAATAAGAGTTGTTAGAGGGAGCAGCAGAGGAAGAGGAAGAAGAGATTGGAGAAAAATTAGAAATAGTGGGACTGCTAAGTTGAGGAAAAGCAGAATTTGAGGAAGAAGAAGGCATAGAAGACAGATTAGAAGTAGAGGGAGCAGAGGGAACAGGAGGAAAACTGAGAGAGGGAGAGGAAGAGGATGGAGTGTTAGGAAGAGAGACAGATTTTGAAGAAGAAACCAAGGTGGAATAAGGAAAATTTGCTTCATTAAAAACAACATCCTTGGAAATAAAAATGCGACCATCTGAAGCAAGGCATTTATAGCCTTTGTGAGAGGTAGAGTATCCAAGGAAAATACACAGTTGAGATCTAAAATCAAGTTTATGAGAATTATAGGGACGGAGAAAAGGATAACATGCACAGCCAAAGACTTTAAGGATAGTATAGTCAGGGTTTTTGTGAAGTAATTTAAAATAAGGTGAGACATTGTCAAGTATAGGTGTAGGAAGTCTGTTAATGAGATATGCAGCTGTGACAAAGGCATGATCCCAGAATTTTAAGGGAAGGGTGGACTGAGCAAGGAGTGTGAGACCAGTCTCAACAATGTGCCTGTGCTTACGTTCAACAAGGCCATTTTGGTGATGTGTATGGGGACAAGTGAATCTGTGAACAATCCCTAAATCTGTGAGATATTTGGTAAGAGGCCTAAACTCACCTCCCCCATCAGTTTGGATACATTTAATGGGACAATTGAACTGAAGTTCAACCATTTTCTTAAACTGAAGAAATTGAACCATGGTGTCAGACTTAAGTTTGAGAGGAAAAACCCAAACAAACCTAGAGAAGGCATCAATACAGGTTAGGAAATAGGTATAACCACTGGAAGATTGCATAGGGGCAGGACCCCAAAGATCACATACAACCAGCTCAAAAGGATGAGAGTAAACTGTGGTAGATAAAGAAGAAGGAAGTCTATGAGACTTGCCAATGCAGCAAGCGTGACATAACTCAGCAGGGGGTTTAGATGGAAAGGATTGATTACACAGTTTGAAGATTTCAGTGAGGGTATGATGATTGGGGTGTCCCAGCCTAGTATGCCAAAGCACATATTTATTGGATGCAATAGAATTTGCAGCATTAAAGTGTGAGGAAGGTAAAACAGTACTGACAGAGTTTAGAGAAGGATTGAAAAAGGTACTTGTAACATTATAATTGCAAGATTCATTACAAGAAGACAAAGGATTTATAGTATGATTTGCAACAGATTCAGTACACTGAGATATAGAATCTATAACATCCGTCCTATAGGAAGTATTACAATTGTATGCTGCAGGATAACTATGACTAGAACTATAAGAGGAAGAAGATTTGGACAACGGAGGAGCAGCTGGATTGGAGAATTTATAGAGGCCATCAGCACCAACAAGACCACTGAGTAAGACTTCAGAAGTAGCCTGAGATTTGACAACACAAAACTTAGGATGAAATTCAAAAAATACAGAATTATCTTGAGCAAATTTGCTCACACTCATAAGGTTTTTGGTGATGTGAGGGACATGTAAGAGATTGTTAAGAGTGAGAGATAGATGAGGTTTGTGAGGTAAGGGAAAAGACATAGAACCTACAGAGTTGATGGACAAACCTTGGCCGTTACCTATGAAAACTTGTTCAGTTCCAGGCACGGAGGCAGAGTCAGACACATTAGAGGCATCAGGAGTAACATGATGAGAAGCTCCTGAGTCAGGATACCACCACTGGTTTGCACTGCTAGCTTCAGTACCTGCATAAAAGGCTTGTGGTGCAGAAGATCTGGGAGGCGCAGCTCTGGGAGAAGCATAAGCAAGCTGCACAGGATAAACAGCACGAGGAGCCACGTGAAAAGGATTGAAGGGAGCTCGATGATGTGGATAACTAGCACCACTTGAATTGGCATAACGATAGTAGCATACTGAAGCATCATGACCAGGTTTGTGACAAATCTGACACGGTGATTTCCCAAAACGACCTCCTCCACGACCAAAACGACCACCACCGCGACCAGAACGACCACCACGTGCACCATAGGAATGATTTTCAGCATTAGCGGTGACGTGACTCGTTCCTTGAGGAAACGCCTCGGAGATGACTTGATCAGAAGCGACTGGAGTGGGAGAAGGTGTTGCTTGAGTGAGATTGATCGTCGCCGTCGCCGGTTCTGTAATCGCAGCTTTGCGATGCTTCTCCAATCGCGACTCATGAGCAAGCAAGGAAGACTCCAACTCTTCCAAGGAGCTAACGTCATCTTTGCTGTTAACGGCGGCGACAATAGAATCATAATCCTCAGGTAACGAATCAAGAACAATCTCAATTAGGTTACGAAGAGGAACGGGATCACCGATGGAGGTTAGCGACTCACTGATGTCACGTGAACGCGTCATAAGCTCAGTAATCGTTAGTGAACCCTTCGTAAGACGCCGGAGTTCTGAACGAAGTTGACGAGCCTTGGTGGAGAGAAGAACATCAAAGTACCGATGAACTTCTGTCCACACCTGCCACGCATGCTTGCAGTCAACGAGCTTAAGAAGGAGAGCATCGGAGATGGTAGAGAGAAGCCAGGTGCAAATGAGAGCATCCTGCTGTTCCCACTCAAGAAACGCACTGTGAGATGCAGGATCTGAGGGAGACGGTGGCGGAATCACCGGAACAGTGACAAAGCGTTGAAGACGATGACCACGGACGACGCCATCAATCTGTTGCTTCCACTGTTTGAAATTCTTGTCGTCAAGCTTAACAGAAATTAGGTGAGAAAGTTTCACCTGAGAGGAAGGGAATAAAGGTTCCATGGATCGGAAAAAAATTATGCTCTGTATACCATGATAGAAATAGGTAAAGAGAGAGAATGAAAAGAAACTCTCATTGGATTATTTTAATAAACAGTAATACAAGAGGCTACTTTATATAGCCATGTTATACAAAGCAGAAAAGGTGTGAGGCCATAACAAGCTAACAGCACACCACTAACAAACCTGACAGCTCAGCAAAACAGAATAGAAAGATAAAATGAAGGGCATATTAGTAAACTACTCTATTAAATAAAAACAATAAACAGCACCCTCCAGCTGTTAGGACTTCTGATGGAGCCTAGGCCCTAGAACACTGGCGGATCATTACATTGAACTCCATGAACCCCTCCACCTCCCCATCAAGTCAGAACCAGACTCCGTTACCACAGTTGGGACTTCCGAGGAAGCCTACAACACGGGTGGATCATCACATTGGATTAAAACCAAACACACAAGTGAGTTTGTACACCTCATTTTCACCCAAAATCTTACAGATTTTCTCGCTTACATGTTGCTCAACATCTTTTTTTTATTTTTACTTTTGCATCCAATGAGACTTCTAACTTAAACTTATCACACCAACACAAGCTAGGGTGTCGGAATAACTTAGCTATGAAAAGGGGGGGAAAACTATGTGTGTTAGGTTTTGCATTGATTCTATTAAACGGATTCTAGTTAAAAGTGAGTCAAAGGTTACGTGATTTATGTTTGGATACGTTTAAACTCAAAAGCTATAAATAAATCCTAACTTCAAGTAGAATCAATTCTACTCCAAAGCAACCAAACATGACAAAATCAATTCTACTCAAGAGCAACCAAACATGTAAAAATCAATTATTCACAATTAATTTTCCAAAACATGAAACCAACAGAATCAAAACATGAAGGACAAACATAGTTCATTCAACCAAAAAAAAAAAACACCTCAACAGCACAGCACATTCATGGTCAAGAATAAAATTCTACACTAGATAAAGTAGATAAGAACCACCTCAGCACTCGAACAAAAAAATAGGGTTGAACAAAATCGCAAATAATCAAATCAAAACCATACAATTCTACTTTTTTTTCTCAACAGTGATCATCACCATACGTTTCAAACAACAATGATTCAAAGTTTGAACTGAAGAAAACATCAAAACCAGTGGGAAAAAAAAAGAGGAACTTACGAGTTGAGAAAGTAAAAAGAGAAGATTGTAAAAGCTTTGGTTTTTCTACCTTGTTCTGAAAGAGGCTATTTCTGGCTATTTATATTTTATAATTCGGACTTCAAAACCGGATTTTAAATGGAAAAATAAGTCACACGTGTGATGACATATGTGCCGCTTAAATTCTGAGTGGGAAATTATCAACGGTCCAGATTTGATCTTCATCGCGTGCAAGATTAATAGTTGTTGATTTCCTTTTCTTTTTATATGACAATTTTTTTTTTAATTCGTAAGAATAACAAATCCGTATATGACAATTAGTTTTATATTAATTTGACTAGGAAGAAAAACTATAATTAAGAAAAAAAAACGAAAAAAATGAAATATATTGTTGAGGCAAATGATCTAAATTGAATTAGGGCCATAGGGGTTTTGAAAAAACCTTTACAAATACGGCATTTCTATTAAATATACATAAAATTAGAACAACATTAGTTTTTGTTGAATGATAGTGAAAATATTTAATTGCAAATTTAAGAGTTGAGATTGGATGAGGAAACAGGCTCAAGGAAAAAAATGTCCTCTAAAATGATTACAACACTGTAAGACAAAATTGCTATAGGTTTAAAGACAAAAGGTTGGAGCATATATGTGGGTTTGGAGACAAAGGGTTGTATCAGTATTTTCCATTTTAAAGATTTCCTTTTCTGCAAATCTTGTGGTTTCCAACAACAACATCTACGTACTTCTCACTCTACATGTCAACCGAACATCATGTTACCCCAATTGAAAGGTTGAATAGTAATTTTTTTTCTGATGTATGTGTTGTTAAATCGTACTGTTAAGTTTGATAAATCATTTGTTGTTTTGTTTGTGTTTATTTCCATATCCATTGAATAACTGATGACAGAAACACCATGGAGACGTTTCAGCAGGAAGAGAGTCATCAATCAGACTTTGGAGAAGCGTCCTGTTGTTCGGGGGTGGAAGACAAACTGGAAAATGGCAAGAAATGGTGGATCGTTCCTTGATGAAGCTTCAAGGACTCAAAACCAACATGGAATTTCTCCCGTCAAAGGTACTTCGATAGCCGAAGGGAAAAAAGTGGTTTCATCAAAAGTGAGTTGGACGGAAAATGACAGAGTCAGAGACGTTAAAGGGAAAAGCATTGTATTGGATGACGACGTCGTTGAACAAGTAGGTGTTGCAAGAGTCGTAAGGGGTGTATGTTGCATGGAAGTATATTATAAGCAGTAGTTGTTGTTTACACGATAGTAGAAATGGGTGTTCTGGTCACCATTGTTTGCTTGAGCGGTCATGATGATCGTGAGGTTGAAGTTTGCTTTGGTCTTAATTAGAAAAAGACGAGGAAGCAGTGATTCCCACAGACGGCGTCACTGATCGTACCTGACCATAAAGGATCGTCGATGACCCACAAGCTTGAGTTGAACGATGATCGAAAGTGAAGTGAGGAGGTACCTGTAAGACACTCTGATGCCAAAGTAAGCTTCTGAGTTAATGCAAGTAATGAAAGAGTCAATAGGTGAATGAATATCTGACCCTCTCATGTGAAAGGATATTTATAGCCCCAGCGATTGGTCAAGATCCACGTATTGGATCAAGCAATTAGGTTCAATAACAAAGACTGTCAGGGTTACGTGAGTAGTAGAGTCCAACATGCGGTCTCCTCCCTGGTCAACTGCCCCGAGATAATAGGGAAGTTGGACCCGTTATTCTTGGTGGGCAGGATGGTGGTTTAGGATAGCTGTTAGCCATGTTTCCCTCGTGGACACGTGGGATCATCCCCAACGGTTAGTGACTTGGACTGCATGCTATTGAGTTATAACAGAGGTGCTGGATTGGACCTGCTTCATGGTGGGCCAAGTGTCAGCCCAATCCAAAACACTTACGATTTCCATGATTTCACATTCAATTCTTAGATCTGAAATCCGAAAACATTTCTAGCAAAGAATTTGAAGTCTCAAGAAGCCAAAATCTCAATTCTACGTCGTTCAGACCTACCAAGCCCTGATCCAACTCCGATGGATCGTTCACGACAATTGTAAGTACGAAGTGCGCCTAAGAGGGGGGGGGGGGTGAATTAGGTACTTTAAAAATTCTGGTTTTTACTGATGATGGTTCTTATTTTTCTAGTTAATGATGATTTTAGGAAAGCGTAAAATACAGAAAAAATAAAAGACACGGGCGATATATCCTGGTCCCCTCACATCCGAGAGTACTCCAGTCCCCTTTCAACATGAAAGAGATTTCCTTATTATGGCAAACTTAAACAAGAACTACCAAACAACCAAGAACAATCTTCTTGGACCAAGAACAATCCTCTTAGATTTTCACTAAGTTAGCTATGAGAATAATCCTCTCAATGTAACTATACTTGTATCCAACAACTTTGGAAAGACAAGATTTCGAACACACTTAAACTTATTTCCAACAATCCTGGAAAAATAAGTAAGTAATTATCAATTTTTGAGTTTGAGTGAGTAGAGTAATATTGATCACTTAGAGTGATTTAACAATGTATGATCTTCTCTTCCAATAATATTATTGTACAGTGACTCAAGATATAATTGCTCAAAGTTTTCTGTTTGTTAAAGTATGAAAATGTGCAAAAAAACTTATGCATGAAAGTGAAGAAATGCTTGAGTTTGTATTTTGAAATTTCAGAAAATATTTATGGAAGAGGTGTTGAAATAGATTTTGAAATTGAATATTTATATGTTCATAACACCCTTTTGAAACATCATGAAGTTCTGAAAATGTATCATGAACAAATGCCAAGTTTGAGTGAAAGGTTTCAATGAACAGGCATGATGAACAGGCATGTAAAAAGCTGTTGTTTTTCAAAATCGTGCAGCATACAATCGATTGCACCCTTTGTGTAAATCGATTGCACAAGGTTTCAACAGCTGTATTTTCAAAACTTTTAAGAGTGCAATCGATTGCACTATCAATGCAAATCGATTGCATACAAAGTCAGTAGAAAAAAAGTAAGTGAGTGCAATCGATTGCACTAGCAATGTAAATCGATTGCACCGAGAAACAGAAGCAAACATTTTGAAAATTTTAAGTTTGCAATCGATTGCACAAGCAATGTAAATCGATTGCACATAGAAACAGAAGCAAAAGATCTGAAAATTTTAAGTATGCAATCGATTGCACAAGCAATATAAATTGATTGCACAGAGAAACAGAAGCAAAAGATCTGAAAGTTTGAAGTGTGCAATCGATTGCACTAAAATGCAAATCGATTGCATGCAAGAGAAAAATGAAATTTTAACTTTGAAAAAACTTGAGTAATGATTCTTAAACATTTCTTTTTCATTTTTGAGCATCTATATCTTAAGATCAAAGTAGATAATATTATCATACCTTTAAAGTTGTTGAGAGCTTTGAACTGAAGATATTATCCTTAGATGCTTTGAGCTTGATCATAAATCTTTGCCTTCTTTGATAGCCATGGTTTGTCTTTATCAAAATAAAAGCTCATTTGAGAAGCTTGATTTTATATTCTTCCCCTTTTTGATGATGACAAACAATCTTGCTTTATGCGATGTACTTTCCGGAAGAGCTTCTCCCCCTAAGATGCAAAACTCCCCCTATGTAGGAGAGGGTTGGAATCCTATGCGTTTCTTCATCTTGATTGGAGAGTATCTTAAAAAATTAAGACACAGAAAATACAAGCACAAAGTACCACACATCTTTCTCCCCCTTTGGCATTATCAAAAAGAAGGGAAAGATGCACAAAACAAATAATAATAGAGTAATATATTGAGAAAATTTAGAATTAAAACAGTAACACAAATTGTTTAAAGATTATACAGAAATTTGAACAAACAAAACATTGAATAGCAAGACAAGAACATAACAGAAAAACAGTTAGCCAGAACATTAAGGGTGATGCATGTCTGGATGGTTATAAGACCATGAGCCTTGATTCGGGAATTGTTGTTGAAGTGGGGGATCTGTGTAGTGTTGAGGAGGTGCAACTGGATTATTTGGATCGTATGGTGAAATATGAAGATGAGAGTAAAGGTACGAAAATTGTTGATTCACATCCGTGCAGAAGTCATTAATCTGGGTTGTAGTGGAATCATTGATCGCACTCCATTGATTGTTGATGTTGGTGTTCATGGAAGCAAACTGTTGAGACATATAATTCATAAGCTCTTGATTTCTTGGACCAGAGGGAGCAGTATGAGGAGGAGACACAGCTTCACCGCCTTCGACTTCTTGGTCATTTCCTTCACCGCCAACAACATCTTCACCAATGTAGGTGATGGTTTTGTTTTGGATTGTAATGCACGCCCATTCTGGAGTCAACATTCTTAATGGAAATTTTGTTTAGATTAGGATCCATATTCACCTTTTCAAACCCAGTAAAATCCACACCAAATTCCTCCATAATCAAAGTGACAAAATAAGTATATGGAAGAAATTTAGATTTTGCATCCGCTCTCAGCATATGCACCATGATCAGCCTTGCCCAGTTTACACTTACCCCTTTCTTCCTTGCATAAATAAGCTGCATTTCCAAGTCGGTAACAGTGTAGTGGTTTCCAGCTCTTGGAAACATGATATAGACCAGAAAATAATGATATAAGTGATCGTCTATATGGAGGTTACCTGCACTCCAGGAGTCTCTGGATGGAATTACTCCGCCAAGACCACGAATCTGTTTGGCGCGAAATTCAGCTTCACTTAACCGCCCAATGTTGTAAAAGAACTCCTTTTTCCGGTAGTCATCCCATATCTCATTTTCAGGGTCATATAGGGAACTTCCAATGAAAGGAATATGAAGGATCTCACAAACAACCTGAGGAGTTAGAGAGATACGAGTGCCCAGCACATATGTGACTATTTTTCCTTTTTGGGGTGTTAGATTGCTGAAGAACATTCTTACCAAATCCGGGTAGTATGGACCGAATGAGGAAATCAAGGGTTCTAGACTATAAGCAGCTAGATCATTTTGAAAGGAAAAGAATTCTTGAGGAAAGAAGGATAGTATACCATATTTGGGGTTGGATACTATTTTCCTTTGAAAGTCTTTGATAAATCTGGCTTCTTGCTCTTCGGTGAGAGTTGAAAGTAATGGATTAGATGTTGAATCAACCTTCTTCTTCCCTTTTTCTGAAACTGAAGCCTTTCTCTTTTGTCTTGAATCCATGGGTATGAAGTTTTAGGGTTTTGGGGTTTTAGGTTTTGTGAGAGAGAAAGGTGTTTGTGAGCTGAGATTTGGAAATGATTTGGGTAGGTAGGGAATGAGTGATTTGAATTAAAGTGTATTTGGCTTGGGAATATGAGAGAGGAATTCTGACCAACATAATTTTTCTGTCATAAAAGCAAGTTGCAGTACATGCAATCGATTGGCATACCAGGTGCAATCGATTTGCACACAATTAGAATCAAAATAAAACATAAACACACAAAGTGCAATTGATTTGCATTGAAGGTGCAATCGCTTTGCACTTGAAACAGAATGGACAGAACTGAAAATACTCAGTGAGCAATCGATTGGCACTCTTTGTGCAATCGATTTGCATCAACTAAAAATGTCCAAAACCAAATTTTTCTTAAAAAATTAAATACCACATAACATAGATTATCATATAGCATGTATAAAACATATATAAGAATTATATCAAGGGTAGAATGCACCTTATAAGTCGTGTTCGTCAAGTATGTCAAGCTCTCGTCGAATTTTGTAGAAAGGTTCTTTTGCCAAAGGTTTGGTGAAGATATCGGCAAGCTGATTATGAGTATCTATAAAGGTTACCTCGACATCTCCTTGAAGAACATGATCACGGAGGAAATGATGTCGAATGTCTATGTGTTTAGTTCTTAAATGCATGACGGGATTCTTTGTAATGTTAATTGCACTAGTGTTGTCGCATCTTAGAGGAATGCACCCTAGATCGAGTCCGTAGTCACGAAGTTGTTGTTTTAGCCACAAAATTTGAGCGCAACTACTACCCGCTGCAATATATTCAGCTTCGGCCGTGCTTAGAGCAACACATGCTTGTTTCTTGCAGGCCCATGATACTAATGCATTACCAAGAATGTGACAAGTACCATTTATGCTCTTTCTATCCGTTTTACAACCTGCATAATCCGCGTCGGAATAACCAATTAAGTTGCAGACACTACCTTTAGGATACCACAATCCGACATTTGTTGTCCCTTTGAGATACTTCATGATCCTCTTTACCGCCGTGAGATGAGATTCCTTTGGGTTAGCTTGAAAGAGGGCACAAAGACAAACACTAAACATTATGTCAGGACGGCTTGCCGTCAAATACAGTAAGGAGCCAATCATACCTCGATATTTAGAGATGTCGATGGAAATACCTAATTCATCTTGATCAACATAAGAACCAGAACCCATTGGTGTAGACATTGCCTTACAGTTATCCATGTCAAACCTTTTCAAGAGTTCCTTGCAATATTTGGATTGGTTGATGAAGATGCCATCTTTTAGTTGTTTGATTTGAAGTCCAAGGAAATAGTTCATTTTACCCATCATGGACATTTAAAATTCTCCTTGCATCATTGATGAGAATTCTTCACACATTTCTTGATTTGAAGAACCGAAAATGATGTCATCAACATAGACTTGTGCTAGCAAAGTGTCGTCTTTGATTTTCTTGATAAATAGAGTCTTGTCAACTTTGCCCTTTTCGAAACCTTTTTCACATAAGAAGTTGCTTAAACGATCATACCATGCCCTTGATGCTTGTTTCAGTTCATATAGAGCTTTTCTCAATTTAAATACATGAGATGGATTCTTGAAATCTTCTAACCCCGGGGGTTGCTTAACGTAGACTTCTTCAGTGATATATCCATTCAAGAATGCGCTTTTGACATCCATTTAGAAAAGCTGAAAATTTAATGAACAAGCATAGGCAAGTAAGAGACGAATAGCTTATAACTTTGCAACTGGAGCGAAAGTTTCTTCAAAGTCTATTCCTTGTTCTTGATTGTAGCCTTGCGCTACCAATCTTGCTTTTTTGCGAACAATTATTCCATTCTCGTCAAGTTTGTTTTTGAACACCCATCTTGCTCCAATAATGTGTTTGTTGCTTGGCCTAGGGACGAGTTCCCAAACTTGATTCCTTTCAAATTGAGTCAATTCTTCTTGCATAGCGATAATCCATTGGTCATCGCCTAAGGCTTAATCAACTTTGGAAGGTTCAATTTAAGAGACAAACGCCATGTTTAGGCAAGCATCCTTGAGATTTAATCTTGTAGACACACCTTGACTTATATCACCAATTACTTTATCAATAGGATGATCTCTATGAGTTCTCCATTCTTTTGGTAGATCATTGAGATTCGATTCTTGTTGAGGTGATTCTTCGAGTTGAATGGGTTGATCCTTGGAAGAATTTTCTTGAGGACCTTCTAGTATTTCATCATCATCATCACAAACAATATTATCTTCCTTGGAGGGGTTAGTTTCATCAAAAGAAACATGCATAGATTCTTCAATAGTCAAAGTTCTTTTGTTGTATATTCTATATGCTTTACTAGAGAGTGAGTAACCAAGAAAAATACCTTCATCGGATTTCTCATCAAACTTACCCAGATTATCTTTGTCATTGTTTAGGACAAAGCATTTGCATCCGAAGATATGAAAGAAAGCAATGTTTGGTTTTCTCCCCTTGAAGAGTTCATATGGAGTTTTCTTTAAGATTGATCTAATGTTAACTCTATTGCTAACAAAATATGTCGTGCTCACCGCATCCGCCCAAAAATATTTTGGAAGATTTGAGTCGCTAAGCATTGTTCTAGAAAGTTCCACAAGAGACCTATTCTTTCTTTCAACCACTCTATTTTGTTGAGGAGTCCTTGGTGCCGAGAAGTTGTGAGATATTCCATGTTCTTCACAAAATTCTTCAAATAGAGCATTTTGGAATTCTCCGCCATGGTCACTCCTTATTGAGGTAATTGTTAGAGACTTCTCATTCTGAATTTGTTTAGCATACTTCTTGAACGCCTTGAATGCATCACTTTTCTGCACTAAAAAGAATGTCCAAGTATATCTAGAGAAATCGTCAACAATAACCAAAGCATACACATTACCTTCGAAACTCCTTGTTCTCGATGGACCAAATAAGTCCATATGTAACAATTGTAGTGGCCTTGTAGTGGACACCACATTCTTAGATTTGAAAGTTGATCTAGTTTGTTTCCCTTTTTGACAAGCATCGCATAGTCTATCTTTGACGAAATTTCTCTTAGGCAAACCAATGAAAAGATCATGCTTGATTAATTTATTTAAGTGTTCCATATGAATATGGACAATTCTTTTGTGCCATAGCCATGAATCATCATTGTTCGCCATGAGACATTTAACCTTCAAAGATGGATCATCAAGGGAAATCATAAATATATTATTGATTCTTTTACCTTTAAGTATAACCTCATGAGTGACTTCGTCTTCTATCAAACATTCATCCTTGATGAACTTGATTTTGAAGCCTTTGTCACAAAGTTGGCTAATACTAAGAAGATTGTGCTTTAGTCCTTCAACAAAAAGAACATCTTCAATGGATGTGAAAGGTGGAGCACCAACTTTGCCTTTGCCTAAGATTCTTCCCTTATTATTGTCTCCATAAGTGACAAAACCCTTGGCCTTTAGCGCTAGATGTGAAAATTGGTTTATGTCTCCTGTCATATGCTTTGAACAACCACTATCAAGATACCAAAGATTGTATGTGGTCTTCAAGCATACCTCATTGTCTTCATCATCGGAATGGTGTGAGGCCATCAATGCTAGATTTTCACTTTCATTATTATCGGAATCGGATGAGGAACTTATTTCATTGTCCTCCCATGCGACATAAGCCTTTTTGTTCTTGAATCCCTTCTTACTTTTGAAGCCACCTTTCTTGGAGAGTTTTGGACAATCCGGCTTGATATGACCTTGCTTACCACACTCATAACATGTGATTTCTTGTGTTGATGTCGAAGCTTCCTTTTTCTTAAATTGTTTCTTTCCTTTTGAATGAGAAAAAGGTTTGTCATTTCTACCGAAGAACTTACCAAGCCTTTTAACAAGAAGCATGAAGTTTTCATCTTCTTCCGGATTGTCTTCCTTTTCAACTTTCTTGGAGTGTATCTTCAAAGCAATATTCTTGAATTTCTTCTCTTGATTTTCATGCTTTTCAAGTCTTCCGAGTTCCGTTTCGTATTCTTGAAGTTTTCCAAATAATGTTGTGGATGTCATGTTGGAGAGACTTTTCTTTTCTGAAATTATCGTTACTTTTGGTTGCCATTCCCTAGTTAAGGACCTAAGTACTTTCAAATTTAGTTCATCATTCGTCAAAGTTTTACCTTAGAGCACTTGGATGATTTATCAAGTGCACAAATCTCTTTTGTAAGTCAAGAATGGTTTCTCCGGGCTGCATTCGAAATAATTCATATTCTTGACTTAGGGTATTTAGTCTTGATCTTTTTACTTCAACCGTTCCTTCATGAGTTTGTACAAAGGTATCCCATATTTCTTTTGCTGTTTTGCATGCCGAGACACGGAAGAATTCGTCCATGCTAAGTGCACCTTGAAGAAGGTTTATTGCCTTTTTATCATAGAGAACTTTCTTCTTATCATCATCGTCCCATGCAGTTTTAGCCTTTGATGAGCCAACACCATTGATTACCGTTATAGGAATAAATGGACCATTTTCGACGGCATCCCATATTTCTTCTCCTTGTACTTCTAGATTTACCTTCATACGTATTTTTCAGAAGTCAAAATATTCACCACAAAATAGAGGAGGCTTGTTGTTACTACCACCATCTCTGAAAACGGGATTTTGATTTGCGGAAGCCATTCTGGATCTTTTAGGAACAGGTTACCTATAACCTGCTCTGATGTCAATTGTAAGTACGAAGTGCGCCTAAGAAGGAGGGGTGAATTAGGTACTTTAAAAATTCTGGTTTTTAGTGATGATGGTTTTTATTTTTCTGGTTAATGATGATTTTAGGAAAGCGTAAAATGCAGAAAAAATAAAAGATACGGGCGATATATCCTGATTCCCCTCACAGTCTGAGAGTACTCCAGTTCCCTTTCAACATGAAAGAGATTTCCTTATTATGGCAAACTTAAACAAGAACTACCAAACAACCAAGAACAATCCTCTTGGACCAAAAACAATCCTCTTGAATTTTCACTAAGTTAGCTATGCGAACAATCCTCTCAATGTAACTATACTTGTATCCAACAACTTTGAAAAGACAAGATTTGGAACACACTTAAACTTATTTCCAACAATCCTGAAAAAATAAGTAAGTAATTATCAATTTTTGAATTTGAGTGAGTAGAGTAATATTGATCACTTAGAGTGATTTAATAATGTATGATCTTCTCTTCCAATAATATTATTGTACAATGACTCAAGATATAATTGCTCAAAGTTTTCTGTTTGTTAAAGTATGAAAATGTGCAGAAAACTTATGCATGAAAGTGAAGAAATGTTTGAGTTTGTATTTTGAAATTTCAGAAAATATTTATGGAAGAGGTGTTGAAATAGATTTTGAAATTGAATATTTATATGTTCATAACACCCTTTTGAAACATCATGAAGTTCTGAAAATGTATCATGAACAAATGCCAAGTTTGAGTGAAAGGTTTCAATGAAAAGGCATGAGGAACAGGCATGTAAAAAGCTGTTGTTTTCAAAATCGTGCAGCATGCAATCGATTTCACCCTTTGTGTAAATCGATTGCACAAGATTTCAACAACTATATTTTCAAAACTTTTAAGAGTGCAATCGATTGCACTATCAATGCAAATCGATTGCATGCAAAGTCAGTAGCAAAAAGTAAGTGAGTGCAATCGATTGCACTAGCAATGTAAATCAATTGCACTGAGAAATAGAAGCAAACGTTTTGAAAATTTTAAATATGCAATCGATTGCACAAGCAATGTAAATCGATTGCACATAGAAACAAAAGATCTAAAAATTTTAAGTATGCAATCGATTGCACAAGCAATGTAAATCGATTGCACAGAGAAACAGAAGCAAAAGATCTGAAAGTTTGAAGTGTGCAATCGATTGCACTAAAATGCAAATCGATTGCATGCAAAAGAAAAATGAAATTTTAACTTTGAAAAAACTTGAGTAATGATTCTTAAACATTTCTTTTTTCATTTTTGAGCATCTATATCTTAAGATCAAAGTAGATAATATTATTATACCTTTAAAGTTGTTGAGAGCTTTGAACAGAAGATATTATCCTTAGATGCTTTGAACTTGATCATAAATCTTTGCCTTCTTTGATAGCCATGATTTGTCTTCATCAAAACAAAAGCTATTTGAGAAGCTTGATTTTACAACAATTGTTTAGATCTTGTCCTTTTTTTCTTTTAATTTCTAATTTTAATTTCTAGTTCTATGTGAAGAAATTAGTAAGAATTCTGGTGGAGATGGGAAGTATAAAATGTTGTTGAAGATGTAAGGAGTTGAAGGTTATTGTAATGAAAGTGCAGTATGATAGACAATACCTGAATCTGTCACATTGATAAATCGATCAACAATGTAAGTGTTCCAAAAAATAATAGAAATGAGGGGGGAAATTAAGAATAAGGCAAGATGATGTTTTTGGTGGTCATTAAGTTTTATAATTTGAATATTGATTGATATTGATAGTAACTAAAAAAAAAAGTTTTTTAATTCATGAGAAAAAATTGGTGCACAACACATTCCAAACAGTTACTTAAAAGCAAATGCAAATGACTATAACCTTGCAAACTATAGAGAGTGAACTTACAACTGAGCTTGCAAAAGCAGCATTTTCCTTGCTTTAAAGACAAAATGCATGTTACAAAAAGTCCGAACTGAACACCATAAAAATTGTTTTATTTACTAAGGACACGTATGGGCTCAGATAGTAATCAGGAACAAATGCTGAAAAATAAATCTTCCACGGGAATAGAGAATGATCGAATAAATTTACTTGAGATCCAGCTTCAATCTTTCACAAACTCGTGCACATAACTCACCCAGTAGTTTGGAACAGTGAATCAAAGCTATTCCATGATGACAGGCGACTAAGAACATGAGATTCATATGGTTGGCTTGCAGAAGTTTGATCCTCGAGTTTTCTTTTCAAAGATTCTGTTCATATTCGTGAACACGTGAACAGGATAACTCTAAGTTAAACTATTATATCCGCCAAAAGATAGTCAAATCTGCTATAAAGTTGTGAATAGGACCTGTGAAACAAAGGGAATAGAAAATAATATCAATTAAAGCAGAAGAAAGGGATCACTCCCTGGTAAAACAAATCACCAACTTCTTTAAAAGTGGCAACCGAGGTTAATATGCACAAGATGTCTATTGATGAGAGTTTGTGCCATCAAGTTTCTCCACATGTAAGAACAGAAACTATGCAATTTAACTGACATGCATTTTGAACAAACAAAAAAGGACGAGAAAATAAATCTTCCTTGATGAGGAACCAATTAAATGAAGAAGAAAGTCAGCAAATAACGCTAGTTTAAATAAGAGCTTCACAGGAGAACTGCCTATATATAGTTTAAAAACAGACACGAAAGAGCTTCATTTCGTACCACTGTCAAATTCGGCTTAGTTGAAGGAGGAGAGATTATGAAAGAAGCAAGTGGCATGTTCTTCTGTCACAATCACACCACCAAAGCCACCGGACGTCGAACCACCATCACACTGTCGAAGGCTCTCCTTGTTAGAAGAATTTGCAGATCTGAGAAAGGGACACCAAGGGGAAAATATCAACAATCTGTAAGTCGAATACCTTTCTTTACCTGATGGGCCATGCTCAAGGTAATAGTAGTTTATTTGGAAAGGAATTTACAATTTGGGCTGAAGTGAAACTAATAGATTTAAACCCAATTCAATAATAACACAAGAGTTCGTAAAAAAAGGGAATTTAGAGGTCCTAATTCAAGGGCTCATATTATTGGACTCAAATGGTTCGTAAAAAAAAAAGGGAACTTAGAGGTCCTAATTCAAGGGCTCATATTATTGGACCCAATTCGAGAGAGTTGTGGGCGTACCCGACTTGAACCTAGAAACAAGATCTATGATTAAGCCCAAAGAAGTAATACTTGCCAGCAGAACGGGTAAGGGAAAGTTAGTTATGGCGTGGACCTGGATTCTAATCAGTTAGGGGAGAAGGAGAATACATTGTTGCAGGAAGTGTAGTGAGAGTCATGTTTGTTAATTGCAAAGTTTGTTAGGAGAAATATTTCTCTGGTAGGAGCCTGACCTCAAGCTCTAGACCACTCTTTACTTGTTGATGAAAGAGCCACTGTGCTCCTTAATTCTATAACTGATAATATTCCTTCACTTGTAATTCTGTGGTTTGTATCACACCGGTTGATAGATATTAAACTTATTTAAACAAGCAAAGTGCATTAAAAGAGGATATACACAACAGAGCAAATTTCTCAATACAATACAACAAGAAATAGAGTATCCATACCAAGTCTTTGTCATATGACAGCAGCATTTTCAGCCCCACAACATTTGTGAAAAAGAGGATATACCGCGGTACATTTCATTTGAGGGACAAATTCCTGCATCCTCCATCCATTGTAGTGCCTGCAACAGAATTTGCTTCATTTTCCATGTGATTGATTGCAATGTGAAATACTAGGAAAATGAAAACACACATTCATGACTGAGTTTCATGAATAGCAAAAGTCTCTACAAGACTAGTGTAAGTGGCATTGGAGACACAGCACCAAAGTCATGTAGTTAAATTCTCTGTGTATTACCATTACATTCAAATTAACTAAGCATGCGCATGAAAGATGGAAAGAGAGGCCGAAAGAGACTTACCTCTAAATATTTTCTCCAATTTCCAGATGATAAAAGGTTTTTCAAATTGAAGTTAACATAAGCACCCGATGCCAACATTTGGAAGAATTAACTGTACACGCGAAAAATAAGATTATAAGTTGGAAAGAGATGTCTAGATGTGGGAAATCATATTTCATGTGTTGGTTAACATTAACTTCATAAATATCATAAGGAAGATTCGACATACATACCTTAAACATAGTTTCAATCTTTCCACATTTTCCTAAAGAATTCAGGAACAGATTTAAACAACCAGATGAAATTACAGGAAGTGAGGGCTCCATGTACAGGATGGTATCCAGCCATCCTAATATTGTAGCAGTTAAAAATTATTTTACCTGTTGCATTGTTGGCATCAAGCATTGCAGTATATGTAACCACATCTGGATTGCAACCAGATGATTTCATCAATTTCAATGTAAACTCTGCTTCTAAGATTTGGCCCTAAAACATTATCACAAATAAAAAACAAAAATGTTCAGGAAAAGAAACAGAAGTCTCACATGAATGCGGCATTGAAATGAACCCTAACCGAGGCCCTCCGTTTGCTATATATAGGCACATATTACAGATGGGTAGACCTTTTCGGACATAGGAAGTTTGAGATGCATCATTTCTTCCATACAAGATAAGGCTTCTCCATATTTCGACATCTTACAACAGTCACTTATCTAGACCGTGTAAGTAGAAGAGTCGGATTTTATATTTTTCTTCCTCAGATTTATACAAGTAAATCTGATAGTACATAGTACAAACAGACAACGATATAAGCATATCATTATATTGTGGGAACTAGTTTTAATTTCATCAAGGAGATATAAGGTTAGTTTGGTGGTTAGAATAGAGGATTTAAGTGGTGGAGTGAATAAGGAAACTGAGGGTTCTGTCTCCACCCACAATATAACACTAACATATTCTAACATAGTACATCTGTCATTCCAAAATAAAAGAGACAACAGTGTAAGCAGTTAGTTACACACCAAGAAGCATCCCAAAGAGTTTATTTGGACTTACATAATACAGCAACATATGCTCATCCTTTCAAATAAAAACTTTTAGAGAAATAGCTTACAGGATATCCATAAATGGTTTATGAACGAGTGTTTAATTACGCTCTCTATAAAAGTTAATTGAATAAGGAGTTTAATTCTATTGTTTGTCTAATCACACTTAAAAATTCTCAATAACTAAAATCTACAAAAAATTGTGAGTAAACAATTAGAATTACATAGTCTTACCATTATCAGCATGTGTTTATTTAACTTCTCTGCCCTGGATGCCTGACTTTGACTTCCTGGATGTAATATGATCCTGTTTTTCGAACACTTTTTTTTTTGGACATATCCTTTTACACTTACTTTCCCTTTTCATTTCTCTATTACTCCCCAACCCAATTTTTACTTTATTTCTCTTCTTTTCTTTCTTCCCTTCTTTTCTCCCATTCATGGGTCGACTGTCGTCAGAGATCTCTATCCCAAGTAACATTACCAAAATGGTAAAGTTCGATAATCTATAATGGTGTGTATCGTTTACTAGCCTTCAAGTTGTTGAACTCTACTACTCAACTCTAAGGATACAATTTGGGCTTCCCGCAGCATTCCCTCCTCTCTAAGCCCGGATATTAGCTCATAGCACAAGCGGTCATTTAAAATGAAACCAGTATCGAACATTTTCCTATACCAAAAATACGCACCATTGAAATCTTTCAAGTCACAATGTCCCTTAACCAAAATTTTATATGTATCAGTTTTTGGAACCAGACCCTTTGCCTTCATATCATCAAAAAGATGTTTTATTTCTGAGACCCTTCTATCTCTAAGGTGTGCTAGAATCAAGCAGTTGTAAGTCACCTTGTCAGAATCAACTCCCTGATCAACCATTTGTTGGTGCAAAGACATTGCCTTCGGAACATTTCCATCTTCAGCATAACCATAGATCATTTCATTATATACAGCTCGGTCTGGAATTAAGTCCATTCCCAACATTTCTTGAAACATTCTCTCCATTGTCACAACACCTTCTTTCCTGCATGAATTGATCAAAGGATGAAAAGTCCCAATTGAAGGTTTTATGCCCCCCTTCTTCATATTATCGTACAATTCAAGGCATTTCTTAGGGTTTCCTGACATTGCATATCCGGACATTAAGGAATTGTATGTAATCACATCTGGATTATATCCCTTGCTGATCATCTGGAGAAACAGATTCTCAGCTTCTGCTACCCTTCCATTTTTCCCGATTCCATGTATCAGTGTATTGTATGTCACAAGAGTTGCATCTATTCCATTTTTTATCATTTCATCATAAAATCTGAAGGCATCTTTCAGTTTACTCAGTGAGCAACTAGCTTCAATGAGCATATTATATATTTCTACATTTGGAGAAACCCCGCGCCCTACCATATCCCCAAGCACAATCTCAGCATCAAGAAGCTTACGATCTTTGCACAGACAGTTTATCAGAGAACCATAGCTTATGACATTAGGCTTTATTCCTTTCATCTCCATTTCCTCAAGAATCTCAAAACACCTGACAAAATCACACGCCATACCATAACCATTAATCAAAGAGTTATAAGTCTCAACAGTGGGAGAAATACCCTTCTCTATCATCTTCTTAACCCATCTCTCTGCCTGGTCCAACTCCCCAGTTTCACAAAACTTGTTAATCAGGGTATTGAAGGTAACATAACTAGGCCTCAACCCTCGATTTTCCATTCCTTCAACCGTCAATATCGCTTTATTCAAGTCACCCTCTTGGCAATAAGCATTCACCAGTATGTTATATGATATCTGACTTGGAACAACCCCATTATCTTCTAGCTTTGCCAAAACCTCTTTAGCCTTTTCAACCGTTCCCACCCTGCACAATCCATTCAACAAAACACTATAAGTACGCTCATCAACCCGTGTTACACTTCCATCTAGCAAACCATTTTCATTTTCACAAACAAAATTATCATCAAATAAAAAACACGAAAACCCCTTAGGCAGAAAACCATTCCCCTCCATCTCCAAGAACACCCTCCTAGCATCTTCCAATCTCCCCAAACCACAAAGACCACTTAACAAGCAATTATAAGTAACAATATTTGCCTCCGAGTACGGAGCCTTCATCCTAGCCTTCAAACTAAAAGCTTCCTCTATTTCACCCACCTTACAATACCCATCAATAAGCGTATTATAAGTAACTGTACTCGGAACCACACTTCTCTCAATCATTTCATCAAACATCTTCCGTGCATCCTTAATTCTTCTCCCTTTACACAACCCACCCAAAATCAAATTATACACATAAACAAAAGGACGAATCCCATCTCTCTCCATTGAATTAACCAACTCAAACCCCTTATTTAAATCCTTCATCATAACAGCAGAATGTACCGCTTTTTTATACGAAAAAGCATCGGGCCGAACACCCGATTGAACAACATCATTAAAAAGAGTGAGAGCTTTTTCAAACTGGTGTAAATGAACAAGGGTTTGAAGAAGAGAATTAACAAAACAAATGGGAAGGACAAAGCCGTCATTTTTCATGGAGTAGAACAATTCAATGACTCTGTTGATAGTGTTGGGATTGGAACAAAAGGGTAAGAGGGTTTGTAGGAAGATGGGTTTGGATATGAGGGAGTGGATTTGCGAAGGGAAGGAGTAAGGGGCGTTGGAGAGAATAAGCGATTTGAAGATGGTTTGGGCGGGTTTTGTGCGGCCGTGGTCGATTAATGACTGGAGGTGTTGAAAGGTTTGAAGCCATTGTTGTTGATTTTGGGGGAATGTGAGTGATTGGGAACAAAATGAGGAAGTGAAAATTTTGAGGTGGGAATTGGGAAGAAGATGAACAACGGAGCGTCTTCCCAAAAACATCGTTGGTGGCGGTGGTGTTCTCTATTTAACGGTGGTGACGCTTCGACGTAAGTGGCGGTGGTGTGGTTGTGAGGAGAACGCGACGGTGAAATGAACAATTGTATCATTCTAATAGTATGCAATATAAATGAAAAATTGCTATTTTGACACTATTTTTTTTTGACACTACACCTCTGTATATATATTATTTTAATTTTTTAATATATATATATTTTTTAAATTACTTTGATTAATTAAATATTAAAAATTGATTAATACAATATAAAGTTTAGTTAATATATATTTTAATAAAAATTTAATATATATCATATAAAATTTTGTTAATATTATTAAATATTAAAAATTGATTAATAAAATTTAAAGTTTGTTTAATATATATTCTAACAAAAAAATTTAATATATATACAGATTTTGATTAATATTATAGATATAATTAATTAATATAATTTATAATTTAATTAATAAATTTTTAAACATAAAAATATTAAATAGTAAAATAAAATTGGTTAATAGAGTTTAAAAATTGATTAATATATTTATAAATTAGTGTCAGAATATAATTAATAATATATATTTTATTAATTAATGAAATAGTAAAACTAATTAATAAATTTAAATAAAATAATTGACACAAATTTATATTTGTGTTAGAAAATAAATTTTAAAAATATTTTTTTAAATAATATTATTTTATTAAAAAACAATATTCATCATATAAATACGATAAAGAGAGGTAGAATATAAATATTTGTGTGGTGTCAAGATAGCATACTTCAATATAAATATAAATATATAAATATATATATTATATATTATTATGAAATATATTATAAAAATAATTATTGTTTATAAATTATTAAATAAAAATATATATTATTATAATATAAAAAATTATTTTTGTTTCATAATTTAATAATAGTTTATTATAATTTAGTAAATATTTAAATTTAATTAATCAAATTAATTTTTGCTCTTAAATACTTTTTTATAAATACACTTTTTCTACTATTTATATATTCTTTCATGACCACATGTTTAAAATTTGTGAAGAACCACAATTGAAAACTATTTTATTTATTTATTTGGACCCATTTACAACCAGACCTATGCAACCATACTAGTATTATTAAGTTATGACATCATAAGATGAACAAATTGACTTCTAATCTTAGGCCTTATCCAACTTCTATACACAATTAAATTAATGATACGAGTATCATATTTGTTCTATCATAAGAGATTTCAAAACAAGGAGCATTTATATACTTTCAGTTTTCATCACATTTTTTGTGAAAGCACATTTCAAAATTTGAGCCCTCCATCTCTGTTTATTGTGAGAATCCGTAAACAAATATTAGTTTTTTAAAAAAAATTATTCGCATGATTGACTAGATGATTCTAGGATATATTTGCATAGGATACTTGTGACTTTGTTTGAATGTTTGGTGTAAAGTGAAAGTTATTTTGATTTTTATTGAGTTAAAATAAAATTTGCAGAAAATAGAGAGATTTCGATTTGGACGAAATCTGGATAAAAAGTAAGGCGAAAAGTAAAGGTAAAGTGCAGAAAAATGTAAGTTAAAATAAAGGGAAATTGCTTAAAATGTAAAGAACATGGTGTCCAGTGTCATACATTTCGCTCAAATGACTTGTTTCTCGCTTGACATAAGGATACTTTGAGTTTGTGAGTTTTTGTAATGATTTTGATACCCTGAATCCTAACACTAAAACTCTTATTTATACTAATACTAGATTAATTATCTTTAACGACTTTCTCCTTATAGCTCGGCACATATGTGTTGCATGTATTTCACGTTGGATTTGTTTCCACGTGTACTTTCGGATAAGACCAAAAAACAGTTATGTTATTATTCTCCCGCCTAATCCATTGTTGTTGAAGACATGTGCCAACCATTTCGTCGAAATCTTGACTACACTGTTAGTCGCTAAAATCCTTGGACAATTACCCCTAAGAAAAATGCTAAGTCCCCACTCATGCCTTATGCTTGAAACTTCGACTTCTTAGCTTTAAGGGTGTGATACGGTGGGAGAACTGACTATGGTTTTGTGTTTGTTTTTGCAAATGTTTCGGTTGAGCAAGAGTCGCCACCGACTTTTTATTTTATCCTAAGGAAAGGTTAAAAAGCACAGCAAAAACCTTTGAGATGTTTTTTTGGGTTCGGGGAGTAGATTATAGAAAGGGAAGGTATTAGCACCCTTTCTATCCATGGTTATCCATGGGCTCTTAGTTACTTGCTTAGATCAACTTGCCTTAATTTTCAATTGTTTGAAATGGTGCTTTGTGTGTGGGTTTTGAAAATGTTTTGAAAAGAGGCCAATGTGGTGGCAACCTTTGCAATGATCCATGTTGGGATGTATACAAATATGTATGTCTTTTGAAAAGTTTTCAATGTTTTTGAAAGTTGTTTTTGAAAGTGTTGTGAGGTGTGGTTTTAAAAATAGGCAAGTGTTTTGTTTTGCAAGTTTGATTCAAGTAACTAAGAGGTTATCTACTCCTAAATTTCTCAAAGATCTTTGTTATGTTTTAACCCTTTTAACAATTTTGTTCCACCATTGCATTTGGTGGACAATCTTGTGTTAGGATGTGAAAGGGACGGGCGCGGGTCATCGTTTAGACCATAATTGCAATGGTGCCAAGTATCTTTGGGCAATGTTTTCTTTAAGGGACTTGATCATTTTTTAGGCAACTTTCGAAAGCGTCATCGAGGGACTATGATCATTTGATTGTTTTGTTTTGCCCAAAGAGACCTAACATGCAATATGGCCCATTATTGAAGGCAACAAGTGGAATACCCTAGGGTGCAAGTGTGATTAGTGTTGTCCATTTTCATGCTTGTTTATCTTTGAAATTAGGTCAAACTATTTTTGTTGTTTTTGATTCGCATACAAACCCTAATTCTAACATGGTATAATTAGAAAGCATTAAAGTGCGAAAAATAAAGTTCCTAAGTTATTACAACACAATATGGGAAGGGGGGTACAAATATTCAAATGGGGGTATTTTGACAAGGAATTTAAACCTAGACTATTACATCAATTTGAAATTATACAAGGTAATTAATATACAACAATTAAATAAAAATGGAATAAATATGCAAGATGCAAAAAATGTTTTTTTATGTGTATGAAAAAAGATATTTTTTATGTCAAATAAACAAAATAAAAAAAGGTATTATTTTTGGAGTTTTTATGCATTTAGGGCAAAACCCTAATTTATTAAGTAAAATGTAATAATTATTTAATATGTATAATATTCATTAGTTTTGTACAAAGATAAAATAAAAATAAAGTATATTTGTAAAAAAGGTATTTTTAATATTAAATATTAATAAAAATAAAAATGTGTATATTTTGTATTATTTACTAAATATGCTAATAAATATGTATGTATTTATTTTATATGATAGATATATTAAATATGTATAAAAAATAAAATATTTAATATTTACAAAAAAAAGGTATTTTTGATATAAAATGTTTTCAAGAGAGAAAATAAAATAAAAATCAGAAATAAAATATGTTTGCATTATTTTTAGTATTTTTAAATAAAAGTGTTTATGTATTTATTTATGTACAAATATTAATCTAAACAAATAAATGCCTAATAAATATAAAAATGGTATGAAAAATATTTTTTATATTTTTAATATTATAAGAAAAAATAAATAAGTCAGAACAAAAAAGAAAAGATAAAAAAAACATAAAAATAAGCATAATGGGCCAGGGGGGTTCAAAAGTAACAAAAGGGTGCAAAAAGAAATATAAAACAAAGCCCAGCCCAGAACCCTGTCATCTTCAACCTCAGAACATGTTTGTTCAAGAAAACACGCGTTTTCTATCTTCCAATTCCTTGATCTTTTGCCAAATCTTCCAACATGAAATCTGTAGAGCTTGAAGCCACGATTCTAGACATATAAAGAAATCAATCTAACTCTCAGAAATGAGAGAGAATTTCTTCTCCCCCAATTCCTGACCTAGTTTTTGTTCCATGTTCAGACATTAAATTCTCACAGCACACATAATGTAAATGAAAACTAATTACATGGGCATGTTCAGGGCTATGAATGTGACATATTTTCTTCACAAACCTAAAGCTAACAATGTCTGAATAGAGAGATACGAGTTCATGAACTTACCTGTTCAGTTGAAGTTGTATCTGGTGATAGAGGTACTTTCAGTGCAAGGTGATGATTGGTACAACTTCCTTGATGTCCAAGGATGTTATTCCAAGTTTTACTTTGCTTTGAAACTAGCTGAATCGAGTTATAGAACTCCACCTGCAAAACAGAAAAATGAAAATGATGATGGTGAATGGGAGTGTTACAGGTCGTGTTTGAGGTTTGGAATAGCTTCAAG
The DNA here is from genome assembly GCA_948472305.1 of Vicia faba. Classification (NCBI taxonomy): domain Eukaryota; kingdom Viridiplantae; phylum Streptophyta; class Magnoliopsida; order Fabales; family Fabaceae; genus Vicia; species Vicia faba. The sequence goes on along the minus strand of OX451736.1, from coordinate 551,326,528 downwards.
GGATGTTGTGGGATGTGTTTGAGGTGGTTTTAGCAAGAATGCATGAAAGGTTTGAGCTATGAAATTCAAACTGCAGGGATGCCCTGTTTTGGGCAGTTCAATGGTGATTCTGTGAATGGGAAGGCAATGGAGGTGATTGACTCGTGTTCTAGCTCAGAATGGATGTTTATAAAGTGTACAAAGTCTTTTTTTTTTAAGCTTGTGTTAACTGAGATGAAAGTTGTTATGTGTTATGCTAGTTTTCTTAAACTTTAAGCAACAAATGTCAAAGTGTGTTCTAGAGTGGTAGAGGCCCCCCTAATGTGCTGCAAACCTTGGCCTTGATCAGTGCAATTAGCCCATAAACTTGTGCCAAGGAGATTTGAACTGTACTTGCTTGGATTTGCATTTGACATAAAGTCCTACTTTTCAAGAATGGCTAATTTGCTTTTTCTATAAATGGCTTAGTTCAACATGTAATGCTTAAACTCATAAAACAAGGCCTTGGAACAATGAGTTAGCATTAAATTATTGAGTGCAAATGGGATATAGGACCTGTAATCAAGGAAAGCAAGCTGAATTCAAAATGGCACAAATGTATGAACATGTAACTTGGCCAAATTAAAAGTGAGTTTTTCCCATATTGTCAAATTCGATTCTCCCTAACCATGAGGTTGTTTGATGAGTTTTTGGACATTTTGGAAAGCTTGGAATGTGTACTACAATCCATCTTTGAAATGCAAATTGAAATTCCAAGTGGAAGCATGTGAAAAATGGTCTTGAAGTTAGGCAAAAATCCTGCCTAAAATAGGTCAAATTTTCTCTAAGTTAAGAATGGTTTGGTACCCTTGTTCCAAGAATTGTAACTTGAGCTACAAGCTTCTTTTGGGAAAACTTTGTGAGTCAAAGTTGTAGATTTTGCAATATACTACAACTTTCATGTTTTGACTTTTGCTTGAATCCAAATGAATCTTGGTGAGAAAGTGGGACAAAGTTAGGAAAAAATTAGGGTTTTTCATAACTTAGAAAAATTCTAAGTTATGAAAAATCTTCATTTCAAACCCTAATTTGCAATTCTTGATTTCTTGATGAACAAGTTTCATGATTTGGCATGTTTTGATGAAAAATGAATCTTGACACTTGATTTTGACCAAAAAGTCAAAGTTTGACTTTTCAATATACAGTCAAAATTGATCAATTGACTGGGAAATTCAACTGTCAATCTTGTGTATTTGGGATCTTTTGAACTTGTTGAGCATGTCAAGATAATTCCATGGGGTCCTTGAGTCCATATGTGAGCTTGATTTGCCATTGGCTAGGTCAAACAGTCAAAAATTGCATTTGTGCAGTCAAAACCCTAAAAATGACCATTTTGCCCTTTTGGTGATCTGATCAAATTTCTTGTGGAATTGTGATCCAAACTTGATCAAATGGTCCATGTGAGTTCATAATGTTGATGTGGGTCAATTTTCATGAGATTTGACTGTCAATTGGCCACAGTTGACTTTTTCCCCAATATAGTTGATTTCTAGGTCAACTGTCCAATTGACTGGGCAAAATTTGGAATCAAGACTTGAAACTTGGTATGGATAAACTTGGGAGTCCAACATGAAGCATGAAAGTCATCTTAGGCATTTTAGGTCAAAATATCTTTGTGCAAACACAAACCCTAATTTGGGTCAACAGTGCAAGGAGAAGTCTTGAGCAGAGGAAACCCTAATTGGATCTTGAGCTCCAAGGGTCTTGTGATGAGAAAATGTTGAGGAAATGGGAGGGCAAATTTTGAGGTACAACAAAGGGGTTACATCGAAATGATTCTCTGAACCTCTAGAATTCACTTAGTTTTCACTAATCTTCTATTTTCGTACATTAAGCTCAATGTAGTTGAAAATCTGGACTAACACCTTTGCAGCCATTGATAATACATTGCACGCCTTTTTGCCATCCTTCTGGTATGTGTGAGATTTGCAGCCAGTCAAGTACCTTCTTCCAAATGTTCTCATCTCTAAACATTGAAATAATAAGTGTTGCAAGTTCTCTTGTTGTCCATAAAAACTACATATATCATTGTCTATCATACCAAATCTATGAAGTCTTTCCTTTGTAGCCAACCTATCCTGACAAGCCTGTCAAACAAAGATAGCTCTAGGTCTAGCAATATTATTACTTACTACTTTCCTCCATTGCACAATTTGTTGAGGCATCTTCAAAGTGTAGTAAATCTTATTTGTCTGGAACTTCTGACCTTGCAGCATCCTTTGCCTAGTCTGGTTTTGTTATAGTAAGGTCCTCTGTTTTAGCACAACTTTCATAATTCAAGAACAGTTATTTCGAATAGGCACATACCAAATTTCATCTTTAATTATGTAATAGAAATGAATCCACTTAATCCATAAATTATCTACCTTCCCACAAATATTCCACAGGAGCTTCATCATGGTTGCTTGATTCCATTCTTTAAGGGAGATGATGTTCAAGCCTTCTTGGTTTTGGGGAGAGCACACTCTTTGCCCAGCCACAGGAGATTTCCTTGTAATTGTCTTTGTGCCACTCCATAGTAAAGGCCTACAAATATCTTCAATTCTCTTGATCACTTTTTTAGGCAGAGGGGTGCATTGCATCCAGTAGTTGGTCACAACAAAAATCACACTCTTGATTAACTCGACTCTGCCTGCAAAGCTTAGCAATCTAGCACTCTAGTGCTTCACCCTAGCCATTATCTTATCAACCAAGATCATTCATTGATTAGCATATAGTTGTTTGCTTGTGAAAGGCACTCCTAAATATCTGAAAGGGAGAGGGTCTTTGTTGAATCATTCTTCTTTCTCAACCTTCTAGCCTCCCTTTGTCTCCAACCCCTTTCCCTCTTTTTCCAAAGTTTCTACGTACTGATTAGAAATAGGGCTCTCTAAACCTATATTAATCTAATTAACCTAATTAACCCATCTCTCACTATTTCTATTTTCCTTCTGCATCTAATCCTCTCTTACTCATTGTTCCCTTCTATTTCTCTTATTTTCTACTTTTGATCCAATTTATATATTTTCTCATTTAATTAAATAAATAAAATACTTACTATTATTTTAATCATTAAAATAATTCTAAATTACTTCTATCAACCTATAACTCTCTCCCCACACTCCCACCTTAAGGACACTCACTCTTTATACTACTACTCATTTGATTACTACTAGCCAATAATTAAATAAAGTACTAAAATCATAAACAATTCACAAATAATTAAAATAAAATAATTTAATAAAATTAGGGTGCTACAGTTGGCTTTGATACGCTCTTATCCACGGGAAACGTGGTTGTCAAAGTCATACTTGATTAATTTTGTGGTGTGTTTATCTTACTTGCATGTTGTCTGACTTACTAATCCTCTACATTTTGTTCTCCTACTTGTTGTAGCCATTTATATTGTGAGATGCTTTATTTAATGATGTTGCACTGACTGCAAATTCCAGCAAAATTTTATATACCACTTCAACTTTGAATGTATTTTGTATCTTTCCACCAATATTTCATGAAAAGCACTTCTCGACAAGTTTATATCCAGCAATATATGTGTGTAATGACCAAAGATTTGAGTTTCCTTATTTTCATCCAACCACAACGGCATCCCAATTGCACTTTCAATTTCAAACAATGTATGGCGTCTCCAATATTCTTGCAGTAATCCCATAAGTCTAATCGAAACTTAAGCATGTGTTTGTATGGATTAAAAACTTTTATCCACTTTGATACTCTTTAGGTTTAGGTTGATGGATCCCTTGGATCTCGCCGTGTGCATAACATTGTCGTTATCAAATTGAAATTCATAAAACCTTATACCCTAGGATGTCATCTTCCATTACGCTGTGAAATTCCATATTGAGGCGAGTTTCCTGGAGCTTCCTATTCATTAAAGGTTGGTCTCCTTTGTTCATGACTATCCTACCATGCAAATTTCGTTTGCAATCTGCAAGTTCCTGTTCATACTTGGAATGAGTTACTTTACACAACACGTCTCCTTTGTAGTTGGTGTTGGAAGTTGAATTTTTTTTTTAAATATCTTCAAAAAAAGAGGGGCCTCAAATAAATGGGAGTGGACTTTATGAATTTTAAAATGATATATACATTATCTTATAATTGCAGCACAGTTGAGAGCTTATTTTGCTAGGTCGTGGGTTCGAGTTGTCTATTTTTATGTTTTTAATTACTTAATTTAGTAAAATGCCAAAACTACTAGAATCAAGAATCGAACATGTATGGTGTAGTTTGTAAAAGACAAACATTATCCACCAAACTAAGTAAATTATTTGTTATATACTGCCTTTTATTATATATATAATATTAGTGTAAGTACGAAGTGCGCCTAAGAGGGGGGTGAATTAGGTACTTTAAAAAATTCTGGTTTTAGTGATGATGGATATTATTTTTCTGGATTATGGTGAGTTTATGAAAGAGTAACGTGCAGAAAAATAAAGAGACACAAACGATATATCCTGGTTCCCCTCACAGTCTGAGAGTACTCCAGTCCCCTTTCAACATGAAAGAGATTTCCTTACTTTGGCAAACTTAAACAAGAACTACCCAAAACCAAGAACAATCCTCTTGGAATTTCACTATGTCAACAATGAGAACAATCCTCTCAATGTGACTTCACTTGTATCCAATAATCCTGGAAAAACAAGATTTATGAAACCACTTAAACTTATTTCCAACAATCCTGAAAAATAAGCAAGTATATAGCAATACTTGATTTGAGTGAGTTTGAGTAGCAATGATCACTTTGAGTGATTTAATCAATGAATTGATCTTCTCTTCCAATGATAATAGTATACAATGACTCAATATATATAATGCTCAAAGTTTTCTGGTTAACAATATGTGAAAGTGTGCAGAAAACTTGTGTATGAAAATGTATAACAGCTTGAGTTTGTTTTTTGAAAATTCAGAAAATATAATTGGAAGAGGTGTTGAAATGATGTTGAAAATGAGTATTTATATGTTCATAGCACCTTTTTGAAATAGCATAAATTTATGGAGATGAATCATGAACAATTGCCAAGATTGAGTGAAAGGTTTCCATGAAATGGTGTTATGAACAGGCATGTGCAAAGCTGTTTTTTTTCAAAATCGTGCAGCATGCAATCGATTGCACCCTTTGTGTAAATCGATTGCACGGGGTTTCAACAACTAGAATTTCAAATATTTTGAGTGTGAAATCGATTGCACAAGAGTGTAAATTGATTGCATGTGAAGTCAGTAGCAAAAATTGATTGAGTGCAATCGATTGCATAAACATGCAAATCAATTACACTTAGAAACAATAGCAAAAGATTTGAAAAATTGAAGCATGCAATCGATTGCACTAATATAAAAATCGATTACACACAAGTAAAAAATGTTTTTTAGCTTTAGAAAAACTTGAGTAAATATTTGGACAATATAAAACATTTCTTTTGACCATTGAGCATCTATGTCTTAAGTTCAAAGTAAGTATTATCATTATACCTTGAAATTTTGCTAAGTGCTTGAACTGAAGACTTTATCCACAAATACTTTTAGCTGGATCAAAAATCTTTGCCTTCTTTGTCAATCATGGTTTCTCTTCATCAAAACAAAAGCGCATTTGAGAAGCTTTCTTTTACATTCTCCCCCTTTTTGATGATGACAAACGATCTTGCTTGATGCGTTGTAATTTCCGGAAAGAAGCTTCTCCCCCTAAGATGCATAACTCCCCCTTTGTATGAGAAGGTTGGAATCCTTTAAATTTGTTCATCTTGGTTGAAGAGTACCTTACAAATTTAATACAAGGAAATATACAATCATAAAGTACCACATCCTTCTCCCCCTTTGACATTATCAAAAAGAAAGGAAAGATGCAAAAAAAATGGACAGTAATAAAGCAATATTGAAGAGAAAACTTAATTAATCATGCATCACAAATAGTCATAGACATAATAACCTAACGGTTACAAAGAAATTTAACAACAAACAAGACGTAGCATAACTGAACAAGGACATAACAGAAAACAATAGACATAATAAAGTTGGACATAACTTTATGGTTGATTCATGTCCCAGTTGTTATAGAACCAAGATCCTTGATTTGGAAATTGTTGTTGTAGGGGAGGTTCTGTGTAATGTTGTGGAGGTGCAGCTGGATTATTTGGGTCATATGGTGGAATGTGAAGATGAGAGTAAAGGTAAGAGAATTGTTGATTCACATCTGTGCGGAAGTCATTAATCCGGGTTGTTGTAGAATCATTGATAGCATTCCATTGGTGGTTGATGTTGGTATTCATGGAAGAAAATTATTGAGACATGAAATCCATAAGATCTTGATTGCTTGGACCAGAGGGAGTAGTAGGTGGAGGAGGTACAACTTCACCACCTTAAACTTCTTGATCGTTCCCTTCATCACCAACCACATCTTCACCAATGTAAGTTATAGTTTTTGTTTCCGGATTATAATGAACACCCATTCTTGAGTCAACATTCTTGATTGAAATCTTATGCAGATTTGGATCCATATTAACTTTCTCAAACCCAGCAAAATCAACTCCAAATTCTTCCATAATTAATGTAACAAAGTAAGCATATGGTAGCAATTTCGATTTTGCATCAACTCTCAGCATATGAACCATTATGAGCCTTGCCCAATTAACACTTATTCTTTTCTTTCTTGCATAGATCAACTGCATTTCCAGGTCAGTCACAGTGCAGTGGTTTCCAGCCCATGGAAACATAATATAGACCATAAAGTAATAAAATAGTCGATCGTCTATATAAAAGTTACCTGCACTCCATGAGTCTCTAGAGGGAATCACTCCGCCTAGACCACGAATCCTTTTGGCATGGAATTCAGCTTCGCTTAATCTCCCAATGCTGTAATAAAATTCCTTTTTCATGTAGTCATCTCATGCCTCGTTTTCAGGGTCGTACAAAGAGCTTCCAGTGTAAGGAATATGTAGAATCTCACCAACAATCTCAGGGGTTAGAGATATTCGAGTACCCAACACATATGTCACCATCTTTCCTTTGTGGGGAGTTAAATTACTGAAAAATACTCTTACCAGATCCGAATAATATGGACCAAATGATGAAATTAATGGTTCTAGTCCATAAGCAGTTAAATCATTTTGAAAAGAGAAACATTCTTGGGGAAAGGATGATAGCATACCATATTTAGGATTTGACACTATCTTCCTTTGAAAATCCTTTGTGAATCTTGCTTCTTGTTCTTCAGTGAGAGATGAAATTAATGGATTCTCAGAGGATGAACCAACCTTTTTCTTCCCTTTCTCTGAAGCTGACACCTTTCGTTTTTTCCTTGAAGCCACAGGTAAGGTGTTTTTAGGGTTTTAAAGGTTTTAGGTTTTTGAGAGAAGGATGTTTGATGAGCTGAAGTTTGGATATGATTTGTGAGTAGATAGAAATGAGTGGGTTGTATTATATGTAATGAAGTTTAATTAGCCTGGGAATATGAGAGAGAGAGAGAGAGGAATTTTGACCAATAAATATTTCTGTCATAAAAGCATGTTACAGTGGGTGCAATCAATTTGCATACAGATGTAATCGATTTGCACATAAAATAGAAGTAAAATAAAACTAAAATGCAGAGTGCAATCGATTTGCACTTATGGTGCAATCAATTTGCACTGAAACAAAAAGGTCAAAATTAAAAACACTCAGTGAGCAATCAATTTACACTATTGTGCAATCGATTTGCATCAACCAAAAATGACCAAAAACTTATTTTTCTTAAACTTAAACACCACTTAACATATATATTCACATATAGCAAGGTTAAAACAAATATATAAAATCATAACAAGGATAGAAAGCACCTTATATGTCGTGTTCATCAAGAATGTCAAGCTCTCGCCGAATCTTGTAAAATGGTTCTCTTGCCAAAGGTTTAGTGAAGATATCGGCAAGTTGATTATGAGTATCTACAAATGTCACCTCGACATCTCCTTTAAGTACATGATCACGAAGGAAATGATGTCGTATATCTATGTTTTTGGTTCTTGAATGCATGACCAGATTCTTCGTAATGTTTATTGCACTTGTATTGTCGCACAACAGAGGAATGCATCCTAGATCGAATCCGTAGTCACAAAGTTGTTGTTTGAGCCACAAAATTTGAGCGCAACTACTACCCGCTACAATATATTCTGCTTTGGCCGTGCTAAGAGCAACGCATGCTTGTTTCTTGCAGGCCCATGATGTAACGCCCGTAATTTAATTAATTATTTAATTAAATTATTTTTGGAATATTTGCAAAGTTGTGTTATAATTAATTGGATTTTTTTTATTAAGTGGAGAAATAATAATATTAGAGGTATAATATTATTATATGGTGAAATAATATTAGAAGTGTAATATTATTAAGGTGGGCTTAATTTGAGATAGTAGATGTAATAAGGGGGTGTAAGTTTGGAGCCCACTAAGGAATAATAGAATATTAGGTTATTTTATTATTTGTTGTTGGAATAGAAATAAATAGGCATTAGAAGAAAATAAGGATTTGGAAGAGAACGTGAAGCTGCTGGAAAAAGTGGAAAACGGCAAGAACGAAGATTCAACCCGGAAATTTGTAGAGCGACCTTCAATCCAAGGTAAGGGTGGGGTTCTGACTTTATAATTGGGTTCATGATGTTTGATATATGGGGTTAGATGTAATTGTTGTTTGTTCTTGAATCAGATGTGTTATGAATGATGTATGGTGAATATTGATGAATTCTTGATGAATAATGACGTTATGATGTTGTTTGATCGAGGGAGTAATAGAGTATGATGTTAAGTGATGAATTACCATGATTATAATGAGGTTTGTAGGACTGTAATTAGATTCCCGTAGTGAATTACAGTAGAAAAGACAGAAAATTATGCAGGAGGAACAAGGATGTGTCGACCTCAAGCTGGATTAGTCGATACATGGGCGATGTTAGACTCAGGATGAGTCGATGTATGCAGGATTTGCGTTGATACATGTTAGTTGCAAGACTCAGGATGAATCGATCGGTAAGGTGCATGTGTCGATACATGCTGTGATTTGAAGCAGGATGAGTTGATCCATGAGGAGGATATGTCGACTCATGCTGTACAGGAGAAGCATTATGCGTCGATCCATAGAGTTTTGTGTCGACCCATACTGACTAATTTTGACATAATCAGTTTTTAAATTGCTGTAACTTGAGTTGTAGGATGTTGTTTGAGATGTCATTCGAAGCGTTGATTAGCTAACGCGATAAACTTTATTCTAGATGATTCAAATGATGATGAAGAGGTGTAATCCTAGTAACCAATCTAAGATTTAGAATTAATTCTCGTAGATGACCGTTGTGCTGATTTTTGGACAGATTAATGAATGTGAGATGTTTAGAGGCTGCTGTTAGAATTATGACAGTAGGATTAGTGACAGAAACAAAGTAGAACTGCAGAATAACAGTATGGATTACTGTAGTATTAATATACAACTGAGTTATTAGTAAGATGTGGTTATTAAAGTTGTGTTTGATAGTTATGATGAACAAATGACGTTTGATAAATAAGTGATGTTTAATAAATTATTTTGAGATGTTTATGAGATGCTGTAATTGAGATGTTTTGAGATGTTTATGAGATGTTGTTATTTTGAGATGATTGAGATGTTGTTGTTCTGAGATGTTTATGAGATGTTGTTGTTCTGAGATGTTTATGAGATGTTGTGTTTTGAGATGATTGAGATGTTGATATTACATTCATGAAGAGCCGCATACATTGAATTTTTGAGATGGAGCTTATGCTCGTTTAGATGGCCTGGATTGGCAAATTTTGAGATGAAGGCTATGCCTTGTTGATGCCTCTATTAATTGGCAGATTTTTTAGATGGGAGTTCTGATCCAATGGTACCACATGCATTTGCATAGTTTTGAGTCGCATCATATGATTGAATAATGAAATGTATTTGATATCGATGAATGAGTATATATGTTGTAAGTATTGTTGATTATGAGATAAGAAGTGGTGATATTAGTGATCTAATTTAATATATTAATTATCATGCGCTTTATTATATTGTTAGATATCTCACCTCTTCTGTTTGAATGTTGCCCTTGTGTTGGTAACATACAGGTAATCGCGAGTGAAAGTTGTATACCTTCAATAGTTCGAGTCGGTGTCATTGCTCTGATATGTAACACTTGGGGGGGATGAACGCTTGTTGATTTTTGATTGTTGATTTTCAGTTGTTGAGTTTTGAATTGATTATTATTAAATATGAAATGTTTCGAAGTTGCTGTTTTATTTAAAGACGTTATTGAAGAATTCCGCTGCGTAGTTGTTGAATTATTTTATTAAAGATGCTATAATTGATGGTTCATCCGATGTTTTATTAAAAGTGTTATATATCCATGATGAATGCAATGAATTTTGTTAGAAGAATTTGTGACGTCCCGATTCATTTGTATGATTGAAATTTTATAACTCTGATTTATTTTGCATAATTGCTTGGGGTAGAATTGGGGTGTTACAAAGTTGGTATCAGAGCAAAAAGGTTGGTCCGACCTTGTCGTCGAGTCGTAGTTGTCTAACAATTGAGTATTGTTATTTGAGTTCTAATCGTTGTTCGTGTTGTAGTGAGAAGTTGAGATGGCTGGAAGGAATGATGCTGCTCTTGCTGCTGCTTTAGAAGCAATGGCTCATGCGATGGAAAATCAGCCGAATAATGACGGGAATGCTGGATCTCGTAGCTTAGCAACTTTCCAGAGAGAGAATCCACCTACGTTCAAGGGAAAGTATGACCCTGATGGAGCTTTGGAATGGTTGAAAGAGTTAGAGAGAATCTTTCGCGTGATGGATTGCACTCCATCGCAGAAGGTTCATTATGGGACTTACATGCTGGCAGTCGAGGCTGATGACTGGTGGCTAGAGACTTGTCAGAAGTTTGAAGCTGTAGGTGAAAATGTCACTTGGGCTGTGTTCCGTAGGGAGTTTTTGAGAAAGTATTTTCCTGAAGATGTCCGTGGTAAGAAGGAAATTGAGTTCCTTGAGCTGAAGCAAGGAAATCTGTTTGTTGTTGAGTACGCTGCCAAGTTTGCTGAGTTGGCTAAGTTCTATCCGTATTACATTGAGGAAAATGATGAGTTTTCAAAGTGTATCAAATTTGAGAATGGGTTGCGCCCAGAGATTAAGAAAGCAGTTGGATATCAGAAAATTCGTGTCTTTGCTGATTTGGTTGATAGCTGCAGATTTTTGAGGAAGACAATAATGCTCATTACAAGATTATTAGTAAGAAGAGGGGTAAGCACCCGCAGAATTGTGGTAAGCCTTATGATGGCCCAGCTGGTAAGGGTAAGCAGAGAGTTGCTCATGGTCAGAGGACTAGTGGGGGAGATGCTCCTGCTGGTGTGATTTGCTTTAAGTGTGGGAAACCTGGACACAAGAGTAATGTGTGCACTGTTGAAGTGAAGAGATGTTACCGTCGTGGTAAGAATGGACATGTTGTATCTGAGTGTGAGCACAAGAGTGTAGTTTGTTTCAACTATAAAGAAGAAGGGCACATCGGTAGCCAGTGTCCGAAACTGAAGAGGGCTCAGTCAAGTGGTAAAGCGTTTGCTCTAGTTGAGGATCAGTCAGCTACTGAGGACAGACTTATTAGAGGTACATGTTTCATTAATTGTACTCCTTTAATTACTATTATTGATACTGGTGCTACGCATTGTTTTATTGCTGCTGATTGTGTTGAAAGATTGGGTCTTGTGTTGTCTTCTTTGAATGGAGAAATGGTCGTTGATACTCCAACCAAGGGGTCGGTGACTACTTCTTTTGTGTGTGATAAGTGTCCCTTGTCGATCTTCGACAGAGACTTTGTTGTTAATTTGGTTTGTTTGCTGTTAAAAGGTTTGGATGTAATTCTTGGTATGAACTGGTTAGAGCATAATTGTGTTCATATTAACTGTTATGACAAGTCGGTGAAGTTTTCTACTCCTGAAGAAGAGGAAGATGGTCTGTTGTCTGCTAGACAGTTGAGAAAGTTGATGCAAGAGGAAGCACATATGTTCTCGTTGATGGCGTCGCTATCTGTAGAGACTCAAGCTATAATTGAGGAATTGCAGGTTGTGGTACGGTGGGAGAACTGACTTGAGGTTTGCGTTTGTATTCGCACTTGTTCGGTTGAGCAAGAGTCGCCACCGACTTTTTATTTTATCCTAAAGGAAAGGTTAAAAAGCACAGCAAAAACCTTTTTGAGATGTTTCGTGGGTTCGGGGGGTAGATTATGAAAAGGGAAGGTATTAGCACCCTTTTCATCCATGGTTATCCATGGGCTCTTAGTTACTTGGTTTTTAGATCACTTGCCTTGATTTTCGATTGCTTTGAAAATGGTGTGTGTGTGTGTGTGTTTTGAAAATGTTTTTGAAGAGATGCCTTGTCTTAGGCAACCAATGTATTCGACTCGTGTTTGAGTGTTTTACAAAAGTGTGTATCTTTTCGAAAAAGATGTTTCAAAATGTTTTTGAGAGTTTGTTTTGAAAGTGTGCATGAAGTGAGGTTTTTTGAAAAGAAGGCAAGTGTTTTTGCAAGTTGATCTTAAGTAACTAAGAGTTTTGTCTACCCTATTGTACTCAAAGGTTTTCTCTATGTTTTCAACCCTTTTTAACAATTTTGTTCCACCATTGAATTTGGTGGGCAATCTTGCGTTTAGGATGTTTAACGGGACGGGCGCGGGTCATCGTATGGACCATGAATGCAATGATGCCAAGTGTCTTTGGCAATTTGCTTTAAAGGGACTATGATCATTCCATTTAGGCAACTTTCGAAAGCGTCATCGAGGGACTTATGATCATTTGAATTTGTTTTGCCAAAGATACTCAACGTGCAAGCATGGCCCATTTTGGAAGGCAACATGTGGGATTACCCTAGAGGGTGCAAGTGTGATTGTGTATTGATTTCATGTATTTGTCTTGTATTAGGTTATCTAGCGTTTGGTTTTATGTACATACAAACCCTAGGTCTAAACATGGTATAATTTGAAAGCGGTAAATTGCGAAAATGTAAAGTCTACGCTATTACAAAATAAGTATCCGGGAGTGGGGGTACAAATTCACAAATGGGATGAGACTTTAGGAATGTAGTGTCCAATAGATTACAACCAAATCGAATCGATCAAATGTAAATGTAACGTATAGCAATGTATAAGATAAGCAAATGTGTATAGGAGCAATGTAAATGTATTTGTATCAAGCGTATAATGTGAAATGTATTTGTGTATTGCGTAAGTGTAGGTGTACGTATATTTGTATGTAATTTATTTACAGGTTAGAGATGTGAATTTAAATGTGTATTATTAAGTATTATTTAACCTAAATGAAAAGAATTAAATGTTTATTTATTTAATCTTTGTAGTCTTGTATTTTCTTTAATATGTACAAAAAGAATGTTTTAATTAAATGTTTTAAATTGAATTATGTATGTTAAAAAAATGTATTTTGTCTTGATTATGTACAAAATGATATCTTGAAAAAAGAAAAATGTTTGTCTTAAAAGAAAAATTATGTAACTATGTATCTATGTACAAAAAGAATATTAATTAAATGTTTTAAGTTTTAATTAAATTAGGTATTTTATAAAATCTAAGTTAAATACAAAATGTCCATTTTTTTAGGAAAATTATTATTTATGCTTTAAAATATATCAAATAGTGAAATTTGTATAAAAGATTTGTCTTAGAAAAATTTTAATCTATTAATCTAGTATTTGTATGTTCTTTTTACTATAACTAAATAAAAGATAATTTTAGTATAAAATGTACTAGATTATGTTTAAAAAAAAGTGAAATGGTAAGAATAACAAAAAGATGAATGGGTCAAAGAGCTTTAGGGCTTAGTCAGAATTGGAAGCAAAAGGGGGGGGGGGGGGGGTGCCATTTAGGACATGTTTTGGGCTTAGGCGTTGGAGAAAGGGCAAGGCCCAAAGCTTTTGAACGATTTTGTTTTAGGGTTCTTGAATATTGTTTCACTTGGACATGGCTTAGGGTTACAGAAACAGAAGCGCGCCGCTTGTGGTTACTTCGTTCGTCCTCTTCCACCTTCGCCTGATTTCTTCTTGCCCATGGCCACCAGCGTTTCAACCCTCCTCTTCCCTTCAATGGATCGTTAGGGCGACAGATTTCAAGGTAATGATCTTTGTCTTTCGCATTAGGGTTTCGTTATTTGCATGTTATGATTTTACCTTCTGACATTATGTTCATTATTGTATGTTAACGAAGTTGTAAAGAGGGATGAAAAGGAAATGTTCTACCTTGACAGAGGAGGGGAAGAAGGGAGTTTGGAGGCGCTTCGGAGGCTTTGATGGTGAGGGGTCACGATGAAGATGAACTCTGGGTGCTAGCTTTGATTCCTGGTTTGTGTTACTCTTTGCTTGTATTAGGGTTTGATGATGATTATGGCCTGAAAACCTTTTCTGATTTCACTTCTTTCTTCTTCTCTGTTGCCTTGAATGTTTGCCTCTGTCTACTTCTTATGTTGCCTATTTTGTATGCTATGCCCTTTTTACTTCCCTGTGATGAACCTCCTGAGGGCCCTTGTATTGATACGCTTCTTTTTCTCTTCTCCCTTCTGGTCGCCTCTTGGAACACTTTCTTCTTCAACTGTCTCGTTGCCTGCTTTGCCTTATTGATTTGCCTTGAGATGCTTCTTTGGCTTGTTAATGCGTTTGCCCAATGATGGTGTTTACTGAGGGCTTGTGATGTTTGACTTTGAATGCTTTGGACAGGTTTTTAGGTTGTGGCCTTTTTTACTGGTTTATGGTTTGGGTTGGTCTGTTTGATGTTTCTGGTTTAGGCTTGGATATCAGGCTTTTTAGCTTGACTGGTTTAAGGCTTTGGTGATTTGACAGTGTAAGTTTTGGGTGAGTTTATGTTTGATGGTTCAAGGTTGTTAGCTTGGGGTCTGCTTCAGGTTAGGTCTTGGGGGTTCTGCTTCAGGTTAGGCCTTGACAGGTTCAATGCTTGTTGGTTTAAGGTGTTTGTGAGCTTTACTGATTTAGGCTTTGACAGTTCAGGCAGGTAAGGCTTGGGCAGGTTGGGGTTTGAAGCCTTTGGTTGTTATTCTTGTACAGGTTTGTTGTGAGGCTTTATATCAATTCAGGCTTGTGGTGTTTCAGGCTTGAGTTTTGGCATATGGCTTTTATCTTGTTTTGGCCTCCTTGCTAGGCAACAGGTTTATGTAGGTTATAAGCTTATGCAGGTTTTGGGTCTGGAGGGCTTTTTGATAGTTTTTCTCAAGGTTTGAGACTGGTGCAGTTTATGCTGGTTTTTGATGGTTAAGGCTTATGCTTCAGTTTGCATTCTTTTGTGTGTATTGGTTTGCCTCTTCCTACTGTTCTATTGACAAGTTCTTTTATATTTTTTTCTCTCTCTTAAGCCTAAACCTGTAAGCCCTATTTCTTCTTCTCTTTTTCTTCTCTCTCCAGTACAGTCAATATATTAAAATATGTTTGCATTGTACTTTTTTTTTCTGAAAGGGCAACTCTTGGGAAATGATGGAAAATTATGTTACTTGCATATCATGCTTTCTCTGCATTTTTTATCTCTTCTTTTGACAGCTTCTTGTATTTTTGTATCTTTGATATCTTTCCAAATCTTCTTTTGACAACTTCTTGTACTTTTTGTATCTTTGATATCTTCTTTTGGCAGTTTTTGAGTAGCCTTGTACAGTTTGACATCTTTGACAGAAAGTTGAATTTGGACTTTTAGTTTGGACTTTGCATCATGCTGTTTGAGATTTGAACTATGCAGTTTGATAATTTGACTTGTGCATTCTTTCAAAGTTTAGCAAATAAATATTCGTCCCTCTTTGTGAACCGGGAGAAATCCCGTGATTTGCAGAGAGGGCTAACTGATCTCAATCAGTTGCCCTTAATGATGAACTTTAATCTTATCTGTCTCTTTCATTTATTTATCTGCCATTGACTTTTCTTCTTTTCTTTGCAGATGAATAATTAAAATGGAGCACTAGAGCAAGGGATAGCAGGTGAAGAATTGAAGATTAGGAAAATGTTTAGGATAGTTTTTTTTTATTTAAATTTAAATAAAATGTAAAATCATTGTTGTAAACAACAAAACAATTGTACAATTAATTTAAAAATCAATAAAAGTTTCTTTATCCAATTAATTATTTTTCCTCCTTTTGTTTATTTATTATTTATAATTCTTTAATTATAATAATTGAAAATAAACTCCAATCATTTAATCTTAGAATAATAAATAATTTAAATAAACAACGCTTTAGCATTTGATCAGTTAAACCTGGCATTTCTAACATCCAAAGCAAAACAACAGTTAATCACAACAACTGATCAGACGCATTCCCCTTTTTACTGATTTTTACCAAGCACTGCAAATTCAAACTGAATGTATCCTTTTTACTGATTCAGTCAAACAAACGTGAATTCAATCCAAATGCATTATTTATATTGATTAAGTCAAACAATGCTAATTCAAACCAAATCTCGGAATAACTTGCAAAGCACCGTAGAATTAAATCTTTCTGAAGAACCGCGCATGAACAACCCTAATTCCTGATTAAATGCCAAAGAAGCGTTCGCCTGATCGAAGTTGAGCCAAAATCAACCAAAACCCTAAGCCAACTGTTTGAAACATTCTAGAGCCCTGAAAATCAATAAAACCCTAATTGTGTCTGACTGACGAGAAAAGTCTGTTTGACCGATTCTTGAGCCAATCTGAAAAATCAGGAAACACCTGAAGCTGTGATTTCTTGAGGAAAAATGCGAGGGCAAATTTTGGGGTACAACAGTTGCCCCTGTTCAATCTTCTTGAACCTGAAGAGTTAGATTGGCAAGTTTGCCTTTCGCGACTTGAAGGTAAAAGAAGATTAGACACTAAAGTGCCCAGAAAATTTGCACTCGGCGATGTGATGGTAGAGGTGAATGGGCTTAAAGATGCCATTTGGTGATGGGCTTAAAGATGCCATCTGATGCGATAGAATCTTGTCGGGGGATGGGCTTAGAGATGCTGTGATACGGTGGGAGAACTGACTAGTGTTTTGCGTTCGTATTCGCACTTGTGCGGTTAGCAAGAGTCGCCACCGACTTTTTATTTTATCCTAAAGGAAAGGTTAAAAAAGCACAACAAAAACCTTTTGAGATATTTCGTGGGTTCGGGGGGTAGATTATGAAAAGGGAAGGTATTAGCACCCTTTTCATCCATGGTTATCCATGGGCTCTTAGTTACTTGGTTTTTTAGATCACTTGCTTTGTTTTTCGATTGCTTTGAAAATGGTGTGTGTGTGGGTGCTTTTTGAAAATGTTTTGGAAAAAGATGCCTTGTCTTAGGCAACTAATGTATTTGACTCGTGTTTGAGTGTTTTACAAAAGTGTGGATCTTTTCGAAAAGATGTTTTCAAATGTTTTTTTGAGAGTTTGTTTGAAAGTGTTGTGGATTGTGGTTTTTGAAAAGAAGGCAAGTGTTTTTGCAAGTTTGATCTCAAGTAACTAAGAGTTTTGTCTACCCTATTATACTCAAAGGTTTTTGTCATGTTTTAACCCCTTTTTAACAATTTTGTTCCACCATTGAAATTGATGGACAATCTTGCGTTTAGGAAGTTTATTCGGGACGGGCGCGGGTCATCGTATGGACCATGAATGCAATGGTGCCAAGTGTCTTTGGCAGTTTGCTTGAAGGGACTTGATCATTTTGATAGGCGACTTTCGAAAGCGTCATCGATGGACTTATGATCATTTGAATTCGTTTTGCCAAAGATACTCGACGTGCAAGCATGGCCCATTTTGGAAGGCAACATGTGGGATTACCCTAGGGGGTGCAAGTGTGATTGTGTATTGATTACATGTATTTGTCTTGTATTAGGTTATCTAGCGTTTTATTTTATGTACATACAAACCCTAGGTCTAACCATGGTATAATTGGAAAACTGTAAATTGCGGAATGTAAAATCTACGCTATTACAAAATAGTGTCCGGGAGTGGGGGTATAAATGTACAAGGGGATGAGACTTATAGTACCCAAATAAATTACAACCAACTCGAATGTCGCAATCAAATGTAATATCAAATATAAATGTAAGATAAACAAATGTGTATAGGGTAATGTGTTGTGTAAGTGTACCAGTGTATATGTATGTGAATTGTGTAACAAGTGCGAAATGTGAAATTGAGTCGCATTAGGGTTTGACCTAGAGAAATGTTTTTAAATGTATTCTTGATTTATATGTTAATTATGTACAAAAGAAAAAGAAAGTGTTTTGATTAAAATGTTAAGTTTTAATTGGAAAGTATTTTAGTCCAAATGTTTGTGAGTTTAATATTTAGAAAATGAATGTATTTGAATTGGTATGTACAAATGTATATGTTAATTAAAAAAGTTTCAATTTAATTATGTATAAAAAATGTGTAATATGTACAAATATGTATTTCAATTAAAAAAGTATTTTCAATTTAATTGTGTATGAAAAAAGATAATATATACAAATGTATTTCAATATGTGTTAAAAAATGTTTTTAAGTTAATTATGTATAAAAAAATATTTTGTTGTTATTATATACAAAAGTGTATTAATTAAAAGAAAATGCTTTCAAATTTAATTACATGATAAAAGTATTTTATTATTTAGGTTAGTATTTTACAAAATAAAAAAAGTGAACATTTTTTATAAGATAAAAGAGGGTTAGTGTTTTATAAGAATGAAGTAAGTATTGTTTATATGTAAAAAAAAAGATTAGTATTTAATGTTGTAAAGAAAAAAGAAGAAAAGCATTTTTGATGGGCTCTAGGGGGGTGAAACGGGTCAGGCCCATACCAATTCTGAAATGAATTTTAGGGTTAGGCGTTTTTTGTTCAGAACGACAGTTAGGGTTTTGAGACGGCGCCGTGTTCACTGAGTTCGTCGTCTTCGTTTCTTCTGATCAATGCTTCTCTTTCCGGCCGCCAGCATCACCCTCCACACCTTTCTTCCCTCCAAGGCACGGTCTCGGCGCTCTCTTGATTTAGGGTTCGTTCTAACGTTTTATGTCTTCATCTCTTTTCTTTTACGAATTACATGCTTTCGATTCGAATTTTTGACTCTTGAATCTGTGTTATTGTGAGGTGGTGGAGAAAGAGGGAGAAGAATGGCTACCTTCGTTTGGGAGATGGAGGAGAGGCGGAGAGCGTGATGCTTAGGAGGCCGGAGCGGCGGTTCAGTGATGAAGTTTTGAGCTTGCTTTCCTGGTACTTTCGTTCCTTGCTATATTTAGGGCTTAATGATGTATGCTGGATTTGCCTGAAAACCCTTCTTAAAATTCGCTCTTTTTGTCTTCTTCTTTCCTACTGTGATGCCTTTGGGAATTTTGTATGTTCTTGGAATGTACTTGCTTGTCTATGGTTTTGCCTTGATTATGCTTCTTGTTGTTGCCTGAGATGATTTGCTCTCTTCTTCTCTTGTTACCCTGTGATGACCTCAGAGGTCTGAGGGTCTCAGTTGCCTTGAATGATCTTTCTGTGTTGCCTTTAACTTGCCCTTTCGTACGTTTGTTTGCCTAGAACTGTTGCCTCAAATATTTTGCCTTGAGCTTGCCCCATGATGTGTTTCACTGAGGGCTTAGGAATTGGTTTCGTGCTTGACAGTTTTAGCACTGGTATATCAGGTTTTTGACAGGGAGTTTTGACTTGGATCTTGGTAGTTCAATTTGTGTGTTTGTATGTTCCACAGGTTCAGGTTTTTGTGAGGTTTGATTGGTTGCAAGTTATGGTTTTTATGAGGTTTGATTGCTAATGGGTTTTTAGGTGTGATGGTTTGGGTTTATGGTTGATGAAATTTGATGGCTAATGCTGATGCAAGTTATGCTTCAGTATGTTAGAGGTTGTGTGTTTTATGCAGATGCCGGTTTAGTTCTGAGTTCTGAGATGTGTTATGTTGGACTGAGTTGTATATTTCTTTCTTTTACTACCTTCTGAACTGTGTATTCTGAACTGCTGCCTACTGAGTTGGCTTTTGATTTGTATATCTTTCTTTTGCTATCTTGCTGCCTATGTTTCAGACCTGAGCTGAGTTTCTATTATCTCTTCTCTCTTGCTATATTTTTCTGTCTTGTGTATTTTCTTTTCTATCCTCACCTGCTATGCTGCCTGCTGAACTGCTATGCTGAGTTTTTGGATTTGTATAATCTTTTCTGCCTTCTTCTTTCCTACTGTCTAATGCCTAACCTGTATCTGCTGCCTTTATCTCTCTTCTTTTTCTCCTAAAGTACAGCTTTTAGATTTAATATGATTATATTCTGTACTTGCTCTGAAGGGGTTTGACTAGGGAAATGATGAAAAGATCTCTTGCATAAAACACTATTGCATCTTTATCTCCAGCTTTTGTGCTTTGCTCTGACTTTGCATTTCTTTGATATCTTGGGACTTTGTGATATGTCCCATATCTTTCTTTGACAGCCTGGGATTTTGACTTTGCAGCAATTGTACTTCCTTGATTCTCTTTGGCATTTTGACAGTTAGTGCCTTTGGTTTTGGATAGAAAGTTGAGATTGAACTTTTCAGTTTGGATTTTGGATTTTGAATTTCTATGCAGCTTGAAATTTATAACTTATGCATTTTTGACATTTGCATTCATGAAATAAAATAATCTTCCCTCTCTGTGAACCGGGAGAAATCCCGTGATTTGCAGAGAGGGCAACTGATCCCAGTCAGTGGCCCCTAATGATGAGCACTTTTTATCTGTCCTTTCCAATTTAATGCTTTCTGACTTTTCTTGTTTCTTTTTGCAGATGAAAAATGGAACACCGGAGCGGAGTGAAGAAATGAAGAATATTTAGAAAATAGGATAGTTTTTTCATTCTATGTAATATTTAAATTAAATGTAAATTATTGTCTGTAACAACAATTTGTACAAATAATTCAAATATCAATAAAAATCCAAATTATCCAATTGGTTCTAACTTTCTTTTATTGCTTATTTATTTATTTAAAATTCTTAGAATTAAAACAATTGAAAAATAAATTCAATCATTCAATTTCAGAATAATAAATAACTAAAATAAAACAACCTTGATCAATTAAGTCTGTCTTATTCAACATCCAAAGCAAAGCAGCAGTTAACCCAAATGGACTGATCAAACGCATAAACACTGTGAATCCAAAACTGCATCCTGTATATGACTGACCCAATCAAAACGTACTGAATTCAAACCACTGTCCCTCTTGCTGATTAAACCAAGATAACGCGAATTTTAACTCGAATCTTGAAATAAACCGCAAAGTGCTGTGGAATTTAAATTCTTCTGAGAATATGCCCATAAAACCTTAGTTCCCGATTAAATGCCAAATAACACTTGCTTGATCAAAATTGAACCAAAAATCAACCAAACCCTAAGCCCACTGTATGAAACAATTCAGAGCTCTGAAATTCAGTAAAAAACCTAATTTTGATTGACTGTCAAGAAAAGTCCGTTTGTCCGGTTCTTGAGCCAGTTTGAGAAGTCAGGAAATGTTTGAAGCTGAGATTTTTTTGTGGAAAAGCGCGAGGGCAAATTTTGGGGTACAACAGATGCCATCTGAGAATGGGCTTAAAGATGCCATTTGGTGACTGCTGATAGGAGGATGGGCTTAAAGATGCCATTTGGTGACTGCTGATAGGAGGATGGGCTTAAAGATGCCATCTGGTGACTGCTGGTAGGAGGATGGACTTATAGATGCCATCTGGTGACTGCTGATAGGAGGACGGGCTTAAAGATGCCATCTGGTGATATTGAACTGTATTTCATTGGTGAGTGGACAAGTATCAGAAAGGCCTCCATGTTTTGGAACATCTCTGAATTGGGGGTCCGAGCAAGCAATAGATTGACATCCATGTTTGGAGAATCCGTAAACTATTTTTGAAGTTGAGATTGAATAAGCAATAGAGCCACATCCGTTGTTGGGAAGCGTCCGTAAACTGTTTTCAAAAGTTGAGAAGAGTCTGAACAAGTGATAGGTTAACATCCGTTACTGGAGAACCCGTGAACTGTTTTCAGAAGTCTTGAAGTTGAATAAGCAATAGAGCAACATCCGTTATTGGGAAACGTCCGTAAACTGTTTTCAAAAGTTGCATCTGAACAAGCAATAGATTAACATCCGTTGTTGGGAAGAATCCGTAAACTGTTTTCAGAAGTCTTGAAGTTGAATAAGCAATAGAGCAACATCCGTTGTTGGGAAGCGTCCGTAAACTGTTTTCAAAAGTTGCATCTGAACAAGCGATAGATTAACATCCGTTGTTGGGAAGAATTCGTAAGCTGTTTTCAGAAGTCTTGAAGTTGAATAAGCAATAGAGCAACATCCGTTATTGGGAAGCGTCTATAAACTGTTTTCAAAAGTTGCATCTGAACAAGCGATAGATTAACATCCGTTGTTGGGAAGAATCCGTAAACTATTTTCAGAAGTCTTGAGAAGGAACCGGTGTAGGGTTTCCTGATGATGAGTCCGTGTAAAACTGCATCTGGATGAATTTGAACAAGTATCAGAATGTCGCCGTGTCTGGGTCACATCTGAACTATTTCTGGATGAATCTCGGAAGATGATCTTTGTCTGTCGACTGATCTTACCTGAAAAGGTAAAGGGTTAGTTGTATGCAATGTTATGATGCATGATGTAATGTATGTGACATCAATGCTTATGACATGAATGTGATGAATGCGCATGTAAGCTGATAAGCTATCTTGCTGAGGATAAATGAATCCTGGATGGCTGAAGATAAAAGAATCTTGACTGCTGTCGGGGAGAACAACTCCTGGGCTGCTGCTGTGGAGGGTAAGAATCTTCAATTGTTAAAAATGAGAAGTCTCGAGACCACTTTTGGGGAAATCAGAAGCTTGGGTTGTATGCCAAACTACTGGGGACTTCCTGTTTTGAGGAGATCTGTGTAGGATTTCCTGATGATGAGTCCGTGTAAAACTGCATCGGGTTTTTGAACACTTTTGACATTCGAATGCCCCAAGTGGTGATGTAGATAATTTCCTGGCTTGTTATAGGTGTTGATCTGGAACTCTTCAGACGTGCCCTGGCTAGATACAGGAATCGAGTCTGGAAATAGTCGTCAACAGATATGCCCTGGCTGGATACAGGAATCGAATCCTCAAACTCTTCAGACGTGCCCTGGCTAGATACAGGAATCGAGTCAGGAAATAGTCGTCAACAGATATGCCCTGGATGGATACAGGAATCGAATCTGGAATAGTCGTCAACAGATATGCCCTGGCTGGATACAGGAATCGAATCCTCAAACTCTTCAGACATGCCCTGGCTAGATACAGGAATCGAGTCTGGAAATAGTCGTCAACAGATATGCCCTGGCTGGATACAGGAATCGAATCTGGAAATAGTCGTCAACAGATATGCCCTGGATGGATACAGGAATCGAATCCTCAAACTCTTCAGACGTGCCCTGGCTAGATACAGGAATCGAGTCTGGAAATAGTCGTCAACAGATATGCCCTGGCTGGATACAGGAATCGAATCTGGAAATAGTCGTCAACAGATATGCCCTGGCTGGATACAGGAATCGAATCTGGAATAGTCGTCAACAGATATGCCCTGGCTGGATACAGGAATCGAATCCTCAAACTCTTCAGACGTGCCCTGGCTAGATACAGGAATCGAGTCTGGAAATAGTCGTCAACAGATATGCCCTGGCTGGATACAGGAATCGAATCTGGAAATAGTGATAGTTGATTTGTTGGTGGTTGTAATTTCCAACAGGTGGTGAAGGAATGGTTGAACACTTTTGACATTCGAATGCCCCAAGTGATGATGAGTCTTGAATCAGATTAATCTGCGAATTGAGAGATTTCTTGAACTCTTGACTGGACTGCCCCAGGTTAACTGAACTTTGAAAGATCTGTTGAAACCCTGACTGGACTGCCCCAGGTTAATTGGACTTTGAAAGGTCTATTGGACCTTGACTGGACTGCCCCAGGTTAACTGAATTTTGAAAGATCTGTTGGACCTTGACTGGACTGCCCCAGGTTAATTGGATGGTGACATGTCATGCCCCTTGTTGATAGGAGATTTGTAAAGTAAGTGTCGTCCTTTTGAAGTGATTTTGCTCACTGAGAGAGTTTTCGTTCCTCCGAACATTCGCTGTATGAATTTCTTCGCTGTCAAACAAAAAGCCAAATGCAGACAGTGATATTCAAGCAATGCAAAGTTTATGTTTGTCTCGAAGTTTTGAAAAATGCATTTTTAGCAGAAAACCTTTTTTATAAGACATATCAACACAAGATTTAGAGCAAAGCCTTACAGGAGTCAGGATACCTTTTGTAACAGTATGCTTTCGAACTAACCCATGCTTCAATTAGGACTTTTGAAGGGTTGTAACGTGGCTTGGTTCACGGTTTAAGAAACAAAGGATATAAGCTCAAAGTGTATTTGTACCCACCCGTTCTTCGTGATGTTCTTCAACCTAAGCTCAGTCAATTTGTGCGTCGTACTCTGTTTTGAGTTTGGAACGACTTTCGGGCGATGGTTCACCAGTTGAATTTGGGAGACAGTCACCATATCCTTTTTCTTTTTCAACATTTTTCATGTTGTTGAGGATTTTGTAATGACCTCACTATTTTGATTTTGATTTGTTATCCCTAACTTTTGCCTGACTGTTCCCGTTTTTCGAGATTACAGTCAGCGGGATGCCCCAGCTTTCTTAAGCCTCCTTTATAGGTTTTGGCTTAGTGGGCTTTTTCTCTTTTGAGAGATTGACTGTCTATGTGATAGGGAACCACCCTTGTCTTTTGATTCCAAAGGAATGCTTTCTTTTCTTTTTGACGTCGTTCGTTGTATTACGAACTGAGAGCTTGCGACTCCAATGCGCGTTTTCTCTTGAATTAACTGAGATACTACCCTGCCCCGGGTTTATATCAAAGGTTTTGATTGTTTTTAGAACAGAAAACTCCTACTTCTTTGGCTCGAAGGGGTTGACTAGGGATTAACTTCCTTATAACTCCAGTGTTTGGGAATTGAAAGAAATGCCTGTACATCATCAGCAAGGTCTGTTCAAAAGCATACTGTATAAGATTATGGTATTGTTTCGTCATCCTCCCTCTAAAGGCTTACAGCTTTTCATCAAGAGTCAAATATCATAAAGAAAAGCATAAGAGTAGTGAAACGAATGGATGAATTCAAGACAAACATATGCAATGCATTAATGAAAACAGAGTTTAACATCAACAGATAATTGTTTGACAGCAAAAGAAATTACAACTTTGAAAATTCAAAAAGAAGCAAAAGTCTTTCAGCTTGAGCTTCGTCACTTCAGGTGGAGAACCCTTTAACGTAAGATTTTCATCTCGCCGTCTGGCATGAATTCCAGCACTCCAATGTCGATCAGATCTTGAATCTTGTTCTTCAAGGCCCAACAGTCGTTGGTGTCGTGTCCCGGGCTGTAGGAGTGGTAAACACAAAATGCGTCGGGACGATAGTTAGGAGAGGAGATATTGAGCTTCTGAGGAGGATCCCTTAAAGTAAGCAGGTTGACCTCCAACAGGCGCTTCAGTATGAAGAATGATGGTATCTCAGTCTCCGTGAACTGTCTTCCCGATGTTTCTTGCTTACGCCGATTACCCCGTTGACGTTGGCGAGGTTGTTGATGGGCTTGTGACCCTGAAGCAAGCGAAGGAGCCTTCCCCTTGTCTTCTTGAGTGGATGGAGGCTGAGCGGTGACCTGCTCTTCAACCTCAGATGTTTGCCCCAATTGGTTGTTTTGAAGCAGTTGGCGGACGAGAACTCTGAGTTCCTCTTGTCTTTGAGATAGGTCTTGGATGAGAGCCATCTGGCCCACCAACTGTCCCATCACTTGGGTCCTTAAAGTAGTCAGATCAAACTGCAGCTCCGCAAGCTGATCACTCCTGGTATTGTTGGAATTCTCCAAGCCCTTTGTGAGGAGAGCTTTCATTTCTTCTTGCCCCAGAGACAAGTTCAGGAACATCTCCTGCAGCTGAGCAGTCTGGTCTTGGATGTCTTTGACAGACCTTTCTAGAGCCATCTCTTACTGAAATAAACAGTAGGAGAGTAAGGAAACCTGAAAAAGGAAAGACTGTCAAAATGCAATGCATGATATATGGATGCATGCTTTCAAGGATCTCTTGGGGTAAACACAAGAAAATGTTAGAGGTTGAACTTAGCTCTTGGATTGGAGAACTTTGCGCCGGTGGATGTCTTTCCACTAGAATCAAGCTCACCATGTCCAGTGGGTCATAACCACTGATTCAAGTTGTTGTATTTGATCTTGATTGGAGAGCTTTGTATCGGCGGATGTCTTTCCACGAGAATCAAGCTCACCATGTCGAGTGGGTCATAGCCACTGATTCAAGTTGTTGTACTTGATCTTTGTTTGGAGAACTGTGCACTGGTGGATGTCTTTCCACTAGAATCAAGCTCACCATGTCAAGTGGGTCATATCCACTGATTCAATTTGTTGCACTTGATCTTTGGTTGGAGAACTTTGTATCGGTGAATGTCTTTCCACGAGAATCAAGCTCACCATGTCGAGTGGGTCATAGCCACTGATTCAAGTTGTTGTACTTTGATTGGAGAACTGTGCACTGGTGGATGTCTTTCCACGAGAATCAAGCTCACCATGTCGAGTGGGTCATCGCCACTGATTCAAGTTGTTGTACTTGAACTTTGATTGGAGAACTATGCACTGGTGGATGTCTTTCCACGAGAATCAAGCTCACCATGTCGAGTGGGTCATCGCCACTGATTCAAGTTGTTGTACTTGATCTTTTATGGCATTTGTTTAGAGGAGAAACCTCTTGCCCCTTGGTAGACGTCTGGTTCAACGTAACCCTGCATCAAAAGAACCCTCGAGATCCTTGAAATGGTTATTGAAAATGCTATGGTATGATGTCATGATGTTATGTACATGTATGCAAAAGCAAGTAAGTGTATATACAGGTAATCATATTCACACAAAGCAAACAAGTCCTTAGGTTTAGGCTTGCATGGGGTTATAGGTAAGTACCCTCTTGAAGTTAGTTGGCTCATCCTGTCCTAAAATAGAAACTGGGTTCTAAGGAGCTCAATATCCTTGGATTGTTTTCTGTGTTCATTGTTTCGGTTTAGCCACTTACTGGCGACCAAAATATTCCAAGAAAACAACCCTCAAATGAGTGTAGTATCGAGTATCTACCAACTTTGGACTGCACCAAAGTCGGTCATCTCACTACCCCTAAAAAGGCTAAGATGGTCAATTAAGGTTCTAAGAGTTCGTTAGTGCTTCGCGACATCACTCAGTGGCCCCGTACTCTCCTTGACTGAACTCAAGGGTTACCGGTACTCACAAATATGTCACACTAACATAGCTTACTGCTTCAACCGTGTCGGTATACCCCGCACAGATCCCTCGCAGTTTTTGCTATTTACCTAAGAAGGTGCCCCAAATCCGGGTGTAGGATTTACAACAAACCCAAACAAGAACCCAAAAGATAAAGAAATCAAGTCAATCAAAGCAAGAAAGTAAAGGTGATCTAAACCCTAAGGTAACCCCACTTTTAAGTCTTTCCCCAACAGAGTCGCCAGTTCTGTGGTACGGTGGGAGAACTGACTTGAGGTTTGCGTTTGTATTCGCACTTGTTCGGTTGAGCAAGAGTCGCCACCGACTTTTTATTTTATCCTAAAGGAAAGGTTAAAAAGCACAGCAAAAACCTTTTTGAGATGTTTCGTGGGTTCGGGGGGTAGATTATGAAAAGGGAAGGTATTAGCACCCTTTTCATCCATGGTTATCCATGGGCTCTTAGTTACTTGGTTTTTAGATCACTTGCCTTGATTTTCGATTGCTTTGAAAATGGTGTGTGTGTGTGTGTGTTTTGAAAATGTTTTTGAAGAGATGCCTTATCTTAGGCAACCAATGTATTCGACTCGTGTTTGAGTGTTTTACAAAAGTATGTATCTTTTCGAAAAAGATGTTTCAAAATGTTTTTGAGAGTTTGTTTTGAAAGTGTGCATGAAGTGAGGTTTTTTGAAAAGAAGGCAAGTGTTTTTGCAAGTTGATCTCAAGTAACTAAGAGTTTTGTCTACCCTATTGTACTCAAAGGTTTTCTCTATGTTTTCAACCCTTTTTAACAATTTTGTTCCACCATTGAATTTGGTGGGTAATCTTGCGTTTAGGATGTTTAACGGGACGGGCGCGGGTCATCGTATGGACCATGAATGCAATGATGCCAAGTGTCTTTGGCAATTTGCTTTGAAGGGACTATGATCATTCCATTTAGGCAACTTTCGAAAGCGTCATCGAGGGACTTATGATCATTTGAATTTGTTTTGCCAAAGATACTCAACGTGCAAGCATGGCCCATTTTGGAAGGCAACATGTGGGATCACCCTAGAGGGTGCAAGTGTGATTGTGTATTGATTTCATGTATTTGTCTTGTATTAGGTTATCTAGCATTTGGTTTTATGTACATGCAAACCCTAGGTCTAAACATGGTATAATTTGAAAGCGGTAAATTGCGGAAATGTAAAGTCTACGCTATTACAAAATAAGTATCCGGGAGTGGGGGTACAAATTCACAAATGGGGATGAGACTTTAGGAATGTAGTGTCCAATAGATTACAACCAAATCGAATCGATCAAATGTAAATGTAACGTATAGCAATGTATAAGATAAGCAAATGTGTATAGGAGCAATGTAAATGTATTTGTATCAAGCGTATAATGTGAAATGTATTTGTGTATTGTGTAAGTGTACGTGTACGTATATTTGTATGTAATTTATTTACAGTTTAGAGATGTGAATTTAAATGTGTATTATTAAGTATTATTTAACCTAAATGAAAAGAATTAAATGTTTATTTATTTAATCTTTGTAGTCTTGTATTTTCTTTAATATGTACAAAAAGAATGTTTTAATTAAATGTTTTAAATTGAATTATGTATGTTAAAAAAATGTATTTTGTCTTGATTATGTACAAAATGATATCTTGAAAAAAGGAAAATGTTTGTCTTAAAAGAAAAATTATGTAACTATGTATCTATGTACAAAAAGAATATTAATTAAATGTTTTAAGTTTTAATTAAATTAGGTATTTTATAAAATCTAAGTTAAATACAAAATGTCCATTTTTTTAGGAAAATTATTATTTATGCTTTAAAATGTATCAAATAGTGAAATTTGTATAAAAGATTTGTTTTAGAAAAATTTTAATCTATTAATCTAGTATTTGTATGTTCTTTTTACTATAACTAAATAAAAGATAATTTTAGTATAAAATGTACTAGATTATGTTTAAAAAAAAAGTGAAATGGTAAGAATAACAAAAAGATGAATGGGCCAAAGAGCTTTAGGGCTTAGTCAGAATTGGAAGCAAAAGGGGGGGGGGGGGTGCCATTTAGGACATGTTTTGGGCTTAGGCGCTGGAGAAAGGGCAAGGCCCAAAGCTTTTGAACGATTTTGTTTTAGGGTTCTTGAATGTTGTTTCACTTGGACATGGCTTAGGGTTACAGAAACAGAAGCGTGCCGCTTGTGGTTACTTCGTTCGTCCTCTTCCACCTTCGCCTGATTTCCTCTTGCCCATGGCCACCAGCGTTTCAACCCTCCTCTTCCCTTTAATGGATCGTTAGGGCGACAGATTTCAAGGTAATGATCTTTGTCTTTCGCATTAGGGTTTCGTTATTTGCATGTTATGATTTTACCTTCTGACATTATGTTCATTATTGTATGTTAACGAAGTTGTAAAGAGGGATGAAAAGGAAATGTTCTACCTTGACAGAGGAGGGGAAGAAGGGAGTTTGGAGGCGCTTCGGAGGCTTTGATGGTGAGGGGTCATGATGAAGATGAACTCTGGGTGCTAGCTTTGATTCCTGGTTTGTGTTACTCTTTGCTTGTATTAGGGTTTGATGATGATTATGGCCTGAAAACCTTTTCTGATTTCACTTCTTTCTTCTTCTCTGTTGCCTTGAATGTTTGCCTCTGTCTACTTCTTTTGTTGCCTATTTTGTATGCTATGCCCTTTTTACTGCCCTGTGATGAACCTCCTGAGGGCCCTTGTATTGATACGCTTCTTTTTCTCTTCTCCCTTCTGGTCGCCTCTTGGAACACTTTCTTCTTCAACTGTCTCGTTGCCTGCTTTGCCTTATTGATTTGCCTTGAGATGCTTCTTTGGCTTGTTAATGCGTTTGCCCAATGATGGTGTTTACTGAGGGCTTGTGATGTTTGACTTTGAATGCTTTGGACAGGTTTTTAGGTTGTGGCCTTTTTTACTGGTTTATGGTTTGGGTTGGTCTGTTTGATGTTTCTGGTTTAGGCTTGGATATAAGGCTTTTTAGCTTGACTGGTTTAAGGCTTTGGTGATTTGACAGTGTAAGTTTTGGGTGAGTTTATGTTTGATGGTTCAAGGTTGTTAGCTTGGGGTCTGCTTCAGGTTAGGTCTTGGTGGTTCTGCTTCAGGTTAGGCCTTGACAGGTTTAATGCTTGTTGGTTTAAGGTGTTTGGGAGCTTTACTGATTTAGGCTTTGACAGTTCAGGCAGGTAAGGCTTGGGCAGGTTGGGGTTTGAAGCCTTTGGTTGTTATGCTTGTACAGGTTTGTTGTGAGGCTTGATATCAGTTCAGGCTTGTGGTATTTCAGGCTTGAGTTTTGGCATATGGCTTTTATCTTGTTTTGGCCTCCTTGCTAGGCAACAGGTTTATGCAGGTTATAAGCTTATGCAGGTTTTGGGTCTGGAGGGCTTTTTGACAGTTTTTCTCAAGGTTTTTGAGACTGGTGCAGTTTATGCTGGTTTTTGATGGTTAAGGCTTATGCTTCAGTTTGCATTCTTTTGTGTGTATTGGTTTGCCTCTTCCTACTGTTCTATTGACAGGTTCTTTTATATTTTTTTCTCTCTCTCAAGCCTAAACCTGTAAGCCCTATTTCTTCTTCTCTTTTTCTTCTCTCTCCAGTACAGTCAATATATTAAAATATGTTTGCATTGTACTTTTTTTTCTTCTGAAAGGGCAACTCTTGGGAAATGATGAAAAATTATGTTGCTTGCATATCATGCTTTCTCTGCATTTTTTTATCTCTTCTTTTGACAGCTTCTTGTATTTTTGTATCTTTGATATCTTTCCAAATCTTCTTTTGACAGCTTCTTGTACTTTTTGTATCTTTGATATCTTCTTTTGGCAGTTTTTGAGTAGCCTTGTACAGTTTGACATCTTTGACAGAAAGTTGAATTTGGACTTTTAGTTTGGACTTTGCATCATGCTGTTTGAGATTTGAACTATGCAGTTTGATAATTTGACTTGTGCATTCTTTCAAAGTTTAGCAAATAAATATTCGTCCCTCTTTGTGAACCGGGAGAAATCCCGTGATTTGCAGAGAGGGCTAACTGATCCCAATCAGTTGCCCTTAATGATGAACTTTAATCTTATCTGTCTCTTTCATTTATTTATCTGCCATTGACTTTTCTTCTTTTCTTTGCAGATGAATAATTAAAATGGAGCACTGGAGCAAGGGATAGCAGGTGAAGAATTGAAGATTAGGAAAATGTTTAGGATAGTTTTTTTAATTTAAATTTAAATAAAATGTAAAATCATTGTTGTAAACAACAAAACAATTGTACAATTAATTTAAAAATCAATAAAAGTTTCTTTATCCAATTAATTCTTTTTCCTCCTTTTGTTTATTTATTATTTATAATTCTTTAATTATAATAATTGAAAATAAACTCCAATCATTTAATCTTAGAATAATAAATAATTTAAATAAACAACGCTTTAGCATTTGATCAGTTAAACCTGGCATTTCCAACATCCAAAGCAAAACAACAGTTAATCACAACAACTGATCAGACGCATTCCCCTTTTTACTGATTTTTACCAAGCACTGCAAATTCAAACTGAATGTATCCTTTTTACTGATTCAGTCAAACAAATGTGAATTCAATCCAAATGCATTCTTTATATTGATTAAGTCAAACAATGCGAATTCAAACCAAATCTCGGAATAACTTGCAAAGCACCGTAGAATTAAATCTTTCTAAAGAACCGCGCATGAACAACCCTAATTCCTGATTAAATGCCAAAGAAGCGTTCGCCTGATCGAAGTTGAGCCAAAATCAACCAAAACCCTAAGCCAACTGTTTGAAACATTCTAGAGCCCTGAAAATCAATAAAACCCTAATTGTGTCTGACTGACGAGAAAAGTCTGTTTGACCGATTCTTGAGCCAATCTGAAAAATCAGGAAACGCCTGAAGCTGTGATTTCTTGAGGAAAAATGCGAGGGCAAATTTTGGGGTACAACACAGGTGGTGTGTGAATTTCTTAAAGTTTTCCCTGATGAGATTCCTGATGTACCGCCAGAGAGGGAAGTTGAATTTGCAATTGATCTTGTACCTGGTATCAGAAATGTGTCTATGGCACCATACAGGATGTCTTCATTAGAGTTGTCAGAGTTGAAGAAGCAATTGGAAGAGGTACTTGAGAAGAAGTTTGTAAGACCAAGTGTATCACCGTGGGGAGCTCCAGTGTTGTTAGTAAAGAAGAAAGATGGAAGTATGAGGCTTTGTGTTGATTATAGACAGTTGAATAAAGTGACGATTAAAAACAAGTATCTGCTTCCAAGAATAGATGACTTGATGGACCAATTGGTGGATGCTCGTGTGTTTAGTAAGATTGATTTGAGGTCGGGTTACCATCAGATAAAAGTGAAGGATGAAGATATCCAGAAGACGGCTTTCAGAACGCGTTATAGACATTATGAGTATTCGGTGATGCCTTTCGATGTTACTAATGCGTCGGGAGTATTCATGGAATACATGAATCGAATCTTTCATACTTATTTGGATCGGTTTGTAGTGGTGTTCATTGACGGTATTTTGATTTACTCTAAGTCAGAAGAAGAGCATGCAGAACACTTAAAGAGTAGTATTACAAGTTTTGAAAGAGAAGAAGTTGTATGCAAAGCTTCCCAAGTGTGAATTTTGGTTAAAAGAGGTTAGTTTTCTTAGTCATGTGATTTCAGGTAGTGGCATTGTGGTAGATCCATCGAAGGTTGATGCTATGTTGCAATGGAAAACTCCAAAGTCAACTACTGAGATTAGAAGCTTCTTGGGATTAGCTGATTATTATAGAAGGTTTATCGAAGGGTTTTCTAAGTTGTCACTTCCGTTGACTAAGTTGACTTGTAAAGGTAGAGCGTTTGTATGGGATTTTCAGTGCGAAGAAAGTTTTACGAAATTGAAGAAGAGGTTGACGTCGGCTCCGATTTTGACGTTGCCTAATCCAGAAGAGCCTTTTGTGGTGTATTGTGATGCTTCTAAGATGGGTTTAGGAGGCGTGCTTATGCAAAATGGTAAGGTAGTTGCTTATGCGTCGAGGCAGTTGAGGACTCATGAGAAGAACTATCCTATGCATGATTTAGATCTTGCTGCAATTGTTTTTGTGTTGAAGATTTAGAGGCATTATCTTTATGGTTCTAGATTTGAAGTGTTTAGTGACCATAAGAGCTTAAAGTATTTATTTGATCGGAAGGAGTTGAATACGAGGCAATGAAGATGGTTGGAATTGTTAAAGGATTATGATTTCAGTTTGAATTATCATCCAGGAAAGGCGAATATGGTAGCTGATGCGTTGAGTCGAAAGACTTTACATATGTCAGCAATGATGATTAAAGAGTTGGAATTGATTGAGCAGTTCAGAGATATGATCTTAGTTTGCGAGGTTACTCCGCAGAGTGTTATGTTGGGTATGTTGAAGATTAATAATGAATTTCTAGACAGTATCAGAGAAGCTCAGAAGTTAGATGTGAAACTGGTAGACTTTATGGTTGGGATTGATCAATATGAGAATAGTGATTTCAAGTTAGATGAGCAAGGTGTGTTGAGATTTCGTAACCGGATTTGTATTCCTGATGATGCTGAGATGAAGAAAGTGATACTTGAAGAGATTCATAGAAGTAAGTTGAGTATTCATCCAGGAGCTACAAAAACGTATCAAGATTTGAAAGGTTTGTTTTGGTGGCCTGGGATGAAGAGTGATGTGGCTCGGTTTGTGTATGCATGTTTGACTTGTTAGAAGTCGAAAGTCGAACATCAGAAGCCTGCAGGATTGATGCAACCGTTAGAAGTTCCAAAATGGAAATGGGATAGTATTTCAATGGACTTTGTGACGGGGTTGCCCAATACTTTGAGAGGACATGATTCGATTTGGGTGATTGTTGATAGGCTTACGAAGTCAACTCATTTTATTCCTATTAACATCATTTTTCTAGTGTCGAAGTTGGCTAAGATTTACACTAGTGTGATTGTGAAGCTGCATGGTGTTCCTTTATGCATTGTGTCAGATAGAGACCCAAGGTTTACTTCTGATTTTTGGAAGAGTTTGCAAGAAGCGTTGGGTTCTAAGTTGAGGTCGAGTTCAGCGTATCATCCTCAGACAGATGGTCAGACTGAACGGACGATTCAATCGTTAGAAGACTTGTTAAGGGCATGTGTTCTTGAGCAGGGAGGTTCGTGGGATACTTATCTTCCATTGATAGAGTTCACATATAAAACAGTTACCATTCTAGTATTGGGATGGCACCTTTTGAAGCGTTGTATGGTCGAAGATGTAGAACTCTGTTATGTTGGCATGAATCTGGTGAGAGTGTAGTGCTTGGACCTGAACTTGTTCGTGAGACTACTGAGAAGGTGAAGTTGATTCGAGAAAGATGAAAGTTGCCCAAAGTAGACAGAAGAGTTATCATGACAAGCGAAGGAAGGATTTAGAGTTTCAAGCCGGTGATCATGTGTTTTTGAGAGTTACACCTGTGACTGGTGTTGGGCGAGCATTGAAGTCTAAGAAGCTCACTTCTCGTTTTATTGGACCGTATCAGATTTCGTAGAAAGTGGGGAATGTTGCTTATAGAGTGGCTTTACCGCCTAATCTTTTGAATTTGCATGATGTGTTTCATGTGTCGCAACTTCGGAAGTATATTTCAGATCCATCTCATTTGATTCATATGGATGATGTGCAAGTACGGGATAATCTTACGGTGGAGACGATGCCTGTACGGACCGCGGATCGTGAAATGAAGACTCTGAGGGGCAAAGAGATTGCCTTGGTTAAAGTGGTGTGGTTAGGAGCTGCAGGAGAAAGCATGACTTGGGAGTTGGAGAGCAAGATGCGAGACTCCTATCCTGAATTGTTTGATTGAGGTAAATTTTCGAGGACGAAAATATTCTAAGTGGGGGAGAGTTGTAACGCCCGTAATTTAATTAATTATTTAATTACATTATTTTTGGAATATTTGCGAAGTTGTGTTATAATTAATTAGATTTATTTTATTAAGTGGAGAAATAATAATATTAGAGGTATAATATTATTATATGGTGAAATAATATTAGAAGTGTAATATTATTAAGGTGGACTTAATTTGAGATAGTAGATGTAATAAGGGGGTGTAAGTTTGGAGCCCACTAAGGAATAATAGAATATTAGGTTATTTTATTATTTGTTGTTGGAATAGAAAGAAAGAGGCATTAGAAGAAAATAAGGATTTGGAAGAGAACGTGAAGCTGCTGGAAAAAGTGGAAAACAGCAAGAACGAAGATTCAACCCAGAAATTTGTAGAGCGACCTTCAATCCAAGGTAAGGGTGGGGTTCTGACTTTATAATTGGGTTCATGATGTTTGATATATGGGGTTAGATGTAATTGTTGTTTGTTCTTTAATCGAATGTGTTATGAATGATGTATGGTGAATATTGATGAATTCTTGATGAATAATGACGTTATCATGTTGTTTGATCGAGGGAGTAATAGAGTATGATGTTAAGTGATGAATTACCACGATTATAATGAGGTTTGTAGGACTGTAATTAGATTCCCGTAATGAATTACAGTAGAAAACGCAGAAAATTATGCAGGAGGAACCAAGATGTGTCGACCTCAAGCTGGATGAGTTGATACATGGGCGATGTTAGACTCAGGATAAGTCGATGCATGCAGGACTTGCGTCGATACATGTTAGTTGCAAGACTCAGGATGAGTCGATCGGTAAGGTGCATGTGTCGATACATGCTGTGATTTGAAGCAGGATGAGTCGATCCATGAGGAGGATGTGTCGACTCATGCTGTGCAGGAGAAGCATTATGCGTCGATCCATAGAGTTTCGTGTCGACCCATACTGACTAATTTTGACAGAATCAGTTTTTAAATTGCTGTAACTTGAGTTGTAGGATGCTGTTTGAGATGTCGTTCGAAGCGTTTATTAGCTAACGCGATGAACTTTAATCTAGATGATTCAAATGATGATGAAGAGGTGTAATCCTAGTAACCAATCTAAGATTTAGAATTAATTCCCGTAGATGACCGTTGTGTTGATTTTTGGACAGATTGATGAATGTGAGATGTTTAGAGGCTGCTGTTAGAATTATGACAGTAGGATTAGTGACAGAAACGAAGTAGAACTGCAGAATAACAGTATGAATTACTGTAGTATTAATATACAGTTGAGTTATTAGTAAGATGTGGTTATTAAAGTTGTGTTTGATAGTTATGATGAACAAATGACGTTTGATAAATAAGTGATGTTTAATAAATTATTTTGAGATGTTTATGAGATGTTGTAATTGAGATGTTTTGAGATGTTTATGAGATGTTGTTATTTTGAGATGATTGAGATGTTGTTGTTCTGAGATGTTTATGAGATGTTGTTGTTCTGAGATGTTTATGAGATGTTGTGTTTTGAGATGATTGAGATGTTGATATTACATTCATGAAGAGTCGCATACATTGCATTTTTGAGATGGAGCTTATGCTCGTTGAGATGGCCTGGATTGGCAAATTTTGAGATGAAGGCTATGCCTTGTTGATGCCTCTATTAATTGGCAGATTTTTGAGATGGGAGTTATGCTCCAATGACACCACATGCATTTGCATAGTTTTGAGTCGCATCATATCATTGAATAATGAAATGTATTTGATGTTGATGAATGAGTATATATGCTGTAATTATTGTTGATTATGAGATGAGAAGTGGTGATATTTTTCATGTTTTATATGATTAAAATAAATTAAAAATGATTTTTTATATCATATTTATCATTTATAAGAACTTCATTTATAATAGAGCATTCTATTTTTACCTTTTATAATAGAGCATTCGATTTTTATTTTTTTAAGAAATATAAAATATAGTAACTCTTGGTGGAAAAAACAAAGAACTTTGATCATAAACATGCAATTTCTAGTTTGATAAATTTGCGACCATGACACCATTTTTATTTAAATTTTTTACTGTATATGAAGTTCTTATAATTGATAAAAATGATATAACACATTCGTTGAACATATTTTTCTAAATTTAAAATTTATATCATTATTTGTAAATATTATATTTTTCTCTCATTATTTATGAATTTTAATTAATTTAAAAATTCAAATTTAACAATTGAATATTTTATTATTAGAGATTTTTCTTATATTTAACAAATATAGTAGTAAATTTGTAGAATATTTTTTAAATTCTAAATAGTATTTGTCTATTATATATTTTCTTATAATATTTTATTTAAAAAAAAATCATTTTGTAGAATATCTAAAATAATTTTTTATAAAGAATGAATTTTTTTTTTTAAAATATTTTATTTTAATTTTTTAAAGAAAAATTTATAAATTATTAAGAAATATTTTATGAAAAATCTACAAATTATAAGAAAATATTCTACTTAAAATATTTGTTTATAAAAATTATTTTGTAGAAAAGTTGTAGAATATTCAAAAATAACTTTTTTATAAAGAATGAAAAAACATTTTAAGTAAAAAATCAGTTTAAATAGTTTTTTTTTAAATATTATTTAAAATATATTTTTTTGTTATGACTTTATTTTTATATTAAAATTTATAAAAATTTTATTTGATCTTTGTTTTGCTAAAAAATTATTTTTGAGATATATATTTTTAAAAAAAAAAAGTGTGATCTCTTGAGTATTGTTGTTATTGAATTTTTTTTTAATTTTTTAATTTTGCGTATGGTTGTGGTGAATTTGAAAATATTGATTAGAATTGTGTTTGAAAGAGTGTGACGTGCGGCACCGCACTAAAGTTAGAAATTTATCAAATTAAATAGTAAATTTAACTATGAAAAAATAAAACTTTATTAAACTACACAATAACTCTAAAAATTTCAGTTTAATGTTGGTGCAGAGATGGAAGAAGGAGTAAGAGATGAAAGTATCGAATAAGTCGATGATGAACAAAAAGACGAAGAAGATTCAAAGTTGAAGAAGAAGATAAATTTGATTTTTTAATTTTAATTTTAATAATAAATACTTTTTTATAAAATAAAACCATATGAACAATGCATTTCTAGTTCTTTGGGACATATGAATAGTGAGTAATGTGTTCAAAACTCATAAAATCGATAAACGAGGCTTAATTAAAATTAAAACTAATCACACAACACTAAACAAAGCATCTTAAGATGTTAATGGTTGAAACTTAACCTAAAATAGCAGCTTAAGATAAAAATAAAATAAGGATCAATCACTAAACACACATTAATCACCTAAACATGCCAACTCCTTAAACCTAAAATCTTGATATTTTGTAAATCCCTTGAGAATATCAATTTCAATTAAATTTCCATCCTCATTAATTTCTTCTAAGTGATCCATGAAACTCTCCTGTTTGAAAATAAAATCCAAACTCCTTGAAATATCGATTTCAATAAGATCGTCCTCATCTTCCTCCTCGTCATTATCTCGATTTCTTCTAAGATCAATTTCAAAACTTTGATCAGTAATTGAACTATAACTATTTTCACTATCTAATGGAAATGAAGAATCTGAATATGGATCAGCTTGTGTAGGATATGAATGTGCTTCACTTTGATTATGAGAAGTTTCACTAGCCTCAGTATGAGCAACATCTCCTTTTTTCTTTGCTATTGTGAAAACTATCATAGTAGATAAAAGAACAAATACAAGTGTGAAAAGGTAAGGAAAATACTTAGAAACTGAAAAGAGAACAAGAACTAAGAAAGTGGTGAAAATAGAACTCAACTTGGTTACTTTTTCCACGTTCAACATTTTTTGTGATGTCAAAACCAAACTCATCAAATGCATGCAATAATCCAAATCACCAAACAAAGGTTGCAAATGCAAACTTCAAATTTCCATTTTTTTTTTTTGCTCTGACATGAAATGAAACATTTTGTTATTTAGTATTATATGCAAGTGATTCTCTTGGAGATAGGAAAGGTGTTTATCTTTTGCATTAGTTTTTACTACATCAAAGCTTTGGAATCGTCGAATGCATGCATGTGGTAAACATAATCTGACTCCTCCCTTACACATACACATGCTAAGATACTTGTTGTGTTTGTTAAATTGTAATTCAATTCTTCACACATATCACCCATTACATTTAAATATAGTCACGTACTCTCACTTTTCTTTTTCTTTTTCTTTTTTGAAAAAAAATATTATATCCATATATTAAATACTTTAATTAAATTTAAATCTCTCTATTTTAGTTAATTCATAAAAAAAGTCATCATATTCTATTTTTCGTCTATAATATATATATATATATATATATATATATATATATATATATATATATATATATATATATATATATATATATATATATATATATATATATATATATATATATATATATATATATATATATATATATATATATATATATATATATATGTGCGGTACTTTCTAAATGAGAGAATATGTGAAACATTTTTTAGTAAACAAAGAAGACGAATGAATAAGCCGAGTGACAAAGAAAATGAAGAAGATTATCAGAAAGGACAACTGAAAGAATAAAACATCGTCGAAAATGTAATGAATAATTAATTTCTCTCATACAAAATCAATAAGACATTACTACAAAACGCGCATACAACAACGTCCAAGTCATCACGGTTCTTCCAAACACCGTGGTGACATCTCTAAACTAAGGCGCTAATATTTTATATATTTTTTAATTAAAAATTGTTAGGATATAATAAAGATTGGTGACTTTCACTGTGGTGATACAATCAAGCTTTCATGAGTTCAAACCTCAACATCCTCAAACATTTTATTTCTTTAACGTTAAGGCGCGCCTTTTTATTTTTTATTTTTTTTAAATAAAAATAAAAAGGAGATCACTGCGGTTGTTTTGTTCAACCGTTGTGATATATTTTATTTTTTATTTAAAATAATATATCATCACGATTCGTCTTGTCAACCGTAATGAAAAATTATATTTTTTTTATATATATAAACGAAAGTATTTGTCGTCCAGTTCATAGTAGTCGTTTCTTTCTAAAAAAAATCTTAACATATCATCAACTTATGCACATCAATTTTCTCCGTGACCACTACCCCT
This sequence comes from Vicia faba, assembly GCA_948472305.1. Lineage (NCBI taxonomy): Eukaryota > Viridiplantae > Streptophyta > Magnoliopsida > Fabales > Fabaceae > Vicia > Vicia faba. Next base: position 551,286,238 of record OX451736.1, on the reverse strand, counting down.
AAATAGAATTTTTTTAAAAGAAACTTAAAGGATGTCTAACCGGAGCAACATCTGACGCAAACTCCGACGGCAATGAAGATGGTATGCTCTTCTGCTCTCTTTTTTTACTCTTCACTTGCTCTCTTTTTTCTATTCTTCTTCTGGATGTTGTTGATGCTTGGAAGTTAGGATTATGATTTTAAGGTTTCGTTTCAACTTCAGCAGCGTAACCGCAGGAAAATGGTAGATCCATTGCAATGAGTCAGTAGGTTTCTTTATATAGTTTGTTTGTTCGTGTGGAAAATTGAAGTGTGTGAGAATCTGTTAGAAAAAAGAGGGAAAACTTCAGGGTTTTGGTGAAATTTTGCTGAAATTATTTGATGAATCAGTGGAAAACATTTCGAGTATATTTGACCTTTGATTAAAAGATATGTGTGGCGTGGATTGCAAAGAAAAGAGTTGTTATCTATTTTGATTGAATTTATTTTTGTGAGTTTATTTTGTAATCTCTTTGTCCAAGTATGTATGTGGGTGTGTAACAATGTGATGTTATAGATGTTGATTGTATTGTGATGATGCTCATGATTGAAGTTTGTTGTGTTTATGTTACCTTGAAAAATCTTAAGGTATTCAAACACGTGTATTAAATGAGGATATTCTTATAAGCTAAGGGTCATCCTCTAAAGTAGGTTTTTTTGGGAAATTGGAGCCAAAGTGTTTGAAAACATGATTTTATTAAACTAGATTTAATGTTTGAAGGGAATGTCATGCCAAACTGTCAAAACTGAGCCAGGTCGACCAAAAGAAAATAAAAGAATATATGTTAAGAAATAGTCGAAATTGGTTTAGTCGACCAAAGGGTGAAAGACAAGGAAAATAGTCGAAATTGGTTTTTGTCAACCAAAAGGATTTATGGACTTAGAGGAATTGTTGTTGATTTTTAAATTTTGCCAAAGAGAAAGTGTCGAAGCGAGTCAGAAGCGGTTTACTTTCAGAAGCTAGGAGCAGGAAGATTTAAGTTTCAAAGTCATCAGCAGTTGCCAGCAGTTTACAATTTGTTTAAGCGTCCAATAGGTGGTGACATCCAGTGAAGCGGTTGTCTCAAGATTTTAATATTGTCTGTAGATTTCATCTAGGCAGTTACATTGTAAATATTATAAATAAGCAGATTTAGTGTAGTTTTTGGGGTGTTCACTTGTATGCTCAAATCACTTGTCAAAACTCTGTCATTATGAGCGTTAGGAAACAAAGAGTGAAGAAGTGCTTGACGTACGTGAATCACCACTTTTATTTCAATACAAATCCTTTATTTTTTCAATTATCTCTTTTGAATACTTTATTCGCTTTCTATGTACTGTTGAACAAAGTCTTTACGTTATTTTCTACTTCGCGTAAACAATTCAATGCTCTCTGTCGATCACGAGTCACCAGTCAGTTAGTTTATTGAATCTTATTTTCATATGAATACCTTCTGTCAGTCACGAGTCACCAGTCAGTCGATCGATTCATAGTGTGGAAATTCGTTATACTTGTTCCCTTAATCACCAAAAACCGTTTCCCTTGATAAGGATTTCGATAGAATAAGTATAATAATAAAACTCTTAGCACGTGTCTTAAGATTAACTGGTCAATCTTGCGAGTTACCCTTAGTTTTAGGACTTTAGGAGGACCAACGGTTGTTTACCATTTTCCACAGTAAACAAATTGGCACACCTGGTGGGACACAGTGCTAAGAATTTGTCTTAAGTGTATGCAGCTTAGAAATGGAAAGTTAACCAAAGAGTATAATAAACCATCATCTAGGAAGCATATATTAAGAATTACAATTCCTGATAATCCAAACATAGACGAAATACCATCATGAACTTTAACTACTACTGATCCAATAGTTTCTCAAGTTGCACTTTTTCCTTCAGTCGGGTCAACTGCAGCAGGTTCCACACAAATTTCTCAGGCTCCACCGGGAAGCCCAAGGCCTATAATGACTATGACCACCATACCTAATGTGCCTCGGTTTGGTAATGTGGATCTTGTTTATGGAATGTCGTATTCCATGATGCCAGGATACCAGTCAACATCGAATGCAACAGTGGTGTTAGATAATGTTCAAAATTTGAACTCCCCTTTACAAGGATCTACACCAGGAGGAAATAATAGAGGAAACCAAATTAGAGGAATGCCTTCTCAACCAATAGTACCGCCTCTCACTAACACTTCAGTAGCAGTGTTAAGGCAACAAATGGATGATAATAACCATAAGTTGGTTAATATGTTAACTAACCAAATGGGTAATGTATTTAATCCTATAGTACAAGAGTCGGATGAGACTAATAGGCAGTCCGCTGAAACAAATTGACAAGTGATTGCCCTATTAACACGTTTGTGTAATTTTTTAGGTGCTCCCCCAACACCTATTCGACAGGTGCCACTTGTTCGACTAGATGCCCCTGGTCAAATGGACATGGGGGCAATACAAGATGAAACTGTCCATCAGGGACAAGTGCTAATACCTCCAAGGAATTTGATTGTCGATCCACCTGGGGCATTAGTACATCGGCATCAAGAGGCTGATCAAATTGTTGAACAAATTCTACAAGAGGATTTAGCCGTAGAAAATAATTTAACCACCATTGTCAAAAGAATTATGGCTAGGAATGGTATGAATACTACACTTCAGAGGCCAACATATTCTTCCCCTTTGCCTGAATATATCTTATAGACTGAAAACCCTAGAGGATGGAAAATTCCTAAGTATACAAAATTCGGGGGAGAATCTGGAGAGTCGACAGTGGAACATATTGCTAGGTATTTGACTGAATCTGAGGATATGTCGAATAATGAAAACTTAAGGGTAAAACATTTTACTTCTTCCCTTACTAAGGCAGTTTTCACGTGTGTTGTACCCCAAAATTTGCCCTATCATATTTTCCCAAGATCTTTCTCTTACATGGTGATTACAAGCATTTGATTAAAGGAAAAAATAAATTTTTTTTAAAGGTAAACAAGGTCTTTTGATTGACATGAACAAGGAGTCTTTCGATTGGAATTTTGATAAGCTTCGATTGGGCGCCTAACCTCCTCCAAGCTTGCCTCAATTTTCTAAGCTTTGATTGAAGCCTTGGACTATTGCTTGCTTACTGTATACAAGCTTTGACTGGGCATGTTTTCCCTTTAAAATAATCTCCTTCAATCCAAAGGGGAAGGGCTTCTTGTCAGTGCACCTTCGATTGCACCACTATCTTTGCATGCTGGCTTGACTCACAAATACAATGGCTACCTGCATGCAAGCTGGATCCTTCCTTCAATTGAGCATTTGTTTTCCTTGTATCAAGCTTGTTTCTTGCTTCTACTAGGAAAATGATCTCTCTGGGTGTGCCTTCAACTCACAAAGCAAGAACTTCTCCAAACTGGCCTTTGATTCACAAAGCTCCCACTGGGAAAAAAAACCCTCAACGTATCACCATGCACATGTATGCCTCTTCAGCTTGCCTTCAGCACACAAGGCCAAGACTCCTTCAGGGTTGCCTTTGATCCATCAGGCAAAAAGCTTCTTTTGATGTGCCAGGCAAAAAAGTTGCCTTCGACCACAAGGCACTGACCACCATTGTGCCAGCTTCTCCTAGGCAATGGCCTCCTTTATGCCTGCCTTGACTTGCTTCATGCTAGCATCCACAAGGCATAGGCTGCCTTTGTGCCAGTTTCGACTGGGCGCTGACCCCCTGTGAAACAATTGTACACACTTCAACACATGAAAGGCCCATTCGAAGGGAACACAAAAGGACCATCTAAATACCTAGTCGAAGGCTACACAAGAGGCCCAATCGAAGACTATACAAGAGGTCCAGTCGAAAGATGCAACTTGAGCCCAATCGAAGGCTACACAAGAGGTCCAGTCGAAAGAGGCAACTTGAGCCCATTCGAAGTCCACACAAGAGGTCCAGTCAAAAGAGGAAACTTGAGGCCAGTCGAAGAGAAACACTAGAGGGCATTCGGTTGAGTCAAAGCATGTCCGAGTTTATTCAAATTCAAAAAGGGACAGGTTTCCATGACTTTTGCAACGTTACAAAACTTCATTCATGACCTTGAAAACATTTGTTTATGGCAGTTTAAACTATTGTTTTCTTATCTCCTCCCTTCCACTCTATATAAATAGCATGCTTGTAAGCCAAAGGGTTAGACACACACATTAGAGATACGCTTCCTCATAAACCCACCAAAGTTATCAAAAATCTCATAAGTGATCCAAATCAAAGCAACCCTTAAACAAAGGTACCCACGTTCAGAAGCCAAATCGAAGCAATCATCAAACAAGGGTACCCACACCCATCATCACATATTCATCCATCAACCATTGGTAAGAATTGGTAAAAAGATAAATCTCTACATTTGCATGACATATTGGCATTTGTAATTTTATTCGATCTATATTCAAGATTAAGGACCTGGGTTCGACACCCATATATACTTTTGTTTTGTTGCTAACACTTGCTGCAGATGTAGCCTGAATAGACCCAATGAGTGCAGAATCGAAAGACCTGGGTTTGGCACTCAAGTCATGATTTTCGTTTTTGACAACATGTTTGTAGATGTAATGCCCTCATAAGTGATCCATCAGGAAATTTCAACAGCGCCTTCTGGATCGAATGCCACATCATGTCACTGGATAAAGGGGCAATCGAAGGACAACTTTCCCTTCATAGAATCAAAAGACACCATCTCCCTGCAATCGAAGGATGCTCCTTGTTCTATTTTTATTTTTGTTTTCATTTTTTTATTGACCCTCTTTTATTTAAATTGACCTTAAATCAAAAATCACAACAAAAAAATTAGGCTAGTTGTTTTTCTAATTAAATTAATTTGTAAATAAATAAATTAATTATTTTAACCTCTTTCTTGAAATTAAAACTAAATAGACTTAGGTTATATTTTCTTAAAATAAAAACAAAACAAAAAGATTTTTATTTCTTAGGATATTTTTAGACGTTATTATCAGTTTCACGCGTATTTATTTAATTTTACATTTTTGTTATTAATGTACCTACTCACTGGATGTAATAGATTAAAACTAGGATATTTATTGCTTTATCCCCCTCATTTTTAGACATGTAAATCCCCTCCCCAAAGCATTGTAATAGTGTAGCTTTAAGTTCCTGCACTTTAATATTCTGTAATATATATTGACTGCTAGTAATTAGGCATGTATGATAAGACTAATAATCAAACACTAGCAAACTTAACAAAAAGACAAAAATAACTGAATTGAATCAATTGCACATATACACCTCTAGGGTGCCCCACTTTGGTTTCCTTTAGAAATAAAACAGTCATGAGGTAGGAACACTTTAACAAAGACCCATAAATAAAAAGATCATAGTCCCTCGATGACCCTACAGTTGCCTTTTCGGTAAATGATCTAGTCCCTAAACAAAATTGCTAAAATGTCTCCACAAATTGCCTTCGTGACTGTAACGTCCCTTTCCAATATCCCTTATACATCCAACGATAGGGCTACCTACTCATTAATAGTAGGATAATACTGTCTAAACGATAGGAGGAAAAGAACTACCTTTTCGAGTATAAAAGTAGATAGCTGTTAGAAGTTTGCTCAAAAACATTTTGCACTTACACAAATACTATTTTTCAAAAAACAATTTTCAAAACATTTACTTTGTTAAAACCCGTGAGGACTGATACAAGAGTTAAACGCAAAGCAAATCGCCGCACTAAGGCATTTTCCAAACATTTTCAAAATACACAAAGCACAAAGGTATTTCAAAAATGAGAAAACCTCTAAGAGCCTGTAGATAATTACGGATGGAAAGGGTGCTAACACCTTCCCTTTCCATAATCTACCCCCTTACTCAGAAACTCTCAAAAAGGTCTTTTTCTGTTCTTTTCACCTTTCCTTAATTTGGATAAAAGAAAAGTCGATGGAGACTCTTGCTTACTGCAACATTTGCAAATACAAAACGCAAAACCAATAGTATTAAACAATCGGTTCTGCCACCATATCACAAAATTGGTGACTCTGTTGGGGACAAGAAAATAAGGTCTTTCGATTGGCATGAAAAAGGTGTCTTTCAATTGGAATTTTGATAAGCTTCGATTGGGCGCCTAACCTCCTCCAAGCTTGCCTCAATTTTATAAGCTTCGATTGAAGCCTTGGACTGTTGCTTGCTTGATGTATACAAGCTTCGACTGGGCATGTTTTCCCTTTAAAACAACCTCCTTAGATCCAAAGGGGAAGGGCTTCTTATCAGTGTTCCTTCAATTGCACCACTATCTTTGCACGCTGGCTTGACTCACAAATGTAATAACTACTTGCATGAAAGCTGGATCCTTGCTTCGATTGAGCATTTATTTTCCTTGGATCAAGCTTGTTTCTTGCTTCTACTAGGCAAATTATCCCTCTGGGCGTGCCTTCAGTGCACAAAGCAAGGACTTCTCCAAACCGGGCTTCGATTCACAAAGCTCCCACTGGGAAAAAGACCCCTCAGTGTATCACCATGCACACATATGCCTCTTCAGCTTGCCTTCAGCACACAAGGCCAAGACTCTTTCAGGGTTGCCTTTGATCCACCAGGCAAAAAGCTTCTTTTGATGCGACAGGAAAAAAAGTTGCCTTCGACCACAAGGAACTAGCCACCATTGTGCCATCATCTCCTAGGCAATAGCCTCCTTTATGCCTGCCTTGACTTGCTTCATGCTAGCATCCACAAGGCATAGGCTGCCTTTGTACCAGTTTCAATTGGGCGTTGACCCCCTGTGAAACAATTGTACAAACTTCAACACACCAAAGGCCCATTCGAAGGGAACACCAAAAGGACCATCTAAAGACCTAGTCAAAGGCTACACAAGAGGCCCAGTCGAAGGCTATTGTTGTACCCCAAAATTTTCCCTCTTATTTTTTTACAAGATCTTCTCTTACACTTGTTTGAAGAAAAACAACAAACTTTGAAATTGGACAAAGTGCCTTTCGATTGGCCTCTCCAAAGTGCCTTTCGATTGACCACTCCAAAGTGCCTTTAAATTGGCCTCTCCAAAGTGCCTTTCGATTGGCCACTCCAAAGTGCCTTTCGATTGGCCTCTCCAAAATGCCTTTCGATTGGCATCCCCAAAATGTCTTTCGATTGGAATCCATATGGCGCCCTTCGATTGACAGAGACAAAGGTCTTTCGATTGACCTGTTAACAAGGCCTTTCGACTGACCTGTTAACAAGGCCTTTCGATTGGCATTTTCACAAGGCCCTTTGACTGGCATTTCAACAAGGTCCATTCGAAGAAGCTTTCAAATGTTCTATTCGGAGAACATGCAGAGGTCCATTCGAAGAAGCTTACAAAGAGTCCATTCGAAAGAGCTTCATCAGATCCATTCGAAGGAGCTTCAGAAGAGCCACTCGAAGAAGTTTACAAAGGTCCATTCGAAGGAGGCCATCGGCCCATTCGGAGGAGGGCATTCAAAGGCCAATTACATATAATTCAAATTCAAAAAAAGGGACAAGATCCATTAACTTTGGCCAAGGTTACATTTTACATTCATGGCATTCAAATGACCGTTACCAACATTATTTCTCTTGTCCCCTCACGCTCCTATAAGTATGAGGCCAATGACACATTACGAAGGGGAGAAGAAGGAGAGAAAACGAAAGAGAGGACATAGTGAGACGAACATGCATACATACTGCACACTAAGGGACCACACACACACACACTGCTCAAAAAACCTAAAAGCTTCCCAGTCGAAGCACCCTTTGCAGGTTCCCTCATCCAGGAGTCCACCCCAACTCTTAAGCAAACATCTCCACACCCAGAGCCACAGGTCATCATCTTAGATCGGTAAGGGTTTGCAAAACCAAAATTTCACCTTCGTGACATTTAACTACGCGTTGCATATATATTTTTGTTATTATTGATTGTGCTGCATGTAAGCTAAAGCGCAGAGATGGAGTCGTGCCATTGTTGGGGCACGATCTAAGTTTTTCCTTCAAATCATAGGACAAAATGAACCCAGGACCAGACTCAACAGATTCAAACTAAGGAAGGAGTCAAATTTAGAGAAGATTATAATCAGGGTGGGTAAAGTCCCCCTGGGTCTCTAACATTTGTTTTGTTTTGCAGGAAACATCTTCTTAAGACCTTGTTCAGAGCTTCGAAGCAGCTCAACTTCGAACTAGATTCAAGGGTCCCCGATCGAAGGATAATATATCCAGATCGAACACTCCAAAGTGCACCCCCACATGCATCTCCGATCAAGCATCTTTGCTGGATCAAAAGACAGTCCAAGTCTCTTTCGATCTAGCCCCCCAGAGCTACCCCCTCTTTGACTTACTGCCAAATCCTTCAATTTCTGATTTGTTTTGACTATTTTACTTCCCTTTTTTAATCAGCATAAAATCAATCAAAAAACCACAAAAACATTAGGATAGTTTTTTCTTCTATTAAACTAAGGTCTTTTACTGTCTTCTCGAGATCCATCTTACTGAAATAAACAGTAGAAAGATGAGGAGACTTGTTGTAAGAAACCTGCTTATGTTATGATGAATGGTAAATGCATATGAAATGATTTCAAGGAAATTAGATATTTAAATTTGCTTTAGACCAAAGAGGAACACACGTTATATTAATATATCAAAGCTTGAGTATATCATGCCTATTTTGGGCTTACAAAGAAATATAAAAATTCTAAGATAAAAAAGTTGTACGCATCCTCTTTGGTGCGATGTAGGCGTTCAGGCTCCGTTCCTCATGAAGTTGCCTAGTGAGTTCCAAAACCTTCTTCGCACTCCCCCTTAAGTTATATCCAATCCCTTTGTAAGTCTTCAAGAGAGGTGGGCATGTCAAGATGCAAGATAGTGTATGGAAAATCTCCTTCCACAATAGGCTTTATGGTAACCGGGAGAATGGAAGGGTAAGGCATTATAAGACTTTGAGCACGAGCTCATACGCATTTGAGGTAAGGCTCAAGAGGGATGGAGTTCTTATGCCCCAATGTCTTGCTATCTACCTTGTTCAACATCCTCCAAGCTCAAATAAATCTCTGGCGGTGACCTTGATTGTTGTTCTCGTAGTCAAATACCAAACCTTGAATGAGCATCTCACGTGGGTCATCCCTTCGGGCATAACCAAACTGTCTTAAGGATAAACAAGGGTTGTAGGTGATACCTCCTCTAATTCCATGTAATGGGACATTAGGGAATTCTCCATAACGGTCGATAATAGTAACATTCTCTATAGATCGGGAACACCAATGAATGTCTGAATGTTTGAGCGTCATCAACCTATGTGACTACCTTGAACCTTGCTCGTTCTTCAATACAGATTGGGGAAGATGCAAAATAAACCATCTTTCTAAGAAAGGAGTATAACACATAAGGATACCTCTTTTCCTCATAGTGCGAGTGTGAAACAAATGTAGGATGTCTCCTAGCAAAGTAGGCACCGGGTTACGAGACATGAAGATTTTGACGGCGTTCACATCTATGAGTTGGTCAGGATTTGGAAACAAAACCATCCCATAGATGAGGAGAGCCATAATTTCCTCAAAAGCTTGCAAGTCTAAGGAGTTCCAACAGTTTTGGGCTTTCTCAAACAAGAACTTTGCTAGGAAACCCTTGACACCAATCCTTGTTTCCCAATTAGTTGTGATATCAGATGGTTGCAAGTGTAGAGCTTGAGCAATCTCTTCTGGCTTTGAATCTCTTTCCGTACCGTTGAAAGGTAGTTGATTGCTATTGGGAATCTTCAAGAGTTGGGAGAATTCTTCCAAAGTTGGCACAAGTTGATAATCGGGAAATGTGAAGCAATGGTGTAGAGGATCAAAGAACTGGAAGAGCACCTTCATCATGTCCTCATCAGTGTTGGAGGTGACCAAGTTTAGTAGGCGACCATGTCTTTCGGTAAATGGAAAATTTTCAGGAATCCTTGACGCTAGCTCTTTAAGTTGAGGAGGTATCCTTACAAGATTGACTTAAATAGTTTTCCTGCGAATATAATCCATGTCCTACAAAACAGGACAAAAATAAATCCCAAGATCCTTCAAATGGTTAGTGAATATGAGTATGATGTTATTATGTTTATGATGTTATGTACAAGTATATATATACAAACAAAGCAAACAAGTCCTTAGGTTTAGGCTTGCATGGAGTCTCATAGGTAAGTACCCTCTTGAAGTTTAGTTGGCTCAAACCTGTCCTAGTAATAGTGTCCGGGTTCTAAGGAGCTCAATATCATTGGTTTGTTTCTTTGGGCATTGTTTCAACACAAGCCTCTTTAATGGTGACCGAAATATCCCAAAAAACCAAACCTCAATGAGTGTAGTATCGAGTATCTACCAACTTCGGACTGCACCAAAGCCGATCATATCACTATGTCCTAAAGGCCAAGTTGGTCAAGTAAAGGTTCTAAAAGTTCATTAGTACTTCATGACATCACTCAGCGGCCCGTATTCTCCTTGAATACTCAAGGGATACCGGTATATACAAATATGTCACACTAATGTAGCTATTGCTTAGACTGTGTCAGTATACCCCGCACAGTTTCCACAACGTATTACTACTTACCTATAAGTGTGATACGGTGGGAGAACTGACTTGAGGTTTTGCGTTTGTTTTCGCAAATGTTTCGGTTGAGCAAGAGTCGCCACCGACTTTTTATTTTATCCTAAGGAAAGGTTAAAAAGCACAACAAAAACCTTTGAGATGTTTTCTTGGGTTCGGGGAGTAGATTATAGAAAGGGAAGGTATTAGCACCCTTTCTATCCATGGTTATCCATGGGCTCTTAGTTACTTGCTTAGATCACTTGCCTTGCATTTTCAATTGTTTGAAATGGTGCTTTGTGTGTGGGTTTGAAAATGTTTTGAAAAGAGGCCATTTGTTGTGGAAACCTTTGTAATGATCCATGTTTGAATGTATACAAAGGTGTACTTATCTTTTGAAAAGTTTTCAATGTTTTTGAAAGTTGTTTTGAAAGTGTGTTGTGATGTGTGTTTTGAAAAATGGCAAGGATTGTTTTGCAAGATTGGTCAAGTAACCAAGAGCTATCTACCCTAAATTTCTCAAAGATATTTCCTATGTTTTAACCCTTTTAACAATTTTGTTCCACCATTGTATTTGGTGGACAATCTTGTGTTAGGATGTTAACGGGACAGGCGCGGGTCATCGTTTAGACCATGATTGCAATGGTGCCAAGTGTCTTTGGCAATTTTTCCTTTAAGGGACTTGATCATTTTTAGGCAAATTTCGAAAGCGTCATCGAGGGACTATGATCATTTGATATTGTTTTGTTTTTCCAAAGACACCCAACATGCAACATGGCCCATTATTGAAGGCAACAAGTGGAGTAACCCTAGGGGTGCAAGTGTGATTGGTGTTGTCCATTTTCATGCTTTTTTGTCTTTGCATTAGGTCAAGCTATTTGTTATTGATTTTTGCATACAAACTCTAAGTCTATCATGGCATAATTGGAAAGCTTTAAAATGCGAAAAATAAAATCCTAAATTATTACAACATAATATGGGATGGGGGGTACAAATGTTCAAATGAGGATATTTAGCAAGAAACTTAAATCTAACTATTACAATCCAAATGGAATATACAAGTTATTTAATTGTACAATAATTGAATAAAAATACAATAAATATGCAAGATGCAAAAAATGATTTTTATATGTATGTAAACGTATTTTTCATGTGACAAATAAACAAAAAATAAAAGGTTAATTTTTGGGTATTTTCATGGTTTAGGGCAAAACCCTAATTTGCTAGATAAAAAGTATTTATTATGTATTATATACAATATTTATTAATTATATACAAAAACTAAATAAAAAGGAAGTATATTGTAAAAAAGTGGTTTTTGAGGTTAAATATTAAAAAATAAAAATGTAATATTTTTATATTTATCCTAAATATTTAATAAAAGATAGATAAGTATTTATATTATTTACTAAATATATTAAATATGTACAAAAATAAAAAATATTTATTACTTACAAAAAATAGTATATTTTTTAGAAAATGTTTTCAAAAGATAAAATAAAATAAAATCAGAAAATAAAATGTATTTGTATTATTTTCTAGGGTTTAAATAAAAAGTATAAATATATTTATTTACATACATATGTCAAATAAAACAAATAAATGCCTAATAAATATAAAAAAAAGGTGAAAAAATATTTTTAATGTTTTTTATATTTTAACAAAAAATAACAAGTCAGAATTAAAAAGAAAAAAGAAAAAATGATAAAAATAACACACAATGGGCCAAGGGGGTGTATGTGTGAAATAGTGGTGCAAACAGAAAAAATAAGCCAGGCCCAGCCCAAAGGACTTTGTCTTCAACCTCCAGCCATTTTCAAACAAAAATGCGCGTTTTCTCTTGTCTCTGCTATCTCTTGATCCTTTGACTTTTAACAAAAACTTATAACATAAAAAATGTAGAGCATCAAACCACGAATTCATACATATAAAGAACTTGATCTAACTCTCAGAAATGAGAGAGAATTTCTTCTCCCCCAATTCCTGACCTAACTTTTGTTCGATGTTCAGGTTCAAAATTCTCTCAGCACACACAACATAAATGAAAAGTAATGATATGGGTAGCTTCAGGGCCATGAATAGAACATTCTTTCTTCACAAACCTAAGCCTAGATATGCTTGGATAGAGAGATAGAAGTTCAAACTTTTACCTATTCAGCTTGAATCGTGTACAACAATGGAGGTACTTTCAATGAAGTGTGAGGACTTGTACAACTTGCTTGAGGTCCAAGGATGCTCCTCCAATGCTTGGTGTGCCTTGAAACTAACTGAATCGAGCTATGTAACTCAATCTGCACAACTGAAAAAATGAAAATGGTGAACTTGGTTAAAGGTGTTACAGTCTGTATCTAGGGCTTGGGATAGTTTGTATGGATGTTATGGAGTGTGTTTGAACAAGCTTTGGCCAAAACGCACGAGCAAACTGAGTTGTGCAACTCAATCTGCAGGGATGCCCTGTTTTGTGCAGCAAAATGGTGTTTTGATGAATGATGAGGTTTGGAATGTGGTAGGCTCGTGTTTCAGGTCAGTTGGATCAAGTGAAAAGTGTTTACAAAGTTTGCTTTGGCTCTTGCTTGCAGGAATGTGAGTTGTGTTCAATTTTGCAAAGTTTCTTCCTAGATAAGCAAAGTTTGTCAAGTTGGGTTATAGGCCAAGGCAGGTCCCTCAAGCATGCTGCATAATCTCTCCTTGATCAGTGGGATTAGTCCATAAACTTGTGCCTCAAAGATCTGCTTGTACTTCCAAGATATGGACTTTGACATAAAGCATTGCTTTTTCAAAATGGCAAACTTGCTTTTTCCATATATGGATTGATTTTGTGTGTATTGTCCAAATGCATAAAATAACACTCTAACACAAAGGATATGCATTTAATTATTGAGTGTAAGAAGGATTAGAGGCCTGTAATCTAGCTTGTACAAGCTGATTTCAAAAATGCCCATGTTATGAACATGCATTTGGTCATGAACAAAAGTGACTTTTGCCCAACTTTGCTAATTCGATTCTCCCTAACCACAAGGGTGTTTGAGAAGTTCTTGAACAATTTGGAAAGCTTGGAATGTGTACTACAATCCATCTTTGTAATGCAAGTTTAAATTCCAAGTGGAAGCATGTGAAAAGTGGCCATGAAGTTGGGCAAAAATCCCGCCTAAAATAGGTCAAAAAAAATTTAAGTTAAGAATGTTTTGCACCCCTATTCCAATAATCATAACTTGAGCTACAAGCTTCTTTTGAGGAAACTTTGTGAATAAAAGTTGTATATTTTGCAATGGACTATAACTTTCATGTTTTGAGTTTTGTTTGAATCCATTTGTATCTTGATGAAAAAATGGGACAAAGTTAGGAAAAAATTAGGAAATTTCATAACTTAGAAAATTTCTAAGTTATGAAATTTCTTCATTTCAAACCCTAATTTGTAATTTTTGATTTCTTGATGAACAAGTTTCATAATTTGACATGTCTTGATGAAAAATGAATCTTGGCACTTGATTTTGACCAAAAAGTCAAAGTTTGACTTTTCAGTTTGCAGTCAAATTTGATCAGTTGATTGGAAAATTCATCTGTCAATCTTGTGCATTTGGGATCTTTTGAACTTGTTGAATATGTCAAGACCATGTAATTGAGTCCTTGAGTCCATATGTGAGCTTGGTTTTCCATTGGCTAGGTCAAACAGTCAAACACTGCCTTTGTGGAGTCAAAACCCTAAAAATAACCATTTTGCCCTTTTGGTGACCTGATCAAATTTCTTGTGGAATTGTGATCCAAACTTGATCAAATGGTCCATATGAGTTCATAATGTTGATGTGGGTCAAAAATCATGAGGTTTGACTGTCAATTGACCACAATTGACTTTTTCCCCAATACAGCTGATTTCTAGGTCAATTGTCCAATTGACTGGGCAAAGATTGGAAATAAGACTTGAAACTTGGTATGGATAAACTTGTGAGTCCAACATGAAGCATGAAAGTCATCTTGGGAATTTTAGGTCAAAACATCTTTGTGCAAACTCAAACCCTAATTTGGGTCAACAGTGCAAGGGGGGAGTCTTGAGTAGAGCAAACCCTAACTTGATCTTGAGCTCCAAGGGTCTTGTGGTGAGAAAATATTGATGAAATGGGAGGGCAAATTTTGGGGTACAACAGTTGCCCCTGTTCAATCTTCTTAGACCTGAGGATGTAGATTGGCTTGCGTGCCTTTCGTGATCCGAAGGTGGAAGATGATTGAACACTAAAGTGCCCAGAAATTTGCACTCGCATAGTGGAGTATCAGCAATGTGATGGCGGGAATGGGCTTATAGATGCCATTTGAAGAGATGGTGGATAGGAGGATGGGATTATAGATGCCATCGGGAGTGTGACAGAACCTTGTCGGGAATGGGCTTATAGATGCCATTTGGAAGTGTTGATCGCGTAAGAGATTCCTTAGCGAGAACTTGCGTACTTTGAGAAAGGAAGATGGTTTCCTGGCCTGTTACAGGTGTTGATCTTCAAACTCTTCATGCCGATATGCCCTGGCTAGGTACAGGTATCGAATCCACAATCAAACGCTCACAGATATGCCCTGGCTGGATACAGGAATCGAATCTGGAATTGATCGTCTACAGATATGCCCTGGCTGGATACAGGTATCGAATCTGGAATTAGTCGTCTTAAGATATGCCCTGGCTGGATGCAGGTATCAAATCTGGAATTTGTCGTCTACTGGCTGGATACAGGTATCGAATCTCTAAACTCTTCATGCAGATATGCCCTGACTTGATACAAGTATCGAATCTACAATCAATCACTCACAGATATGCCCTGGCTAGATACAGGAATCGAATCTGGAATTGTGACAGTTGATAGTAATCATCTTTGGATTGACCTTTTCCTGAAAAGGCAAAACATCAGTTGCAGGCAATGTCATGATGTATGAAATGCATGATGTCATGATTCTCAAAATGAGATAGTGTTGTATGCATTTTATCATGTATGTAAACAAGATGTATGAAATGTGAAATGTCTATGAATGTATTTTCGTCTAGGAAAATAAATCCTTGACGAGTGCCGGGAGTTTGTGGAATCCTGGGCTGATGTTGAAGAGTGGAGTTCTTCGTTTCCGCTGGGGATGATGGTTGCAAGAATAAACCGGTAGGAGAAGATGACTCCGTTGGGGAATAAACTTGTTGGAGAGATTAATCTGCAGGGAATTACTCTGTGGGAAGAGATACTTCGCTGAGGTTTTGATGAGAGCTCCGCTGGGGATTCCACTGATATGTTATGTTGGGGAATTTGATGAACTCCGCTGGGGATAGGGAGAACTTCACCGAGGACGATCTTTCCGTGGTAATTAGCTGAGGATAACCCAGTTATAAGCTCTGGTGGGAAATAAACCTTGAATGAAGTCGGGGAGATGCGTTCGTACTCTACAGGGGATAAGCTTCCAGAATCTACTGGGGATAAGCTTCCAGAATCTACTGGGGATATGGATTCCACTTTCCTGGGGAAACTTTAGACTGTGCTGGGGAGTGGTTCCACTGGGGTGTCCGTATTCCACCGGGGAACAAATCTTATATTAAGACTGTCGGGGATGCTTGCTGAGGCATGTCTATACTCCTGCTGGGGAATGTTGAGATCTTCGGGGGATACCCAACTTCCTTAAGGTTGACAGTAGACTAACTCTGCTTGGGGAGAGTATCGCTGACTTGCTGGAGATACTGTGCCTTTTTAGGGCTGATGGGAGACCAACTCTTCCTGGGGAGAGTATTGCTGAATCTTGTCTTACTCTGTGGGGAGTTGAGGTAACTTGGTTACATTCTTCAGCCGAACCTACCTTAGTACCTTGGTGGACAGAGCAATTAGATTGCTTAGACAATTCTTTATTGCCCCTGTTTCTGATGTCATCTGTAATTAGTCCTTTGTTTCGCATGCAAATATTCATGATTAGCAATTAATGTCAAATGCATATATCAAAAATGAACATTGGACGTTCTTCGCAAAACAAAACAGAAAAAGGAAAAACGATGGGTAATTTGTCTGAAAAATTGAACTTGTATTGATTTTGAAGTTTGCCTGTAAATAGGCATTTTTATGTACAGGAGGCTGACGTCCTAGTAAGAGAACGCCGCCGAGCAAAATAGAGTTTATACAATTTTGTGAAAAGGAAAACAAAACAACTATGTGAAAAATAATCCCACTGGGTTCCAACTCTGCTATCGCCTTTATGTCTTCAAGCGTCTCATCACTCTGCTGCTTAGTTGAAGATGAAGCTGATTGATTGGAGTCATCTGAGCCCGATAGTTGATGCCGAATTCTGGATGCAAGGTGATCCAATGAGACATAGTATTACGCTTTATCCCTAACTTTTGCCTGGACCGCCCTTTCGGGTTTTCAGTCCACCGAGATACCCATTTTTGCCCAAGCCGCCTTTTCAGGTTTTCGACTTGCCGGGTGTACAGATTTTTTTCATTTCATCCCTTATTTTTGCCCGAACCCTTTTGGTTCGCCGGGAAGCCCTTATTTTTGCCTAGGTGTGTCAACCTAGCGGGTCTTTAGTTCATGCGTAGTATCTTTTTACTATGTCTGCATTGGCAGGGTGAGGAAGGTCGTCATCATCCATGGTGGTTAGAATCATAGCTCCTCCTGAGAAGATATGTTTAACCACAAATGGCCCTTCGTACGTAGGGGTCCATTTGCCCCTGGGGTCACCTTGAGGTAGAATGATGCGCTTGATTACCAGGTCTCTGACTTGATACTCTTGTCGTCTGACCTTCTTGTTAAATGCCCTGATCATCTGTTTTTGATACGTCTGACCATGACAAATAGCGGTGAGTCTCTTTTCGTCAATTAGGTTTAATTGATCAAGCCGAGTCTGGATCCAGTCATCTTCGCTCAAACCTGCATCCTTCATTATCCGGAGAGAGGGTATCTGGACTTCAATAGGCAAGACTGCCTCCATGCCATAGACCAAGGAAAAGGGAGTTGCCCCTGTTGACGTCCGTGCTGAGGTACGGTACCCATGAAGAGCAAACGGTAACATTTCGTGCCAATCTTTGTAGGTCACTGTCATCTTCTGCACAATCTTCTTGATGTTCTTATTCGCTGCTTCTACAGCCCCATTCATCTTCGATCGATAGGGAGAAGAGTTGTGGTGCTGTATCTTGAATTGCTCGCAGAGCTCAGTGATCATCTTGTTGTTGAGATTGGTACCATTGTCCGTAATGATCCTCTCAGGTACACCATAGCGGCAGATCAGGTTATGCCGAATGAATCATGCCACGACATTCTTGGTTACGATAGCGTAGGAAGCTGCTTCAACCCACTTTGTAAAGTAATCAATCGCTACCAAGATGAAGCGATGCCCGTTGGATGCCGTAGGTCTGATCTCGCCGATCATATCAATCCCCCACATTGCAAAAGGCCAAGGTGCTGTCAAGATGTTCAGAGGAACCGGGGGAATGTGCACCTTATCAGCATAGATCTGGCATTTATGACAAGTTCGAGAATGCTGATAACAGTCGGCTTCCATTGTGGACCAGAAATATCCTGCCCGAAGGATTTTCTTTGCCATGGTATGTCCACTGGAATGTGTTCCGAAGGTACCTTCATGTAGCTCTGCCATGATCCTTTCTGCTTCAGTCTTATCCACACAACGCAGTAAGGTTGAATCATGGTTTCGCTTGTAGAGAATGCCATTGGTGAGGAAGAACTTTTCCGCAAACCTTCTCAGGAACTTCTTGTCATTAACAAATGCGCCTTCGGGGTATTCTTGAGCTTCAAGGTACCTCTTCACTTCATGATACCAGGGTTTTCTGTTACCTCTTCGGTCTCGAGATCGCAGCAATGTGCAGGTTCATCCAACTTCCAGATAATGATCCGGGGAGCCTCGTTGTCCCATTTGACTTTGAACATAGAAGACATCGTAGCCAACGCGTCTGCTAACTGATTCTCCTCTCTTGGGAAGTGTTCAAAGGTTATCTCTTCGAAATGGGGAATCAATGTCAACACATACTCTTTGTAAGGAAGAAGATTTGGGTGTTTCGTATCCCACTCGCCTTTGACCTGATTGATCACGAGAGCGGAATCTCCGAAGACACTTAGAAACTTGATCCTTAAGTCAATTGCAGCTTGAAGACCCATGATACATGCTTCATACTCCGCCATGTTGTTGGTGCAGTTGAAACATAGCCGGGCAATGAGTGGAGTATGAGTGCCTTTAGGGGATATGATCACAGCGCCGATACCATTACCCAAAGCGTTCGAGGCTCCGTCAAAGTGCATAGACCATCGGGATCCTTCCTCAGGTCCTTCATCCGGTCCAGGTACTTCACAATCAGTCACTACCATGATATCCTCGTCTGGAAATTCAAAGTTCATCGACTGGTAATCATCCACTGCCTGGTGTGCCAAATGGTCTGCCAACACACTTCCTTTGATTGCTTTTTGAGTCGTGTATTAGATGTCATATTCTGTCAAGATCATCTGCCATCTTGCTATTCTTCCGGACAAGGCAGGCTTTTCGAATATGTACTTGATTGGATCCATTTTTGAAATCAACAGAGTAGTGTGAGTCAACATATACTGTCTCAGCCAGCGAGCAACCCATACCAAAGCGCAGCAAGTTTTATCGAGCAGTGAGTATCGGGTCTCACAGTCGGTAAACTTTTTGCTAAGGTAATAAATGGCGTGTTCTTTTCGGCCATACTCGTCATGCTGCCCCAACACACACCCCATTGAGTTGGCCAGTACTGTCAAGTATAAGATTAGAGGTCTCCCTTCAACCGGCGGCATAAGAATGGGTGGTTCTTGGAGATACTCTTTGATTCTTTCGAAAGCGGCCTGACATTCATCGTTCCAACATACTACTTGATCTTTCTTCAGCAGCTTGAAGATTGGTTCACAGGTAGCAGTTAGATGCAAGATGAATCGAGCAATGTAGTTCAACCGTCCTAGAAAGCCTCTGACTTCTTTCTCTGTCTTGGGAGTTGGCATCTCTTGTATGGCTTTCACTTTGGCAGGGTCGACTTGAATGCCTTTGTCGCTTACGACGAAGCCTAGCAATTTTCCAGACCTCACCCCAAAGGTGCACTTGTTTGGGTTCAACCTCAGCTTGTACAACTTCAGACGGTCGAACAGCTTCCGTAGATGGTCAAGGTGTTCCTCCTCAGTTTGGGACCTTGCAATCATATCGTCGACGTATACTTCTATCTCGTGATGGATCATGTCATGAAATAAAGCAACCATGGCACGTTGGTAGGTTGCCCCAACATTTTTCAACCCAAAAGGCATGACCTTGTAGCAAAAGGTGCCCCACTGAGTAACAAAAGTGGTCTTCTCCATGTCTTCAGGAGCCATCTTGATCTGATTATAACCGGAGAAACCATCCATGAAGGAGAATACTTTATGCTGAGCAGTGTTGTCAACCAGAACGTCGATATGAGGCAGATGGAAATCATCCTTGGGGCTCGCCCTGTTCAAATCCCCGTAATCAACACACATCCGGACCTTACCATCCTTCTTCGGCACTGGAACCACGTTGGCAACCCACTGAGGGTAAGAAGTCACTGCTAGAAACCCAGCATCAAATTGTTTCATAACCTCGACTTTGATTTTCTCGGACATTTCCAGACGCATACGGCGGACCTTCTGTTTTACCGGAGGGCATTCTTCCTTGGTAGGCAGGTGATGAACCACAATGTCGGTATCCAACCCAGGCATGTCTTCGTAAGACCAGGCAAAGATTTCCACATAGTCATGCAGCATCTGAATCAACCGTTGTTTCACACTGAGCTCTAGATTGGCACCAATCTTGACTTCCTTTCTGTCTGTCTCAGTACCCAGATTTACTGTTTCCACTAGCTCTTCATGCGGCTGAATGGCCCTCTCTTCCTGGAGTAGTAGTCTTGCGAGCTCACCAGGCACTTCGCAATCATCTTCACCTTCGTCTTCGGCTAAGTTGATCGGATTTTTGAAGTCATAACTGGCAGTAGCAGAGTCGTTACCAGTGAGATCCAGAGTGGATTGGAACCTGTAGAAGTGAGTGTGTGTAAATATAGCTGTTTTGCAATATATAATAAAGAAAGAAAAGGAGCACAAGATTTTGAAATGCAACAAACGTCCAATGTTTTTATTAATGATATATGAAAATGACACACAAAAGCCCTCACAAATGAAGCCACGGTGCCCCGGGTAAGACACCGAGCCATAAAAGTTTCAAAATATTGTCTGTTACAAATTCAAAACAAAGGAGTTCATTACTGAGTGACAAAAGTAATAGGTGTGAAGTCTTTGGCGGTCCAGTTGCTTGGTCCACCGTCGGTCGTTGGGTAGATCCAGCTGTCAAATTCAGATTCCTCCACGTCGTCTTCAATAGCATTCACTCCTGGGTTGGTGATGAACACAGGAGGTCTTCCAATCCTCGCCTTACGAACAGCCCTTTGAGCTTCTGCAGTGAAGCCCAAACCAATCTTGTCAGTCTTTGGAGTGAAATCAGGAAGTCGGCCCCAGTTTGCGCACTCACCCTTCTCAATAATAGCCCGGGCATCCTTTAAGGAAGCCATCTTCAAAGGAGGGTCTTCAATCACAGTTTCTGCTGATGCCAGTGTCTGAGGAACTTCTTCAAAGTGCTGGAATGGAGTCTCAATGAATTCCCCATCCATTTCTATGTACCGGAACAAGTTGAGGTGGCTGACCATGTATTCTTCCTCCCCCTGAACTGTAACAATCTTCCCTCTGACCGGGTACTTAAGCTTCTGATGTAGTGTGGAGGTCACAGCTCCAGCCTTGTGGATCCATGGACGACCCAGCAAACAAGAATAGGATGGTCGGATATCCATCACATAGAAAGTAGAATCAAAGACTTGAGAACCAACCCTGATTGGGATGTCAACTTCCCCATGTACCATCCTTTTCGAACCGTCAAAGGCCCGAACAACAATGTTACTAGGCTTGAGCTCCAAACCCTCACAATCCAACCTGTCTAGGGCCTTCTTGGGTAATACGTTCAATGAATAACCGGTGTCTACCAATACATGGGCAAGAGTAGTGCCCCTGCATTCAATGGAGACATGCAGGGCGTCGTTATGGTTCTTTCCTTTGACAGTCAGATCGGCGTCAGAGAAGCCCAACCCATTATCGGCAGTCAAGTTGGCCACACAATCGGTAAATTGATCAGCAGATGTTTCTTGTGGCACATGAGCCGTCTTTAGGAAGGAAATCAGGGCCTTGGCACGGGCCTCTGAACACAACAACAGTGATAGCATAGAAATCTTTGATGGGGTGTGCCCCAACTGCTCAACTACATTGAAATCACTCTTCTTAATGATATTGAGAATCTCTTCCATCTCTTGTTGGGAAGCTTCAACATTGGTTGTCTTTGGTGCCTCCGTCAGGGCAGGCAAATCAGTAGCAATCCCTTTGCCCCGAGCGTCAGATGACTCGACAGTAGGGGTAGAAACATGAACTTGATCAGGAAGGGAAGCAGGCACACTTGCAGGTGTGATGACAAGAGGTCTCTGAATAGCTGGTGGCGCAATATCTGGTGAGAACAGCCTACCACTGCGAGTAACTTTGGCAGGCCCGATGATGTTACTGACGCCGGTACTAGTATCAAACTCTTGCTTTACTCCAAGAACATAAACATCTGCCCCATAGTGCCATGGGACAGCTTTGTCGGATGTATAAGGGAGAGGCCCCGGAACAGTGATGATGATAGGAGCAATCTTCTGAGTAGACATGATTTTGACAGGCTTTTTTGAAGGAGCCTTAGGAGGGTTGGAGAAAATAGTAACAATAGACACTTCTTCAACAGGGACAGCAGGAACAACAATCTTCTCGAACAAGATTTCTTTGCTATCCATCAGGCTTTGGATACCTGATTTCAGAAAAGGACAACCAACAGGTGAAACATCACATAGAAGGCAACCTTTACCACATCCCGGAAATAAACCGGCTATCAACAGGTTCCTTTTGACGGTCAATAACGGAGTAACAATCTCTTCTGCAGAGGCTACATATCGGTCTTCTTCCACATCATTCACTCCATGCTGGGGCATGGGAGCATTCACAACATTGGGTCTTTCGGGCGCCTCAAACTGTATTTCTTTAGCATCAATAAGGTCCTGAACCTTATTCCTCAGAGCCCAGCAATCATCCGTAGTATGCCCCGGGCTATCAGAGTGATAAGCGCAACGGGCATTGGGGTTGTACTTTGGAGAAGCTGTGTTTACTATCTTCAGAGCTTCTTTGATAGTTACCAGATTGGTTGACAGTAGTTGCGGCAAAATATGAGACAGGGTCATGCTGAGTCGAGTGTACTGTCTTTTAGGTCTCTCACACCTTGGTTGGTTATACTGCTGAAGAGCAGCAACAGGCTTTGAAATTACCAACGCGTTGACAGCTTGGCGGCGTTCCGGTTTAATTTGTCTTTTGGGACCATAAACAGCACTGGCTTCCTTCTTGAAGGGCTTCTTTTCAGTACTCGAGGAGGCACCTTTCTGTATCTTCCCCGACTTGATACCAGCTTTTATCCTCTCACCGGTTAAGATCAGGTCTGTAAACCCAGCAGAAGAATTACCAATCAGGTGGTTGAAGAATGGACTGGACAGGGTCCTTAAGAACATGTCGACAAGCTCACGATCAGTCAGCAGTGGCTGCACCCTGCCAGCCAGGTCTCTCCACTTTTGCGCATACTCCTTGAATCCTTCGCCCGTCCCCATTGACATACCATGGAGTTGAGTACGCGTGGGAGCGAGGTCGGAATTGTACTGATACTGCTTATAAAATGCAGTAGCCAAGTCTTCCCAGTTTCGAATACTGGCTCCATCCAGCTGATAGAACCATTCGAGTTGAGCCCCTGAAAGGCTATCCTGAAAGAAATGAATCCATAGGTTCTTGTCTGCAGTGTAAGGTTGGATCTTCCTTACATATGATCTGAGATGCATCTTCGGGCAGGACATCCCGTCATATCTTGTAAAAATTGGCACTTTAAACTTCGGGGGGATCACAATTCCAGCAACTAATCCCAAATCTTCGAAATCTAAGCCGGGAACTCTCTGCAGCTCCATAGCTGCCAACCTGTCTTCCAAGCTTTTGTACTTATCATCGGCGGGCGGGTATTGTTGCTCTGAGTAGTCTTCGTCTTCTTCAGCCTCTTCTTCTTCAGCTTCAGATTCGGAAGGTACTGCAGCCCCTTTTCCTTTACTGGTTCCCTCTTCAGACGTAGGGGGAAATTCAAGAACTCTTCTGGCTTCACCCTCAAACCTTCTTCCTAAGGTAGCCACCCGACTCTCTTCTTCTTCTTTTTCACTTGCTCTTTGTTCCTAAGCAGGGCTTTTAGATCCTCCTGACCCTTTGCCAAGGTCATCAGGAGATGTTGAAACTGTGAGTTTTGAGACTGCAAATCCTTGACCGTTTGTTCGAGATCCATCTTACTGAAATAAACAACAGAAAGATTAGGAAACCTGGTGTGGAGACCTGCTTATGCGCATGATGAATGATATGTTTATTTATGCAATGCATTCAAGGATTTAGAAAATTCAAAATTGTTGCAGACAAAAAGAACGCACGTCATATTAATAAGAAGAAATTTGTCAGTACATAAATGCCCCATGGGCCAAATATTACAAAAACTTCTCAAGGTAAAAAGACGTTGCGCATCCTCTTTGGTGCGATGTAGGTGTTGAGGGTCTCTTCATCGTGGAGTCGGCGGGTAAGCTCCAAAACCTTCTTCTCACTGGCGTAGAAGCTGGCTTTAAAAGTATTCCGTTCCTCCTTGAGTTGGATCCAACTCTTCTGCATCTCCTCCCACGATGTTGGCATGTTTGGATACAGGATGGTGTAGGGAACCTCTCCTTCCTTAACGGGCTCTTTAATCACAGGGAGAACATGAGGGTAAGGCATCATTAGACTCTGGGCTCGGATTCGTACCCACTTGAGATAAGGCTCAAGAGGGATGGAGTTCTTGTGCCCCAGTGTCTTGCTGTCTACCTTGTTAGGCATCCTCCAAGCTCTGATGAATCTTTGGCGAAGTCCTTGCGCATCGTTGTCGAAGTCAAAAACTAGGTCAGGAATCAACATGTCATGAGGGCCATCCCTCCGTGCATATCCAAATTGTCTCAAAGCTAGACAAGGGTTGTAGGTAATGCCTCCTCTAATGCCAAGCAATGGAACATTAGGGAACTCTCCACAACGATCGACGATGATGACATTATCTCTGGACCGAGAACACCAATGTACATCAGAGTGTGTGAGGGTCATCAACCGTTGTGACCACCTTAAGCCTTATTCATTCTTCAAAACAGATTGTGTAAGGTGCGAAATAAACCACCTTGCAAGGAGAGGAGTACAACACATGAGAACACCCCTCTTTCTCATTGTTCGTGTGTAAAATGAGTGAAGGATGTCCCCAAGCAATGTTGGTATGGGATTCCTGGATAAGAAGATCTTGACGGCGTTGACATCTACAAGCTGGTCAGGATTTGGGAATAGGACCAACCCATAAATGAGGAGTGCCACAATTTCTTTAAAGGCTTGTAGGTCCAATGAATTCCAACACTCTTGTGCCTTCTCAAACAAGAATTTTGCCAAGAAGCCTTTGACACCGCTTCTAGTTTCCCAATGCCCCCTGATGTCAGATGGTTGCAAGTGTAGTGCTTGAGCAACATCTTCAGGCTTTGGTTCTTTTTCCGTACCGTTGTAGGGTAGTTGATTAAGAATAGGAATTCTCAAGAGTTGAGAAAATTCCTCCAAAGAACTAGAACAACACCTTTACCATGTCATCTTCAATGCTGGTGTTGACTAGGCTGAGCAGTCTACCATGTCTTTCACTGAAGGGAGAGCTTTCTGGAATTCTGGATATGAGCTCCTTGAGTTGAGGAGGGATTCTCACAAGGTTGACTTGGATAGTTTTCCTGCGAAGAATTTCCATGACCTACAAAACAAGAACAAAGATGAAGATCCAAACCCTTGAAATGGTTAGTGGATGCATATGATGCTTTATGATGTTTATGATGCATACACAAACATATGTACAAGCAATTCACACAAAACCCTAGTTTCAGGCTTGCATGGGGTTTCATAGGTAAGTACCCTCTTGAGTGTAGTTGGCTTAAAAACCTGTCCTATAAATAGTAACCAGGTTCTAAGGAGCTCAATATCATTGGATTGTTTTCCATGTTCATTGTTTTGGTTTAGACACTTAACTAGCGACCAAAATATTCCAAGAAAACAACCCTCAATGAGTGTAGTATCGAGTATCTACCAACTTCGGACTGCACCAAAGCCGGTCATCTCACTACCCCTAATGAAAGGCCAAGATGGTCAAGTAAGGTTCTAGGTCATTAGTGCTTAGTGACATCACTCAGCAGCCCCGTACTCTCCTTGATTGAACTCAAGGGTTACCGATACTCACAAATATGTCGCACTAATATAACTATTGCTTCAACCGTGTCGGTATACCCCGCACAGTTTCCACAATGTATTGCTATCTATGAATGTTTCCCCAAATCCGGGTGTAGGATTTCAAGCCCAAACAAGAGAACCAAGATATAAAGCAATCAAAGCAAACAATTAGTCATGCAAGAGGGTGATCTAAGCCCTAAGGTTACTCCACTTTTAAAATTCTCCCCAGCAGAGTCGCCAGTTCTGTGATACGGTGGGAGAACTGACTTGAGGTTTTGTGTTTGTTTTCGCAAATGTTTCGGTTGAGCAAGAGTCGCCACCGACTTTTTATTTTATCCTAAGGAAAAGTTAAAAAGCACAGCAAAAACCTTTGAGATGTTTTCTTGGGTTCGGGGAGTAGATTATAGAAAGGGAAGGTATTAGCACCCTTTCTATCCATGGTTATCCATGGGATCTTAGTTACTTGCTTAGATCACTTGCCTTTCATTTTCAATTGTTTGAAATGGTGCTTTGTGTGTGGGTTTGAAAATGTTTTGAAAAGAGGCCATTTGTTGTGCCAACCTTTGTAATGATCCATGTTT
The DNA here is from genome assembly GCA_948472305.1 of Vicia faba. Classification (NCBI taxonomy): domain Eukaryota; kingdom Viridiplantae; phylum Streptophyta; class Magnoliopsida; order Fabales; family Fabaceae; genus Vicia; species Vicia faba. Next base: position 551,259,766 of record OX451736.1, on the reverse strand, counting down.
GAATGTATACAAAGGTGTACTTATCTTTTGAAAAGTTTTCAATGTTTTTGAAAGTTGTTTTGAAAGTGTGTTGTGATGTGTGTTTTGAAAAATGGCAAGGATTGTTTTGCAAGATTGGTCAAGTAACCAAGAGCTATCTACCCTAAATTTCTCAAAGATCTTTCCTATGTTTTAACCCTTTTAACAATTTTGTTCCACCATTGTATTTGGTGGACAATCTTGTGTTAGGATGTTAACGGGACAGGCGCGGGTCATCGTTTAGACCATGATTGCAATGGTGCCAAGTGTCTTTGGCAATTTTTCCTTTAAGGGACTTGATCATTTTTAGGCAACTTTCGAAAGCGTCATCGAGGGACTATGATCATTTGATATTGTTTTGTTTTGCCAAAGACACCCAACATGCAACATGGCCCATTATTGAAGGCAACAGGTGGAGTAACCCTAGGGGTGCAAGTGTGATTGGTGTTGTCCATTTTCATGCTTTTTTGTCTTTGCATTAGGTCAAGCTATTTGTTATTTATTTTTGCATACAAACCTTAAGTCTATCATGGCATAATTGGAAAGCTTTAAAATGCGAAAAATAAAATCCTAAATTATTACAACATAATTATGGGATGGGGGGTACAAATGTTCAAATGAGGATATTTAGCAAGAAACTTAAATCTAACTATTACAATCCAAATGGAATATACAAGTTATTTAATTGTACAATAATTGAATAAAAATATAATAAATATGCAAGATGCAAAAAATGTTTTTTATATGTATGTAAACGTATTTTTCACGTGACAAATAAACAAAAAATAAAAGGTTAATTTTTGGGTATTTTCATGGTTTAGGGCAAAACCCTAATTTGCTAGATAAAAAGTATTTATTATGTATTATATACAATATTTATTAATTATATACAAAAAATAAATAAAAAGGAAGTATATTGTAAAAAAGTGGTTTTTGAGGTTAAATATTAAAAAATAAAAATGTATTATTTTTATATTTATCCTAAATATTTAATAAAAGATAGATAAGTATTTATATTATTTACTAAATATATTAAATATGTACAAAAATAAAAAATATTTATTATTTACAAAAAAAAGTATATTTTTTAGAAAATGTTTTCAAAAGATAAACTAAAATAAAATCAGAAAATAAAATGTATTTGTATTATTTTCTAGGGTTTAAATAAAAAGTATAAATATATTTATTTACATACATATGTCAAATAAAACAAATAAATGCCTAATAAATACAAAAAAAAGGTGAAAAAATATTTTTTATATTTTTTATATTTTAACAAAAAATAACAAGTCAGAATTAAAAAGAAAAAATAAAAAATGATAAAAATAACACACAATGGGCCAAGGGGGTGTATGTCTGAAATAATGGTGCAAACAGAAAAAATAAGCCAGGCCCAGCCCAAAGGACTTTGTCTTCAACCTCCAGCCATTTTCAAACAAAAACGCGCATTTTCTCTTGTCCCTGCTATCTCTTGATCCTTTGACTTTTAACAAAAACTTATAACATCAAAAATGTAGAGCATCAAACCACGAATTCATACATATAAAGAACTTGATCTAACTCTCAGAAATGAGAGAGAATTTCTTCTCCCCCAATTCCCGATCTAACTTTTGTTCAATGTTCAGGTTCAAAATTCTCTCAGCACACACAACATAAATGAAAGATAATGATATGGGTAGCTTCAGAGCCATGAATTGAACATTCTTTCTTCACAAACCTAAGCCTAGATATGCTTGGATAGAGAGATAGAAGTTCAAACTTTTACCTGTTCAACTTGAATCGTGTACAACAATGGAGGTACTTTCAATGAAGTGTGAGGACTTGTACAACTTGCTTGAGGTCCAAGGATGCTCCTCCAATGCTTGGTGTGCCTTGAAACTAACTGAATCGAGCTATGTAACTCAACCTGCACAACTGAAAAAATGAAAATGGTGAACTTGGTTAGAGGTGTTACAGTCTGTAGCTAGGGCTTGGGATAGTTTGTATGGATGTTATGGAGTGTGTTTGAACAAGCTTTGGCCAAAACGCACGAGCAAACTGAGTTGTGCAACTGAATCTGTAGGGATGCCCTGTTTTGTGCAGCAAAATGGTGTTTTGATGAATGATGAGGTTTTGAATGTGGTAGGCTCGTGTTTCAGGTCAGTTGGATCAAGTGAAAAGTGTTTACAAATTTTGCTTTGGCTCTTGCTTGCAGGAATGTGAGTTGTGTTCAGTTTTGCAAAGTTTCTTCCTAGATAAGCAAAGTTTGTCAAGTTGTGTTATAGGCCAAGGCAGGTCCCTCAAGCATGCTGCATAATCTCTCCTTGATTAGTGGGATTAGTCCATAAACTTGTGCCTCAAAGATCTGCTTGTACTTCCAAGATATGGACTTTGACATAAAGCATTGCTTTTTCAAAATGGCAAACTTGCTTTTTCCATATATGGATTGATTTTGTGTGTATTGTCCAAATGCACAAAATAACACTCTAACACAAAGGATATGCATTTAATTATTGAGTGTAAGAAGGATTAGAGGCCTGTAATCTAGCTTGTACAAGCTGATTTCAAAAATGCCCATGTTATGAACATGCATTTGGTCATGAACAAAAGTGACTTTTGCCCAACTTTGCCAATTCGATTCTCCCTAACCACAAGGGTGTTTGAGAAGTTCTTGGACAATTTGGAAAGCTTGGAATGTGTACTACAATCCATATTTGTAATGCAAGTTGAAATTCCAAGTGAAAGCATGTGAAAAGTGGCCATGAAGTTGGGCAAAAATCCTGCCTAAAATAGGTCCAAAAAAATTTAAGTTAAGAATGTTTTGCACCCCTATTCCAAAAATAATAACTTGAGCTACAAGCTTCTTTTGAGGAAACTTTGTGAATAAAAGTTGTATATTTTGCAATGGACTATAACTTTCATGTTTTGAGTTTTGTTTGAATCCATTTGTATCTTGATGAAAAAATGGGACAAAGTTAGGAAAAAATTAGGAAATTTCTTAACTTAGAAAATTTCTAAGTTATGAAATTTCTTCATTTCAAACCCTAATTTGTAATTTTTGATTTCTTGATGAACAAGTTTCATAATTTGACATGTCTTGATGAAAAATGAATCTTGGCACTTGATTTTGACCAAAAAGTCAAAGTTTGACTTTTCAGTATACAGTCAAATTTGATCAGTTGATTGGAAAATTCATCTGTCAATCTTGTGCATTTGGGATCTTTTGAACTTGTTGAATATGTCAAGACCATGTCATTGAGTACTTGAGTCCATATGTAAGCTTGGTTTGCCATTGGCTAGGTCAAACAGTCAAACATTGCCTTTGTGCAGTCAAAACCCTAAAAATGACCATTTTGCCCTTTTGGTGATCTGATCAAATTTCTTGTGGAATTGTGATCCAAACTTGATCAAATGGTCCATATTAGTTCATAATGTTGATGTGGGTCAAAAATCATGAGGTTTGACTGTCAATTGACCACAATTGGCTTTTTCCCCAATATAGCTGATTTCTAGGTCAACTGTCCAATTGACTGGGCAAAGATTGGAAACAAGACTTGAAACTTGGTATGGATAAACTTGTGAGTCCAACATGAAGCATGAAAGTCATCTTGGGCATTTTAGGTCAAAACATATTTGTGCAAACTCAAACCCTAATTTGGGTCAACAGTGCAAGGGGGGAGTCTTGAGTAGAGCAAACCCTAACTTGATCTTGAGCTCCAAGGGTCTTGTGGTGAGAAAATATTGATGAAATGGGAGGGCAAATTTTGGGGTACAATAATAAGGTATCCCAAATCAGGGTAGAGGATTCAAACCCAAACAAAGAACCAAAATGTAAAGCATACAAGTCAAACAATGAAAGCAAGTAAATGTGATATAACCCTAAGTTAACACCACTTTAAGAATTTTCCCCAGCAGAGTCGCCAATTCTGTGATACGGTGGGAGAACTGACTTGGGTATTTTGCGTTTGATCGCAAATGTTGCGGGTAGCAAGAGTCACCACTGACTTTTCTTTTATCCAAAAAGAAAGGTGAAAAAGCATAGGAAAGACCTTTGAGATTGTTTCTTGAGTTCGGGGGGTAGATTATGAAAAGGGAAGGTATTAGCACCCTTTTCATCCATGGTTTTCCATGGGCTTTTAGTTACTTGCTAGATCACTTTCTTTTGTTTGAAAATTTGCTTTGTGTGGTTTTTGAAATTATTTTGTAAAGAGGCCATCGTTTAGGCAAACTTTGTAATGATTCTCGTTCGTAAGAATGTATACAAAGGTGTTGATTTTTTGAAAAATGTTTTCAAGTTTTGTAAGATGTTTTGAAAGTGTTGATGTTTTTGAAAATAGAAAGGATATTTTTGTTTTGAAATGAAGTAAGTAACTAGTAACATTATTCCTACTCAAAATTCTTTCATGTTCATTTCCTTTTTCCTTTGACATTGTTATCTTATCATTGATTTGGTAAGTAACCCTATCTTTGGATGTAAAAGGGACGGGCGTGGGTCATCATATAACCATGATTAGCAATGTTGCAAGGTATCTTAGCATTTTTATTTAGGGACTAAGATCATTTTGAAAGGCAACATAGATAGCGTCATCGAGGGACTATGTTCTTGTATTTTTGCTTGTTTTTGCTAAGATACTTCACATGCATAATATGACCATTTTTGTAAGGCAACCAAGTGGATTTACCCTAGGGGTGCTTGTGTGCAAGTGGATTGATTTTCATGCTTGATTTGTCTTTGATTAGGGTTTGCTAAGTATTGATTTTAATCTTTTCATACAAAACCCTAATTATTAGCATTTGTATATAAAGCGGTAAATTGTGGAATTTAAAATTACTACGCTATTACATCATTTAGGGGAGGGGTATACAAATTACAAATGGGGAATGTTGCAAGAAATTAAATCTAAATAATATTACAACCATATTGAATTTTGAATAAATGTACAAAATAAATAAATAAAATGCAAGAATGCAAAATGTAAAAAAAGAAAATGTAATTTTTGTTTGGTTTTTATGAAAAGGGTTTTTTGACCTAATTAATTAAAATAAAATAATTAACTAAAAAAAGAAAATTAATATTAAGTTCGACTAAATTAATTTAAGGAAAACAAGTTTTTTACGGTTTTTGGTGAATTTAATTAAGTTAGTAAATAAAAATAATTAAATAAAAGTCCTAAATTCTAAATGGATTTTAATTTACAAGAAAAATAAATTATATAATATAATAATATTTAAAAATAAATTATCTAAGTATTTAAAAAAGTAAATTTAATTATTAAAGAAAATGTAAAAGAAATGTTTTTTATTCTTTGGTTTTTGTGAAGAAAAATAAAATATAAAAATATGAAAATAATAAATAAAAATATTTTTAGGATTTTTATTACTAATAATAAAAATTAATATTAATAATAATACTAATAATGATAATAAAAAAAAATGGGCCAGGATGTATGAACAACAAGATAGGGGGTTAGAGTGTAGCAAAAAAATAAGGCCCAAAGCTAAGGAGGCCCAGGCGCTGCAAAAACACAGAAAATGTAAAAAAAGTGAAAAAAAAGAAAAATGTCACGCTAGGGCTTGAACCCAGGACCTCATGGTGACAAACGCGCGCTTTAACCAATGGGGTGGTGATACATCCATTAACTTATATAAAGCAACAAATATATAAACTAAGTCTTGCCCTGAATGTACTTCATCTTCAACCTCCATCCAGAAGCTCTACAACTTGTTCATTTCTCAACCATTTGCAAAAATATAAACATGAAAGTTGTGTAGAATTTCACCACGGTTCCAGAAACGTAAACAACTTAAACTAATTCTCAAAGATGAGCATGAATTTTGAATGATACCAAATTCTGACCTAACTTTTCCAGGATGTTCAAATTCAAAATTCTAACTCCTTAAGCAATATAAATGAAATCTAAAGACATGGTTAGCTTCAGGACAATGATACCTACATTTCTTATTCACAAATGAACCATTAATGATGTCTGTATGAAGAGTTCAAAAGTTAGAAAACTCACCTTACAAGAGGGTATCGTGTTTTGAGTTTGAGCAGATTTTAGCGAGTTCCAATGATTGGATTAGCTTCCTCAAGTTCCCAGGAAGCTAATGTGATGTTTAGCTTGAGCTGAAAGTGCTTGAGGAGTTCTGGAGAAGTCCAAGTGCAAAGTTCTATTTTTGAAAATGGAGGATGGTGTTAATGGTGTTACAGTCTTGTAACAGGGTGAGGGATGAGTTCTAAATGATGTTTAGAAGCTTTAGGAACAAAAAGGCTTGAAAACGCACGAGGGAGATGTGAGTTTCAAACTTTTTGTCAGGTTATGCAAGAATGAAAGTATGTGATGTAGTTCTGAGTTCTTGGTGTTTTTAGGGGTCAAGCATGCGTGTGATTTGTTGCGAATGACTTGTGTATTTATAAGCAAAAGGTTGGAGATCTATTGCACAAAGGATTTCTGAGTTCTAGAGTTATGGCTAGGTTACTTGATTTTGAAGAAAAGTGAATGTATGGTTCCAAGAGGAAGTACAAGCATGGGCTGAATGATTGTAAGGCTTGAGGTAAACTTCTCTTGAGTTATAGGACGTGTATGATCAGAAGAAAACAATTGCAAGACTCAAGAACAAGTTTTGTGCATAAAGCTACTTTTTCAAAATGGCATTGTGCATTTTCTTCCTAAAATGGATATAAAGCATGTCATTGCATTGAATGCTTGAGTTGAGACCTCTAACAGATGTGCAAGCAATTAATTATGGATTTCCTAACAAGTTTGAGGCATTCAAATCAAATATTATGCAGCATAGGTTTGAGATTTAAATTTTGTTCATCACAAAAGTTGCCTTGTAAAACAACTTGAAACACCAACTTCTGACCTTCGATTCTCCTTGATCACAAATGATCTCAAGGAGTTCTTGGACATTTTAGAAATCTTGTAATGTGCTTTAAAACCCATATTTGAATCACTTTTTAAAATTCCCCTTGGAACTAGGTGAAACTTGGGTCAGAAGTTAGGTCAAAATCCTGACCAAAAATGTTCAAAATTTTACTAAGTGTTTAGTTTCAAGACTATGACTTCATGAATTAATAACTTGAGATCCAAGAATTTTTATAAGAAGTTGTGTAAATAAATGTTGTAGATCTCATGGATATCTACAACTTTCATGTTGAAAGTTTCTTCTGAATCATCTTGCATCATGGTGAAAAATTTGCTCAAAGTTGTGAAAAAACATGAAGTTTTCAACACTTAGAAAAATTTCTAATTTTGAAAGCTTTGACTTTTCAAAATGAAATCTTGACTTTTTGATTTCTTGATGAATAAGTTTCATATTTTGACATGTTTTGATGAATTGTGATCTTTGACACTTGATTTTGACCAAAAAGTCAAAGTTTGACTTTTCAGTGTACAAATGACTTTTGATTAGTTGACTGAAAATTCACTATCAATCCAATTGATCTTGAGCAATGTTTTGGGTCATCCCATTATGTAAAAATGATGCAATTGAACTCTTGAGATCATGTTTCCAACCAATCAATCATTTGCTAGGTCAAAAATCCGAAATAACCCTTTCTCAGTCAAAATCCTAATTTTGACCATTTTGCCCTTTTGATGATTTGATCAAATTTCTTGAGGAATTATGGTCCAAACTTGATCAAATGATACATATGAGTTTATAATGTTGATTTGGATAAAAAATTATGAATTTTGACTGTAAATTAGCCATAGTTGACTTTTTCCCCAATACAATTGATTTTTAGGTCAACTGCTCAATTGACTGAGCAAAAATGTGATCCAAGGCTTGAAACATGACAAGAGTAATATTGGGGGTCCATAATGATCCATGAAAGTAATATGAGGCATTGAAAGTTAAATTATCCTTATGAAATCTCAAACCCTAATTTCAGTCATTAGTGCTTAAAGAGGTGTCTTGAGTTGATCAACCCTAGTGCAGTCTTGAACCAAGAGAGATCTTTGTGAGAAAATATTTGATAAGTGAGAGGGAAAATTTTGGGGTACAACAAAAGGGCTACATGATGATGGGTAGAGTGGCCTCATAAGGCATCCTGAGACTTTGAGAACGGGCTCGTTCCTACTTAAGATAAGGCTCCAAAGGAATGAAGTTCTTATGCCCCAGTGTTTTGCTATCAAATTTGTTCACCATGCCCCAAGCTCTTATGATAACCCTGAACATCATTGTCATAGTCGAATATGATTCCTTGGACAAGTGTATCATGAGGACCATCCCTCCTAGCATAGCCAAACTGTCGTAATTCCAAACAAGAATTATAAGTGATTCCTCCCCTAATGCCTAGGAGAGGGACATTAGGGAATTCTCCACAGCGGTTAATGATGGTAACATTCCCCAAGGGTCGAGGACACTAATAAATGTTGGAATGTGTGAGAGACATACACCTATTATACCATCTCAAGCCCTGCTCATTCTTCAACACAGATCGAGGCAAGTGCGAAATAAACCACCTAGCCAACAGAGGAGTGCAACACAGAAGGGTCCCTCTTCTCTTTACAGTGTGGGTATGCAAAGAGTGTAGGTTGTCTCCAAGTAAAGTAGGCACTGGACTATGAGATAGAAAAACCTTGACCGCATTCACATCTATGAGTTAGTCAAAATTAGGAAATAGTACCATCCCATAGATGAGAAGGGCCAACACTTCTTTAAAAGCTTTTAAATCTAGGGTATCCCAAAAATGATGAGCCTTCTCAAATAGAAACTTAGCTAGAAACCCTTTGACGCCTCTTCTTGTTTCCCAATTTGCCACTACATCGGACCGTTGTAAAGACAGAGCATGAGCAATCTCTTCAGGTTTTGGGTCTTTTTTCAAACCATTGAAGGGTAACTGATCAAGAATGGGCACCCCCAATAACTGAAAAAAATACTCTATAGTGGGCACTAATTGGTAATTAGGAAAGGTGAAGCAGTGATGTAAAAGGTCGAAGAACTGAAAGAGCACCTTCAACATTTCTTTATTAGGGCTTGAGGTAACCAGATTGAGAAGTTGACCATGTCTTTCAGTGAATGGAGAACTCTCAGAAACCTTGGATGCCAATTCCTTGAGTTGAAGAGGTACCCTTATGAGGTTGACTTGGATAGTATTCCTGCGAGTGGATGCCATGTTCTACAAAACAACACAAAGATAAGCCCTAAAAATCCTTGAAATGGTTAGGATGATATGCCATGTTATGATGTTATGATATCATGCTAAGAAAACTCAAGTATAGAAAGCACAAGAAAATCACACAAAGACCTTAGGTTTAAGGCTTGCATGGGTTTTCAGGTAAGCACCCTCTTGAAGTTTAGTTGGCTCAACCTGTCCTGTCAATAGTAACAGGGTTCTAAGGGATCTCAATATCGCTGATCTTTCCCACAAGTTTCATTCCGATAGACAACTGAATTGCCACCAAACAAAACTCGGGAATCAAATTTCAATGAGTGTAGTATCGAGTATCAACCAACTTCGGGCTACACCAAAGACGGCTATCTCACTACTTCCAAATGGCCAAGTTGTTCAATTAAAGGTTCTAAGATTAGTTGATGCTTTATGACACCACGCAGCGGCCCCGTATTCTCCTTGACTACTCAAAGGCTACCGGTACCAACCAAAGTGTCACATCAACATAGCTATCGCTTTGACCGTGTCATTATACCCCGCACAGTTTCCACGATCTATTGCTACTTACCTAAAAGGTGCCCCAGATCTGGGTGTAGGATATTTAATAACAACCCAAATAAGCCCTCAAAAGTAAAGCATAAAAACACACAATGAAAGCAATTTAAAATGAACTAAACTCTAAGGTAACCCCACTTTTTTAAGATTCCCCAGTAGAGTCGCCAGTTCTATGATACGGTGGCAGAACCGACAGTTATATACTGGTTTTGCATTTTATATTCGCAAATGTTGCGGTAAGCAAGAGTCACCATCAACTTTTCTTTTATCTAAATTAAGGAAAGGGTGAAAAGAACAGAAAAAGACCTTTTCGATATTTTCTGAGTAAGGGGGGGTAGATTATGGAAAGGGAAGGTGTTAGCACCCTTTCCATCCATAGTTATCTACGGGATCTTAGAGGTTTGATCATTTTGAAATACCTTTGTGCTTTGTGTGTTTTAGAAATGTTTGGAAAATGCCTTAGTGCGGCGATTTTCTTTGCGTTAACTCTTCTATAGGTCCTCAAGAGTGTTAACAAAGTAAATGTTTTGAAATTGTTTTTGAAACATAGTATTTGTGTAAGTGCAAAATGTTTTTGAGCAAACTTTTAACAACTATCTACTTTTATACTCGAAAAGGGTCATTCTTTTCCTCCTATTATTTAGACAGTGATATCCTACTATTAGTGAGTAGGTAGCCTTATTGTTGGATGTTTGAGGGACATTCGAAGGGACATTTACAGTCACGAAGGCAACTTGTGGAGACGCTTTAGCAATTTTCAAACACACCTCAAAACACATTTCCCAAAACAAACTTTCAAAACATTGAAATATCTTTTCAAAAGACAATACACCTTTGCATACATTCAAACAAGAATCATTACAAAGGTTGCCACAACGATGGTCTCTTTTCAAAACATTTTCAAAACCACACACAAAGCACCATTTCAAACAATTGAAAAGCAAAAGCAAGTGATCTAAACAAGTAACTAAGAGCCCATGGATAACCATGGATGAAAAGGGTGCTCGCACCTTCCCTTTTCATAATCTACCCCCTGAACCCAAGAAAAAATCTCAAAGGTCTTTCCTGTGTTTTTTTGACCTTTCCTTTGGATAAAATAAAAAGTCGGTGGCGACTCTTGCTAAACCGAAACATTTGCGAACACAAACGCAAAACCTCAAGTCAGTTCTCCCACCGTATCACAATACTCTATTACAATGCTTTGGGGAGGGGATTTACACTGTACAAGAATGAGGGGGATAAAACAGTAAATGTTCTAGTTTTAATCTATTGCATCCAGTAGGCAGATACAATAATATGGAAAAATATGAAAATAAATAAATGTGCGCGAAGTAGAAAAGATGTCTGAAAAAATCCTAAGGTGAAAAATATTTTTGTTTTGTTTTTAGTTTAAGAAAATATAACCTAAGTCTATTTAATTTTAATTTAAGGAAAAAAGTTAGAATAATTAATTAATTTATTTACAAATTTAATTTAATTAGAAAAGACACTAGCCTAATATTTTTTGTGATTTTGATTTAAATTTAATTTAAATAAAAGAGGGTCAATAAAGAAATTAAAACAAAAATAAAAATAGAACAAGAAGCATCCTTCGATTGCAGGGAGATCGTGTCTTTCGATTCTATGAAGGGAAAGCTGTCTTTTGACTGCCCTTTGATCCAGTGACAGGATGTGGCTCTCAATCCAGAGGGCGCTGCTGGAATTGCCTGATGGATCACTTTTAAGGGCACTACATCTACAAACATGTTGGAAAAACGAAAAGCATGACCTGGGTGCCCAACCCATGTCTTTCAGTTCTGCACGCGTTTGGTCTATTCAGGCTACATCTGCAGCAAGTGTTAGCAGCAAAATAAAGGCAGGCATGGGGTCGAACCCAAATCTTTATTCTTGAACAACAAATCGAATGAAACTACAAATGTTGATACATCATGCAAATGTAGAGATTGATCTTTTTACCAATTCTTACCAATGGTTGATGGATGAATATGTGATGATGGGTGTGGGTACCCTTGTTTGATGATTGCTTCGATTTGGCTTCTGGACATGGGTACCTTTGTTTAAGGGTTGCTTTGATTTGGATCACTTATGAGATTTTTGATAACTTTGGTGGGTTTATGGGGCAGCGTATCTCCAATGTGTGTGTAACTATCCATTTGGCTTGCAAGCACGCTGCTTATATAGAGTAGAAGGGAGGGGACAAGAAGACAATAGTTTAAACTGCCATAAACAAATGTTTTCAAGGCAATGAATGAAGTTTTGAAACGTTGGCCTAAAACATGTGATCTTGTCCTTTTTTGAAATTTGAGTGTATGTGGACATTTTTGGCTTTCGGATACCTTCAGTTTCTATCCTTCGATTGGACCTCTCATGCACCCTTCGAATGGGCCTTTTGAATGTTTCTTCGAATGGATCATTTTGTTTAGCCTTCGAATGGGCATTCTGCATACTTCTTCAAACGTACCTCTTGTGTACCCTTCAACTGGCTCTAGTATTACCTCCTTCGAATGGGTCTTTAGATGGTCCTTTTGGTGTTCCCTTCGAATAGGCCTTTTGTGTGTCCTTCGCATGGGCTATCATGTGTGTTGAAGTGTATACAACTGTTCCAAAGGGGGGTCGGTGCCCAGTCGAAACTGGTACAAAGGCAGCTTATGCCTTGTGGATGCTAGCATGAAGCAAGTCAAGGCAGGCGTAAAGGAGGCCACTGCCTAGGCGAAGCTGGCACAAAAGTGGCCAATGCCTTGTGGTCAAAGGCAACTTTTTTTCTTGGCGCATCAAAAGAAGCTTTTTGCCTAGTAGATCAAAGGCAACCCTTAAGGAGTCTTGGCCTTGTGTGCTGAAGGCAAGCTGAAGAGGCATACACGCGCTAGTGACAGGTTGAGAGGTCTTTTGCCTAGTGGGAGCTTTGTGAATCGAAGGCCAGTTTTGAGAAGTTCTTGTTTTATGCGCTGAAGGCACGCCTAGAGGGATAATTTTCCTAGTACAAGTAGGAAACAAGCTTGCTCTAAGGAAAGTAAATGCCCAATCGAAGAAGGGATCCAGCTTGCATGCATGTAGCCATTTCATTTGGGAGTCAAGCCATCATGCGAAGACAATGGTGCAATCAAAGGAGCACTGACAAAAAGCCCTTCCCCTTTGGATCAAAGGAGGCTGTTTTAAATGGAAAACATGCCCAGTCGAAGCTGGTGTGCAGAAAATAAGCAAAATACCAAGGCTTCAATCGAAGTTTGGAAATTTGAGGCAAAGTTGGAGGAGGTTAGGCGCTCAATCGAAGCCTGTCCAAATACTAATCGAAAGGCCTTTTAACATGCCAATCAAAGGATTTTGTCAAAATACCAATCGAAGACTCCTTGTTTATCTTCAAAAAATATTTATCTTTCCTTTAATCAAATGCTTGTGATCACCATGTAAGAGTAAGATCTTGGGAAAATATGAGAGGGCAAATTTTGGGGTACAACAGACGTGTTTAGTGATCACAAGAGTTTGAAATATATGTTTGATCAAAAAGAGTTGAATATGAGGCAAATAAGATGGTTTATGATTTTGGTTTGAATTACCATCCAGGTAAAGCAAATGTTGTGGCTGATGCATTAATTATGAAGTCTTTGCATATGTCGATGTTGATGGTGCAAGTTGAAATTACTTGAACAATTTCGAGATATGAGTTTAATTTGTGAAGAGACTTCTTCTGGAGTTAAGCTTGGTATGTTGAATCTTACTAGTGGCATTCTTGATGAGATTCGAGAGGGTCATAAATTATATTTCATTTTGGTGGATAAGTTGATGTTGATCAATCAAGGTTGAGGTGGTGATTTTTGGATTGATGAAAATGGTATCATGAGATATCGTGATAAAGTTTATGTTTTGAATATAGTTGATTTGAAGAAAAGGATTCTTGAGGAAGGGCGTCGTAGTAGATTGAGTATTCATCCTGGAGCTACTAAGATGTACCAAGATTTGATTAAATTATTTTGGTGGCCAGGTATGAAGAAAGAGATTGCGGAATTTATGTATTCTTGTTTGACTTGTAAGAAGTGGATGATTGAACATCAGAAGTTATCTTGTTTTTTGCAATCATTATCTATTCCTGAATGGAAATTAGATTGTATTTCTATGGATTTTGTTTCTGGTTTACCTAGAACACCGAGTAATTATGAGGCTGTTTGGGTTATTGTGGACAGGTTAACGAAATCTGCTTACTTCATTCCAATGAGAATGGGTTATCCGATGGAGAGGCTTGCAAAGCTATATATTAAGAGGATTGTCAGTTTGCATGGTATTTCCGTCTAACATTATGTCAGATAGGGATACAAGGTTTACTTCGAGATTTTGGGAAGGTTTGCATAATGCTTTGGGTACGAATTTGTGTTTGAGTTCTGCTTATCATCCGTAAACAGATGGTCAACCTGAGAGGATAATTCAGTCACTTGAGGATCTTTTGAGAGATCGTGTATTGGAACAAGGAGGTGTTTGGGATAGTTACTTGTCTTTGATTAAGTTTACTTACAAAATAGTTTCCATTCGAATATTAGGAAGATACAGTTTGAGGCTTTGTATGGTAGAAGGTGTAGGACGCCTTTGTGTTGGTATGAATTGGGAAAGAGTGTTGTGGTTAGACCTGAGATAGTTTAACATACTATCGATAAGATTGAGATGATTCAGGAGAAGATGTAGGCTTCTCAGAGTCGTCAGAAGAGTTATCATGATAAAAGGAGGAAAGCACTTGAGTTTGATAAGATAGATCATGTATTTCTCTGAGTTACTCTAGTAACAGGTGTTGGTTGAGCTTTGAAGTCACGTAACTTGATGCCATATTTTATTGGTCCTTATCAGATTTGTGATAGAGTAGGTGAAGTGGCTTATCATATTTATTTGCCACCGTCACTTTCTAATATCTATGATGTGTTTCATGTGTCTCAGTTGAGGAGATACATTGTGAATCCACCTCATGTGGTCTAATTAGATGAAGTACGTGTAAGAGATAACCTGACTATGGAGACATCACCTATGCAGATAGAGGATTGATAGTTGAATCATCCTTGTGGTAAAGAGATCACCTTGGTGAAGGTAGCTTGGGGAGGACCGGCATGTTTGTTTGAGGTAATTTTCGAGGATGAAAATCTTTTAAGCGGGGGAGAGTTGTAACATCCCGATTTTATTTACTAGTTATTTTATTTAGCTATTTATTTTATTAATTATTATGTGATATAGTAATTAATTAAATTATGTAATTTTGTGAATATATGAGTTATTTGGATTAATTGGTGTGATGTGTGATATATGGTTTATTTTATAAATTGGGAATATGTGTTATATGTGTTTTGTGTTAGTAGGTATGGAAATAGAATTATTACTAATTGGGCCTTGGTATTGGTTTATAGTGAGTGAACGAGATAAGCCCAATTAGAGAAAACAAGAGTTAGTAAGGGTTATTGTAAAACAAAGATAAATAGAATTAGAAATAAGGAAGAGAAAAGAAGAGAAGAAAAGAGGAGAAAAGAGAAGAAGAGAAGATAGAACCTGTTCTAGACTGGCCCGACAGCTTCAATGGGCCCAATCTAACCCTTTCTTTTGGTATGGCCTTCACGTCCATGACCGGAACCGCATGGGAAATGTCGACCATTTGCCCTCCTAAGACAACACTGACCTAGGATGATCGACGAGCATCTCTCAGCCTACCCGACATCAAAGCCGTACAGGCCACCAGGAACCGACCAGAGAGATGCCCGTAACTGGCCCCCTCCTCGGAACCAATGGCTATTTACGGGCACATCTACCTGGTTTGACCAAGTCTTAGGAGTTACTTTATTTTACGGACCCGCATATCCAGACATAAAATCAGGAACCAATGGCCATGTGCCAGGGGCATTATATAAACCCTCACACCTATGAGGACCAGGTGTCGAATATTCACTATTCACCACCAATACCTTAACACTCTGCTTGTATCTCCTTGTTCCCACTCTTACTTGATCGTTGGAGTGCCTTGTAGGTACAACCCCCTTTTTCTGCCTCGACATCACAACCCGATTACAAATCTCCATCTGGCCACTTTACAGGTTTTGATCAACTGGTAAGATCAGTGGCACCGTCTATGGAAAGTTGCTCTCCCCATCTTTCTTTCCTCGAAACTTAAAGATCAAAGCAACTTTTCAAGATTCCTTTCACTAATCATGACTGACCATGATGATCTCCATCTGCCTGGAAAGACTATTCTTTCCCCTGCTCACAAAACCGACAGAAGTCAGGAACATCCTCACCTCAAGGACAACCTGGGTTTCTGAGACGGACAGACTGCGTCTCTAGATTTAACTAACACGCGGCACAGCGATGACCAATTCTTGGACAAGGCACGACCCAAGAATCCCACCGAGGAACTGCCAAAAATTATGCAACCAGTTCTCATCCCTCTCAATGTCGACCCGGCCATGGTAGTGTTGCTCGCTGCTATCAATCAGACCAACACCCTCATCTTACAACAGAATCAAAGGATAGGGGCCTGGGAGAACAGGAGGTTAAGATCTCTTCCTAGAAGAACCCGACGACGAAACTCCCCCAGTATATCACCACCCAGGCGTGGCCTTCCACCAAGAAAGGAGAGGCGCGATGTTTCTTTCTTCAAGAAACGCAACCGCACACCTCCTGTGAAAGATCAAGACTCCCCTTCATCCAAGAAGAGGAAAGATAATCTTCAAATCGATCGTGCTCGATTTCCATCGCCCGAACTAAGATAGAAATGGAGGAGTCCCTCTCCCCGATGAGACCATGACGATCGACGGGGCAGAAATTATCACTCCCCTTCTCCATCCCCCACAGATAGTTAAGACGATGAGCCCTGTGGCCCGCTATTAAGAGAAATCACAAAAGCATCACTCCCTGTCGGTCTGGAGAATCCACCTCCATTGAGAACCTACGACAGAATAATAGACCTCGACAAGCACATCAAGAACATTTACGCTCTCCTCGACTACCGAGGAGTCAGAGGGGCCATCAAATGCAGATTGTTCCCAATCACTTTCAGGAAGGGGGCGATGTCTTGGTACAAGAGCCTCCCTAACGAATCCATTTCCTCCTAGAAGCAGTCCGGGAGGATATTTTCGAGGCACTTCACCGCCACTTGTTGACACCTAAAGTCGATGGCTTCGCTCAAAGTAATCATCCAGGGCATAAACGAGTCTCTGCAGGCATACATTGAATGCTTCAACAAGGAAGCAGTCCAGGTCTCAATGACCGACAACATGAAGAAATATCTCCTCGAGCGCAGGCTCTGTCCCCGCAGTGACTTTGCTAAAGTTGTGGGCATTGAGACACCGGCCACACTCGACTCCCTCCTCCTCAAGGTCTGAGCGTACATCCAGTACGAGGAGAAGGAAGAAGCCAACAACGCCAGAGAATCGAGGCACAAAGAGAGTGCTAAGTCCTCGAGGAATAACGATCCCTCGATATCCCATTGGGGAGAAAAGAAATGAGAAGATAAATCCTCGGATTCCAAGGAATACAAGGGGCCAGCTGGTTGTTTCCACGACTACACCCCTCTGACTACCTCGGGGGAGCGTATTCCATCTAAATGCGCCAATTCCAAATTTAAGTAGGCCAGGGTGCGCTTCCTCCAACAAACACAATCCAAACCGGGAATCGACAAAAGCAAATGTTGCAGGTTCCACAAAAGTCACAGGCATAACACCAAGGATTTCATTCATCTCAAGGATGCAATCAAAATATTGATTAGGGATGGGTACCTCAAACAATATAAAAAGAAGGAGGGCGCCCGTGAAGAAGCACCTGAAACTAAAAACATCGAGGAAGGAAAGAAGTCCCCTGACATCGACGTCGTTCTAGTTACCATGAGCATCTCATGGTCGAAAGATTTCTATTAACCGGTGTGATACGGTAGCAGAACCGACTATTTTTACTGGTTTGCATTTTGCGTTTTTTGTTTGCAAAATGTCGCGGTAAGCAAGAGTCGCCACCGACTTTTATTTCATCCAATTAGGAAAAGGAAAAAGAACAGAAAAATCCTTTTTTCGAGATTTCTGAGTACGGGGGGTAGATTATAGAAAGGGAAAGTGTTAGCACCCTTTCTACCCATGGTTTTCCATGGGCTCTTAGGTACTTGCTCATTTTTCATATTGCTTGTGTGCTTGTTTTGAAAATATTTTACTTCGTGATAACCCTTGTATCAGTCCTCAAGGATGTGACGAAGTTGTTTTGAAAATTGTTTTGAAAGGTGTTTGTGTGAAAATTTTTTATTGAGGAAGTACTTAAGATTCTACCTACTCGAAAAAAGATTATTTGTTCTCGCTTCCTTTAGGAAGCGCTATCCTACTATTGAGGAGTAGGTAGCACTGTCGTTAGAGTTATAAGGGACATTCTAAAGGGATAAGTACAATCACTAAAGCAACAATTAGAAAACTTTAGTAGTAACCCTAGAGTCTTAAGATCTTTCCGAGGCAACACTTCTGAGGCAACATTTCCGAGGCAACATTTCCGAGGCAACATTTAAATGGGTCATTTTGATCTTTTAGACTGGAGAGAAACCACTAAAATATCCTATGCTTAATGATTATTTACCGAAGGCAACCGAAGTGGGGTAAACCCTATGAGTGAATATGTGCACATGAATTTTTTCAATTATTTAGTCTTTGTACATTAGGTGATCTACCATTTTAATTTCAAGATACTCTTGCCATACAATCCTATTAGCATGCATCTAACAGTTAAATATTTGCAGGAATTTAAAGTGCGAAAAATAAACCTAGCTATTACAAGGCTTTGATAGTTACATAATTATCTTGATCGAAAATAAAAATGCGGAAGTTTAAAACCCTAGTTACTATTACATCCTCGAAACAGTTACAATAATAATAAAACAAACTAAAATGTGCGCGGCAAATAAAATGCGAGAAAAATTGAGAACCCTAAAAATCTAATTGAAAAAAATATTTAAATTATTTTTGAGAAAAGACTTAATTAGGTTATATACAATTAAAACCTTAATTCTAATTATTTTTAATTATAAAAGAAATTGAAATTAACCTAATTTAAACTAAAATAAATAATTCAAGAAAATATCTTATAAAAAAGATTTTATGCATTTTTTGTGGTTTTTATTTGAGAAAAGAAACAATTTAATTATAAAATTTAAAACCTAGTTTCTAATTAATTTTAATTAAAACAAGTAATCAAATAAAACTAATTAACCTAATTTATTTTCAAAAATATTAGTTTGAATAAATAAGACCTAATTCTGTATTTTGTGATTTTTTAATTTAATAAAAATAATTTTTGTGTTAATTAATTAAAACAATTAGAGGAAATAATTAAATAAATTAAAAAAATAGAAAGAAAAGCAACTGGGCCTGTGTTGAGTGTCCCAGGGGGGGTGTGAATCTTAATTAATTTTGGGCCCAAGACTTTTCAAAAGGACCCATAATGTAGAAATTCATATCTTTTTATGAGTGGATATTGTAAACTTGTGGGATGAATATGAGTTGTAGGGAATTGCATCCTCTTCAAAATGAGCTTTGGATAGAAAATTTCTGATAAAGCATGTGGAAGTTATGCTTGGTCAAAGTTTGGTTGACTTTTACTAAGAAACCCTAATTTATCAACTTTTGGGTTTTGATGAATTTGGAGCATTCCTTGGGGAATCATGATCAACCCTTGATCAAATGATTAAAGTCACCTCAAAATGTTAATGTTGACCAAAAATCTTAAAGTTTGACTGTTTGTGGGTCACAATTGACTTTTGACCTAATACAGTCGATTCTCAAGCATTTGAGCAGTTGACTGATTTCTTATGCAAGGCATGAAATTTTACATGGAGAGTATTGATATCATATTAGGATCATGAAGAGCATATGAGACCTTTTGAGTCCACCTATCTTGATAAAAATGGAAACCCTAATTTGAGACACACTGCCTTAGGAGAGAGTTTGTCTGGTCAATTCTTGGGCAAACTTGAGCAAATTGAGGATCTCTAGGAGTATGTATTGAGTAAAATGAGAGGGAAAATTTTGGGGTACAACAGCTGCCCTTGTTCAATCTTCTTAAACCTGAGGATGTAGATTGGCCCGTCTGCCTTTCGTGATCTGAAGGTGGAAGATGATTGAACACTAGAGTGCCCAAAAATTTGCACTCGCATGAAGTGGCACTTGATTTGTGATATAGGGAATGGGCTTATAGATGCCATTGGGAAGTTTCTAGAGAATTGTCCGATATGGGCTTAAATATGCCATCCAAAGGATGTAGATTTCCTGACACATTCCTTCGATGAGAGTTCCTATTCCTGTTGTTGATGAGGAATCTGCTGAGGAATGTTGGTATCTGTCTTGGGAGAAATAGAATTTTAGGAGCTTCAGTGGTACGTTACTCTACTGGGGAATAACTCCTGCTTGAGGAAGCGGAGGTGAACTGCATATTTGGTCAGGGTATAAGCTGCACCGTGACTTACTGGGGAAATGTGAAACCAATCGTGTTTGATCAGGTCTCGGTCTTACAGTGTTGTGAACTGTTGTTTGGAGATAAGAGAGAAAGAACCTGGATAATAAGGTTATGAGAAGGAACCTGGATAGTAGGGTTGTGAGAAGGAACCTGGATAGTATGGTTACTTCGACATGAAAGCCTAGATAGTAGGGCTGTGAGAAGGAACTTGGATAGTAGGGTTACTTAGATATGAAAGCCTAGATAGTAGGGCTGTGAGGAGGAACCTAGATAGTAGGGCTGTGAGAAGGAACCTAGATAGTAGGGTTACTTCGATATGAAAGCCTGGATAGTAGGGCTGTAAGAAGGAACCTGGATAGTAGGGTTACTTCGATATGAAAGCCTGGATAGTAGGGCTGTGAGAAAGAACTTGGATAGTAGGGTTACTTCGACATGAAAGCCTGGATAGTAGGGCTATGAGAAGGAACTTGGATAGTAGGGTTACTTTGATTTGAAAGCCTGGATAGGAGGGTTGTGAGAAGGAACCTGGATAGTAGGGTTACTTTGATATGAAAGCCTGGATAGTAGGGCTCTGATAAGGAACCTGGATAGTAGGGTTACTTCGATATGAAAGCCTGGATAGTGGGGCTGTGAGAAGGAACATGGATAGTAGGGTTACTTCAACATGAAAGCCTGGATAGTAGGGATGTGAGAAGGAACCTGAATAGTAGGGTTACTTTGATATGAA
The DNA here is from genome assembly GCA_948472305.1 of Vicia faba. Classification (NCBI taxonomy): domain Eukaryota; kingdom Viridiplantae; phylum Streptophyta; class Magnoliopsida; order Fabales; family Fabaceae; genus Vicia; species Vicia faba. Next base: position 551,238,926 of record OX451736.1, on the reverse strand, counting down.
ATCCTGAATAGTAGGGCTGTGAGAAGGAACCTAGATAGTAGGGTTTCTTCGAAATGAAAGCCTGAATAGTAGGGCTGTGAGAAAGAATCTGGATAGTAGGGTTTCTTCGAAATGAAAGCCTGGATAGTAGGGCTGTGAGAAGGAACCTGGATAGTAGGGTTACTTTGATATGAAAGCCTGGATAGTAGGGCCATAAGAAGGAACCTGGATAGTAGGGTTACTTCGATATGAAAGCTTGGATAGTAGGACTGTGAGAAGGAACCTAGGTCGTATGGTTACTTCGAAATGAAAGCCTGGATAGTAGGGTTATGAGAAGGAACCTGGGTTGTAGGATTACTTCGAAACGAAAGCCTGGATAGTAGGGCTGTGAGAAGGAACCTAGGTAGTAGGGTTTCTTCGAATTAAAAGCCTGGATAGTAGGTCTGTGAGAAGGAACCTGAATAGTACGGTTACTTCGATATGAAAGCCTGGATAGTAGGGTTGTGAGAAGGAACCTGGATAGTAGGGTTACTTCGATATGAAATCCTGGATAGTAGGGCTGTGAGAAGGAACCTGGATAGTTGGGTTACTTCGATATGAAAGCCTGAATAGTATGGCTGTGAGAAGAAACCTGGGTTGTAGGGTTACTTCGAGATGAAAGCCTGGATAATAGGGCTGTGAGAAGGAACTTAGGTCGTAGGGTTACTTCGAGATGAAAGCCTGGATAATAGGGTTGTAAGAAGGAACCTGGATAGTAGGGTTTCTTCGATATAAAAGCATGGATAATAGGGTTGTGAGAAGGAACCTGGATAATAGAGTTACTTCGATATAAAAGCCTGGATAGTAGGGCTGTGAGAAGGAACCTGGGTCGTAGGGTTACTTCGATATGAAATCCTGGATAGTAAGGATGTGAGAAGGAACCTGGATAGTAGGGTTACTTCGATATGAAAGCCTGGATAGTAGGGCTTGTGGGAAGAAACCTGGATAGTAGGGTTACTTCAAAGCGATATTGTAGATTAGTTGACCCGTTTGGTTTCGGGAACTGAGTTTCCGTTAGTCGTATGCAGATGTGACTTGCATAACTGCTGAATTTGTTGAAGCTAATCCTCTTTTCCTGGAAAGATATCAGGGTTAGTTACATGTGATGCATGAAATGCAGGGTGAGATGATGTTCTCAAAATAAATGAGATTATGCTGTATATGATATGTATGCGTATGTCATGATGTATGTTCACGAAATGCTATCAGGGTATGCTCGCGTCTGGAAAAATAAATCCCTGACTGTTGCTGGAGATTTGTAAATATTCTGTGGGGAAGAGATGTTGGAGAATAACTCTGCGGGGACCAAACTTTGGGGGAAGCGATACTCTATTGGTAGACCTGCTGATCTGGAAGAATAAACTCTGCTGGGGATGAAATTCCGCTGCTGGAGATGATGAGCTCTGTTGGAGATTGAGCTTCTGTATATGTAAAAATAAACTCCGCTTGGGGGATGAAATTTACTGACTCGTCCACAATTATGAACCTCGGCTGGGGGTAGTTATGTCCTGTTTCAGGGAAGCTGACATCAATACCCTCAGATACTTTTACTCTGTGGGGAGTGTATGTATCGATGATCGTGTTCCAAAGCTGACTCTATCCTGATACCTGCTGGGAAGAGTAACTGCAGGGTTTGGCACTTCTTGTTTTTTCCCTGTTTCTGGAATTACGAGCAATCGCCTTTTGTTTCTTATGTAAATATTTATGAGCAGCAATCATTTTAAAATGCATATATAAAAAATAAATCATTGGACGTTCTTACAAAACAAAACAGAAAAAGAAAAAACAGATTGAAGTTTCTTGTGAAAATGACTTGTATTGATTTTTTGAAATCGGCCTGTGATAGGCGTTTTTGTAAAAAGAGGCTAACGCTCTAGTAAGAGAACACCACCGAAAGATAGAAATTATACAATTTGTGTAAAATAAAAAAAACAGCTATGTGAAAACGACCCCATTGGGTTCCAACTCTGCTATTGCCTTTATATCTTCAAACGTCTCATCACTTTGCTACTTGGTCAAAGGTTGATCAGATGGGTTGGTGCCGTCCGAGCTTGATAGTTGATACCGAAGTCTGGTCGCAAGATGATCCAATGAGACATAGTGATATGCTTCAATCCCTAACTTTTTCCTGGACCGCCCTTTCGGGTTTGCAGTCCACCGGGATACCCCTTTTTGCCCAAGCCGCCCTTTCGGGTTTTCGACTTGCCGGGTGTATAGATTTTTTCATTTTCATCCCTTACTTTTTCTCGAACCCTTTTGGTTCGCCGGGAAGCCCTTATTTCACTATGTCTGCATTGACAGGGTGAGGAAGGTCGTCACCGTCCATGGTGGTTAGAATCATAGCTCCTTCCGAGAAAATGTTCTTAACCACAAATGGCCCTTCGTATGTGGGAGTCCATTTGCCCCTGGGATCACCTTTCGGAAGTATGATGCATTTGATTACTAGATGCCCGACCTGATATTCTTGACGTCTGACTTTCTTGTTAAAAGCATTGATCATTCGCTTTTGCTACGTCTGACCATGGCAGATAACAGTAAGTCTCTTTTCATCGATTAGATTTAACTGATCAAGTCGGGTTTGGATCCATCCATCTTCATTCAAACCCATATCCTTCATAATCCTGAGATAAGGTAGCTGGACTTCGATGGGTAGGACTGCCTCCATGCCATATACCAGAGAGTAGGGTGTTTCCTCTGTCGACGTTTGGGCTGAGGTACGGTACCCATGAAGAGAAAATGGTAACATCTCATGCCAGTCTTTGTATGTCACCATCATCTTCTGTACAATCTTCTTGATATTCTTGTTAGCTGCTTCAACAACGTCGTTCATCTTCGGCCGGTAGGGGAAGAATTATGATGTTGCATCTTGAACTGTTTACAGAGCTCGATGATCATCGTATTGTTGAGATTCGTACCATTGTCAGTAATAATTCTCTCTGGCACACCATATCGACATATCAGATTGTGTCGGATAAACCGCGCCACGACGTTCTTGGTTATTGTAGCAAATGAAGTTGCCTCAACCCACTTCGTGAAGTAATCAATAATCACCAGAATGAAATAATTCCCGTTAGATGCAGTAGGTCTGATCTTGCTGATCATGTCGATGCCCCACATCTCAAAGGGCCAAGGAGCCATCAAGACATTCATAGGAACCGGAGGTACATGCACCTTATCAACATAGACTTGGCACTTATGACAAGTTCGAGAGTGCTGATAACAATCAGCTTCCATAGTGGACCAGTAATATCCCACCCGTAGGATCTTTTTAACCATGGTATGTCCACTAGAATGGGTTCCGAAGGTGCCTTCATGTAGATCTGTCATGATCCTCCCTGCTTCGCTCTTGTCTACACATCGTAGCAGTGTGGAGTCATGGTTGTGTTTATAGGGGATTCCATTACTGAGGAAGAACTTTGCAGTGAACCTTCTCAGAAACTTCTTATCATTGACAGATGCCCCTTCAGGATACTCTTGAGCCTCGAGATACCTTTTGACTTCGTGAAACCAGGGTTTGTCTGCCACTTCTTCGGTATCGATTTCACAGTAGTGTGCTGGTTCATCCAACCTCTTAATGGTAATTTGGGGAGCTTCATTGTCCCACCTAACCTTGAACATAGAAGACATGGTAGCTAGCGCGTCCGCTAACTGGTTCTCCTCTCGTAGGAAATGTTCGAAGGTTATCTCTTTAAAATGCGGCAGCAGTGTCAGTACATACTCTTTGTACGGGATGAGATTCGTGTGATTCGTATCCCACTCGCCTTTGATCTGACTTATTACTAGAGCGGAATCCCCGAATACACTCAAGAACTTGATCCTTAGGTCAATAGCAGCTCGAAGACCCATGATGCACGCTTCATACTCCGCCATGTTGTTGGTGCAATTGAAACATAATCGGGCAGTAAACGGAGTATGAAAGCCCTCGGGAGATATGATTACAATGCCAATGCCGTTACCTAGCGCGTTTGAGGCTCCATCAAAATACATAGACCATCGGGATCCCTCCTCAAGTCCTTCACCCGATCCAGGTTCTTCGTAGTCAGTCACCAACATAATATTCTCATCCGGGAACTCAAAATTCATAGACTGGTAGTTATCCACGGCGTGATGAGCCAAATGATCAGCCAATACACTCCCCTTTATTGATTTTTGGGTTGTATATTGTATTTCGTACTCAATTAAGATCATTTGCCACCTTGCTATCATTATGGAGAGAGCGGATTTCTCGAAAATATACTTGATCAGATCCATCTTTGATATCAACAAAGTAGTATGAGTCAGCATATATTGTCTCAGTCGGCGAGCAGCCCATGCCAAAGCACAACAAGTTTTCTCGAGCAATGAGTATCGTGTCTCACAGTCGGTAAACTTTTTTCTAAGGTAATATATGGCGTGCTATTTTCGACCAGACTCGTCATGCTGCCCCAGCACACACCCCATTGAATTGTCTAGTACTGTCAAGTATAATATCAAAGGTCTTCCTTCAACTAGAGGCATCAAAATTGGTGGTTCTTGAAGGTATTCCTTGATTCTTTCAAAAATGGTCTGGCATTCATCATTCCACTTTACCACTTGATCTTTCTTCAGAAGCTTGAAGATTGGCTCACAAGTTACAGTCAGATGTGAAATGAACCTGGCGATATAATTCAGGGGTCCCAAGAAACCTCTAACTTCCTTCTCTATAATGGGGAGCTGGCATTTCTTGTATATCTTTTACCTTTGCAGGATCTACCTGGATGCCTTTATCACTGACAATGAAACCCAGAAGTTTACCAGACCTTACCTCGAAGGTGCACTTGTTCGGATTCAACCTCAGTTTGTATACCTTCAACCTGTCGAATAACTTTTGTAGATGATCAAGGTGCTCCTCCTCAGTTTGAGACCTGGCTATCATATCATCAATATAAACTTTGATCTCATGGTGAATCATATCATGGAACAAAGCGACCATGGCGTGTTGATAAGTTGCCCCAGCATTCTTCAACCCAAAAGGCATCACCTTGTAGAAGAAGCTGCCCCACTATGTAACGAAGGTTGTCTTCTCCATGTCTTCAGGAGCTATCTTGATCTGGTTGTAGGCATAGAAACCGTCCATGAAGGAGAAGATTTTATGTTGCACGGTGTTGTCGACCAGAACATCAATGTGAGGAAGTGGGAAGTCGTCCTTGGGGCTTGCCCTGTTCAAATCTCTGTAATCCACACACATTCGTACCTTACCGTCCTTCTCAGGTACCAGAACGACGTTAGCAACCCACTGTGGATACGAAGGGACAACTAAGAATCTTGCGTCGAACTGTTTCATGACCTCTTCCTTTATTTTCTCTGACATTTCGGGACGCATACGGAGGACCTTCTGTTTAACTGGAGGACAATATTCTTTAGTTGAGAGGGAAAATTTTGGGGTACAACAGCTGCCCTTGTTCAATCTTCTTAAACCTGAGGATGTAGATTGGCCCGTCTGCCTTTCGTGATCTGAAGGTGGAAGATGGTTGAACACTAGAGTGCCCAGAAATTTGCACTCGCATGAAGTGGCACTTGATTTGTGATATAGGGAATGGGCTTATAGATGCCATTGGGAAGTTTCTAGAGAATTGTCCGATATGGGCTTAAATATGCCATCTAAAGGATGTAGATTTCCTGACACATTCCTTCGATGAGAGTTCCTATTCCTGTTGTGGATGAGGAATCTGCTGAGGAATGTTAGTATCTATCTTGGGAGAAATAGAATTGTAGGAGCTTCAGTGGTCCGTTACTCTACTGGGGAATAACTCCTGCTTGAGGAAGCGGAGGTGAACTGCATATTTGGTCAGGGTATAAGCTGCACTGTGACTTACTGGAGAAATGTGAAACCAATAGTGTTTGATCAGGTCTCGGTCTTATAGTGTTGTGAACTGTTGTCTGGAGATAAGAGAGAAAGAACCTGGATAGTAAGGTTATGAGAAGGAACCTGGATAGTAGGGCTGTGAGAAGGAACCTGGATAGTATGGTTACTTCGACATGAAAGCCTAGATAGTAGGGCTGTGAGAAGGAACTTGGATAGTAGGGTTACTTCGATATGAAAGCCTAGATAGTAGGGCTGTGAGAAGGAACCTAGATAGTAGGGCTGTGAGAAGGAACCTGGATAGTAGGGTTACTTCGATATGAAAGCCTGGATAGTGGGGCTGTAAGAAGGAACCTGGATAGTAGGGTTACTTCGATATGAAAGCCTGGATAGTAGGGTTGTGAGAAAGAACCTGGATAGTAGGGTTACTTCGACATGAAAGCCTGGATAGTAGGGCTATGAGAAGGAACCTGGATAGTAAGGTTACTTTGATTTGAAAGCCTGGATATGAGGGTTGTGAGAAGGAACCTGGATAGTAGGGTTACTTTGATATGAAAGCCTGGATAGTAGGGCTCTGATAAGGAACCTGGATAGTAGGGTTACTTCGATATGAAAGCCTGGATAGTGGGGCTGTGAGAAGGAACCTGGATAATAGGGTTACTTCAACATGAAAGCCTGGATAGTAGGGCTGTGAGAAGGAACCTAAGTAGTAGGGTTACTTCGATATGAAAGCCTGAATAGTAGGGCTATAAGAAGGAACCTAGATAGTAGGGTTTCTTCGAAATGAAAGCCTGGATAGTAGGGCTGTGAGAAGGAATCTGGATAGTAGGGTTTCTTCGAAATGAAAGCATGGATAGTAGGGCTGTGAGAAGGAACCTGGATAGTAGGGTTACTTCGATATGAAAGCCTGGATAGTAGGGTTATAAGAAGGAACCTGGATAGTAGGGTTACTTCGATATGAAAGCTTGGATAATAGGGCTGTGAGAAGGAACTTGGGTCGTATGGTTACTTCGAAATGAAAGCCTGGATAGTAGGGTTATGAGAAGGAACCTGGGTCGTAGGGTTACTTCGAAATGAAAGCCTGGATAGTAGGGATGTGATAAGGAACCTAAGTAGTAGGGTTTCTTCGAAATGAAAGCTTGGATAGTAGGTCTGTAAGAAGGAACCTGAATAGTAGGGTTACTTCGATATGAAAGCCTGGATAGTAGGGTTGTGAGAAAGAACCTGGATAGTAGGGTTACTTCGATATGAAAGCCTGGATAATAGGGTTGTGAGAAAGAACCTGGATAGTAGGGTTACTTCGATATGAAAGCCTGAATAGTATGGCTGTCAGAAGGAACCTGGGTTGTAGGGTTACTTCGAGATCAAATCCTGGATAATAGGGCTATGAGAAGGAACTTAGGTCGTAGGGTTACTTCGAGATGAAAGCCTGGATATAAGGGTTGTAAGAAGGAACCTGGATAGTAGGGTTTCTTCGATATAAAAGCATGGATAATAGGGATCTGTGAAGGAACCTGGATAACAGGGTTACTTCGATATAAAAGCCTGGATAGTAGGGCTGTGAGAAGGAACCTGGGTCGTAGGGTTACTTCGATATGAAAGCCTGGATAGTAAGGATGTGAGAAGGAACCTAGATAGTAGGGTTACTTCGATATGAAAGCCTGGATAGTAGGGCTTGTGGGAAGAAACCTGGATAGTAGGGTTACTTCGAAGCGATATTGTAGATTAGTTGACCCGTTTGGTTTCGGGAACTGAGTTTCCGTTAGTCGTCTGCAGATGTAACTTGCATAACTGCTGAATTTGTTGAAGCTAATCCTCTTTTCCTGGAAAGATATCAGGGTTAGTTACATGTGATGCATGAAATGCTGGGTGAGATGATGTTCTCAAAATAAATGAGATTATGCTGTATATGATATGTATGCGTATGTCATGATGTATGTTCACGAAATGCTATCGGGGTATGCTCGCATCTGGAAAAATAAATCCCTGACTGTTGCTGGAGATTTGTAAATATTCTGTCGGGAAGAGATGCTGGAGAATAACTCTGCGGGGACCAAACTTAGGGGGAAGAGGCACTCTATTGGTAGACCTGCTGATCTGGAGGAATAAACTCAGTTGGGGATGAAATTTCGCTGCTGGAGATGATGAGCTCTGTTGGAGATTGAGCTTCTGTATATGTAGAAATAAACTCCGCTTGGGGGATGAAATTTACTGACTCGTCCGCGATTATGAACCTCGGCTGGGGGTAGTTATGTCCTGTTTCAGGGAAGCTAACATCAATACCCTCAGATACTTTTACTCTATGGGGAGTGTATGTATCGATGATCGTGTTCCAAAGCTGACTCTATCCCGATACCTGCTGGGAAGAGTAACTGCAGGGTTTGGCACTTCTTGTTTTTTCCCTGTTTCTGGAATTACGAGCAATCGCCTTTTGTTTCTTACGTAAATATTTATGAGCAACAATCATTTTAAAATGCATATATCAAAAATAAATCATTGGACGTTCTTGCAAAACAAAACAGAAAAAGAAAAAACAGATTGAAGTTTCTTGTGAAAATGACTTGTATTGATTTTTTGAAATCGGCCTGTGATAGGCGTTTTTGTAAAAAGAGGCTGACGCTCTAGTAAGAGAACACCGCCGAAAGATAGAAATTATACAATTTGTGTAAAAGAAAAAAAACAGCTATGTGAAAACGACCCCATTGGGTTCCAACTCTGCTATTGCCTTTATATCTTCAAACGTCTCATCACTTCACTACTTGGTCAAAGGTTGATCATATGGGTTGGTGCCGTCCGAGCTTGATAGTTGATACTGAAAGTCTGGTCGCAAGATGATCCAATGAGACATAGTGATATGCTTCAATCCCTAACTTTTGCCTGGACCGCCCTTTCGGGTTTGCAGTCCACCGGGATACCCCTTTTTGCCCAAGCCTCCCTTTCGGGTTTTCGACTTGCCGGGTGTATAGATTTTTTCATTTTCATCCCTTACTTTTTCCCGAACCCTTTTGGTTCGCTGGGAAGCCCTTATTTTTCCTAGGCCAGTCAACCTATCGGGTCTTTGATTAGGCGTAGTATCTTTTCACTATGTCTGCATTGACAGGGTGAGGAAGGTCGTCACCGTCCATGGTGGTTAGAATCATAGCTCCTTCCGAGAAAATGTTCTTAACCACAAATGGCCCTTCGTATGTGGGAGTCAATTTGCCCCTGGGATCACCTTGCGGCAGTATGATGCGTTTGATTACTAGATGCCCGACCTGATATTCTTGACGCCTGACTTTCTTGTTAAAAGCATTGATCATTCGCTTTTGGTACGTCTGACCATGGCAGATAGCAGTAAGTCTCTTTTCATTGATTACAAATCTTAAAACAAATAAGTCAATTACTGCAGAATAAAAGAAACTGGTATGAAGTCCCTAGCCGTCCAATTACTTGGTCCACCGTTGGTAGTTGGGTAGATCCAACTGTAAATTTTTGAGTCTTCCTTGTTGTCTTCAATATAATTAATTCCCCGATTACTGATGTGTAGGGGAGGTCTTCCAACCCGAGCGCGTCGAATAACCCTTTGAGCTCTTGTAGTATATCCCAAACCAAATTTGTCAGTTTTGTGAGTGAAATCAGGGAGATGACCCAATTGGTACACCACCTTCTTCAACCACAGCACTGACGTTCTTGAGAGAAGCCATCTTCAAAGGAGGTTTGTTGCTAGTAGTTTCAGTCGATGCCAAGATCTGAGGGACCTCTTCGAAGTTCTGACAAGGAATTTCTATGAAGTCCCCGTCTATCTCTATGTACCGGAAGGAATTGAGGTGGCTCACCATATACTCTTCTTCACCCCGTACTGTGATAATCTTCCCTTTTATCGGATACTTCAACATTTGGTGGAGTGTGGAGGTAACTTCCCAAGCCTCGTGGATCCAAGGATGACCCAACAAACAAGAACATGACGGCCTGATATCCATCACGTAAAAGGTGGACCCAAAAGTCTGAGAACCCACTTTAACAGGGATGTCCACCTCCTCGTGCACCATTCTCTTTGATCCGTCAAAAGCCCTTACCACAATGTTACTAGGCTTTAGAGTCAAACCCTCGCAATCCAAACGGTCCAACGCCTTCTTCGACAGAACATTCAGCGAAGACCCAATATCTACCAGCACATGAGCCATAGTGGTGCCCCTGCATTCAATCGAGACATGCAGAGCATCATTATGCTTCCTTCCCTTTGGTGTCAAATCCGCATCTAAAAAACCCAACCCATTCTCAGTAGTCAGGCTAGCCACACAATCTTTGAACTGATCAGCTGAAGTTTCCTGCGGCACATGCACAGTCTTGAGAAATGCAATTAAAGCCTTCGTATGGGATTCAGAACACAATAGCAGAGACAACATGGATATCTTTGATGGGGTCTGTGATACGGTGGGAGAACTGACTTGAGGTTTTGCGTTTGTTTTCGCACTTGTTCGGTTTAGCAAGAGTCGCCACCAACTTTTTATTTTATCCTAAAGGAAAGGTTAAAAAGCACAGGAAAAACCTTTGAGATGTTTTCTTGGGTTCGGGGAGTAGATTATAGAAATGGAAGGTTATAACACCCTTTCTATCCATGGTTATCCATGGGCTCTTAGTTACTTGCTTAGATCACTTGCCTTTGCATTTCAATTGTTTGAAATGGTGCTTTATGTGTGTGGTTTTAAAAATGTTTTGAAAAAGATGCCTTTGTCTAGGCAACCCTTGTAACAATTCTTTACTCGAATGTTTTACAAAAGGTGTTTGTCTTTTTGAAAAGATGTTTCAAGGTTTTGAAAGTTGTTTTTGGAAATTGTGTTGTGGAGTGTGTTTTGAAAGTAGGCAAGTGTGTTTTGCAAGTTTGATCAAGTAACTAAGAGTTGTCTACCCCTAAATTTACTCAAAGATTTCTTCTATGTTTTAACCCTTTTAACAGTGTTGTTTCACCATTGTATTTGGTGAACAACCTTGTGTTAGGATGTTAACGGGACGGGCGCGGGTCATCGTTTAGACCATGAAAGCAATAGTGTCAAGTGTCTTTGGCAATTTGCTTGAGGGACTATGATCATTTTGTTTAGGCAACTTCGAAAGCGTCATCGAGGGACTATGATCATTTGTTTTGTTTTTTTGTTTTGCCAAAGACACTCAACATGCAACATGGCCCATTTTTGAAGGCAACAAGTGGAGTAACCCTAAGGGTGCAAGTGTGCATTGTGTTGTTCATTTTCATGCTTTTTTTGTCTTTGTATTAGCCAAGCTATTTGTTATTTGATTTTGCATACAAACCCTAAGTCTATCATGGCATAATTTGAAAGCTTTTAAATGCAGAAATTTAAAGTCCTAAATTATTACAACATGATTATGGGGATGGGGGTACAAATGTTTGAATGGGGGGATATTAGACAAGAAATTAAATCTAAAACTATTACATCCATATTGAATATACAAATATCAAATTGTACAATATTTAAACAAATATGATAAATATGCAAAAATGTATTATGCACAAAAAGGATTTTTTATGTATGAGAAAGTATTTTTTCATGTGAAATATAAACAAAAATAAAAAGTTAATTTTTGAATATTTTTATGGTTTAGGGCAAAACCCTAGTTTTCTAAATAAATAATATTTATTTATTGATTATATACAATATTTGTTAATTATATAAAAAAAAATAAAAAAAGAAGTATATTGTAAAAAAAGAGTATTTCTTTAGTGTCATATATTAATAAAAATAAAAATGTATTATTTTCATATTTTTATCCTAAGTATTCTAATAAATATATACAAGTATTTATATTATATATTAAATATATTAAATATATACAAGAGTAAAATATTAATTATTTACAAAATGTATTTTTTTTAGAAAATGTTTTCAAAATGTAAATGAAAAATAATAACTGAAAATAAGTATATTTTTGTATTATTTTTTTAGTGTTTTAAATAAAAGTATATAAATATTTGTTTACATATATATGCTAAATAAAACAAATAAATGCCAAATAAATGCAAAAATGTATGGAAATATATTTTGATATTTTTTATATTTGAGCAAAAAATATTAAGTCAAAATCAAAAAGAAAAAGTCAAAAATGATAAATATTTCACACAATGGGCCAGGGGGGTGCAAAATAAGAAAAGGGGTGCAAAAAGCAAGACTGACTCAGGCCCAGCCCAAGCCAGTCATCTTCAACCTCCAGCTTTGTTTGAACAAGCCAGAACGCGCGCTTCCTAACTCCTGATTCCTGGACTTTCATGCAAAACTCATAACACCAATAATGTAGAGCATCAAGAGACGAATTCAGACATATAAAAATCTTGACCTAACTCTAAGAAACGAGGGAGAATTTCTTCATCCCCAATTTCTGACCTAATTTTTCTTCAATGTTCATGGCCTAAATTCTCACAGCACACATAATATAAATGAAAAGTAAATACATGGATGGCTTCAGGGCTATGAGTAGAACATGTTTTCTTCACAAACCTAAGCTTAATCATGCCTGGATAGAGAGATAGAAGTTCATGTTTTTACCTGTTTCAGCTTGACTTGAACAGAACAATGTAGTAACTTCCAATGGATTTTGAGCTTTTGTACAGCTTGCCTTAAGTCCAAGGATGCTTCTCCAACTCCTAGCTTGCTTTAAAATCAACTGAATCATGCTATGGAAGTCAACCTGCACAGCTTGAAAATAAAAATGGAAAACGTGGTTATGGGTGTTATAGCTTGGGTTTAATGCTTGGGATAGTTTGTATGGATGATATAGAATGTATTTGAACTGGTCTTAGCCAAAGTGCACGAGTGGAAATGTTTGTGGAAGTCAAGTTGCAGAACTTGCTCTGTTTCTGCAGCAAGAGGATGTTTTTGTGTTTGAGGAGGTTTGAGGGGTGGTTGATTCGTGTTTTAGGTCAGTTAGGGAGTGTGAAAGATGTTTGCAAAGTTTGCTTTGGCTGGTTTTTACAGGAATGAGAGTTGGAGAGTTTTTTGCAAGCTTTCTTATAATGTAAGCAAGGATAGTGTCAACTTGTGATATAGGCCTATACCAAGTTCTCAAGCATGCTGCATACTTGTTCTTGATCAGAGGGATTTGTGTACAAATGCTAGCCTCAAAGATCTGGCCCATGCCTCTTAGATTTGTTATTTGACATAAAGCACTACTTTTTCAAAATGGCAAATATGCTTTTTCCAATTAAGGGTTAATCTTGCATGTAATGACCAAATGAACAAAATAATACCTTAGCACAATGGTTAGGCATTTAATTATGGTGTGTGAGACTGGTTTTGAGGCCTGCAAACAAGTTCCAAGCATGCTGATTTGAAAATGAGACCTGTATGAACATGCCTTTGGTTATGAACAAAAGTGAATTTTGCCCAACTTTGCAAATTCGATTCTCCCTAACCACAAGGGTGTTTGAGAAGTTCTTGGACAATTTGGAAATCTTGGAATGTGTACTACAATCCATCTTTGTAATGCAAATTGAAACTTGATCTGACCTGATCAGATAAGGACCGTCACGGCTGGCTCCGAGCAGAAAGCTTTTCGAACGAGGTGGGGGGGGGGGGGGGGTACCTGCAAGGCACTCCGATGCTGAAGTAAGTAGGAGTACGAGCAGATAATAGCAAGTGTAAGGTTAGAATGATGAATACCTGACCCTCTGGAAATAGAGGGTATTTATAGCCCCCAGCGCTGGGCCAAGGTTCCTTCATTGGGCCGGGTAGGTTTGGCCCAATGGAGGAACTGCCAGGTTCTACGTGCGTAGTGGGGACCCGCATGTGGTCCCCTTCCTGGATGTTCTGCGCGAAGTGCGGGCGGACGGAGACGCGGTCTTTTCGGAGTATCGTTGGGGGAACAGTGGACTGAGTCTGCCCTAGCTGGGGTGCTCGAGGTAACGTCGAGCTGGACCTCAGAATGTGGTGCTGGACCACAGCATGTCGAGCTGGAGGTGTACTGTCGAGCCTGCGACTACTCATCGAGCATGGTCGTACTCTTTGGTCGGCGTGGCCCTTGTAAGTCCATTTGGACTGGGCCTTTGCAATGCTTTTGGGCCTGTCGGGCCCAGTCCAGAACAGGATCCCCCCAAGTCGTGGTTCCTTTGTGAGGAGCCATGGCTTGAACTCAGGTCTTTCCTCATCGAGGTCTCGTGCCCGGGACAGAGGTGTAGGCCCTCGAGGGCCTCCTCGTTCCGTGCTCGGAGATATCTTCCGCGGTGGATGCCTGGAGGATCCTCACCGGGGCGCGTCTGTCGAGCATACGAGGTATCTTTCGGGAACTGTGTCGCCACCCTATGGGGATAGGGTCATCATTGCGTTGGGAGCAGCGCGTCGAGGAGAGAGACTCCGTGGTTGCCCGAGGTGACGTTTGGTATTCCATGTCATCACTATAAATAGGAACCTTGGGCCCCATAACACGTTTCTACTCTTTGTGCTCTCTCTGCTGTTGCTCTTCCAGATTTTTCCCAGTCGCAATCTTCTGTCACAGATTCTTCTACTCCGTAGCCGAATCCTACTTTTTGATTCAAGTAAGTGGTTTATCTTCTTCATTTTCCTGTTAAAATGCATGATTTTTGGCGTTTGTAGATGTTTTAGGGACTGTGCGCGTGGGATTAGCCCGATAAACTCATACTTAGCCCGACATATTCACGCCTAGGATCGGAAAACGCATGTTTGTGGTCGGCATATTCATAGTTTTAGGTGATAAACTTCAGCGCTGCCCGGGGTCTTCATGATCCAGGGCTCCTGTTTCATGATCGCGCCCGGTATGTTCATGGTCTTGGCCGTGGGCCTCATGATGTGGCTCGCCATGCTCATACCTTGGGTCGACATGTTGGAGAGTGGCCGCGTAGTTGGTTCGAGGAAGAACACATCGAGTTTCAGGATGTCGGGGAGGCAACCATTCGTGTAAACTGACTATATGGTCGTGCATGGGACGACGTGGTTTGTCGAGCGTATGGCTTCGTGCCCAATTGACTGGTTTCCCGTGCTCTGCAGGTAATCATGGCGGACGAGCCGTGCTCCTCCGGGCGCCACGATCATGAAGAACAAAGTGCCGATGAGTCGGTCAGCTTGATTGATACTGTGACCGACCCTTTGCTGGATTGGGTGGGCGTCGAGCCCCGAGGGATCGCGTCGATCTACAGCCGGGGCGACCGAAATCCATATGCTGTCATCGAAACGGGCCAGGGCCAGCCCGACTTCCAAAAGAACTTCGTTGTCATGCGCCCGTCCTCCCGTTCAAGGATATGCTCGGTGTATCCAGAATATAGCTTCGCGATGTACGAGATCACGTTCAAAGATCTAGGGCTGCAGCTGCCCTTCACTGATTTTCAGGTCGGGGTCTTCACTCACCTGGAGTTGGCCCCGTCCCAGCTACATCCAAACTCACTCGCCTTCATCCGGGCGTTTGAGCTGACGTGTCGCTATCTGAGGATCGGGGCGACCATACCGCTCTTCTTCCGGATTTTTCATCTGCAGCGCCAGTCTCGAGGAGGGAAACACAGCTGGGTCTCCTTGAAGCAGTCGAGGAGACTCTTCAAAATGTATATGGACTCCGTAAGGGGTTTTAAAGACAAGTGGTACGTTGTGCGGCCAGTTACCACCTCGGCTTTAGGATCCATGTACGAGGAGGAGGAGCCCCTAAGCGATGATGACGGGGAGGCGGTTTTGGGCGACGATGGGAGTCCTGTGATGGCCCGTACGGCTAAGTTCCCTGTGCACTGGATATTCAGGCACTACGAGCATGGGACTGGTTACTATCACACTGCTGCCGGGGACATGTGCTCGGAAGACGAGGAGGCGTACGCCACACTTTGCCGGTTTATCGATAGCTTCCATCCTGCTCGGTGGGCTACGAGGGAAGGGGACGATATCTTGGACACAGAAGGTTACCCAACGTTTGAGTCCCGGCCGATTGATACCAAGGCGCTCGTGGAGTGCCAGATGTACAGGCAGGCTGCCCGTCTGCTAGGTCGTTTATTGCTTGAATTTCTTTGCTCGTCATTTATTTATGAGCTTGCTCGATACTAACCCAACTTTTATTCTGTGCAGGTTCGATGGCCGGTCGACGGGAAAGACTTCTGAAATTGTCTTGCGACCAGAAGCGAGGCAGGAGGGTCGTGAAGGCCCCCCAGGCGACGAGGATGGGCCCGCCACACAGTCCAAGTGCTCCTCAGCCGGTGAGGGTGGACTCGCCGCCCAGCTCGGGGGCCGCGTCGGATGGGACCCAAGAAGTTGAAGAGGTCGACCCTAGTGCCGTCCTGATGCAGAGGAAAAGGACCCGGGTGGAAAGTGGTCCGACTGTTGGCGAGGACGCCAGTGCTGTCAGGTCTTTCGCGTTCCCCCCTTGCTTCAAAGAGGAGGGCTTCTTCGAGAGATTCCCTCTGACAGTGGTTACCGACGAGGCTGAAGCTATCAAAAGGATGAGCAAAGAGGATCGGAAGATGTATCTGGCCGCCAGCATGGACGGGCTGGTGAAAATGGCCGAGATGGCCTTGGTGTTATCCGAGGAAGGAGGGGATCCTGCCCGTATCGAAGAACTCGAGCAGGAGAAGGTGGCCCTTACCTCGAGCTCGCGGAAGTTGAAGACCGCTCTGGAACGCTCCGAGGAGATGTTCCGCGAGCAGACGGCGATGCTGGATGCTGAGAGGGAGATGTTGACCCTGGAGAAGGAAAAGTCGGGGAAATTGGCCGAGGAGGGGGAGCTTCTCCGTGCAGACAGGGATCGTTTGGGGACCGAAGTCGGACGCTTGGCCCAGCAGATCGAGGAAATGAACGCTGCCATGCAACCCGCCGAGGACGAGCCGGAGGACATAGCGGCGTTTAAGAGTCGGTCGGAGCTGGTCGCCCATATCCGGCTCCTCGAGGCAGATTGCGTCGGTGCCATGGAGGAGGGGTTCGACTCCGCAGTCGATCAACTCTCCTTGTTGAACCCAGGTCTGGTCACTGAGGGTATAGGCCACACACATCAGATCGTGGATGGCGTGATCGTGCCCCCGCCCGACTCTCCAAGCGTCGACAATGATGGTTCTGGGGAAACCTGACTAGGATAGCGGGCCTGCGTGCCTTTGACATTTGTATTCTTTGGGCCTGCGTGCCCGTTTGTTGTACGTTATGAACATCGCCGGCCTTCTTGGTCGGTTTATAATTGTTTTGTCGCCTTCGGGCATTTTTATCTGAATGCTGTTTTACATTTTGAATGTTTTGCCCTTGCTTGAAATCTTATATATTTGCATAAAATTTTAGCCTAAGTCATGGGCCCGAGGCGAGCCCGTAAGTGGCTGTGATTTGGCGAGCGAGTCTGCCCGCCTTCCGTTTGTATGCGTGTCCGGCCCTCTTTCGCTGGCCAGAGTCACCTAAGTGTTGTGCTCGAGGGGAGAGACTTCCCTTTGACCCTTTTAGATGGCCCGTTATTCTTGACGACTTGTCAGGCATTTGGAGCGAGGTTGCTCAGTCGGGCGCGAAGCCTGGTCAGGACTATTCGCCCTTGGCGTGAACTGCCCATCGCGAGCTAGGTGTTCTGCCTCATGGGTACAACGACGGTGGTGCTCGGTATAGCTGTCCACGTCGGGCACTATCGATCATCATTGTTTGTCGTGCGGTGCTGTGCGATTTGGCCGTATGTCGGGCTTGTACCTTAGCCTTTATACGAAGTCGGACGTTTTTCCTCGTTGACCGAGCGCGGGTGCCGTTGGTCGAGGGTCCCAGGTGTTGGTAGTTTCTAACTGTAGTACTGCTTTAGCTTAGCAGCGTTCCAGGGTCGTGGTAATGGCTCTCCGTCTAGTTGCTCGAGGTAGTACGCCCCGGTACCCGTGGTGCCGTGGACGCGATAAGGTCCTTCCCAGTTCGCAGCCAGCTTCCCTTCGCGAGAATCTTTCTGGTTCCTGCGTAATACCAGGCTGCCGATTTCGAACTCGCGCTTGATGACCTTGTCGTTGTGGCGTAGAGCCACTCGTTGTTTTAGGGTGGCTTCGCGCAGGGCTGCACCCGATCGGATTTCCTCGACTAGGTCGAGTTCATCCCTTAGTGCTTCGTCGTTCATTTCTTCGTCGAGGGGGTCCTCCGTTCGTCGGGATGGTTCCATGATTTCGACCGGGATGACAGCCTCGGTGCCATACGTCAGTCGAAATGGTGTCTCACCCGTCGTTGAGTGGGGTGTGGTGCGGTATGCCCACAAGACGCTGTGGAGCTCCTCGACCCATCCTCTTTTGGCTTCGCCGAGCCGATGTTTGAGCCCTCGGAGGATGACTCTGTTCGCGGCTTCGGCTTGCCCGTTGGTCTGAGGGTGCTCGACTGACGTGAAATGTTGTTTCGTCCCTAGTTTGGTTACGAAGTCCCGGAACCCGTGGTCGGTGAACTGGGTACCGTTGTCGGTCACCAGGGCCTGCGGAATTCCGAACCTGGCTAGGACGTTTCTTTTGTAGAAACGGAGGATATTGTGCTAGGTGATTTTTGCGAGTGCCTCGGCCTCGATCCACTTCGTGAAGTAATCCACGGCGACGATGAGAAATTTGTTCTGGTAGGTTCCTTGCACGAAGGGCCCGAGGATGTCCATGCCCCACCAGGCGAACGGCCATGGGGATGATAATGTGTTCAGCTCGTACGGGGGGGCGAGGTGCATATCCCCGTGCTTCTGGCACTTATCACATTTTTTCACGTGTTCCTTGGCGTCCTGTTGCATCGTCGGCCAGTAGTATCCTGCTCGAAGGGCTTTCCGTGCCAAGGACTTACCGCCCATGTGCTGGGCGTTGATCCCTTCGTGTATCTCCCGCAGTACGTCGGGGATGGTGGACTCGTCGATGCATTTTAGGAGGGGAATGGAGAATCCTCTTCGGTACAACTTCTGCTCGAGAACCACATAGGAACATGCTCGTCGCTTGATTATGGCAGCTTCGGCCTGGTTCGACGGGAGTTCTCCTTTTGTCAGGAAATTATAAACCGGGGTCATCCAGGACGTGGCATCCCCGATGGCATGGATCTCGACCGTAGTCGAGGGTGGTTCGATACTTGGACGTGCCAGAGATTCCTGGATGACGGATTTATTCCCGCCCTTCTTTCGTGTGCTCGCAAGTTTGGACAATATGTCCGCCCTCGTGTTTTGCTCGCGGGGAACATGGGAGATTTCTGCTCGTACGAACTTTGTCATGTGTTTTTTGACTAAGTTCAAATACTCGATGAGGTTGTCGTTTTTGGCCTGGTAGCTTCCCTGTACTTGAGAGGCGACGAGCTGGGAGTCGGTGTAAATTTGTACCTCGCGGGCTCCCAGGTCCTCGGCTAGTCTCAGTCCCGCGAGCAGGGCTTCGTATTCTGCCTGGTTATTTGACATCGGGAAGGAGAGAACTAAGGAGTGCTCGATTACTACGCCTTCTTCGTTTTCCAGGAGGATCCCTGCGCCGCTACCAGACGAGCTGGACGCTCCGTCGACGAAGATGGTCCACTTGTGTTCCTTCCCTGGGGGAAGGTCGTGAGTGGTCATCTCCGCGACAAAGTCGGCCAAGGCCTGTGCTTTCAGGGCTTTCCTGCTTTCGTACTGAATGTCGAATTCGGAGAGTTCCAAGGACCACTTCAGCATCCTGCCCGCCATATCTGACCGACCCAGGAGTTGCCTCACCGGCTGATCGGTTCGCACGCTGATGGTGTGTGCTAGAAAGTAGTGTCTGAGCCTCCTCGCAGCGTTGACGAGGGCCAGAGCAACCTTTTCTATCTGCTGATATTTGCTTTCGGGCCCTTGTAAGGCTTTGCTCGTGAAGTAGACAGGTTTCTGCCCGTCGGGGGTCTCGCGGACAAGGGCTGCGCTGATGGCTTCGTTCGAAACGACAAAGTATAAGTACAGCGGTTCCCCGTCGTCTGGTCGAGACAGCACGGGCGGCTGAGACAGGCTCTGCTTCAGATGGCGAAGTGCGTGCTCGCATTCCTCGTTCCATTCGAAGGCTGCTTCCTTTCGAAGGAGTTTGAAGAAGGGGAGGGCGTGCTGAGCGGACTTCGCGACGAAGCGAGATAGTGACGTAAGCATGTCGTTCATGATTTGTATCGACTTCTTCGACGTCGGTGTTAGGAGGTCGGAGAATGCCCGACATTTGTCGGGGTTGGCTTCAATCCCTCGTTCTGTTAGATAGAATCCAAGGAATTTTCCTGCCTTAACCCCGAACGTGCACTTCTCGGGGTTGAACCTCATTTTGCACTGTCTTGCTTGGACGAAGACTGTCTTGAGATGAGCTGCGTGATCGGTGTCTGCTCGGGATTTGACCATCATGTCGTCCATATATACCTCGAGCATGTCGCCAATCTGTTTGTTGAAAACTCTGTTCATCATACGTTGGTAAGTTGCTCCGGCGTTTTTCAGTCCGAAGGGCATTACGTTGTAGTAATAGTTGCCCGAGCTGGTCATGAATGCCGTGCAGTGTTTGTCGCCCAGAGCCATTGGGATTTGGTTATATCCCGAGTAGGCGTCCATGAACGACAAAGTTTTATAGCTGGCCGAGTTGTCGACCAGCATGTCTATGTTAGGTAAGGGAAAAGCATCCTTCGGGCAAGCCCGGTTGAGATCGGTATAGTCAACACACATTCTCCATTTTCCATTATTCTTTTTCACAAGTACAACATTTGACAGCCAGGTGGAATACCGGGCTTCAGAAATAAAATTTGCCTCTAGGAGGTCTTTTACAGCTTTTTCAGCAGCCTCCGTTTTTTCTGGAGACTGCCTACGCCTACGTTGTACTACGGCCTTGGCGGCTGGATCAATGGCGAGGTGGTGACAGGCGACCTCAGGGTCGAGTCCGGGCATCTCTGCAGCGCTCCAGGCGAAGAGATCAGCATTCTCGCGCAGACAGGCCTTGATTTGCTTCCTGGGCAAGTCGGGGAGGTCTTTACCAATCTTCACTCCCTTGGTCGGGTCTGTGCCGAGGGGAACGAGTTCAAAATCCCCGTCCGGAATAGGTCGGAGTGGGATTTGCTCGCTGCTGGATGGCTCGTCCTGATCGAAGCGAGCGTCGAGGGCTATGGAGTCGACCTTTGGTGGGGCCTTCTGGACTTCTTCCTCGGGGGATAGTTTCCTGTCGGGCTCCTGTTTTGTCCTTTTGGCGGGTCTGGTCCCTACGTCGACGGTATCTCGTCCCTTAGAAGCAGCATTGAAGCACCTACGGGCAGCGGCTAGGTCTCCTTGGATGGTGGCTACCCATGCCCTTTTGGTGTAGAACTTCATCTTCAGATGGACGGTCGATGGCACCGCCGTCAGCTCCACCAGTGTCGGTCTCCCCAAGATGCAATTGTATAGAGACGGGCAGTCAATGACGAGGAAGCGGACCTTAACCTGTCTCGTAGCCGTTCCTTCGCCGAATGTAACCAGGAGCTCGACATAACCCCAAGGTTTGGAAGTCGAGCCGTTGAAGCCTTGTAGATCCGACCCCACATACGGAGAGAGATGTGAGTCGTCCAGTTGTAAGGTCCGGAACAGCTGGCTGTACATCACGTCGACGGAACTCCCTTCGTCGACCAGGATGCGATGCACGTCAAAATTGGCCATTTTTACCCTTATCAGTAAGGGGATGACCGCGTTCGGGGCTCCGCCGGGGAGTTCTTCCAGGTAGAAGGTGATGGGCTCTGACCTGCCCTTCACCCTTTCGAACGTTACAGTTTGCGGAGGAGCTATGTCGACCAACTCGTCCAACTTCCTCTTAGCTGAATTGATGGTGAGGTCGTTGAACCCGCCCCCGTTGATGACCATGGCGGAGGGAAAGTATTCCCACCTACTATGTGTTGTCAGGGGCTCCTGCAGGAGCTCGGGAATGTCGAAGTCCTCGGGCCTGGTTACCGAGAAGGCGGTCTGGATAGGCACCGACTTGTCTGATGGTCGGGCGTCTTCTTCGGGCTCCTTGGTTTCCTGGGCGTCACGACGGGGAGCGTAGCTTCGCCTGTACTGCGCGAGCCTCCCTCCCTTGATGAGGGTTTCAATGGCGTCCTTGAGGTGGACGCAGTCCTCTGTCAAATGACCATGACTCCTATGGTATTGACAATATTTATTTTTATCCGCCCCTGGCTTGGCGGGAGTAGGTCGGGGACGCTTAACGCCACCGTCTCTGAAATCTGTACTGGCACACTCCGCCAAAATACGCTCGCGGGAAGCTGTGAGCGGAGTGTACTCGGTGAAACGGCCCGAGGGGCCCCTTTGTTCCCGGGCTTCTCGGGGTCGATCTTCTTTCCTTTTCTCCCAGGTACGTCGGGGAGGAGCCTCTTGTCGTGAGCTGCTGCTGTTGTTGGGACCTCGAGCCCTGGAGTCCCGGGCCCTGTTGGCAGCTTCCCTCTCCTCGTAGTCCATGTATGCTCGGGCCTTGTCGAGGAGGGCATCAAAAGTCGGGGGTGGCTCAATACCCACAGCTTTTCTGAATTCTGTGCCGGGGAGGAGACCCCTCTCCAGCAAGTATCTTTTCATGTGGTCCGCGCAGGGGACCTGTATTGCTTCTCGGTTGAAGCGGTTGATGAACTCCCTCAAGGTTTCATCCTGTCTTTGGATGATGGCCTCGAGGGCCGCTTCGGTCTTCAGATGGCGCCGAGAAGCTGTGAAGGAACTGATGAACTGGTTCTTCAGGTTCCGCCATGATGTGATTGAGCCCGGGGCGAGTCCTTTATACCAGTCCATGGCTGCCTTCCTGAGAGTCGTGGGGAAAAGACGGCATTTGATGGGCCCCCCGACATTATGATAGTGGAGCATGGCTTCGAACCCGTCAATGTGGTCGACCGGGTCCGCTACTCCGTCATACTCCTTCAGATGCGGGGGCTTCTCCATGCCCGGGGGGATGGGTGCATCCATGATGGCCTGCGACAGGGGACCGTGGGGGTCGTCCTCGTCGCTCCTCTCCGGAGAAAGAGATGGGGACCTGTAGTTTTGTCTGGCACGGTGGTCGTGCTGAGTTTCCCTCGAGCGTGATGCTCGGTGGTTGAATGTCACACGCCCGTCCCCGGCGTGCCTCTTGTCGTGCCTTGACGGGTCGCGACTGGGTTCTCCGGCAGGGATGGCGGGCTGTCTCTCATAGTAGGGCCGCCTCTGCTTTGGCCGGGGAGAGGGGCTCCTAGAGTTCTCCCTGTAGTGTCTCCGCGGGGGAGAAGGGTGTCGAACCTCTGTGACCCGAGGAGGTGGAGAATGTGGCCTCCGATGCCTCCTCGGGGGTCGTCGATCATCTTCAAGTGCCCTTAGTCTTTCTCCTTGGGCGAAGATGAGATAGTTTGTCTGATTAATGGCCGCGAACAGTGCCTGGGTCATGGCATCTGCCCCGGCGGGAACTGGGACTTCATGGAACCGGGCAGCTCTGTAATGAGCGAGAGCTACCGGGTCGTCTTCAAGTAGTGGTGGGGACGGGGAGGATGATGCAGTAGCCCCGTCCCTGTAGGAGGAAGCTCCAGGGGTGGTCGTCACAGGAATGGTGCTGTGGCCGGGATCACCGGGGTTATCGAGGTGTCCATTCTTGTTCGCAGTACCGTTATTAGTGTCGGCGACACGGACGGGCTGCTCGTCGCGAGCTGGATCAGCCATGACAGGTAGTTGAATTGAGCTTTGGTCTTTAGAGTTGTTCGTTAGATGGGGAAGCTAGTTTCCCACAGACGGCGCCACTGATATGACCTGATCAGAAAAGGACCGTCACGGCTGGCTCCGAGCAGAAAGCTTTTCGAACGAGGTGGGGGGGGGGGGGGTACCTGCAAGGCACTCCGATGCTGAAGTAAGTAGGAGTACGAGCAGATAATAGCAAGTGTAAGGTTAGAATGATGAACACCTGACCCTCTGGAAACAGAGGGTATTTATAGCCCCCAGCGCTGGGCCAAGGTTCCTTCATTGGGCCGGGCAGGTTTGGCCCAATGGAGGAACTGCCAGGTTCTACGTGCGTAGTGGGGACCCGCACGTGGTCCCCTTCCTGGATGTTCTGCGTGAAGTGCGGGCGGACGAAGACACGGTCTTTTCGGAGTATCGTTGGGGGAACAGTGGACTGAGTTTTCCCTAGCTGGGGTGCTCGAGGTAACGTCGAGCTGGACCTCAGAATGTGGTGCTGGACCACAGCATGTCGAGCTGGAGGTGTACTGTCGAGCCTGCGACTACTCGTCGGGCATGGTCATACTCTTTGGTCGGCGTGGCCCTTGTAAGTCCATTTGGACTGGGCCTTTGCAATGCTTTTGGGCCTGTCGGGCCCAGTCCAGAACAAAACTCTAAGTGGAAGCATGTTAAAAATGGCCAAGAAGTTGGACAAAAATCCTGCCTAAAATAGGTCAAAATTTTTCTGTTAAAAATGTTTTGCACCCTTGTTCCAAAAATCATAACTTGAGCTACAAGCTTCCTTTGAGAAAACTTTGTGAATAAAAGTTGTATATTTTGCAATGAACTACAACTTTCATGTTTTGAGTTTTGTTTTAATCCATTTGCATCTTAGTGAAAAAATGGGACAAAGTTAGGAAAAAATAAGGAAATTTTATAACTTAGAAAATTTCTAAGTTATGAAATTTCTTCATTTTAAACCCTAATTTGCAATTTTGGGTTTCTTGATGAACAAGTTTCATAATTTGACATGTCTTGATGAAAAATGAATCTTGGCACTTGATTTTGACCAAAAAGTCAAAGTTTGACTTTTCAATATACAGTCAAATTTTGATCAGTTGACTGGAAAATTCATCTGTCAATCCTGTGCGTTTGAGATTTTTTTGAACTTGTTGAATGGGTCAAGACAATGCCATTGAGTCCTTGAGTCCATATGTGAGCTTGGTTTGCCATTGGTTAAGTCAAACAGTCAAAAATTGCCTTTGTGCAGTCAAAACCCTAAAAATGACCATTTTGCCCTTTTGGTGATCTGATCAAATTTCTTGTGGAATTGTGATCCAAACTTGACCAAATGGTTCATATGAGTTCATTATGTTGATGTGGGTCAAAAATCATGAGGTTTGACTGTCAATTGGCCACAGTTGACTTTTCCCCCAATACAGCTGATTTCTAGGTCAACTGTCCAATTGACTGGGCAAAGATTGAAATCAAGGCTTGAAACTTGGTATGGATAAACATGTAATTCCAACATGAAGCATGAAAGTCACTTTGGGAATTTTAGGTCAAAACATCTTTGTGCAAACTCAAACCCTAATTTGGGTCCACAGTGCAAGGAGGCGTCTTGAGCAGAGCAAACCCTAACTTGATCTTGGGTTCCAAGAGTCTTGTGATGAGAAAATGTTGATGAAATGGGAGGGAAAATTTTGGGGTACAACAGGGTCTTCCCCAACTGCTCGACCACATTGTAGTCGCTCTTCTTAATTATTTTCAAAATTTCCTCTATCTCTTGCTTAGAGGTCTCCACAACAATTTTTCTAGGCGCCTCCGTCCGGGCAGGCTCACCTGTAATTTCTTTTTCGCTGGTATCAGATGATTCACCGACAGGGGTAGAAACTGGAGTAAGAACATGAGTAGTAGTTGATGTACTAGCAAGAACAGCAGATGTAATGACAATAGGCTTGTTGACAGTCTTAGGGGAAATCTCGGGAGAGAAGACCCTTGCACTTCGGATAACTTTGCTGGTTCCGACAATGTTACCAATATCAGGATCAGTCTCTTCATCTTTCAAATCTTGTTTGATGCCATGATAGTACACATCGGCACCATAATACCAGGGGACAGCTTTGTCCGAGACATACGGGACAGGACCAAGAACAGTGATTATCAGCGGAGAAAATGTAATCCTAACAGGTCTTCTCGAGGAAACCTTAGAAGGATTTGCGGAAATGGTTATAATGGCAATGTCTTCAGATGGAACAACGGGAACCAAAGTTTTCTCGAACAAAATTTCTTTGCTGTCTATCAGGCGTTGAACACATAATTTCAGAAAACGGCAACCAGAAGGTAGAAACGAACACATGTGGCAACCTTCACCATAACCCGGAAATAAACCGGCCAACAACAAATTTTTCTTATCAGTCATGAGAGGAGTAGAAACTTCATCAACAGAGGTAACGAACAAATCAGTGTCAACAACATTAACTCCACGATCATGTTTAGGCATGGGAGCAGTTATGTCATTTGGCTTTTCCGGAGCATCAAACTCTATTTCCTTGGCTTCAATCAAGTCTTGTACTTTGTTCCTTAGAGCCCAGCAGTCATTTGTATCATGGCCAGGACTCTCAGAATGATAGGCACACCGAGCATTCAGATTATATCGGGGATATGTAGTATTTGGATTCTTGGGATCCTCTTTCAAGGTTGCCAAGTTGGATCTTAGCAGATGAGGTAGAACTTTAGCGAATGTCATGTTGATTTGGGTAAACTGCCGATGTGGTCTTTCCACCCTTTGTTGATTGTTGCATTATGGAGCAACTGCAGGCCTAGGTATCATTACGGCACTTACTGTCTGACGATGTTCAGCCCTGTTTTGGCCCCTCGAGCTATAGATGGCACTGGCTTCTTTCTTACAAGCAAAATGCTTCTTTACTGAACTCGAAGAGGCATCCTTCTTTATTTTACCGCTTTGAATCCCAGCTTTTACTTGCTCTCCAATTAGAATCAGCTCGGTGAAACCAGCTGACGAGCTGCCGATCAAATGATTGAAAAATGGACCAGATAGTGTCCCCAAAAACATATCAACCAATTACCTATCAGACAACGGGGGTTGAACTCTCCCAGCCAAGTCTCTCCATTTTTTTGCATAATCTTTGAAGCCTTCACTTGCACCCATGGAAATACTCTGGATTTGATTACGAGTAGGAGCAAGGTCGGCGTTGTATTGATACTGCTTGTAGAAAGCAGCAGCCAGATCTTCCCAGTTTCGGACATTGGCTCCCTCCAGCTGGTAGAACCATTCAAGCTGAGTCCCTGACAAAATATCTTGAAAGAAATTAACCCACATATTTCTATCAGCGGTGTGGGGCTGGATCTTTCTGACATAAGAACGAAGATGGAGTTTTGGGCCGGACACCTCATCATACTTAGCAAAAACTGGAGCTTTGAACTTTTGTGGGATAACCACTCCCGACACCAGTCCCAATTCTCCAAAATCTAGTACAGGTATCCTCTGAACATCCATAACACTCAAACGATCTTCCAGTTGCTTGTATCTATCCTCAGCAGGAGGATATTGCTCATCATTGTAATTGGTATCATTGTCAGAAACTACAGGACTGAGGTCCTTCTCTTCTTCTTGATTCTCCCCTTCCTTGGATGAAGAGGTCAGATCGACTTGTCGCTTCAACCGCTCTCTAAATCTTCTGCCCATATTCAGAATACCAACAATCTTCTTCTTTTTCTTCTTCTCTTTCAGGATGAGGGCTTTCATATCCTCCTGCCCCTTTGCTAGACTTATGAACATTTGTTGGAACTGGGTGTTCTGTGCCTGAAGGTCCTTGATGGTTTGTTCCGAAGACATTTCTGCTGAAATAAACAGCGAAGAAGATGAGAAACCTGTAATGGTACATGTACATGCGATGTTATGAATGGGATGCGCATGCAATGATTTCAAAGACTTCGGGAAATTTAAATTTGCAAACCAAAATAAACAAAGATTTTATTAGCTGAATTTAAAGTTTCAAAATTCCTTTTAGGCGTTACAATTAAAAATAAATCTAAAACTAGAAAAGAAATCAAAATTTGCATGGATGCTTCCTCTTTGTGCCGAGATAATCATTGAGCCCTCTTTCTTCATGCAGTTGCTTTGTGAGCTCTAAAACCTTCCTCTCATGAGCACAAAACTGATCCCTGTAAGTATCCCGCTCCTTCATCAACTGAATCCAAGACCTCTGTAATTCTCCAAGATCAGTGGGCAAGTAAGGATAAAGAACCGTGTAAGGAATATCCCCTTTAGTAGTGGGTTCCACAATAACTGGTAAAACGACCACGTAGGGCATCATAAGCTTCTGGGCACGAGCTCGTACCCATTGGAGGTAGGGTTCCATAGGAATGGAAGTTTTTGGCCCCAGAGCCCTGGTGCCAGATCTGTTCACCATGCCCCAAGCTCGTATGAACCTCCGGCGATACTCTTGAACATCATCCTCATAGTTAAATACAATGCCCTCGATAAGTAACTCATGGGGACCATACCATAGAGCGTAACCAAATTGTTGCAGAGCTAAACAAGGATTGTAGGTTATACCCCATTTGATACCAAGTAATGGGACATTAGGGTACTCCCCGCAGCAGTCAATAATAGCAGTGTTTTCCATAGCTCGAGAACACCAAAGAATATCCGTATGAGCGAGTGACATTATCCATTGTGACCAACCCAAACCTTCTTCATTCTTTAGTACGGACTTAGGGAGGTGAGAAATAAACAACCTCGACAGCAATGGCACGCAACACATAAGAACCCCTATTCTCTTCATGGTACGGGTATGGAGAGTGTGCAAAATGTCTCTGAGCAAGGTAGGCACAGGGTTGCGAGAGAGGAAGATCTTGAGAGCATTCACATCTATGAATGAGTCTGGATTAGGGAATAGGACTAACCCATAGATTAGAAGAGCCAAGACCTCCTAAAAAGCCTGAAAATCCAAATCATCCCAAAACAGCTGGGCCTTGTCTATCAGAAACTTAGCTAGAAAACCCTTGACTCCGCTTCTTGTTTCCCAATTGGATACCACGTTGGCCCGTTTCAGATGCAGTGTTGAGGCAATGACTTCTGGCTTAGGAACTTCTTCTAGACCTGTGAAGGGCAACTGTTCAAGAATGGGTATATCCAATAGCTGAGAGAATTCTTCCAATGTAGACACCAACTGATAGTCTGGAAAGGTGAAGCAGTGATGCCTGGAATCAAAGAACTGAAAGAGTACACTCGTCATCTTTTCATCAAAGTTTGAAGTAACCAGGTTGAGAAGTCGACCATGTCTCTTAGTGAATGCAGAAGTTTCAGAAACCCTTGATACTAGCTCTTTGAGTTGGGAAGGTATCTTCACAAAGCTGATTCAGACAGTATTTCTACCAACGGAAGCCATGATCTGCAAAACAGAACAAAGATAAATTCCCTTGGTTTTTGAAATGGTTAGTGCAATAAGAATAGATGCTATGTTATGATGCATGATGTCATGATAAACCACAGGTATAGTAAACACAGGTATAGCAAACACAATTAAATCATACAAAGTCCTTAGGTTTAAGGCCTGCATGAGGTTAAAGGTTATATCCTCTTGAAGTTTAGTTGGTTTTAAACCTGTCTTAAAAAGTAACCGGGTTCTAAGGGATATCAATATCACTGACCATCCTTTATCGGGCATTGTCCCATCTCAAGCAATCTTTTCTTGCGGCAGAAATATCCCGAAAGTCTGATCTGAATGAGTGTAGCATCAAGTATCAACCAATCTTCAGCTCTACACCGAGGCCGACTATCTCACAACTTTCTAATGGCCAAGTTTGTTCAACTAAGGTTCTAAGGTCTGTTAGTGCTTCACGACACCACACGGCGGCCCCGTATTCTCCTTATTTCCCCATGAAGGATACCGGTACCAACCAAAGTGTCACACCAACACAGCCATCGCTTAAACCATATCGGTCTACACCGTACAGTCTCTACGATCTATTGTTGTTTACCTAATAAGTGCCCCCAGATCCAGGTGTAGGATCTATAGTAACCCAAGCAAGACCCCTTAAGAATAAAGCAAACAAACAAGAAAGAAATTTGAAATGACCTAGATGCTAAGGTAAACCCCACTTTATTAATTCCCCAGCAGAGTCGCCAGTTCTGTGATACAGTGACAGAACTGACTATTTTTACTGGTTTGCGTTTTGCGTTTTTTGTTCGCAAAATGTCGCGGTAAGCAAGAGTCGCCACCGACTTTTATTTCATCCAATCAGGAAAAGGAAAAAGAACATAAAAAACTTTTTTTTCGAGATTTCTGAGTACGGGGGGTAGATTATAGAAAGGGAAGGTGTTAGCACCCTTTCTATCCATGGGTTTCCACGAGCTCTTAGGTACTTGCTCATTTTTCAAATTTCCTGTGTGCTTGTTTTGAAATTTTTTTACTTCGTGATAACCCTTGTATCAGTCCTCAAGGATGTGACGAAGTTGTTTTGAAAATTGTTTTGAAAGGTGTTTGTATGAAATGTTTTTATTAAGCAAGTACTTAAGATTCTACCTACTCGAAAAAAGATTATTCGTTCTCGCTTCCTTTAGGCAACACTATCCTACTATTGAGGAGTAGGTAGCACCATTGTTGGAGTTATAAGGGACATTCGAAAGGGACAAATACAATCACTAAAGCAACAATTAGAAAACTTTAGTAGTAACCCTAGAGTCTTAAGATCTTTCTGAGGCAACACTTCCGAGGCAACATTTCTGAGGCAACATTTGAATGGATCATTTTGATCTTTTAGACTGGAGGGCAACCACTAAAATCTCCCATGCTTAATGATTGTTTACCGAAGGCAATCGAAGTGGGGTAAACCCTAGGAGTGAATATGTGCACGTGAAGTTTTCCAGTTATTTAGTCTTTGCACATTAGGTGATCTACCGTTTTAATTTCGAGATACTGTTGCCATAAAATCCTATTAGCATGCATCTAACAGTTAAATATTTGTAGGAATTTAAAGTGTGAAAAATAAACCTAGCTATTACAAGGCTTTGACAGTTACATAATTATCTTGACCGAAAATAAAAATGCGGAAGTTTAAAACCCTAGTTACTATTACATCCTCAAAACAATTACAATAATAATAAAACAAACTAAAATGCGCACGGCAAATTAAATGCGAGAAAAATTGAGAACCCTAAAAATCTAATTGAAAAAAATATTTAAATTATTTTTGAGAAAAGACTTAATTAGGTTATGTACAATTAAAACCCTAATTCTAAATATTTTTAATTATAAAAGAAATTGAAATTAACCTAATTTAAACTAAAATAAATAATTCAAGAAAATATCTTATAAAAAAGATTTTATGCATTTTTTGTGGTTTTTATTTGAGAAAAGAAACAATTTAATTACAAAATTTAAAACCTAGTTTCTAATTAATTTTAATTAAAACAAGTAATCAAATAAAACTAATTAACCTAATTTATTTTCAAATATATTAATTTGAATAAATAAGACCTAATTCTGTACTTTGTGATTTTTTAGTTTAATAAAAATAATTTTTGTTTTAATTAATTAAAACAATTAGAGGAAATAATTAAAGAAATTAAAAAAATAGAAAGAAAAGCAATCTGGGCCTGTGTTGAGTGTCCCAGGGGGGGTGCAAATCTGAATTAATTTTGGGCCCAAGGCTGATGGCCCATCCCCTGCGCTGAATCCCATGTGCTGATCCTCTTATGGTGCACCATGGTCTCTCATCTGGAGTGTGTTAGATCTCATGCTAGGCTGATCAAGTGGCTGGATGCAAGGGTGTACGATAGGCGCCTGGGTGGGAGATACATAGGATTTGTTGAGAGAAAATGAAATAAAGAGAAACGATGGGATCTGGGATCGAACCCAGGTCCTTACGCTTGCCATTGAATGCCCTTTCCAGTTGTGCTATTATGATTTGTTGTTAGTACAATGAAAAAAAATATTATAAAGAAAATAAAGTAGCTGAATCCCACGCGCGCGAATTTCAAATGGGTGAATGGATGATTGCCACACCATCAACTTCTCCAGGGAACCGTCGTGTTAGGTAGATGACTTATACCTACGAACAATGTCTGTAACTACAAGTCTGTGAATTTCAAAAATCAACATAACGCAAGATAAATAAAATTAAAGACCATGGATCAATCGGATTTGGCCCTCTAATCATCATGGTGTCCTTCAATTTAGGCTAATTGTTCCTGTATTCAAAAACCCCAAAACACATGTGAAAACCCTAACAATGGCAAGCACAGATACAGACTTCAAAAATGCAATTAAACCATTCAGTAAACTTGCAAACATGATAAAGATCACAAATATGTCAATCAAATGTGCTAACAATGCAGGAATTGATGTAATCCTTTTCAAAAAATAAGGCAAACCGTGGGAGTGATTGCATGCATTTCTGGGCGCGATAAGACTTGAAAATGTTTGCTACAGGTTCAGTGAGTACCTAGGGATATGACTTGATCTTTAGAAACGCTTAAAACGTCCTATGGAGCAAAATTGGATCTGCACTTTTCTTTGAAAAATTTAAACTTTGTTCTTCCTTTTCACGCCTGAAAAACCTTGTGTCATGCCTTGTACATGTCCAATATATATCCAATAATGAATTAGGGTTATAAAATTAGCTTGAATCTTTGCAATTATGGGAGATTTGATTTGATTTCCATGTCATATGTAAACTTGCTATTTTGAGCCAAATCATCCCTTTCTTGTACCAATTATGCTTGATTCGTTTTGGTCTTGATATCTCAGCATATTTTGATTGCCAACCTATCCAAAAATCAAATCAAAACATATATTTGCTATTATTCACCAATTATTTGATTTAATTCAATTTTTAATTAATAAAAAATCAAAATAAATTGGAAAATGAAGCAAATAACATGTGTATAAGTAATTGGTCCGTGGACCATATTATAAGTGAGGCGCAAGCATAAAAAGTAAGCCCATTTGGCAAAAAAAAAGTAATTTTGAGCCCATTTTACTTTTGCCAATTTTGCAAAAAAGGTCAACTTTAACAAGGCATATCTCCTCCAATTTTAACCCTAGAGAGGTGTTCTTGGACTTTTTAGAAAGCTTATAATGTCCCCTAAGCAACCCTTTTTGTCTCATCTCAATTGAGTCTTCCATGTTCATGCAAGAAGCTTTGACCCAAAAGGTGTTTTTGTTGACTTTTCGAAAGGACTCATAATGCAGAAATTCATATCTTTTTATGAGTGCATATTTTGAACTTGTGGGATGAATATGAGTTGTAGGGAATTGCATCCTATTAAAAATTAGCTTTGGATGGAAAATTTCTGATAAAGCATGTGGAAGTTATGCTTGGTCAAAGTTTGGTTGACTTTTACTAAGAAACCCTAATTTAGCAACTTTTGGGTTTTGATGAATTTGGAGGATTCCTTGGGGAATCATGATCATCCCTTGATCAAATGATGAAATTCACCTCAACATGTTAATCTTGACCAAAAATCTTGAAGTTTGACTGTATGTGGGTCACAATTGACTTTTGACCTAATACAATCGATTCTCAAGCATCTGAGCAGTTGACTGAGCAAATTTCTTGTGCAAGGCATGAAACTTGACATGGAGTGTCTTGAGATCATATTAGGACCATGGAGAGCATATGAGACCTTTGGAGTCCACCTATATTGATAAAAATAGAAACCCTAATTTGAGACGCATTGCATTAGGAGAGAGTTTGTCTGGTCAACTCTTGGGCAAACTTGAGCAAATTGAGGATCTCTAGGAGTATGTATTGAGTAAAATGAGAGGGAAATTTTTTGGGTACAACAAACAGACATGGAGAACGTCCCCCTGTATTTCTCCTCCTACAGTCCTTGGTAATCTTTCCCCGAAGCCATGATCATCTTCGGCGGAGGATTCAACAGGCACACGGTTGGGTTAGTAAGGAGGAGATTCGACCAGCTCATCGAGGCAAACTCGGATATGGACGCAACGCTCGACAAATTTCGAAGAGGCTCTCATCCAATCTCCTTATACAGAGAGGAACTGCCAGCCAGAGTCCTGAATTCGACCATCCCACTACTTATGAGAGCTCACACGACGAATTTTGGCGTGCGATGCATACTGGTCTACCAAGGCAGCTCGGTGGACATCATGTACGCCCAGCTGTTCACCACTTTGTAGATGAATGAAATCCATCTGACCCCGTACGTAGGGTCAGATCTCCAGGGCTTCAATGGATCCAACATGAAACCTTAAGGATATGTTGAGCTGATTGTTACCTTCGGGAAAGGGGTAACGGCCAGAGCCATCAAGATCCAATTCCTGGTAGTAGATTTCCCATCTCTCTACCAGTGTATCTTCGGGAGACTCACTCTCGCCAAACTCATCGTAGTCCCCTCTACCGTGCATCTCAAAATGAATTACTACACCGTCGAAGGCTTGGTCGCCACCCTCCACGGAGACATCTAAGCAGCAAAAAGGTGTTTTGAAGCATCAGCCAAAGGCCTTAGTTCCATCAATGTTCAACCTCGAACAGCCACCAGAGCCACACTACCCTCCAACTATGAGGAAGTCAATCCGCTGCCCAAGGTCAACACCATTGACCTTGATATTCGCTTCTCCAAGGAAGATCATGTCGAGCAAAGAAGGAAGGGAAAGGAGCCTATGGTCAAAGGCGAAGGTTCGACCCTCTCTACTGATTGCGATAAACTCTCGAGTCATGCACAGCCAATCTTGGACGGTGACTTCGAGCTAGTTCCCCTCGGAGAAGATCCCACCAGAGGAGTGAAGATTGGAGCAGACCTCCCCGACTTGGCAAGAAGGCAACTCAAAGCTTGCCTAAGGGAGAATGCTGATATGTTCGCCTGGAGTATGGCCGAGATGCCCAGGTTTGATCCAAAAGTTGCACTCCATCACTTAACTATAGATCCTACCCTCAAGGCGGTCACGCAACGCATAAGAAAATAGTCTTCCGAGAAAGCGAAGGCTGCATAACTAGCTGTAAAAGACCTCCTAGAGGCACGTTTTATTTCTGAAGCCCAGTACACAACCTGGCTCTCAAATGTAATTCTTGTGAAAAAATCTAATGGAATGGAGCATGTGTATTGATTATACTAATGTCAATCAGGATTGCCTGAAAAATGCTTATCCCTTTCCCAATATTAATAAACTGGTCGACAACTCAACGATTTCAAATTGCTATCATTTATGGATGCATACTTTGGTTATAACCATATCCCAATGGCAAAAACAGACAAAAAATACACCGCTTTCATGACCGAGTCGGGCAACTATTACTACAATGTAATGCCCTTTGGTTTGAAAAATGCAGGTGCTATGTGTGATACGGTGGCCACAACCGGGACCTTGTTTCCCTATTTGTTTAAGGAATTTGCTGGTTTGTGTTTTGCGTTTGTGTTTGCAAAATGTCGCGGTAAGCAAGAGTCGCCACCGTCTTTTATTTTATCCAACAAGGAAAGGAAAAAAGCACAGAAAAATTCCTTTTTCGAGATATTTCTGAGTATGGGGGTTAGATTTATAGAAAGGGAAGGTATTAGCACCCTTTCTATCCGTAGTTATCTACGAGCTCTTAGGTACTTGCTCATCATTTTCAAAATTATTTTCTTTGTGTTTGTGAACTTTGAAAAGTTTTTGTTTTGACTTCGATTTAACTCTTGCTTCTGTCTTCAAGAGTGTAATGAAGTGTTTTTGAAAACTTTGTTTATAAAGGAGTGTAAGTGTGAAAAATTTGTTTGGAATTATCAAGTACTTAAGAACTAATCTACCTACTCGAAAAAAGAATCGTTCTATGTTCGTTTCCTTTAGACAATGCTATCCCACTATTAGTGAGTAGGTAGCACCGTCGTTGGAGTTTTGAGGGTCAATTCGAAAGGGACGTACGGTCACTAAAACAATGTTAGGACGTCTTAGTAATTACCCTAATGTCTTAGATCAATTATTCGAGGCAACAATTCCGAGGCAACCATTCCGAGGCAACTTTTCCGAATCGGGACTTTGATCTTTATTTAGACAAAAGGACGACCACTAAAGCATCATATACTCAATGACCATTTACCGAAGGCAACCAAGTGGGAGTGTACCCTAGGAGTGCACATGTGCGAATGATTCAATTTCAGTTTATTTATATTTGCACATTTAGGGTGATCTAACTGTTTTAAAATTAATCATACATTCTTATCATGCATCCCTATATCATACATCTAACAGTTAATAATTTGCGGAATTTAAAGTGCGGAATTTAAACTACGCTATTACAAGGCTTCGGGTATTTATATAGCCAAAAACAAACCCTTTGAAAATAAAGCGATAAATGTAAATAAACGTCCTAATTAAACTATTATAAACTGTAGGCAGTTATATCAATATGGTAAATAATAAAAATAAAGCGCGCGAGAAGAATTAAGATCGACGAGAATTTAAGGTTTTGACCCTTCTAACCTAATTAAAAGAAACATTGTTTTTTTGTTGTTTTTAATAAAAGAAATAAGTTTTCTAAATTAAATATGCAATTAATTAGTTAATTAAATTAATTAATAAAAATAATTACATGACCTATTTTGGTTTCTTTGGTTATTTTAGGAAAAAATAAAATATAATTAAGTTAGTAATAAAACCTATTTATTCTAATTATTTTTAAGTTATTTACAAAAAGAAATTAAAGTTTTACCTAAAATTAAAATTTAATTAAGAAAAATCCTAAATCTATTTTTATGTGATTTTTATATTTGTTTATTGATAAAAAAATAAAAGGGATTAAAAGAAATAAATAAAACGAATAAAACATGAAAATAAAGATGGGCCTAGTAGCAAAAGTAAACAGGGGGTGCGATCATCAAAAATCCCTAGGCCCGAATCTTCGAAAGCTTCATGCTCTAACAATGGTGTTTTTTTGATTCTTGCGTGGAACATATGATTCAACCATCCATAACTATTCTATATAAACTCAAACAAACATTAGCATACCATAAAATATGATTAAAATTAGAGATTCAAAGTTTAAAATTTTACCAAACCGGTGTTGTCAAATGGGGGCGTGCTAGGCGTGTGATGGATTATTCTTGGGCCTTGTAAGACTCTTGAGGACTTCAAGAGGATGGTTTGAGGCTTGATGTCAATTGAGAGAGACCGGAACCTCGAGATATGACTTGCACCAATTCTTTGATTTCTGGAGAGCTTTTTGAAGAGCTTTTAGAGAGCTTTTTGAAGAGCTTTTTGAGAGCTTTTTAGAGAGGATTTTCGTGTCTCTCAAGCTTGTATGACTCTATATTTATAAATGAGAATGAGGAGACAAGAAAGCATGGAAAGAATCTCCCTCATAATGTTGTGTTTTAAGACCATGATCAAAATTTGAAAAAAATGCCATATTTGATAATTTTATGACATTTTCACATGTGGATGAACCTGGACATATTTGAAGAGTTATTGCACGAAATCAATTGACATAAACCAGCATAAAACTTTCCCAAAATGGATTCACATTAAAATTTACATTATTTCTATTATTTATTTATTTAATTCTGAATTTTAATGAATATAATATCAAAATAAATAGCATAAATAGTAGAAAAATGTATGGGTGGGCTTAGAGGTCGTGGACCATGTTAGGAATGAGTTTCAAACTTGAAAAGATAGGCCCACTTGGAAAAAATCCAAGTTTGGTCAATATTTGCTTCATGCATTTTTTCAAAA
Source organism: Vicia faba (assembly GCA_948472305.1). Taxonomy (NCBI): domain Eukaryota; kingdom Viridiplantae; phylum Streptophyta; class Magnoliopsida; order Fabales; family Fabaceae; genus Vicia; species Vicia faba. The sequence goes on along the minus strand of OX451736.1, from coordinate 551,201,873 downwards.
ATTGTCCAACTTTGACAATGCATAGCTCTCTCAATTTTAACCTTATGAGGGTGTTCTTGGACTTTTAGAAAGCTTAGGATGTATCCTAAGAAATATCTTTGGTTTCATATCAATTGGATCTTCCATGTTCATGTAAGAAGCTTTTACCCAAAAAATGTTTTTGTTGACTTTTCAAAATGACCTATAATGTCCAAATTTATATCTTCTTGTGAGTGCATACTTTGAACTTGGGAGATGAAGATGGATTGTAGGGAATTTCATACTATTCAAAATTAGATTTGGGTGGGTCATTTCTCATAAAGTATGAGAAAGTTGTGCTTGGTCAAAGTTGAGTTAACTTTTCCTGCAAAACCCTAATTTAGCAACTTTTGAGTCTTGATGAATTATGAGCAATCCTTGATGAATCATGATCAACTCTTGATCAAATGATGAAATATACTTCAAAATGAGGATGTTGACCAAAAATATTGAAGTTTTACTGTATGTGGGCCACAATTGACTTTTGCCCTAGCACAGTCGATTTTCAGGCCTTTGAGCAATTGACTAAGCAAACTTCCGCTGCAAGGCTTGAAACTTGACATGGATGATTTTGAGAACATACTAGGACAATGTTGAGAATTTGGGACCACTTGGACTCAGGTATCTTGATGCAATATGAAACCCTAATTTAGGGTAGACTGCCTCATGAGAGAGCTTGTCTGGCCAACCCTTGGACTTCCTTGAGCAACTTGAGGATCTTTCTTGAAATGTTTTTTTGAGAAATATGGGAGGGAAAATTTTGGGGTACAACACTATGTATCAGCGCATGATGAACAAAGTTTTTCACAACGAGATAGGTGACATGCTCGAAGTCTATATGGACGACATGATCATCAAGTCCACCGAAGAGCTCGACCATGTCGCCCACTTAAAGAAAGTATTCGAGCAGGCTCGAAAGTGTTGGATGCGATTCAATCCAGAAAAATGTACCTTCGACGTACAGGCAGGAAAGTTCCTCAGATTCTACTTAACAAAATGATGCATTGAAGTGAACCCCGACAAATGTCAGGAATTTTATGAATTTGTGACGCCCACCTCGAAAAAGTCCATCCAGATCTTAAATGGCATGCTCACTTCCCTCTCTCGATTCGTGGCAAAGTCCGCCCAACACGCGCTTCCCTTGTTCAAACTCTTGCACAAAGAAGCTGCCTTCGAATGGACGCCTGAATGTGAGCAAGACCTCATTCATTTAAAATGAGCACTGTCGCAGCCACCTGTCCTTTCTCAGCCCGAGAAAGACGAGGTCCTCTACCTCTATCTATTCGTCGCCTCTGAGGCACTAAGAGCGACATTGATTAGAGAAACTCTAGAGGGACAAAGGCCAATTTACTTCATGAGCAAGGCCCGGTAGGGCCTAAAGGAAAGGCATCAACAAATCGAAAAAGTAGCTCTATCCCTTGTTAACGCAGCGAGGAGACTCAGACACTACTTCCTGGCCCACACCATAGTCATCCGAATGGATCAACCAATAATGCAGCTGCTCGGAAGGCTAAACATGGCCGGCAGAATGTTGAAATGGTCCTTGGAGCTCTCTGAATTTGATATCCAATACGAGATCAGGAAAGCCCTTAAGGCTCAGGCCTTGGTTAACTTTGTAGCTGAAATGACCTCGTCCGCAGATCCCGATGGATCATATTGCTAGACGATCTTCGTCAACGGCGCCTCCAGTTCGACTGGAAGTGGCGCTGGCATCATATTGGAAAATGAGCAAGGGACCTTAATTGAGGTATTCCTCACTCTATCTTTTCCGACCTCCAACAATCAGCCCGAATACGTGGCGTTCCTCGCGGGCTTACAACTGGATAAATATTTGAGAGTCGAGGAAGTAAAAATCTTCACCGACTCTGAACTGGTCGCTTCTCAAGTCCGAGGAGAATATCAGGTCAAAAATGACCAACTCACTGAATATTGGGCCCTGGTCCAGGAAACGAAAAAGAAATTTAAATATATGGATGTACAACATGTTCCCCGCGGGCATAACATCCGCACAAATATCCTATCTAAGCTGGCAAGCACAAAGAGGAAAGGGGGGAATAAGTCAGTGATACAAGAAATCCTCCTTGAACAAGCACTCAGAAGCCATCCTCTACCTTAGAAGTGTTCGCCATCAGGTACAACAACTGTTGGATGACCCCCGTACACGATTACCTCAAGGGAAAACTCCCCGATGATCTGAAAGAAGCGGTCGTTGTCAGGCGAAGAGCTTGCTCATACGTTTTGGTTGAGGGCAAACTTTACAGGAGAGGATTTTCCATTCCCCTTCTCAAATGCGTTGACTGAAGCGGGGAAGATTGTATCTTGCTCGAAATTCACGAGGGCATCGATGACCAACATCTAGGCAGAAGATCCCTCGCAAGAAAAGCTTTGCGAGCAGGATATTATTGGCCTACCATGCAGCAAGACGCAAAAGAGCACGTGAAAAAATGCGACAAATGCCAACGAAGTGGAGACATGCATTTAGCTCCACCTAAAGAGCTTAAATCCCTCTCCTCTCCCTGGCCCTTCTCCTGGCGGGGATTAGATCTCCTCGGTCCATTCGTGGTCAGAACCAATCAGAACAAATACTTGATCATAACGGTCGAATACTTCACCAAATGGATAGAAGCCGAAGCTTTGGCCAAAATCACTCCCTAAAACGTCCTTCTCTTCTATAAAAGAAATATCCTCGCTCGGTTTGGCATCCTACAAGCGACAGTCATCGAAAATGGGACTCAGTTCATAGACTACACCTTTTAGGAATTCGTCACCAAATTGGGCACCACCCAACACTTCGCCTCTGTCGAGTATCCCCAAACAAATGGCCAAGCCGAATATGCAAACAAAGTAATACTCAGGGGCCTAAAGTGAAGATTGGACGAAACTAAGAAAAGATAGGTCAAGGAGTTACACAGTGTATTATGGGGATACCGAACAATTGTGCATTCGTTAACCTGGGAGACCCCCTTCCGACTAGCTTACAAGATGGAGGTTGTCATTCCCATAGAGATAGAATAATCTACAGGAAAACTGAGGCGCCTCCAGACGAGGAGATGAACGACGTCGCCTTCTGAGAGGAACTCGATCTAGTGGAAGAAATTAGAACATGAGTGGCCCTATAAGAGGCCTCGCTTAAACAAAAAATAGCCATGAACTATGATGCCAAGATTGTACGATGAGAGTTCAAGGTCGACAATTTTATTTTGAAGAGAAAACGCAAAGAATCTCACAAGGGCAAGCTCGTAGTGAAATGGGAAGGTCCTTACCGCGTCTACGCAAAAACGGGGACTGGAGCATACTGTAACGCCCATAATTTAATTAATTATTTAATTAAATTATTTTTGGAATATTTGTGAAGATGTGTTAAAATTAATTGGATTTATTTTATTAAGTGGAGAAATAATATTAGAGGTATTATATTATTATGTGGTGAAATAATATTAAAAGTGTAATATTATTTAATGTGGGCTTATTTTGAGAGAATAGAAGTAATAAGGGGGGTGTATTGGGTTTAAGCCCAATAAGGAATAATAGAATAATAGGGTTATTTTATTATTTGTTAGAAGAAATAGAAAGAAAGGAAGCAATAGAAAGAATAAGGATTGAGAAGAACGTGCAAACTCTTGGAGAAAGTGGAAAATGGCAAGAACGAGAATTCAATCGGAAATTGTAGAGCGGCCTTCAATCCAAGGTAAGGGTGGGGTTCTAACTATATAATTGGGTTTATGATGATTGGTATGTGGGGTTAGTGGTGATTGTTGTCTTGTTCTTGAATTGAGAATATATGATTGATGTATGATGAGAATTGATGAATTTTGATGAATATTGATGTCTTGATGTTGTTAAAATGCTGTAGAATTATAAGGTAATTATGGGTGATGAATTGCCATGATTAGATTAAATTTTAGGGCTTTAGTTATTTAAACGCAGAAAGTTGCAGGGAAGAGAAAACACAGAATTACGCTAGAATGATACTAGGTGTTGCTGTATTAGAATTAATGGATTAATTGGAGAATAGAATTTGTCATACTGTTCTTAGTTAGGTTGATAACAGGCAAAAATTTAAAATAGCAGGATTAACAGAAAGTAATAGTTCTGACATTAGAAGTATGTTGTTAGAAGTTGCGTTGGATTATTAGAAAGTAGAAGTTGTGTTATAAGTTGTGCTGTTAGAAGTTGTGCTGTTAGAAGTTGTGCTATCAGAAATTATGCTGTCAGAAGTTGTGCTGTCAGAAGTTGTGCTGTCAGAAGTTGTACTGTCAGAAGCTGTGCTGTCAGAAGTTGTGCTGTCAGAAGTTGTGTTGTCAGAAGTTGTGTTGTCAGAAGTTGTGATGTTAGAAGTTGTGTTGTCAGAAGTTGTGCTGTCAAAAGTTATGCTGTCAGAAGTTGTGCTGTCAAAAGTTGTAATGTCAGAAGTTGTGCTGTCAGAAGTTGTGCTGTCAGAAGTTATGTTGTCAGAAGTTGTGCTGTCAGAAGTTGTGCTGTCAGAAGCTGTGTTGTCAAAAGTTGTGCTGTCAAAAGTTGTGCTGTCAAAAGTTGTGATGTCAGAAGTTGTACTGTCAGAAGTTGTGTTGTCAGAAGTTGTGTTGTCAGAAGTTATGTTTGTTAGAAGTTGTGTTATTAGAAGTTGTGCTGTTAGAAGCTGTGTTATTAGAAGTTGTGTTGGTTAGAGTTTGTGATGTTAGAGGTTATGCTGGTCAGAAGTTGTGTTGGCCTTTACACTGTTTTGTGTAGAATGTGGAAGTTAGATGCTTAGAAGCTGCTATTTGAACTATAACAGTAGGATGTTTCGGTCTTGACGTTAGAGTTACAGAATGACAGTGTTGATTTACTGTGGAAATTAAAATACAGTTGAGTTGTTAGTGAGAAGTTATTAATAATATTGTGTTGATGATTTATAATAAATAAATGATGTTTTATGAATTATTTTGATGATATGAGATGTTAATGACGAGACGTTGAGATGTTGTTATTTTGAGATGTATTTTGAGATGTTAATTTGAGATGTTTTGAGATGATTTGAGATGTTGTTAACTTGAGTGTTGTTATTACATTCATGGTTGTGTCGCATACATTGCATTTTTTTGAGATGGAGCTTTTGCTCGTTGAGATGGCCTGGATTGGCAAATTTTGAGATGAAGGGTATGCCTTGTTGATGCCTTTATTAATTGGAAATTTTTTGAGATGGGAGTTCTGCTCCAATGGTACCACATGCATTTGCATAGTATTGAGTCGCATTATATGATTTCATAAAGAAGTGTATTTTGATGTTGATGAATGTATATTATTGTTGAGATTGTCGTTGATTATGAGATGAGAAGTGGTGATGTTGTTGATCTAATTTAATATATTAATTATCATGTGCTTTATTATATTGTTAGATATCTCACCCCTTCTGTTTGAATGTTGCCCTTATGTTGGTAACGTGTAGGTAATCGAGAGTGAAGGCTGTATACCTTCAATAGTTCGAGTCGGTGTCATTGCTCTGATATGTAACACTCGAGGGGATGAATGTTTGCGGATTTTTGATTGTTGATTTTCAGTTGTTGAATTTTAAATTGATTATTATTAAATAAGAAATGTTTTGAAGTTGCAGTTTTGTTAGAGATGTTATTAAGAATTCCGCTGCGTAGATGTTGATTTATTTGATTAAAGATGTTATGTTGATGGTTCATCCGATGTTTGAATAAGTGTTATATATCCATGATGAATGCAATGGATTTTGTTAGAAGAATTTGTGACGTCCTGATTCACTTGTATGATTGAAATTTTATAACTCTGATTTATTTTGCATATTTGCTTGGGGAAGAATTGGGGTGTTACACATACTACTTGGAAAACCTACAAGGGGAACAACTCGTTCGATCATGGAACGTGTGATACGGTGGCAGAACTAACTGTTTGTACTAGTTTTGAATTTTTTGTTTGCAAATGCTGCGGTAAGCAAGAGTCGCCACCGGCTTTTCTTTTATCCAACAAAGGAAAGGGTGAAAAGAACAGAAAAATACCTTTTTCGAGATTTTCTGAGTAAGGGGGTAGATTATGGAAAGGGAAGGTGTTAGCACCCTTTCCATCCGTGGTTTTCCACGGGCTCTTAGGTACTTGCTCAAATTTGAAAATTGTTTGTGTGTTTGTGGTTTTAAAAGTTTTTGTTTGCTTTATGGTAACTCTTGTATCAGTCCTCAAGAGTGTGATAAAGCGTTTTTGAACATTGTTTTTGAAAGTGTGTAAGTGTGAAAACTTAGGTTTGAGCAAGTACTTAAAAGTCATCTACCTACTCGAAAAAGGATGTTCTTTTCCTCCTTTCCTTTAGATAATACTATCCTACTATTAGTGAGTAGGTAGCCCTATCGTCGGATGTTGAGGGACTATCGAAAGGGACGCTATGGTCATTGAAGGCAACATGTAAGAATATCTTAGCATTCAAAGAGACTGTCATCCTATAGGCAACATCGAGGGACAAGATAATTTCTCGTAGGCAACTCGAGGGACGTTAGGGACCATGATCTTTTTGATGACTTTAGTACCGAGGGCTTTGCTAAGATATCCCTATGTTCGAGGGACATGACCATTATTTTCCAAGACAGCCAAGTGAGGAATACCCTAAGGATGCAAGTGTGAGAAGTGTGTTTTTTCAGTTATATTATCTTGAGGTTAGTGATCTAACGATTAATTGACTTTATCTTGTCATGCACGCTTAAGTTACTAAAAATTATATATACAGAAAAATAAAATGCGGAAAGTATAAATCTAGACTATTACATGGCTTCGGGGAGGGGGATTTACATTCCAAAGCAACGGGGAAAAGAAAATAAAGCAATAAAGTAAATTCCTATTATGATGCGGTGGGAGAACTGACTTGAGGTTTTGCGTTTGTGTTTGCAAATGTTGCGGTTTAGCAAGAGTCGCCACCGACTTTTATTTTATCCAAAAGGAAAGGTAAAAAAGCACATGAAAGACCTTTGAGATTGTTTTTGGGTTCGGGGGGTAGATTATGAAAAGGGAAGGTGCTAGCACCCTTTTTATTCATGGTTTTCCATGGGCTCTTAGTTACTTTTTTTAGATCACTTGATTTGCTTTTTCAATTGTTTGAAATGGTGCTTTGTGTGATTTTGAAAGTATTTTGAAAAGAGGCATTTGTTTAGGCAATCTTTGTAATGATTCTTGTTTGTAAGAATGTATACAAATATGTTTGTCTTTTGAAAAATGTTTCAAAGTTTGAAAGTTGTTTGGAAATTGTTTTGGAAATGTGTGTGTGTTTGAAAATAGCAAGGATTATTTTTGAAATGATCAAGTAACTAGAAGCTTATCTACCTACTCAAAAGTCTTTCCTATACATTTTTATTCCTTTGATATTGTTAACCTACTATTGTTTTAGTAGATAACCCTATCTTTGGATGTTGAACGGGACGGGCGTGGGTCATTGTATGACCATGATAACAATATTGCCAAGTATCTTAGCAAGTTTTGAGGGACTAAGATCATCTTTGTTTAGGCAACCAAGGTAGCGTCATCGAGGGACTATGATCTTTTGTTTTGTTTTGTTTTGCCAAGATACCTAGCATGCATACCATGGTCATGTTTTAAGGCAACCAAGTGGGTGAAACCCTAGGGGTGTTGTGTGCAAGGTGTTGTCATTTTTCATGCATTTTGTCTTGTATTTAGGTCATGCTATTTGTTTGATTTTTGTCTTATCATACAAACCCTAGTTTTACTAAACATGCATATAATGCGATAAATTGCGTAAAGTAAATCTAAGCTATTACAACAAGATTATGGGAGGGGGGATACAAGTTTTGAATGGGGATATTTGCACAAAATAAAATCCTAATTCACTGTTACAACCCAATTGAATTTATTGTACAATAAATAAATAAACAATTATTTAAATACGCAATAAAATGTAAATATGCAAAAAATGTTTTGTAATTGTTTTATGTATGAGAAAATAAAATTATCTAAGTCCTAAAAATAAGAAAAAATAATGTTATTATTTTTGAAAGGGGAAACCCTAATTTTTGATTTTAAAAGAAAATATGTTTTCTATTATTATTTTATTCATTTATGTACAAGAAAAATAATAATAATAATATATACAAATATTAAAAAATAAATATGTATGAAAAATAAATATTTAATGTGTATAAAATAATAAAATAAAATATTAAGTATTTTATTATTATTTACAAGTTTATTTAAGAAAATAAATTCTATAAACCTAATAAACAATTTTTTATGCCAAAAAAATAATAAAAATAGTAAAATAAAATGCAAAAAATAAAGAAAATATTTTTTGTGATTTTTAATGTTCAGAAAAAAATAAATGCAAGTCAAAATATAAAATATGCAAGAAAATATAAAAAATAAAAGAAAATGGCCAGGGGGTGTAAAAGTAAACAGGGGGGTGTGGAAAACAACAGGCCCAAGGCGCCAGGCCCAGACACCCTTCATCCCTGTCCTCCAGCCAACGAATCTGCGCGCGTTTGCCTTCAAATCCTGTTCTTGCTCATGCTTGCATAAAATAAAAAACTCATAACATAAAAAGTGTAGCTTGTGAACTCACGATTCCAATGATATAAAATTCATGACCTAACTCTCAAAGATCAGGGAGAATTTTAATGGCCCTAATTTCTGACCTAGTTTTTTCAGCATGTTCAACAACCAAATACTCTTAGCTCAGTTAATATAAATGGAAAGTGTGCATATGTACAGCTTAAGCATGTTAAGGACTACATCTTTGCTTCACAAATCGTGACCTAAGGATGCCTAAATAGAGAGATAGAAACTTGAAAAATACCTTATTCAGTTGAGTTTGGATATGGCAATATGGGGACTTTGAGTGAGGCCTGAAGATTGTGTGAGCTTCCTTGAAGTTCTCTCAACCTTTTCCAATGCTCATCTTGCCTTGTAGATGCTTGAATCTCCCTGTAGAAGTCAACCTGTAAACCTTCAAAATGAAAATGGTGAAGCTTGAAACAGGGCACACAGTTGCTAGACAAGGGCCTAAATAGTTTAGATGTGATGTATGGAAGGTGTTTCAAAGATTGAAAGGAAAAACACACGAGCCAAAATGAAGTTGGCTTGGGTTCTGCAGAAGATGCCCTGTTTGGGCAGAAACTTGAATTTTTTGTGTTTGAGGGTGTTTGGGATGCTATGGATTCGTGCTTAGGCTTGTTACAAAGTTCTGAGATTGTTTGAAATGAAGCCAAGGCTTGCCTTTAACAGATACACAAGTTGTATTGACTTTTGCAAGTTTGCTTGCTTTTGAAGAAAGTTGAAGTGACAATGCCCAAAAGCTTGTACTTGCTAGTTTCTTAGCTGATAAGAGTTGGTAAACATGCCTGATAACTGTGGATCTTGTTTGCAACAAAAGATTAGGTCCATGGCTCAAGATTTACAAATTTGTAAAAATCATGCTTTATCAAAGTAGTATTGTGAACTTTATGCCATTTTTGGATTAATTCAATGTACAATGCTCCAAAGATCAAAATAAAGCCATTTTCCACTGAATTAAAATTCAATTATGGAGTGTAGAAAGGATTAGGACCTGTAATACCAAGTACAAGCATGTTTGAAACTGATTTGCAACTTGTAACATTGTGAAAATGCCTTGAACAAAAGTGATAAATTGCCATTTTCTCTTCTTCGATTCTCCCTAACCACAAATGATCTTGGAGAGTTCTTTGACATTTTGTAAATCTTGTAACATGCTCTACAATCCATATTTGAAATTAATTTTGAGATTCCTCTTGGAACTAGGTGAAAAGTTGCCATGAAGTTAGGTCAAAAATCTGCCTAAACTAGGGCAAAAATTTACTAAGTTAAAAAGTTTATGGACCCTTATTCACAAAATCATAACTTGAGATCCAAGCATATTTTTGGAAAACTTTGAATAAAATTTGCAGATTTCTTGGAGGACTACAACTTTCATGTTGGAAATTTTCTTTGAATCCAATTGCATCATGGTGAAAAAGTTGTGGAAAGTTGGGAAAAAATAAGAAATTTCCATAACTTAGAAAAATTCTAAGTTATGAAAAATTTCAAATTAAAACCCTAATTTTCAATTTTAGGTTTCTTGGTCAACAAGTTTCACATTTTGACCTATCTTGATGAATTATGACCTTGGCACTTGATTTTGACCAAAAAGTCAAAGTTTGACTTTTCAGTGTACAGTTGATTTTTGATCAGTTGACTGAAAAATTCATCTGTCAATCCTATGCATTTGAGATATTTTGAACTATGTGATTATGTCAAGATGATGCAATTGAGTCCTTGAAATCATGCTTGAACCCAATTGGTCATTGGCTAGGTTAAAAATCAGAAATTGCCCCTTCTCAGTCAAAACCCTAATTTTGACCATTTTGCCCTTTTGATGATCTGATCAAATTTCTTGAGGAGTTCTGGTCCAAACTTGATCAAATGACACATAGGAGCCTATAATGTTGTTGTGGATCAAAAGTTATTAAGTTTGACTGTAAATTGGCCATGGTTTACTTTTCCCCAAATATAGTTAATTTTTAGGTCAACTGTCCAATTGACTGGGTAAAAATGTGATTCAAGGTTTGAAACTTGATTTGAGCAATCTTAGGGGTCCAAGATGGTGTATGAGAGTCACATGAAGCATTGATGGTCCAAAAATCCTTGTGCAAACTCAAACCCTAATTTTGGGTTATCAGTGCAAGGTGAGATGTCTTGAGCTGACCAAACCCTAGTCCTGTCTGGAGTCCAAGAAGTCTTGTGAGGAAAAATCTTGATAAATGAGAGGATAATACAACACCTATTAACTATTACATCTCGTATAACATTTACATAAATATAAAATGCAAAAGGAAATAAACGCACGACAAATGAAAACACGTTCTAAAACCTAGAGGAAAAATTATTTTGGTTGTTTTTGTTTTAAAAAAAGTTAGATTAATTATTCTAAAGTCTAATTAGAAAAATTAAAGTTAATTAATAAAAATAGTCTAAGCCTTTTTTTTATTAGGAAAGAATATAATGAAATTAATCCTAAATTCTAATTTACTTTTAATTTTGAAAGAAAAAAAGGTTAAAGTTAATTAATTAATTAATTTTAGAAACTAATTATTTAATTAAAAAAAACTAAATCCTATTATTTTTTGTGATTTTAGATTATTTGATTAATTAAATAAATGAAGAAAATAAATTAGAAAAAAAAATTAAGCAAAAAACATTGACAAAAAAATGCAAATGGGCCAAGAGAGTAGCAATGGGGGGGGGTGTTGAGTTGAATTTGCGTTAGGCCTAGCATGTGAAGGCCGAAACTAGCGCTTGATCCTGTGTAGGCACGTTTGGAGAGTCCATGATGGGGACTACTTGTTGGAGGCACTAGATCCAGGTTGAGTATGATCTGATGGTGCTGATGGTAGGGTGCATGGTGAACCCCTGGCTAATGCATGCACCAAATCTGCATTTTATAATTGTTAGAAAAATAATATGTTGGACATGGGACTCGAACCCCGTGCCTCTCCCTTATACACACGCCTCATCACTATCTGAGCTACCTTGCCATTCGTAATACAAAACAAAACCAAAATGTTATATACAAAAACAAGTCATTATCTGGGAAATAAAAAAACCCGCGCCATTATTCAAACTGGACAATCATAGGCTAACACACTTCATCTCCTAAAGAGTTAGATTGGCGAGTTTGCCGTTCGTGACTCGAAGGTAAGAGATGATTGGACACTAGAGTGCCCGTAAATTTGCATTCATCAAAATGTAGTTGAGGAAATGGGCTTAAAGATGCCATTTGGAGATGTTATAGAATCTTGTTGGAGATGGGCTTAAAGATGCCATCCAAGAATGTTTTTTGAATTGTATATTGTAAGTCAGGAGAATAAGTATCAGAATGGTGTCCGTGTCTGGAACGTATCTGAGCTATATCTGAACTTGAAATCTGAATGGGAAACAGAATAACATCCATGTCTGGAGCGTATTCGAACTTTAGAAATATGAATGAGTATCAGAACGGCGTCCGTGTCTGGAGCATATCTGAACTTTGGAAATCTGAATGAGTATCAGGATGGCATCTGTGACTGGAGCGTATATGAACTGCATCTGAATTTGAAAACTGAATGAGTATCAAAATGTCATCCGTATCTGGAGCGTATCTGAACTGTATCAAAAGGTTGAATCTGAATGAGTAATAAAATGGCTTCCGTGTCTGGAGCGTATCTGGACTGTATCAAAAGGTCGAATCTGAATGAGTAATAGAATGGCTTCCGTGTCTGGAGCGTCTCTGAGCTGGGGAAAATCAGAATAGGTGACAGAATGGCATTCGTGTCTAGAGCATATCCGTACTGCCTCTGAAGTTTGAGATCTGAATGAGTAGTAGAATGACTTTCGTGTCTGGGGTGTATCTAAACTGTATCTGAGATCTGAGTCTGAATAAGCAACAAAATGACTTTTGTGTCTAGAGTGTATCCGTTTTGTATCTGAATAAGTGACAAAATGACTTCCGTGTATGGAGTGTATCTGGACTGTATCTGATAGTTGAAATCTAAATAAGTATCAGGATGGCATCCGTATCTGGAGTATATCTGAACTGTATCTGATATATGAATCTGAATGAGCAACAAAATGACTTCCGTGTCTGGAGTGTATCTGTACTATATCTTATTGTATACTGTTAATAATAGCTTGTTAATCTTATCCTGAAAAGGGTAAAATGTTTGTTGAAACACAAAGTTATGTTGCATGAAGTGTATGATGCAATATATGTGCTTTATCAATGTTTATGATATATGAATGTAATGTATGCGCATGTAAGCTGATTTGCTGCAATGCTGAGGAAAATAAATCCTTGACGGCTGGGGATAATGAAAACCTTGGGCGACTGTTGGGGATAGAAAATCCTTAACAACTTCTGTAGGGATGTGAGGATCCTTCATGTCTCGAAGTTGGAGTATTGACAAAATTTTGTTGTGAGAGTAATGCCAAACTGCTTGAGAAATCTGCTTGGGGAGTCTAGAGAATTTGATGACTTCTACTGGGGGTTACACAATGAGAATCCTTACTCGGCTGGGGAATAGGGAGAACTCTGATGACTTCTGCGGGGAATGAGAATCTTCATTCTGTTGAGGAGTGATGTAAACTTTGACAGTTTCACTGGGGAAAAATGAGAATCTTCATTCTGTTGGGGAGCCAAAACTCTGGAAACTTCATGCTGGGGAATAATGAAGACTCTGTGGGGAAGGGTTTACTGCTGGGAGTAAGTTCAAGAGTTTTCGGTTGTCTGCCACTCTACTGGGAAGTTATCCTAGGTTGGGGAAAGATAAAAGTTAACCGTTATCTGGTTGATTTCTAGGCTTCAAGATAACTTGCTGGGGAAATGGGGAAACTTGATGGTTTCCGCCGGGGATTAGATATTTTGAAGTTTTGACTTGACTGGGGATGAAGGTTTCAACTCTGCTGGGAATCTGTAACTCAAAGCTTTGGCTCCGCTGGGGATCGGGAGTTTGAAGTATTAACTCTGATGTGAATTAAGGGTTTGAAATTTAGCTCCGCTGGGATATGTATTTCAAGGTTTTAGCTCCGTTGAGGATCTAGATGATGTACTGTAGGGATTGCTCCTGGAATAGTCTAAAGACGTTTTCCTATCCTTTCAGTCTGTCAGTAATTGTTCTTTTCCATCCTGTTTATTTGTAAACAGTAATTATTTTCAAATGCATATGTTCATCAATGAATCATTGGACGTTTTTGCAAATAAAAACACAAGTGTAAAAGAAAAAGGCAAATAGTTTTCTGTACTTTGAAAAAGTATCTTTGTATTTACTTTGAGTAAGTGTTTTGTACAAAGGAGACAAGCATCCTAGTAAGAGGACGGTGTCATGAAAGTAAGAAAATTTTATACAAAGAAAGATAGCTATGTGTGTAAAAATCCCATGGGGTTTCCATTCCGCTATAACCTTCGTATCTCCGAATATCTTGTCCATCCGCTGCTTCGTCCGAAGATGATTGGCCTGATCAGAAGCTCCAGTTTTGTCTGTGAAGAGATTGTCCTTAAAGTGATCCGACGAGACATAGTCATACACTTTAATTCCATAACTTTTGACTGGACCGTCCTTTCGGGTTTTCAGTCCATCGGGAAACCCTTTTTTGCCCAAGTCTCCCTTTCGGGTTTTCAACTTGCCGGGTATACATATTTTTTTATTTATCCCTAATTTTTGCCTGAACCGCCCTTTCGGGTTTTCGATTCACCGGGATGCCCTTTTTTTGCCTAGGTGTGTCAACCTAGCGGGTCATTTATGCGTAGTATCTTTTTAATATGTCTGCGTTTGTAGGGTGCGGCAGGTCGTTGCCGTCCATGGTGGTTAAGATCATTTCCCCACCAGAAAATATTTTCTTGATCACAAATGGTCCTTCGTAGGTAGGAGTCCATTTGCCCTTGGGATCACTTTGCGGCAAGATGATGCGCTTGATTACCAAATACTCGACTTGATATACCTGGCGTCTGACTTTCTTGTTGAAAGCCTTGATCATCCGTTTTTGATACGTCTGACCGTGGCAAACGGCACTAAGTCTCTTCTCATCAATTAAGTTCAACTGATCAAGTCGGGTTTGAATCCAATCGTCTTCACTTAAACCAGCATCTTTCATGATTCTCAAGGAGGGAATCTGAACCTCGATATGTAAAACAACTTCCATACCATATACCAAGGAATAGGGTGTTGCCCCAGTTGATGCACGTGCCGTGGTACTGTACCCGTGAAGAGCAAATGATAACATTTCATGCCATTCCTTGTAGGTGACTGTCATCTTTTGTATGATCTTCTTGATATTTTTGTTAGCAGCTTCAACTGCACCATTCATCTTTGGCCGGTAGGGGGATGAATTGTGGTGTTGAATCTTGAACTGCTCGCACAAGGCGATGATCATAGTATTGTTAAGGTTTGTCCCGTTGTCAGTGATGATCCTTTCGGGGATACCGTACCGGCAAATAAGGTTCTGTTTGATGAAGCGGGAAACCACATTCTTAGTAACAGATGCGAAGGAAGCTGCTTCGACCCACTTGGTGAAATAATCAATGGCCACTAGAATGAAGCGGTGTCCATTGGAAGCTGTAGGCTTGATCTCTCCAATCATGTCGATTCCCGACATAGCGAATGACCAAGGAGTTGTTAAGACATTTAGAGGAACATGAGGCACGTGCACCTTATCTGCATAGATTTGACATTTGTGACAAGTGCAGGAGTGTTGATAGCAGTCAACTTCCATGGTAGACCAGTAATAGCCTGCCCGTAGAATCTTCTTTGCCATCGTATGCCCGCTAGAGTGAGTGCCAAAGGTGCCCTCATGCAATTCAGCCATGATCTTTCCAGCTTCAGCTTTGTGCATATGACGGAGCAGAATAAAATCATGATTGCACTTGTATAGGATGCCATTACTCAAGAAGAACTTTTCCGAGAACCTCCTTAAGAACTTTTTGTCGTTGCCTGAAGCTCCTTCAGGGTATTCTTACGCCTCGAGATACCTTTTGATTTCATGAAACCATGGATGGTCCACTACTTCTTCGGTATTAATCTCGTGACAATGTGCCGGTTCGTCCATCCGTTCAATGGTGATTTGGGGAGCCTCATTATCCCAGTTAAGTTTAAACATGGATGACATTGTAGCTAGAGCATCTGCTAGCTGATTTTCTTCTCGCGGGAAGTGCTCGAAGGTAATCTGCTCGAAATGTGGTAGAAATGTAAGGACATGTCCTTTGTAAGGGATGAGGTTTGGATGTTTAGTATCCCACTCTCCTTTGATCTGACTGATGACCAAAGCTGAGTCCCCAAACACAATCAAAGATTTGATTCCCAAGTCTATGGCATCCTTGAGTCCAAAGATGCAAGCTTCATACTCTGCCATGTTGTTCGCACAGTTGAAGCAAAGTCTGGCTGTGAAAGGAGTGTGGCAACCTTCTGGGGAAATGAGTACTGCGCTGATACCATTGCCAAGTGCATTGGAGGCCCCATAAAAGTACAGGGTCCATCGGGATCCTTGTCCAGGTCCGTCATATGGTCTGAAACCTTCAATGTTGTTCAATGTCATAATGTCTTCTCCAGGGAAGTCGAACCTCATGGATTGGTAATCTTCAACAGCTTGATGAGCCAGATGGTCAGCTAGCACACTCCCCTTTATAGCTTTTTGGGTTGTGTACTGTATATCATATTCCGTTAGGATCATTTGCCATTTAGCTATCCTTCCGGACAAAGCAGGCTTCTCGAAGATGTATTTGATCGGATCCATCTTAGATATCAGCAAAGTGGTATGAGTCAACATATACTGCCTTAGCCGACGAGCAGCCCATACCAAAGCGCAGTAAGTTTTCTTAAGCAGTGAGTATCGGGTCTCACAGTCGGTAAACCTTTTGCTAAGGTAATAAATGGCATGCTCTTTTCGGCCAGACTCGTCATGTTGTCCCAGTACGCACCCCATTGAATTCTCTAAGACGGTCAGATACATGATTAGCGGTCTTCCTTCGACGGGTGGCATCAAGATAGGAGGTTCTAGCAAATACTCCTTGATTTTATCGAAAGCAATTTGACAGTCATCATTCCATTTAACTACCTGATATTTCTTCAACAGCTTGAAGATTGGCTCACAGGTAGATGTTAGGTGAGAAATGAACCTTGCAATGTAGTTTAGGCGTCCCAAGAAACCTCTGACCTCCTTCTCAGTGCAAGGAGCAGGCATTTCTTGTATAGCTTTGACTTTGAGAGGATCAACCTCGATACCTTTGTTGCTAACAATAAAACCCAAGAGTTTACCGGACCGAACGCTGAATGTACACTTGTTTGGATTTAGCTGAGCTTGTACTCCTTTAACCTGACAAACAACTTCTGCAAGTGATCAAGATGTTCTTCTTCAGTTTGTGATCAGGCTATCATGTCATCTACGTATAATTCTATCTCATGATGTATCATGTCATGAAACAAAGCTACCATGGCGCGTTGATAGGTTTCCCCGACATTCTTCAGTCCGAATGGCATCACTTTGTAGCAGAACGTACCCTATTGTGTAACAAAAGTAGTTTTCTCCATGTCCTCAGGTTCCATTTTGATATGGTTATAGCCTGAGAATCCATCCATGAAAGAAAATACTTTATGTTGAGCTGTGTTGTCAACCAGGATGTCGATGTGAGGAAGTGGAAAGTCATCTTTAGGGCTGGCCTTGTTTAAGTCTCTGTAATCCACGTACATTCTGACTTTGCCATCCTTTTTAGGCACGGGCACAACGTTAGCAATCCATTATGGATAGGAAGTAACAGCCAGAAATCCAGCATTGAACTGCTTCATAACTTCTGCTTTGATCTTTTCGGACATGTCAGGTCTCATGCCGCGGTCCTTTTGTTTAACTGGTGGACAATCTTCTCTTGTGGGTAGACGGTGAACCACAATGTCTGTATCGAGTCCCGTCATGTCTTTGTCTGACCAGGCGAAGATATCAACAGAATCATGTAGTATCTGAATTAGGCGCTCCTTGACACTCGGCTCTAGGTTGGGACCTATCTTGATTTCCTTTTTATCGTCCTTAGTTCCCAAGTTGATTGTATCCAACTGCTCTTCATGAGGCTGAATTTCTCTTTCCTCTTGCTGTAGTAATTTGGCCAATTCCCCTGGCACCTCACAATATTCCTCATCTTCGTATTCGACTTGGTTGATCAAATATTCAGAGTCACTGAAGGCTATAACAGTATCGTTACCCATGGGTTCCAGAATGGAAGGGTGCCTGCATTTGTGAGTGTGGGTGTGTGTAAGGGATAACCATCTTAAAATAACAAATGTAAAAGAAAGACAATGAGCAAAAAGTGTTTAAATATGAAAAGCGTCCATGATTCATTAAAATGACATATGAAATGAAAATAAGAACCCTTACAAATGGACCTATGTGCCTCGGGTAAGACACAAGGTTGAAAAAGTACGAATTGTTTTGCGAATTATTACAGTCCAACATAAATGGAAAAGATAAATTACTGCGGTATGAAAGTAATCGGAACAAGGTCTTTTACTTCCCAGTTACACAGTCCTCCGTCAACAGTAGGAAAAATCCAGTCTTCCAAGTTTCCCTCTTCTTCACTGTCCTCTAGTGTATTAACCCATCGGTGGCTGATCATCACATGTGGCCCTCCGGCACGGGAGCGACGCACAGCCTTCTGACCAGTCGAAGTATATCCCAAGCCGAATTTGTCGGCTTTGAAAGGAAAATCGGGAAGCCGCCCCCAGATTGTGGATCCGCCTTCTTCCACTACTGCACTAGCATCCTTGAGAGATGACATTCGAGGTGGTGGTCTTTTGATCACAGGAGTTGAGGACACGGTCTTGGTCGCCGCTATCTCTTCAGAGACTTCTTCGAAGTGTTGGAAAGGGGTCTCTATGAATTCGCCATCTAATTCCATATAAAGGAAAGAATTAAGATGACTGATCATGTATTCCTCTTTGCCATGAACAATTATGATTTTCCCCTGGACAGGGTACTTGAGCTTTTGATGCAGAGTAGAAGTGACAACTCCAGCATGGTGGATCCAAGGTCTTCCCAACAGGAAAGAATAGGAAGGACGAATGTCCATCACGTAAAATGTTGAATTGAACGTCTGGGTACCCACCTTGATCGGGATGTCTACCTCTCCATGGACCATCCTCTTAGAACCATCAAAGGCTCTGACAATTATATTGTTGGGTTTCAAGGTTAAGCCTTCACAATCCAACCTATCCAAGGCTTTCTTCGGCAAGACATTTAGAGACGACCTAGTATCAACCAAAACATGAGCTAGGATGGTTCCCCTACACTCCACCGAGACATGTAGTGCATCGTTATGCTTTCTCCCTTTGGAGGTCAAGTCTGCATCGGAGAATCCTAGGCTATTGTTAGCTGTTAAGCTGGCCACACATTCCTGGAATTGATCAGTGGGGGTTTCTTGTGGCACGTGGGCCGTCTTTAAAAACTTGACCAAAGCTTTAGCATGTGCCTCAGAGCACAACAAGAGGGCTAACATATATATTTTGGAGGGGGTCTGCCCCAGTTGTTCAACAACATTGTAATCACTTTTCTTAATAATCCTCAGAATCTCTTCCACCTCTTTCTGGGATGTTTCAGGAGTGACTAATGACTGAGCCTTCGTCAAGACAGGCTCCTCTTGAACATTCTTTCCTTTTTTCTCAGCAGCGGAAACAGGGATGGGAATTGTATTGTTATTGTTGGCGGGTACACTTGTAGGTACAATCACAGGGGTAATCTTCGGGATGTCCGCGGGTCCAAAGACTGCTGTTGAAGGAGCAATCTCTGGAGAAAATATTCTCCCACTACGAGTAATTTTACTTGTTCCGGCAATGTTACTGATGTCGGGATTATCTTCCTCAGAGCTTTCTTCTTCAATGGTCTGTTCAATCTGTTTGACACCATGGTAGTAGATTTCTCCACCATAGTTCCATGGTACCATTTTATCGGATTTGTATGTGGTTGGTGCGGGCATTGTTATCTTCAACGGAGTAGTCACTGGAGCAGATGTAATCCTAACATGTTTTTTAGGAACCCTGGAAGGATTGGCGTATATGGTTATTATTGAAACTTCAGGAACTGGAATGGGTGATACAAGAGCTTTCTCAAACAAAATTTCCTTGTTATCAAACAATTGTTGGGTTCCTTTCTTCAATAGAGGACAGTCAAATGGGGAAGATAGGCAAGCATGGCAATCTTGGTGACAACCTGGGAACACCCCAGCCTTCAACAATTCACCTTGATGGTTAGGAGAGGAGTTGACAGTTCATCCACAGTAGAAACAAACAAATCTTCTTCAATAGCATTGGCATTGTGCCCATGCCTCGACATTGGGGCAGAGATAACATTCGGCTTTTCAGGAGCTTCAAATTTAACTTCCTTTGCGCCAATTAGATCTTGAATCTTATTCTTCATGGCCCAACAGTTGTTGGTGTCGTGCCCTGGACTTTCTGAGTGGTACGCGCATCTGGCGTTGGGATGGTAATGTGGAGAAGCAGTGTTAGGATTTTTAGGGGCCTCCTTCAGCATGGCCAAGTTCAACTTCAAGAGATGTGGTAAGACTTGAGCAGGAGTCATGTTTATCTTGGTGAATTGCCTTACAGGCCTTTCCACCCTTTGTTGGTTATTTCTCGGCTGATCATTTCTCGGCTGACTGTTTCTCTGATGCAGACTTCTGAATCATAATGGCCCCCACAATTGGTCGTCTTTCAATTCTTCCCTGATTCCTCTGGGCATAGACAACAAACACTTCCTTCTTTCCAGTGAAGGGCTTTTTTGCAGTAGTTGAGGCAGACGCGTCCTTCTGAATTTTCCCGCTTCTAATACCGGCTTCAACCCTTTCGCCAGTTAAAATCAACTCAGTGAAACCTGCAGAGGAGCTTCCAATCAGGTGATTAAAGAAAGGACCTGACAGAGTCCCCAAGAACATGTCCACTAGCTCTCTTTCAGATAAAGGTGGTTGCACCCTTCCGGCCAAATCCCTCCATTTTTGAGCGTAGTCTTTGAAACCCTCATTGGTAGCCATAACCATACTTTGCAGCTGAGTACGGGTTGGCGCCAAGTCGGCGTTGTATTGATACTGCTTATAGAATGAGGCCACTAAGTCCTCCCAATTATGGACATCTGCTCTCTCCAACTGGTAGAACCAATCAAGCTGGGTTTCCAAAAGACTGTCCTGGAAAAAGTGGACCCACAGGTCTTTGTCAGAAGAATATGGTTGAATTTTCCTGACGTAAGATCGTAGGTGCATCTTTCGGAAAGACACCCCATCATACTTAGCAAACAGTGGCACTTTAAACTTAGGAGGGATTACAATTCCAGACACCAGCCCTAACTCCTCAAAGTCAAGCCCAGGCACTTTCTGTATCTCCATAGCAGCTAGACGTTCTTCCAAGTTCTTGTATTTGTCATCGGCCGGAGGATACTACTGTTCAGAAAAGTCCTCATCTTCCTCTTCTTCTGCTTCAAAGTCAGATGGCACTGCAGTTCCTTTTCCTTTTCCTTCCCCTTCTTCAGATGTTGAGGGGAATTCCAAAGTTCGTCTAGCTTGTCCTTCAAACCTTCTGCCCAAGATAGCCACACCAGCTCTCTTCTTCTTCTTTTTCTCTCTTTCCTTCTCTAGTAGAGTCTTGAGCTCCTCCTACCCCTTGGCCAAGGTCAGAAGTAGCTGTTGAAATTGTGAATTCTGAGCTTGCAAATCTTTGACCGTTTGTTTAATATCCATTTTGCTGAAATAAATAGCAGAGAGATGGGGAAACTTGGTGTGAAGACCTGTTTATGCATATGATGAATGATATGTATTCATGTAATGCATTCAAGGATTCAGAAATTCAATTTTGTTTTAAACAAAAAAGGAACACACGTCATATTAAATAAGATAGAATTTGTTAGTACATCAATGCCCCATGGGCAAAATAATATAAAATTCTAAGGTAAAAAGACGTTGCACATCCTTTTTGGTGCAATGTAGGTGTTGAGAGTCTGCTCTTTGTGAAGTTGACGAGTGAGTTCCAAAACCTTCTTCTCGCTTGCGTAGAATTGGGCTTCGAAAGTATCGCGCTCTCCCTTGAGTTGTATCCAACTCCTTTGTAGATCTTCGAGTGATGTTGGCATGTCAGGATGTAGGAGGGTGTATGGAACCTCTCCTTCCATAACAGGTTCTATAATCACTGGAAGAATGTAGGGGTAAGGCATCATAAGACTTTGGGCGCGGGTTCGTACCCACTTGAGGTAAGGCTCAAGAGGGATGCAATTCTTGTGTCCCAAGGTCTTACTGTCCACCTTGTTGGGCATCCTCCAAGCTCAGATGAACCTTTGTCGGAGTCCTTGGTTGTTGTTGTCGAAGTCGAAAACCAAACCTTGAATCAGCATGTCATGTGGGGCATCCCTTCGGGCATACCCAAATTGTCTTAGAGCCAAGAAGGGGTTGTAGGTGATTCCTCCCCTAATGCCAAGTAGAGGGACATTAGGGAATTCCCCATAACGGTCAATGATAATGACATTCTCTTTTGATCGAGAACACCAATGAATGTCTGAATGTGTAAGAGTTATCAATCGTTGTGACCACCTCAAACCTTACTCATTCTTCAAAACTGATTGGGGAAGATGGGAAATAAACCATCTTCCCAGTAGAGGAGTGCAACACATAAGAACACCTCTTTTCCTCATTAGTCGAGTGTGAAAAGAATGGAGGATATCCCCAAGCAATGTAGGCACCGGGTTGCGAGTCATGAAGATTTTGACAGCACTCACATCTATAAGTTGGTCAGGGTTAGGGAACAAGACCATCCCATAGATGAGAAGAGCTACAATCTCCTCAAAATCTTGTAAGTCCAAAGAATTCCAGCAGCTTTGGGCCTTCTCAAACATGAACTTTGACAAGAAACCTTTGACACCACTTCTAGTTTCCCAATGTGTTGTGACAATAGATGAGTGCAAGTGTAAGGCTTGAGCAATCTCTTCTGGCTTTGGATCTCTTTCCGTACCGTTGAAAGGTAGTTGATTGAGAATGAGAATCCTCAAGAGTTGGGAGAATTCTTCCAAAGTAGGCACAAGTTGGTAGTCAGGAAATGTGAAGCAATGATGCAAAGGGTCAAAGAACTTGGAAGATAACTTTCAGCATATCCTCCTTAGTGTTGGTGGGACCAAGTTGAGTAGACGACCATGCCTCTCAGTGAATGGAGAATTCTCAAGAATCCTTGAAGCTAGCTCCTTGAGTTGAGTAGGAATTCTTACAAGGTTGATTTGGACAGTTTTTCTGCAAAGTGAATCCATAACCTACAAAACAGGAACAAATATGAAAATCCAAAATCCTTGAAATGGTTAGTTGATGCATATGATGCTTTATGATGTCCATGATGTTATGCACATGTATATATGTACAAACAAATCACACAAGTTTATAATTTAGGCTTGCATGGGGTTTCATAGGTAAGTACCCTCTTGAAGTTTAGTTGGCTCAACCTGTCCTAGAAATAGTAACTGGGTTCTAAGGAGCTCAATATCACTGGATTGTTTCCTTGTTCATTGTTTCAATTCAGCCTCTTTATTGGCGACCGAAATATTCCAAGGAACTAACCCTCAATGAGTGTAGTATCGAGTATCTACCAACTTCGGACCGCACTGTGATCGGTGGATCTGGAACTGACTGTTTAACGCTGGTTCGCGAAATGTCGCGGAAGCAAGAGTCGCCACCGTCTTTTATTTTCTCCAAATGGAAAGGACAAAAGCACAGAAAAATTCCTTAAAGAGATTGCTCTCGGTTCGGGAGGTAGGTTATAGAAAGGGAAGGTGTTAGCACCCTTTCTATCCATGGTTATCCATGGGCTCTTAGATACTTGCTCATTTGTGTTTTCAAAAATGGTTTGCTTGCTTTTCAATGTGGGTTTTAAAAAAAAAGGTCTCTTTGAAAATTCCAGTTCGACTCTTGTATCGGTCCTCAAGAGTGTTTGAAAAATTGCTTTCGAAAGCTTTTTGAAAATGTGTCGGTGTGAAAAGTATTTTTGATTTGTTTTGAAATTAGAGCAAGTATCTAGAGTTGTCTACCTACCCTAAGGAATTCGTCTGCGTAAATGTCCTTTAAAGTAGTGCCATCCCACCATTGAGAGGTAGGTAGCACCACCGTTGGAGGTGTTCGGGTCAATTCGAGGTTCGGGACATGGTGATCACCGGAGCAATGGGGAGACACCTTAGAAGCTACCCTCACGCCAGGTTCCCGGATCATGAGGACTTACTAAGACATCCTCTACTCGACGATCACCTTTCGAGGCAAGGCAACAGTGAGACGTACCCTAGGGGTGGTGTGTGATTCGTGTGTCATGTTCATTTGCATTTATCTTGTTCATGTCAAAGTGATCTATGCGTTTGTTTTTATTTCGTCATTCATTCTGGCATGCCATTATTTAACAGTTAAAAAGTGCGGGAAAGATAAAGTTCCTAAACTATTACAAAGGCGCGGGTCCACATCGCCAAATTACTCCAGGACCCGATTTGACAGAAAATAAAGAAATAAAATAAAGTGCGAGAAATTAAGTTTACACGGCTTTGGGAGAATTACATAAATATTTAAAAGAAGGAAATAAATAAAGTGCGCGAATTGGAATTAAAATTGAAAACGAGGGCGTTGGACCCTTTTTAATGAAATTAAATTAAATTATTAAATTAATTAAATTAAAAATGAAAAGAAACTATTTTTGAGGTTTTTTGGAGTTGTGAATTTTTAATGAGAAAGATTAACTGAAATCAAAATTAAATTAACCCTAATTCTATAACTTTTATTTATTAAGAAAAAATATTAAAGTTAAACCTAAATTAAACTAATTAATTAAAGCAATTTGGTTTATAAAAATGATAGTAAATAATTAATTATTAATGAAAAGAAAAGAAAAAGGATAAAAATTGATTAAAACCCTAATTCTACAAATTTTAAGTTTATTAGAAAAATATTAAGATTTAAACCTAAATTAAAAAAACTAAAATCAATTAATGATATTTATTTACAAAATATTAAAATAAAATATATTTTTTATTTTTATGACCTTTCTGATTTTTTTATTATTTTTATGTTTTTATGAAAATAAGTAAATTAAAGAATTAAAGGAAATTAATTAAAACAAAGAAAAGAAAAATATAAAAATAGAATAAAAGAAGCAAACCCTAGGGGGGTCTGTCCCCAAATTGGAGGGTTTTGTCCAGCAATCAGGCCCAATTATCCTTGGCCTTATTGACTTTCCAGGGCAGCATGCATACGCGTTGACTCCTGCCCATCATGTTCTTCCAATTATGGCCCTTTGATTCATCTCAGTAGGCACGTGGATGGCTTGATATTGTGGATGTATGGTGGACGCTAGCACTGAAACTGCACATAAGCGTTAATAGAAAAATAATATGGAAAGGGGTGGGGGACCTGGGATTCGAACCCAGGTCCCAGGGATTACCAGTAACACGCTTTGCCAACTGCTCCACACGCGCGTTTTGATTATATAATAATAAACAAATAATATAAGAGAAAATAAGAGTTAATGAACAATTCAGCGCGAAAATTCAAATCACCCTATCATTGCTGGACACTTCATCATCTTCTTCTTCGTTTTATTTTTTCCCTGAAACATGAAAAGGTTAGCGGGGGTTTTAAACCCCCCCAAAATATGCCATTCTCTAATAATAGCGAACAAGCCATGGGGCTGTATAAATTAGGCGCGAGGGGTGCGTTGTTTTCGTCCAAGCATGCTGATTTCAACCATGGCCTTGAAGTGTCTCAATTTTACAGTATTAAGAAACGCCTAATTTCAAGCTCAAAGAACCCTAGCATCCTTTAATGGTGATTCATCATATAACGCATGAAAACTCAATCAAAGCACACAGTTAGCTTTAGAATTAATCAAGGAACACAAATCAAACATTAAAAATGAATAAAGACGCATGAATCATGATGCAAGAATGTGAAAGAAATTCTGTACAGGACACGATTATTCTCACGTTTCTTGGTGTTAGGATGGATGGTTTTGATTTGAAAACCTTCCTTGAAGCCTCAAGAAGGTAATGGAACAAGTATTTTGGCTTGAATCGCCCTAGAACCTAGTTTTCAGTTTTGGAAAATTTGTCAAAAAACTCAAACTTGATAATGGATTTCTGGCGCAGCTTTCTGGTCATGAACATTAGGGTTGGCATTGGTATATATGTGTGAATGATTAGGGTTCAGAAATTGGTCCAAGGAATCAAGGAATTGATGAGAAAATATTTGATCTTTTATGCATATATTTTTTCAATCTTTTCATGCAAATTTGATTCAAATTGTGTCCAATCACCATGATTCTTTCTAAATCTGATTATGCACGAAATATTGAGTGTATTCCATGCATAAAAAGATTTAAAAACCTAAGTTTAGTATTTTCCACATATTTAATTTAATTAAATGAATTATTAATAATTAAAAATCCAAATAAATAAATAAAAATGATAAAAAACTTCCCTTTGGGCCAAATGGTCGTGCACATGCCTTGGATGATGAATTGTGGAAGAAAAAGAGGCCCATTAGCATTTTTAAGACATTTGAAGCAATGTTGACTTTTCAAAATATCCAAAAATTTCCCAACTTCCACAAGGCATAACTTGCTCGATTTTTAAGATTTGCTCATGTTCTTGGACATTTTGGAAAGGTCTTTGAGTCCTCTAACCAATTCCTTTAGTCCCATGTCATTTTGATTTACCAATCTCAAGTTATGGTCTTTGACTTAAAGTCCTTTTTTGTTGACTTTTGAAAATGACCTATAATGTTGAAATTGATAAATTTTTGTGAGAGCATTTCTTGGACTTGAAGTGTGAAGAGGAGTTGTAGAAAATGCCATTCTCTTCAAAATGAGCTTTGGATGGAATTTTTCTGATAAACCATGTGGAAGTTATGCCTTGGTCAAGTTACAGTTGACTTTTTCAACTGTCCAAATATGGAAACTTTTGCATCTTGAGACTTTTTGAGCCAAGCTTTGAGAATCATGATCAAGCATTGATCAAATGATGTTTGTGGCTTCAAAATGAGATGTTGACCAAAAATTTGAACTTTTGACTGTCAAATGACCATTTTGCCCCTGCAGTTGACTGTAGTGCAGTTAGGGTTTTTGACTATGCAATTTTGTGCTGTAAGTCTTGAAACTTGGTATGAGGATGCTTGACCATGTTTATAGGCATGTGGGACTTGATTGGTCCCTTGGAAACTTCATTTACTTTGTCAGAACCAAAACCCTAGTTTTGACTGTTAGGAGGCCCTTGAACTGCACAACCCTTGGGGAGATTTTGAAGCTTTGACTTGGCAAGTCTTGAAGAATATGGGAGGGCAAATTTTGGGGTACAACAGTTGCCCCTGTTCAATCTTCTTAGACCTGAGGATGCAGATTGGCTGACGTGCCTTTCGCAATCCGAAGGTGGAAGATGATTGAACACTAGAGTGCCCAGAAATTTACGCTCACATAGTAGTGTAATATGGGGAATGGGCTTATAGATGCCATTTGGAGATTGATGAATAGGATGATGGGCTTATAGATGCCATGCTAAGAGATGATGGACGGTGGATGGGCTTATAGATGCCATCTGGATGTTGATCGCGTAAGAGATTCCTTAGCGAGAAGTGGCGTACCTGCAAAAGAAAAAATGATTACCTGGCCTGTTACAGGAGCTGGTCTTCAAATTCTTTGCGTAGATGTATCCTGACTGGTTACAGGAGCTGGATCTGGAGCTTCAAACGGGGATGAATGAACCAGGGATGGTTACTACCTCAACATGAACGGTGAGAGAACCTTGGATGATTACAACCTCAACAGGAACGCTGAGAGAACCATAGGCGACTTCAACCTCAACAGTAATCATTGAGAGAATCTTGGACGACTTCAACTTCAACAGTAACGCTGAGCGAATCTGGGGATGATTACTACCTCCCCAGTATCGGGGAGAGAACCATAGGCGACTACAACCTCAACAGCAATCATTGAGAGAATCTTGGACGACTTCGACTTCAACAGTAACGCTGAGCGAATCTGGGGATGATTACTACCTCCGCAGTATCGGGGAGAGAACCATAGGCGACTACAACCTCAACAGTAATCATTGAGAGAATCTTGGATAACTTCTACTTCAATAGTAACGCTGAGAGAACTTGGGATGATTACTACCTCCGCAGTATCGGGGAGAGAACCATAGGCGACTACAACCTCAACAGCAATCATTGAGAGAATCTTGGACGACTTCAACCTCAACAGTAATCATTGAGAGAATCTTGGGTATCTTCTACTGAGTCTTTATCAGGAAAATCTGTTAGGGGTCGATTTAACTGGACTAGAGAAGGCCTTGGACTGGATAAGAAACAGAAAATCTTAGGGTCGATTTAACTGAACCGGTCTAGGTCTTGATGTCTTCAACTGGATAAGACACAGGGAGATCTTAGGGTCGATCTGACTGAACCAGAGAAGGCCTTGGACTGGATAAGAAACAGCAAAATCTTAGGGTCGATTTAGCTGAACCGGTCTAAGTCTTGAAACGTAGCTGAGAACTTAACTGGGTCTTTCCTGAAAGGTAAAGGTCAGTCATATGCAATGCATGATATGAATCAAGCAATGATGTTCTCAACATAAATGAGATTTGTAAGATATGATGCGTATATGCATGCTATAATGATGTATGGAAGTGCGATGTTTATGAATATGTGTTTGTCATCTAGGAAAGTAAATCCTTGACGGGTGCCGGGAAGTCACTCCTGGGCTGATGTTTGAAGAATAGATTTTTGCTTCCGCTAGGGATGACAGTTGCAAGAATACCGGTTAGGAGGAGATAACTCCGTTGGGGAATAACCTTGGCGAATGGGTTACTCTGCGGGCCGAAAAGTACTCTAGCGATTTTGCTGGGAAGTAATACTCTGTGGGGAGAGAGATACTTTGCTGAGTTGTTGATAATAACTTGCTGGGGATACCCTTGTTGTGTTGGAAGTGTTAATAGACTTCGCTGGGGGTAATAAGACTTCGTCGAGGACGCTCTTTCCGTGGCTTTTGGCTGAGGATAACCCAGTTATATCCTGGTAAGGAAATAACTCTTTGAATAAAGCCGGGGACGCGTTCATGCTCTGCGAGGATAAGCTTCCAGAATCTACTGGGGATAAGCTTACTGCTTGGGGAGATAGATTCCTACTTTCCTGGGGAAGCTGGATTGGACTCTCTTGGGGAAGCATTGAACTGTATTGGTTATGTTCTTCAACGGAACCTACCTTGATACCTTAGAGGACCGAACAATTAGATTGCCTAGGCAACTCTTTATTGCCCCTGTTTCTGAGGTGAGAGAGGAAGACCTGTGAGGTGCTGATAGTGGTTAAGGGTCAAACCTTCTTCAGGTAGGCAAATGACAAGATGATAGGACATAGTCGTACGCTTTAATCCCTAACTTTTGCCTGGACCGCCCTTTCGGGTTTTCAGTCCACCGGGATACCCATTTTTGCCCAAGCCGCCTTTTCAGGTTTTCGACTTGCCGGGTGTACAGATTTTTTCCATTTCATCCCTTATTTTTGCCCGAACCCTTTTGGTTCGCCGGGAAGCCCTTATTTTTGCCCAGGTGTGTCAACCTAGCGGGTCTTTGATTTTGCGTAGTATTTTTTTCCGACTATGTCCATGCTCTTAGAATGCAGGGAGGTGCCCCTGGCTTCTTGTGTTGCCATGTTACCAGAAGATGTCTGATCGTGCAAGATTCGTTGCTGGAGTGCCCCCAGTGACTCAGGCAGAGATTTGCCCCTACTGTTTGGCTTTTAAGAGATTCTCCGAATCTTGATTGGACTGCCCCAGATAACGGACCATGCTCATGCCATGCCCCTTGATTGGAAGTACTTCTGTTCATTAGGCATTCGTCGTGCGAATTTCTATGTTGTTCAAACAAAAGTCATATGCAAACACAGTTAGGTTAAAAATGCAAAGCTTATGTCTGTCTTGGAGATTTTGAAAGTGCATTCTCTTTCATAAAACAAGTGAATGTTTGTAAAACGTGATGTCAACTCATTATTTTATTGCGAGCCTTAAGGAGTCAGGATACCTTTCGTAACAGTATGCTTTCGAACTAACCCTTGCTTCAGCTAGGACTTTTAAGGGTTGTAACGTGGCTTGGTTCACGGTTTAAGAAACAAAGGATAAAGGCTCAAATTATTTGTACCCACCCGTTCCTCGTGATGTTCTTCAAACCTAAGCTCAGCTGATCGTGCGTTAGACCTTGCTCGAGTCTTTGCTCTGATTTTCCGGCGATGATTCGGATGTTGATAACTTATTTTGAATAGGCAGTCATTCCTTTTTTTGTTGAGGGTTTGTAAGACCTCTTTCTTGTCTGATTTTTGTTATCCCTTTCTTTTTTGCCTGAACTGTTCCCTTTTTGGAATTATAGTCAGCGGGATGCCCCAGTTTTGTAAGTCTCCTTCATGGGTTTTGACTTATTGGGCTTTCCATTTATGAGATAATGACTGCCTTTCTTTATTGATTATTCGGAACCATCACTGTCTTTCTTTGTTTTGTAAGGACCTCTTTGGTGCCATTCGTTATGCACTTGGATCAACTGAGAGACTACCCTGCCCCAGGTTATGATTAAGGGTTTTAAATTTCGAAAAGAAAAAACTCCTACTTCTTTGGCTCAGAGGGGTTGACGAGGGATTATCATCCTTATAACTCCAGTGTTTAGGGATTGAAACAATGCCTGTACCTCATCAGCGGGGTCTGTTCAAAAGCATACTGTAAAGATCGTGGTATCGTTTTCGTCATCCTCCCTCAAGAGGCTTAACATTATTAATCGAACGTTGATCATCAGAAAAAATATGAAAATAATTTGCGTATAGTGAATACGAATATATTGCTTCAAGACAGACATATGCGATGCATTAATGAAATAACAACGTTTAACATGAGTAAATGTTTAAACAAAAGAAAGTTACAACTTGAAAATCCTAATGAACAAAAGGTCTTTTCATCTCAATGCTTGTCACTTCAAATGGTGAGCCTTGGAGGGATGGTAGAAAAATTCAGCCTGACCATCTTGCGAGAACTCCAGTGCTCCTTCATCAATCAGGTCCTGGATCTTGTTCCTCAGAGCCCAACACTCATTTGTATCATGTCCTGGACAGGCAGAGTGGTAGGCACACCTTTTATTGGGATCATAAGCAGGATGTGCTGTGTTGGGGTTCTGGGGATGAGCCCTTAATGTGATCAGATTCAATCTCAACAGGCGTTGCAAAGCTTGAAACAGCAACTTGTTGAGCAGGGTGAATTGCATCCTGGACTTGTCTGGCTGAAGCCGGTGAGATTGATGCTGAATTTGTGACACTGGAGCCATTTGAGGAGCTCTCCCCTTATCTCCTTGTCTCAAAGGTGGTTGAACGATGACTGGCTTTTCAACCCTAGATGTTTGCCCCAGTTGGTTACCCCGAAGCAGTTGGTTGACGAGGACTCCGAGCTCTTCTTGTCTTTGAGCTAAGCCTTGAATGATAGTCACCTGCCCCAGCATTTGGGCTTTCATTATATCCATTTCAGCTTGCATATGTTTCAGCCGTTCATCCTCAACACTGTTCCTGACTAGAGTCTCCATGAGAAGTGTCCTTAGCTCCTCCTGCCCATTGGATAGATTCAGGAGGATTTCCCCAAACCGAGTCTCTTGAGCAAGAAGGTCCTGGTTATCTTGTTGGGAAGCCATTGCTGAAATAAACAGCGGGAAAGGTAAGTGACCTGCAACAAGGGTACCTATTATGCAATGATGTGTATGACATGCATGTAATGTTTTCAAGAACCTCGCGGGATAAACAAGAGATTTTGTTAGAACTTGGGTCCGGTAGCTTGATTGAAGGAACTCCATGTTGCTGAGAATCCTTCTTCAAGGGTCAAGGCTCACCATCTCGAGTGGGTCATAGCCTCTGACAACTTTGGCTAGAGGAAAGTAAATCCTCTTTGCCCCTTGCTAGATGTTTGATTCATCATGACCTGCATCACAAGCCCTTGAGATCCTTGAAATGGGTTAGGATGTATGCAATGGTATGATGTTATGTTATGCATGGGGTAAGGTGAGTAACCCTGTTATGAGTCCCAATTAAGGACTGCAAACCAAAATCTGCAAGAAACTAGTCTGCAAGAAACTCAGTACACTCTGTTATAAGCCCTAATTAAGGACTATAAACGAGACCTGCAAGAAACTCAATACACTCCGTTATGAGTCCTAATTAAGGACTATAAGCAAAACCTGCAAGAAACTTAGTAAACCCTGTTATGAGTCCCAATTAAGGACTATGAACAAAACCTGCAAGAGACTCAAGTGTCAGATAACAAGCATGCAAGTAATCAAGTTTGAAGGCACACAAGTCACACAAGAGAAACCCTTAGAGTTCAGGCCAGCATGGGGTCTGGGTATTACCCTCTTGAAGTTGGTGGGCTCAACCTGTCCTATCAGAAGTAACCGGGTTCTAAGGGTCCCAATATCACTGGATTGCTTTCATTGTTCATCTTTTCGATTTAGCCACTAAACTGGCGACCGAAATATTCCAGGAAAGCAACCCTCAATTGAGTGTAGTATCGAGTATCAACCAACCTCGGACTGCACCAAAGTTAGTTATCTCACTACCCTAAAGAGGCCAAGATAGTTCAATTAAGGTTCCTAAGGTCTGTTGATGCTTCACGACACCACGCGGAGGCCCCGTACTCTCCTTGACTGAACTCAAGGGTTATCGGTACACACCGAAGTGCCACATCAACGTAGCAGACTGCTTCAACCATGTCGGTATACCCCGCACAGTTCCCTCACAGTCTTGTTGCTACTTTCTAAGAAGGTATCCCCCAGATTCGGGCTAGGATCTATAGAACTCCCAAGACAGTACCCATAATAATAAAGCAAACAATTCAGACAATTGAAAACACAAGTGATCTTAGTCCTAAGGTACACCTCACTTTATAAGAATATCCCCAGCAGATTCGCCAGTTCTGTGATCGGTGGATCTGGAACTGACTGTTTAATGCTGGTTCGCGAAATGTCGCGGAAGCAAGAGTCGCCACCGTCTTTTATTTTCTCCAAATGGAAAGGACAAAAGCACAGAAAAATTCCTTAAAGAGATTGCTCTCGGTTCGGGAGGTAGGTTATAGAAAGGGAAGGTGTTAACACCCTTTCTATCCATGGTTATCCATGGGCTCTTAGATACTTGCTCATTTGTGTTTTCAAAAATGGTTTGCTTGCTTTTCAATGTGGGTTTTAAAAAAAAAGGTCTCTTTGAAAATTCCAGTTCGACTCTTGTATCGGTCCTCAAGAGTGTTTGAAAAATTGCTTTCGAAAGCTTTTTGAAAAGGTGTCAGTGTGAAAAGTATTTTTGATTTGTTTTGAAATTAGAGCAAGTATCTAGAGTTGTCTACCCACCCTAAGGAATTCGTCTGCGTAAATGTCCTTTAAAGTAGTGCCATCCCACCATTGAGAGGTAGGTAGCACCACCGTTGGAGGTGTTCGGGTCAATTCGAGGTTCGGGACATGGTGATCACCGGAGCAATGGGGAGACACCTTAGAAGCTACCCTCACGCCAGGTTCCCGGATCATGAGGACTTACTAAGACATCCTCTACTCGACGATCACCTTTCGAGGCAAGGCAACAGTGAGACGTACCCTAGGGGTGGTGTGTGATTCGTGTGTCATGTTCATTTGCATTTATCTTGTTCATGTCAAAGTGATCTATGCGTTTGTTTTTATTTCGTCATTCATTCTGGCATGCCATTATTTAACAGTTAAAAAGTGCGGGAAAGATAAAGTTCCTAAACTATTACAAAGGCGCGGGTCCACATCGCCAAATTACTCCAGGACCCGATTTGACAGAAAATAAAGAAATAAAATAAAGTGTGAGAAATTAAGTTTACACGGCTTTGGGAGAATTACATAAATATTTAAAAGAAGGAAATAAATAAAGTGCGCGAATTGGAATTAAAATTGAAAACGAGGGCGTTGGACCCTTTTTAATGAAATTAAATTAAATTATTAAATTAATTAAATTAAAAATGAAAAGAAACTATTTTTGAGGTTTTTTGGAGTTGTGAATTTTTAATGAGAAAGATTAACTGAAATTAAAATTAAATTAACCCTAATTCTATAACTTTTATTTATTAAGAAAAAATATTAAAGTTAAACCTAAATTAAACTAATTAATTAAAGCAATTTGGTTTATAAAAATGATAGTAAATAATTAATTATTAATGAAAAGAAAAGAAAAAGGATAAAAATTGATTAAAACCCTAATTCTACAAATTTTAAGTTTATTAGAAAAATATTAAGATTTAAACCTAAATTAAAAAAACTAAAATCAATTAATGATATTTATTTACAAAATATTAAAATAAAATATATTTTTTATTTTTATGACCTTTCTGATTTTTTTGTTATTTTTATGTTTTTATGAAAATAAGTAAATTAAAGAATTAAAGGAAATTAATTAAAACAAAGAAAAGAAAAATATAAAAATAGAATAAAAGAAGCAAACCCTAGGGGGGTCTGTCCCCAAATTGGAGGGTTTTGTCCAGCAATCAGGCCCAATTATCCTTGGCCTTATTGACTTTCCAGGGCAGCATGCATACGCGTTGACTCCTGCCCATCATGTTCTTCCAATTATGGCCCTTTGATTCATCTCAGTAGGCACGTGGATGGCTTGATATTGTGGATGTATGGTGGACGCTAGCACTGAAACTGCACATAAGCGTTAATAGAAAAATAATATGGAAAGGGGTGGGGGACCTGGGATTCGAACCCAGGTCCCAGGGATTACCAGTAACACGCTTTGCCAACTGCTCCACACGCGCGTTTTGATTATATAATAATAAACAAATAATATAAGAGAAAATAAGAGTTAATGAACAATTCAGCGCGAAAATTCAAATCACCCTATCATTGCTGGACACTTCATCATCTTCTTCTTCGTTTTATTTTTTCCCTGAAACATGAAAAGGTTAGCGGGGGTTTTAAACCCCCCCAAAATATGCCATTCTCTAATAATAGCGAACAAGCCATGGGGCTGTATAAATTAGGCGCGAGGGGTGCGTTGTTTTCGTCCAAGCATGCTGATTTCAACCATGGCCTTGAAGTGTCTCAATTTTACAGTATTAAGAAACGCCTAATTTCAAGCTCAAAGAACCCTAGCATCCTTTAATGGTGATTCATCATATAACGCATGAAAACTCAATCAAAGCACACAGTTAGCTTTAGAATTAATCAAGGAACACAAATCAAACATTAAAAATGAATAAAGACGCATGAATCATGATGCAAGAATGTGAAAGAAATTCTGTACAGGACACGATTATTCTCACGTTTCTTGGTGTTAGGATGGATGGTTTTGATTTGAAAACCTTCCTTGAAGCCTCAAGAAGGTAATGGAACAAGTATTTTGGCTTGAATCGCCCTAGAACCTAGTTTTCAGTTTTGGAAAATTTGTCAAAAAACTCAAACTTGATAATGGATTCTGGCGCAGCTTTCTGGTCATGAACATTAGGGTTGGCATTGGTATATATGTGTGAATGATTAGGGTTCAGAAATTGGTCCAAGGAATCAAGGAATTGATGAGAAAATATTTGATCTTTTATGCATATATTTTTTCAATCTTTTCATGCAAATTTGATTCAAATTGTGTCCAATCACCATGATTCTTTCTAAATCTGATTATGCACGAAATATTGAGTGTATTCCATGCATAAAAAGATTTAAAAACCTAAGTTTAGTATTTTCCACATATTTAATTTAATTAAATGAATTATTAATAATTAAAAATCCAAATAAATAAATAAAAATGATAAAAAACTTCCCTTTGGGCCAATGGTCGTGCACATGCCTTGGATGATGAATTGTGGAAGAAAAAGAGGCCCATTAGCATTTTTAAGACATTTGAAGCAATGTTGACTTTTCAAAATATCCAAAAATTTCCCAACTTCCACAAGGCATAACTTGCTCAATTTTTAAGATTTGCTCATGTTCTTGGACATTTTGGAAAGGTCTTTGAGTCCTCTAACCAATTCCTTTAGTCCCATGTCATTTTGATTTACCAATATCAAGTTATGGTCTTTGACTTAAAGTCCTTTTTTGTTGACTTTTGAAAATGACCTATAATGTTGAAATTGATAAATTTTTGTGAGAGCATTTCTTGGACTTGAAGTGTGAAGAGGAGTTGTAGAAAATTCCATTCTATTCAAAATGAGCTTTGGATGGAATTTTTCTGATAAACCATGTGGAAGTTATGCCTTGGTCAAGTTACAGTTGATTTTTTCAACTGTCCAAATATGGAAACTTTTGCATCTTGAGACTTTTTGAGCCAAGCTTTGAGAATCATGATCAAGCATTGATCAAATGATGTTTGTGGCTTCAAAATGAGATGTTGACCAAAAATTTGAACTTTTGACTGTCAAATGACCATTTTGCCCCTGCAGTTGACTGTAGTGCAGTTAGGGTTTTTGACTATGCAATTTTGTGCTGTAAGTCTTGAAACTTGGTATGAGGATGCTTGACCATGTTTATAGGCATGTGGGACTTGATTGGTCCCTTGGAAACTTCATTTACTTTGTCAGAACCAAAACCCTAGTTTTGACTGTTAGGAGGCCCTTGAACTGCGCAACCCTTGGGGAGATTTTGAAGCTTTGACTTGGCAAGTCTTGAAGAATATGGGAGGGAAAATTTTGGGGTACAACACGCACCAAAGCCGGTCATCTCACTACATCCTAAAAGGCCAAGTTGGTCAAGTAAAGATTCTGAAAGTCCATTAGTGCTTCATGACATCACTCAGCGGTCCCGTATTCTCTTTGATTGACTCAAAGGCTACCGGTACCCACAAATATGTCGCACTAATATAGTATTGCTTAGACCATGTCGGTATACCCCGCACAGTTTCCACAACGTATTGCTATTTACCTATGAATGTTTCCCAAATTCGGGTAGAGGATTCAAACCCAAACAATAGAACCGAAGTATAAAGCAAACATGTCAAGCAAGATAAGCATGTAAAGGTGATCTAAAACCCTAAGGTAACCCCACTTTTATAAATTCCCCAGCAGAGTCGCCAGTTCTGTAATGCGGTGGGAGAACTGACTTGAGGTTTTGCGTTTGTGTTTGCAAATGTTGCGGTTTAGCAAGAGTCGCCACCGACTTTTATTTTATCAAAAAGGAAAGGTAAAAAAGCACAAGAAAGACCTTTGAGATTGTTTTTGGGTTCGGGGGGTAGATTATGAAAAGGGAAGGTGATAGCACCCTTTTCATCCATGGTTTTCCATGGGCTCTTAGTTACTTGTTTTATATCACTTGCTTTGCTTTTTCAATTGTTTGAAATGGTGCTTTGTGTGATTTTGAAAGTATTTTGAAAAGAGGCCTTTGTTTAGGCAATCTTTGTAATGATTCTTGTTTGTAAGAATGTATACAAAGATGTTTGTCTTTTGAAAAATGTTTCAAAGTTTGAAAGTTGTTTGGAAATTGTTTTGGAAATGTGTGTGTGTTTGAAAATAGCAAGGATTGTTTTTGAAATGATCAAGTAACTAGAAGCTTATCTACCTACTCAAAAGTCTTTCCTATACATTTTTATTCCTTTGATATTGTTGATCTACTATTGTTTTAGTAGATAACCTTATCTTTGGATGTTGAACGGGACGGGCGTGGGTCATTGTATGACCATGATAACAATATTTCCAAGTATCTTAGCAAGTTTTGAGGGACTAAGATCATCTTTGTTTAGGCAACCAAGATAGCGTCATCGAGGGACTATGATCTTTTGTTTTGTTTTGTTTTGCCAAGATACCTAGCATGCATACCATGGTCATGTTTTAAGGCAACCAAGTGGGTGAAACCCTAGGGGTGTTGTGTGCAAGGTGTTGTCATTTTTCATGCATTTTGTCTTGTATTTAGGTCATGCTATTTGTTTGATTTTTGTCTTATCATACAAACCCTAGTTTTACTAAACATGCATATAATGCGATAAATTGCGTAAAGTAAATCTAAGCTATTACAACAAGATTATGGGAGGGGGGATACAAGTTTGGAATGGGGATATTTGCACAAAATAAAATCCTAATTCACTGTTACAACCCAATTGAATTTATTGTACAATAAATAAATAAACAATTATTTAAATACGCAATAAAATGTAAATATGCAAAAAATGTTTTGTAATTGTTTTATGTATGAGAAAATAAAATTATCTAAGTCCTAAAAATAAGAAAAATAATGTTATTATTTTTGAAAGGGGAAACCCTAATTTTTAATTTTAAAAGAAAATATGTTTTCTATTATTATTTTATTCATTTATGTACAAGAAAAATAATAATAATAATATATACAAATATTAAAAAATAAATATGTATGAAAAATAAATATTTAATGTGTATAAAATAATAAAATAAAATATTAAGTATTTTATTATTATTTACAAGTTTATTTAAGAAAATAAATTCTATAAACCTAATAAACAATTTTTATGCCAAAAAAATAATAAAAATAGTAAAATAAAATGCAAAAAATAAAGAAAATATTTTTTGTGATTTTTAATTTTCAGAAAAAATAAATGCAAGTCAAAATATAAAATATGCAAGAAAATATAAAAAATAAAAGAAAATGGTCAAGGGGGGTGTAAAAGTAAACATGGGGGTGTGGAAAACAACAGGCCCAAGGCGCCAGGCCCAGGCAGCCTTTATCCCTGTCCTCCAGCCAACGAATCTGCGCGCGTTTGCCTTCAAATCCTGTTCTTGCTCATGCTTGCATAAAATAAAAACTCATAACATAAAAAGTGTAGCTTGTGAACTCACGATTCTAATGATATAAAATTCATGACCTAACTCTCAAAGATCAGGGAGAATTTTAATGGCCCTAATTTCTGACCTAGTTTTTTCAGCATGTTCAACAACCAAATACTCTTAGCTTAGTTAATATAAATGGAAAGTGTGCAGATGTACAACTTAAGCATGTTAAGGAAAACATCTTTGCTTCACAAATCGTGACCTAAGGATGCCTAAATAGAGAGATAGAAACTTGAAAAATACCTTGTTCAGTTGAGTTTGGATATGACAATTTGGGGACTTTGAGTGAGGCCTGAAGATTGTGTGAGCTTCCTTGAAGTTCCCTCAACCTTTTCCAATGCTCAGCTTGCCTTGTAGATGCCTGAATCTCCCTGTAGAAGTCAACCTGCAAACCTTCAAAATGAAAATGGTGAAGCTTGAAACAGGGCACACAGTTCCTAGACAAGGGCCTGGACAATTTAGATGTGATGTATGGAAGGTGTTTCAAAGATTGAAAGGTAAAACGCACGAGCCAAAATGAAGTTGGCTTGGGTTCTGCAGAAGATGCCCTGTTTGGGCAGAAACTTGAGTTTTTTGTGTTTGAGGGTGTTTGGGATGCTATGGATTCGTGCTTAGGCTTGTTACAAAGTTCTGAGATCGTTTGAAATGAAGCCAAGGCTTGCCTTTAACAGATACACAAGTTGTATTGACTTTTGCAAGTTTGCTTGCTTTTGAAGAAAGTTGAAGTGACAATGCTCAAAAGCTTGTACTTGCTAGTTCCTTAGCTGATAAGAGTTGGTAAACATGCCTGATAACTATGGATCTTGTTTGCAACAAAAGATCAGGTCCATGGCTCAAGATTTGAAAAGTTGTAAAAAGCATGCTTCATCAAAGTAGTATTGTGAACTTTATGCCATTTTTGGATTAATTCAATGTACAATGCTCAAAAGATAAAAATAAAGCCATTGTCCACTGAATTAGAATTCAATTATGGAGTGTAGAAAGGATTAGGACCTGTAATACCAAGTACAAGCATGTTTGAAACTGATTTGCAACTTGTAACATTGTGAAAATGCCTTGAACAAAAGTGATAAATTGCCATTTTCTCTTCTTCGATTATCCCTAACCACAAATGAACTTGGAGAGTTCTTGGACATTTTGGAAAGCTTGTAACATGATCTAAAATCCATCTTTGAAATGAATTTTGATATTCCTCTTGGAACTAGGTGAAAAGTTGCCATGAAGTTAGGTCAAAAATCTGCCTAAATTAGGGCAAAATTTTACTAAGTTAAAAAGTTTATGGACCCTTATTCACAAAATCATAACTTGAGATACAAGAATCTTTTGGGAAAACTTTGTGAATAAAAGTTGTATATTTCATGGAGGAATACAACTTTCATGTTGGAAATTTTCTTTGAATCCAATTGCATCATGGTGAAAAAGTTGTGGAAAGTTGGGAAAAAATAAGAAATTTCCATAACTTAGAAAAATTCTAAGTTATGAAAAATTTCAAATTAAAACCCTAATTTTCAATTTTAGGTTTCTTGGTCAACAAGTTTCACATTTTGACCTATCTTGATGAATTATGACCCTTGGCACTTGATTTTGACCAAAAAGTCAAAGTTTGACTTTTCAGTGTATAATTGATTTTTATCAGTTGACTGAAAATTCATCTGTCAATCCTATGCATTTGAGATCTTTTGAACTATGTGATTAGATCAAGATAATGCTATTGAGTCCTTGAAATCATGCTTGAACCCAATTGGTCATTGGCTAGGTTAAAAATCAGAAATTGCCCCTTCTCAGTCAAAACCCTAATTTTGACCATTTTTCCCTTTTGATGATCTGATCAAATTTCTTGAGGAGTTGTGGTCCAAACTTGATCAAATGACACATAGGAACCTATAATGTTGTTTTGGATAAAAAATTATGAAGTTTGACTGTAAATTGGCCATGGTTGACTTTTTCCCCAATACAGCTGATTTTTAGGTCAACTGTCCAATTGACTGGGCAAAAATGTGATTCAAGGTTTGAAACTTGATATGAGAAATCTTAGGGGTCCAAGATGGTGTATGAGAGTCACATGAAGCATTGATGGTCCAAAAATCCTTGTGCAAACTCAAACCCTAATTTTGGGTTATCAGTGCAAGGTGAGATGTCTTGAGCTGACCAAACCCTAATCCTGTCTGGAGTCCAAGAAGTCTTGTGAGGAAAAATCTTGATAAATGAGAGGACAAATTTTGAGGTACAACACCTATTAACTATTACATCCCGTATAACAGTTACATAAATATAAAATGCAAAAGGAAATAAACGCGCGACAAATGAAAACACGTTCTAAAACCTAGAGGAAAAATATTTTTGGTTGTTTTTGTTTTAAAAAAAGTTAGATTAATTATTCTAAAGTCTAATTAGAAAAATTAAAGTTAATTAAGAAAAATAGTCTAAGCCTTTTTTTATTAGGAAAGAATATAATGAAATTAATCCTAAATTCTAATTTACTTGTAATTTTGAAAGAAAAAAGGTTAAAGTTAATTAAATAATTAATTTTAGAAACTAATTATTTAATTTAAAAAAAACTAAATCCTATTATTTTTTGTGATTTTAGATTATTTGATTAATTAAATAAATGAAGAAAATAAATTAGAAAAAAAATTAAGCAAAAAACATTGACAAAAAAATGCAAATGGGCCAAGAGAGTAGCAATTGGGGGGGGGGGGGGGGTGTTGAGTTGAATTTGCATTAGGCCCACCATGTGAAGGCCGAAACTAGCACTTGATCCTGTGTAGGCACGTTTGGAGAGTCCATGATGGGGACTACTTGTTGGAGGCACTGGATCCAGGTTGAGTATGATCTGATGGTGCTGATGGTAGGGTGCATGGTGAACCCCTGGCTAATGCATGCACCAAATCTGCATTTTATAATTGTTAGAAAAATAATATGCTGGACCTGGGACTCGAACCCCGACCCTCTCCCTTATACACACGCCTCATCACTATCTAAGCTGCCTTGCCATTCGTAATACAAAACAAAACCAAAATGTTATATACAAAAACAAGTCATTATTTGGGAAATAAAAAAACCCGCACCATTATTCAAACTGGCCAATCAGAGGCTAACACACTTCATCTCCTACCTCCCTCCGTCGTCTTAGGTAAAACATCTATAGTGACCGTTTTCACTTGTCACTATAGCACCTGTAATTTCAAAAAACCTTAATACGTAACAAAAATGAATTTGGAGGCCATGGGTTGATTGCTCCCAACCTCCTGAGCAAGATGATGTCCTTAGTTTGGGCTAATTTTAGCCATTGTGAAAAATCCCAATTTAGAGGTTCAAACCCTAAAAATGGTAATATATGATTCCGGCTCCCAAACTGCAATCAAACTAAACCAAAAGCTTGCAAATGCTCAAAAGGTTAAACTTGCATGGTTAAAACACATAGATATTGTGTGAATTGTATAAAACGAATTTTGAAAAATGAGGCAAACTGTGATGAATGTAGAGTGCGTTTAGCGAGGCTTCAAGGCTTGGTAATGGTTGGGACAGCTTCAGGGAACCTCCCAGAAGTGATTAGGATCCTTGGTTTGGACTGAGGGAGGCTAGAACTCAAAATTCGAGTTTGACAACTTTGAATTTTTTTGCAAAATGTGCAGGGGTTCTCCAGGCTCTGTGTGCTTGTTTGGAGCTAGCAAATTCCTTCTTTATATAGAGAGGAGTGGGGAGACATGAAAACTAATGTTTATAACAGCCATAGACAAACATTTGAATGCCATGAATACAAATATGTAACCTTGGCCAAAGTTATGGGATTTTGTCTATTTTTCAAACTTGCATGAATGTGGACATGTTGGCCTTGTTATACACGAAAATTGGGACCCCTCCGTGCATTAAAACAAGCCTTAAAAATATAATTTGTAATAATCTTGATTTATTTTATTTTTAATTAAATAAAATTAATATAAAATGCAAATAAAATCAAGACTATGCAAAAATGGTTTTAGGAGTCCTCTATACTCTTAGGAAGATGTTTGAAGTCCAAGAAAATGAGCCATTGCCTTAAAAAACTCAAATTTGCTCAATGCACATTTCTTGAAATTTCCCAAATTTTCCTAACTTGGGCAAACCATAACTTGCTCAATTTTTATCTTATGATGATGATCTTTGACTTTTTGTAAAGCCCAAGATGCCTAATTCAAACCCTCTTTTTATAAATTTTGCATTTGAAGAAGTTATGTTGATGTTAAAGGTCTTGGAAAAAAGTGGCTTTTATTGACTTTCTAAAAATGACCTGTAATGTATGAATTTTTATCTTTCAAATGGTGTATTTCTTGAACTTGAGGTATGAAGAGAAGTTGTAGGGAATTGGATTCTCTTCAAAATGAGCTTTGGTTGGAAAGTTTATGATAAAGTATGAGAAAGTTATGCTTGGTCAAAGTTTGGTTGACTTTTCCTTGAGAAACCCTAATTTGCCATTTTTGACTTTTGATGAATTAGGAGCATTTCTTGAGGAATCATGACCAACCCTTGATCAAATGATGGATATCACTTCAAAATCTTGATGTTGACCAAAAATCTTGAAGTTTGACTGTACATGGGCCATAGTTGACTTTTGACCTAACACAGTTGATTTTCCAATACTTGAGCAATTGACTGAGCAAACTTGTTGTTCAAGGCATGAAATTTGGCATGGATGATCTTGAGGACATATTAGGACAATGCAGAACATTTTGGATCCTAGGAGCTCAACCATCTTGATGAAAATTGAAACCCTAGTTGGGAGTTCATTGCCTTAGGAGGAGAATTGCCTGGTCAATTCTTGATCAACCTTGAGCAATTGAGAAACTCTAGGAGTATGTCTTGTGTGAAAATGGGAGGATAAATTTTGGGTTACAACAGTTGCCCCTGTTCAATATTCTTAAACCTGAAGATTTAGATTGGCTTGTTTGCCTTTCGTGATCTGAAGGTGGAAGATGATTGAACACTAGTGCCCAGAAATTTGCACTCGCCCGAAGTGAGACTGCTGGTGAATAATATCGGGAATGGGCTTACAGATGCAATTTGGAAAAGATGACAGAATACTATCGGATATGAGCTTAAAGATTCTATCCAAGGAATATGATAGAGATTTGTCGGAGATGGGCTTAAAGATGCCATCCAAAACAGATGCTGACTTCGTAAGAAGTCTCTTTGTGGGGATTCTTGTTCCTGCTGTCCGAGGAGGAGTCCGTTAGGGAATATTTTTTAGGGGAATAGAGTCTAGGAGCTTCGGTTGTCCATTATTCTATTGGGGATTCATCCCTTGATTGAAGAGACGGAAGTGAACTACTATCTGGTCAGGATCCAGGCTTCACAGTGACTTGCTTAGGATGATAAGGTTGACTGCTATCTGGTTGTATTCCAAGATTCATAATGACTTACCGGGGAAATGAGATTAAACTGTTATCTGGTTGTACTCTAGGCTTTGCAGTTTCTCAAACTGGAATGGAAATCATAAAAATCTTAGTGTTGATTTAACTGAACCAGAGAAAGGATCTATTGGAAAAGAATTTGTAACAAATCAATGGTCGATTCAAACTGAACCAACAGAGATCTTGATTCATCTTTGACTGGATAAGAATCAGAAAAAATCTTTGTGTCGATTTAACTGAACTAGAAAAAGGTCTACCAGAAAAGAATCAGTAACAAATCAATGATCGATTCAAACTGAACCATGAAAGGTATTGGTTTACCTTTGACTGGATAAGAATCAGAAAAATCTTAGTGTCAATTTAACTGAACCAGAAAAAGGTTTTGGATCATCTTCAACTGGAATAGGAATCAAAGAGATCTTAGAGTCTATCTGACTGAACCAGAGAAGGTCTTGAATTAACTTTGACTGGAATGGAAATCAGAAGAATCTTAGGATCGATTCAACTGAACCAGACAAAAGTCTTGGAATATCTTAAATAGGAATAGGAATCAGAGAGGTCTTAGTGGCGATCTGACTGGACAAGGGAAGGTCTTGAACTAACTTTGACTGGAATGGAAATCAGAAGAATCTTAGGATCGATTTAACTGAAC
This sequence comes from Vicia faba, assembly GCA_948472305.1. Taxonomy (NCBI): domain Eukaryota; kingdom Viridiplantae; phylum Streptophyta; class Magnoliopsida; order Fabales; family Fabaceae; genus Vicia; species Vicia faba. Next base: position 551,157,528 of record OX451736.1, on the reverse strand, counting down.
TAGACAAAAGTCTTGGAATATCTTCAACTGGAATAGAAATCAGAGAGATCTTAGTATCGATCTTACTGAACCAGATAATGTCTTGTGAGGGCATCTTTCCAAGGGAATTGCTGAAATAGTCCTTCACCAGACGTGGCTTTTGAGAAGACTACCAGGTCACATAAGTGGCAGTGTTTGTTGATTTGATCTTTCCCTGAAAAAGGTAAAGAGTTATTCATATGCAATGTCATGATGTATGAAATGCATTGTGATGACGTTCTCAAAATAAATGAGATTATGCTGTATGCGGTGTGTATGTGCATGCCATGATGTATGAATATGGAATGCTATTGTGACATTTCTTAGAATAAATGAGATTATATTATATGCGATGTATATGTGCATGCCATGATGTATGAAGTGCATTGTGATGATGTTCTCAAAATAAATGAGATTATGCTGTATGTGGTGTGTATGCGCATGCCATGATGTATGAATATGGAATTCTACTATGATGTTTCTTAGTATGGGAGAGTAAATCTCGGACTGCTGCTGAAGAGTGTTGGGAATCTGAATCTTACATTTCTGCTGGGGATGATGAATGGAGATGATTTTCCAGGGATTTCCTCTTTCTGTTTGAGAATACTTTACTAGGGATTGACTCTGCTTGAGAATAACTCTATGGAGGGAGGATGCTTTGTTGGAAGATTTTGCCGATGTAGAGAAATAAACTATGTTGGGGAATGAGCTTCCGTAGTTGGAGAAATAAACTCTACCCGGGAGGAGGTTTTATGAACTGTTTAAGACTATAAAGCTCGGATGGGGAACACATATTTTAGCTCTTGACTGGAGAAAGTAATTTCTGCTTGGGGAAGGAGAGATCAAAACTTTGGTTGTTTCTACTCTATAGGGAATATAGACGTCACGGGGTTGTATGTAACAGTGACTTTGTCTCAAACTGTCTCTGCCCTTGTACCATGCTGGACAGAGTAACTGTCGGGGCTACAAATTATTTTTTAGACTTCACCCTATTTCTTAAAGTCATTAGCAACTGTCTTTCTATTTTTTTATGCAAGTATTTTTGAACAGTAATCAAATACACATGTCAAAAATAAATCACTGGACGTTTTTGCAAAATAAAATAGAAAAAAGAAAACAAATGGTTTTGTACTTTTAAGGAATGATTTGTATTGATTTTTGAAGTTCACCTATAACATGCATTTTGTACAACGAGGCTGACGTTCTAGTAGGAGAATGCAACCGTAAAGAATTAACTATACAAAATAGTGTACAAAGAGGAGAAAACAACTATGTGTAATAATCACATTGAGTTTCAATTCTGCTATTACCCCTATGTCCTTGAGCGTCTCATCACTTTGCTACTTGTTAGAAGCTGACTGGATTGATCGATATTGTTTGAGCTTGATAGTTGATACTGATGTTTGATTGCAAAGTGATCCAATGGTACATAGTGATACGCTTCAAATCCCTAAATTTTTCCTGGACCTCCCTTTCGGGTTTTCAATTCACTGGGATACCCTTTTTTGTCCAAGCCACCTTTTCAGGTTTACGACTTGTCGGGTGTACAATTTTTTTTTGTTTTTATCCCTAATTTTTGCCTGAACCCTTTTGGTTCGCCTGGATGCTCTTACTTTTGCCTAGGCCAGTCAACCTAGTAGTTCTTTATATATGCGTAGTATCTTTTCACTATGTCTGCATTAACAGGGTGAGGAAGGTCATCACCATCCATGGTGGTTAGAATCATGGCTCCACCGGAAAATATGCTTTTGATCACAAATGGCCCTTCATACATGGGAGTCCATTTGCCCCTAGGATCACCTTGTGGCAGTATGATGCGCTTGATTACTAGATCACCCACTTGATATACTTGCCGTCTAACCTTTTTGTTGAAAGCCTTGATCATCTGTTTTTGATACATTTGACCATGACAGACAGTAGTAAGACTTTTCTCATCAATTAGATTTAGTTGATCAAGTCGAGTCTGGATCCAATCGTCTTTGTTCAAACCCACATCTTTCATGATCCTTAAAGAAGTGATCTGGATCTCAATAGGCAGGATAACCTCCATACCATATACCAGAGAATAAGGTGTTGCCCCTGTTGACGTTTGTGTTGAGGTACAATAACCATGAAGAGAAAATGGTAACATCTCTTGCCAGTCTTTGTATGTCACTGTCATTTTCTGTACGATTTTCTTAATATTCTTGTTAGCAGCCTCCACAGCACCATTCATCTTCGGCCGGTAGGGGGAAGAATTATGATGCTGGGTCTTGAATTGTTTACAAAGTTCAGTGATCATTGTATTGTTGATATTTGTACCATTGTCCGTATGATTCTCTCTGGCACACCATATCGACAAATCAGGTTATGCTTGATAAACCGCGCCACAACATTCTTGGTAACAGTAGCAAAAGAGGCAGCCTCAACCCACTTCGTGAAGTAATCAATGGCCACTAGGATGAAGCAATTCCCATTGGAGGCGGTAGGTCTAATCTCTCCAATCATGTCAATGCCCCACATTGTAAAGGGCCAGGGAGCCATTAAGACGTTCAAGGGAACCGAAGGTACATGCACTTTATCAACATAGATCTGGCATTTGTGACAAGTTCGAGAATGCTGATAAGAGTCTGCTTCCATAGTGGACCAATAATATCCTGCCCGTAGGATCTTTTTAGCCATGGTATATCCACTAGAATGGGTGCCAAAGGTACCTTCGTGTAGATCTGCCATAATCCTCTCTTCTTCGTTCTTATCTATGCACCAAAGTGAAGTAGAGTCATGGTTGCGCTTGTAGAAGATTCCATTACTGAGGAAGAACTTTATGGAGAACCTTCTCAAAAACTTCTTATCATTGACAGATGCCCCCTCATGATACTCTTGAGCCTCGAGATACCTCTTCACTTCATGAAACCAAGGTTTGTCTGCTACTTCTTTAGTGTCAATCTCATAGCAGTATGCCGATTCATCCAACCTCTCAATGGTGATCCGAGGAGTTTCGTTGTCACACTTAACCTTAAACATAGGCGACATAGTAGCTACCGCATCCGTTAACTGATTCTCTTCTCGTGGAAAATGTTCAAAGGTGACTTCCTCAAAGTGTGAAAGCAATGTCAGCACATGTTCTTTGTAAGGGATGAGATTAGGGTGCTTCGTATTCCACTCTCCTTTGATTTGACTTATTACCAGATCTGAATCCCCAAAAACGTTCAAGAACTTGATCCTTAGGTCTATAGAAGCTATGAGACCCATGGTGCATGCTTCATACTCTGCCATATTGTTGGTACAGTTAAAGCATAGTCTGGCGATGAAAGGAGTATGACAGCCCTTGGGAGATATGATTACAACACTGATGCCGTTTCTGAGTGCATTGGAGGCTCCATCAAAAACCATGGTCCATCGGGATCCTTCCTTGGGTCCTTCATCTGGTCCAGGTTCTTCACAGTCAGTCACTAGCATAATATTCTCGTTCGAGAACTCAAAATTCATGGACTGGTAGTCATCCATAGCCTGATGAGCCAAATGATCAGCTAATACACTTCCATTGATTGCTTTCTGGGTCGTGTATTGGATATCATATTCGGTCAAGATCATTTTCCATCTTGCTATTCTTCCAGAGAGAGCGGGCTTCTCGAAGATATACTTGATTGGATCCATCTTAGATATCAACAAAGTAGTGTGAGTCAACATATACTGTCTCAGTCGGCGAGCAGCCCATGCCAAAGCGCAACAAGTTTTCTCGAGCAGTGAGTATCTTGTCTCACAGTCGGTAAATTTTTTTCTAAGGTAGTATATTGCATGCTCTTTTCGACCGGACTCGTCATGCTGCCCCATCACACACCCCATTAAATTATCTAACACTGTTAAGTACATTGTTAAAGGTCTTCCTTCAATCGGATGCATCAGAATTGGAGGCTCTTGAAGGTATTCCTTGATTCTCTCGAAGGCGGTCTGGCATTCGTCATTCCACTTTACCACTTGATCTTTCTTCAGGAGTTTGAAGATTGGCTCACAAGTAGCAGTTAAATGGGAAATGAACCTGGAAATGTAATTTAGGCATCCTAAGAAGCCTATGACCCCCTTCTTAGTGCGAGGAGCTGACATCACTTATATAACCTTCACTTTTGCAGGGTCTACTTGAATTCCCTTATCACTGACAATGAAACCTAGGAGTTTACCAGACCTTACCCCGAAGGTGCACTTGTTCGGATTTAACCTCAGCTTGTACGTCTTAAACCTGTCAAACAGCTTTTGCAGATGATCGAGGTGCTCTTCCTCAGTTTGGGACCTGACTATCATGTCATCAACATAGACCTCTATTTCATGGTGAATCATGTCATGAAATAAAGCTACCGTGGCGCGCTGATAGGTTGCCCCGGCGTTCTTCAACCCAAACGACATCACTTTGTAGCAGAAAGTTCCCCATTATGCGACAAAGGTTGTCTTCTCCATGTCTTCAGGTGCCATCTTGATCTGATTATAACCATAGAAACTGTCCATGAAGGAAAATATCTTGTGATGCACGGTGTTGTCAACCAGAACATCAATGTGGGGGAGAGAAAAGTCATCCTTGGGGCTTGCCTTGTTCAAATCTCGGTAGCCCACACACATCCGTACCTTGCCGTCCTTTTTAGGTACCAGGACTATGTTAGCAACCCATTGGGGAAAATAAGTGACAACTAGGAACCCAGTGTTGAACTGTTTCATAACCTCTGCTTTGATCTTCTCTGACATTTTAGGGCGCATGTGTCAAACCTTCTGCTTTACCGGAGGGCAATCTTCTTTGGTTGGCAGACGATGAACCACAATATCTGTGTCTAGTCCCATCATGTCTTCATATGACCAGGAAAAGATCTCAACATAATCATCCAACATCTGTATCAACCGCTGTTTGACATTAAGCCCCAAATTTGCACCTATCTTGACCTCTTTTCTGTTCTCTTATGTGCCCAAGTTTATTGTCTCAACTGACTCTTCATGAGGCTGTATAGCCCTTTCTTCCCGCTGTAACATCCTAGTAAGTTCTTTGGGTACCTCACAATCTTCCTCACCTTCGTCCTCGACTTGGTTGATCGGATTTTCAAAGTCATAACCGGCAATAGCAGAACTGTTATCAATGGGATCCAAAGTGGATATGGATCTACAGTTGGATACGTGAGTGTGTGTAAGATCATAGCTGTATAGACAAAGTAAAAAGCAGAAAAGAAAAATAGAGAGCGCAAAATTTGTATGCATAAACGTCCAATGCTTTATTAATGCCATATGAAATTAAACATGATAACCCTCACAAATGAACCATTGTGCCCTGGGTAAGACACATGGCCAAAAAGTTTATATTGTTTATTACATATCCAAAAACAAGAAAGACAATTACTTTTGAACAAAAGTAATCGGTACAAAGTCCTTTGCTGTCCAGTTACCGGGTCCACCATTGGTAGTAGGGAAGATCCAGCTATCTGTGTCATAGTCACTGTCAGTATCCTCTGTGGCGGAGATAACATCAATATCATTGATTCCTGAGCCATGCTTGGGCATGGGTGCAGTTATGATGTTGGGAGTTTCCAGAGCATCAAATTCAATCTCCTTTGCCTCGATCAGATCCTGCACCTTGTTCTTCAAATCCCAGCAGTCATTCGTGTCATTCCTCGGAGTCTCAGAATGGTAGGCGCATCGAGCATTTGGATTGTAGAGGGGAGAGGAAATATTAGGATTATTTGGGGGCTTCCCTTAAAGTTACCAGATTGGACTTCAATAATTGTGGCAAGACTTGAGACAGAGTCATATTTATCCGGGTAAACTATCTTACCGGCCTTTCTGTTCTAGGCTGATTGCTCCTCTGTTGAATAGGTGCAAGTTTAGAGATCATAACAGCCCCTACCGCTGGACGACGTTCAGTTCTGTCCTGATTCCTTTGGCTATAAGTGGCACTAACTTTCTTCTTCCCAGAAAATGGCTTCCTTGCTGCACTGGAGGACGCATCCTTGTGGATCTTGCCGCTCCTAATTCCAGCTTCCACTCTTTCTCCTGTCAGAATCAATTCAGTAAAGCCGGCTAAGGAACTTCCAATCAGGTGATTGAAAAATGGACCAGACAGGGTACCCAGAAACATATCCACTAGCTCCCTATTAGACATGGGGGGGGGGGGGGATGGACTCTTCCTGCTAAGTCCCTCCACTTCTGAGCATAGTCTTTAAAGGCATCACTCGAACCCATAGACATATTTTGGAGTTGTGTACGGGTGGGAGCAAGGTCTGCATTATACTGATACTACTTGTAGAAAGCAGCAGTCTGGTCTTCCCAATTTCGAATGTTGGCCCTTTCCAGCTGGTAGAACCATTCTAGTTGAATTCCGGACAGACTATCCTGAAAGAAGTGGACCCATAAGTCCTTGTCAGCAGTGTGAGGCTGTATATTCTTCACATAAGACCGGAGGTGTATCTTGGGACATGAAACCCCATCATATTTGGCGAACACAGACACCTTGAACTTTTGCGGGATGACAACCCCAGAAACCAAACCCAGTTCTTCAAAATCCAGACCTGGTACCTTCCGGACCTCCATTGCATTCAAACGATCCTCCAACTATTTGTATTTTTCATCAGTAGGAGGATACTGTTCCTCATCATAGTCAAATTTATCATCCGATTCTTTTGGACTGGAGTCTTCCTCTCTTGTTTCCTCCTCTTGATTGTTTCCTTCCTTTGATGAAGTTATCAGTTTAGAGGCTCGCTGCACTGGTCCTCTGATCCTTCTTCCCAAGTTCACCACACCAGCTAGTTTCCTTGGCTTCTTCTTTTCTTTAACAAGCAGGGCTTTCAGTTCTTCTTACCCCTTGGTTAGAGCCATGATCATCTGTTTAAACTGGGCATTCTGAGTTTGTAGATCCTTCACTGTTTGTTCTAGAGCCATTACTGAAATAAACAGCAAAGAGGATGAGAAACCTCCTATGAAACCTGCTAATGCAATGATATGTATGATATATGCATGCAATTTTTTAAAGGATTCTTAAGACTCAAATTTTCTTAAGCAGAAAGAGAACAAACGTTAATTGTATTAAGATATTTCATTGATCATAATAATGCCTCTTGGGCTCACAAAGGGAACAAAGCAACAATAAAAATTTCCAATCAAAAGGAAGACTTCAAGCTTCCCACAGGCGCATCCTCTTTGGTATAATGTAGGCATTTATGCTCCTCTCCTCGTGAAGTAACCAGGTGAGCTCTAAAACCTTCTTCTTGCTGGCGTAAAATTGGGTTTCAAAGGTATCCCATTCTTATTTGAGTTGGATCCAGGATTTTCGTAGCTCCTCAAAATCAGTTTACATATTAGGATGATGAACAACGTAAGGAGTGTCTCCTTCGGCAATTGGCTCCACAATCACAGGTAAGATGGCACGGTAAGGCATCATAAGACACTGAGCACGAGCTCGCACCCATTTGAGGTAAGGCTCAAGAGGGATGGAATTCTTGTGCCCTAGTATCTTGCTATCAACCCTGTTTATCATGCCTCAAGCTCGAATGAACCTCTTGCGATAACCCTGAACATCATTCTCATAGTCAAACGTGATTCCTTGGACGAGTGTGTCGTGAGGACCATCCCTTCTAGCGTAATTGAACTATCGCAATGCCAAACAAGGATTATAAGTGATTCCTCCCCTAATGCCCAAGAGAGGGACATGAGGGAATCCCCCACAGTGATCAATGATGGTGACACTCTCCAAGGACCGAGAACACCAATGAATATCTGAATGTGTAAGGGACATCATCCTATGAGACCATCTCATACTCTGCTCGTTTCTCAGAATAGATGGGGTAGGTGATAAATAAACCACCTATCCAATAGAGGAGTGAAACACAGAAGGGTCCCTCTTCTCTTTAGAGCGCGAGTATGCAGAGCGTGTAGAATATCCCCAAGTAAAGTAGGCACCGGATTATGTGACAGAAAAGTCTTAACCGCATTCACATCTATGAGTTGGTCCATGTTAGGGAATAGTACCATCCCATAGATGATGAGGGAAAACACCTCTTCAAAAGCTTGTAAATCCAGGGTATCCCAAAAATGGTGAGCTTTCTCCAATAAAAACATAGATGGAAATCCTTGGATACTTCTTCTGGTTTCCCAATTTACCATTACATCAGACCATTGTAAAGACAAAGCTTGAGCAATCTATTCAGGCTTTGGGTCTCTTCCCGTACCGTTGAATGGTAGTTGATTAAGGATAGGTACCCCCAATAACTGAGAAAACTCCTCCATAGTAGGCACTAACTGGTAATCAGGAAAAGTGAAGCAGTGGTGCAATGGGTCAAAGAACTGAAAGAGCACCTTTAACATTTCTTCATCAGGGGTTGAAGTGACCAAGTTGAGAAGTCTACCATGTTTTTCAGTGAAGGGAGAGCTTTCATGAACCTTGATGCTAAGTCCTTGAGTTGAGGATGCACTTTCACAAGGTTAATTTGGATAGTGTTCCTGCAAGCGGATGTCATGTCCTACAAAACAAGACAAAGATAAGCCCTAGAAAATCCTTGAAATGGTTAGTATGATATGCCATGTTATGATGTCATGATCATGCCAAGAAATCACATATATAGCAAGCACAAGCAAATCACACCAAGACCTTAGGTTTAAGGTTTGCATGGGTTTTAAGGTCATACCCTCTTGAAGTTGGATTGGTTCAACTTGTCCTATAAATAGTAATCGGGTTCTAAGAGATCTCAATATCACTGATATTTCTCACAAGTTTTGTTCGATAGGCAACTGACTTGCAACCAAACAAAACTCGAGAGTCAAACCTCAATGAGTATAGCATCGGGTATCTGTCGACTTTAGGAATACACCAAAGACGGCCATCTCACTACGTCATAATATCCAAGTTGTTCAATTAAAGGTTCTAAGGTTAGTTGACGCTTCATGACACCACACAGTGGCCCCGTATTTTCCTTGATTTACTCAAGGGCTACCGGTACCAATCAAAGTGTCGCATCAACATAGCCATCGCTTCAACTGTGTCGGTATACCCCGCACAGTTTCCATGATCTATTGCTACTTACCTAAAAGGTTTCCCTAGATCCAGGTGTAGGATCTATAGTAACCCAAACAATACCCTTAAAAAGTAAAGCAAGCAAACAGACAAAGAAGCAAAATGATCTAGACCCTAAGGCAAACCCCACTTTATAATTCTCCCCAACAGAGTCTCCAGTTCTGTGATACTGTGGTAGAACCGAATGTTTATACTAGTTTTGCATTTTTTGTTCACAAATGTTGCGGTAAGCAAGAGTCACCACTTACTTTTCTTTTATCCAACAAAGAAAAGGGTGAAAAGAACAGAAAATGACCTTTTTCGAGATCTTCTGAGTAAGGGGGGTAGATTATGGAAAGGGAAGGTGTTAGCACCCTTTCCATTCGTGGTTTTCCACGGGCTCTTAGGTACTTGCTCATTTTTTAAAACTGTTTGTGTGTTTGTGGTTTTGAAAGTTTTTGTTTGCTTTATGGTAAATCATGTATCAGTCCTCAAGAGTGTGATAAAGTGTTTTTGAAAATAGTTTTTGAAAGTGTGTAAGTGTGAAAACTTAGGTTTGAGAAAGTACTTAAAATTTATCTACCTAATCGAAAAAGGATGTTCTTTTCCTCCTTTCCTTTTGATAGTACTATCCTACTATTAGTGAGTAGGTAGCCCTATCGTCAGATGTTGAGGGACTATCGAAAGGGACGCTATGGTAATTGAAGGAAACATGTAAGAATATCTTAGCATTCAATGGGATTGTCATCATATAGGCAACATCGAGGGACAAGATCATTTCTCGTAGGCAACTCGAGGGACGTTACGGACCATGATCTTTTTGATGACTTTAGTACCGAGGGTCTTTGCTAAGATATCCCTATGTTCGAGGGACATGACCATTATTTTCTGAGGCAACCAAGTGAGGTATACCCTAAGGATGCAAATGTGAGAAGTGTGTTTTTTCAGTTATATTATCTTGAGGTTAGTGATCTAACAATTAATTGACTTTATCTTGTCATGCACGCCTAAGTTACTAACAATTATATATACAGAAAAATAAAACGCAGAAAGTATAAATCTAGACTATTACATGGCTTCGGGGAGGGGGATTTACATTCCAAAGCAATGGGGAAACTAAAATAAAGCAATAAAGTAAATTCCTATTAACTATTACATCCCGTATAACAGTTACATGAATATAAAATGCAAAAGGAAATAAACGTGTGACAAATGAAAACACGTTCTAAAACCTAGAGGAAAAATATTTTTGGTTGTTTTTGTTTTAAAAAAAGTTAGATTAATTATTCTAAAGTCTAATTAGAAAAATGAAAATTAATTAAGAAAAATAGTCTAAGCCTTTTTTTATTAGAAAAGAAAATAATGAAATTAATCCTAAATTCTAATTTACTTTTAATTTTGAAAGAAAAAAGGTTAAAGTTAATTAATTAATTAATTTTAGAAACTAATTATTTAATTTTAAAAAAACTAAATCCTATTTTTTTTGTGATTTTAGATTATTTGATCAATTAAATAAATGAAGAAAATAAATTAGAAAAGTAATTGGGGGTGTTGAGTTGAATATGCGTTAGGCCTAGGATGTGAAGGCCCAAACCAGCGCTTGATCCTGTGTAGGCACGTCTGGAGAGTCCATGATGGGGACTACTTGTTGGAGGCACTGGATCCAGGTTGAGTATGATCTGATGGTGCTGATCGTAGGGTGCATGGTGAACCCTTGGCTAATGCATGCACCAAATTTGCATTTGATAATTGTTAAAAAAATAATATGCTAGACCTGGGACTCGAACCCAGGTCCTCTCCCTTATACACACGCCTAATCACCATCTGAGATGCCTTGCCATTTGTTATACAAAACAAAACCAAAATGATATATACAAAAACAAGTCATTATCTGGGAAATAAAAAAAAACACACGCCATTATTCAAACTAGCCAATCAGAGGCTGACTCACTTCATCTCCTCCCTCCCTCCGTCGTCTTTGGTAAAATGTCTATAGTGACAAATTTTCACTTGTCACTATAGCACCTATGATTTCAAAAAACCTTAATCCATAACAAAACTGAATTTGGAGGCCATGGGTTGATTGCTCTCAACCTCTTGAGCAAGATGATTTCCTTAGTTTGGGCTAATTTTGGCCATTGTGAAAAATCCCAATTTAGAGGTTCAAATCCTAAAAATGGTAATATATGATTCCGGCTCCCAAACTGCAATCAAACTAAACCAAAAGATTGCAAATGCTAAAAAGGTTAAACTTGCATGGTTAAAACATATTGATATTGTATGAATTGTATAAAACGAATTTTGAAAAATGATGCAAACTGTGATGAATGTAGAATGCGTTTGGCGAGGCTTCAAGGCTTGGTAATGGATGGGACAGCTTCAGGGAACCTCCAGGAAGTGAGTAGGATCCTTGGTTTGGACTAAGGGAGGCTAGAACTCAAAATTCGAGTTTGACAACTTTGAACTTTTTTGCAAACTGTGCAGGGGTTCTCCAGGATCTGCGTGCTTGTTTGGAGCTTGCAAATTCCTTCTTTATATAGAGAGGAGTGAGGAGACATGAAAAGTAATGTTTGTAACAGCCATAAACAAACATTTGAATGCCATGAATACAAATATGTAACTTTGACCAAAGTTATGGGATTTTGTATATTTTTCAAACTTGCATGAATATGGACATGCTAGCCTTGCTGTACACGAAAATTGGGACCCCTCCATGCATTAAAATAAGCCTTAACCATATAATTTGTAATAATCTTGATTTATTTGATTTTTAATTAAATAAAATTAATATAAAATGCAAATAAAATCAAGACTATGCAAAAATGGTTTTAGGAGTCCTCTATACTCTTAGGAAGATGTTTGAAGTCCAAGAAAATGAGCCATTGCCTTAAAAAACTCAAATTTGCTCAATGCATATTTTTTGAAATTTCCCAAAATTTCCCAACTTGGGAAAGCCATAACTTCCTCAATTTTTATCTCATGATGATGATATTAGACTCTTTGTAAAGCCTAAGATGTCTACTTCAATCCCTATTTTTATCAATTTTGCATTTGAAGATGTTATCTTGATGTTAAAGGTCTTGGAAAAAAGTGGCTTTTATTGACTTTCTAAAAATGACCTATAATGTATGAACTCGTATCTTTCAAATGGTGCATTTCTTGAACTTTAGGGATGAAGATAAGTTATAGAGAATTGGATTCTCTTCAAAATGAGATTTGGTTGGAAAATTTCTGATAAATCATGAGAAAGTTATGCTTGGTCAAAGTTTGGTTGACTTTTCCTATAGAAACCCTAATTTGCCATTTTTGAATTTTGATGAATTAGGAGCATTTCTTGAGGAATCATGATCAACCCTTGATCAAATGATGTATATCACTTCAAAATGTTGATGTTGACCAAAAATCTTGAAGTTTGACTGTACATGGGCCATTGTTGAATTTTGACCTAGCAGAGTTGATTTTTCAATACTTGATCAATTGACTGAGCAAACTTGTTGTTCAAGGCATGAAATTTGGCATGGATGAACTCGAGGACATATTAGGACAATGGAGAACATTTGGGATCCTTGGAGCTCAACCATCTTGATGAAAATTGAAACCCTAGTTTCGGGTTCATTGCCTTAGGAGGAGAATTGCCTGACCAATTCTTGGTCAACCTTGAGCAATTGAGAACCCTCTAGGAGTATGTCTTGTGTGAAAATGGGAGGGAAAATTTTGGGGTACAACAGAACACTGAAAATCTGAAACAATATTACAGTTAAAAACACTGAGCAGCCGACGAGTTTGGTCGACAAGACAAACTCACCGCGTCCCGACCATGTGTGCATGCCTGGGCACAAGCATAACACACAAAATATTCAGAAAAGGTAAAGCTCTGCTCTTATAACGAGCGCACATTCAGCCCAACGTGGATAACTCGATTGAGCTCAATAGTCCTCGTGCCATGACGGTAGAATGCCCGGCTCGAGACATGATGTTCACGCGGCCGAATCCATGTCCCTCGAAATGAGACCTGAGTTCCGGCCCGTGCCCGGTATACCCCTGGCCGTTTGATCAGTTTCCCCACACTGACAAACATACTAATTAACGAGCAAATCCCCGCTACAAAATCTTAGCAAAATAAAAAATGTCCCAAACGGGCAAATTTATCAACAAACATGCAAACAACACAAGTTAAATATTCGAAACAAACGATCATCATGGTCAGAAAATTAAACGAAACGACCACTTAGGCCGCTAGTGTGCGAATATTACAACAAAGAGGTTTTTAATGCCCCATCCAAAAAAGAATAAATTTATGGCCAGAGACCACACTTGTTCGAGAATTACATAAATGGGCAAAAGACCGAAGAAAGAAAAGTACAACAAATACGACATGCAGGCCAAAATAAACAGCAAACAATCATCATTCGACTTCCTCTTCAGCGACAGGCAACAATTGGGCAGGACCCCTAGCAGGAAGAGCAACGAACTCCTTGAGATAGCCGGGGACTATAATCTTACTGGCGGCCATGTAATAGTTGACCCCCATTCCCGAAGAGTTGAGTTCGACACCAGGGTTCAACACGTACATCTGCTTTATAGAATTTTCAAAGCTCCCCTCTGAAGCATCCTAGGCGTCATCCACCACTAATTGAAAATGGGCAACAAACTCAACCCAAGTCTTCAAATTTTTGGTATCCTCTGGCTCGTCTTTAGCGGGCGTAACCTCAGTAGTCAGGGCCACCAAATTTTCCTCATGCTCTTTCTTCTTGAGCAAGAGGACCCTACGTTCCTCGGAGAGCCTCCCTATTTCTTCGACAAACGGATTATGGGATTTTTCTTCCTTGATCTGGGCCTTCTCGCTCGCAGCCAGCTTGGCCCAAAAATTCTTCAGCTCAGCCTCCTGAGAGGAACTTCCCTCGGTATAAGCGACCACCATCTCTAGGATCCGTATCAAACTGTCGGCATCTTGTGCCAGCATCACCCTCTTCTCTTGGTGGCCCATTCCCTCGAGATGAAGGGATTCGGCCCGAGGAAGACGGAGAGTTGCACCCTCGAAGAAAGACTTCTCCATCCAGCAAGGGGGAAGGTCGTACGTTCCCTTCCCATTTTCCCCAGTTAGGTTGACGCTCCCCTCGGGACACGGCCTCTTTGCTTTCGAGGAAACAATAGTAGGAGAAAGAGCGACCGTAGCTTGAGCCGGTGACAAGTCGCCCGACCCCGACGTAGGAGCGGCCCCCTAGCCAATTTCTGCATCCTTTTGAGCCCTCATTGATCTGGAGGCAAGAGTCTTGGTTAAGCGCTCCTGAGCGGGATTCATGATATCTGTAAAACAAACAAAAAGAAACGTAGCTAGTACACGAGGAGTCAAATAAATGATGACCACATACTAATGTTTAAAACATATATACCTAAGTATTTAACGGGGTCTTCGCTCACGAGGAGCTCTTTGACGACTACGAGGCCCGGCTCGTATACAAGCTCCCCGTTCTTGTCGATCACTGGCATGACTCCCCTGACGACCCACTGAACGGGATGGATCTGAGTCACGAACGCAATTAAGACAGTGAAGCTCTCCAGGTCCTTGGCTCCAAGCTCCCCCTCCCTCTAGTCATAGGAGCCTAATTCATTATCAAAATGCTTCCACGTCCACTAGAACGGGAACTTGTAAACCAGTTTTACAACGGGATCTCCTAGCTTGTTTAGACGGGGGGTACCATCCTCGTTGTGCACCGACACCGTCCTGAAGACGTTCAACATCGCCTTGCTCGAAGAAGGCTGCACCAATATGTCTTTGTCTTTGAAGTGGCGGACATACTCCAAATAAGCTTTAAACAACTTCCCGTTGCCTTGCTTCAGGGAAACCCATCCCCATTTACCGTCTACCAAGCAGTAGAAGAACAAGAGAATGGTGGGCCCTATCTTCAAGTAATCGCAAACTATTTCGAACGCTCGCATGAACACGATGTTGTTCAGGTGCAGTTGGGAGGAAGCCATGCGTAGGTGCCTAAATACGGCCACCTCAAAATCAGAGAAGGGGGGCCGAAGACCCATCTCCCGAAATACGATGTCATATATAAGAATCCGCCTCCTATCATATTATAAGAAAATTCTTCTCTCTTTCCCGGGGATGTATAGTGACCATTCTCCTTGGTTCCCCTCCTCGTGAGTATACACATCTATAGAAACATCCTCTCGATACTCAAAAAAATACGAGGTCCAGTCCCAAGGATCGTTCGCGACCCAAGTCCATGGATCCTCCTCGTGCCCATGGGGAAACAGGCGTGATACGGTGGAAGAACCGACTGTTAATACTGGTTTACGTTTTGTATTCACAAATGTGCGGTAAGCATGAGTCGCCACTGACTTTTCTTTTATCCAACAAAGGAAAGGGTGAAAAGAACAGAAAAAGACCTTTTTTTGAGAGTTGCTGAGTAAGGGGGGTAGATTATGGAAAGAGAAGGTGTTAGCACCCTTTCCATCCGTAGTTTTCTACGGGCTCTTAGGTACTTTCTCATTTTTGAAAATTTGCTTTCGTGTTTGTGTGAAAAAATTTTTTTGTTGAAAATCCCTTAGTGCGGCAATTCGCTTTATGATAAATCTTGTATCAGTCCTCAAGAGTGTGATGAAGCGTTTTGAAAACTTTGTTTGAAAAGTGTTTGAAAGTGTGGTGTGTAAAAAGAATTGTTTGAGAAAGTACCTAACAGTTATCTACCTACTCGAAAAGAGTTTGTTCTTTTCCTCCTAACCTTTAGACAATGTTATCCTACTATTAGTGAGTAGGTAGCCCTAGTCGTTGGATGTTTGAGAGACTATTGAAAGGGACGTACGGTCACTAAGGAAACAAGGCAAGATCTCTTAGTAACTATCCTAAAGCCCTAAGATCACTTTTATACCGAGACAACAATTGAGAGGGTCATCGAGGAACTAGTGATCTCTAGATTTAATGACAACCACTAAGAATTCTCACGTTTCGAGAATTGTGACCGTAATTCGAAGGCAACCGAGGGAGGTATACCCTAAGGGTGAAAGTGTGCAACGGTGTGTTTTTTCAGATACTTATCTTGCAATTCAGTGATCTACTGATTGATTGATTAATCATGCACGCCTAGGTTGCTAACAATTATATACAAGTATATACAAAATATAAAAGCGAGAAATAAAGGGTCCTACGATATTACAGGGCTTTGGTGTAGATACATAAAGAATGACTGTGTTGTACCCCAAAATTTTCCCTCCCATATTTCTCAAAACATTTCAGGAAAAATCTCCAAGTTGCTCAAGGTTGCTCAAGAGTTGGTCAGACAAGCTATCTCCTAAGGCAGTCTACCCCAAATTAGGGTTTTGTGTTGCATCAATATAATTGAGTAAAAATGACCTCAAGTGATCCCCAATGTCCTAATATGTTCTCAAGATCATCCATGTCAAGTTTCAAGCATTGCAGAGGAAGTTTGCTCAGTCAATTGCTCAAAGGTCCAAAAATCGACTGTGCTAGGGCAAAAGTCAACTGTGACCTACAAACAGTAAAACTTCAATATTTTTTTGCCAACATTCTAATTTTGAAGTATATTTCATCATTTGATCAAGGTTTGATCATGATTCATCAAGGATTTCTCAAAATTCATCAAGATTCAAAAGTTGCTAAATTAGGGTTTTGCAGGAAAAGTCAACTCAACTTTGACCAAGCATAACTTTCTCATACTTTATGAGAAATGACCCATCCAAAGCTCATTTTTAAGAGTATGCAACAAAATACAATCCATCTTCATACCCCAAGATCAAAAAATGCACTCACAAGAAGTTATGAATTTGGACATTATAGGTCATTTTTGAAAGTCAACAAAAACACCTTCTTTTCCAAAGCTTATAACTTGAGCATGGAACATAAAAATGAGATGAGACCAAAAGGGTTGATTATAGGACATCTCAAGCTTTCTAAAAAGTCGAGAACACTTCCAAAAGTTCAAAATTGAGGAAGTTATGCATTGTTGAAATTGGACTTTTTTGCAAAATTGTCAAAAGTCAACTATCCCCAAAACTTCAAATTTTGTCAAATGGGCCCATTATTTTCCACTTGATTTGAGCTTGCATAGTTTCCCACGTGTCATAGCTTCATCCATGAGCCCATATTTACTTTTTATTATTTAATTTGATTTTTAATTGAATTTATTCATTTTAAATCAAATAAAATCATATAAAATCCAACACTTTGATAACACAAGATTTTTTGGGCTATTTCAGGCTTTGATTACAATCATTATCGTCATCAAATTCGAATCAAACCAAATCATGTGCAAAAAGATTGAAATGAATCAAATTTGGAAGGTTTTTCATGGAGAATCAAATCAAATTTGCAATCATTATTGGAGCAAGATTTGAACCAAATTTGTTACCCTAATCCAGTACACAATACTAGAGGAAGAACGAAACTTGCAAAAACCAGAAAAAAGTGTGACTTTGAAATCAAGGTTAGAGACATTTTCAAGACTCGAGACTTATCTCAATCGTTTGATGGCCATCTCTACAAGCTAACCCAATCCAAACAACGCGTTTTCAGCACCTCCCAAGCTCTGTAAGTCCCTCACGGATCCGCCCCATTCTTGATTTCGATTTGTATTATTCTTGCATCTATAACAAAAACTACTTGCATATTTGTGATCACTACATCATTTACAAGCTTTTGGCATAATTTGATTTTGTTTATCTGACTTGTATGAAGATCCACCATAGTTAGGGTTTTCTTGGAGTTTTTGGGGGTTTGCGTTTCAGGTACAATTGGTCTTCATGATGGACATGGTTGTGTTCAGAAGAAGATGACGAATCAAACCATGGTCCTGGGATTCATTTATATGGCCTGGAGAAGGTTTTAGGAGGAAGCCACGGTTTTAGCTGCGGATAAAAATCCGCAGGTAAAAGTTACAGATCCTCAAGGACAGGGACGAACTCGTGTCATCCATCCATTGGCCGATTCAAAATAATCGCGCGTTTTTTATTTTTCTGGCAATTGGTTTTGTTTTTATATAATATATATTGTTTGTATTATTATTAACAAAACAACAACACGCCCCAGTGGTGGCCACATAAGCGCTTAAAGACCCAAAGGCTGGAGGTCAGGGGTTCGATCCCTGCCTCCAACAATTTGCATTTTTTTCAATTTCTTTCAGGTAATCAAGTGCATACAAGGGCCATATTTCCACCATGGACGTTCATTATCAGAGTGCCAGATGGCCAGATCTGGTGGTCAAGCAGTGGAGGTGCACCATGGAATCAGTCAACGTAAATGCACTGGATTACAAAAAGTCCACATGGATCAGCTTAATGGGCCAAGCAAAAATGCTTTCAACACCTCCAAAAAGGCCCAATTCCTTCTTTCTCTTATATTTTTTCATTTTAATTTAATTGTTTTATTTTGCTTAATTAATTTTCTAACCAATAGATTAATTTAATTTTTTATCAAAAATCACAAAAATACTTTTTTTATCCAATTAAATTTTAGAACTTTTATTTTTATTAATAAATACTTATTAATTAATTAGGATATTAATTAGGAAACTTTAATTTATTTTGTAAATATTTAAAAATTAATCAGAAATCATTAGGTTTTAATTCTAACTTAATTATTTTAATTTCTTCCTTAAATTAATAAAAACTCCAAAAATATGTCATTAATATTTTTTTTAATTTTTTTTAATTAATTCAATAATTAATTTAGTATTTAATTTAGGATTTAATTTATTTTCTTAAAAAATAAAAATAACAAAAAACTTTTTCTTTAATCAAAAGGGTCAAAACCCTAATCCCACATTCGATTTAATTTCCCGCGCACTTTATTTATTTTTATCCATATTAATGTACCTGCTTCCGGTTGTAATAGTTAAATAGGACATTTAATTATTTTTACCGCTTTATTTTATTTTTCAAAGGGTTTGTCTTTGGCAATGTAAATACCCGACGCCTTGTAATTTAAATTCCGCATTTTATTTCCGCAAATTTCAACTGCTAGATGTTTGATAATAGGGTTTGCATGACAAGACTGAATGTTAATCTTAAAATCAAATTAGATCACCTTTAACATGTACAAAGATAAAAAATAACTGAAAACGACACACTTGCACATGCGCACTCCTAGGGTACACCCCACTTGGTTGCCTTCGTACACAGTCATTAAGTATAAGTCACTTTAGAGGTCGCCCTCTTGTCTAAAAGATCATAGTCACCTCGAAACAGTTGCCTCGGATATAATTGCCTCAAATAAATGATCTAAGACATTAGGGTTATCGCTAAGGCGTCCTAACATTGCTTTAGTGACCATATGTCCCTCATTCGAATTGACCCTCAAACTCCAACGACGGTGCTACCTACCCATTAATAGTAGGATAGTGTTGTACCCCAAAATTTGCCCTCCCATATTCTTCAAGATTTGGCAAGATCAAGCTTCAAAATCTCTCAAAGGTTGCACAGTCTAATTGCCTCCTAACACAGTCAAAATTAGGGTTTTGGTTCTTGCAAAGAAATTGAGGTTTCCAAGGGTCCAATCAAGTCCCACATGCCTATATGCATTGTCAAGCATCCATATGTCAAGTTTCAAGACTCACAACATCAAATTGCACAGTCAAAAAACCCTAAATGCTCCACAGTCAACTGCAGGGGCAAAATGGTCATTTGACAGTCAAAGGTCAAATTTTTTGGTCAACATCTTATTTTGAAGCCACAATCATCATTTGATCAATTCTTGATCATGATTCTCAAAGCATGGCTCAAAAAGTCTCAAGATGCAAAAGTTTCTATTTTTGGACAGCTGAAAAGTCAACTGCAAATTGACCAGGGCATAACTTCCTCATGGTTTATCAGAAAAATCCCATCCAAAGCTCATTTTGAAGGGGATGACATTTCTCACAATTCATCTTCACACTCCAAGTCCAAGAAATTCTCTCACAAAAAGATATCAATTTCAACATTATAGGTCATTGTCAAAAGTCAACAAAAAGGCACTTTAAGTCAAAGAGCATAACTTGAGATTGGTAAATCAAAATGACATGGGACCAAAGGCATTGGTTAGAGGACTTCAATACCTTTCCAAAATGTCCAATAACATGATCATAGCTTCAAAATTAAGCAAGATATGCATTGGAGAATTTGGGAAATTTTTGGGAATTTTCAAAAGTCAACTTTGCCTAAAACACTTCAAAATTACTAATGGGCCTCAAATTCTTCCTTGAATCATTATCCAAAGCCTATGCATGACCCATTGAGCTCAAAGGGATTTATTTTCTTATTTTTAATTAATTAATTGAATTTTTATTCTTATTAATTCATTTAATTAGATTTAATTATGAGAAAATATCAAATAACGCTTTTTCAAATCTTTTTGTGCAGCAAATCAAACTAGGGAAAGCTGGCCAAGTCGTTTCACATCCAAAAAAGGAAAATCATCCATGATTGGCAAAGATTTCAATGAAAAAAGATTGAAAAATATATGATGAAAATCAAAGATATGAAACATCAATTCATGGACCTATGGGCTTGTTTCTTGACCTAAATTCGTTCACATACAAAGGCTGAGTGATACCCTACTCAAGCAGAGACGAAAAAGCTGCTAAAGAGCCATAACGAATTTGCAACTTTTCAACAAAAACTTGAAAACTGAAATCACACTTACAGTATGATTCAAGGCTTGAAATCTTTTCCATTGCATTACTGACATTGCTAGGAAACTATTGGCATCAAGAACAGGTCCTCATACTCAAAGAAGAGGTAGAACAGAGTCACATTTCTTCACAAATATTTCATAATCGAATTTTAATTTCCACGCATCATCCATGTGTTTTGATTATTGATTTATGCTACTAACATCTTCCTGAAGCGTTTGGTATAGTTTAATTGTTCTAAAACCGCTTGAATCGAAATCTGCCATTGATGAAACCTAGGGTTTCAGAAGCTTCAAAATAGGGCTTTCCTTGTATGGAACAATTGGACCTTTAGACCTATACAGCTGAATTCAGCAGCTCAAGACGATTCAAATGAGACCATCGCGCCTTTTTTATATGTCCTCCTCTTCTATTCGCTATTATTCGCTGTTCCACTTAGTGGGGGTTTAAAACCCCCCGCACTTGTTTCATATTTGCAGGAATAACAAGGAAGAAGATGGACGTGGCATTACAGGACTGGGGCGTTCAAACTTTGGCGCGCTTTTTGTCTTACACCACTAACCAATGTTTTTTGTATATTATATTTTCTATCTATTATATTTACAAACAAATGCAAATGGCCTGGTGGTTGGAGGACGTGTCTTGCAGGTATAGGGACCTGGGTTCGATTCCCAGGTCCCCCACATAATTCTTAATTTTTGTTTCCATGTATTCTAGTGTAGCACTCATTCCATGGCCTACCATGAGTCCCACACCTATGCTTGCCAAGTGGCCCTGATGAGCAATCCAATGGTCAGAAGGTGGATTCCACGGTACATCCCAGTCAAGCACGTCCACCCAATCTGGAAAGTCAAACAAAGGCCTTGTCTTGATGGGCTAGAATTGCACAATTAACCTCCTCTCTGGGCCTGATACCCCCCTGGTTTGCATTTTTTTTCAATTTTATTTATAATTCTTTTTAATTGTTTTTAATTGTTTTCATTAATTCACCATAAAAATAATTTTCATAATAAAAACAGAAAAAATCAAAAATACAAACATGTTTAATTATATTTAATTTCACCATTTAAATATTTTTGTAAATAAATTTCAATAACAATTAACTTAGTTAATTTAGGTTTTAATTTTAACACTTTTTTTTAATAAATAAAAATGCATAGGATTAGGGTTTTTTGACATTTCATTTTTTTCTTAATTAATTTTTCCTCGTTATTTATTATTATTATTAATTATTATTTTTGTAAATAAATATGTAAACTAACTAATTAGTGTAAATTAGGTTAACTTTAATATTTTCTTAAATAATTAAAATAATTTAGAACTAGGATTTCCTTCTAATTTTAATTTTCTTTATTTTCATAAATACAAAAAATATAAAAACATCTTCTTTTCTTTAATAATTAAATAGACTTTAATTTCGTTTAATTTCAAGCAAAGGGTCAAAACCCTCGGACGTCCTAATTTTTATTCTTTTCGCGCATTTATTTTCTTTTAGTGATTATTATGTAACTGCTTTTTGGATGTACTAGTAATTAGGTATTTATTTACTTTCCGCACTTTTAGCAAAAACGGGTCTTTGTACTTTGGCGATGTATAGACCCGCGCCTTGTAATAGCGTAGCTTTTATCTTTCCGCTTTTAATTTTCCGCACTCTTAAATTCTAACTTTGTATGAAAGAATGTATGTGAATTAAAAACAAGCGTAGCTCACAATGCCATGATCAAAGATAAATGTTAAACTGAAGACAACATACAAATACACACACCACTTCTAGGATACACCTCACCTGTTGCCTTCGAAACGTGGTCGTCAAGTATAGGACGTTTTAGTAAGTCCTTATGTCCATGATCCAGTTGCCTCGGAACAGTTGCCTCGGAACAGTTTCCTCGGAACAGTTGCCTCGAAACGGTTGCCTCGGATTAAAAAAGGATCAAGGACATAAGGGTAGCTTCTAAGGTGTCCTAACTGTTGCTTTGGTGACCACACTGTCCCTACACTCGAATTGACCCGAACACCTCCGACGGTGGTGCTACCTACCTCTCAATGGTGGGATGGAACTACCTTAAGGACTTCTACACAACTTAATTCCTTAGGGTAGGTAGATGACTCATGGATACTTGCTCTATTAAAAAACAAATCAAAAACCTTTTCACACCGACACTTTCAAAAAGCTTTCAAAACAATTTTTCAAACACTCTTGAGGACAGATACAAGATTTATCCAGAAATCTTTCAATGAAACTTTTTTCAAACCCACTCACAATTGAAAAGCAAACATTTTGAAAACATAAAGAGCAAGTATCTAAGAGCCCATGGATAACCATGGATAGAAAGGGTGCTAACACATTCCCTTTCAATAAATCTACCTCCCGAACCGAGAAACTATCTCATAAGGAATTTTGCTGTGCTTTTGTCCTGTCCATGATGGAGAAAATAAAAGACGGTGGCGACTCTTGCTTCCGCGACATTTCGCGAACCAGCGTTAATCAGTCAGTTCTAAATCCACCGATCACAAATAGCATTGTCCAAAGGAAATTAGCTTAGAACAATTCCTTTTTTGAGTAGATAGATGGTTCTTAGATACTTGCTCTTTCAAAAAACAAAAACTCTTCACACTTACACTTTTCGAACAAAGTTTTCAAAAGCACTTCATTACACTCTTAAGGACAAAAGCAAGAGTTAAATCGAAGTTTCAAAACAAAAACTTTTTTCCAAACCCGCAAGCACAAAGAAAGAAATTTTGAAAACCATTGAGCAAGTACCTAAGAGCCCGTAGGTAACTACAGATATAAAGGGTGCTAACACCTTCCCTTTCTATAATCTACCCCCCGAACCCGAGAAACATCTCAAAAAAGGAATTTTTCTGTGCTTTTTTCCCTTTCCTTGTTGGATAAAATAAAAGTCGGTGGCGACTCTTGCTTACCGCGACATTTTGAAAAAACAAACGCAAAACGCAAACCAGAATTCCAAAAAAAGCAGTCAGTTCTTCCCACCGTATCACAGAACTGGCGACTATGCTAGGGTTAATTTTAAAAGTGGGGTGTACCTTAGGAATAGTTCATAATGTTTTCAATTGCTTGAATTGTATGCTTTATCTTTGTGTGTTGAATCGGAGTTACTATAGATCCTAACCTGGATCTGGGGGATACCCTTTAGGTAAGTAGCAATAAACTGTGAGGGAACTGTACGACGTAGACCGATACGGTTGAAGCAGTAACTACGTTGGTGTGGCACTTTAGTATGTATCGATATCCCTTATGGCGCAAAGAGGAGAATATGGGTCTGCTAAGGGGTTATTAAGCACCAACTGACCTTAGAACCTTTAATTGACCAACTTGGCCATAGAACAGTAGCAGTATGCTACACTCATTGAGACCAAACTCTCGCGATGATTCCGGCCGCAAGAAAAGGTTGCTAAACTGGAATTATGACCGATCGAGGGTGGTCAGTGATATTGAGATCCTCTAGAACCCGGTTACTATTTTAGGACAGGTTTGAACCAACTAAACTGAAAGAGGGTAATACCTAAACTCCTTGCCAGCCTAAAATCTAAGGGCTATATGTGTGACTTGTGTGCCCTTACCATGTTTGCTATTTGTGGATACTTGTGGTGTGTTTCTATCATAACATCATGCATCATGACATTGCATGCATCTTGCATCAAGACTAACCTATTTCAAATACAAAAGGGATTCATCTTTGTTCTGTTTTATAGGTCATGGCACCCATGCGTAGAAACGCTATTAGGACCAACTTTGTCCAGATTCCCACTCAGCTCAAGGATTTGGTTGCAAAGATGCCAGATACTTCTTCCTTTATTAGAAGACATGGTCACCTCCTGGGTTTGGTCACCTCCAAGATGGATGAACAGATGATGAGTGTCTTAGTCCAATTCTTTGATCCACTGTACCATTGCTTTACTTTTCTGGACTACCAGTTGGTCCCTACCTTGGAAGAGTTCTCTGATCTATTGGGTATCTCCATTCTAGAGCAGACCCCGTTTACAGGTTGGGAGAAGATCCTTAGGCCGGAAGAGATTGCTTCAGACCTTCATCTGATAAAGGCCGAGGTAATGTTAAACTGGGAGACTAGAAGTGGTACAACAGGTTTCTTGGCTAAATTCCTAGTTGATCGGGCTAATCAGTTCTGGGACAGTCTAGATTTTCAGGCATTTAAAGACATTCTGGCTCTTCTCATATATGGCTTGGTGTTGTTTCCTAACTCAGATTCTTTCGTCAGCGTGAATGCAGTGAAGATTTTCATATCTGGTAATCCTGTGCCCACTCTCTTAGGTGACATTTTGCACTCTCTTTATGCCCATACTGCTCGGAAACGGGAACCCTTATGTGCTGTGCACCATTGCTGGTGAGGTGGTTTATTTCTCACCTCCCCAAATCAGTTTTGAAGAACAAGGAAGGCATGGGTTGGGCCTACAGGGTTATGTCTCTCTCTCATAATGACATCATTTGGACAATTAAGGGTATGGAAGATGTGGCCATTATTGATCGCTGTGGGGAATACCCCAATGTTCCACTGCTAGGAACCCATG
The DNA here is from genome assembly GCA_948472305.1 of Vicia faba. Taxonomy (NCBI): domain Eukaryota; kingdom Viridiplantae; phylum Streptophyta; class Magnoliopsida; order Fabales; family Fabaceae; genus Vicia; species Vicia faba. The sequence goes on along the minus strand of OX451736.1, from coordinate 551,132,337 downwards.
GAGGAATCACCTATAATCTGTGTTTGGCCTTACGTCAATTTGGGCGAGCTAGGAGGGAAGGACCTCATGAGTTACTGATGCCAAGCATTGTCTTTGACTTCGAAGGGGATAGTGACGAGCAACGCCGCAGGTTCATACGAGTCTGGGATAGGGTACACAAGTCTGATCCACACGATCTAGGTGCGAAGACTTCTCTTCTGATGGAGCCATATCTCCGATGGGTTATAATCCGTGCCCAAAAGCTGGGAATGCTGTACGAAGCCGTCTTGCCTATAACTCTTGAGGTTGCTAATGAAGAAGGGGTTCCTCCTACCATCCTACACCCTTACATGCCTACTGACATCGGGGCATTGAAGAGGTCCTGGATGCAGCTAAGGGAAGAGCGAGATACTTATAGAGAAAAGTATCATGAGCAAGAGCGGAAGATCTAGAAGTTGACAAGGAAGTTGGAGAATGAGAAGATCCTCAATGACTATGTCAACATAGGAGGCAAACGACCGTGGGAGCGTTGACGTCTTTTTAGTTTTGATTTACTTTTCATTACTTCCTTTTTTGTAACGCCTTAAAGGCATTTGTCAAACATTGTTTCAAGTTTATCTAATAAAAGTGTGTTTCATTTTGGTTTACGAATTTGAATCCCTAAGGTCTTTGAGATCATATCATACGCATTTCATTCTCATGCACCTCATAACAGGTACCCTTACAGGTTTCTCATCTTCTTCGCTATTTATTTCAGCACATCATGTCTTCTAAAACATCAACTGATCAAGCTATCAAGGCTCTGCAAGCTCAGAACGCCCAGTTCCAGGAAATGTTCATGAACTTGGCTAAGGGTCAGCAAGATCTGAAGACTCTTATATTGAAAGATAAGAAGAAGAAGACGATCCTACTGAATATGGGTCGCAGATTTGGAAACAATTTGCGATAAGTGGTTGATTTGACTCACTCATCTGGAGGGGGAGAGAATCAGGAAGAAAGGAGGGCTCCTAGCCCTGTGGTTTCTGACAACGAGACTGACTTTGATGAAGACCAGTATCCTCTGGCTGAGGATAGGTATAAACAACTTGAAGACCGGTTAAGTGCGATGGAGATCCAAAAGGTAACTGGATTGGACTTTGGTGATTTGGGTTTGTCATCTAGGGTGGTGATTCCCCACAAGTTTAAAGCACCTATCTTTTCTAAATACGACGGGGTCTCTTGCCCAAAGCTACACCTCTGTTCGTATGTTAGAAAGATCCAGCCATACACCGCTGACAGGAACCTCTGGATCCACTTCTTTCAAGATAGTCTTTCAGGGACTCAACTTGAATGGTTTTATCAGCTGGAAGGAGCTAGTATCCGTAATTGGGAAGACCTTGCTGCTGCTTTCTACAAGCAGTACCAATACAATGCCGACCTCGCTCCCACGCGTACCCAACTTCAGGGTATGTCTATGGGTGCGAGCGAAGGTTTCAAAGACTACGCTCAGAAATGCAGAGACCTTGCTGGAAGAGTACAACCCCCGCTGGCTGACAGGGAGTTAGTAGATATGTTTCTGGGGACCCTGTCTGGTCCGTATTTCAACCATCTGATTGGAAGTTCATCGTCCGGGTTTACTGAGCTAATTATGACCGGGGAAAGAGTTGAAGCTGGTATCAAAAGCGGTAAGATACAAAAGGGTGCTTCATCAGGTACCGAAAAGAAGCCTTTTAAGAAGGAATCCAATGTTGTTTACACTTCAAAGATCCATAATAGACATGAGCGCCGCCAAGCGGTTAATGCCGTTATTATATCAAGACATGTTGTTGCCTCACAACGCAACATTCAGCCAAGAGCCGAGAGGCTGCGAAGATAATTCACTCAGCTCCATATGACCCTGTCTCAGATTTTGCCGCAGTTGCTAAAGACCAACTTGGTGATTCCGAAGGAAGCCCCGAAGAATCCCAATACAACATCACCGATGTACAACCCGAACGCCTGCTGTGCTTTTCACTCCGATAGCCCGAGGCATGATACGAATGATTGTTGGGTCCTGAAGAATAAGGTACAGGATCTGATTGATGCTAAAGAGATTGAGTTCGAGGCACCCGAAAAGCCTAATTATATGACTGCTCATATGCCCAAGCATGGAGTGAATGTTGTAGATGAAGACTCGTTTGTGGTTTCTGTGAAAGACATTGCTACTCCATTGATGACTGTGAAGAAGAACCTTCTGTTAGCCGATTTATTTCTGGGATGTGGCGAAGGTTGCCATCTATGTGCCGTTCTACCTACTGGTTGCCATCTTTTGAAGTCAAGTGTCCAACGCCTGATGGATAGTAAAGAAATTCTGTTTGAGAAGACTTTTGTTCCTTTGGTTCCTACTGAAGAAGTTGCTATAATCACCATTTTCGATAATTCTTCCAAGGCTTCCTCGAGAAAGCCTGTTAGAATTACATATGTTCCAAGAATCGCACCATTGATCATCACTATTCCTGGGCCTATCCCATATACATCCAATAAGGCTATCCCGTGGCATTACGGGGCTGACATATATTATCACGGAGTTAAGCAAGACTTGAGTGCTGAAGAGGTTGATACTGACGTCAGCAATATTGTTGGACTTGCCAAAGTCACCCGCAGCGGAAGACTTTTCTCCCCTGAGATCTCTCCACCAGTTGTTCGGAAGCCTGTTGTTATTACACCGGTCAGTACACCTGCTACTGTCCCCGTTCAAGTTCCAATTCTTACCCCTGTTGCCGAGTCATCTAATACTCAGGGAAAAGGGACCACTGATGAGCCTGCCCAGACGGAGGCACCGAAGAAGATTACTATTGAAGCCTCTAGACAAGAGATGGAGGAAATTTTGAAGATCATCAAAAAGAGCGACTACAATGTAGTCGAGCAGCTGGGGCAAACCCCATCCAAAATCTCTATGTTGTCTATGTTGCTATGCTTAGAAGCCCATGTCAAGGCTCTGATTTCTTTCCTAAAGACTGCGCATGTGCCGCAGGAGACATCAGCTGATCAATTTAAAGATTGTGTGGCTAGTCTGACAGCGGATAATGGGTTAGGTTTCTCCGACGCAGACTTGCCTGCTAAGGGGAGGAATCACAATGATGCCCTGCATGTCTCCATTGAATGCAGGCGCACTACTCTAGCCCATGTATTGGTGGATACCGATTCCTCATTGAATGTTTTACCTAAGAAAGCTCTAGACCAGTTGGACTGTGAGGGTTTAGAGTTGAAGCCAAGTAACATTGTTGTCAGGGCCTTTGATGGGTCAAAGAGAATGGTACATGGAGAAGTGGATATTCTAGTGAAGGTTGGTTCTCAGATCTTTGCATCTACTTTTTATGTGATGGACATTCGACCATCCTATTCTTGTTTTCTGGGTCGCCCATGGATCCACAAAGCTAGGGCAGTCACTTCTACGCTCCACCAAATGCTGAAGTACCCATTCAAGGGTAAAATTGTTACGGTACGAGGAGAGGAGGAGTACATGGTGAGCCACCTCAACTCTTTCTGATATGTAGAGATGGATGGGGAGTTCATTGAGACCCCGCTTCAACATTTTGAAGAGGTTCCCCAGACACTGGCATCAGCTGAGACTGTTACTGAAGATCCTCCAATGAAGATGGCTTCCTTCAAGGATGCCCGGGCTGTTATTGAGAAAGGTGGGTGTGCAAATTGGGGCCAACTCCATGATTTTGCACATAAGACTAACAAGTTTGGTTTGGGTTTCACTGCAGAAGCTCAAAGGGATGTTCGGAGTGCAAGGACTAGAAGACCTCCCCTGTTTATCAGCAATTCAGGAGTGAATGCCATTGAAGACGATGTTGAAGAATCTAAGTTCGACAGTTGGATCTATCCTACTACTGATGGGGGACTAAGCAACTGGACAGCAAAGGACTTCATCCCAATTTCTTTTGTTACCCAGTAATGAGACTTTTGTTTTGTATTTGTAACAGACAATGTTTTAAACTTTACGGCCAGGTGTCTTACCCGAGGCACCGTGGCTTTATTTGTGAGGGCTTTATGTGTGTCATCTACATATATCATTAATAAAAGCATTGGACATTTTTGCATTTCAAAATTTTGCGCTCCTTGTTTTTCTTTTATTATATATATATATTGCAAAACAACTATTTTACACACACTCACATATACAGGTCTACATCCACTCTAGATCTCTCTGGTAACGACTCTGCTAATGCCGGTTATGACTTCGAAAGTCCGATCAACTTAGCCGAAGACGAAGGTGAAGATGATTGTGAAGTGCCTGGTGAACTTTCCAGACTGTTACTTCAAGAAGATAGGGCCATACAGCCACATGAAGAGTCGGTGGAATCAGTAAATCTGGGTATAGAGGTAGACAAGAAAGAGGTCAAGATTGGTGCAAATCTAGAAGCTAGTGTTAAACAACGGTTGATTCAGATGCTGCGTGACTATGTTGAGATCTTTGCCTGGTCTTATGAAGATATGCCTGGTTTGGATACCGATATTGTGGTTCACCGATTTCCTACCAAGGAAGAATGTCCTCCAGTGAAACAGAAAGTCCGCCGAATGCGCCCGGAGATGTCTGAGAAAATCAAGGCTGAAGTTATGAACTAGTTTGACGTCGGTTTTCTAGCAGTTACTTCTTACCCACAGTGGGTGGCCAACGTGGTTCTGGTGCCGAAGAAGGATGGTAAGGTTCGAATGTGTGTCGACTATAGGGATCTGAATAGGGCAAGCCCCAAAGATGACTTCCCTCTACCTCATATTGACGTTCTGGTTGACAACACCGCACAGCATAAGGTCTTCTCCTTTATGGACAGTTTCTCTGGTTATAATCAAATTAAAATGGCTCCCGAAGACATGGAGAAGACGACATTTGTTACTCAATGGGGTACCTTTTGCTACAAGGTCATGCCTTTTGGATTGAAGAATACTGGGGCAACGTATCAGCGCGCCATGGTCGCTTTATTCCATGACATGATCCATCATGAGATTGAGGTATACGTTGATGACATGATTGCAAGATCCCAGACTGAAGAAGAGCATCTTGACAACCTTCAGAAGCTATTTGACAGGTTGAAGTTGTACAAGCTGAGGTTAAACCCGAACAAGTGCACCTTCGGGGTGAGATCTGGTAAGCTGCTGGGTTTCGTCGTAAGTGATAAAGGTATTCAGGTGGATCCTGCAAAAGTGAAGGCTATACAGGAAATGCCAGCTCCCCGAATAGAGAAGGAAGTCAGAGGTTTTCTGGGACGTCTGAACTATATTGCCCGATTCATCTCACACCTGACTGCTACTTGTGAGCCAATCTTCAAGCTACTGAAGAAAGATCAAGTGGTAAGATGGAACGATGAATGTCAGGCCACTTTCGAAAGAATCAAAGAGTATCTCCAAGAGCCACCTATTCTGATGCCTCCAGTTGAAGGGAGACCTTTGATCTTATACTTGAAAGTACTCGACAACTCAATAGGGTGTGTGCTAGGTCAACATGACGAGTCTGGCCGAAAAGAGCATGCTATTTATTACCTTAGCAAAAAGTTTACCGAATGTGAGACCCGATACTCATTCCTCGAGAAAACCTGCTACGCTTTGGCATGGGCTGCTCGCCGGCTGAGACAGTATATGCTGACTCACACTACTCTATTAATATCGAAGATGGATCCAATCAAGTATATCTTCGAGAAGCCTGCCTTGTCGGGAAGAATAGCAAGATGGCAGATGATCTTTACTGAGTATGACATCCAATATACGACTCAAAAGGCAATCAACGGAAGTGTGTTGGAAGACCATTTGGCACATCAGGCAGTGGATGATTACCAGTCTATGAACTGTGAATTTTCGGATGAGAATATCATGTTAGTGACTGACTGTGAGACACATGGACCGGATGAAGGACCTGAGGAGGGATCCCGATGGTCTATGTACTTTGATGGAGCTTCAAACGCTTTGGGTAATGGCATTAGCACCGTAATCATATCTCCTAATGGCTCTCATACTCCGTTCACCGCCCGACTATGTTTCAACTGCACCAACAACATGGCGGAGTATGAAGCATGCATTATGGGTCTTCGAGCAGCTATTGACCTAAGGATAAATTTCTTAAGTGTATTAATAGATTACGCTCTTGTGATCAGTCAGATCAAAGGTGAGTGGGATACGAAACACCCAAATCTTATTCCTTACAAGGAGTATGTTTTGACGTTGCTTCCCCATTTCAAGGAGATAACATTTGAACACTTTGCTAGAGAGGAGAATCAGTTGGCTGATGCGCTGGCTACGATGTCTTCTATGTTCAAAGTCAATTGGGACAACGAAGCTCCCCGAATTATCATTGAAAGGTTGGATGAACCTGCACATTACTGTGACATTGAGACTGAAGAGGTAGCAGATAAACCATGGTTTCACGAGGTAAAGAGGTACCTTGAGGCTCAGGAGTACCCCGAGGGTGCATCTGTTAATGATAAGAAGTTTCTGAGGAGGTTCGCGGCGAATTTCTTCATCAACAATGGTATCCTTTACAAGCGTAACCATGATTCGACCTTACTGCGTTGTGTGGATAAGAACGAAGCAGAAAGGATCATGGCAGAGTTACATGAAGGTACTTTCAGAACTCATTCCAGTGGGCACACCATGGCAAAGAAAATCCTTCGGGAAGGATACTATTGGTCCACAATGGAAGCCGACTGTTATCAGCATTCTCGGACCTGTCACAAGTGCCAAGTCTATGCTGATAAGGTGCATATACCTATAGTACCTCTGAACGTCTTGATGGCTCCATGGACTTTTGCAATACGGGGTATAGACATGATCGGCGAGATCAGACCTACGACATCTAACGGCCATCGTTTCATCCTGGTAGCTATTGATTACTTTACAAAGTGGGTTGAAGCAGCTTCCTTTGCTACTGTAACCAAGAACATTGTGGCACAGTTCATTCGGCATAACTTGATCTGTCGATACGGTGTACCAGAGAGGATCATTACGGAAAATGGAACCAATCTCAATAATAAGACGATCACCGAACTCTGCAAGCAGTTCAAGATACAATATCATAACTCTTCTCCTTACCGGCCGAAGATGAATGGAGCTGTAGAAGCGGCTAATAAAAATATCAAGAAGATTGTGCAGAAGATGACGGTGACATACAAAGATTGGCACGAGATGTTACCATTTGCTCTTCATGGGTACCGTACCTCAGCGCAGACGTCAACAAGGGCAACACCCTATTTCTTGGTATATGGTATAGAGGCTGTATTGCCCATTGATGTTCAGATACCCTCTCTTCGGATTATGAAGGATGCAGGTTTAAGTGAAGATGACTGGATCCAGACCAGGCTTGATCAGTTGAACTTAATCGACGAAAAGAGACTCGCTGCTATTTGTCATGGTCAGACGTACCAAAAATGGATGATCAAGGCATTTAACAAGAAAGTTAGACGATAAGAGTATCAAGTTGGGGATCTGGTGATCAAGTGCATCATACTATCTCAGGGTGATCCCAGGGGCAAATAGACCCCTACTTATGAAGGGCCATTTGTGGTTAAGAACATTTTCTCAGGAGGAGCTATGATTCTAACCACCATGGATGGTGACGACCTTCCTCACCCCGTCAATGCAGACATAGTGAAAAGACGCTACGCATAATCAAAGACCCGCTAGGTCGACTGACCTAAGCAAAAATAAGGGCTTCCCCGCGAACCAAAAGGGTTCGGGAAAAAATAAGGGATGAAAATGAAAAAACTGTACACCTGGCAAGTCGAAAACCTGAAAAGGCGGCTTGGGCAAAAAAGGGTATCCCGGTGGATTGAAAATCCGAAAGGGCGGTCCAGGAAAAAATTAGGGATCAAAGCGTAACACTATGTCTCATTGGATCACCTTGCAACCAGACTTCGGTATCGACTATCAAGCTCAGACGACACTAATCAATCTGATCTACCTTCAACCAAGTAGCAAAGTGATGAGATGCTCGAGGCCATAAGGGCAATAGCAGAGTTGGAACCCAGTGGGATTATTCACATAGTTGTTTTGTTTAGTTTTTCACAAATTGTGTAAATTCTATCTGTTCGGCGGCGTTCTCTTACTAGGATGTCAGCCTCTTGTACAAAAACGCCTATTTACAGGCCAAACTTCAAAATCAGTACAAATTCACTTTCAGAGAAATTTCAAACTGTTTTTCCTTTTTCTGTTTTGTTTTGCAAAGAACGTCCAATGTTCATTTTTTTTATATATGCATTTGACATTAATTGCTGCTCATGAATATGTACACGTGAAACAAAAGACAATCACTCGTAATATCAGAAACAAGGGCAATAATAATTTTCCAAACTATACCGTTGCTCTGTCCACCAGGTACAAGGTAAATTCAGCTGAAGAATATGGCTAAGGTGCATTCACTCCCCGCAGAGTAAGACAGTAATGATAGCTCTCCCCAGCTGAGACTTTCCATTGTGAATGAATCGGTGATATTCTCCCCAAGTAGAGTTTATCTACCATCAGCACTGAAAGGTCTTAATATTCCCCAGCGGAGTATAAGAATATTCCACGGAAGAATACAAAATATCCCCAGTGGAGTTTGAAATTTTTCCCAGCGCAGTCTGAAAAAGCTTCCCCAGTAGACTTTGGAAGATTGTCCCCAGCAGAGCTCAAGGGATTATCCCATTAGAGTCTAAAAGATTATTCCCAATGAAGTCGCAACTGAAAGATCATCCCCAGCGGAGTTCTTTCCTTTCACAAACGAAAATTTGATCCCCAACAGGATTCAGTATCACAAGCAACGGTAATTCATCCCCAGTGGAATTTATCGGTGGAATCCTCAGCAGAGCATCTCTTCCCCACAGAGTAATCTCCTCATCAGTTTATTCCCCAGCGGAGTTATCCTCTCCTGCAGGTTTATTCTCGCAATCATCTTCATTCGCCATCCCCAACAGAAACGAAGAATTCAACTCTTTTCTCCAGCAACTATCCGGGGTTTATGTTCCCCAACTAAAAACATTACATTTCCATACATCATGATACATGCATATACGCATCATACAACACAATCTCATTTATTTTGAGAACATCATTGCTTAATATATATCATGCATTGCATACGACTGACCTTTACCTTTCAGGAAGGATGCAATTAAGTTCTCAGCTATGAAGCTTTTACCCAAGTCGAAGTACTGACCGGTTCTTAAATCTCAATTGAATTATCCTCGGTTGAATTACAGATAAGGTTCTAAATCTCGACAAAGTTCCTCCGTCGAATTATTGACAGTTCTTAAATCTCAACAGAATTATGCTCCGTTAAATTACAGACAAGTCCTAAATCTCGATGAAGATGTTTCCCTCAGTCGCAGTACTGACCGGTTCTTAAATCTCAACTGAATTATCATCGGTTGGATTACAGATAAGGTCCTAAATCTCGTCAAAGTTCCTCCTTCGAATTACTGACAGTTCTTAAATCTCAACAGAATTATCCTCCGTTGAATTACAGACAAGTCCTAAATCTCGATGAAGATGTTTCCCTCAGTCGCAGTACTGACCGGTTCGTAAATCTCAACTGAATTATCCTCGGTCGAATTATAGATAAGGTTCTAAATCTCGGCAAAGTTCCTCCGTCAAATTAATGACAGTTCTTAAATCTCAATAGAATTATCCTCCATTGAATTACAGACAAGTCCTAAATCTCGATGAAGATGTTTCCCTCAGTCGCAGTACTGACCGGTTCTTAAATCTCAATTGAATTATCCTCGATTGAATTACAGATAAGGTCCTAAATCTCGGCAAAGTTCCTCCGTCGAATTACTGGCAATTCTTAAATCTCAATAGAATTATCCTCCGTTGAATTACAGACAAGTCCTAAATCTCGATGAAGATGTTTCCCTCAGTCGAATTACTGATTGGTTCTTAAATCTCAACCGAATTATCCTCAGTTGAATTACAGATAAGATTCTAAATCTCGACAATTCTCCTCCGTCGAAGTACATACAATTCCTAAATCTCAGCAGAGTTTTTCTCAGTTGAATTACGGGCGAGTTCTTAAATCTTGATGAAGATTTTCCCCCCCAGTTGAATTACGGACAAGTTCTTAAAACTCAGCAGAGATGTTCTCTCGGTTGAAGTACAAGTAAGTTCCTAAATCTCAACAAAGATCAGACTTCCCCAGCGAAATCCTCCACAACCACAGGTATACAAGCTCTCGCTAAGGAATCTATTACGCAATCGACACTTCTCCAAATGGCATCTGTAAGCCCATTCCCGACATCACAAGGCTGATACCACTTCATGCGAGTGCAAATTTCTGGGCACTCTAGTGTTCAATCATCTTCCACCTTCGAATCACGAAAGGCATGAAAGCCAATCTACATCCTCAGGTTTAAGAAGATTGAACATGGGCAGCTGTTGTACCCCAAAATTTCCCCTCCCGTATTTCTCAAAACATTGCAAGAAAAATCTCCAAGTTGCTCAAGGTTGCTCAAGAGTTGGTCAGACAAGCTATCTCCTAAGGCAGTCTACCCCAAATTAGGGTTTTGTGTTGCATCAATATCCTTGAGTCCAAATTACCTCAAGTGCTCCCCAATGTCCTAATATGTTCTCAAGATCATCCATGTCAAGTTTCAAGCCTTGCAGAGGAAGATTGCTCAGTCAATTGCTCAAAGGTCCAAAAATTGACTATGCTAGGGCAAAAGTCAACAGTGACCTTCAAATAGTCAAACTTCAAGATTTTTTTGCCAACATTCTCATTTTGAAGTATATTTCATCATTTTATCAAGGGTTGATCATAATTCATCAAGGATTGCTCAAAATTCATCAAGATTCAAAAGTTGCTAAATTAGGGTTTTGTAGGAAAAGTCAACTCAACTTTGACCAAGCATAACTTTCTCATACTTTATGAGAAATGACCCATCCAAATATAATTTTGAATAGTATGAAATTCCCTACAATCCATATTCATACCCCAAGATCAAAAAATGCACTCACAAGAAGTTATGAATTTGGACATTATAGGTCATTTTTGAAAGCCAACAAAAACACCTTTTTTTCCAAAGCTTATAACTTGAGCATGGAACATCAAAATGAGATGTGACCAAAAGGTTTGATTAGAGGACATCTCAATATTTCTAAAAAGTCCAAGAACACTTCCAAAAGTTCAAAATTGAGGAAGTTGTGCATTGTTGAAATTGGACTTTTTTGCAAAATTGCCAAAAGTCAACTATCCCCAAAACATCAAATTTTGTCAAAAGGGCCCATTCTTTTCCACTTGATTTGAGCTGCATAGTTTCCCACGTGTCCTAGCTTCAGCCATGAGCCCATATTTCATTTTTATTATTTAATTTAATTTTTAATTGAATTACTCATTTTAAATCAAATAAAATCATATAAAATCCAACACTTTGATAACACAAGATTTTTTTGGCTATTTCAGGCTTTGATTACAATCATTATCATCATCAAATTCGAATCAAACCAAATCATGTGAAAAAAGATTGAAATGAATCAAATTTGGAAGGTTTTTCATGGAGAATCAAATCAAATTTGCAATCATTATTGGAGCAAGATTTGAACCAAATTTGTTACCCTAATCCAGTACACAATACATAAGCAAGCATAAGGGACGAAAATAAGGGTTGGAAGCTGTGGAGAGCAATTCTAGAGGCAGAACGAAACTTGCAAAAACCAGAAAAAGTGTGACTTTGAAATCAAGGTTAGAGACATTTTCAAGACTCAAGACTTGTCTCAATCGTTTGTTGGCCATCTCTACAAGCTAACCCAATCCAAACAATGCGTTTTTAGCCCCTCCCAAGCTCTGTAAGTCCCTCACGGATCCGCCCCATTCTTGATTTCGATTTGTATTATTCTTGCATCTATAACAAAAACTAATTGCATATTTGTGATCATTACATCATTTACAAGCTTTTGGCATCATTTGATTTTGTTTATCTGACCTGTATGAAGAACCACCATAGTTAGGGTTTTCTTGGAGTTTTGGGGGGTTTGTGTTTCAGGTACATTGATCTTCATGATGGACATGGTTGTGTTCAGAAGAAGATGACGAATCAAACCATGGTCCTGGGATTCATTTATATGGCCTGGAGAAGGTTTTAGGAGGAAGCCACAGTTTTAGCTGCGGATAAAAATCCGCAGGTAAAAGTTACAGATCCTCAAGGACATGGACGAACTCGTGTCATCTATCCATTGGCCAGTTCAAAATAATCGCGCGTTTGTTTATTTTTCTGGCAATTGGTTTTGTTTTTATATAATATATATTGTTTGTATTATTATTAACAAAACAACAACACGCCCCAGTGGTGGCCACATAAGCGCTTAAAGACCCAAAGGCTGGAGGTCAGGGGTTCGATCCCTGCCTCCAGCAATTTGCATTTTTTCAATTTCTTTCAGGTAATCCTGTGCATACAAGGGCCAGATTTCCACCATGGACGTTCATTATAAGAGCGCCAGATGGCCAAATGGCCAGATCTGGTGGTCAAGCAGTGGAGGTGCACCATGGAATCAGTCAACACAAATGCACTGGATTACAAAAAGTCCACATGGATCAGCTTAATGGGCCAAGCAAAAATGCTTTCAACACCTCCAAAAAGGCATAATTCCTTCTTTCTCATATATTTTTTCATTTAGATTTAATTGTTTTATTTTGCTTAATTAATTTTCTAACCAATAGATTAATTTAATTTTTTATCAAAAATCACAAAAATACTTTTTTTATCCAATTAAATTTTAGAACTTTTATTTTTATTAATAAATACTTATTAATTAATTAGGATATTAATTAGGAAACTTTAATTTATTTTGTAAATATTTAAAAATTAATCAGAAATCATTAGGTTTTAATTCTAACTTAATTATTTTAATTTCTTTCTTAAATTAATAAAAACTCCAAAAATATGTCATTAATATTTTTTTAAAATTTTATTTAATTAATTCAATAATTAATTTAGGATTTAATTTATTTTCTTAAAAAATAAAAACAATAAAAAACATTTTCTTTAATCAAAAGGGTCAAAACCCTAATCCCACATTCGATTTAATTTCCCGCGCACTTTATTTATTTTTATCAATATTAATGTACCTGCTTTCGGATTGTAATAGTTAAATAGGACATTTAATTATTTTTACCGCTTTATTTTATTTTTCAAAGGGTTTGTCTTTGGCGATGTAAATACCCGACGCCTTGTAATTTAAATTCCGTATTTTATTTCCGCAAATTACAACTGCTAGATGTTTGATAATAGGGTTTGCATGACAAGACTGAATGTTAATCTTAAAATCAAATTAGATCACCTTTAACATTTACAAAGATAAAAAATAACTGAAAACGACACACTCGCACATGCGCACTCCTAGGGTACACCCCACTTGGTTGCCTTCGTACACGGTCATTAAGTATAGGTCACTTTAGAGGTCGCCCTCTTGTCTAAAAGATCATAGTCGCCTCGATATAGTTGCCTCGGATATAATTGCCTCAAATAAATGATCTAAGACATTAGGGTTATCGCTAAGGCGTCCTAACATTGCTTTAGTGACCGTATGTCCCTCATTCGAATTGACCCTCAAATTCCAACGACGATGCTACCTACTCATTAATAGTAGGATAGCATTGTCCAAAGGAAATTAGCTTGGAACAATTCCTTTTTCGAGTAGGTAGATGGTTCTTAGATACTTGCTCTTTCAAAAAACAAAAACTCTTCACACTTACACTTTTCGAACAAAGTTTTCAAAAGCACTTCATTACACTCTTGAGGACAGAAGCAAGAGTTAAATCGAAGTTTCAAAACAAAAACTTTTTTCCAAACCCACAAGCATAAAGAAAGCAATTTTGAAAACCATTGAGCAAGTACCTAAGAGCCCGTAGATAACTACGGATAGAACGGGTGCTAACACCTTCCCTTTCTATAATCTACCCCCCGAACCCGAGAAACATCTCGAAAAAGGAATTTTTTTGTGCTTTTTTTCCTTTCCTTGATGGATAAAATAAAAGTCGGTGGCGACTCTTGCTTACCGCAACATTTTGCAAAAACAAACGCAAAACGCAAACCAGCATTCCAAAAAAACAATCAGTTCTTCCCACCGTATCACAGACTGAAAAAATAAAGTGCGGAAATAAAAAACCCTAATTAGCTATTACAAACTGGGCGCAGTTACATCAATAATAAAAATGATCGTACGACAAAATAATGACGCGCGGGAATTGACTGGATAAAAGTTCAAAAACCCTAAAAACTTTAATTTGATTATTAAAAATATTTTTGGGATTTTATGAAAAAAGAATTTAATTTTGACCTAATTTTTTCTAATTAATTTTAATTAATGAAAACTAATTAAAGTTGATGAAATTAATTAATTTTCACAAAATTAATTTAATAAAAAAACTAAGTCCTATTTTTTGTGATTATTTTCTGATTAAAAAATGATTTGAAATAAAAAACAATTGAAATAATTAGATAACAAAAGATAATTAAATAAAAGAGAATAGAATGGGCCTGAGGGGTGTAAACCTAAATTGGAGGGTTACATGCTGAAATTTTGTCTAAAGCCCACTCTAGTTAGCCCATAGCTACGTATGATTCAGTGTGGCTGCGCTAGGAGAGTCCATCATGGGGAGCTTCATTGGAAGCGTTAGATCTGGTGCTAATTGATCGGATGGTGATGATGATGAGGCCTATGGTGAGCGTGCTTTGTGTGGAACCATTGGATCTGCAATGAAAAAATATTGAAAATAGAAAATGTTGGACCTGGGATTCGAACCCAGGTCCCCTTGGTTACCAGCCTTGCCCTTTACCACTGCGCCACATGGTCATTCGTTATATAGAACAAGAATAATATATTATATTTAATAATCAATAGTAATAACAAAAACGCGCACAAAATTCAAACGACCCAACCAGGATTTGACACACAGTCATCTTCCCCAAGGGATTGTCGTTTTAGGCAAGGGTTTTTTACCTACAGACATTGTTGTAGCTATAAACCTGCATATATCCAAAATCACAACCATGCAATATAAATTTGATCCAAGTATATAGATCAACTAGGTTTGATCTCGTGAGTACAATGGCACTCTTCTTTTGCCCTAATTTTATCTGAAATAAAAAACCTAAAACGGACCTTGAAACCCTAACAATGGCATTCAGTCAAATACGCATCAAAACACACAATTAATCATGCAAACATGTTCTAAATGGTCATACAAACATGAATGCATACTTAAAATTAGTTTATCATGCGTAAATTATCAAAATCAAATTCAAGAAAAGTGAGTAAATTGTGGTTCTGTATGGGGCGTTTCTGGGAGTGTTGAGGCGTGAGAATGGTCCAGGTAGCTTCCAAATATGCCCGGTGTGATACGGTGGGAGAACTAACTTGAGGTTTTGCGTTTTGTCGCAAATGTCACGGTTTGCAAGAGTCGCCGCCGACTTTTCTTTTATCCAAAAGGAAAGGTAAAAAAGCACAGGAAATACCTTTGAGATGTTTTCTTGAGTTCGGGGGGTAGATTATGAAAAGGGAAGGTGCTAGCACCCTTTTCATCCATGGTTTTCCATGGGCTCTTAGTTACTTGCTTAGATCACTTGCTTTGCTTTGTTTTGTTTGAAATGGTGTTTGGTGTGGTTTTGAAAGTATTTTTAAAAGAGGCCATTCGTTTAGGCAATCTTTGTAATGATTCTCGTTCGTAAGAATGTATACAAAGATGTTTGTCTTTTGAAAAATGTTTCAATGTTTTGTAAGATGTTTTGAAATGTGTGTGTGTTTGTTTTTGAAAATAGCAAGGATTGTTTGAAATGGAGCAAGTAACTTAGAAACTATCTACCTACTTAAATTTCTTTCTTGTGCACTTTTATTCCTTTGACATTGTTGACTTACCATTGATTTGGTAAGCAACCCTATCTTTGGATGTGAACGGGACGGGCGTGGGTCATCGTATGACCATGATAGCAATGTTTCCAAGTATCTTAGCATGTTTGAGGGACTAAGATCATTTTTGTTTAGGCAACCTTTGTATAGCGTCATCGAGGGACTATGATCTTATAATTGTTTTGTTTTACCAAGATACTTCGCATGCGTAACATGGCCATTTTGTTTTAGGCAACCAAGTGGGTGAAACCCTAAGGGTGATTGTGTGTAAAGTGTGTCATTTTTCATGCTTTTGTCTTGCATTTAGGTTTTTCTATTTGTTTGGTTTTTGTTCTTGTCATGCAAACCCTAATTTACTAAACATGGTATATGAAAGCAATAAATTGCGTAAAATAAACTAAGCTATTACAACAATTATTATGGAAGGGGGGATACAAGTTTTGAATGGGGATTTTTGCACAAATATAAACCAAAATATATTATTACAACCCAATCGAATATTGTGCGAATTAAATAAATATACAAATATTTAAAATGCAATGCAATGTATTTGTGTAAAAAAAGTTTTGTTATTTGTTTTTTGTATGAGAAAATAATTTATTTAAACCCTAGAAAAAGGAAAAAAATATTATTTATTTTTGGAGGGGTGAAACCCTAGTTTTTAATTAAAAGAAAACAATGTTTCATATTAATATTTTGTCCATTTTTGTATAAGAAAAATAATAAATAATATTATATATAAATATTAAAAATTAAGTATGTATAGAAAATGAATATTTTATGTGTATAAATAATGAAATAAAAATATTAAGTATTTTTAATTGTATTTACAAATTTATTTAAGAAAATAAAATCTATTATCCTAATAAACTATTTTTTATGCAAAAAACAATAAAAAAATAAAATAAAAAATGCAGAAAATAAAGAAATTAATTTTTATGATTTTTATGATTCAGAAAAATAAATAAAAGCCATAAATGTGAAAATATGAAAAAAATATGAAAAATATAACAAATAAGTCAGGGGGGTGCAAAAGTAAGTCAGGGGGTGCAAATAGCAAAACCAAAAAGGCCAGGCGCCAAAAAAAGCCCAGAACACTTCATCGCTGTCCTCTGGCCAGCCTTGCGCACGTGTTTTCCTTCAAACCTGTAACTCTCATATGCTTGCACAAAAACAAAAACTCATAACATGAAACTTGTGGCATTTGATCTCACGATTTCAACCATATAAATTTTGTAACCTAACTCTCAAAGATCAGGGAGAATTTTGGAACCCCTAATTCGTGACCTAAAAATTTCAGCATATTCAAGCTTCAAATTCTCACAGCACAGTTAATATAAATGAAAAGTATGCATATGTACAACTTTGTCATGATAAGGGCTACATTTTTTCTTCACAAATCGTGGCTTGAGGATGCCTATTCAGAGAGATGGAGTTCAAGAAAATACCTCCTTCAGTTGGATTCGAGTATAGCAATGTAGGGACTTTAATGGAGGCTTGAAGATTGTGTGAGCTTCCTTGAACTTCCCTGAAGCTATTCCAATGCTTAGCTTGCTCTGAGGATGGCTGAAACTCTTTGCACAAGTCAAGTTGCAAGATTCAAGGTTGAAGATGGCAATGGATGAAACAGGGGTTACATAACCAGGATAAGGGCTTGGCTTGCTTTGGTATGATATGTAGAAGGTGTTTCAAGTGTTGAAACACAAAACGCACGAGCCAAAAATGAGTTGGCTATGGTTTTGCAACAACTGTGTGTTTGGACAGAATTTTGAAGTTTTTGAGTTTTAGTGAGTTCTGGATGCAAGCAAATCGTGCTAAGCCTTGCCACAACTTTGTATATTTGTAAATAAATGATACAAAGTCCACTCCTTACTAGCTGTACCAGTTCTGACCTTTTGGCAACCTTTCTTGTATTTTAAGCAAAGTGAAGTGACCAATGCTAACATGCTTGTACTGGCTAGCTTAAGGGATGCAAAGAACTTGTACAAATTGCTTAAGACCTGTGTGGATTGTTTGTATCAAAGGGACAGGTCCAAGGCTCAAGATTGACAAAGTGGCAAAAGTTGCCCTTTATGAAAATGGCATTGTGAACTTTTGGCCAAAAATGAAATTATCTCATGTACAAAGCTCAAAAAGCAAAAATAATACCTTTAGCTTCTGAGTTTGCATTTAATTATGGAGTGTAAAGTGAGTTTAGGACCTGTAAAGCAAGATTCAAACATCATGGATTGGATTTGCAACTTGATGCTATGTTAAAAATGACATGAACAAAAGTGAGAAAATGCCAACTTCCCTTCTTCGATTCTCCTTGCTCAAATTTTGATCTTGGAGAGTTCTTGGACATTTTTGAAAGCTTGCAATGTGATATATAATCCATATTTGAAATGAAATTTGATATACCTCTTGGAACTAGGTGACAAATGTCCATGAAGTTGGGTCAAAAACCTGCCTAAATTAGGGCAAAATTTCACTAAGTTATTTAGTTCATGGACCTATATTCACAAATTCATAACTTGAGATCCAAGCATCTTTTGGGAAAAGTTTGTGAGGCAAAGTTGTAGATTTCATGTAATACTACAACTTTCATGTTGGGAACTTTTCTTGAATCAAAATGCATCATGGTGAAAAAGTGGTGAAAAGTTGGGGAAAATAAGAAAATTTCCATACTTAAAAAAATTCTAAGTTATGAAAATTATCAAATTCAAAACCCTAATTTTCAAAATTGGTTTTCTTGGTGAACAAGTTTCAAATTTTGACATATCTTGATGAATTATGACCCTTGGCACTTGATTTTGACCAAAAAGTCAAAGTTTGACTTTTCACTGTACAATTGACTTTTGATCAGTTGACTGTAAAATTCATCTGTCAATCCAATGAACTTGAGATCTTTTGAACGATGTAATTAGGTAAAGATGATGCCATTGGATCCTTGAAATCATGTTTGAACTCAATTGGTCATTGGCTAGGTTAAAAATCAGAAATTTCCCTTTCTCACTCAAAACTCTAATTTTGACCATTTTGCCCTTTTGATGATTTGGTCAAATTTCTTGAGGAGTTATGATCCAAACTTGATCAAATGGTACATATGAGTCTAAAATGTTGATGTGGATAAAAAATTATGAAGTTTGACTGTAAATTAGCCATAGTTGACTTTTCCCCAATATAGCTGATTTTTAGGTCAACTGTCCAATTGACTGATCAGAAGTGTGATTCAAGGCTTGAAACTGATCATGAGCAATCTTAGGGGTCAAAGATGGTGTATGAAAGTCACATGAAGCATTTATGGTCCAAAAATCCTTGTGTAAACTCAAACTCTGATTTTAGGTTATCAGTGCAAGATGATATGTCTTGAGCTGACCAAATCCTAAACTTGTCTCGAGTCCAATTAGTCTTGTGAGGAAAATATTGATAAATGAGAGGGCAAATTTTGGGGTAAAACAGCTGCCCCTATTCAATCTTCTTGAACCTGAAGAGTTAGATTGGTGAGTTTTACCGTTTGTGACTCGAAGGTAAAAGATGATTGGACACTAGAGTGCCTATAAATTTGCACTTGATGAAGTGTAGTTGAGGGAATGGGCTTATAGATTCCATTTGGAGAGGTGATAGAATATTGTTGGAGATGGGCTTGTAGATGTCATCCAAGAATGCTTGTTGAATTTGTAAGTTGTAAGTCAAAAGAATAAGTATCAGAATGGTGTCCGTATCTGAACTATATCTAGAGACTGAATCTGAATGAGTAACAGAATGGCTTTCGTGTCTAGAGCGTATCCGAGCTGTGTTTGTACTTGAATCTGAATGAGTAACAGAATGACTTCCGTGTCTGGAGTGTATCTATTTTGTATCTAGAATTTGGAATTTGAATAAGTGACAAAATGGCATCCGTATCTGGAGCATATCCGTACTGCATCTGAAAGATGTTGAGATATGAATGAGTATCAGAATGGCTTCCGTATCTGGAGCGTGTCTGAACCGTATCATGAACTTGGAATCTGCATTAGTGATAGAATGGCAACCGTGTCTGGAGCGTATCCGTACTGTAATCTGAATAAGTGATAGAATGACTTCCGTGTCTGGAGCGTATCTGGACTAAAATCTGAATAAGTGACAGAATAACTTCCATGTCTGGAGCGTATCCGTACTGTATCTGAACTAGAATCTGAATGAGTAACAGAATGGCTTCCGTGTCTGGAGCGTATCTAAACTGTATCTGAATAAGTGACAGAATGACTTCCGTGTCTGGAGTGTATCTGTACTGTATCTAGAATCTTTGAACATTGTTAATGATAGATGTTAATCTTATCCTGAAAAGGGTAAAATGTTAACTGAAACACAAATTTATGTTGCATGAAATGTATGATGCAATATATGTACTTTATCAATGTTTATTATATATGGATGTAATGTATGCGCATGTAAGCTGATTTGCTGTATTGCTGAGGAAAATAAATCGTTGACGACTTCACTAGGGATATAGGGATTCTTCATGTCTTGAAGTAGGAGTATTGACAAAAATTCTGTTGTGAGAGTAATGCCGTATACTGCTTGAGTAACCTGCTTGGGGAATCCAGAGATATTTGATGACTTCTACTGGGAATTATGAATGAGAATCTTCATTCTGTTGGGGAGCAATAAAAACTTTGTGGGGAAAAAGCTTATTCCTGTTTGGAAAAAGTTCAGGAGTTTGGGTTGTCTGCCACTCTACTGGGGAGTTATCCGAGGTTGGGGAGAAACAAAAGTTAACTGTTATCTGGTTGCTTTTCAGACTTCAAGACAACTTGCTGGGGAATTTGGAGAAAATGAAGGGTTTCCACTGGGGAATGATGCTTTGGCTCCGCTGGGGATCTTAATGATGTACTGTAGGGATTGTTCATGGAATGGCCTAAAGACGTTTTCCTACTCTTTCAATCTGTCAGTAATTATTCTTTTCCATTTCGTTTATGTGTAAACAATAATTATGTTCAAATGCATATGTTCATTAATAAATCATTGGACGTTTTTGCAAATAAAACAACAAGTGTAAAAGAAAAGGACAAATAGTTTTCTGTACTTTTAAAGAGATATCTTTGTATTTACTTTGAATAAGTATTTTGTACAAAGGAGACAAACATCCCAGTAAGAGGATGGTGTCATAAGAAGAATTTATACAAAGAAAGATAGCTATGTGTAAAAAATCCCATGGGGTTCCCATTCTGTTATAGCCTCTGTATCTCCGAATATCTTGTCCATTTGTTGCTTCGTCCGAAGATGATTGAATTGATCAGAAGCTCCAAGTTTGTCAGTGAAGAGATTATCCTTAAAGTGATCCGACGAGACATAGTCATACGCTTTAATTCCCTAACTTTTTCCTGAACCGCCCTTTCGGGTTTTCGATTCACCGGGAAACCCTTTTTTGCCCAAGTCGCCCTTTCGGGTTTTCAACTTGTCGGGTGTACAGATTTTTTATTTTATGCCTAATTTTTGCCCGAACCTTTTGGTTCACCGGGATGCCCTTGTTTTGCCTAGGTGTGTCAACCTAGCGGGTCTCTTATGCGTAGTATCTTTTGACTATGTCTGCGTTCGCAGGGTGTGGCAGGTCGTCGCCGTCTATGGTGGTTAAGATCATTGCCCCACCAGAAAAGATGTTCCTGATTACAAATTGTCCTTCATAGGTAGGAGTCCGTTTGCCCCTGGGATCACTTTGTGGCAAGATGATGCGCTTGATCACTAGATTTCCAACTTGATACACTTGGCGTCTGACTTTCTTGTTGAAATCCTTGATCATCCGCTTTTGATATGCCCGACCATGGCAAACAGCAGTAAGTCTCTTTTCATCAATTAAGTTCAACTGATCAAGTCGGGTTTGGATCCAATCGTCTTCACTTAAACCTGCATCCTTCATGATTCTTAAAGAGGGGATTTGAACCTCAATAGGTAGAACAACCTCCATGCCATAAACCAAAGAATAGGGTGTTGCCCCAATTGATGTGCGAGCCGTCGTATGGTAACCGTGGAGAGCAAACGGTAGCATCTCATGCCAGTCCTTGTAGGTGATTGTCATTTTCTGTATGATCTTTTTAATGTTTTTATTAGTAGCTTCAACTGCACCATTCATCTTTGGCCGATAGGGGGATGCATTGTGATGTTGAATTTTGAACTGCTCGCACAAGGCGGTGATCATAGTATTGTTAAGGTTTGTACCGTTATCAGTGATGATCCTTTCCGGGATACCGTACCGGCAAATGAGATTCTGCTTGATGAAGCGAGAAACAACATTCTTAGTAACGGATGCGAAGGAAGCTGCTTCGACCCACTTTATGAAATAATCAATGGCCACTAGAATGAAGTGGTGCCTATTGGAGGTTGTAGGCTTGATCTCCCCAATCATATCGATTCCCCACATATCAAAGGGCCAAGGAGCTGTTAAGACATTTAGAGGAACCAGAGGCACGTGCACTTTATCTGCATAGATTTGTCACTTATGACAGGTCCGGGAATGTTGATAGCAGTTTGCTTCCATGGTAGACCAATAATAGCCTGCCCGTAGGATTTTCTTGGCCATCGTATGTCCGCTAGAGTGAGTGCCAAAGGTACCTTCATACAATTCAGCCATGATCTTTTCAGCTTCAATCTTGTCCACACAACGGAGCAGAATAGAATCATGATTGCGTTTGTACAGGATGCCATTACTTAGGAAGAACTTAGCAGAGAATCTCCTTAAGAAATTTTTGTCATTGACTGAAGCTCCTTCAGGATATTCTTGAGCCTCGAGATACCTTTTGACTTCATGAAACCAAGGCTGGTCCACTACTTCTTCGGTATTAATCTCGTGACAGTGTGTTGGTTCATCCATTCATTCAATGGTGATCTGGGGAGCCTCGTTATCCCAATTAAGTTTAAACATAGATGACATTGTAGCTAGAGCATCTGCTAGCTGATTTTCTTCTCGCGGGAAGTGTTCAAAGGTAATCTGCTCGAAATGTGGTAACAATGTCAAAACATGTTCTTTGTAAGGGATAAGGTTAGGATGCTTAGTGTCCCATTCTCCTTTAATCTTGCTGATGACCAAAGCTGAATCCCCAAACACAACCAAATATTTGATTCCCAAGTCTATGGCAGCCTTGAGACCAAAGATGCATGCTTCGTACTCTGCCATGTTGTTCGTACAGTTGAAGCAAAGTCTGGAAGTAAAAGGAGTATGGAATCCTTTCGGAGATATGAGCACAACGCCGATACCGTTACCAAGTGCATTGGATGCCCCATCAAAGAACAGGGTCCGTCGGGATCCTTGTTCAGGTCCGTCATATGGTCTGATTCCTTCACAGTTGTCCAATGTCATGATGTCTTCGTCAGGGAATTCAAACTTCATGGATTGATAATCTTCTACAGCTTGATGAGCAAGATGATCAGCTAGCACACTGCCCTTTATAGTTTTTTGGGTCGTGTACTGTATGTCATATTCTGTTAGGATCATCTGCCATCTAGCTATCCTTCCAGACAAATCAGGCTTCTCAAAGATGTATTTTATCGGATCCATCTTAGATATCAGCAGAGTGGTATGAGTCAACATATACTGTCTTAGCCGGCGAGCAGCCCATACCAGAGCGCAACAAGTTTTCTCGAGCAGTGAATATCTGGTTTCACAGTCGGTAAACTTTTTGCTCAAGTAATAAATAGCGTGCTCTTTTCGGCCAGACTCGTCATGCTGCCCCAATACGCACCCCATTGAGTTCTCTAAAACGGTCAGATACATGATTAGCGGTCTTCCCTCGACTGGTGGCATCAAGACAGGAGGCTCTTGTAAATACTCCTTGATTTTTTCGAAAGAAATCTGACAGTCATCATTCCATCTAACTACCTGATCTTTCTTCAGCAGTTTGAAGATTGGTTCACAAGTAGATGTTAGGTGAGAAATGAACCTAGCAATGTAGTTTAGGCATCCCAAGAATCCTCTGACTTCCTTCTCAGTACGAGAAGTGGGAATTTCTTGTATTGCTTTGACTTTGGCAGGATCAACCTCGATGCCTTTGTTGCTGACAATGAAACCTAAGAGTTTACCGGACCGGACTCCGAATGTGCACTTGTTCGGGTTCAACCTTAGTTTGTACTCCTTCAATCTGACAAACAACTTTTGCAAGTGACCAAGGTGTTCTTCTTCAGTTTGTGATCGGGCTATCATGTCATCTACGTAGACCTCTATCTCATGATGTATCATATCATGAAACAAAGCTACCATGGCGCGTTGATAGGTTGCCTCGACATTCTTCAGTCCGAATGGAATCACTTTGTAGCAGAACGTACCCCACTGTGTGACAAATGTAGTTTTCTCCATGTCCTCAGGTGCCATTTTGATCTGGTTATAGCCTGAGAATCCGTCCATGAAAGAAAATACTTTGTGTTGAGTTGTATTGTCAACTAGGATGTCAATGTGCGGAAGTGGAAAATCATCTTTAGGGCTGACCCTGTTTAAATCTCTATAATCCACACACATTCTCACTTTATCATCGTTTTTAGGAACATGAACAATGTTAGAAACCCATTGTGGATAGGAAGTAACAGCCAGAAATCCAGCATTAAACTGTTTCATAACTTCTGCTTTGATCTTCTCTGACATGTCAGGTCTCATGCGGCCGACTTTTTGTTTCACTGGTGGACATTCTTCTCTTGTAGGTAGACGGTGTACCACGATGTCTGTATCTAGTCTCGGCATGTCTTCGTATGACCAGGCGAAGATCTCAACATAATCATGCAACAACTGAATTAGGCGCTCCTTGACACTCGGCTCTAGATTGGCACCCACTCTGATTCCTTTTTATCTTCCTCAGTACCCAAGTTGATCGTATCCAACAGCTCCTCATGAGGCTAAATATCTCTTTCCTCTTGTTGTAGTAATCTGGCCAATTCCACTGGCACCTCACAATCTTCCTCACCTTCGTATTCGGCTTGGTAGATCAGATTTTCAGAGTCACTGAAGGCTATAGCAGTATCGTTACCCATGGGATCCGGAATGGAAGGGTACATGCATTGGTGAGTGTAGGTGTGTGTAAGGGTATAGCCATCTTAAAACAACAAAATGTAAAAGAAAGACAATGAGCACAAAAGGTTTATATATGAAAAAGCGTCAATGATTCATTAAATGACATATGAAAATGAAATAAAAACCCTTACAAATGGACCATTGTGCCTCGGGTAAGACACAAGGTTGAAAATGTACAAATTGTTTGTGAATTATTACAAGTCCAACAGAAATGTAAAAGATAAATTACTGAGATATGAAAGTAATCGGGACAAAGTCTTTTGCTTCCCAGATGCGAAGTCCTCCGCTGACAGTAGGAAATATCCAGTCTTCCAAGCTGCCATCTTCTTCACTGTCTTCCACTGCATTAACCCCTTGGTTAGTAATCTTCACAGGTGGCCTTCCAGCACAGGCGCGACGCACAGTCTTCTGAGCAGTTGAAGTAAACCCCAAGCCAAACTTGTCTGACTTGTACGGAATGTCTGGAAGATGCCCACAGATGGTGCATCCCCCTTCTTCCACTACTTCCTTTGCATCCTTTAGAGATGACATCCAAGGTGGAGGTCTTGTAATCATAGGAGTTGAGGATACCTCCTTGGTTACTGCCACTTCTTAGGAGACTTCTTCAAAATGTTGGAAAGGGGTTTCAATGAATTCACCATCCAATTCCACATATCGGAATAAATTCAGATGACTAATCTTGTATTCATCTTCCCCATGGACAATTATGATCTTCCCTTGGACAGGGTACTTCAACATCTGATGCAAAGTGGAGGTGACAACACCGGCATTGTGAATCCAGGGGCGTCCCAACAAACAAGAGTAAGAAGGATGGATGTCCATCACGTAGAATGTTGAATTAAAGGTATGAGTTCCCACCTTTATTGGGATGTCCACCTCCCTATGGACCATCCTCTTAGAGCCGTCAAATGCTCTCACAATTATATTACTGGGTTTTAAAGTCAGCCCCTCACAATCCAATCTATCAAGGGATTTCTTTGGCAAGACGTTTCTAGATGATCCAGTATCAACCAAGACATGGGATAGGGTGGTTCCTATACACTCCACTGATACATGTAGTGCCTCGTTGTGTTTTCTCCCTTTGGGTGTCAAGTCAGCATCGGAGAAACCCAGGCTATTATCAGCTATCAGACTGGCCACACACTCTCGGAATTGGTCAGCCGACTTCTCTTGCGGCACGTGAGTTGTCTTCAGAAACTTTACCAAAGCTTTTGCATGTGCCTCAGAGCACAGCAGCAATGCTAACATAGAGATTTTGGAGGGGGTCTGCCCCAGTTGTTCAACCACATCATAATCACTCTTCTTAGTTATCCTTAGGATTTTTTCCATCTCCTTCTTGGACGTTTCAGGAATAGCTAGTGATTGAGCCTTCGTCAGGACAGGCTCCTCTTGAACATTCTTTCCTTTATTCTCAGCAGTGGAAGTAGGGATAGGAATTGTATTGTCTTATTTTTCGATAGATACACTTGCAGGTATAATCACTGGTGCAGAGGTAATCTTCGGAACGACCACGGGTCCAAAGACTGCCTTTGGAGGTGCAATCTCTGGAGAGAAAATTCTTCCACTATGGGTAATTTTGCTTGTTCCGGCAATGTTACTGATGTCAGAATTATCCTCTTCGGAGCTCTCTTCTTCGGCAGTCAAATCATCCTGTTTAATACCATGGTAGTAGATTTCTCCACCTAATTCCATGGTACCATTTTATCTGATTTGTACGGGGCTGGCCCGGGAATTGTAATCTTGAGCGGAGTATTCACTGGAGCAGATGTAATCCTAACGGGTCTTTTAGGGACCCTGGAAGGATTGGCGTAGATAGTTATTATAGAAATTTCTTTAACTGGAACGGGTGAAATAGGAGCTTTCTCAAACAAAATTTCTTGGTTATCAATCAGTTGTTGGATACCTTTTTTCAACAGAGGGCAGTCAAATGATGAGGATAGGCAAATATGGAAATCTTTGTCACAACTTGGGAATATACCAACCTTTAACAAATTCAACTTGATGATCGGGAGTGGAGTTATCAATTCATCCATGGAGGCAACAAATAAATCTTCCTCGATAACATTGGCATTGTGTCCATGCCTAGGCATCAGAGTAAAAATAACATTCGGTTTCTCAGGCGCTTCAAATTCAACTTCCTTAGCATTTATCAGGTCTTGAATCTTGTTCTTCAGAGCCCAACAGTTGTTGGTGTCGTGCCCTAGACTTTCAGAATGGTAAACGCACCTGGCATTCAGATGGTAGTGGAGAGATGCAGTATTGGGATTTTTAGGGGCCTCTTTTAACATGGCCAGATTCAACTTCAAAAGATGTGGTAGGACTTGAGCTGGAGTCATGTTTATCTTGGTGAATTGCCGTACTGGCCTTTCCACCCTTGGCTGGTTATTTCTCGGCTAATTATTTCTTGGCTGGTCTGATGCATGCTTTTGAATCATAAAGTCCCCCACCATTGATTGGTGTTCCGTTATTCCCTGATTCCTCTATGAATAGACAGTAGACACTTCCCTCTTTCCAGTGAAGGGCTTTTTTACAGCAGCAGAGGCAGATGCGTCTTTCTGAATTTTCCCACTTCTTTACCGGCTTCCACCCTCTCGCCAGTTAGAATCAACTCAGTAAACCCTGCAGAGGAGCTCCCAATCAGATGATTAAATAAAGGACCTGGTAGAGTTCCCAGGAACATGTCCACTAGCTCCCTTTTAGATAAAGGTGGTTGCACCCTTCCGGCTAAATCCCTCCACTTTTGGGCATAGTCTTTGAAGCCCTCATTGGATACCATGGCCATACTCTGGAGTTGAGTACGGGTTGGTGCCAAATCGGCGTTGTATTGATACTGTTTATAGAAGGCTGCTGCCAAGTCTTCCCAATTATGGACATCATCCCTCTCCAACTGGTAGAACCAATCAAGCTGCGTTCCTGATAAACTATCCTGGAAAAAGTGAACCCACAAGTCTTTGTCAACAGAATATGGTTGAATCTTCCTGACATATGAGCGGAGGTGCATCTTGGGACAAGACACCCAATCATACTTGGCAAATAAAGGCACTTTAAACTTCGGCAGGATTACTATTCCTGACACCAGCCCTAACTCCTCAAAATCCAGCTCCGGTACTCTCTGTATCTCCATAGCAGTTAGACGCTCTTCCAGGTGTTTATATTTGTCATCGGCCAAAGGGTATTGTTGTTAAGAGTAGTCCTCTTCTTCCTCTTCCTCTGCTTCAGAATCGGATGGTACTGCCGTTTCTTTTCCTTTTCTTTCCCCTTCGTCAGAGGTTGTTAGAAATTCTAAGGTCCTTCTGGCTTGTCCTTGAAACCTTCTGCCCATGATAACCACACCGGCTGGCTTCTTCTTCTTTTTCTCTTTCTCTTTCTCTAGCAGAGTCTTTAGCTCCTCCTGCCCCTTGGCCAAGGTCAAGAGTAACTATTGAAATTGTGTATTATGAGCTTGCAAGTCTTTAACCGTTTGTTCAAGATCCATTTTGCTGAAATAAACAGCAGAGGGATGAGGAAACTTGTTGCAAAGACCTGTTTATGTTCATGATGAATGATATGTATTCATGTAATGTTTTCAAGGATTTAAAAATTCAAATTCATGTCAAACAAAAAGGAACACACGTTATATTAATAAAATAGAATTTGAGTACATCAATGCCCCTAGGGCAAAATAATACAAAATTATAAGATAAAAAGTCATTGCGCATCCTCTTTGGTGAAATGTAGGTGTTGAGAGTCTGCTCTTCGTGAAGTAACTGAGTGAGCTCTAAAACCTTCTTCTCGCTTGCGTAGAATTGGGCTTCGAATGTATCGCGTTCTTCTTTGAGCTGTATCCAACTCCTTTGTAGGTCTTCGAGTGATGTCGGCATGTCAGGATGTAGGATGGTGTATGGAACCTCTCCTTCCTTAACAGGCTCTATAATCACCGGGAGAATGGATGGGTAAGGCATCATAAGACTTTGGGCGCGGGTTCGTACCCACTTGAGGTAAGGCTCAAGAGGGATGGAATTCTTGTGTCCCAAGGTCTTACTATCTACCTTGTTTGGCATCCTCCAAGTTCGGATGAATCTTTGACGAAGTCCTTGATTGTCGTTGTCAAAGTCGAAAACCAAGCCTTGAACCAGCATATCATGTGGGACATCCCTTCGGGCATAACCAAATTGTCTTAGAGCCAAGCACGGGTTGTAGGTGATGCCTCCCCTAATGCCAAGTAGAGGGACATTAGGTAATTCCCCACAACGGTCGACAGTGATAACATTCTCTTTAGATCGAGAACACCAATGAATATCTGAATGTGTAAGTGTCATCAACCTTTGTGACCACCTAAAACCTTGCTCATTCTTCAAGTCTGATTGGGGAAGATGAGAAATAAACCATCTTTCCAGGAGAGAAGCGCAACACATAAGAACACCTCTTTTCCTCATTGTACGAGTGTGAAAAGAGTGTAAGATATCTCCAAGCAATGTAGGCACCGAATTGCGAGACATGAAGATTTTGACAGCACTCACATCTATGAGTTGGTCAAAATTAGGGAACAAGACCATCCCATAGATGAGAAGATCTACAATCTCCTCAAAAGCTTGTAAGTCCAAGGAGTTCTAACAGATTTGGGCCTTCTTAAATAAGAACTTTGCCAAGAAGCCTTTGACACCACTTCTAGTTTCCCAATGGGTTGTGACATCAAATGAGTGCAAGTGCAGGGCTTGAGCAATCTCTTCTGGATTTGGATCTCTTTCTGTACCGTTGAAGGGTAGTTGATTGAGAATAGGAATCCTCAAGAGTTGAGAGAATTCTTCCAAAGTAGGCACAAGCTGGTAGTCAGGAAATGTGAAGCAGTGGTGCAAAGGGTCAAAGAACTGGAAGAGAACCTTCATCATGTCTTCCTCTGTGTTGGAAGTGACTAGGTTGAGTAGACGACCATGTCTCTCAGTGAATGGAGAGTTCTCAGGAATCCTTGAAGCTAGCTCTTTGAGTTGTGGAGGAATTCTTACAAGGTTGACTTGGATATTTTTTCTGCGAAGTGAATCCATAACCTACAAAACAGGAACAAAGATGAATTTCCAAAATCCTTGAAATGGTTAGTGGATGCAAATGATGCTCATGATTTCCATGATGTTATGCACAAGTATATATGTACAAGCAAATCACACAAGTTCCTAGTTTAGGCTTGCATGGGGTTTCATAGGTAAGTACCCTCTTGAAGTTTAGTTAGCTCAACCTGTCCTAGAAATAGTAATCGGGTTCTAAGGAGTTCAATATCACTAGATTGTTTCCTTGTTCATTGTTTCAATTCAAGCCTCTTTACTGGCGACCGAAATATTCCAAGGAACCAACCCTCAATGAGTGTAGTATCGAGTATCTTTCAACTTCTGACTACACCAAAGTCGGTCATCTCACTACATCCTAAAATGCCAAGTTGGTCAAGTAAAGGTTCTAGAAGTTCGTTAGTGCTTCATGACATCACTCAGCGGCCCCGTATTCTCTTTGATTGACTCAAAGGATACCGGTACCCACAAATATGTCACACTAACATAGCTATTGCTTAGACTGTGTCGGTATACCCCGCACAGTTTCCACAATGTATTGCTATTTACCTATAATGTTTCCCAAAGCCGGGTGAAGGATTCAAACCCAAACAATAGAACCAAAAATGTAAAGCAAACAAGTCAAACAAGGTAAGCGAATAAATATGATCTAAACCCTAAGGTAACCCCACTTTTATAATCATTCCCCAACAGAGTCGCCAGTTCTGTGATACGGTGGGAGAACTGACTTGAAGTTTTGTGTTTTGTTGCAAATGTCGTGGTTAGCAAGAGTCACCACCGACTTTTATTTTATCCAAAAGGAAAGGTAAAAAAGCACATGAAAGACCTTTGAGATGTTTTCTTGAATTCGGGGGGTAGATTATGAAAAGGGAAGGTGCTAGAACCCTTTTCATCCATGGTTTTCCATGGTCTCTTAGTTACTTGCTTAGATCACTTGCTTTGCTTTGTTTTGTTTGAAATGGTGTTTGGTGTGGTTTTGAAAGTATTTTTAAAAGAGGCCATTCGTTTAGGCAATCTTTGTAATGATTCTCGTTCGTAAGAATGTTTACAAAGATGTTTGTCTTTTGAAAAATGTTTCAATGTTTTGTAAGATGTTTTGAAATGTGTGTGTGTTTGTTTTTGAAAATAGCAAGGATTGTTTTAAATGGAGCAAGTAACTTAGAAGCTATCTACCTACTCAAATATATTTCTTGTGCATTTTTATTCCTTTGACATTGTTGACTTACCATTGATTTGGTAAGCAACCCTATCTTTGGATGTGAACGGGACGGGCGTGGGTCATCGTATGACCATGATAGCAAAATTGCCAAGTATCTTAGCATGTTTAAGGGACCAAGATCATTTTTGTTTAGGCAACCTTTGTATAGCGTCATCGAGGGACTATGATCTTATAATTATTTTGTTTTTCCAAGATACTTCGCATGCGTAACATGGCCATTTTGTTTTAGGCAACCAAGTGGGTGAAACCCTAAGGGTGATTGTGTGTAAAGTGTGTCATTTTTTATGCTTTTGTCTTGCATTTAGGTTTTTCTATTTGTTTGGTTTTTGTTCTTGTCATGCAAACCCTAATTTACTAAACATGGTATATGAAAGCAATAAATTGCGTAAAATAAACTAAGCTGTTACAACAATCATTATGGGAGGGGGGATACAAGTTTTGAATGTGGATTTTTGCACAAATATAAACCTAAATATATTATTACAATCCAATCGAATATTGTGCGAATTAAATAAATATACAAATATTTAAAATGCAATGCAATGTATTTGTGTAAAAAAAGTTTTGGTATTTATTTTTTGTATGAGAAAATAATTTATTTAAACCCTAGAAAAAGGAAAAAAAATATTATTTATTTTTGGAGGGGTGAAACCCTAGTTTTTAATTAAAAGAAAACAATGTTTCATATTAATATTTTGTCCATTTTTGTATAAGAAAAATAATAAATAATATTATATATAAATATTAAAAATTAAGTATGCATAGAAAATGAATATTTTATGTGTATAAATAATGAAATAAAAATATTAAGTATTTTTAATTGTACTTATAAATTTATTTAAGAAAATAAAATCTATTATCCTAATAAACTATTTTTTATGCAAAAAATAATAAAAAAATAAAATAAAAAATGCATAAAATAAAGAAATTAATTTTTATGATTTTTATGATTCAGAAAAATAAATAAAAGCCATAAATGTGAAAATATGAAGAAAAATATGAAAAATATAACAAATAAGTCAGGGGGGTGCAAAATTAAGTCAGGGGGTGCAAATAGCAAAACCAAAAAGGCCAGGCGCCAAAAAAAGCCCAGAACACTTCATCCCTGTCCTCTGGCCAGCCTTGCGCGCGCGTTTTCCTTCAAACCTGTAACTCTCAGATGCTTGCACAAAAACAAAAACTCATAACATGAAACTTGTGGCATTTGATCTCACGATTTCAACCATATAAATTTTGTAACCTAACTCTCAAAGATCAGGGAGAATTTTTGAACCCCTAATTCGTGACCTAAAAATTTCAGCATATTCAAGCTTTAAATTCTCATAGCACAGTTAATATAAATGAAAAGTATGCATATGTACAACTTTGTCATGATAAGGGCTACATTTTTTCTTCACAAATCGTTGCTTGAGGATGCCTATTCAGAGAGATAAAGTTCAAGAAAATACCTCCTTCAATTGGATTCGAGTAGAGCAATGTAGGGACTTTAATGGAGGCCCGAGGATTGTGTGAGCTTCCTTGAACTTCCCTGAAGCTATTCCAATGCTTAGCTTGCTCTGAGGATGGCTGAAACTCTTTGCACAAGTCAAGTTGCAAGCTTCAAGGTTGAAGATGGCAATGGTTGAAACAGGGGTTACAGAACCAGGGTAAGGACTTGGCTTGCTTTGGTATGATATGTAGAAGGTGTTTCAAGTGTTGAAACACAAAACACACAAGTCAAAAATGAGTTGGTTATGGTTTTGCAGCAACTGTGTGTTTGGACAAAATTTTGGAGTTTTTGAGTTTTAGTGAGTTATAGATGCAAGAAAATTGTGCTAAGCCTTGCCACAACTTTGTATATTTGTAAAGAAATGATACAAAGTCCACTCCTTACTAGCTGTACCAGTTCTGACCTTTTGGCAACCTTTGTTGTATTTTAAGCAAAGTGAAGTGACCAATGCTAACATGCTTGTACTGGCTAGCTTAAGGGCTGCAAAGAACTTGTACAAATTGCTTAAGACCTGTGTGGATTGTTTGTATCAAAGGGACAGGTCCAAGGCTCAAGATTGACAAAGTGGCAAAAGTTGCCCTTTATGAAAATGGCATTGTGAACTTTTGGCCAAAAATGGAATTATCTCATGTACAAAGCTCAAAAAGCAAAAATAATACCTTTAGCTTATGAGTTTGCATTTAATTATGGAGTGTAAAGTTAGTTTAGGACCTGTAAAGCAAGATTCAAACAGCATGGATTGGATTTGCAACTTGATGCTATGTGAAAAATGGCATGAACAAAAGTGAGAAAATGCCAACTTTCCTTCTTCGATTCTCCTTGCTCAAAAATGATAGTGGAGAGTTCTTGGACATTTTGGAAAGCTTGCAATGTGCTCTATAATCCATCTTTGAAATGCAATTTGAGATACCTCTTGGAACTAGGTGAAAAATGTCTATGAAGTTGGGTCAAAAACCTGCCTAAATTAGGGCAAAATTTCACTAAGTTATTTAGTTCATGGACCTATATTCACAAATTCATAACTTGAGATCCAAGCATATTTTGGGAAATTTTTGTGAAGCAAAGTTGTAGATTTCATAGAGGACTACAACATTCATGTTGGGAACTTTTCTTGAATCAAAGTTCATCATGATGAAAAAGTGGTGAGAATTTGGGAAAAAAATAAGAAAATTTCCATACTTAGAAAAATTCTAAGTTATGAAAATTTTCAAATTCAAAACCCTAATTTTCAAAATTGGTTTTCTTGGTGAACAAGTTTCATATTTTGACATATCTTGATGAATTATGACCCTTGGCACTTGATTTTGACCAAAAAGTCAAAGTTTGACTTTTCAGTGTACAATTGACTTTTTATTAGTTGACTGCAAAATTCATCTGTCAATCCAATGAACTTGAGATCTTTTGAACCATGTAAATAGGTCAAGATGATGCCATTGGATCCTTGAAATCATGTTTAAACTCAATTGGTCATTGGCTAGGTTAAAAATAAGAAATTGCCCTTTCTCAGTCAAAACCCTAATTTTGACCATTTTGCCCTTTTGATGATTTGATCACATTTCTTGAGGAGTTGTGATCCAAAATTGATCAAATGGTACATATGAGTCTAAAATGTTGATGTGGATAAAAAATTATAAAGTTTGACTGTAAATTGGTCATAGTTGACTTTTTCCCCAATACAGCTGATTTTTAGGTCAATTGTCCAATTGACTGATCAAAAGTGTGATTGCTTGAAACTTAACATGAGAAATGTTAGGGGTCCAAGATGGTGTATGAAAGTCACATGAAGCATTGATGGTCCAAAAATCCTTGTGTAAACTCAAACCCTAATTTTAGGTTATCAGTGCAAGATGAGATGTCTTGAGCTGACCAAAACCAAAACTTGTCTTGAGTCCAATAAGTCTTGTGAGGAAAATCTTGATAAATGAGAGGGAAAATTTTGGGGTACAACACCCGGGAATATATTGAAAACCTTCAAAGTCCTTGAATCTCCCTCTAAATCAAAATTTTATCACCACTTTTTCTCCAAAAATTTGAGTTTTTTATGAGTGTTCTACACGGCCAATCCTTCTTTTTAAGGTCTGGAAATATTATGCATATATAGTAGAACGAATTAGGTTAACAAAACTGAATTAAATCTTGAATATTGAGTGAGAAAAGATTTGATTTGCGTCTTGTATTTCTTGTTTCTAAAATAGACCAAATCTTGCTATTTTTATTCCAATCACCACTTGCACGAAATCCTTGACTTTCCAGGTGATTATAGACTCATCATGTGCTCATAAAATCAAATCTTGGATTTTATTTTATTATTCCACTATTTTATTTGATTTATTTTGATTTTTATGACAAAAAAATCAAAACAAATAATAAAAATAATGAAATAATACATGAGTAAGCTCAGGGGTCGTGGGTCATATTAGGAACAAGTTTCAATCATGAAAACATGGGCCCATTTGGAAAAAAAATCAAGTTTGGTCATTATTTGCTTCATGCACTTTTCCAAAAATAGCCAACTTTAGCAATGCATATCTCTCTCATTTTTAACCCTAAGAGGGTGTTCTTTTACTTTTTAGCAAGCTTAGGATTTCCTCTAAATAACCTTTTTAGTTTCATCTCAATTGGATCTTCCATGTTTATGTAAGGAGCTTTGACCCAAAAGGTGTTTTTGTTGACTTTTTGAATGGACCTATAATGTCTGAGCTTATATCTTTTGATTGAGTCATTTCTTGAACTTGAGGGCTGGAGAGGAGTTGTGGGGAATTAAATTCTCTTCAAAATGAGCCTTGGTTGGAATTTTTTTGATAAAGTATGAGAAAGTTATGCCTGGTCAAAGTTTGGTTGACTTTTCCTATAGAAACCATAATTTGCCATTTTTTACTTCTGATGAGTTAGGAGCATTTCTTGAGGAATCATGATCAACCCTTGATAAAATGATGGATATTACTTCAAAATGTTGATGTTGATCAAAAATCTTGAAGTTTGACTGTATTTGGGCCACAATTGACTTTTGACCTAGTATAGTTGATTTTCTAATACTTGAGGAGTTGACTGAGCAAACTTGTTGTTCAAGGCATGAAATTTGGCATGAATAATATTAAGGACATATTAGGACAATGGAGAACATTTGGGGTCCTTTGGACTGCTACATCTTTCTTGAAATTAAAACCCTAATTTGAGATTCATTGCCTTAGGAGGAGAATTTGTCTGGTCAATTCTTGGTCATCCTAGGGAAATTGTGGACCTCTAGAGGCATGTCTTGAGTGAAAATGGGAGGGAAAATTTTGGGGTACAACAGCTGCCCCCGTTCAATCTTCTTAAACCTGAGGACGTAGATTGTTTGGTCTTCCTTTCATGATCTGAAGGTGGAAAATGATTGAACACTAGAGTACCCAGAAATTTGCACTCGCATGAGACGATACTTAACTGTGTAAGTAATATCGGGAATGGGCTTACGGATGCCATTTGGATAAGGTGACGGGGTATGGGCTTAAAGATTCCATCCAGAGCAATGTTGATTTCATGAGATATTCCTTTGTGGGAACTTCTATTCCGGTTGCTAAGGAGGATTCCGCTGAGGAATGTTGGTCTCTGTTTTGGGGAATAGAGTTTAGGAGCTTCAGTTGTCCGTTACTCTACTAGGGAGTCATATCTTGATTGAAGAGATGGAAGTGAACTGCTATCTGGTCAGGATCCAGGCTTTACAGTGACTTGCTGAGGATAATAAGGCTATCTGGTCATAGTCCAGGCTTCAGTGACTTACCGGGGAAATGAGATTAAATTGTTATCTGGTCAGAATCCAAGCTTCATAGTGTCTTGAATTATTGATTGATAATTATCCGGTCAGGTTCCGGGCTTCATAGCTTATTTAACTGGAATAGAAATCTTAGTATCGATTTGACTGAACCAGAGAAAGGTATTGAGTTGTCTTTGACTGGAATAGAAATAAAAAAAATCTTAGTATTGATTTAGTTGAACTAGGGGAAGGTCTCGAATTAACTTTGACTGGAATGGTAATAAGTAGAATCTTAGTATCGATTCGGCTGACCCAGACAAAAGTCTTGGAATACCTTCAACTGGAATAGTAATCAGAGAGATCTTAGTGTCGATCTGACTGACCCAGAGAAGGTCTTGGATTATAACTTCGACTAGAATAGTAATCAGTAGAATCTTAGTATCAATTCGGCTAACCCAGATAAAAGTTTTGGAACATCTTCAACTGGAATAATAATCAGAGAGATCTTAGTGTCGATCTGACTGACCCGGAGAAGTTCTTGGATTAACTTTGGCTGGAATGGAAATCAGAAGAATCTCAGTATCGATTCAATTGAACCAGACAAAAGTCTTGGAGTATCTTCAACTGGAATAGAAATCAGAGAGATCTTAGTATCGATCTAACTGAACCAGAGAAGGTATCAGATCTTTTCCATGGTCCTAATATGTCCTCAAGATCATCCATATCAAGTTTCATGCCTTGCACAACAAGTTTGCTCAGTCAATTGCTCAAATGCCTGAAAATCAATTGTGTTAGGTCAAAAGTCAAATGTGGCTTATTTACAGTCAAACTTCAATATTTTTGGTCAACATCAATAATTTGAAGTGATATCCATCATTTTATCAAGGGTTGATCATGATTCCTCAAGGAATGCTCCTAATTCATCAAAACTCAAAAGTTGCTAAATTAGGGTTTCTACAAGAAAAGTCAACCAAATTTTGACCATGCATAACTTTCTCATACTTTATCATAAATTTTTCCACCAAGTCTCATTTTTAAGAGAATCCAATTCTCTACAACTTCTCTTCAGACCTCAAGTTCCAGAAAAGCACTCATTTAAAGATATAAATTCAGACATTATAGGTCCTTCTAAAAAGTCAACAAAAACACCTTTTGGGTCAAAGATCCTTACATTAACATGGAAGATCCAATTGATATGAAACCAAAAGCGTTGTTTAGGGGATATCCTAACCTTTCTAAAAAGTCCAAGAACACCCTCATAGGGTTAAAATTGAGAGAGATATGCATTGTCAAAGTTGGCCAATTTTTGGAAAAATGCATGAAGCAAATATTGACCAAACTTGGATTTTTTCCAAATGGGCCTATCTTTTCAAGTTTGAAACTCATTCCTAACATGGTCCATGACCTCTAAGCCCACCCATACATTTTTCTACTATCTATGCTATTTATTTTGATATTTTATTCATTAAAATTCAGAATTAAATAAATAAATAATAGAAATAATGTAAATTTTGATGTGAATTCATTTTGGGAAAGTTTTATGCTAGTTTATGTCAATTGATTTCATGCAATAACCCTTTAAATATGTCCAGGTTCATCCACATGTGAAAATGGCATGAAATCATCAAATATGGCATTTTTTCAAATTTTGATCATAGTCTTAAAACACAACATTATGAGGGAGATTCTTTCCATGCTTTCTTGTCTCCTCATTCTCCTCTATAAATATAGAGCCATGCAAGCTTAAAAGACACGAAATTCCTCTTCAAGAAAGCTCTACAAAATTCTCAAAAAAATTGCTAAAAGTTATAAGAGTTCACAACTATATTCCTAGGTGCTATTAGTCCAAACAAGTGGTAAAATCATATTTCTGAGACTTCCAGGAGTCTACTCAAGCCTCTTGCCAAGCCATTCCACGCCCAAAACAGCCGTACCAAGTAGCTCCGGTTGGGTAAAAATTCTTAATTACAAACTCTCAATTCTTACGTTGTAAATGGTTTATAAGAGTTCATGCATGTTCATACTAATGTTTAGAATGTTCTAGAACCATTGCTTTTAAGTTTTGACGCAGGAATCTAAAAATGCCAGATCTAAAGCCTCAAAGTCACGTTCCCATGGTGCACCCCAAGATGTTATCCACACTAGATCCAGCGTAGAACTGGGCTTTGTCCAGTTTGGGCTTTTAATTCTGCTTCTTTCTCACCCCTCATTTTCATTTTTACAGCGCGGCCCATTTTTATTTTTTGCTTTTTTTATTTTCTTTTATTTCAATTATTTTCCTTTTATTAAAACAATCATAAACATCATAAAATCAAGAAATCACAAAAAGAATGTAGAATTAGTTTTTTCTTCCTTATTTATTAAAATTAATTTTGGAAATAGATTAGTTTAATTAGGATAATTTGGTTTATTTTCATAATTAAAATTAGTTAGAAATTAGGTTTAAATTGCAAGTTAATTATTTTTCTCAAATAAAAATACAAAAATATTAGGTTATTTAGAGTTAATTTCCTTTCATTTTTAACTTAATGTTTTTCCTAAAAAATAAAAAATAACAAAAAAATATCTTCTTTCATTAATTAAGTTTTCTTAGAATTTAAACTTTAATTCCCTTATTTAATTTTTCGGCGCATTTTCTTCTTTCGCACTTTTATATTCCGGTACATATCAATGTAGCCAAACTATAAGGCATTTTTACTGTTTTCCTTTATATTTCTCCCGGTTTTGGACTTGTAATTAAATCCCTCTCCCCGAAGCCATGTAATAGCGTAGGAATTTACATTTCCGTACTTTATATTTTTGTACATATATTAACTGTTAGATGTGTGGCTAATAGGATTGCATGAACAAGATAAAACCAATCGCTAGAAAACTAAACACAAAGACTAATATATCTGAAATCAAATACACTCGCACATACGCACCCCTAGGGTATCCCCACTTCGGTTGCCTTCAGAAAACCGTCATGAAGTATAGGGAGTTTTAGTGGTTGCCCTCTAGTCTCAAAAGATAAAAAATGACCCATTTGAATGTATCTCCGGAAAGATCTTTAAGACTCTATGGTAACTACTAAGGTTTCTTAACCATTGCTTTAGTGATCGTAATCGTCCCTTTAGATTGTCCCTTAAACTCCAAAGATGGAGCTACATACTCCTTAATAGTAGGATAGCGCTGTCTAAAAGAAATAAGAAAATGAATAGCCTTTTTCGAGTAGGTAGAAACTCTTAAGTACTTGCTCAAACAAACTTTTACACCATACACTTTCAAACAAACTTTTCAAACTAAAGTTTTCAAAAACACTTTATCACACTCTTGAGGACTGATACAAGGGTTACCATAAAGTGAATCTCCGCACTAAGGCAATTTCAAAACTTTTTCAAAGCACACAAACACACAAAAGTAATTTAAAAATGAGTAAGTACCTAAGTGCCCGTGGAAAACCACAGATAGAAAGGGTGCTAACACCTTCCCTTTCTATAATCTACCCCCCGTACTCAGAAACATCTTGAAAAAGGTTTTTTCTGTTCTTTTTCCCTTTTCCTTTATTTGATGAAATAAAAGACGGTGGCGACTCTTGTTTACCGCGACATTTGCGAACAAAAAACACAAACCAGTATAACGGTCGGTTCTGCTACCGTATCACAAAAATGACAACTCTATTGGGGAAAATTAATAAAGTGGGGTTTACCTTAGGATCTAGGTCATTTTTAAATTGCTTTCTTGTTTGTTTTGCCTGCTTTATCTTTAAGGGTTTTTGCTTGGGTATTGTTGAAGATCCTACACCCGGATCTGGGGACACTTTTTAGGTAAACAGCAATAGATCCTGGAGACTGTACGGTGTTGACCGATATGGTTTAAGTGATGGCTGTGTTGGTGTGACACTTTGGTTGGTACGGGTATACTTCGTGTTGAAACGAGGAGAATACGAGGCCGCCGCATGGTGTCCTGAAGCACTAACGGACCTTAGAACCTTAGTTGAACAAACTTGGTCATTATAAAGTAGTGAGATAGCCGACCTCGGCATAAAGATGAGGATTGGTTGATACTCGATGCTACACTTATTGAGATCATACTTTCGGGATATTTTGGCTGCAAGAAAAGATTGTCTGAGCTGAAACAATGTCCGATAAAGGATGATCAATGATATTGAGAATCCTTAGAACCCAGTTACTTTTCTAAGACAGGTTTGAAACCAACTAAACTTCAAGAGGGTACTTACCTATGGAATCCATGCAAGCCTAAACCTAAACCTAATACTACTTGTGTGACTTGTTTGATTTCTTTGCCTAACAATTTGAAATAATTTCAGGGCTTTGTTTGTATTCCTTGTAGGACCTTGTTTGTATAAATCCAATAAATTGGTTTCTTACCCTGCATTTTTGCTTGATGCATAGCATACACATCATAAAGGAAAAGGGAAAATAATTACCCTGCATTTTTGCTTGATGCATTTTTGCTTGATGACATATCATACTAACCATTTCAAGGATCTCGAGGGTCTGTGATGCAGGTTATGATGAACCAGACATTTAGCAAGGGGAAAGGGGATTTATTTTCCTCTGGCCAATGTCGTCAAAAGACCAAAACACGATAACTTGAGTCAGGGGCTATGACCCACTTGATATGGTGAGCTTGACTCTTGTAGAAGGATACGAAGTGATTCAATCAAAGCTCTAAAGTTCAACGCCTAACATTTTTCTTATTTACCCCACGAGATCCTTGAAAATCGTTGCATATCATACATGTCATTGTATAACGGGTAATCTCCAGTACAAGTTTCTCATCTTCTTCGCTGTTTATTTCAGCAATGGATCTCAAACAAGACAACAGAGATCTCCAAACTCAAGAAGCTCAGTTCATGGAAATGTTCCTAAACCTATCCAAGGGGCAGGAAGAGTTGAAAGCACTCCTCGCTGTGAACCTGGTCAAGAAAAACCCTGAAGACAATAAGGATGAACGGTTGGAACAATTGCAAGCTGAAGTTGAAACAATGAGAACCCAAATGCTGGGGCAGAGGGCTCTTATCCAAGGCCTAGCCCGGGGACAAGAAAAGATGAGAGCCATTATCAAGAAACTTCATCAAGATGGCTGCAGCCGTATGAAGCAAACAATTGAGGTTGGGGACCAAGTCATTGATCAACTTCCGAGAAGATAAGAGGCTGGTTTGGTGAAGAGTGGACTTTTCCAAATTGCTACCACATCATGGGTCCAACAACAACCTCTCCAAAAACAACGGGTTAATCAGAGTAAGCTGGATATACCCAAAAGGTAGTTTACCAAACTCAACATGTCATTGTCTCAAACTTTGCAACACCTGTTGAGGATGAATCTGATTACGTTGATAGGACCTCATCTGAATCCCAAGACTTCGTTCCCTAACTACAATCCTAATGCAAGATGTGCATACCACTCCAACAGCCCGGGGAATGATACTGGCGACTGTTGGAGGTTGAAATACAAAATTCAAGACCTGGTTGATGAAGGAGCATTGGAATTCACACAAGATGGTCAACTGGAATGTTTATGTCATTCCTCTAAGGCCACCCATTTGAAGTGACAAGTTCTGACTATAGGGCTTTTCGTTCATTAGAATTTTCAATTTGTAATTTTCTTTTGATTGTTCGAACATTTATTCATGTCAAACTTTGTTACTTTATCAATGCATTGCATATGCCTATTTTGAATCAGTTCATTCAAATTAACTATATTTAAACTTCTTTCCTTTTTGTGATATTCAACTCTCGATTAAAAATCTGAGCTTTTAGAGGGAGGATGACAAAAATGATACCACAATCCCTACAGTATGCTTTTGAACAGACCCTGCTAACGATGTACAAGCATTGTTTCAAAATACAAAACAATGGAGTTATAAGGAAGATAACCCCTAGTCAACCCCTTTGAGACAAAGAAGTAGGAGTTTTTATTTTCACACAAATTAAAACCCTTAATCATAACCTGGGGCAAGGTAGTTTTCTCAGTTAATTCAGAGGCACATTCAGTCGCAATCTTCTGCTCCGCACACGATGAATGACATCGAAGACGTCCTTCAAAATTAGAAGATGGTGATGGTTCCGCATAATCATTAAAGCAGACAGTCATTATTTTTCAAACGAAAAGCCCGTTAAGTCAAAACCATGAAGGAGACTTAAGAAAAAAACTGGGGCATCCCACTGACTGTAATTACAAAAGAAACAGTTCATGAAAAAGAAGGGATAACGAAAACCACAAAAAAAAGAGGTTACTACAAATCCTCGACAAAAAAAAGATATTACAAAATGACAGCCTCTTCCAAATAAACATTCAATCTCT
Source organism: Vicia faba (assembly GCA_948472305.1). NCBI lineage: Eukaryota > Viridiplantae > Streptophyta > Magnoliopsida > Fabales > Fabaceae > Vicia > Vicia faba. Next base: position 551,089,728 of record OX451736.1, on the reverse strand, counting down.
GAACCATCACCGAGATATCAAGGACATTTCAAAACTCAACTGGGATTCAAAATGAACAATTAACTGTGCATAGGATCGAAGAACATCCCGAAGAACGGGTGGGTACAAATAAAATTTGAGACTTTATCCTTTGTTTCTTAAACCGTGAACCAGGTCACGTTATAACCCTTAAAAGTCCTAGCTGAAGCATGGGTTAGTTCGAAAGCATATTGTTACAAAAGGTATCCTGACTCCTGTAAGGTTTGCTATAAATCTTGAGTTAACATCACAATTTTACAAAATTTGTTTGTTTTACTAAAAAATTAATTTTCAAACTTCAAGAGAGACATAAGCTTTGCATTCTTAAAATACCATTGTTTGCATATGACTATTTGTTCAACAGCAGAGAAATTCGCATGACGAATATCTAGTGAACAAAAACCTTCTCAATGAAAAGGATCACCTCAAGTGGAAAAACACTTCCAACCAAGGGGCACGACGTGATCAGTGTCCATCATCTGGGGCAGTCAAATCAAGATTCAAGGAATCTCTCAAAGATTCCAAATAGCCAGGGGCAGATCTCCATCTGAATCACTTGGGGAATTGGGCATGAATTCCAGCAATGAATCCTGTACGATCAAAAAAACGTCTTCTGGAAGTGTGACAACACTTACTACTAAGGACAGTGACAATTCTCCGCACCTGGCGAACGTGGACATAGTCTGAAAAGACTACGCATGAAAAGACCCGCTAGGTTGAATGGCTGAGGCAAAATAAGGGCATCCCGGTGAACCAAAAGGGTTCGGGCACAAGTTAGGGATATACATATGAAAAAAATTGTACACCCGGTAAGTTGAAAACCTGAACAGGCGGTTTGGGCAAAGAAGGGTATCCTAGTGGACTAAAAATCTGAAAAAACTGTCCAGGAAAAAGTTAGGGATTAAAGCGTATGACTACGTCCTGTCATCTCGTCACTTGTCTAATCAGTAGAAGGTCTATTACCCTGATCTACATTCACCAAAGACTCCAAGAGTTAGGATAACACTCAAGCCATCCATAAAGCCTCCGCAGGTTCTTTCTCCAGCAGGTACAGGGGCAGAAACGTCCTGATGCAAAGTCATCGCCGTATCCTCATCATACGTCCTCGTGACATCTACACTCCCCACAGAGTAGAGGCAACCAAAGCTTTGACATTGGCTTCCCCAAACAAGAGTTACTTTCCCAAGCCAAGTTCCTTCAGAGAGCCGACATCTATATTCCCCAGCCAAATTTTATAATCGCAAGCGGTTCATAAAGTTTTCTCCTGAGAAGAATTTATATCTCTGAATACAAAAGTTAAATCCCCTACATAGTTTATTCCTCCAGCTACGAAAGCTCATCCCCCAGTGAAGTTTATTTCTCCGAATCGGCAAAGTCTTCCAGTAAAGCATCTCCTCTCTCAAACAGAGTTATTCCCCGCAGAGTTATTCTCAAGTAGAGTCTCTCTCTGGCAGAATATTCAAAAGTAGAAAGGAGTGAATCCACGACATAGTCATCTCTGTTCACCATCCCCTGCGGAAGTAGAAGAACCACTTTTTCTACAACGGTTAGGAATTCAATTTCCAGTACTCTCAAACATCAGTCAGGGGTTTCTTTTCCAAGACTCAGATATGACACAATAGCATTTCATGTCCATACATCATGACGTGTGCATACATATTGCATACAGCATAATCTCATTTATTTTGAGAACATCATCACACAATGCATTTCCTGCATCGCATATAATTAATCCTGTACCTTTTCAGGAAAGATGGTTATCATCAACAATTTCAACAAATCAAGATTAAATCCATGAAGTTATACATGTCATATCTGCAGACAACTAATGGAAAATCAGTTCCCGAAACCAAACGGGTCAACTAATCTACGCAATCAAATAAGGCAGCCCTACTACCCAGGATTTATTCCGAAGTAACCCTACTTTCCAGGTTCCTTCTCATAGCCCTACTATCCAGGCTTTCGTTTCGAGGTAACCCTACTATCCAGGTTCCTTCTCATATCCCTACTATCTAGACTTTATTCTGAAGTAACCCTACTATCCAGGTTCCTTCTCATAGCCTTACTATCCAGGCTTTCATTTCGAAGTAACCCTACTATCCAGGTTTCTTCTTATAGCCCTACTATCCAGGCTTTCATTTCGAAGTAACACTACTATCCAGGTTCCTTCTCATAACCCTACTATCCAGCTTTCTTCTCGTAGCTCTACTATCCAGGCTTTCATTTCGAAGTAACCTTACTATCCAGGTTCCTTCTCACCGCCCTACTATCCAGGCTTTCATTTCGAAGTAACCATACTATCCAGGTTCCTTCTCATAGCCCTACTCTTCAGGCTTTCATTTCGAAGTAACCCTACTATCCAGGTTCCTTCTTACAGCCCTACTATCCAGGCTTTCATTTCGAAGTAACCCTACTATCCAGGTTCCTTCTCACAACCCTACTATCAAGGCTTTCATTTCGAAGTATCCCTACTATTCAGGTTCCTTCTCATAGCCCTACTATCCAGGCTTTCATTTCGAAGTAACCCTACTATCCAGGTTCCTTCTCAAAGCCCTACTATCCAGGCTTTTATTTCGAAGTAACCCTACTATCCAGGTTCCTTCTCACATCCCTATTATCCAGGATTTCATTTCGAAGTAACCCTACTATCCAGGATCCTTCTCACAGCCCTACTATCCAGGCTTTCATTTCGAAGTAACCCTACTATCCAGGTTCCTTCTTATATCCCTACTATCCAGACTTTAATTTCGAAGTAACCCTACTATCTAGGTTCCTTCTCACATCCCTACTATACAGGATTTCATTTCGAAGTAACCCTACTATCCAGGTTCCTTCTCACAGTCCTACTATCCAGGCTTTGATTTCGAAGTAACCCTACTATCCAGGTTCCTTCTCGTAGCTCTACTATCCAGGCCTTCATTTCGAAGTAACCTTACTATCCAGGTTCCTTCTCACAGCCCTACTATCCAGGCTTTCATTTCAAAGTAACCCTACTATCCAGGTTCCTTCTCATAGCCCTACTATCCAGGATTTCATTTCGAAGTAACCCTACTATCCAGGTTCCTTCTCACGACCCTATTATCCAGTATTTCATTTCGAAGTAACTGTACTATCCAAGTTCCTTCTCATAGCCCTACTCTCCAGGCTTTCATTTCGAAGTAACGCTACTATCCAGGTTCCTTCTCACAACCCTACTATCAAGGCTTTCATTTCGAATTAACCCTACTATCCAGGTTCCTTCTCACGGCCCTACTATCCAGGCTTTCATTTCGAAGTAACCCTACTATCCAAGTTCCTTCTCTCAACTCTATTATCCAGGCTTTCATTTTGAAGTAACCCTACTATCCAGGTTCCTTCTTATAGCCCTACTATCCAGGCTTTCATTTCGAAGTAACCCTACTATCCAGGTTCCTTCTCATAGCCCTACTATCCAGGCTTTCATTTTGAACTAACCCTACTATCCAGGTTCCTTCTCATAGCCTTACTATCCAGGCTTTCATTTCGAAGTAACCCTACAATCCAGGTTTCTTTTCATAGCCCTACTATCCAGGCTTTCATTTCGAACTAACCATACTATCGAGGTTCCTTCTCATAGCCCTACTATTCAGGCTTTCATTTCAAAGTAACCCTACTATCCAGGTTCCTTCTTATAGCCTTACTATCCATGCTTTTATTTCAAAGTAACCCTACTATCCAGGTTCCTTCTCATAGCCCTACTATCCAGGCATTCATTTTGAAGTAACCCAACTATCCAGGTTCCTTCTCATAGCCCTACTACCCAGGCTTTCAATTCTCATAACCCTACTATCCAGGTTCCTTCGCGTAGCCCTACTATCCAGGCTTTCATTTCGAAGTAACCCTACTATCCAGGTTCCTTCTCACAACCCTACTATCCAGGATTTCATTTCGAAGTAACCCTACTATCCAGGTTCCTTCTCCTAGCCGTACTATCCAGGCTTTCATTTCGAAGTAACCCTACTATCCAGGTTCCTTCTCCTAGCCCTACTATCCAGGCTTTCATTTCGAAGTAACCCTACTATCTAGGTTCTTTCTCATAGCCCTACTATCCAGAATTTCATTTCTAAGTAACCCTACTACACAGGTTCCTTCTCATAGCCCTACTATCCAGGCTATCATTTCGAAGTAACCCTACTATCCAGGTTCCTTCTCTTTTATCTCCGGACAACAGATACGGTCGATTTTGTATTCCCCTGTAAGTCATTGCGAAGCCTGGGATACGGCCAGATAACATCTCATTTTTGTCTCATCAATCAAGAGTTAATTCCCCATTAGAGTAATGGACAACCGAAGCTCCTAGACTCTATTTCCCAGGACATAAATTAACATTCCCCAGCGAAGTCCTCCTCAACGGCAGGTATAGGGATTCTCGTAAAGGAATCTCTTATGCGACCAATATCTTTTCTGGATGGCATCTTTAAGACCATCTCTGACGATTCTCCGTCTCCTTCCAAATGGCATCTGTAAGCTCATTCCCGATATTATCGATCTACATTCACTTCATACGAGAGCAAATTTCTAGGCACTCTAGTGTTCAATCATCTTCCACCTTCAGATCACGAAAGGAAGACAAGCCAATATACATCCTCATGTCTAAGAAGATTGAACAAGGGAAGCTGTTGCACCACAAAATTTGCCCTCTCATTTTACTCAACACATGCTCATTGAAGTCCTCAACTTGCTCAAGGATGCCCAAGAATTAACCAGACAAATTCTCTCTTAAGGCAATGAAACTTCAACTATGGTTTCCACTTTCATCAAGATATGTGAACTCCGAAGGTCTCAAATCTTTTCCATGGTCCTAACATGTCCTCAAGATCATCCATGTCAAGTTTCATGCCTTGCACAACAAGTTTGCTCAAACAATTGCTCAAATGCCTAAAAATCAACTGTGTTAGGTGAAAAGTCAATTGTGGCTTATTTACAGTCAAACTTCAATATTTTTGGTCAACATCAACGCTTTGAAGTGATATCCATCATTTGATCAAGTGTTGATCATGATTCCTCAAGGAATGCTCCTAATTCATCAAAACTCAAAAGTTGCTAAATTAGGATTTCTACAGGAAAAGTCAACCAAACTTTGACCAGGCATAACTTTCTCATACTTTATCAGAAATTTCTCCACCAAGTCTCATTTTGAAGAGAATCCAATTCTCTACAACTTCTCTTCGGACCTCAAGTTACAGAAAATCACTCGTATAAAGATATAAATTTAGACATTATAGGTCCTTCTAAAAAGTCAACAAAAACACCTTTTGGGTCAAAGCTCCTTAAATTAACATTGAAGATCCAATTGAGATGAAACCAAAAGGGTTGTTTGGGGGACATCCTAAGCTTTCTAAAAAGTCCAAGAACACCCTCATAGGATTAAAATTGAGAGAGATATGCATTTCCAAAGTTGGCCAATTTTGGAAAAATGCATGAAGCAAATATTGACCAAACTTGGAGTTTTTCCAAATGGGCCTATCTTTTCAAGTTTGAAACTCATTCCTAACATGGTCCACGACCGCGAAGCCCACCCATACATTTTTCTACTATTTATGCTATTTATTTTGATATTTTATTCATTAAAATTAAGAAATAAATAAATAAATAATATAAATAATGTAAATTTTAATGTGAATCCATTTTGGGCAAATTTTATGCTGGTTTATGTCAATTGATTTTGTGCAATAACCCTTCAAATATGTCCATGTTCATCCACATGTGAAAATGGCATGAAATCATCAAATATGACATTTTTTCAAATTTTGATCATGGTCTTAAAACACAACATTATGAGGGAGATTCTTTCTATGCTTTCTTGTCTTCTCATTCTACTCTATAAATATAGAGCCATACAAGCTTTAAAGACACGAAATTCCTCTTCAAGAAAGCTCTACAAAATTCTCAAAAAAATTGCTAAAAGTTGCAAGAGTTCGCAGCTATATTCCTACGTGCTATTAGTCCAAACAAGTGGGAAAATCACATTTATGAGACTTCCAGGAGTCTACTCAGGCCTCTTGCCAAGCCAGTCCATGCCCAAAACAGCCGCACCAAGTAGCTCTGGTTGGGTAAAAATTCTTAATTACAAACTCTCAATTCTTACATTGTAAATGGTTTATAAGCGTTCATGCATGTTCAAACTAATGTTTAGAATGTTTTAGAACCATTGCTTTTAAGTTTTGATGCAGGAATCTAAAAATTCCAGATCTAAAGCCTCAAAGTCGCATCCCTGTGGTGCACCCCAAGACATTATCCACACTCAATCCAGCGTAGAACCGAGCTTTGTCCAGTTTGGGCTTTTAATTCTGCTTCTTTCTCACCCCTCATTTTCATTTTTGCAGCGCGACCCATTTTTATTTTTTGCTTTATTTATTTTCTTTTATTTCAATTATTTTCCTTTTATTAAAAAAATCATAAACATCATAAAATCAAGAAATCACAAAAATGTAGAATTAGTTTTTTCTTCCTTATTTATTAAAATTAATTTTGAAAATAGATTAGTTTAATTAGGATAATTTGGTTTATTTTCATAATTAAAATTAGTTAGAAATTAGGTTTAAATTTCAAGTTAATTATTTTTTCTCAAATAAAAATACAAAAATATTAGGTTATTTAGAGTTAATTCCCTTTCATTTTTAACTTAATGTTTTTCCTAAAAAATAAAAAATAACAAAAAAATATCTTCTTTCAGTAATTAAGTTTTCTTAAAATTTAAACTTTAATTCCCGTATTTAATTCTTCAGTGCATTTTCTTCTTTCGCACTTTTATATTCTTGTACATATCAATGTAGCCAAACTATAAGGCATTTTTATTGTTTTCCTTTATATTTCTCCCGGTTTTGGACTTGTAATTAAGTCCCTCTCCCCGAAGCCATGTAATAGCGTAGGAGTTTAGGTTTCCGCACTTTATATTTTTATACATATATTAACTGTTAGATGTGTGGCTAATAGGATTTCATGAACAAGATAAAACCAATCGCTAGAAAACTAATCACAAAGACTAATATATCTGAAATCAAATACACTCGCACATACGCACCCCTAGGGTATCCCCACTTCGGTTGCCTTCGGAAAACGGTCATGAAGTATAGGGAGTTTTAGTGGATTCCCACTAGTCTCAAAAGATAAAAAATGACCCATTCGAATGTTTCCTTGGAAAGATCTTTAAGACTCTAGGGGAACTACTAAGGTTTCCTAACCATTACTTTAGTGATCGTAATCGTCCCTTTCGATTGTCCCTTAAACTCCAACGATGGGGCTACCTACTCCTTAATAGTAGGATAGTGTTGTCTAATGGAAATAAGAAAACGAATAGCCTTTTTCGAGTAGGTAGAAACTCTTAAGTACTTGCCCAAACAAACTTTTACACCATACACTTTTAAACAAACTTTTCAAACTAAAGTTTTCAATAACACTTTATCACACACTTGAGGACTGATGTAAGGGTTAACATAAAGTGAATCGCCACACTAAGGCAATATCAAAACTTTTTCAAAGCACACAAACACACAAAAGCAATTTAAAAATGAGCAAGTACCTAAGAGCCCGTGGAAAACCACAGATAGAAAGGGTGCTAACACCTTCCCTTTCTATAATCTACCCCCCGTACTCAGAAACATCTCGAAAAATGTTTTTTCTGTTCTTTTTCCCTTTTCCTTTGTTGGATGAAATAAAAGACGGTGGCGACTCTTGCTTACCGCGACATTTGCAAACAAACACAAACCAGTATAACAGTCAGTCCTGCCACCGTATCACACAATGCATCATTGTGCTTCCTCCCTCTAGGAGTCAAATCAGCATCAGAAAAGCCCAAACCGTTATCAGCCGTCAAACTAGCCACACAGTCTTCAAATTGGTCAGCAGAGCTTTCCTGGGGCACATGGGCAGTTTTCAGGAATTTCACCAAAGCCTCCGCATTAGCTTCGGAGCAAAACAACAAGTCTAGCATATAGATCTATGAAGGGGTCTGCCCCAGTTGTTCGACCATGTTGTAGTCACTTTTCTTGATAATTTTCAAAATTTCTTCCATATACTTCTTGGAAGCCTCTGGGATAGATACTGAATGTGCCTTCATCTGGACAGGCTCAATCATTATGTCTTTTCCCCGAGTCTCAGTCGAATCGGTGATAGGGGTGTCAGTAGGGGTAATCACAGGGATTGTAGTAGTAGTATCATCAGGAACAAAAGTAGGAATGATCACAGGACCAATAACAACTTTCGGAGGATAAATCTCAAGGGAGAACAATCTTCCACTTCTGGTTATTTTGCTGGTTCCCACAATGTTGCCAATGTCGGGGTCAGCCTTTTCGGAAACCTGGTCTTCTTCAGCCAGCCAATCTTGCTTGACGCCATGGCAGTAGACTTCACCCCCATAGTTCCAGGGAACAGTTTTGTCTGAGGAGTAGGGGATTAGCCCTGGCATAGCAATTATCAGTGGAGTAACCTTCAGAACAGATGTAATCCTGACGGGTCTTTTGGTGGAGACCCTGAGAGGATTTCCAAAAATGGTTATTATTGAAACATATTTGCAAGAAATGGTTGGAACTGGATTTTTCTCAAACAAAATCTCTCTATCATCCATTAGGCGCTGAATACATGCCTTCAACAAATGACAACCAGTCGGTAGGGATAAACAGAAGTGGCAACCTTCGCCACAGCCCGGAAATAAACCGGCCTTCAATAAGTTCCACTTAACGGTCATAAGAGGAGTAACAAGCTCTTCAACAGTAGTAACAAACATATCATCTTCAATAGCGTTAACACCACGGCCGTGCTTGGGCATAAGAGAAGTGATAATATTTGGAATTCCAGGGGCGTCAAACTCAATTTCCTTCGCCTCGAGAAGGTCTTGCACCTTGTTTTTCAAAGCCCATCAGTCTTTGTATCATGACCTGGACTTTCTAAATGATAAGCACAACGGGATTTTGGATTGTAGCAGGGAGAGGCAGTGTTGGGATTCTTTGGAGCTTCCCGCAAGGTTACCAGATTAGATTTCATCACATGAGGAAAAACATAGGATAAAGTCATATTTATTTGGGTAAATTATCTTACCGGTCTTTCTGCTCTCTGCTGATTATTCCTCCGTTGAGTGGGTGCAGGCTTAGGGATCATGACAGCCCCTACCGTTGGAAGGTGTTCAGTTATGTCCTGATTCCTTTGATTGTACACATTGCTAACCTCTTTCTACCCAACAAATGGCTTCCTTAATGGACTGGAGGATGCATCCTTTTGGATCTTACCACTCTTAATTCCAGCTTCCACTCTTTCCCCTATCAAGATTAATTCAATAAAGCCGACCGAGGAACTTCCAATTAGGTGATTAAAGAATGGACCAGACAGGGTACCCAGAAACATATCCACTAGCTCCCTATCAGACAGGGGAGACTGGACTCTTCCTGCTAAGTCCCTCCACTTCTGAGCATAGTCTTTAAAGCCCTCGCTCGAACCCATAGCCATACTTTAGAGTTGAGTACGGGTGGAAGCCAGGTCTGCATTATACTGATACTGCTTATAGAAAGCAGCGGCCAGGTCTTCCCAATTATGAATGTTAGTCCTTTCCAACTGGTAGAACCAATATAATTGAGTTCCGGATAGACTATCCTGAAAGAAGTGGACCCATAAGTCTCTGTCAGCAGTGTGAGGCTGTATCTTCCTCATATAAGATCGGAGGTGCATTTTAGGACATGAAACCCAATCGTACTTGGAAAACACTGGCACCTTGAACTTTGGTAGAATGACAATCCCAGACACCAAACCCAACTCTTCAAAGTTCAGCCCAGGCACTTTCTGAATCTCCATTGCACTCAGACGCTCTTCTAGATGTTTGTACTTTTTTCCAGCCGGAGGATACTGCTCTTCATTGTAATCAGTCTCATTATCGGATTCCCCCGTACTAGGGTCTTCCTCTCTTGTCTCACCCTCTTGGTTATCTCCTTCTTTGGATGAAGATGTCAGCTCAACCACTTGCCTTAGCGGTCCTTTGAATCTCCTTCCCAGATTTACCACACCAATTGTCCTCATTGGTTTCTTAGTCTTGTCCTTAACAATCAGGGCTTTCAGTTCCTCTTGTCCTTTGGCTAGAGCCATAATCATTTGTTGAAACTGGGCATTTTGAGTTTGTAGATCCTTTACTGTCTGTTCGAGATCCATTTCTTTAATGCTGAAATAAACAGCGAAGAAGATGAGAAACCTGCTATGAAACCTATTTATGCAATGATATGTATGATATGTGTATGCAATGATTTCAAGGATTTCTGGAAATTTAAATTTATGAACCAAAATGAAACAAAGATTTTATTAGCAGAATTCAAAATACAATTTCCTTTTAGGCGTTTCAATTGAAGGTTCAAAAAACTTTAAAAAAATCAGGTTTCCCATGGGCGCTTCCTCTTCGCGCCGAGATAGACATTAAGACTTCTTTCCTCATGAAGTTGCTTCGTGAGCTCTAAAACTTTCCTCTCATGGGCATATAAATGGTCTCTATAGGTATCTCGCTCTTTCTTCAGCTGAATCCAGGATCTCTGCAGTTCTTCAAGATCAGTGGGCATATCAGGATGAAGAACCGTATAAGGAATATTCCCTTCAGTAATGGGCTCCACAATCACTGGTAAGATGGATATATATGGCATTATAAGGTTCTGAGCATGAGCTCGTACCCATTGGAGATAAGGTTCCATAGGGATGGAAGTCTTCGGCCCCAAAGTCTTGATGTCAAATCTGTTTACCATGCCCCAAGCTCGTATGAACCTCTGGCGATACCCTTGAACATCATCCTCATAGTTAAACACAATGCCCTGGATAAGCATCTCGTGAGGACCACCCCTTCAAGCGTAACCAAATTGTCGTAGAGCCAGAGAAGGATTATAGGTTATGCCTCCCTTAATGCCAAGTAGTGGGACATTAGGGAATTCCCCGTAGCAGTCAATAATAGGAATATCTCCCATAGATCGGGAATACCGGAGAATATCCGCGTGAGAAAGTGACATTATCCTTTGCGACCAGCCCAAACCTTCTTCATTCTCCAGTACTGTTTTAGGAAGGTGAGAAATAAACCACCTCGAAAGCAATGGCACACAACACATAAGAATCCCTCTTTTCTTTGTGGTACGCGCGTGGAAGGTATACAAGATATCTCCGAGTAAAGTGGGCACAGGGTTGCGAGAAAGGAAGACATTGATAGAATTCACATCTATGAGTAAGTCTGGATTAGGGAATAATACTAACCCATAGATGAGAAGGGCCAAGACCTCCTCAAAAGCCTGGAAGTACGAATCATCCCAAAACAAATAAGCCTTCTCTATTATGAACTTGACTAGAAAACCCTTAACTCCGCTTCTTATTTCCCAGTTGGATACAACGTCGGACCATTTCAGGTGTAAAGCTACTGTAATGATCTCCGGCTTTGGAGCTTCTTCCAAACCGGTGAAAGGCAACTGATCCAAAATAGTATACCCAATATCTGAGAGAACTCTTCCATGGTGGGTACTAACTGATAGTATGGAAAGGTGAAGCAATGGTGCTTAGGGTCAAAGAATTTAAAGAGCACACTCATCATCTTCTCATCAAAACCTCAGGTAACCAGATTTAGGAGTCGACCATAGTTCTCAGTGAATGAAGAAGTCTCAGAAACCCTGGATACTAGCTCTTTGAGTTGAAGAGGTATTCTCACATAGCTGATTCAGATGGTATTTCTACGAGCGGAAGCCATGATCTGTAAAACAGAACAAAGATAAATTCCCCTAATCCTTGAAATGGTTAGTGTAATGAAGAATGCATATTTATGATGCATGATGCCATGTTTGATCAAATTAATTATACACAAGCAAAGCACACAAGACCTTAGGTTTAGGCTTGCATGAGGTTTATAGGTAAATACCCTCTTGAAGTTTAGTTGGTTTTAAACCTGTCCTAGAAATAGTAATCGGGTTCTAAGGAGTCTCAATGTCACTGACCTTTCTTTATCGGTATTATTTCAGTTTAGCAATTTTTCCTTGCGACTGAAACATCCCGAATGTCTGATCTCAATGAGTGTAGTATCGAGTATCAACCAATTCCCATCTTTACACCGAGGCTGGCTATCTCACTACTTTCTAATGGTCAAGTTTTGTTCAACTAAGGTTCTAAGGTCCGTTAGTGCTTCACGACACCATGCGGCGGCCCCATATTCTCTTTGATTCAACATAAGGGATACCAGTACCAACCAAAGTGTCACACCAACACAGCTATCTCTTCAACCATATCGGTCTATGTCGTAAAGTCTCCATGATCTATTGTTGTTTACCTAAAAAGATGCCTCAGATCCGGGTATAGGATCTTTACAAGAATACCCCAACAAACCCTAAAAGGTAAAGCATTAAAAGCAAACAAAGAAGGAAATTTTAAAATGATCTAGACCCTAAGGTAAACCCCACTTTATAATTCTCCCCAGCAGAGTCGTCAGTTCTGTGATACGGTGGCAGAACCGACTATTAATACTGGTTTGCATTTTGTATTCACAAATGTGCGGTAAGCAAGAGTCACCACTGACTTTTCTTTTATCCAACAAAGGAAAGGCTGAAAAGAATATAAAAATACCTTTTTTCGAGAGTTTCTGAGTAAGGGGGTAGATTATGGAAAGGGAAGGTGTTAGCACCCTTTCCATCTGTAGTTTTCTACGGGATCTTAGGTACTTCCTCATTTTTGAAAATTTGCTTTCGTGTTTGTGTGAAAAAAGTTTTTGTTTGAGAATGCCTTAGTACGGAGATTCGCTTTATGATAACTCTTGTATCAGTCCTCAAGATTGTGATGAAGCGTTTTGAAAACTTTGTTTGAAAAGTGTGGTGTTTAAAAAGAATTGTTTGAGCAAGTACCTAAAAATTATCTACCTACTCGAAAAGAGTTTGTTCTTTTCCTCCTATCCTTTAGGCAGTGCTATCCTACTATTAGTGAGTAGGTAGCCCTAGTCGTTGGATGTTTGAGGGACTATCGAAAGGGATGTACGGTCACTAAGGCAACAGGGCAAGATCTCTTAGTAACTGTCCTAAAACCCTGAGATCACTTTTATACCGAGGCAACAGTCGAGAGGGTCATCGAGGGACTAGTGATATCTAGACTTAAGGACAACCACTAAGAATTCTCACGTTTCAAGAATTGTGACTGTAATTCGAAGGCAACCGAGTGAGGTATACCCTAAGGGTGAAAGTGTGCAACGGTGTGTTTTTTCAGATATTTATCTTGCAATTCAGTGATCTATTGATTGATTGATTAATCATGCACGCCTAGGTTGCTAACAATTATATACAAGTATATACAGAATATAAAAGCGAGAAATACAGGGTCCTATGATATTACAGGGCTTTGGTGTAGATACATAAAGAATGACTGAAAAAATAAAGTTCAGAAATAAAAAACCCTAATTAGCTATTACAAATTGGGCGCAATTACATCAATAATAAAAATGATTGTACGACAAAATTAAGACGCGCGAGAATTAACTGGATAAAAGTTCAAAAACCCTAAAAAAATTAATTTGATTATTAAAAATATTTTTGGGATTTTATGAAAAAAGAATTGATTTTTGACCTAATTTTTTCTAATTAAATTTAATTAATGAAAACCAATTAAAGTTGATGAAATTAATTATTTTGAAAAAAATTAATTTAATAAAAAAACTAAATCCTATTTTTTTGTGATTATTTTCTGATTAAAAAAATGATTTGAAATAAAAAAACAATTGAAATAATTAGATAACAAAAAAGAATTAAATAAAATAGAAAAGAATGGTCCCGAGGGGTGTAAACCCAAATTGGAGGGTTGCATGCTGAAATTCTGTCTAAAGCCCACTCCAGTTGGCCCATAGCTGCGTGTGATTCAGTGTGGTTGCGCTAGGAGAGTCCATCATGGGGAGGTTCATTGGAAGCGTTAGATCTGGTGCTGATTGATCTGATGGTGATGATGATGAGGCATATGGCGAGCGTGCTTGGTGTGGAACCACTGGATCTGCAATGAATAAATTTGGAAAATAGAAAATGTTGGACCTGGGATTCGGACCCAGATCCCCTTGGTTACCAGCCTCGCCCTTTACCACTGCGCCACATGGTCATTCGTTTTATAAAATAAGAATAATATATTATATTTAATAATCAATAGTAATAACAAAAACGCGTGCAACGTTCGAACGACCCAACCAGGCTTTAACATGCAGTCATCTTCCCCAATGGACTGTCGTTTTAGGCAAGGGTTTTTTACCTATGGACAATGTTGTAGCTATAAACCTGCATATCTCAAAAATCACAACCATGCAATATAAATTTGATCCAAGTATATAGATCAACTGGGTTTGATCTCGTGAGTACAATGGTACTCTTCTTTTGCCCTGATTTTGCCTGAAATAAAAAACCCTAAAATGGACCTTGAAACCCTAACAATGGCATTCAGTCAAATACGCATCAAAACACACAATTAATCATGCAAACATGTTCCAAATGGTCATACAAACATGAATGCATACTTGAAATTCGTTTATCATTCGTAAATTATCGAAATCAAATTCAAGAAAAGTGAGTAAATCGTGGTTCTATATGGGGCGTTTCTGGGAGTGTTGAGGCGTGAGAATAGTCCAGGTAGCTTCCAAATATGCCCAGGAATGGATTGCAAACCTTCAAATTCCTTGAATCTTCATCTAAATCAAAATTCGATCACCACTTTTTGTCCAAAAGTTTGAGTTTTTTGTGAGTGTTCTACACGGCCAATCCTTCTTTTTGTGGCCTGAAAATGTTATGCATATATAGTAGAATGAATTAGGTTAACAAAACTGAATTAAATATTGAAGATTGAGTGAGAAAAGATTTGATTTGTGTCTTGTATTTCTTGTTTCTAAAATAGGCAAAATCTTGCTATTTTTATTCCAATCACCACTTGCACGAAATCCTTGATTTGCCAGCTGATTATAGACTCATCATGTGCTCATAAAATCAAATCTTGGATTTTATTTTATTATTCCACTATTTTATTTGATTTATTTTAATTTTAATGAATAAATAATAAAAATAATGAAATAATACATGAGTAATCTCAGGGGTCGTGGGTCATGTTAGGAACAAGTTTCAATCCTGAAAACATGGGCCCATTTGGAAAAAAATCAAGTTTGGTCATTATTTGCTTCATGAACTTTTCCAAAAATGGTCAACTTTAGCAATGCATATATCTCATTTTTAACCCTAAGAGGGTGTTCTTGACCTTTTTAGAAAGCTTAGGATGTCCTCTAAACAACCCGTTTGGTTTCATCTCAATTGGATCTTCCATGATCATGTAAGGAGCTTTGATCCAAAAGGTGTTTTGTTGACTTTTTGAATGGACCTATAATGTATGAGCTTATATCTTTTGATTGAGGAATTTCTTGAACTTGAGGGATGAAAAGGAGTTGTAGGTAATCGGATTATCTTCAAAAGGAGCCTTGGTTGGAAAATTTCTGATAAAGTATGAGAAAGTTATGCCTGGTCAAAGTTTTGTTGATTTTCCTATAGAAACCCTAATTTGCCATTTTTAACTTCTGATGAGTTAGGAGCATTTCTTGAGGAATCATGATAAACCCTTGATAAAATGATGGATATTACTTCAAAATGTTGATTTTGACCAAAAATCTTGAAGTTTGATTGTATTTGGGCCACAGTTGACTTTTGACCTAGTACAGTTGATTTTCCAATACTTGAGCAGTTGACTGAGCAAACTTGTTGTTCAAGGCATGAAATTTGGCATGAATAATATTGAGGACATATTAGTACAATGGAGAACATTTGGGGTCCTTTGGACTCCTACATCTTTCTTGAAATTGAAACCCTAATTTGAGATTCATTGCCTTAGGAGGTGAATTTGTCTGTTCAATTCTTGGTCATCCTGGGGCAATTGTGGACCTCTAGAGACATGTCTTGAGTGAAAATGGGAGGGAAAATTTTGGGGTACAACAATAGGAAACCTTGATCGGAGGAGGTCATCTCCATATTGCCTCCCATCATTTGCTGCTCCAACTGATTTTGCACATCCCTAAAAACCTCCAGGATGCTCGACGAGCTACTCGTCTCGTCTGAGGAACTTCTTGAAGATTGTTAAGACTCGCTCAAGAGATCGACCCGAGCGTTGTCGGGCATAATACCTGAAAAGAATAGGGTAAAGATGAGTTCGACATCAATTACAGAATCACCCTTCCACCGCTAATCAAGCGAAAGGGCGCTGGGAAACGAGGATTGTATCCTTGACCAGAACCCTCACTAAGGAGCATAAATGGGCAGAAGTTACAGAAAAATCCCTAGGCCCTAAAGGACCATCTACAACACATCATGTAATGCCCAGGGAGATTCCACAGCGGCTCTGCCAATTCTAAACTATAGAACTGCCGCCTGCCACCAACACTCCCCAACGACGTCCTTATAAACGAAACGCTAAACCCTATCTGCATGCATATCTAGAAAGAAAATGGCAAAAATATGAACTACTGAAAGCGAAGGACAATGGAAAACTAAAAAACTTACCAGTTAATAGAAGAAGGGCTAGAAGTAGCAGCAACGAGCAACAAAACTCAAGGAACGACAGTGGTTGATGGTTGAGCTATTACGAGTAGTTGAGAGAGAAGACAAAAAACACTAAGCATCCCACTCCCCTCGTATTTATAGCTGAGGCCATCCGTGTATGCGAGACACGCGCCTGGGAAACCCTAGGGTCGTTATCATTACACCCTAGCCCTTAGGTTATCATTGTGCCGCTTTTCTATCACGCTACCTGAAACATGCTACCTCTTCAAGTTCAAGACTCCTAACGACCAACTCCTCATCTCCATGTGAGAAAGGCGCAATGGGCAACACTCATTTCCCCATAAGACGCACCCCATTCCACGAGCAGGTGTTAAAGTCATCACTCATGTACCTAGAAGAAACTACTTGGTGGGTGTTGTACCCCAAAATTTTCCCTCCCTTTTCTTCAAGACATTCCTCACAAAATTCTCAAACGCTCAAAGATTCTCAAGAGTTGATCAAACAAGCTCACCTCCTAAGCATTGGGTCCACAACTAGGGTTTTTGTTTTCTAGAGGAAAATTGATTTCAAATGCCTCAAGTGACTTTCATGGTTCATCTTAAGTCTCCAAGAATTCTCATTCCAAGTTTCAAGTCTGACATCACAAATTTGCTCAGTCAATTGCTCAAATGATTGAAAATCAATTGTATTGGGTAAAAAGTCAATTGTGGTCAACATACAGTCAAACTTCAAGATTTTTTTGCCAACATCAAAAATTTTATGTGATATTCATCATTTGATCAAGGTTTGACCATGATTCCTCAAGAAAATCTCACAAATCACCAAAGGGGCGAAATTTTTAAAATTAGGGTTTTGACTAAGAATGACTGATCATTGACTTTTGACCTAGTACATGACCTAATGACTTGAAGAATGATCTTAAGGACTCAAAAAAAATATCTTAACCTAATTAAATTGTTCAAAAAGTTTCTAAAGATCAAGTGATTGATAGTTAAAGAATTGAGATCAACTGATTAAAAGTCAATTGTCACACAAAAAGTCAAACTTTGACTTTTTGGTGAACATTGAATTTCAAAAATCAAGAGTCATCAAAACATTCAAATTTATCAATCTTGATCAACAAGAATCAACAAAGTCAACAAAAACTCAAAATTTCCAATACTTAGAAAAATTCTAAGTGTTTTGTCCTTGATAAATTCACTACTTCATGACCATTTTTCACTAAGATGCAAGATGATTCAAGAAAAACTTTCAACATGAAAATTGTAGAGCTTGAAGAATTCTACAACTTTGTCCTAGAGGGTTGATGTCCAAAAAATGCTTGGATTAGGAGATATAGGCCCATGAAGTCATGACATTTTTATCTAACCACTTAGTGAAATTTTCAACAAGTTTGGTCAGATTTTTGTCCCAACTTCTTGGCCAATTTTCACCAAGTTCCAATTTGATTTAGCCAAAGTGGTCAACATGAAAGTTGTAGACAATGTTTCAAGCTTTCCAAAATGTCCAAAAACACATTTTTATCATGCTTAAGCTAAGATATTTGAATAGATGAAGTTGGGCATCCTTTCTTGAATTATAGGTCATTTTGTGATGAACATGAGATCAAATCTCCAAGCCATGCTGCATAAATCTTGCTTTGCAGGCTTCTAACTTGCAAATCACTCCATAATTAAATGTTTACACAACTGATTGAATCATTATCCAAGTGTTCGAGCCATTGTCCAAACCAATTTTCCATTTTTGGCACAACGTTACCATTTCCATTCTTGTAAAGCATGCTTTATCATAAAGTCCACTCTCCTTGAGCCTCTAACTTGTTCCCTATGCACACACTCCACACAAAATCCAGAAGCAACATGTTTAAAGCCTTTAACCACTCTATATTACCTTGTACTTAACATTGGAACCATGTTCTTTAAGTTTGCTTCATTTACAATCTAACCAAACCATAACTCTTTAACTTGCAAACCTGATGTTATCCTTCCCTCCAACCTTTCTCTATAAATAGAGAGGTCCATTTGTAAGCTAGACACGAGTTCACAAGCCTTCAAACCCTCTCAAACACTCTGAAATCATAATTGGCATTCAAAACCACATTTGTTGCAAGTTCTGACTTTGAACTCCAAATATATAATCCACTCGTGCGTTTTCATTTTAAATCCATCACAAAGCTTCTATAACTCAATTAGAACTTATCCAAAGCCCTGTTTCATAACTGTAACATCATCTTCATCATCATCCATTTTTAAAAATAAAACTCTGCAAGTTCACTTCTCTAGAAGAATCCAGCCACTCTCAATCCAAAGTAAGCATTGCAATAGCTTCTTGGGAGTTCAGTGAAGCTATCCAGGTCATCACAACACCTCCAGGAGTGCTCTAACTCCAGATTCGACTCTCACTTTTGAGGTAAGTTTTCTAAACTTTAAACTTTCTGTACAAGCATCATTAATGTTTACTTTATGAATAAAAAATGTAGACATCATTTCCCTGAAGCTAACCATGTGCTTACATTTCATTTATCTTGCCTGGATGATGTGAATTTCGGATTTGAAATTTATGAAATATTAGGGTTCAGTTTGGTACCAACAAAAATTCAATTTAATATTTGAGTGTTAGCTTATGTTAATGGCATGGTTGGATTCGTGGTGAAAAAACAAGCAACTTTCATGTTTACATTTTAAAAAATGGTTGAGAAATGAGCATGTTCGGAATTTCAAAAATGATGTTCACGACTTCTGGCACGAGGAAGAAGATGAAGTACATTCAGGAAGGAGTTTGTAATATATTTAATAATTATTGTTTTAACTACCGGATGTATCACCA
This sequence comes from Vicia faba, assembly GCA_948472305.1. Classification (NCBI taxonomy): domain Eukaryota; kingdom Viridiplantae; phylum Streptophyta; class Magnoliopsida; order Fabales; family Fabaceae; genus Vicia; species Vicia faba. Next base: position 551,070,376 of record OX451736.1, on the reverse strand, counting down.
CCCCAGTGGTTAAAGTGCGCGCTTATGACTATAAGGACTTGGGTTCGAGCCCCATTGGTACCCTTTTATTTGTTTCATATTTTCTTGTTTCATATTCAATAACAAGCTCCACAAGCGCATGCTACACCTCATTTCCTCACCACCTGATCATCACAAGGCCTTATCCAACGCTTAATGCTGCAAGCCCACGTTGCCTCATCATGAGCCATCCCCACTGAATCATCTAGCGTCTGGACTCTCTATGATGGGCCTGGAACTTTTGCTATTTCTCACCCCCACTTTTACTTATTCAAACGCAGGCCCACCTTAACTTTTTATTTTTATTTTCTGTTTCAAGCAAAAAAACACTGACTTGGGCCTTTTCTGCTACTTTTCACCCCCCATTTTACTTTTACAACACTCAGACCCATTTTATTTTCTTTATTTTATTTTAATTTTTTCTTTTTTTATTCTTTTTATTTAATCAGAAAAAATCATGAAATAATAAAAAATTAGATTTAGGTTTTTATCCATTAATTTAATTTTTGACAATTAAAATTTAATTCAATCACTTTGATTTTTAATTAGGGTTTGTATTATAAAATTTATTTTTCTTCTAAATAAAACACCAAAGATCTTTCCTAAATTATTTAGATTTCTTTAGGTTTATTTAATCACTTCTTATTTTATTTTAATTAATTAATTTGTAAATGAAAATATAATTAGGTCTAATTCTTTATCTCACATCTCAAATACTTTCTAAACAAAGAAACAACAAAACATTTTTTTAAAATACTTAGAAATTTGTTAGGGTTTGAACAATTTCCCTTTTTATTATCTCCACGCGTTTGTTTATTTTTTTGACATCATTATTTTCATAGTTACGTAATTGCTTATGGTTTGTAATAGATAATTAGGGTTTATTGCTTTCTTTCCTGTTCACAAATTTGTACCCCTCATTCCCAAAGCATTGTAATAGCGTAGGATATTTAATTTCCATAATTTATCGCTTTCCTTATTACTGTTAGTAATTAGGGTTTGTATGACAATATTAAAGTGAATCATAGCAAAACCCTAATCCAAGACAAATTAAATGAAATCAACACACTTTGCACACATACACCTCTAGGGTTAATCTCACTTATTGCCCCGGATATAAACAATCATGTCCCTCGAATGTGAGATGCTTTAACAAAGACCCTCAGTTAAAAGATTGTAGTCCCTCAATGACCCTTCAATGTTGCCTTCGGTAAACGATCTTAGTCCCTTATGACAATTGCTAAAGCGTCTTACAAATTTCCTTCTATAACTGTACGATGACCCACGCCTGTCCCTCACATCTAATGATAGGGATTCCTACTAACTAATGATAGGATAGAACTACCTAAAGGAGGAGGAAAAGAACAAAGACTTTTTGAGTAGGTAGATCACTCGTAATCGCTTTCTCACAAACTAAAACAATTTCCACACTTCACACTTTCAAAACAACTATTTTCAAAACACTTTTCAAAAACAAACATTTTTTATACATTCTCAACGATACGAGAATCATTACAAAATTTCCTTACATTGGAATATGCAAGACATCTTTCCACAAAACAACGCTTTCTTTCAACAAATATTTTCAAAACAAACATTTTGTATACATTCTCAACGATACGAGAATCATTACAAAATTGCCACACTTAGGCATTTTCAAAATGTTTTCGAACATGCACAAACACAAAGCAGTTTCAAACAAAGTGAGATAGAAATTAAGAGCCCGTAGATAACTAAGGATGAAAAGGGTGCTAACACCTTCCCTTTTCATAAACTACCCCCGAACTCAAGAAAATTCTCAAAAGGTCTTTGTTGTTCTTTTCACCCATTCCTTTATTGGATAAAAGAAAAGTCGGTGGTAACTCTTGCTATCTGCAACATTTGCAATAAAACGCAAAACCTCAAGTCAGTTTTCCTACCGTATTACAGAACTGGCAACTCTCCTGGGGAATTCGAAACTAAAAGTGGGGTTACCTTAAGAGCTAGATCACCATTATTGCTTTACTTGTTTGCCTTGTTTGCTTTATATTTCGGGATGAGTTTGGGTTTATTTCTTGTATAGATCCTATACCCGAATCTGGGGCATTTTAGGTAAGTAACAATAGATCATGGATACTGTACGGCGTAGACTGATACGGTTGAAGCGATGGCTACGTTAGTGTGACACATTTGTTGGTACCAGTGTCCCTTGAGTTGAACCAAGGAGAATACAGGGCCGATGTGTGGTGTCATAAAGCACTGATTGACCATAGAACTTTAGTTGAACAACTTTACCATTAGAAAGTAGTGAGATAGCTAGCTTTGGTGCAGATTAAAGTTGGTTAATACTCGATACTACACTCATTGAGATCAGACTTTTGGGATATTACGGTCATAGTTCTGATGCTTGTGCTGAAAAAATGCCCGATGAAGAAAGATTAATAATATTGAGATTCCTAGAACCCAGTTACTTCTTTTAGGACAGGTTGAGCCAACTAAAACTTCAAGAGGGTACTTACCTATAAACCCCATACAAGTTTAAACATAAGGCCTTATGTGTTTTGTTTGTGTATGATTAATTATTCGAACATAACATCATAAATATCATGAAATCATGCCATAACATTTTCACTAACCATTTCAAGGACCTAGGGATTTATCTTTGTTCTGTTTTATAGGTTATCGGTCCCGCTCGCAGAAACACTATCTGAATCAATTTTGTGAAGATACCTTCTCAACTTAAGGAATTAGTCTCAAGGGTTCCCGAAAGTTCTCCACTCATCAAAAGGCATGGTCGACTACCCAGTTTGGTTACCTTGGGTTTTGGAGAAGATGTGATGAGTGTTCTATTCCAATTCTTTGATCATGTGCATCATTGTTTCACCTTTCCTGATTATCAGTTGGTACCCATAATGGAGGAGTTTTCTCAATTACTAAAAGTACTTGTTCTCAATCAAGTACCTTTGACTGGTTTATAGAAAGATCCACGACCTGAAGAAATTGCAACAGTCTTACATCTAAAGCGGTCCGACATTAAAGCTAATTGGGAAACAAGGAGTGGAGTCAAGGGTTTTCTAGCTAAATTTTTGTTAGACAAGGCTCGACTATTTTTGGAGTCTATGAATTTTCAAGCTTTTGAAGAAATATTAGCTTTATTGAACTATGGTTTGGTGCTATTCCCTAATCCAGACCAACTCATAGAGGTGAATGCTGTCAAAATTTTCCTTTCTCTTAACCTTGTGACAACTTTGCTCAGAGACATTCTGCATTCTCTTCACACTCGTACTATAAGGAGGAGATGGGATCTTATGTGTTGCATACCGTTTCTATCTAGGTGGTTTATTTCTCACCTTCCCTGATCAGTATTGAAGAATGAACAAGGTTTGAGGTGGTCTCAAAGGATGATGTTGCTGTCTCATTCGAATATTTATTGGTGTTCCCAATCTCTTGAAGATGTTAATATCATTAACCACTGTAGGGAATTCCCTAATGTTCCCCTCCTTTGCATTAGGGGATACTACTTATAACCCTTCTCTGGCTCTACGTCAATTTGGTTATGCTCTAAGAGATGGTCCACATGACGCGCTTATCCAAGGTATTATGTTTGATTACGAGAACGATGTTCAATGTTATCGTCAAAGGTTTGTACGAGCTTGGGGAATGGTAAACAAGATTGATAGCAAGACTTTGGGACATAATAATTCTATCCCTTTGGAGCCTTATCTCAAATGGGTGCGAGCTCGCACTCAAAACCTCATGATTCCATATCCATCCATCCTACCAGTGATTATGGAGCCCATTGCCGAAGGGGATGTTCCTTATACCACTCTCCATCCTAACATGCCTACTGACCTCGAATAATTGCAGAAGTCCTGGTTTCAACTCAAAGGAGAACAAGACACCTTTGAAGCTCGATTTTATGCAAGCGAGAAGAAAATGTTAGATCTCACAAAGCAACTTCACGAGGAGCAAAGCCATAATGCATAATTGACACAAAGAGGAAGCGTTTGTGGGAGACTTGAGTCTTAGGTTTTAGGAGTTCATCTTGTTGTCTCTTTGAGACCCTTTTGCTTTTCATTGTAAGCCCAAGAGGCAGTTGTAATTTTGAACTTATTAACGTAACCTTTTTTTTCCGTTCTCTTTTTGGCTAGAAAATTTGAATCTCCTAAGGTCCTTGAAAACATTGCATACATATATCATGCATCATGTCATAAGCAGGTTTTCCGATACAGGTTTCCTCATCTATTTACTATTTATTTTAGTATAAGATAGCTCTCGAGCAAACCGTCAAAGATCTGCAAACTCAACATGCACGGTTCAAAGAGACTCTTCTGAACCTGGCCAAAGGGAAACAAGAGATCATGGCGCTCCTCGTCACAAAAAAGAAGACTAAGAAGCGGGTTGTTATCCTCAACATGGGGAGAAGGTTCAAAGGTCCTTTCCGACTGGCTCAAGTAGAAGAGGTTTCCTCTGAAGAAGACAATCAAGAAGAGGATGTAAAAAGCACTAGGGCTAGGGGTGGAAATAACCAGATTTCTGAGGATGAAGACTATTCCGATGAGCAGTTCCCTCTGGAGGATCACAAATACAAGCAGCTAGAAGACTAACTTAAAGTCGTGGAAATTAAAAAAGTGTCTAGATTGGACTTCATAGACTTAGGTTTGATCCTAGGGGTAGTCATCCCTCACAAATTCAAGGTCCCTGTCTTTGCAAAATATGATAGGGTCTCTTGTCCCAAACTACATTTGAGGATATACATCCAAAAGATTCAACCCCATACTACTGATCAGAAATTGTGGGTCCATTTCTTTCAAGAAAGTTTGATCGATACTCAGTTAGAATGGTTTTACCAGTTGGAAGGAAAAAATATTCGCACTTGGGAGGACTTGGTTGTTGCCTTCTACAAATAATACCAATACAATGTAGACCTTGCACCAACTCGTGTGCAATTACAGAGTATGACTATGGCGTCGAACGAATGCTTTAAGGAGTATGCTCAAAAGTGTAAAGATTTGGATGGAAGGGTGCAACCCCCTTTGACTGATCGAGAATTGGTGGACATGTTAATGGGCACTCTAACGGGTCCATTCTTTAACTTGCTGATTGGGAGTTCTTCGTCAGGGTTTACTGAGCTGATTTTGACTGGCAAACAAGTTGAAAGTGGTATCAAGAGCGGGAAGATTCATATGGCTGCTTCCTCTAGTACTATGAAGAAACCATTCATTTGAAAGAAGGAAACTAATTATATCTATGGACAAAGGAGCCGTAGTAAGAATGATCATCATCAGTATGTAGGGGCCATTTTAATCTCTAATCCAACATATGTTCGACCACAATAACTGGGTAATCAACGTAGGTCAGATGTTCTGAGGAGGAAATACACCGAGATTAATATGCCATTGGCTCAAGCATTACAACATCTGTTGAAAGCACAATTGATAACACTGTGGGATCCTCCTCAGAATCCCAACACATCATCTCCAAAGTATAACCCAAATGCAAGATGTGCATACCATTCCAATAGTCTTGGGCACGACACCAATGATTGTTGGGCCCTGAAAAACAAAATCCAAGACATGATTGATGCGAAGGAAATTGAATTTGATTCTCCCGAAACCCCTAATGTGATTACTGCGTCCATGCCCAGTCATGGTAAAGGTGTTAATGCTATTGATGATGTTTCCCATGTCTCCACCATAAATGACTTGACCACTCCCTTGATGGATTTTAAGAAGAATCTGTTAAGAGACGGTTTATTTCTAGGTTGTCCTGAAAATTGTTACCATTGTACTTCCCAAACTAATTATTGTGTGTGGCTGAAGAAGGGTATTCAATGCTTGATTGATAGCCATGAAATTATGTTCGAGAAAACTCCGTCCATGAAAAGTTCGCATAAAAGTATATTTCAAGAACTGAGACTTGAAGACGTTTCTATAATCACAATTTCCAATACTCCTATAAGGATCACCTATAGAGGCCCTATAAGGATTCCTGTTGAGCCAAGAGTGGCTCCCCTAATCATCATTGCACTAGGACCAGTCCCATAATCATCTGACAAGGATGTTCCCTAGAGCTATGGGGCAGAAGTTTATTATCATGGTGTTAGGCAAGAGCCATGGTTTACCGGATATGAAGATTCTAAAGTTACCAATATCAATAATATTGTCGGAACCAGTAAAGTTACCCGAACGGGAAGGATCTTATCCCCAGAGATCTCTCCTCCAAAGACTATCAATACACATGTTCATGTTCCTGCTATTGGGTTAACTACTAAAGCCAGAGGCAAAGAAAAAGTGACTGAGCCTGCCCAGACGGAGGTACCCTCAAAAGATGTTACAAATGAAGACATGGAAGAAATACTGAAGATCATTCGTAAAAGTGATTACAAAATAGTTGAACAACTGGGGCATACACCCTCCAAGATATCCAAGTTGTCTTTTTTATTATGCTTTGAAGCCCATGCCCAGGATTTGTTGAAATTCCTGAAGAATGCTCATGTACCACAAGATACTTCTGCTGATCAATTTGAGAATTGTGTTGCAAGCCTAACAACTGATAATGGTTTGGGCTTTTCTGATGCTGACTTAAGTCCGGCAGGGAAGAATCATAACAAGGCTTTTCACATCTTTATTGAGTGTAGAGGGAATGCTTTAGCGCATGTGTTAGTTGATACAGGTTCCTCCCTGAATGTATTACCAAAAGGTGCTCTGGATAGATTAGACTGTGAAGGGTCGGTGCTGAAACCCATTGATATTGTGGTAAGGGCTTTTGATGGGTCTAAAAGAATAGTGCACGGAGAAGTTGATCTTCCGATCAAGGTGGGCTCTCAGGTTTTCAACTCCACTTTTTATGTAATGGACATTCGCCCGACTTATTCCTATTTTCTAGGACGCTCCTGGATTCATGAGGCAGACGTTGTTACCTCTACCCTACATAAAAAATTTAAGTATCCGGTGAAGGGGAAGATCGTTACAGTCTACAGAGAAGAAGAATATATCGTCTTCCATTTGAATTCTTTCAAATATGTTGAAATGGATGGTGAATTAATTGAAACTCCCTACCAGACATTTGAATAATCCCTCTGGCGATTGTCGTTACTAAAGCTACTCTTGCTACTCCCAAGATTACCAAAGACACACCAAGAATGGCTTCTTTGAATGATGCTAGGGTTGTGATAGAAGAAGGTGATGTACTATTTGGGGGCAGCTTCTTGATATCCCCTACAAATCTGAAAAATTTAGTTTAGGTTTCTCCTCAAAGGATCAGAAGGAGGTTCGACGTGTTCGTTCTGGAGGACCACCTTTCCGTATTAGCAATAATGAAGTCAATGCTCTAGAAGACACTGATAGTGATGGAGACTTGGACAATTGGATATTCCCTACCATTGGTGGTGGAGTCGACAACGGGCAGACTAAAGACTTTGTACCAATCTACTTCAGCTAGAAGTAATAGCTATTTTTGTTTTTATTGCTTTAAGAAATTTGGTTATTTAATTTTTATTTAAATAATGACTTTAAACCTTGTGCCTTGCCCGAGGCACAATGGTCCATTTGTTAAGGGTTGTTATTTCATCTGTCATATTTTCATTTAATGAAAACATTGGACGTTTTGCATTCAAATTTTTTGTTCTCTATCTTTCTTTTACTTTATTTACACTTTCAAATAGCTATGTGTTCTTACACACCCACACACTACATTGTAGATCCCTATCCACTCCGGATCTCGTTGATAACAATTCTGCTATTGCCGTATATGAATTTGAAAGTCCAATCTACTAAGCCGAAGACGAAGGGGAGGAAGATTCTGAGATACCTGGAGAACTTTCCAGACTCTTAATTCAAGAAGAAAAGGCTATCCAACCACATGAAGATCCGGTCGAGGTGGTAAACTTGGGTTCTGAGACAGATAGGAAAGAAGTCAAGATTAGCACCAACCTGGAAGACAGTGTCAAGCAAAGATTGATTCGAATGTTGCACGAATATGTTAAGGTCTTTGCTTAGTCATACGAAGACATGTCAGGGCTCGATACAGATATTGTGGTTCACCGTCTACCGATGAAATAGGGTTGTGCTCCAATTAAACAAAAAGTTAGTCGTATGCGTCCCGAGATGTCTGAGAAGATCAAATCCTAAGTCATGAAATAGTTTAATGCAGGGTTCTTAACAGTGAATTCATATCCTCAATGGGTTTCCAATGTTGTTCCAGTGCCAAAGAAGGATGGTAAGGTGCGTATGTGTGTAGATTACAGGGATCTGAACAAGGCAAGCCCCAAAGATGACTTCCCACTTCCACATATTGACGTCTTGGTCGACAACACTGCTCAGCACAAGGTATTCTCCTTCATGGATGGATTTCTCGGGCTATAATCAGATAAAAATGGTTCCTGAAGACATGGATAAAACTACCTTCATCACACAGTGGGGCACATTTTGTTACAAGGTCATGCCTTTTTGGTTGAAGAACGCAGGGGAAACTTATCAGCGAGTCATGGTGGATTTATTCCATGACATGATTCATCATGAGATAAAAGTATATGTTAACAACATGATAGCTAGATCACAAACTGAGGAAGAACATCGTGACTATCTGTTGTACCCCAAAATTTTTCCTCCCATATTTCTTAAAACATCTCAAGTGAGGTCCTCAAATTGCTTAAGGAAGTCCAAGGGTTGACCAAACAAACCCTCTCCTAAGGCAGTCTACCTCAAATTAGGGTTTCAGTTTGCATCAAGATGTTTGAATCAAAAGAGTCCCAAATGCTCATTATTGTCCTAATATGTTCTCAAGATCATCCATGTCAAGTTTCAAGCCTTGCAGAGAAAGTTTGCTCAGTCAATTGCTCAAAAGTCTGAAAATCGATTGTGCTAGGGTTAAAGTCAACTGTGGCCCACATACAGTCAAACTTCAAGATTTTTTGTCAACATTCTCATTTTGAAGTATTATTCATCATTTGATAAAGGGTTGTTCATGATTCCACAAGGATTGCTCACAATTCATCAAAACCCAAAAGTTGCTAAATTAGGGTTTTGTAGGAAAAGTCAACTCAACTTTAACCAAGCATAACTTTCTCATACTTTATCATAAATGACCCATCCAAAGCTCATTTTGAATAGGATTTAATTCCCTACAATTCATCTTCATCTCCCAATTTCAAAATATGCACTCACAAGAAGATATAAATTTAGATATTATAGGTCATTTTGAAAAGTCAACAAAACACCTTTTTTGTCAAAGCTTCATACATGAACATGGAAGACTCAATTGAGATGAGACCAAAAGGGTTGATTATAGGACATCTTAAGCTTTATAAAAAGTCAAATAACACATCTCTAGGGTCAAAATTTAAGGAGTTATGCATTGGCAAAGTTGACCTTTTTTGCAAAATTGCCAAAAGTCAAATGTGTCTCAAATTGCAATTTTTGTCAAATGGGCCCAATTTTTTATACTTGCATTGAGTTTGTAACATGACCCACGACCCATGATCCTTCCCACTTGGCTTTATTTTAATTTTTTCATTTATTTGGATTTTATTTCAATTAAATCAAATAAAATCATGAAAAATATCAAAACTAATCAAAGCTTGATATTTTGTGCATGTTTAGGTCTCTTTTACAGTTGGAAGGAGAATCAAATCATGCAAGCTTCATTTGGATACAAAAATATTGGATTTGGCTTGATTTGGAAAGATTTACATAAGAATCAAATCATGATTCAATCATCTCAATTGAGAAAGATTTGAAGCAAGTTTGTAACCTAATTCATTCTTGGGTACATATAGAACAAGTGAAGACCAAAAGAAAGAGGATTGGAAGCGTGAGAAACTGAAAGCAAACTTGCAAAAACTCAACAAAAGTGGTGAATCAAATTCCAATTTCCAGGCCATCTCAATCGCTTACTGGATATCTCTGGGTCATATTGCAATCATTAACAAACTTCATAACATCCTAAAACGCGCTGTAAGTATCTCACAACATTGATACTTTCTTGAAATCAAATATCACGATTCTGGCATTTGTTGCATGATTTCTTTACATATTATTGATCATTGAATCATTTGCAAGTTGTTGGTAATATTCAGATGCATTTTTATTAACTGTAGAGCAAGATGCCATAATTAGGGTTCTTGGCTCGTTTTTTGGGTTTTTCGTTACAGGTACAATTAGCCATGGAGAGTGGTACCATGATGCTCGTGAGGTTGCAACGAGTTGATTGGCACCACTGGTATTGATTTATCATGCGTGCATAGGATTTTGGAGGATCATAGGGCTGTACCTACGCCCAGAAAACCGTAGGTAAAAGTTCTGGACTTTTGCCAACGGAGGAGGGAAGAAGAAGGGTGGCGTGGCACTCCCTGATTTGCCCATTCAAAAATTCGCGCGTTTTACAATCCATTATTTTGTTTATTCAATATAATCATTATTTGTTGTTCCAGATACAAAAGAACCAACCAGCCCAACTGGCAAGCGCGCTATGGTCAGAAGCCAAAGGGCCTGGGTTTTATCCCCAGGTCCCCTTATTTCTTCAACATTATTTTGCTTTGTATAACTCCATGTGCAGGCTTCTCATGAGACCACCTGTTGTACCCTAAAATTTTCCTCCCATATTTCTCAAAACATTTCAAAAAAAGATCCTCAAGTTGCTCAAGGAAGTCCAAGGGTTTACCAGACAAGCTCTCTCCTAAGGCAGTCTACCTCAAATTAGGGTTTCATGTTGCATCAAGATACTTGAGTCCAAGGGATATCAAATTCTCACCATTGTCCTAATATGTTCTCAAGATCATCCATCTCAAGTTTCAAGCCTTACAGAGAAAGTTTGCTCAGTCAATTGCTCAAAGGTCTGAAAATCGACTATGCTAGGGCAAAAGTCAATTGTGGCCCACATACAATCAAACTTCAAGATTTTTGGTCAACATCCTCATTTTGAAGTATTATTAATAATTTGATCAAGGGTTGATCATGATTCATCAAGGATTTCTCATAATTCATCAAAACCCAAAAGTTGCTAAATTAGGGTTTTGCAGGAAAAGTCAACTCAACTTTAACCAAGCATAAATTTCTCATACTTTATGAGAAATGACCCATCCAAAGCTCATTTTTAAGAGGATGAAATGATATACAATCCATATTCATCTCCCAAGTTCAAAATATGCACTCACAAGAAGTTATGAATTTTGACATTATAGGTCATTTTGAAAACAAAAACACATTTTTTGTCAAAGCTCGTTATATGAGCATGGAATACCAAATTGAGATGAGACCAAAACGGTTGATTATAGGACATCTCAAGCTTTCTAAAAAGTCCAATAACACCTTCGAAGAGTCAAAATTGATGAAGTTATGCATTGGTGAAGTTGACCCTTTTTGCAAAATTGGCAAAAGTCAACTATGCCTAAAAATTGCAAATTTTGCTAAATGGGCCTAAGTTTTTGCACTTGTCTTGAGTTGGTAGCATGGTCCACAAGCCTTAGCTCTTTTCACTTGTCATTATCTTATTTTTATTATTTATTTTGATTTTTATTTGAATTAAATCAATTTAAATCAAAACAAATCATGGAAAAATCCAAAACATTGAAATCTCAAGATATTGTGCATGTTTCAGGTCCTATATCCAGTTGGAAAGTGATTGAAATCGTGCAAAGCCTTGGTGTGCACAAAAAGATTGAATTTAGCCTATTTTTGGAAGTATCTTCAAGTGAATCAAATCCAAATCAAAAGTTATAATGGAGGAAGATTGAGATCATGTTTGCAACCCTAATTCAATCATTGATATATATTGAACAATTGCAGACCTAAAAAAGAGACTAGAGAGAGGCGCACAAGGATAGAACAAACTTGAAAAAATCAAAGAAAAGTGGTGATTCGATTTTTCACTTCCAGGAATTCTCAATACCTTCTAGCCATCCCAATCGCTTTCTGGGATCACAAGCAAGCGAAACCAATCAAGAACAAGGAGTCTCCAGCCCTATAACTCACTGTAAGTCAGCCACGACCTTGGGTTATTTTTGAAATCGAATTGTGTAATTCTGGCACTTATAGCATGAAATAATCATATATTCTTGATCCTTGGAACATTTGAAAACTATCTGTAACATTCAATTGCATTTTTATGGACTGTATCAAGATTTTCCATTGTTAGGGTTTTATGTTTCATTTTAGGATCTTTTTACACAGGTAAAATTGGGCCATGAAAGGGGCACCATCGTGCTCAGAAGGCCAAGACGAATCAATCCATGGCCTTAGATTTTATTTATGATACGTGTGTTTGATTTTGAGAATTGCAGGATCTGTAGCTATGGACATACGTCCGTAGGTAAAAGTCTGTGACTTTTACCAACGAAGAAAGGAAGAAGATGACCGGCGTGGCGCTACCATATTGGCCCATTTGAATTATGGCGCCTTTTTTCACGTTATTATATATTATCATTATTATTTATTCTATGTACAAATAGAACACGTAGCTTAACTGGCATTGGTGTAGGTGGAAAACGCTTCAGGGCCTGGGTTTGAATCCCAGGTCCCCCCAATTATTTCATATGTTTTTTCTTTCAGTGATCACATGCATACAAGGCGTGGAGACCATCATGGTCCATCAGCATCCAACTAGCCAAGTGTCCAACAAGCTAGATCTGATGGCTATCATATGAAAGACCATCATAGGCCTTGGTCAATGCAACGCATGAGATTCAGGAAGTCAGCATGGATTACTTTGGTTCTGGGCCAGAATTACTATTTACACCTCACCAATTGCTTTTTCATGCCCAACTTTCTTTTCCCTTTTCTTTTATATTTCTTAATTAACTTATTTATTTATTTATTTTACTAACAAATTAATAATTCTTTTTATCAAAAAAATCATAAAAAATATTTTTCACCCAATTAGATTTAGGATATTTATTTTTTCTTTTTATAAAAAAATTAATTAAATTAGGATATTTAATTTTAGGTAACTTAAATTATTTTGTAAATAAATTAAAAACAATTAGAACAATTAGGGTTTTTGCTTCTAATTTAATTATATTTTCTTTTTCTTAAAAATTAACCAAAAACACAAAAATAGGTTAAATTTAGTTTTTTTTTAATTACTAACTAATTTTTGTATTTAATAAAAAATCTTATTCTTTTCCTTAAATAAATAAAAATAACAAAAAAATTAATTGTTTGTTTCGATTAGGTTAGACGGGGTCAAAACCCTAATTTCTTATCGTTCTTAATTTCCTCGCGCGCGCTTTATTATTTATTTTTACCATATTAATGTAATTGCTCACAAGTTGTAATAGATTAATTAGGATCTTTTACTTTCATTTACCGTTTTTTAAGGGTTTGTTTTTGGCTATGTAAATACCCGAAGCCTTGTAATAGCATAGCTTTACTTCCCGCACTTTAAATTCCGTAAATATTAACTGTTAGATGTATGGATATTAGGGATGCATGACAAGAATGTGTGATTAACTTTAAAACGGTTAGCAAACCCTAAATGTGCAAAGATAATAATTTGAAATTGAATCACTCGCACATGCGCACTCCTAAGGTATACTCCCACTTTGGTTGCCTTCGGTAAACGGTCATTAAGTATAGGATATTTTAGTGGTCGCTCTCTTGTCCAAAAGATCAAAGTTGCCTCGGAATGGTTGCCTCGGATATAGTTGCCTCGAATATTGATCTTAAGACATTAGGGTTATTACTAAGACGTCCTAACATTGCTTTAGTGATCGTACATCCCTTTCAAATTGACCCTTAAAACTCCAACGAAGGTGCTACCTACTCACTAATAGTGGGATAGCGCTGTCTAAAGGAAACGAATATAGAACAATTCTTTTTTCGAGTAGGTAGATTAGTTCTTAAGTACTTGCTCAATCCAAACAAAATTTTTCACACTTACACTCATTTTCAAACAAAGTTTTCAAAACACTCTGTAACACTCTTGAAGACAGAAGCAAGGGTTAAATCTAAGTCAAAACAAAAACTTTTCAAATCACACAAACACACAAAGAAGCAATTTTGAAAATGATGAGAAAGTACCTAAGAGCCCGTGGAAAACCACAGATAGAAAGGGTGCTAAAACCTTCCCTTTCTATAATCTACCCCCCGTACTCAGAAAATCTCGAAAAAGGAATTTTTCTGTGCTTTTTTCCTTTCCTTGTTGGGTAAAATAAAAGTCGGTGGCGACTCTTGCTTACCGCGACATTTTGCAAACACAAACGCAAAACGCATACCAGCATCCAAAAAGTTCCGATTCTGGCCACCGTATCACAGAACTGACGACTCTGCTGGGGAAATAATAAGTGAAGTATACCTTAGGATTAGTTCATCACATTGCTTCTATTGTTTGATTTGATTGCTTTATCTTTGTGGGATTTGTATCGGAGTTACTATAGATCCTAACTCGGATCTGGGGAACACCTGTTAGGTAAGTAGCAATAAACTGTGAGGGAACTGTACATCATAGACCGATACGGTTGAAGCAGTAGCTACGTTGATGTGGCACATTAGTTGGTACCGGTATCCCTTGTGGAGGAACAAGGAGAATACGGGGCTGCTATATGGGTCGTTAAGCATCAACTGACCTTAGAACCTATAATTGACCAGCTTGGCCATAGGAAGTAGTAAGATAGCCGGCCTCGGTATAGAGCTGAGAACTGGTTGATACTCGATACTACACTCATTGAGACCATACTCTCGAGATAGTTCTGGCCGCAAGAAAATATTGTGTGAGCTGAAACCATGACCGATGGAGGATGGTTTGTGATATTGAGAACCTCTAGAACCCGATTACTATTATTAGGACAAGCTGAACCAACTGAACTTCAAGAGGGTAGTACCTAGACTCCATGCAAGCCTGAGACTTAAGGGCTATTGTGTGACTTGTTTGCCTTTACCATGTTTGATACCTATTATACCTGTTGTGTGTTTTATCATGACATCATGCATCATAACATATCATGCATATTTCATTGTACTAACCGTTTCAAAGACCGAGGGGATTTATCTTTGTTCTGTTTTGCAGATTATGGCTTCAGTACACAGAAATACCATTCGAGTCAACTTCGTACAAATCCCTGCTCAGCTCAGAGAGTTGGTCTCAAAATTTCCTGATACTTCTTCATTTGTTAGAAGACATGGTCATTTCCTTAGCCTGGTCACTTCCAAGTTGGATGAGCAGATGATGAGCGTGCTGTTCCAGTTCTTTGATCCGTTGCACCACTGTTTCACCTTCTCGGATTATCAGCTAGTCCCTAATTTGGAGGAGTTCTTTGATTTACTGGGTATATCCATTCTCGAGCAAACACCCTTCACAGGTTTGGAGGAGGTTCCTAGGCCAGAGGATATTGCTTCAGCCCTACATCTAAAAAGGGTTGATGTAGTGTCCAACTGGGAGACAAAAACTGGGGTTAAAGGTTTCTTGGCTAAGTTTCTAATGGATCAAGCTCAACTATTCTGGGATAACTTGGACTTTCAATCATTTGAAGACATCTTGGCTCTCCTCATCTACAACTTGGTTCTTTTCCCGAATCCAGATTCCTTCATAGATGTGAATGCCGTCAAGATCTTCATGTCTCGTAACCTAGTGCCTACTCTTCTAGGTGATATTTTACATGCTCTCTATACTCGTACCGTGCAAAGAAGGGGGACCCTCATGTGTTGTACGCCGCTGCTGGCGAGGTGGTTTATTTTGCACCTCCCCAAGTCTGTATTGAAGAATGAATAAGGGTTAGGTTGGGCTTACAGAATCATGTCTCTTGCTCATACGCACATTCTTTGGAGTTCTAAAGATATGGAAAGAGTAGTTGTCATTGATCGATGTGGGGAATACCCTAATGTCCCATTGCTTGGAATTAGAGGGGGAATAACCTACAGTCCCTACCTGGCTGTACGACAGTTTGGTCGCGCTCGAAGAGACGGTCCTCATGAGCTGCTTCTTACAGACATTGTCTTTGACTACAAGGTGGACGTGGATGAGCATCGCCGAAGGTTTATACGAGCAGTTGGTACCCACCTTGGAAGAATTCTCTCAGCTATTGGGCATATCCATTCTTGAACAGGTACCCTTCACAGGTATGAAAGAAGTTCCTAAGCCAGAAGTCATTGCCTCAGCTTTACATTTGAAACGGTCTGATGTGGTATCCAACTTGGAAACTCGAAGCGTAGTCGAGGGTTTTCTAGCCAAATTTCTAATAGACCAGGCTCAACTATTTTGGGATGATATGGAGTTTCAGGATTTTGAGGATGTCTTGGCTCTTCTTATCTATGGTTTAGTTCTCTTCCCTAATTCAGACTCTTTTGTAGATGTGAATGCTATCAAGATTTTCCTTTCTTGCAACCCTGTGCCTACCTTGCTTGGAGATATTTTGCACGCTCTCTATACTCGTACCACGAGGAGAAGAGGGACTCTTATGTGCTGCATGTTGTTGTTGTCGAGGTGGTTTATTTCTCACCTCCCTAGGTCTATACTGAAGGAGGAAGAAGGTTTGGGTTGGTCGCACAGAATAATGTCACTCGCTCATACAGATATTCTTTGGTGTTCCCGAGCTATGAAGGACATAACTGTTATTGACCGCTATGGGGGGTACCCTAATGTCCCCTTACTTGGTATCATAGGGAGTATAACTTACAATCCTTGTCTAGCTTTGCGACAATTTGGTCGTGCTCGAAGGGATGGTCCCCATGAGTTACTTCTCGAGGACATTGTATTTGACTATGAGGATGATGTTAAGGGGCATCGCCGGAGGTTCATACAAGCTTGGGGCATGGTAAATAGATTTTACCCTCATGAGTTGGGACCAAAGACTTCCCTTCCTATGAAGCCTTACCTCCGATGGGTCCGAGCTCGTTCCCAGAAGCTTATGATGCCTTATGCGGCCGTATTACCAGTGATTGTGGAACCCACTACTGAAGACGGCATTCCTTACAGGGTTCTCTATCCTTACATGCCCACTAATCTTGGGGAGTTACAGAGGTCTTGGATTCAGCTGAAGAATGAGCGAGATACATACAGGGAACAGTTCCATGAGCAAGAGAGGAAGGTTTTGAAGCTCACCAGGCAGCTAAAGGAAGAAAGAGTTCTCAATGATTACATCAGCATAAAGAGAAAGCGTCCATGGGACTTTTTATTTTGCTTTTCTAGCTTTAGATTTGTTTTATTTACTTATTTGTAACGCCTTAAAGGCATGTTAAACCTTTCAAATTTGAGCTAATACAATTTTGTTTATTTTGGTTTGCAAATTTAAATCTCCCAAAGTCTTTGAAATCATTACATGCGCATCCCATTATCATACACATCATTACAGGTACCATTACAGGTTTCTCATCTTCTTCGCTGTTTATTTCAGCAGAAATGTCTTCCGATCAAGTCATCAAAGATCTTCATGAACAGAACACCCAGTTCCAACAGATGTCCATCAGTCTGGCAAATGGGCAAGAGGATCTGAAGACCCTCATTCTGAAAGAGAAGAAGAAGAAGAAGAAGAAGAAGAAGAAGAAGGTCGGTATTCTGAATATGGGCAGAAGGTTTGGAGAAAGGTTGAAGCATCAAACTGATCTGACCTCTTCATCCAAAGACGGGGAGAACTAAGAAGAGGAAAAGGACCCTAGTCTTGCAGTCTCTGACAATGATAATGATTATGATGATGAGCAATATCCTCCTGCTGAGGATAGATACAAGCAGCTAGAAGACCGTCTGAGTGCTATGGAAGTTCAGAAGATACCTGGTTTGGATTTCGGAGAATTGGGACTGGTATCAGGAGTGGTTATCCCTCAGAAGTTCAAAGCTCTGGTTTTTGCCAAGTATGATGGGGTGTCCTGCCCAAAACTCCATCTCCGCTCTTATGTTAGGAAGATTCAACCCCACACTACTGATAGAAATTTGTGGGTGCATTTCTTTCAATATAGTCTGTCAGGGACTCAGCCTGAATGGTTCTACCAATTGGAAGGAGCCAATGTCCGAAACTGGGAAGATCTTGTTGTTGCTTTCTACAAGCAGTATCAGTACAATACCGACCTTGCTCCCACTCGTACTCAACTCCAGAGTATGTCCATAGGTGCAGGTGAAGGTTTCAAAGATTACGCTCAAAAATGGAGAGATTTAGCTGGAAGAGTTCAACCCCCTTTGTCTGATAGGGAGTTGGTTGATATGTTTCTAGGGACGCTGTTTGGTCCATTTTTCAATCACCTAATTGGTAGCTCGTCATCTGGTTTCACCAAGTTGATTTTAACTGGAGAAAGAGTAAAGGCTGGAATTCGAAGTGGCAAAATACAGAAGGATGCCTCTTCGAGTTCGGTAAAGAAACCTTTTACTAGTAAGAAGGAAGCCAGTGCAGTTTATAGACCAAGGGGCCAAAACAAATCTGAACACCGTCCAACGGTAAATGCTGTAGTGGTACCAAGACCCGCAGTTGCTCCACAATGCAACAATCAACAAAGGGTGGAAAGACCACAGCGGAAGTTTACCTGCATTATCATGACATTGGCTGAAGTGCTACCTCACCTGCTGAGATCCAACTTGGCAACCTTGAGAGAGGCTTCCAAGAATCCAAATACTACCTCTCCCAGATACAATCCCAATGCGCGGTACGCCTACCATTCTGAGAGTCCTGACCACGATACGAATGACTGTTGGGCTTTGAGAAACAAAGTGCAAGACTTGCTTGAAGCCAAGGAGATACAGTTCGATGCTCCAGAAAAGCTGAATGTTATAACTGCCCCCATGCCCAAACATGGTCGTGGAGTTAATGTTGTTGACACTGATTTGTTTGTGACTGCTGTTGAAGAAATTTCTACTCCCCTTATGACTGTTAAGAAGAATTTGTTGTTGGCCAGTTTATTTCCGAGTTGTGGTGAAAGTTGCCACATGTGTTTGATTCTACCTTCTGGTTGTCGTTTGTTGAAGTCAGGTGTTCAATGCCTGATGGATCATAAAGAGATTTTGTTTGAGAAGACTATGATTTTTATTGTTCCGAATGAAGACGTGGCCATTATAACCATTTCCTCCAATCCTTCCAAGGTTTCCTCGAGAAGACCTGTTAGGATTACACCTGTTCAAAGAATTGCTCCGTTAATAATCACTATTCTTGGTCCCATCCCGTACACTTCAGACAAGGCTTCCCCTTGGCACTATGGTGCTGATGTGTATTATAATGGTGTTAAGCAAGATTTGAAGAATGAAGAAGCTGACACTGATGTCAGTAATATTGTCGGGGCTAGTAAGGTTACCCGAAGCGGGAGGATCTTCTCTCCCAAGATTTCCCCTCCGACTGTCAACAAACATATTATCGTTCCATCTGCCGTTCCCGCTAATACATCAACTATTGTTCCAGTTCTTACTCTAGTTATCACCCCTATCGCCGAGCCATCTGGGGCTCGCGGCAAAGAAATTATAGGTGAGCCTTCCCGGAAGGAGGCGCCTAGAAAAATCGTTGTGGAAGCCTCTAAACAAGAAATAGAGGAAATACTGAAAATTATCAAGAAAAGTGACTACAATGTGGTCGAACAGCTGGGGCAGACCCGATCAAAGATCTCCATGTTGTCTCTGCTGTTATGTTCTGAAGCCCATGCGAAGGCTTTGATTGCATTTCTAAAGACTGCGCATGTGCCGCAGGAAACTTCAGCAGATCAGTTCAAAGATTGTGTGGCCAGCCTAACTACTGACAATGGGCTGGGTTTTTCAGATGCAAATCTGACCCCTAAAGGAAGGAATCATATCTATTGACGACTATTTCCATATTCGACTCCTGTATCCAGCCAGGGCACATTTGTGAACAACCGATTGTAGATTCGATACCTGTATCTAGCCAGGGCATATCTACATAAGGAGACTGAAGATCAAACACCTGTCACAAGCCAGGAAAACATCTGCCTCTCTCAAAACAAGTTCTCGCTAAGGAATTTCTTATGCGATCAACACTTCCAAATGGCATCTATAAGCCCATTCCCGACAAGGTTCTGCCACATCTCCAGATGGCATCTATAAGCCCATCTCCCTATCCACCATCTCTCTAAATGGCATCTGTAAGCCCATTCCCGACATCACATTGTTGAGACTCCAACATGCGAGTGCAAATTTCCGGGCACTCTAGTGTCCAATCTCCTTTTACCCTCGAGTCACGAAAGGCAAACTTGCTAATCTAACTCTTCAGGTCCAAGAAGATTGAACAGGGGCAACTGTTGTACCCCAAAATTTGCCCTCCCATTTCCTCAACATTTTCTCATCACAAGACCTTTAAAGATCAAGATCCAGTTAGGGTTTCCTCTGCTCAAGACTTCTCCTTGCACTGTTAACCCAAATTAGGGTTTATGGTTGAACAAAGATGTTTTGACCTAAAATGTCTAAGATGACTTTCATGCTTCATGTTGGACTCCCAAGTTTATCCATACCAAGTTTCAAGTCTTGATTCCAAATTTTGCCCAGTCAATTGGACAGATGACCTAGAAATCAGCTGTATTAGGGAAAAAGTCAACTATGGCCAATTGACAGTCAAATCTCATGAAAACTGACCCACATCAACATTATGAACTCATATGGACCATTTGATCAAATTTGGATCACAATTCCACAAGAAATTTGATCAGATCATCAAAAGGGAAAAATGGTCATTTTTTAGGGTTTTGACTGCACAAGGTTAATTTTTGACTGTTTGACCTAGCCAATGGCAAACCAAGCTCACATATGGACTCAAGGACCCCATGGAATTTTCTTGACATTCTCAACAAGCTCAAAAGATCCCAAATACACAAGATTGACAGTTGAATTTCCCAGTCAATTGATCAATTTTGACTGTATACTGAAAAGTCAAACTTTGACTTTTTGGTCAAAATCAAGAGTCAAGATTCATTTCTCATCAAAACATGCCAAATCATGAAACTTGTTCACCAAGAAATCACAAAATGCAAATTAGGGTTTGAAATGGAATTTTTCATAACTTAGAATTTTTCTAAGTTATGAAAAACCCTAATTTTTTCCCAACTTTGCCCCACTTTTTCACCATGATTCATTTGGATTCAAACAAAAGTCAAAACATGAAAGTTGTAGCTTGTTGCATAATCTACAACTTTGATTCACAAAGTTTTCCAATTTGAGGCTTGTATCTCAATTTACAAATTTTTGAATAAGGGCACTAAACCATTCTTAACTTAGTGAATTTTTGACCTATTTTGGCAAGTTTTTCTACCCCAGTTCAAGGCCATTTTCCATACACTTACACTTGGAATTTCAAATTTCACTTCAAAGATGGATTGTAGTACACATTCCAAGCTTTCCAAAATGTCCAAGAACTCATCAAACAACCTCATGGTTAGGGAGAATCGAATTTCACAATATAGCAAAAACTCACTTTTGAATTGGCCATTTTTCATGTTCATAAGTTATGCAAACTTCTCAAAACCAGCATGCCCTTGATTACAGGTCCTTAAACCAAGTTACACTCAATAATTAAATGCCAATCCATTGTGTTTTAGCTTTGTTTTGTTCATATAGTCATTACACAAGGAATTAAGCCTTAATTGGAAAAAGTGGTTTATCCATTTTTGAAAAGAAGAACTTTATGTCAAATTTACAAATCAAATGGTACAATGCATATCTTTGGACACAAGATTCATGGACATAACACTCTGATCAAGACAAAAAGATGCAGCATAGTGTGAGGGCCTGTACAGGCTAGAAGGATCAAGTGGCTTTTGTTTGCTTCAAGTTCAAGAAATGTGGCATAACTTGGACCAACTCACAAACCAGCTTACAAACACTTAGACAAAGTTATCAAACACATTCCACAGATCATAACCAAGCTAATACACGAGCCCTTTGCCTTCAAAACACCCTCCATCTCAGAATCACTCTAAAAACTGCAAAAACAGGGCAGGCCCTGCAGTTTGAGTGCTATCTCTCATTTCTCTTGAGCTCTCTTGCCCAAACCAGTTCATACACCTTCCATACCATCTATGCAAGCTAACCAAAAGCAAAAGCATGATCTGTAACACCTCTAAGCCACTTCACCATTTTTGTTTTTCTATTTTGCAGTTGAAGTTCTCCAGCACGATTCAGGGAGTTTCAAGACAAAGTAGAACTTGGAATAGCATCCTTACACTTCAAGGAAGCTATACAAATCATCATCTTGCTCTGAAAACTCCTCCATTGCAAAGCACGATTCCAACTGAACAGGTATCTTCATGAAGTTCTATCTCTCTTATTAGGCATTGTTAGCTTTAGGTTTGTGAAGAAAATATGTCACAATCATAGCCCTGAACATGCCCATATAGTTAGATTTCATTTATGTTATGTGTGCTGCAAGAATTTTGAGTCTGAACATGGCATAAAAGTTAGGTCAGAAATTGGGGGAGAAGAAATTCTCCCTCATCTTAGAGAGTTAAGTCAAGTTCTTTACATGGTTGAATTCGTCTTCTCATGCTCTACACTTTTCATGTTATGAGTTTTGCTTGAAAGTCCAGGAATCAAGAGATAGAAAACGCGTGGGTGATGTTGTTCAGAGGTTGAAGATGACTGGTTCTGGGCTGGGCCTGGAATACTTTTCTTATTTGCACCACTCTTTTGCTTTCACACACAAAGCACCATTTCAAACAAATTGAAAACAAAAGGCAAGTTGATCTAAGCAAGTAACTAAGAGCCCATGGATAACCATGGATAGAAAGGGTGCTAATACCTTCCCTTTCTATAATCTACTCCCCGAACCCAAGAAAACATCTCAAAGGTTTTTGCTATGCTTTTTCAACCTTTCCTTTAGGATAAAATAAAAAGTCGGTGGCGACTCTTGCTCAACCGAAACATTTGCGAAAACAAACGCAAAACCTCAAGTCAGTTCTCCCACCGTATCACAGAACTGGCGACTCTGCTGGGGATGATTTTTAAAGTGGAGTAACCTTAGGGCTTAGATCACCTTTGTTTTCAATTGTTTTCTTTGTTTGCTTTTATATTTGTGGGCTTTGCATCGGAGTTTCATAGATCCTAACCCGGATCTGAGAAATACCCTTTTTAGGTAGCATAATCTGTGAGGGACCTGTCCGGCATAGACCGACATGGGTGAAGCAGTGGCTACATTGGTGTGGCATCTTAGTCTGTACCTATATCCCTTGTGTTGCAACAGGGAGAATATAGGTCTTCTAAGGAGTCATTAAGCACCAACCAACCTTAGAACCCTAAATTGACCAACTTGGCTATTAGGACAGTAGCAGTATGCTACACTCATTGAGGCTAAACTCTCGAGATGGTTCTGGCCGCGAGAAAAGATTGCGATGCTGGAGTTATGACCGATTGAGGGTAGCCAATGATCTGAGATCCTCTAGAACCTGGTTACTTTTGATAGGACAGGTTTTAACCAACAAAACCAAAAGAGGGTAATACCTGAAATTCATGCTGGCCTGAAACCTAAGGGTGTCTTGTGTGACTTGTGTGCCTTATCATGTTCGCCTGTGTGAATACTTGTGGTGTGCTTCATCATAGCATCATGCCATCATACCATTGCATGCATCCTGTATAAAGGACTAACCCATTTCAAAGACAAAAAGGTTTCATCTTTGCTCTGTTTTGTAGGACATCATAATGCCCGTACGTAGGAATACCATCCGGCTCAACTTTGTTCAACCACCAGTTTTACTCAAGGATTTGGTTGGAAGGATTCCAAACACTTCTTCCTTCATCAACAGACATGGTTCTCTCCTTGGCTTGATCACTGCAAAATGGGACCAACAACTGATAAGTGTTCTGACCCAGTTTTATGACCCTTTGTATCATTGTTTCACCTTTCAAGACTTCCAGCTGGTTCCTACCCTGGAAGAATTCTCTTATCTGCTTGGGATCCCTGTTTTGGAACAAACTCCATTCACTGGTTTGGAAAAGACTCCTAGGCCTGAAGAGATTGCTGCAATTCTCCCCTTGACCAAAGAAGAGGTATTAGCCAATTGGGAAACTAGAAATGGGGTCAAGGGCTTTTTGGTCAAATTTCTGGTTAGCAAGGCTAATGATTTCTGGAATGACTTGGACTTCAGGGCATACGAAGATATTCTGGCTCTTTTGATCTATGGTCTGGTATTGTTTCCTAACCCTGACACCTTCATCAGTACCCATGTCATAAGGATCTTCATGTCTCGGAATCCGGTACCCACTCTTTTGGGTGATGTTCTACAACAACTCTATGCTCGTACTGCTCGAAAACGGGGAACTCCGTGGTGTTGTGCTCCCTTGCTAGTAAGGTGGTTTATTTCGCACCTTCCTAAGTTTGTGATGAAGAATGAAGAAGGAAAAGGTTGGGCTCGGAGGTTAATGTCTCTCACTGATAATGACATCACCTGGACTCTCAGAGGTTTGGATGAGGTAGCTGTTATTGACCGTTGCGGAGAATACCCTAATGTTCCGTTGATTGGTATCCAAGGAGGAATCTCTTACAATCCATGCTTAGCTCTCCGTCAATTTGGAAGAGCCAGAGGAGATGGGCCTCATGAAATGCTGGTTCCTCACTTCCATTTTGAGTTTCAGGCAGACAGTGACAAACTACGCCATGGGTTCATTAGAGCTTGGGACAGAATTCACAAAGCTGGCCCACATGAGTTGGGACCGAAGACTTCTCTACCAATGGAGCCCTATTGCAAATGGGTCTGCATCCGCGCTCAGAGGTTAGGTATGCCGTACGAAGCTGTCAGACCAATCATTCTTGAATCTCCTGATGAAGATAGGGTTCCTCCGACTGTCCTCCCTCCTCAGATACCTACTGATTTTGACACAATGAAGAGATCTTGGGCGCAGCTAAAGGAAGAACGAGATTTCTATCGGGAGAAGTTCAACGAGCAGGAACGGAAGATCCATAGGCTGACTAAGCAATTGGAGGAAGAACGGGTCCTGAACAACTACATCAGCACTGAAAAGAGGAGGCCATGGGAGCATTGATGAGCTTTGGATATTTCCTTTTATAGTTTTATTTCCTTTCCAGTATTTTTCATTCCTGTAATGCCTAAGGGAAAATTGTTGAACAATTGAAAATTTTAATCTAATGAAGTGTGTTTCCTTTTTGTCTACAAAGTTGAATCTTGTTTGTCTTTGAAAACATAAAACATACGCATTCCATTGCACCATATGCATAGCAGGTACCCTATTTCACAGGTTGCTTAATCTCCTTCGCTGTTTATTTTGAACAGTCATCATGAATCCAGACTCATCCAGTGAGCAAGAAATCAAGGCCCTTCAGGTCCAAAGTGCACAATTTCAAGAGATGGTCCTAAGCCTAGCCCAAGGACAGCAAGAGTTGAAGACTCTACTCCTGAAGAAGAAGAAGAAAAAGAGGACTGCGTTGTTCAACACCGGACGCAGATTTGGGAACACACTCCATAATGAAGCTGAACCAACTACTTCCTCTGCTGAGAAAAACAGTCCCCAAGGGGGAGGAGCTCCTAGTCCCGCAGTCTCCGACAACGAGACGGATTATAATGACGAACAATACCCACCTGCTGCTGACAGATACAAGCAATTGGAGGACCGCTTGAGCGCCATGGAAATTCAGAATGTGCCGGGACTGGATTTCGGAGATCTGGGGTTATCTTCTGGGGTAGTAATTCCACACAGGTTTAAGGCGCCTGCCTTCGCCAAGTATGATGGGGTCTCCTGCCCAAAGCTGCATCTGAGGTCGTACGTAAGGAAGATCCAACCTTACACGGCGGATAAGAACCTTTGGATTCACTTCTTCCAAGATAGTCTTTCGGGGTTGCAGCTTGAATGGTTCTACCAATTAGATGGAACTAGCATCCGACACTGGGAAGATTTGGCAACCGCGTTCTACAGACAATACCAATACAATTCTGATCTCGCTCCTACGCGTACCCAACTTCAGGGTATGTCTCTAGGAACGGGTGAAGGGTTCAAAGAATATGCACAAAAATGGAGAGATTTGGCTGGCAGGGTGCAGCCTCCATTAACTGATCGTGAGCTGGTTGATATGTTCCTAGGGACTTTGTCTGGCCCATTTTTTAATCATTTGGTTGGTAACTCCTCCGCTGGGTTTACGGATTTGATTCTAACGGGAGAAAGAATTGAAGCTGGCATCAGGTCAGGCAAGATACAAAAGGCTGCCTCCACAAGTACTGAGAAGAGGCCGTTTAAGAAAGAAGCAAGCGCCGTCTATGGTCCTAGATGACAAGTCAAGCCCGAAAGTCGCCAAGCCGTCAATGCTTTGGTCATCTCAAAACCTGTTGCTGCTCCTCAGCAGTACAATCAACAAAGAAGTGAAAGGCCCAAGAGGCAGTATACTCGGCTGAGTATGACATTATCTCAAATTTTACCCCAACTTTTATCAACCAACTTGGTGACCCTCAAAGAAGCTCCTAAGGTCGTCAACACTGCGTCTCCTAAGTATAACCCAAATGCCCGGTGTGCTTATCATTATGATAGTCCCGGGCACACTACTGATGATTGCTGGGCCTTGAGAAACAAAGTGCAAGATCTTATCGACGCGAAGGAAATTCAGTTTGAAGCGCCTGAGAGACCGAATGTTGTAACTGCTCCTATGCCCCAGCATAGAGTAAATGCCATTGAGGAAGAATTGTATGCTGTTTCTGTGAATGAAGTTGTTACCCCTCTTTTGACTGTTAAGAGGAACTTACTACTAGCTGGTTTATTTTCGGGTTGTAGTAAGGGTTGCCTCCTGTGTGCTGTTATCCCTACCGGTTGTCCACTGCTGAAATCAGGCATCCAAGGCCTGATGGATAACAAGGAGATTCTGTTCAAGAAAACTGCTGTTCCGTCTGTTTCCATTGAAGAAATATCTGTTGTCACAATTTACAATCCTGCCAAAGCTCCCGTAAAGAAACCAGTCCAAATTATGTTTGTTGCACCCATTACTATTACTGTCCCGGGGCCTCTCCCGTATGAGTCTGATAAAGCTGTTCCATGGCATTATGGAGCCGACGTATATGTGCTTGGGGTGAAGCAGGAGTTCAACACCAATACCAATATCAGTAATATCACTGGTCCCACAAAGATTACCCGCAGTGGCAGGCTCTTCTCGCCTGACATTGCACCGCCAGTTATCCGAAAACCTCTCACCATCACACCCGCAAGTGTGCATGTTCCAATTCAAGTTCCTGTGTCTACTACTGCCGCCGAGTCCTCTGATACTCGGGGCAAAGAAGTTGCTACTGATTCGCCTGCCAGGACGGAGGCACCAAAAAAGAAGACTGCTGTGGAAGCCTCCCAACAAGAAATGGAGGAAATTCTTAAAATTATCAAAAATAGTGATTTTAACGTCGTTGAACAGTTGGGGCATACTCCCTCCAAAATCTCTATGTTATCATTGTTGCTATGCTCAGAGGCCCATGCAAAAGCCCTGATTTCATTTCTGAAAACGGCCCATGTGCCGCAAGAGACCTCCGCGGATCAATTCACTGACTGTGTGGCTAATTTGACGGCTGACAATGGATTAGGGTTCTCGGATGCTGACCTCACCCCCAAAGGGAAAAATCACAATGATGCCCTGCATGTTTCCATAGAATGCAGGGGCACTACTCTCGCACACGTGTTAGTGGATACCGGCTCTTCCCTGAATGTCTTGCCCAAGAAAGCATTGGATCGCTTGGATTGTGAGGGCCTGGAGTTGAAACCTAGTAACATCATTGTTAGAGCCTTCGACGGTTCTAAGAGGATGGTGCACGGTGAAGTAGACATCCCTATTCGTGTTGGTTCCCAAGTTTTCAACTCAACGTTCTATGTGATGGATATTCGTCCATCTTACTCCTGTTTGTTGGGTCGACCCTGGATTCACAAAGCTGGGGCAGTAACGTCCACTCTACACCAAAAGCTCAAATACCCTGTCAAAGGGAAGATTGTTACTGTGCAGGGTGAGGAGGAATACATGGTTAGTCACTTGAATTCATTCCGGTATATCGAGATGGACGGAGAGTTTATTGAAACCCCCTTTCAGCATTTTGAGGAAGTACCTCCAGTGTTGGCATCAGCTGAGGCAGTAGTTGAAGAAGACTTTCCGTTGAAGATGGCATCTTTGAAGGATGCTCGGGCTGTAATCGAGAAAGGCAATTGTGCAAACTGGGGTCAGCTTCCTGACTTCACTCAAAAGAACGACAAGTTTGGGTTGGGCTTTACTGCAGAGGCTCAGAGGGCTGTGCGCAAGGAAAAGATCAGAAAGGCTCCGGTGTTTATCTCCAACCCAAGGGTGAATGCTATCGAGGAGGATGTAGAAGAAGCAGAGTTTGACAGTTGGATCTACCCGACTGCCAGCAACGGACCGAGCAACTGGACGGCAAAGGATTTTACACCTATCACATTTATCACGCAGTAATTAATTTCTTTTGATTTCCAATTTGTAACAAACAATATGTTAAAACTTTGTTGGCTCGGTGTCCTACCCGGGGCATCGTAGCTCCATTTTATG
Organism: Vicia faba; assembly: GCA_948472305.1. Classification (NCBI taxonomy): domain Eukaryota; kingdom Viridiplantae; phylum Streptophyta; class Magnoliopsida; order Fabales; family Fabaceae; genus Vicia; species Vicia faba. Next base: position 551,042,007 of record OX451736.1, on the reverse strand, counting down.
AGGGCTTTTTTGTATGACATTTCCATATATCATCAATCAAAACATTGGACGTTTGTTGCATTTCAAATCTTGTGCTTTTTTTTCTTTCTGTGTTATATATTGCAAAACAGCTATATTTACACGCACTCACTTATACAGGTTTCAATCCACTCTGGATCTCACTGGTAACAGCTCTGCTACCGCCAGTTATGACTTCGAGAATCCGATCAACTTGGCCGAAGACGAAGGTGAAGATGATTGCGAAGTGCCTGGTGAACTCGCAAGACTGCTACTCCAGGAAGAGAGGGCTATTCAACCACATGAAGAACCGGTAGAAACGATTAACCTGGGTACTGAGACAGATAGGAAAGAGGTCAATATTGGGGCTAATCTAGAGCTCAGCGGGAAGCAACGATTGATCCAGATGCTACAGGATTACATGGAGATATTTGCTTGGTCCTATGAAGATATGCCTGGTTTGGATGCCGACATTGTAGTTCATCACCTGCCGACCAAAGAAGACTGCCCTCCGGTAAAGCAAAAGGTCCGCCGTATGCATCCAGAGATGTCTGAAAAGATCAAGGCTGAGGTTATGAAGCAGTTTGACGCCGGGTTTCTAGCAGTAACTTCTTATCCTCAATGGGTCGCCAACGTGGTGCCAGTACCGAAGAAGGACGGTAAAGTCAGAATGTGTGTCGACTACAGAGATTTGAACAGGGCAAGCCCCAAGGATGACTTCCCCTTACCTCACATCGACGTTCTTGTTGACAATACTGCTCAACACAAGGTTTTCTCCTTCATGGATGGTTTTTCAGGGTATAATCAGATCAAGATGGCTCCGGAAGATATGGAAAAGACTACCTTTGTGACTCAGTGGGGCACCTTCTGTTATAAGGTCATGCCATTCGGATTAAAAAATGCTGGGGCAACCTATCAACGTGCCATGGTTGCTTTATTTCATGATATGATCCATCATGAGATTGAAGTATACGTTGATGACATGATTGCAAGGTCTCAAACTGAGGAGGAGCATCTTGATCATCTGAGGAAGCTGTTTGACCGACTAAAGTTATACAAGTTGAGGTTGAATCCCAATAAATGCACCTTTGGGGTAAGATCCGGAAAATTGCTAGGTTTCATTGTAAGTGATAAAGGTATTCAGGTGGACCCTGCCAAGGTAAAAGCCATACAAGAGATGCCGACTCCAAAGACAGAGAAAGAAGTCAGAGGCTTCCTGAGACGACTGAATTACATTGCCCGATTCATCTCACATCTGACTGCTACTTGTGAGCCAATCTTCAAATTACTGAAGAAAGATCAAGTAGTACGCTGGAACGATAAATGTCAGGCTGCTTTTGAAAGGATAAAGGAATATCTCCAAGAGCCCCCCATTCTTATGCCACCAGTAGAAGGAAGACCTCTAATATTATACTTGACAGTACTTGATAATTCAATGGGGTGTGTGCTGGGGCAGCATGACGAATCTGGCCGAAAAGAGCACGCTATTTATTACTTGAGCAAAAAGTTTACCGACTGTGAGTCTCGTTACTCACTGCTTGAGAAAACTTGCTGCGCTCTTGTATGGGCTGCTCGCCGGCTGAGACAGTATATGCTGACTCACACTACCTTGTTGATTTCAAAAATGGATCCCATCAAGTACATATTTGAAAAGCCTGCTCTGTCTGGGAGAATAGCGAGATGGCAAATGATCTTGACAGAATATGATATCCAGTATACAACTCAGAAAGCTATTAAGGGAAGTGTACTGGCAGATCATTTGGCACACCAACCTGTGGACGATTACCAATCATTGAACTTTGATTTTCCGGACGAAGACATCATGGTGGTAACTGACTGTGAAGTACCTGGACCGGATGAAGGACTTGAGGAAGGATCCCGATGGTCTATGCATTTTGACGGAGCCTCCAATGCTTTGGGTAACGGCGTCGGCGCTGTAATCATATCTCCCAAAGGAACTCATACTCCACTCACCGCCCGATTATGTTTCAGCTGCACCAACAACATGGCAGAATATGAGGCATGTATCATGGGTCTGCAAGCTGCAATCGACTTAAGGATCAAATTTCTGAGTGTCTTCGGAGATTCTGCTCTCGTGATCAATCAGATCAAAGGCGAGTGGGATACGAAACACCCAAATCTTATTCCTTACAAGGAGTACGTGTCAACCTTGCTTCCCCACTTTGAGGAAATAACTTTTGAGCACTTCCCAAGAGAGGAGAATCAGCTAGCGGACGCACTAGCTACGATGTCTTCAATGTTCAAAGTTAAATGGGACAATGAGGCTCCCCGGATCATTATCTGGAAGTTGGATGAACCGGCATACTGCTGCGATCTCGAGGCCGAGAAGGTGACTGAAAAACCTTGGTATCATGAGGTGAAGAGGTACTTGGAAGCTCAGGAATACCCTGAAGGTGCATCTGTCAATGACAAGAAGTTCATGAGGAGGTTTGCGGCAAAATTCTTCCTCAGTAACGGCATTCTCTACAAACGGAATCATGATTCGACTCTACTACGTTGTGTGGATAAGGCTGAAGCAGAGAAAATCATGATAGAACTGCATGAAGGTACATTCGGAACGCATTCCAGTGGGCACACCATGGCTAAGAAAATCCTTCGGGCAGGATATTTCTGGTCCACAATGGAAGCCGATTGTTACCAACACTCTCGAACTTGTCATAAATGCCAGATCTATGCTGACAAGGTGCATATCCCTCCGGTTCCTTTGAACGTCCTGACGGCACCTTGGCCTTTTGCAATGTGGGGCATCGATATGATCGGTTAGATCCGACCGACGGCATCCAATGGACATCGTTTCATCTTAGTGGCGATCGATTACTTCACGAAGTGGGTTGAGGCAGCTTCCTATGCAACGGTAACCAAGAGTGTTGTGGCACGTTTCATCCGTCATAATCTGATCTGTCGGTACGGCGTCCCGGAAAGAATCATTACGGACAATGGTACCAATCTCAACAACAAGATGATCACTGAGCTCTGCGAACAATTCAAGATACAACACCACAATTCTTCTCCCTACCGGCCGAAGATGAATGGGGCTGTAGAGGCAGCCAATAAAAATATCAAGAAAATTGTGCAGAAGATGACAGTGACCTATAAAGATTGGCACGAGATGTTACCGTTCGCTCTTCATGGGTACCGTACCTCAGCAAGGACATCGACCGGGGCAACTCCTTTCTCCTTGGTCTATGGCATGGAGGCAGTCTTGCCAATTGAAGTCCAGATACCCTCTCTCTGGATAATGAAGGATGCAGACTTGAGTGAAGATGATTGGATCCAGACTCGACTTGATCAATTAAATCTGATTGACGAAAAGAGGCTCACTGCTATCTGTCATGGTCAAACGTATCAAAAACGGATGATCAGGGCATTTAACAAGAAAGTCAAACCATAAGAGTATCAAGCTGGGGACCTGGTAATCAAACGCATCATCCTTCCTCAAAGTGATCCCCGGGGCAAATGGACCCCCACTTACGAAGGGCCATTTGTGGTTAAACATGTGTTCTCAGGAGGGGCCATGATCCTAACCACCATGGATGGTGACAACCTTCCTCACCCCGCCAATGCAGACATAGTGAAAAAATACTACACATAAATAAGAGACCCGCTAGGTTGACATACCTAGGCAAAAATTAGGGCTTCCCGGCGAACCAAAAGGGTTCGGGCAAAAATAAGGGATGAAATGAAAAAAATCTGTACACCCGGCAAGTCGAAAACCTGAAAGGGCGGCTTGGGCAAAAATGGGTATCCCGGTGGACTGAAAACCCGAAAGGGCGGTCCAGGCAAAAGTTAGGGATAAAATGTAACACTATGTCTCATTGGATCACCTTGCATCCTGAATTCGGTATCAGCTATCTGGCTCAGATTTCGGCATCGACCAATCAGCTTCATCTTCGACCAAGTGGCAAAGTGATGAGACATTCGGAGACATAAAGGCGATAGCAGAGTTGGAACCCAGTGGGATTGTTCACATAGCAATTTTGTTTCCTTTTCAAAATTGTAAATTCTATGGTATCCGGCAGCATTCTCTTACTAGGATGTCAGCCTCTTGTACAAAAACGCCTATTCACAGGCAAAATTCAAATCAATACAAATTCACTTGTCTATACAAATTGCCATTGTTTTTCCTGTTTCTGTTTTGTTTTGCGAAGAACGTCCAATGTTCATTTTTGATATATGCATTTGACATTAAAATTGCTGACTCATAAGTATTTGCATATAAAACAAAAGATTAATTACAGGTGACATCAGAGACAGAGGCAAATGCGAAGTGGTCTGATGCAGTCTGGTTGCTTTGTCTGCCAAGGTACCAAGGTAGATTCGATTGAAGAATGTGACCAAATCATCTCGACGCTCCGTAGAGTAAGACAAGATTCAGTAATACTTTCCCCAAACGGAATCTGATTCCCCGTCAATCCTGAAAAGTCACAACATCCCCCGGCAGGTCTTAAAGCTCATCCCCAGTAGATTCTGGAAGCTTGTTCCCTGCAGAATACGGACATCTCTCCCGAGCTTTATTCAGAGTTATTCCCCCACAAGGACTTATAACTGGGTTATCCTCAGCTAATTGCCACGGAAGATCGCCCTCGGCAAAGTTCTTTCATTCCCCAGCGGAGTTTATCTTTGGTTATCCCCAGCGGAATCCATCATTAGAGCCCTCAGTAGGCCTCTCGTCAAAACTTCAGCAAAGTATCTCTTCCACAGAGCAACTCCCCGGCCGCTCGTCAAGGATTTATTTTCCTAAGACGAAATTACATTCATAAACATTTCACATTTCCATACATCTTGCTTACATACATGATGAAGTGCATACAACACTATCTCATGTTGAACATCATGACATCATGCATATCATACATCATGACATTGCATACAATTTATGTTTTTGCCTTTTCAGGGAAAAGGACAATCCCAAAGACAACTACCTTCAACTACAACGTTTCCAGATTCGATTCCTGTATCCAGCCAGGGCATATCTGTTGACAACCATTTCCAGACTCGATTCCTGTATCTAGCCAGGGCACGTCTGAAGAGTTCGAAGATTCGATTCCTGTATCCAACCAGGGCATATCTATTGACGACTATTTCCATATTCGACTCCTGTATCCAGCCAGGGCACATCTGTGAACAACCGATTGTAGATTCGATACCTGTATCTAGCCAGGGCATATCTACATAAGGAGACTGAAGATCAAACACCTGTCACAAGCCAGGAAAACATCTGCCTCTCTCAAAACAAGTTCTCGCTAAGGAATTTCTTATGCGATCAACACTTCCAAATGGCATCTATAAGCCCATTCCCGACAAGGTTCTGCCACATCTCCAGATGGCATCTATAAGCCCATCTCCCTATCCACCATCTCTCCAAATGGCATCTGTAAGCCCATTCCCGACATCACATTGTTGAGACTCCAACATGCGAGTGCAAATTTCCGGGCACTCTAGTGTCCAATCTCCTTTTACCCTCGAGTCACGAAAGGCAAACTTGCCAATCTAACTCTTCAGGTCCAAGAAGATTGAACAGGGGCAACTGTTGTACCCTAAAATTTGCCCTCCCATTTCCTCAACATTTTCTCATCACAAGACCTTTAAAGATCAAGATCCAGTTAGGGTTTCCTCTGCTCAAGACTTCTCCTTGCACTGTTAACCCAAATTAGGGTTTATGGTTGAACAAAGATGTTTTGACCTAAAATGTCTAAGATGACTTTCATGCTTCATGTTGGACTCCCAATTTTATCCATACCAAGTTTCAAGTCTTGATTCCAAATTTTGCCCAGTCAATTGGACAGATGACCTAGAAATCAGTTGTATTGGGGAAAAAGTCAACTATGGCCAATTGACAGTCAAATCTCATGAAAACTGACCCACATCAACATTATGAACTCATATGGACCATTTGATCAAATTTGGATCACAATTCCACAAGAAATTTGATCAGATCATCAAAAGGGCAAAATGGTCATTTTTTAGGGTTTTGACTGCACAAGGTTAATTTTTGACTGTTTGACCTAGCCAATGGCAAACCAAGCTCACATATGGACTCAAGGACCCCATGGAATTTTCTTGACATTCTCAACAAGCTCAAAAGATCCCAAATACACAAGATTGACAGTTGAATTTCCCAGTCAATTGATCAATTTTGACTGTATACTGAAAAGTCAAACTTTGACTTTTTGGTTAAAATCAAGAGTCAAGATTCATTTCTCATCAAAACATGCCAAATCATGAAACTTGTTCACCAAGAAATCACAAAATGCAAATTAGGGTTTGAAATGGAATTTTTCATAACTTAGAATTTTTCTAAGTTATGAAAAACCCTAATTTTTCCCCAACTTTGCCCCACTTTTTCACCATGATTCATTTGGATTCAAACAAAAGTCAAAACATGAAAGTTGTAGCTTGTTGCATAATCTACAACTTTGATTCACAAAGTTTTCCAATTTGAGGCTTTTATCTCAAGTTACAAATTTTTGAATAAGGGCACTAAATCATTCTTAACTTAGTGAATTTTTTACCTATTTTGGCAAGTTTTTCTACCCCACTTCAAGGCCATTTTCCATACACTTACACTTGGAATTTCAAATTGAACTTCAAAGATGGATTGTAGTACACATTCCAAGCTTTCCAAAATATCCAAGAACTCATCAAACAACCTCATGGTTAGGGAGAATCGAATTTCACAATATAGCAAAAACTCACTTTTGAATTGGCCATTTTTCATGTTCATAAGTTATGCAAACTTCTCAAAACCAGCATGCCCTTGATTACAAGTCCTTAAACCAAGTTACACTCAATAATTAAATGCCAATCCATTGTGTTTTAGCTTTGTTTTGTTCATATAGTCATTACACAAGGAATTAAGCCTTAATTGGAAAAAGTGGTTTATCCATTTTTGAAAAGAAGAACTTTATGTCAAATTTACAAATTAAATGGTACAATGCATATCTTTGGACACAAGATTCATGGACATAACACTCTGATCAAGACAAAAAGATGCAGCATAGTGTGAGGGCCTGTACAGGCTAGAAGGATCAAGTGGCTTTTGTTTGCTTCAAGTTCAAGAAATGTGGTATAACTTGGACCAACTCACAAACCAGCTTACAAACACTTAGACAAAGTTATCAAACACATTCCACAGATCATAACCAAGCTAATACACGAGCCCTTTGCCTTCAAAACACCCTCCATCTCAGAATCACTCTAAAAACTGCAAAAACAGGGCAGGCCCTGCAGTTTGAGTGCTATCTCTCATTTCTCTTGAGCTCTCTTGCCCAAACCAGTTCACACACCTTCCATACCATCTATGCAAGCTAACCAAAAGCAAAAGCACGATCTGTAACACCTCTAAGCCACTTCACCATTTTTGTTTTTCTATTTTGCAGTTGAAGTTCTCCAGCACGATTCAGGGAGTTTCAAGACAAAGTAGAACTTGGAATAGCATCCTTACACTTCAAGGAAGCTATACAAATCATCATCTTGCTCTGAAAACTCCTCCATTGCAAAGCACGATTCCAACTGAACAGGTATCTTCATGAAGTTCTATCTCTCTTATTAGGCATTGTTAGCTTTAGGTTTGTGAAGAAAATATGTCACAATCATAGCCCTGAACATGCCCATATAGTTAGATTTCATTTATGTTATGTGTGCTGCAAGAATTTTGAGTCTGAACATGGCATAAAAGTTAGGTCAGAAATTGGGGGAGAAGAAATTCTCCCTCATCTTAGAGAGTTAAGTCAAGTTCTCTACATGGTTGAATTCGTCTTCTCATGCTCTACACTTTTCATGTTATGAGTTTTGCTTGAAAGTCCAGGAATCAAGAGATAGAAAACGCGTGGGTGATGTTGTTCAGAGGTTGAAGATGACTGGTTCTGGGCTGGGCCTGGAATACTTTTCTTATTTGCACCACTCTTTTGCTTTCACACACAAAGCACCATTTCAAACAAATTGAAAACAAAAGGCAAGTTGATCTAAGCAAGTAACTAAGAGCCCATGGATAACCATGGATAGAAAGGGTGCTAATACCTTCCCTTTCTATAATCTACTCCCCGAACCCAAGAAAACATCTCAAAGGTTTTTGCTGTGCTTTTTCAACCTTTCCTTTAGGATAAAATAAAAAGTCAGTGGCGACTCTTGCTCAACCGAAATATTTGCGAAAACAAACGCAAAACCTCAAGTCAGTTCTCCCACCGTATCACAGTAAGGTACGGATGTATGTGGACTACAGATATCTGAATAGGGAAAGCCCCAAGGATGACTTCCCACTTCCTCACATTGATGTCCTAGTCGACAACACCATGCAACATAAGATCTTCTCCTTCATGGATGGGTTTTCTGGCTACAACCAGATCAAGATGGCTCTTGAGGACATGGAGAAGACAACCTTTGTTACACAGTGGGGCACCTTCTGTTACAAGGTAATTCCTTTTGGGTTAAAGAATGTTGGGGCAACTTATCAACGCGCCATGGTCGCTTTGTTCCACGATATGATTCACCACGAGATCGAGGTGTATGTTGATGACATGATAGCCAGGTCCCAGACTGAGGAAGAGCACCTTGATCATCTCCAAAAACTGCTTGACAGGTTGAAGACGTACAAGCTGAGGTTGAATCCGAACAAGTGTACTTTCGGGGTAAGGTCTGGAAAGCTTCTGGGTTTTGTTGTCAATGACAAAGGTATTCAGGTGGACCCTGCAAAAGTAAAGGCCATACAAGAGATGTCGGCTCCCCGCACAGAGAAGGAAGTTAGAGGTTTCTTGGGACGTATGAATTACATCGCTAGGTTCATTTCACATCTGACGGCTACTTGTAAGCCAATCTTCAAGCTGCTGAAGAAAGATCAAGTGGTAAAGTTGAATGATGAATGCCAGATCTCTTTCGAAAGAATCAAGGAATACCTTTAAGAACCACCAATTTTGATGCCTCCAGTTGAAGGAAGACCTTTGATATTATACTTGACAGTGCTAGACAATTCAATGGGGTGTGTGTTGGGGCAGCATGACGAGTCTGGTCGAAAAGAGCACGCCATTTATTACCTTAGCAAAAAGTTTACTGACTGTGAGACCCGATACTCATTGCTCGAGAAGACTTGCTGCGCTTTGGCATGGGCTGCTCGCCGACTGAGACAGTATATGCTGACTGACACTACCTTGTTGATATCAAAGATGGATCCAATCAAGTATATTTTCGAGAAGCCCGCCTTATCCGAAAGAATAGCAAGATGGCAGATGATCTTAATCGAATACTACATCCAATACACAATCCAAAAAGCAATCAGGCCATGGATGACTACCAATCCACGAATTTCGAGTTCCCGGATGAGAATATCATGTTGGTAACCGACTGCGAAGAACCTGGACCGGATGAAGGACCTGAGGAAGGATCCTGGTGGTCTATGTATTTTGATGAAGCCTCGAACGCATTGGGTAATGGCATTGGTGCTGTAATTATATCTCCTGAGGGCTGTCATACTGCGTTCACCGCCCGATTATGCTTTAACTGCACCAACAACATGGCGGAGTATGAAGCGTGTATCATGGGTCTTTGAGCTGCTATTGACCTGAGGATTAAGTTTTTGAGTGTATTCGGAGATTCCGCTCTGGTGATCAGTCAGATCAAAGGAGAATGGGATACGAAGCACCCGAATCTTATACCTTACAAAGAGTATGTATTGACATTGCTCCCACACTTTGAGGAGATAACCTTTGAACACTTCCCACGAGAAGAGAATCAGTTGGCAGACACGCTAGCTACTATGTCTTCTATGTTTAAAGTTAGGTGGGACAATGAGGCTCCCAAGATTACCATTGAGAGGTTGGATGAACCCGCACATTGTTGTGACATTGAGACTGAAGAGGTAGCAGATAAACCCTGGTTTCATGAGGTAAATAGGTACCTTGAGGCTCAAGAATACCCCGAGGGGGCATCTGTTAATGATAAGAAGTTTCTGAGAAGGTTCGCTGCGAATTTCTTCATCAGTAATGGAATCCTTTATAAGCGTAACCATGATTCAACCTTACTGCGGTGTGTGGACTAGAGCGAGGCAGAAAGGATCATGGCAGAATTACATGAAGGTACCTTCGGAACTCATTCCAGTGGACATACCATGGCAAAGAAAATCCTACGGGAAGGGTATTAGTGGTCCACTATGGAAGCCGATTGTTATCAGCATTCTCGAACCTGTCATAAGTGACAAGTCTATGCTGATAAGGTGCATGTACCTCCGGTTCCCCTGAATGTCTTGACAGCTCCTTGGCCTTTTGCAATGTGGGGCATCGACATGATCGGCGAGATCAGACCTACTGCGTCTAACGGGCATCGCTTCATTCTGGTAGAAATTGATTACTTCACAAAATGGGTTGAGGCGGCTTCCTTTGCTACAATAACCAAGAATGTCGTGGCACGGTTCATCCGACACAATCTGATATGTTGATATGGTGTCCCAGAGAGGATTATTACTGACAATGGTACAAATCTCAATAACACAATGATCACCGATCTCTGCAAACAGTTCAAGATTCAGCATCATAACTCTTCCCCCTACCGGCCGAAGATGAATGGGGTTGTTGAAGCGGCTAACAAGAACATCAAGAAGATTGTGCAGAAGATGACGGTGACATACAAATACTGGCACGAGATGTTACCATTCGCTCTTCACGGGTACCGTACCTCAGCACGAACGTCGACAGGGGCAACACCCTACTCTTTGGTGTATGGCATGGAGGCAGTCCTACCCATCAAAGTCCAGATACCCTCTCTCAGGATTATGAAGGATGCGGGTTTGAACAAAGATGACTGGATCCAAACCCAGCTTGATCAGCTGAATCTAATCGATGAAAAGAGACTTACTACCATCTGTCATGGTCAGACGTATCAAAAGCGAATGATCAAGGATTTTAACAAGAAAGTTAGACGTCAAGAATATCAATTCAGGGATCTAGTGATCAAACGCATCATACTACCGTAAGGTGATCCCAGGGGCAAATAGACCCCCACATACGAAGGGCCATTTGTGGTTAAGAGCATTTTCTCGGGAGGAGCTATGATTCTAACCACCATGGATGGTGACGACCTTCAACACCCCGTCAATGCAGACATAGTGAAAAGATACTACGCATAATCAAAGACCCGCTAGGTTGACTGGCCTAGGCAAAAATAAGGGCTTCCCGGAGAACCAAAAGGGTTCGGGCAAAAGTAAGGGATGAAAATGAAAAAAAGGTTGTACACCCGGCAAGTCGAAAACCTGAAAAGGAGACTTGGGCAAAAAAGGGTATCCCGGTGGACTGAAAACCCGAAAGGGCGGTCCTGGCAAAAGTTAGGGATCAAAGTGTAACACTATGTCTCATTGGATCATCTTGCACCCAGACTTCGGTATCAACCATCAAGCTCGGACAGCGCCAATCAATCTGATCCACCTTCGACCAAGCAGAAAAGTGATGAGACGCTTGAAGATATAAAGGCAATAACAGAGTTGGAACCCGATGGGATTGTTTCACATAGTTGTTTTTCTTTCTGTAACACAAATTGTAATTTCTATCTTTCGGAGGCGTTCTCTTACTAGAGCGCCAACCTCTTTGTACAAAACGCCTATTACGGGCCAACTTCAAAAATCAATACAATTCATTTTCACAAGAAATTTCAATTTGTTTTTCTTTTTTCTGTTTTATTTTGCAAGAACGTCCAATGATTTATTTTTGATATATGCATTTGAAAATGATTGATGCTCGTAAATACTTACATGAAAAACAAAAGACGATTACTCGTAATGCCAGAAACAGGGAAACATAGAAGTGCCCAAACCTTACAGTTACTCTGCCCATCAGGTACCGAGATAGAGCCAATTTGAAAACATGAGTAGTGGTACATATACTCCCCAAAGAGTAAAATGTATCCAAAGACAGTGATGTTAGCTTTCCCGAACAGGACATAACTCTCATCAGCTGAGGTTCACAATCGCGAGTGAGTCAGTAAATTTTTCCCCAAGCAGAGTCTATTTCTCTCACAAGCAGAAATTCAATCTCCAACAGAATTCATTATCACCGGCAACTGTAATTCATCCCCAACTGAGTTTATTTCTCTAAATCAGCAGATCTATCAATAGAGTATCTCCTATCCAACAGAGTTATTCTCCGGCAAATTTGTTCTCAAGTAGAGTCTCTCCTCGGTAGAATATCCGTAAACAAGGGGCAAATCCCTAGCTAGTCATCCTTGTTCACCACCCCCAATAGACGTAGAGGAACTATGGTTTTTTACAGCAGTCAAGAATACCACTTCTCATACTCTCCAAACAGAAGTCAGGGATTTATTTTCTTGGGCTCAGTTTATTACGTCAGCATTTCATGTTCATGCATCATAACATGTGCATACATGGCATATAACATAATCTCAATTATTTTGAGAACCTCATCACAATGCATCCCATGCGTCGCACATAACTAACCCTGTATTTCTTTCAGGAAAGACAATTATTATCAACAATTTCCAGCAGGTACATGATCAACACACGAAGCTAAACAGAGTAATCATCAGCGACAAATGCAACCTTATGCAGGTTCCTTCTCAACAGCCCTACCATCCAGGCTTTCATCTCGAAGTAACCCTACTATCCTGGTTCCTTCTTACAACCCTACCATCCAGGCCTTCATCTCGAAGTAACCCTACTATCCGGGTTCCTTCTCACAGCCCTACCATCCAGGCTCTCAGCTCGAAGTAACCCTACTATTCAGGTTCCTTCTCGCAGCCCTACCATCCAGGCCTTCATCTCGAAGTAACCCTACTATCCAGGTTCCTTCTCACAACCCTACCATCCAGGCTCTCAGCTCGAAGTAACCCTAATATCCAGGTTCCTTCTCATAGCCCTACCATCTAGGCCTTCATCTCGAAGTAACCCTACTATCTAGGTTCCTTCTCACAACCCTACCATCCAGGCTCTCAGCTCGAAGTAACCCTACTATCCAGGTTCCTTCTCACAGCCCTACCATCCAGGCCTTCATCTCGAAGTAACCCTACTATCCAGGTTCCTTCTTACAACCCTACCATCCAGGCTCTCACCTCGAAGTAACCCTAATATCCAGGTTCCTTCTCACAGCCCTACCATCCAGGACTTCATCTCGAAGTAACCCTACTATCCATGTTCCTTCTCAAGCCCTACTATCCAGGCTTTCATCTCGAAGTAACCCTATTATCCAGGTTACTTCTCATAGCCCTACCATCCAGGCCTTCATCTCGAAGTAACCCTACTATCCAGGTTCCTTCTCACAGCCCTACCATCTAGGCTCTCAGCTCGAAGTAACCCTACTATCCAGGTTCCTTCTTACATCCCTACTATCCAGGCTTTCATCTCGAAGTAACCCTACTATCCAGGTTCCTTCTCACAGCCCTACCATCCAGGCTTTCATATCGAAGTAACCCTACTATCCAGGTTCCTTCTCACAGCCCTACTATCCAGGCTTTCATATCGAAGTAACCCTACTATCCAGGTTCCTTCTCATAACTTTACTATTCGGGTTCTGCCTCTCTGATCCCCAGACAACAGTCTACAACACTATAAGACTGGGACCCGATCAAACACAATTGGTTTCACATTTCCCCAGAAAGTTGCGGTGCAACATATACCCCGACCAAATATGCAGTTCACTTCCTCTCCCCAAACCGGAGTTACTCCCCAGTAGAGTAACGGACAATTGAAGCTCCTAAAACTCTATTTTTCTCAAGATAGAGACCAACATTCCCCAGGGAAGTCCTCCCCAACAACAGGTATACGGGTTCTCGCAAAGGAATCTCTTATGCGATCGACACTTCTTCGAATGGCATCTTTAAGCTCATCTCCGACGATTCTCTAGCAACTTCTAAATGGCATCTGTAAGCCCATTCCCGATATCACAAATCAAGTATCACTTCAGGTGAGTGTAAATTTCCGGGCACTCTAGTGTTCAATCATCTTCCACCTTCAAATCACGAAAGGCAAACAAGCCAATCTACATCTTAAGGTTTAAGAATATTGAACAGGGGTAGATGTTGCACCCCAAAATTTTCCCTCCCATATTTCTCAATACATGTCAAGAGAGGTCCTCAAGTTGCTCAAGGAAGTTCAAGAGTTGACCAGACAAACTCTTTCCTAAGGCAGTCTACCTCAAATTAGGTTTCTATTTTCATCATGATGTGTGAACCACAAAGGACTCAAATTCTCACCATCCATGTCAAGTTTCAAGCCTTGCAGAAGAAGTTTGCTCAGTCAATTGCTCAAATGTTTGAAAATCGACTGTGCTAGGTCAAAAGTCAATTGTGGCCCACATACAGTCAAACTTCAAGATTTTTGGTCAAAATCCTAATTTTTAAGTATTATTCATCATTTGATCAAGGGTTTATCATGATTCCCCAAGGATTGCTCACAATTCATCAAAACGCAAAAGTTGCTAAATTAGGGTTTTGCAGGAAAAGTCAACTCAACTTTGACAAAGCATAACTTTCTCATATGTCATCAGAAATGACCCATTCAAAGCTCATTTTTAAGAGGATACAATTCCCTAAAATTCATCTTCAGCTCCCAAGTTCATAATATGCACTCACAAAAAGATATGAATTTTGACATTACAGGTCATTTGGAAAAGTCACAAAAACACATTTTGGTTCAAAGCTTCATACATGAACATGGAAGACTCAATTGAGATGAGACAAAAAGGGTTGATTAGAGGACCACCTAAGCTTTCTAAAAAGTCCAATAACACCTCTCTAGGGTCAAAATTGATAGAGTTATGCATTGGCCAAGTTGACCATTTTTGCATAATTGCCAAAAGTCAAATATGCTCAAATTTGCATTTTTTGCTAAATGGACCCAACTTTTTATGCTTGCACCTCAATTATAATGTGGTCTACGACTCAAATACTTACCCACAAATTATTTGCTTCATTTTTCAATTTATTTTGATTTTTCATTAATTAAAAAGTGAATTAAATCAAATAAATGATGAAAATGATCAAAGATTTGATTTGATTGGTTTGTTTGACAGGCTAGCAACCAAGATATGCTAAGCTTGCAAGATCAATTCGAATCAACGACAATTGGTACAAAAAGAGCATGATTAGGCCAAATTTAGAAGGATATCATAAACCATGAAAACCAAATCAAATCTTCAAAATTTGTAAAGATACTAGTGGTTTTTACAACCCTAATTCACTCTAGTACATATAGAGAATGCAGTCAACACAAGGAAAGGAGGTTACAGTCGTGGAAAAGCTAGAACCAAACTTCAAAATTTCAAAGAAAAGTGGTGATTCAATTTCCATCCTAGAGGCCAATCCAAGCCATTCTAACATTACCAACGGACTCATGTACATCTCCAGAAGGGATCTCAATCAATTGCAAGCATTTTCACATCCGGAATCGTAAGTTACAGATGCCACGATTTGTCCCAAAACTTGATTCCGATTTCATTGATTTACGCATCATTAGCATATTTGATTTATATATCCTTGTTCATCATTGAGTTTTCAAGATATTAGTATCATTTAATTGCATTTTCAGTACAGGAATCATGATATGCCATTGTTAGGGTTTCTTGGCTCGTTTTAGGGCTTCTTGATTCAGGAAAAATTAGGCCAAGAATTGGATACTGGGACGATTGTGGCATCAAGACCAATCGATCCCTGGTATTTAAATCCATTTATCATGCATAGTTTTTATGTTTGAAGCACGCAGGTTGTAGCGACGGACATTGTCTGTAGGTATAGGTTATATACCTAAGACGACGGGCTGGAGGAAGAAGAAGGGGATTTGTCATCACCCCATTGGCTTATTTGAATACAGCATGCACAATTTTTTTGTTTAGCCTTATGGAAATTGTTTACATATTATATATTGTCCTATTTTCATTAGCAACAAATGAGCGTAGCCCAGCTGGCAAAGGCATCCCTTGGTAAGTGAGAGGACCTGGGTTCGATCCCAGGTCCCAACCAATTTCTTTATTTTCTCACTTTCCACTTGCAGATCCAACGCTTCACAATTCCACGCACCTCCCATACACTCTTGTGTTCCATCATCAGATTCATCAGCCAGCTGGATCTAACGCTCAGGTAGCAAGAGGCTTACCATGATCCTCAAGTAAACAGCCACACCGAATCAGGTGAAGTCAATAGGCTTGGATTTGTTTGGGCCCAGAAATCATATTGGCACCCCCTCTTTCAGCATTGCAACCGGGCCCATTTACTCTTTTTCTTATCAAATTTAAGTTAATTTAGTTTAACTTAGGGAAATTTTAACCTTTTTTTATATAATTAAAACTAAGTAGCAAATTAGGTTAAACTCTTGATTTAATTTTATTTTCTCTTTTTCTCAAATAAATAAAATACAAAGTAGGTTTTTAGATTGAATTAATTCATATTTTCTTAACTTAAAATTAATTAGAACTTAGGATTTTCTTTTTAATTTAACTATTTCATTATTTTCTTAAATAACAAAACATGACAAAAACATCCTTTTTTTAATCAATCGCAAATAGGTTTAGTCAAGGGTCAAAACCCTAGTCGTTTTGTATTTGATTCATCGCGCGCTTATTATTTATTTTGACAATATTTTTATAAATGTTCATGGTTTGTAATAGTTTAATTTAGGGTTTTATTTACTGTTTAAATTCCTTGGTTTTTGGCTATGTAATTAATCCCCCACCCCGAAGCCTTGTAATAGTTAGGTTTATGTTCTCGCATTTTTAATTCTCGCAAATATTTAACTGTCTAGATGTATGCTAATAGGATTGTATGACAAGAATGCATGACAAATTAATACGGTTAGAAAACCCTAATGTGCAAAGATTAAATAACTGAAAAAAGGATCACTCACACATATCACTCTTAGGGTATAATCTCACTTTGGTTGCCTTCGGTAAACGATCATTAAGTATAGGATGCTTTAGTGGTTTCCCTCCTGTCTAAATATTTCTAATGTCTCGTTCGAATGTTGCCTCAGAAATGTTACCTCGAAAAGATCTTAAGACTTTATGGTTATTACTAAGGTATCCTAACATTGCTTTAGTGATCGTACGTCCCTTTCAAATTGACCCTTACAAACTCCGATGATGGTGCTACCTATTTCTCAATAGTAGGATAGCGCTGTCTAAAGGAAACGAGAATAGAAACGATATTTTTTCAAGTAAGTAGATTCTGGTAGGTACTTGCTCAAATCAAAACTTTTCACACTTACACTCTTCAAAACAATTTTCAAAAACAACTTCGTCACACCTTTGAGGACTGATACAAGGGTTATCACGAAGTAAATCATTTTCAAAACAAAGCACACACACAAGAAATTTAAAGACATGAAGACTCACACATCCTCAGCAACATTCATGGATTTATTTTCCTCAACCCAACATAAATGCAGCAGATGAGCTCACATACGCATACATCACATCAATATATCATAAACATTGATAAAAGCATGTATCCCATTACACCATGCATTTCATACAACATAACTTTTCATATTATCTAACATTTTACCCTTTTCATGATAAGATTAATCAATAGCTACCATTAACAATGTTCAAAGATTTCAGATGCGGTACAGATACGCTCCAGACAAGGATACCATTCTGATACTTATTCAGATCTCAACTTCAAGATACGGTACAAATACGATCCAAACAAGGATGTCATTCTGATACTGATTCAAATCTCAACTTCAAGATACAGTACAGATACGCTCCAGACAAGGATGCCATTATGATACTCATTCAGATCTCAACTTCAAGATACAGTTCAGACACGCTCCAGACACGAACGCCATTCTGATACTCGTTCAGAGTCAATTCTCAGATATAGTACAGATACGCTCCAGACAAGGACGCCATTCTGATACTCATTCGGATTCAATTTTCCAACACCGTTCAGATACGCTCCAGACACGGATGCCATTCTGATATTCATTCGGATTCGAATCCCAGATACAGTTCAGATACGCTCCAGACACGGACGCCATTCTGATACTCATTTTTTCAGCTTACAAATTACAATTCAACAATCACTTTTGGATGGCATCTTTAAGCCCATTTCCCACAGATTTCTATCACCTCTCCAAACGGAATCTTTAAGCCCGTTCCTTCTATCATCGCACATCGAGTGCAAATTTCTGGGTACTCTAGTGTCTAATCATCTTTCACCTTCGAGTCACGAATGGCAAAACTCGCCAATCTAACTCTTCAGGTCTAAGAAGATTGAACAGGGGCAGCTGTTGCACCCTAAAATTTTCCCTCTCACTTATTAAGAATTTTCTCACAAGATCTCATTGGGCTCAAGACTGCACTAGGGTTTGATCATCTCAAGACACCTCCTTATGCACTGATGACCAAAATTAGGGTTTGAGTTTGCACAAGGATTTTTGGACTATCAATGCTTCATATGACTTTCAAGGATAATTAGGGACCCCCAATATTACTCATGTCAAGTTTCAAGCCATGAATCACACTTTTGATCAGTCAATTGGATAATTGACCTAAAAATCAGCTGTATTGGGGAAAAAGTCAACCATGGCTAATTTACAGTCAAACTTCATAATTTTTAATCCACATCAAAATCTTAGACTCATATGTATCATTTTATCAAGTTTGGACCACAATTCCTCAAGAAATTTGATCAAATCATCAAAAGGGCAAAATGGTCAAAATTAGGGTTTTGACTAGGAAGGGGCAATTTCTAATTTTTGACTTAGCAAATGATCAATTGGTTTGAAGCATGATTTCAAGAGTTCAATTTCATCATTTTTACCTAATAACATGATTCAAAACATTGCAAGTCCATTGGATTGATAGATGAGTTTTTCAGTCAACTGATCAAAAGTCAATTGTATATTGAAAAGTCAAACTTTGACTTTTTGGTCAAAATCAAGTGCCAAAGATCATAATTCGTCAAAATATGTCAAAATGTGAAACTTTTTCATAAAGGAATCAAGGATTTAAGATTTTGTTTTGAAATTTTGAAATTTCTTAACTTAGAAATTTTTCTAAGTATAGAAAATTTCTTATTTTTTCTCAACTTTGAGCCAAATTTTCACCATGATGCATGATGATTCAAAAGAAACCTCCAACATGAAAGTTGTATATCTCCATGAAATCTATAACTTTTCTTCACACAATTTCTCCTAAAAATGCTTGGATCTCAAGATATAATTTTGTGAATACATGCCCATGAACTAAAATAACTTAGTGAAATTTTGCCCTAGTTAGGCTGATTTTTGACCTAACTTCATGCCAATTTTTCTCATAGTTCCAAAGGGAATTTTCAAAAGCAATTCAAATATGAGTTGTAGAGAACATTGCAAGCTTTCCAAAATCTCCAAGAACTCCTTGATATCATTCTTGAGTAGGGAGAATCGAAGAGATAAAGTTGGTGATTTATCACTTTAATTTCAAGCCATTTCATGATGAACAAAAATTCAAATCCAAGCCTAGGCTGCATAATCTTTGCTTTGCAGGCCTCAAACTTGTTTATCACTCCATAACTAAATGTTTACACAGCTGTTAGAGCTTTAATCCAAACATTTGAGCCTTTATCCCAGTTACAATTCCATTTATGGCACAAAGTTATCATTTCCATTTTGATAAAGCATTACTTTTGCCTTTGTCAACTTCTTGAGCCTCTCAATTGTTTTCTCTGCACACAAGCAAAGTCAAAACCAAAAGAAACTTGTCTAAGGCCTCTACCAACTCAGATCATGCTTGTACAACACTTAGAGACTTGTCTCCTCACTTTTCTTCAAAAGCAAGTTATAGAGCCAAAAGGCTATAACTCAGAAACCTTGAGTGGAGTTGATCTCTAACCTTTTCCATACATATACACAAGTGTATTGCAACATAACCCACGAAGGATAAGACTCTAAAACACTCCCAAACACTTTGAAACTCAGAATCTGCCATAGCTTGGCAGTTTTGAACCTTCCATAGCAATCTCCAAATCCACTCGTGCGTATTGAGTTTTCACCACCCAAACACTTAATATACCTCATATCTAAGTGATACAGACCCCTGTTCCCTCACTGTAACTCCTCCTCCACCATCCACCATTTTCAAATATCAAGCTTGCAGGTTGACTTGAGTAGGGAGATTCAGGGACTTTCAAGACAAAGTAAGGATCGGAATACACTCAGGGAGGTCCAGGCAAGCTAAACTGATCCTCAGGCCTTCTCAAAACTTACTCAAACTCCATTCACGATCCCAGCTGCAAGAGGTAAAAACTCAAACTTCTATCTCTTCATACAAGCATCATTTGGTCCTTATTTGTGAAAGCAAAATATAGATATCCTTTCTCTAAAGCTAACCATGTCCATAGTTTTCATTTATATTAACTGTGTATAGAGAATTTTGGATTTGAAATTTCTGCAAAAATTAGGTTTCAAATTAGGGCCAGTAAAATTAGATCTCATCTTTGACTTTTAGTTTACATAAATTATATGGTTGAACTTGTGGGAAGAAACACCATAACTTTCATGTTTGAACTTTCCATTTTTATGGAGAAATGAAGAAGATACAGGTGGTCCGGCCATGCCTCAAGGTTGAAGATAAAGTTGCCTTCAGGAGGCGTTTTCTAATATATATTTTTGTTTATATAAACGGATGTACAGCCACCCCAGTGGTAAGGCAGCGCGCGTAAATGCTAGAGGTCATGGGTTAAAGCCTCAGCGCGCTGCCTTTTGCATTTTTCCACATTTTTCCATTTTTTGTCCCTTTGCAGCGCTGGGCTTCTTGCTTCTTGGGCCTATGATTTTTTCTAACAGTTATCCCCCTGTCTGCTTGTGATACCCCTGGCCCATATCATTTTATTTATTTATTTTATTCTTATTTTATTTTCTTAAATATATTTTTTTAATATTAAAAATCATAAAAATATAAAAATGATAGATTTATATTTTGGTTTATTTTATTTTGTTTTTTCTCATAAAAAATATTTTTATTTAGTTATATATTATCTATTTTTTTAAATAAACTTGTAAATTAAATTAGAACTAGGTTAAATATTTATTTTTTTCTTCACACCCATTAAACATATTATTTTAGTATAAAAAAAGACAAAAAAAAATGTCTCATAATGTCATATATTATTTTCAAGACAAAAAATACAAAAAAAAAAATGCTTTTTTTCATAAAGAAACTTATTTTCTTTTAATCAATTAGAATTAGGGTTTATTCAAAAATCTTTTTCTTAAATAATTCCTTTCCTTAATTAATTTAAGTTAATCTTGATTTACTTATTTTCTAATTAGGTTTTAGGTTAAAGCTTTTCCATATAAAAAAACCAAACAAAAATCTTATTTGCATTTACACATCTTTGCACATTTAATTCATCTTATATATTATTTATTTCAATATTTGTACATATTCAATTTGGTTGTAATAGATTAATTAGGTTTATATTATTGCAATCCCCATTCATAAATTGTATACCCCCTCCCACAAGTGTTGTAATAGCGTAGTAACTTTAAACTTCGCAATTTATCGCTTTTACATGACATGCTAGTAATTAGGGTTTGTATGGCAAGATAAAACCAATCAAATAGAAAACCCTAATTCAAGACAAAATCAAGCATGAAAATGACACACTTGCACACAAAACACCCCTGGGTTTATCCCACTTGGTTGCCTTATACAAAAAAATAGACATTGTGATACGGTGGAAGAACTGACTTGAGGTTTTGCGTTTGTTTTCGCAAATGTTTCGGTTTAGCAAGAGTCGCCACCGACTTTTTATTTTATCCTAAGGAAAGGTTAAAAAGCACAGCAAAAACCTTTGAGATGTTTTCTTGGGTTCGGGGAGTAGATTATAGAAAGGGAAGGTATTAGCACCTTTTCTATCCATGGTTATCCATGGGCTCTTAGTTACTTGTTTAGATCACTTGCCTTGCATTTTCAATTGTTTGAAATGGTGCTTTCAATTGTTTGAAATGGTGCTTTGTGTGTGTTTTGAAAGATATTTTGAAAAGAGGCCATGGTGGTGGCAACCTTTGTAATGATTCATGTTTGAATGTATACAAAGGTGTATTTGTCTTTTGAAAAGTTTTCAAGGTTTTGAAAGTTAGTTTTGAAGTTGTGTAGTGGTTGTGTGTTTTTGAAAAAGGCAAGGATTTGTTTTGCAAGTTTTATCAAGTAACTAAGAGTTGTCTACCCCTAAATTTACTCAAAGATTTTTTCCTATGTTTTAACCCTTTTAACAGTATTGTTCCACCATTGTATTTGGTGGACAATCTTGTGTTAGGATGTTAACGGGACGGGCGTGGGTCATCGTTTAGACCATGAAGGCAATAATGCCAAGTGTCTTTGGCAAATTTTACTTTAAGGGACTTGATCATTTTTTAGGCAACTTTGAAAGCGTCATCGAGGGACTATGATCATTTGATTTGTTTTGTTTTGCCAAAGATACTTAACATGCAAGCATGGCCCATTTTTGAAGGCAACAAGTGGAGTAACCCTAAGGGTGCAAGTGTGATTGGTGTTGTCCATTTTCATGCTTGTTTATCTTTGAATTAGGTCAAGCTATTTGTTATTTGATTTTTGCATACAAACCCTAGGTCTATCATGGCATAATTAGAAAGCTTTTAAATGCGGAATTTTAAAGCCCTAGACTATTACAACATGATTATGGGGATGGGGGGTACAAATATTTGAATGGGGGCATTTGACAAGAAATTTAAATCTAGGCTATTACATCCATATCGAATATACAAGTATTTAAATGTACAATATTTATAATATAAATAAATATCAAAATGCAATGTATTATGCACAAAAATGGCCTTTTATGTATGTAAAAGTTTTTATGTTTGAAATATAAACAAAATAGAAAAATATCAATTTGGAGTATTTTTGTGTTTTTAGGGCAAAACCCTAATTTTTAATGAATAGTAATTATTTACTAATTATATACAATATTTATGTATTTATTTATACAAAAAATGAATAAAAGAGAAGTATATTGTAAAAAAGTATTTTTTGATGTCAAATATTAATAAAAATAAAAATGTATTATTTTCATATTTTTGTCCTAAAAATTTAATAAAATAGGTATAAGTATTTATATTATTTATTAAATATACTAAATATATACAAAAAATGAAATATTAATTATTTACAAAAATGTATATTTTTAGAAAATGTTTCCAAAATGTAAATAAAAAATAATAACTGAAAAAATATATTTTTTGTATTATTTTTTAGGGTTTTGAATAAAAGTATATATATATATATATATATATATATATATATATATATATATATATATATATATATATATATATATATATATATATATATATATATATATATATATATATATATATATATATATATATATATATATATATATATATATATATACATATATATACATATATATATACATATATATATATATATATATATATATATATATATATATATATATATATATATATATATATATATATATATATATACATATATATATATACATATATATATACATATATATATATATATATATATATACATATATATATATATATATTTATATATATATATATATATATATATATATACATATATATATATACATATATATATACATATATATATATATATATATATATACATATATATATATATATTTATATATATATATATATATATATATATATATATATATATATATATATATATATATATATATATATATATATATATATATATATATATATATATATATATATATATATATATATATATATATATATATATATATATATATATATATATATATATATATATATATATATATATTTATTTATTTATTTACATGTATAAACTAAATAAAACAAATAAATGTCAAATAAATGCAAAAATGGGTGAAAAAATATTTTTAATATTTTTTATATTTGAGCAAAAAATAATAAGTCAGAATCAAAATGAAAAAATCAAAAATGATTAAAAAATCACACAATGGGCCAGGGGGGTGTAAATGGAAAATGAGGGTGCAAACAGAAAAGATAGCTCAGGCCCAGCCCAAGACATCATCTTCTTCCTCCAGCTTCTGTTTGAAACTAAAAACGCGCGTTCCTTGCTCATCCTGCTAACTTCTGATTCTTTGATTTTTAACAAAAACTTACAACATCAATAATGTAGAGCATCAAGTCACGATTTCAAACATATAAAAAAGTTGTTCTAACTCTCAGAAACGAGAGAGAATTTCTCCTCCCCCAATTTCTGACCTAACTTTTCTTCCATGTTTAAGTTCAAAATTCTCACAGCACACACAATATAAATGAAAAGTAACTACATGGATGGCTTCAGGGCTATGAGTAGAACATGCTTTCTTCACAAACTTAAGCCTAACTATGCCTGGATAGAGAGATAGAAGTTCAAAATTTTACCTGTTCAGCTTGAGTCGTGTGCAGCAATGGAGGTACCTTCAATGGAGTTTGAGGATTTGTACAGCTTGCCTGAAGTTCAAGGATGCTCCTCCAACCTCTAGCTTGCTTTGAAACTAACTGAATCGAGCTATGTAACTCAACCTGCACAGCTGAAAAGTGAAAATGGCAACCGTGGTTATGGATGTTACAGTTCAAGTTTAATGCTTGGAATAGCTTTAATGGATGGTAGGGAATGTGTTTGAAGAGGTTTTAGCCAAAACGCACGACAGGAATGGACTGTGGGATTCAAGTTGCAGCCTATGCCCTGTTTTGCCACAAAACTGTGATTTTCTGTATGAGTAGGGATCAAGGGTATTTTGGTAGTGCTTTAGGTCAGTTAGGGAGTATGAAATGTGTTTACAAAGTTTGTTTTTGTTGGTCTTTGCAGGAATGTGAGTTATGGTTCAATATGCAAGTTTTCTTCTAAGATAAGCAAAGATAGTCAAGTTGGGTTATAGGCCAATGCAGGTCCCTCAAGCATGCTGCATTTTCTCTTCTTGATCAGTGGGATTTGTCCACAAACTTGTGCCTCAAAGATCTGCTTGTACTTCCAAGATATGGACTTTGACATAAAGCATTGCTTTTTCAAAATGGCAAACTTGCTTTTTCCATTTAAAGGTTAATTCTTTGTGTAATGACTATATGAACAAAATAATGCTAGAACACAATGGATTGGAATTTAATTATTGAGTGTGAATGGGATTAGAGGCCTGTAATCTAGCTTGAACCATGCTGAGTTTGAAAATGCAAAGTGTATGAACATGCCTTGGTCAAGAACAAACGTGGATTTTGCCCAACTTTGCAAATTCGATTCTCCCTAACCACAAGGGTGTTTGAGAAGTTCTTGGACAATTTGGAAAGCTTGGAATGTGTACTACAATCTATCTTTGTAATGAAAATTCCAAGTTGAAGCATGTGAAAAGTGGCCATGAAGTTGGGAAAAAATCCTGCCTAAAATAGGTCAAAAATTTTCTAAGTTAAGAATGTTTTGCACCCCTATTCAAAAAATCATAACTTGAGCTACAAGATTCTTTTAAAACAACTTTGTGAATAAAAGTTGTATATTTTGCAATGTACTACAACTTTCATGTTTTGAGTTTTGTTTGAATCCCTTTGAATCTTGGTGAAAAAATGGGACAAAGTTAGGAAAAAATAAGGAAATTTTATAACTTAGAAAATTTCTAAGTTATGAAATTTCTTCATTTTAAACCCTAATTTGCAATTTTGGGTTTCTTGATGAACAAGTTTCATAATTTGACATGTATTGATGAAAAATGAATCTTGGCACTTGATTTTGACCAAAAAGTCAAAGTTTGACTTTTCAGTACACAGTCAAATTTGATCAGTTGACTGGAAAATTCATCTGTCAATCTTGTGCATTTGGGATCTTTTGAACTTGTTGAATATGTAAAGACAATTCCATTGAGTCCTTGAGGCCATATGTGAGCTTGGTTTGCTATTGGTTAGGTAAAACAGTCAAAAATTGCCTTTGAGCAGTCAAAACCCTAAAAATGACCATTTTGCCCTTTTGGTGATCTGATCAAATTTCTTGTGGAATTGTGATCAAAACTTGACCAAATGGTTCATATGAGTTCAATATGTTGATTTGGGTCAAAAATCATGAGGTTTGACTTTCAATTGGCCACAGTTGACTTTTTCCCCAATACAACTGATTTCTAGGTTAACTGTCCAATTGACTGGGCAAAGATTGGAATCAAGGCTTGAAACTTGGTATGGATAAACTTGTGAGTCCAACATGAAGCATGAAAGTCACTTTGGGAATTTTAGGTCAAAACATCCTTGTGCAAACTCAAACCCTAATTTGGGTCAATCAGTGCAAGGAGGAGTCTTGAGCAGAGCAAACCCTAAATTGATCTTGAGCTCCCAGGGTCTTGTGGTGAGAAAATATTGATAAAGTGAGAGGGAAAATTTTGGGGTATAACAGACATATTACGCATGTAAGGTATCTTAGCAAAACAAACAAATACAAGATCATAGTCCCTCGATGACGCTATTCAAAGTTGCCTTACCAAATGATCTTAGTCCCTAAAAAATGCTAAGGTACCTTTCAACATTGCTAATCATAGCTATACGATGACCCACGCCCGTCCTGTTTACATCCAAAGATAGGGTTGCTTACCAAATCATTGGTAAGACAACAATATCAAAGGAAAAGAAAATGAACAAGAAAGACATTTGAGTAGGTAGATTGTTTTTAGTTACTTGCTCCATTTCAAAACAAATATCCTTGCTATTTTCAAAACAAACACCTACACATTTCAAAACATCTTACAAAATTGAAAACATTTTCAAAAAGATCAATATCTTTTTATACATTCTTACGAACACGAATCATTACAAAGATTGCCTAAACAATGGCCTCTTTTACAAAATACTTTCAAAACCACACAAAGCACAATTTCAAACAAAAGCAAGTGATCTAGCAAGTAACTAAGAGCCCATGGAAAACCATGGATGAAAATGATGTTAATACCTTCCCTTTTCATAATCTACCCCCCGAACTCAAGAAACAATCTCAAAGGTCTTTCCTGTGCTTTTTCACCTTTCCTTTTGGATAAAAGAAAAGTCGGTGGCGAATCTTGCTAACTGCAACATTTGCGATAAAATGCAAAACACCCAAGTCCGTTCTCACACCGTATCACACAACCATATTGAATTTGAATAAATAATGTACAAAAAATGTGAATGAATATAATGCACAAGTAATGATATAATGTACAAAATTTGAAGTAAATAATATACAAGAATGTAAAGAAATAATGTATAAGGTATTGAATGAAAAAGAAATGAATTATTTTGTTTTATTAAGAAAAGGTTTTTATCTTAACCTAATAAACTAAAAAGAAAATGATTTAAAAAGAAGAGAAATAAATTAACTTAATTTAGAAAAATATTTTTTAGTGTTTTTGATGAAAAGGTTTTGATATTAATCAAAAGATATGAAAAAGAAATTAATTAATTAAAATAAAGAAACCTAACATTCTAAATTAGTTTTAGTTAAAAGAGAAATAAATAAACCTAAATTTAATTAGTTTAAAAAAGAAATTAAACTTATAAAATAGAAAATATTTTTTGTCTTTTTTTTAAAAAAAAAAAAAGAAATAAATAAAATACAAGTATTACAAGTATAAATAATGAATAAAAATTTTTTTTGGATTTTTTTGATAGATAGAGGTGTAACTAAAGGCTAATTAGACTAAATTAAATTTCTAAGATATTAAATTAAACCTAAACTAAGCTAATTATAAAATTACTAAATTAAGTATAAACTAAATTATAAGATTATTAAATTAAATCTAAACTAATATAAACTTATTTAATTATAGAATACTAATTTAAATCTAAACTAGATTAATAATAAATTTACTAACTTAAAATTTGACTAAAATTATTCTTAAGACTACTAATTTAAATTTAAATTAAAACCAAATCCTAAGACTATTAACAATAATTCTTAAACTGAAAAGGAAAAATATTAAATTAATCTAAAAACAATTTTAAAACAGAGAGAAAAAAAAACAAGGTGTAGAAATAGAAATCCGCATGGGCTTAAAACAGCAGGGCCAACAATCTTATTGGTTCGTTTTTGCTGAAACTAGAAATGAACAAACAAGGGGGTGTGGATTCGGATGGGCCTGGATTTTTTTTGGACAAACAAAGTTTAAATAGAAAAAATAAAAATAATATAAAAAAAGGATTGGGCCTAAACAGGACCGGGTCGGGTCAGACCCAGGCCCCAACCCTCTTCTAAAACAAAAGTAATGTGTTAGGAAACCCTAACACAAACCGTATACCTCCTTGACGCTTCCCCTGTCTCTTTCAACGAACAATCTTCATGTTCTTCTGCTTCTCTGTCCGATTTCCACCGTCGCTGACCCTAGGATCCAACTGACCTTGTGCATGCCTCGACCACCTCGCTCATATTTCCATGTTCTCACTCAAATTATGCTGTCATTTTGATTTAAAACCCTCACCCTATGATTTTTTTAAATGGCAATGGAGGATCAGAGTGGTGATTACTGTTCACGTGAATCTGTGCGGGCCGCTTGCTACGTTTGCCGGTGGAGCTACACGCATGGAGGGTTTCGATCGGAGGTCCAGGCTTTTTGTGACTCTGGGTGAGATTGTTCCTCTACTCTTCTCTTTGCTTTTCTCTTATTCTAAAGGGTTGGTTTTTTGTGAAAATGATGTAAACATTTGTTAGGGTTTGTGTTTTCTGTTTCGTATATTTTTGATGATGATGAGTTTGGAAAATGGTGGTGTTGGTTGTGTATCCGTATGTTTATATATCTGGTGAGTTGAATTTTGGGTTGTTGATTTGTGTTTTTGATATGAACAGAATTTGGTTTTGTTGATTCTGTTTTGTGTTGAACAGAAATTGGCTTGGCATCTCTGTATATTCTCTTTGCTGGAAAAAATGTTCTCTATGTTGTTGTCGGTTTTATATTGTGATCTTTGTTCACTTTGTTTTCTGATACTGACTTTAGGGGCATTATTTTATCGCTGCTTTTCTTAACTCTGGTACTTTGTTGTTTGATTCTTTTGTACTTGGCCGACTTTGTTGTACTTGTTGCTTGTATGAACGTTTGCTTGTTGGGTCATTCATTTATTTGTGATAAAAGCTGGCTTTATGGTTACCTGTTGCCTTTATTGATTTTGTGGCTTTGTTGGTTTTTTAGGAATGCACATGTTGTACTTTCTGTACTTTCTCTTTATCTTTACTGTAAACAGAACTTGTCATTTATAGTAGAGATGTGACTTGGCCTGTGATTGAATTAGATCTGATTCTGTTTGTAAAACAATGAGGCTTTTGTAATTTGATTTGTAAGGTTTCTTGTTACGTGGAAAATTGGTGTTGAGTTTAAATTTCTGGTTTGGACTTTTCTCTTTCATTTGTGAACCAAAATTTGTTTTTGTGATTTGCAAAAGTCCTACTCCTAGCCAATGATAGAGTTCTGGCTCGTGAGGCTTGTATTATTTTGTTTTCTCTTGTTTATGAACCAAGCTTTGTGATTTGCAAACATATCCTTAGGCCAATTATAGGACACTATTTTGAGGCCTTTATTGGGCTTAAATTTCTTGATTTGAATCTTTTGCTAATGGGCTGAAAATATGGTTGGAATTTTTTGAATTTGTTTATTGTGAACCAAGTTTTGTCTTGTGATTTGCAATGATAATTGGCCCATGATAAAAATTGACATTGTTTGAGGACTTAGAACACAAAACCTTCTTTTTCTGAACTCTTGATACTTTGTTCCCCTTTAGACTTTGCATAGGTTTTGTTCTGGTAGCTTTCCCTGTTGTTGTTTGCTTCCTGCTATGCAGCTTGTTTGCTGTTGCAGCTTGCCCTGTTTTCCTGCCTTGTTTGCTACATTTGTTGCAGGTTTTGTTTTGGCAGTTTGCAGTATTGTTGTTGCTTGCTGCCTGCTGCAGCCTGCCCTATTTTTTGTTTGCTGCTTGCTATGCAGCTTGCCTTGCTATGCAGTTTGTTTGCTACTTACTGCAGCTTGCCCTTTAAAATCTGATTCCCAAACCTAAACCCTAATGACGAATTCCTTATATCATATTTTATTTGAAATGTTTGCTAATCTTCTTCTTTTTTCTTTGTTTCATGAACATGAGGCGTGGGCAGCAAGTGAAGATTGGATGGGTTGCTTGAAGATGAAGCAAATGAAGACTTTGAAGAAACAAAATTTCTCCCTTTTGTAAATAAAACAATTCTTTGTAATTTATTTCTTTTGTAAACAAAACAAAATTTGTAAATTCACCTTACTTGTAATGAACACAATTTCCTTTGAATAAATTTGGTGTGATGAAATTATTGTACCAATCTCCAATTCTAATTGAACTTTGAAAATCTCATTTGAATGCTTTGAGTAAAATGCCTTGGTTTGGGTAACTTGTACTTCAAACAATCACCAAAATGATCAAACAAAATAAACTCCTTGTACTCCAATCAAATTTCTAAAACAAAATAAATGTTTAAAAATTTAATTCCACTTGGTTAACTTGAATCCAAAAACCATGTTCATTTAAAATAAAAGCCTTAATCTTCAACTTTTATCCAATGTCTAAATGGTAATCAAAATGAGTTCGCACGTCATACTTGATTAAAATGGGACTTCATCGTCTATTAAACATGTTTTAAGAACATTCGTCAATCTTGTAGAATTAGCAAACTTCAACAAATTGTGTTTAAGAACATTTGAAATTTTGAAAACTCAATTTTCTCTAAGAAATACCAAACCCTAATTGTTGATTTGCCGCCTAGGAAGAGAAT
Organism: Vicia faba; assembly: GCA_948472305.1. Lineage (NCBI taxonomy): Eukaryota > Viridiplantae > Streptophyta > Magnoliopsida > Fabales > Fabaceae > Vicia > Vicia faba. The sequence goes on along the minus strand of OX451736.1, from coordinate 551,011,270 downwards.
TTGTCTGATCGACCTCTGAGCCAACTGAGTGTACTAGAAACCCTAGGATAGTATCTTGCATGAAAAATTGGAGGGCAAATTTTGGGGTACAACAATTAGCAAGCGTGCATGGTGGGGCATGTGAAGCGCACCAAGCAGGTCACAAGATGAAGTGGCTTTTGTTTCGATATGGCATGTATTGGCCTACAATTTTGAAAGATTGTATAGATTTTGCCAAAGGATGCCAAGAATTCCAGATTCATGCAAGAATTAAGCACGCTCCTGCAAGTGAACTACACTCAATTGTCAAGCCATGGCCTTTTAGAGGGTGGGCATTGAATTTGATTGGCAAAATTAGATCATCATCTTCAAAGAATCAGAAATACATTTTAGTGGGAATAGATTATTTCACAAAATGGATAGAAGCAATACCTTTGGTAAATGTTGACCAAGAAAGTATTATCGAATTCATCCAGAGGCATATTGTTTATAGATTTGGAATCCCAGAAACCACTACAACAGACCAAGGATCAGTATTTACTGGTCGAAAGATGCAAGAATTCGCTAAAGACATGGGTTTCAAATTACTAACATCTACGCCTTATTATGCACAAGCAAATGGACAAGTTGAAGCAGCTAATAAGGTAATCATTGGGCTAATCAAGAAACATGTGGGCAGAAAGCCAAAGAATTGGCACAAAATCTTAGATCAAGTCTTATGGGCTTGTCGAACATCCCCCAAAGAGGCAACAAACACAACTCCATTTCGTCTAACATTTGGACATGATGTAGTTTTTCCAGTGGAGATTTACTTACAGTCAGTCAGAATCCAAAGGCAAAACTAAATTCCCACAGATCTCTATTGGGAGATGATGATGATGAACGAATTGGTGGATTTGGATGAAGAAAGGTTACATGCTTTAGAAATTCTAAGAAGACAAAAGAAAAGAGTAGCCAGAGCATATAATAAGAGAGTTAAGGGCAAAGTCTTCTCAAATGATGATCTGGTTTGGAAGGTGATTTTGCCAATGGATCGAAAGAATATGTTATTAGGAAAATGGTCCCCACATTGGGAAGGCCCCTTTAGAATCATTCAAACATTCACTAACAACGCATATGAAATTGAGGAATTGTTCAAAAGGTCGAAATTTGAGGAGATTGAAAAAAATATGCATTTCTGGTTTCGAAATGAATATTTCTTGGGGGCAATTTGTTGGATGGAAATTTCGACTAAGTCAAAATTGAGATGAAACAATGGTACTGAATATACTTGGAGAGTTATTTGGTTATTTTATTTTTTTTGAAACCAAGAAGATTTGAAATCGAAATTGATGGATGGTTTATGAGTAAAGTATCATTTGAAATAAGGTTCATTTGAAATTCGAATTCGAATTAAAGTATTATTCGAGATAAGGTTTAAAACATTACACTTTGAACGTTATCAGATTTGGCGCTTAAGACGGATAATCGAAGGGTTTTTGAATTTGAATGTTTATTCTTATCCAGAAGGACGCGTGGAATCTTTAGGATCATCGAAGACATGTCAGCAGGAAACATGGCATTAATTCGTTAGGAGCCCGTTAGTGTTGAAATTCTATAAATTGTAGCTTTTGTGTTTTAATTTAGTGTGTTCACATCTTTGTACAAAATACTCAAATATACTCAAACTACCAGTGTTAGAGAAACGAGTTAGCGAGAATATACGTATGATGCACCATATTTTACAATTCAATGTCATTTACATGCATTGAAGTTTCTTCATGTTATTTATGTTCTTTATAATTATCAGTTTAAACTAGTTTATGCTTTATTACTTTCATAAAGAAGTTCCACTTTGACATACGAAGTGCTTCCTTTCATTTAAAAGAGATTATCATGAAAAACATGTTTTCTAAATACTAGAACACAATAGTCCTTAGATCAATCTGATCGATCTCGCAAGTAATTGAATCCGTTAAGGGATTTAGAAGATCAATGGTTGTTTACCAAATTCCAGGGTAAACTCTTTCAGGAAGAATAGCCCGATGGAAAATGATCTTAACGGAATATGACATTCAGTACACCACTCAAAAAGCAATCAAAGGAATTGTATTGGCAGATCATTTGGCAGATCAAGCAGTAGACGACTACCAATCTATGAACTTTAAATTCCAGGACGAGAACATCATGTTGATTACAGATTATGAAGAACCTAGACCGTATGAAGGACCTGAGCTAGGATCCCGATGGACAATGGTTTTTGATGGAGCTTCTAATGCGCTTGGAAATGGAATTGGTGTAGTAATCATCTCCCTCACAGATTGCCATACACCCTTCACTTCCAGACTTTTCTTTGACTGCACCAACAATATGGCTGAGTATAAAGCATGCATATTGGGTCTTAAAGCTGCTATTGACTTAAGAATCAAATTCCTAAGTGTATATGGGGATTCAACATTAGTAATCAGTCAAGTCAAGGGAGATTGGGATACGAAGAACCCAAATCTCATTCCATACCAAGAGCATATGCTGACCATAATTACATACTTCGAGGAGATCACTTTTGAGCATATCCCAAGGGAAGAAATTCAGTTGGAGGACGCCTTGGCGACCATGTGATCCATGTTCAAGCTCAGATGGGACAATGAGGCTCCCAGAATTACCATTAAAAGATTCGACGAGCCGACACACTACTACGAAATTGATACTAATGGAGTAGAAGAGAAGCCTTAGTTTCATTAAGTAAAAAGGTATCTTGAGGCTCAAGAATACCCTGAAGGAGCATATATCAATGACAAGAAATTCCTACAGAGGTTCTCAACTAAGTTCTTCCTGAGAAATGGAATTCTGTACAGGCGCAACCATGATTAAACTCTGCTTCATTATATGGACAAGAAGGAAGCAAAGAAAATTATGGAGGATATACACGAAGGTATCTTTGGTACTCACTCCAGCGGGCATACTATGAGAGCAGGTTACTATTGGTCGACCATGGAAACGGATTATCATCACCACTCGAGAACTTGTCGTAAGTTCCAAATCTATGTTGATAGAGCTCATGTGCCTCCGGTTCCTTTGAATGTCATGACTGCCCCTTGGCCATTCACAATGTGGGGCATTGATATGATTGGAGAAATCAAGCCAATAGCTTCTAATGGACATCGCTTCATTCTCGTCACCATTGACTACTTCATAAAATGGGTTGAAGCAGCTTCATTTGCCTCAGTTACCAAGAGTGTTATGGCTCGTTTCATTAAGCATAAACTCATTTGTCGGTATGGTATCCCTGAGAGAATCATCACTGACAATGGTACCAATCTTAACAACACTATGGTCACCAAACTCTTCATGCAGTTTAAGATCAAGCACCACAACTCTTCTCCATACAGACCAAAGATGAATGGCGCAGTGGAATCCGCCAACAAGAACATAAAGAAGATTGTGCAAAAGATGGTTGTGACTTACAAATACTGGCACAAGATGTTACCATTTTCTCTTCATGGCTATCGCACTTCAACATGAACATCAACTGGGGAAACCCCATTCTCTCTAGTCTATGGTATGGAAGTTGTCTTGTCTGTCGAGGTTCAGATTCCCTCTCTAAGGATTATGAAAGATGTAGACTTAGACAAAGACGAGTGGATTTAGACTAGGTTGTATCCATTGAATTTGATTGATGAAAAGAGGCTTGGGCTGTCAGTCACGGTCAAATGTATCAAAAACGTATGATCAAGGCATTCAACAAGAAGATCAAGCATCGGGTATATCAGGATGGTGATTTGGTAGTAAAGCGAATCATTCTACCACAAGGTGATCCCAGGGGCAAATGGACTCCCACTTACAAAGGTCCATTTGTTGTCAAGAAAAGTATTTTCATGTGGTGCTATGATACTAACCACCATGGACGGTGAAGATTTCCCACACCCTGTGAACACGGACATAGTTAAAAGATACTACGCATAAAAACGACCCACTAGGTTAACAGGCCTAGGCAAAAATAAGGGCATCCCGGCGAACTAAAAGGTTCGGGCAAAAATTAAGGATATATACAAAATATTGTACACCCGGCAAGTCGAAGACCTGAAAAGGCGGTTTGGGCAAAAAAGGGTATCCCGGTGGATGTAAAACCTGAAAGGGTGGTCCAGGAAAAAGTTAGGGATTAAAAGAGTACGATTATGTTTTATTGGATCACTTACAACAAGCTTTATTACCAACATCAAGTTCAAATGGTGCAAATCAATTCAATCAACTTCTTCTGACAACAAGGGATGAGATGTTCGAAGACATACTGGCAATAACAGAGTTGGAACCCAACGAGATCATTTCCACATAACTATATATTTTTCTTTCACTTTGTACTCTTTCATTTCATGACAGCCTCCTCTTACTAGGATTTCCATCTCTTTGTACAAAATCGCCTGTTTATGGGCAAATTATTAATACAAATACACCTTAAAGTTCAAACTTTTTATTTTTTCTGTTTTGCTTGCAAAAACGTCCAATGACTGAAATTGAATGAACATATGCATATGAACATGATTAACTTTTAACAAATATATGCGTAAGAACATGAATAAGCATTTACTCAAGATTCTAGGGGTCGGGATGACGTTCAAGCTATCCATGAATCCCCGCAGAGCCACTTCTATGAGATTATCCCCACAGAGTAATCTTCACAAATTCATCCCCGATAAAGATGAATTCCCGCATTCTCCCCAACCTTCAAAATTCCAATCAGTACAATTCATAAAAATTCTCTTCCCCAGCTGAGTTTGAAAATTTCAAAGCCAATTTCCTCATGAGAGTTTGTTTCCTCAGTAGAATATTTCTCTATCAACAGGGTTTATTTCCCTAACAGATTACAGTCTCCTTGGAATTGTTACGAATCACCAGCAAAAGTCCTCTCCCCAATAAAGCCACCACTATCCCCGGAGATTCGCTACGAAGCCTGGAACCAGACTAGATACCAGTTAACATTATTCTCCCTAGATGAGACGGAAGGTTATCCATCTTTTTATCCGCAGTCAGGGTATATAAAGAATTAAACTCCCCAGTAGAGCAATGAACAACCAATGTTCCTAATCTTCTCCCTAAAAGCAGGAGTCAACATTCCCCTACAGAGTTTCCTCAAACAAAAGAAAGAATCCCCAGCAGAAGCATTATAGACAAGATTAAAAATAAACATACTCTTCATCCCTAGAAATAGTCATGGATTTATTTTCCCAGACAAAATACAGCACATGCTTAGAAATACACTTCACGATATTTCACATTCATACGCCATAACATATGCATACGAAACGCATGTAGCATAATCTCATTTATTTTGAGAACATCATTATGCAATGTATTTCATACAACATGGCATTGCATACAACTAACTCTATACCTTTTTAGGAAAGATCAATCAACAGACGAATATTCCCAAAACAAGACGGGGCGACTATCTATATGATAAATGCTTCCTTCAGACATCTTCTAGCTCAGATTAAATCGACCAAAGATTTATTTTGATACTTCTTCTGTGGACATTTTTTGGATCTGATTAAATCGACCAAAGATTTATTTTGATACTTCTTCCAGTAGACATTTTGTGGCTCAGATTAAATTGACCAAAGATTTATTCTGATACTTCTTCTAGTTAAAGACGGGCGTAGATATCTTCTGGCTCAAATTATATTGACCAAATATTTATTCTAATACTTCTTCCAGTAGACATTTTCTGGCTCAGATTAAATTGACCAAAGATTTATTTTGATACTTCTTCCAGTTAAATATGGATGCAGACATCTTCTAGCTCAAATTAAATCGACCAAAGATTTATTCTGATACTTCTTACAGTAGACATTTTCCTGGCTCAGATTAAATCGACCAAAGAATTAATCTGATACTTCTCCCATTAGACCTTTTCTGGCTCAAATTAAATCGACCAAAGATTTAATCTGATACTTCTCCCAGTAGACCTTTTCTGGCTCAGATTAAATCGACCAAATATTTAATCTAATATTTCTCCCAGTAGACCTTTTCTGGCTCAGATTAAATCAACCAAAGATTTATTCTAATACTTCTGCAAGTTAAAGCCAAGCGTAGACTTAGTCTAATTTCTCTATCAACAATTACTTTGGATGTCATCTGTAAGCCCATCTCCGACAAATTTTCATTACGTATCCAAATGGCATCTTTAAGCCCATTCTCGGAATAGTCAACCAACAACATTACTTCGTGCACAAGCGAGTGCAAATTTTTGGGCACTTAAGTGTTCAATCATCTTCCACCTTCAAGTCACGAATGACAGACATGCCAATCTAACTCTTCAGGTTTAAGAATATTGAATAGGGGTAGCTGTTGTACCCTAAAATTTTCCCTCCCTTTTCTTCAATACATTCCTCACAAAATTCTCAAATGCTCAAAGATTCTCAAGAGTTGACTAGACAAGCTCACCTCCTAAGCATTGGGTCCACAACTAGGGTTTTGGTTTTCTCAAGGAAAATTGGATTTCTAATGCCTCAAGTGACTTTCATGGTTCATCATAAGTTTCCAAGAATTATCATACCAAGTTTCAAGTCTTACATCACAAATTTGTTCAGTCAATTGCTCAGATGACTGAAAATCAGTTGTATTGGGTAAAAAGTCAATTGTGGTCAACATACAGTCAAACCTCAAGATTTTTTTCCAACATCAGCATTTTGATGTGATATTCATCTTTGATCTAGGGTTGGTCATAATTCCTCAAGAAAAGCTCTCAAATCACCAAAGAGGCAAAATTGTCAAAATTAGGGTTTTGATTGAGAATAACTGATCATTGACTTTTGACCTAGTACATGAACTAATGACTTGAAGCATGATCTTAAGGACTCAAACACAACATCTTTACCTAATTACATGGTTCAAAACATTTCTAAAGATCAAGTGGTTGATAGTTGAAGAATTGAGATCAACTGATGAAAAGTCAACTGTCACACAAAAAGTCAAACTTTGACTTTTTGGTCAACATTGAATTTCAAAAAGCAAGAGTCATAAAAAAATTCAAATTTATCAAGCTTGATTAACAATAATCAACAAAGTCAACAAAAGTCAAAATTTCTAATACTTAGAAAATTCCAAGTGTTTTGTCCTTGATAAATTCACTACTTCATGACCATTTTTCACTAAGATGCAAGATGATTCAAGGAAAACTTTCAACATGAAAGTTGTAGAGCTTGATTAATTCTACAACTTTGTACTTGAGGGTTGGTGTCCAAAAAATTCTTGGATTAGGAGATATAGGTCCATGAAGTCATGACATTTTTATCTAAACACTTAGTGAAATTTTCAACAAGTTTGGTCAAATTTTTATCCCAACTTCTTGACCAATTTTCACCAAGTTCCAAGTTGATTTAGCCAAAGTGGTAAACATTAAAGTTGTATAAAATGTGTCAAACTTTCCAAAATGTATAAAAAAACATTTTTATCATGCTTGAGCTAAGAGATTCGAAGAGATGAAGTTGGGCATCTGTTGTACCCCAAAATTTGCCCTCCCATATTTCTCAAAACATTTCAAGAAAAATTCACAAGTCCAACCCGGCGCGTCATATTCAGGTGTTCTTTCACCAAGATATCTCTGATAACGTATTCTCAAATTCAGGTTCGGCTCAAGAGTCAATTCTTTAAAGAAGATATCCAAATGTGTGAGTTTTCTTGAAGAAATATGGTGAAAAAGTGTGCTGAAAGTGCAGTTTTTACGCGCTAAAAAATTCATAACTTGAAGATCGTGACTCGTTTTGAACCCGTTTTGGTGGCCAAAATTCCGTCTTGACATTATCTACATTTTCATCTCTCACAGCTGGAAGCCAATTTCGATCAGAAGGTCTTCAAAAATGTGGATTTATCAAGTATTTTTGTATAGAAAATTTGTGACAGAAGTTTATTTGCGTCATGTTCAGAAAATCATAACTTGGTCGATTTTCATCGTATCAAGCTGGTTCCGGCGCCAAAATTTCACAAATTGAGTTGGCTACATTTTCACATAAGGTATTGAGTTCAAACGGCATTCAAAAGGCCTTCGTTTTTTGCTCAGAGTGCGTGACGCGCCAAAAATCCTGAATGCTGAATATTATTTCATTTGGGCCGAAACTTCGAAAATTCATAACTCGGTCAATTTTTATCGGATTGGGCTCATATTTTTACACAAGGTCACTGACTCAAATATCTACAAATTTTCTTCAAAAGTCGAGACCGAATTATGCTCCGATCGATACCAGTTTTTTATTGAAGAACGTGTCAGAGTCGACACTGGAGCCCAAAATAAGTTTGTCTGAGCTGAAACTTCAAAAATTCATAATTAATTCACCGTTTATCCGATTGAGCCGATTTTTGGACAGGAGTTAGTTCTCGATATCGGATACATTTTGTTTTCACATTTAAACTTCAAAAATTGCACTTAAGTCCCTGCGATTTAGCCTGGAAAGTGACGAACTCAAGTTAACATTGGAGGCCCAATTGCACATTCAAAGCCCATTTTCTTTACCCTAATTTCCATTATATAATCACATTCTTTTCACACAAACCAGAGAGGAGAAAAGAGAGAAAAAAAACCTTGCAACAACACTGTCAGAATATCAAATTCTTTCAAGAATCCTAAAACCTTGAAATCCTTATTACAAATCCCTCTCTCACTACCAACAAGCCATCTCAGTTACAAACCAACATCTCACTACTTCTTCAGTAAGGGTAGGGCTGGCTTGATCTCCATGATCAAAAGGGCATAAAAGCATTCATGTCACTACTTTTCCAGTAAGGGTAAGGTTGATTTGATCTCCATGATCAAAAGGGTATAATCATTCATACATGCCATATTGACCTAAACATTAAATTTCTTCATATATTGGCTTTATTTGTATTTTATGATATATAGTGATTTATTTAATGTGTTCATGAGATTCAACACTGCAGATTTAGACAGTATCCCATGCAGGTTCATTAAGGAACGTTGAGGCCAAAACACAAATGGCCAAAAGCCAAATGACCAAAACAGAACAGTTTACACATGACACCAATACATGGCGAGACAGACATCCTGAGAAGGTTAAGGAACGTTGAGGCCAGAACACAAATGACCAAAAGCCAGAACATAAATGGCCAAAAGCCAAAACACAAATGGCCAAAACAAAACAGTTTACACATGACGCCAATAGCTGTTTCACCCCTCCAATCAGGCTCGTATACTCCTAAACTCTCTCTCTATTTTTATTATTTTCCTTTAATTAATTAATCGTTATTCTTTTTATTAATCACTAACCAATTAACATTTTTTCCTAATAAAATTAAAAACACAAAAAATAGTTTATTTATTAAAATTAACTTCATCACTTTTATTTTTGTAAATAAATTAATTTAATCAATTTAGCTTTAATTAGATTTAACTTTTAATATTTTTTGTAATATTTAAAATCAATTTAGAATATTAGGTTTTTATTAGCATTAATTCAATTTATTTTATTTCTTTAAAAACTCAAGAATCCAAAAATATTTTCATTATTTTATTTAATTTAATTGTTCATTTAATTTAATTCCATTTAATTCAAAAATAACCAAAAAAATCACTTTCTTTCAAGAAAGGGTCAAAACCCCAAAAAACTCACATCCGATTTAATTTCCCGCACGCGATCCATTTTTCCATATTATTGTACTTGCTTCCGGAATGTAATAACTTTAATTAGGACTTTATTTATTTATTGCTTTATTTTACTTTCCGCAATTTAAATTAAAGGGTTTGTTTTTGGCGATGTAAATACCCGACGCCTTGTAATAGTTTAGATTTAATTTCCGCAATTTAAATTCCGCAACTATTAACTGTTAGATGTTTGATAAATAGGGAATGCAGGACAAGATCAAATGTATGAACTTAAAATCAACATAGCTCACCCATGACATGTACAAAGATAAAATTAACTGAAAAACAATACACTCGCACATGCCACTCCTAGGGTACGCCTCACTTGGTTGCCTCGAACGTGGTCATTGAGTATAGGGTGTTTTAGAGGTCGCCCTCCTGTCTAAAGATCAAAGTTGCCTCGAAACGGTTGCCTCGATAAAAAACGATCTAAGACATTAGGGTTACCGCTAAGGCGTCCTACTATTGCTTTGGTGACCACACATGTCCCTATAATCGAATTGACCCGAACACTCCAACGAAGGTGCTACCTACTTCTCAATAGTGAGATAGTACTGTCTAAAGGACTCTTACACAGCCTAATTCCTTAGAGTAGGTAGATTCTCATGGGTACTTGCTCTCTCAAAAACAAACAAAATACTTTTCACACCTACACTTTCTAAAAGTTTTCAAACAAATTTTTCATACACTCTTGAGGACAGATACAAGAGTTACTTAGAAATTTTTCGAACGAAACTTTTTTTCAAAACCCACACACACTTGAAAAGCAAACAAATTTTTGAAAACATAAGAGCAAGTACCTAAGAGCCCATGGATAACCATGGATAGAAAGGGTTCTAACACCTTCCCTTTCTATAAATCTACCTCCTGAACCGAGAAACATTCTCAAAGAAGGAATTTTGCTGTGCTTTTGTCCTTTCCTTGTTGGAGAAAATAAAAGACGGTGGCGACTCTTGCTTACCGCGACATTTCGCGAACCAGCTACAAACAGTCAGTTCTATTTCCACCGATCACAGAACTGGCGACTCTGCTGGGGATATTAATAAGTGAGGTGTACCTTACGATTAGACCACTCTTATGTTTTCAATTGTATGTCTTAATTGCTTTTATATTTGTGGGCTTTGCATCGGAGTTTCATATATCCTAACCCGGATCTGGGGGATACCTTTTAGGTAGCAACAAACTGTGAGGGAACTGTGCGGGGTATACCGACACGGTTGAAGCAGTTGCTACGTTGATGTGGCACTTTGGTGAGTACCGGTAACCCTTGAGTCAAGTCAAGGAGAGTACGGGGCTGCCGCGTGGTGCCGTGAAGCATCAACTGACCTTAGGAACCTTACTTGACCATCCTGGCCTCTTTAGGGGTAGTGAGATGACCGACTTTGGTGCAGTCCGAAGTTGGTAGATACTCGATACTACACTCATTGAGGGTTGTTTTCTTGGAATATTTTGATCGCCAGTTCAGTGGCTAAATCAAAATAATGAACATAGAAAACAACCCAATGATATTGAGCTCCTTAGAACCCGGTTACTTTTGATAGGACATGTCTTAAACAACGAAACTGAAAGAGGGTAGTACCTAAACTTCATGCTGGCCTAAACTCTAAGGGCTTTCTTGTGTGACTTGTGTGCCTTCAAACTTGAATGACTTGTACATACTTGTTATCTAACAACATGGGTTCCTTGCAGGGTTTGTTTACAGTCCTTAATCTGGGCTCATAACAGGGTTTACTTACATCACTCCATGCATAGCATAACATCATACCATTGCATACATCCTACATAAGGACTAATCCATTTCAAGGATCTCAAGGGTTTGTGATGCAGGTCATGATGAATCAGATGTCTAGCAAGGGGCAAAGGGGATTTATTTTCCTCTAGCCAAGGTTAATGACTTGAGGCAGGGGCTATGATCCACTCGATATGGTGAGCCTTGACTCTTGAAGAAGGACTCTCAACAATATGAAGTGCCTTCAATCAAGCCACCAGTTACCAGATTCTAATAATTTTTCTTGTTTACCCCGCGAGGTCCTTGAAAACATCGCATGCATACATACATATCATTGCATTACAGGTACCCTTGGTACAGGTCACTTACCTTCTTCGCTGTTTATTTCAGCAATCATCATGAATCCTGAATCATCCAATGAACAAGCTATCAAGGCCCTCCAGGCCCAGAACGCCCAGTTTCAAGAGTTGGTCATGAGCTTAGCCCAGGGTCAGCAGGAATTGAAGACTCTGCTGTTGAAGAAGAAGAAGAAGAAGAGGACTATGTTATTCAACCCTAGACGCGGATCTGGGAATGGATCACGAAATGAGGATGAGCTGACTACCCCGTCTATGGGCAAAGATAGTCCCCAAGTGAGAAGGGTTCCTAGTCCCGTGGTCTCCGACAACGAGACAGATTACAATGATGAACAATACCCTCCAGCTGAGGACAGGTACCAATAGATAGAAGATCGGCTAAGTGCTATGGAGATACAAAAGGTACCCGGTCTGGATTTCGAAGATCTAGGTTTATCCTCTGAGGTGGTGATCCCTCACAAATTCAAAGCACCTGCTTTTGCAAAATACGACGGGGCATCCTGTCCTAAGCTGCATCTCAGATCATATGTGAGGAAGATCCAATCGTACACTGTTGACAAGAATCTATGGATCCATTTCTTCCAGGAAAGTCTTTCAGGGACTCAACTCGAATGGTTCTATCAGCTGAATGGAGCCAGTATTCGTAACTGGGAAGACTTGGCTACTGCATTTTACAAGCAGTATCAGTATAATTCTGACCTCGCTCCTACGCGTACCCAACTCCAGGGTATGTCACTAGGGACGGGTGAAGGATTCAAGGAGTATGCTCAAAAGTGGAGAGACCTTGCTGGAAGGGTGCAGCCACCTCTGACCGACCGTGAGCTCGTTGATATGTTCTTGGGGACCCTGTCTGGTCCTTTCTTCCACCATCTGATTGGGAATTCTTCTGCTGGGTTTACAGATTTGATCTTGACCGGGGAGAGGATTGAAGCTGGTATCAAGGCCGGAAAGATTCAAGAAGCTGCACCTTCTGATACTCATAAAAAGCCTTACCATGGGAAAAAGGAGTCCAATGTTGTGCATGGTAAAAAGAGTCGTCATGATCAACAGGTAGGGGCAACCCAGATCTCCAATCCTATGCCTGCTCAGCAAAGACATGGGCAGCAACGTAAGGAGGTCGCACCCAAGAGACAGTTCACTAAGATCAACATGTCGCTGGATCAAGCGCTACAGCAAATGCTGAAGGCAGGGCTGATTACCTTAAGGGCTCCTCTTCGGAATCCAAACACTTCCGCTCCTAACTATCATCCTAATGAAAGGTGTGCATACCACTCTGATAGCCCGGGGCATACTACGGATAACTGTTGGGCTCTGAAGAACAAGGTCCAAGACATGATTGATGCCAAGGAAGTCCAGTTTGAAGCGCCAGAGACTCCAAACATAATCACTGCTCCTTTGCCAAATCACTGAAGGCTTTTGTTTTATTTGAATTTCCGAGTTGTATTTTTCTTTGCCTATACAAACAATTAATGTCATAGCAAACTTGTTTATTCCATTAATGCATCGCATATGTCTGTTTGAATTAATCTATTCGTATTCATTTTATTCAAAATTGCTTTCATTTTTCTGTGATGATCAACTCTCGATTGAAAAATTCTAAGCCTCTTGAGGGGAGGATGACGAAAACGATACCACGATCCTTACAGTATGCTTTTGGACAAACCCCGCTGATGAGGTACAGGCATTGTTTCAATTCCTAAACACTGGAGTTATAAGGAAGATAATCCCTCATCAACCCCTTTGAGACAAAGAAGTAGGAGTTTTCTTTTTGAAAATTAAAACCATTAATCATAACCCGGGGCAGGGTAGTTCTCTCAGTGGATCCAAGTGCACAGCGAATAGCATCAAAGAAGTCCTTCCGAGACGAAAAGACAGTGATGGTTCCAGGTAATCATAAAGACAGGCAGTCATTATCTCTTAGAAATAAAAGCCCAATAAGTCAAAACCTATGAAGGAGACTTACAAAACTGGGGCATCCCGCTGACTGTAATCACAAAAAGGAACAGTTCAAGCAAAAAACAGAGATAACGAAATCAAAAAAGAAAGAGGTCCTACAAACCCTCAACAAAAAAGGAAATGACTTCCTATTCAAAATAAACTGTCAATATCCGAACCATCACCAGAATATCAGGACAAAGACTCAAACAAGGTCTAACGCACGATCAGCTGAGTTTAGGTTTGAAGAACATCACGAAGAGCGGGTGGGTACAAATAATTTGAGCCTTTATCCTTTTTTTCTTAAACCATGAACCAGGCCACGCTACAACCCTTAAAAGTCCTAGCTGAAGCATGGGTTAGTTCGAAAGCATACTGTTACGAAAGGTATCCTGACTCCTTAAGGCTTGCGGTAAAATGACGAGTTGACATCACAGTTTACAAAAAATTCACTTGTTTTTATGAAAAAAAATGCATTTTCACAAAAACTTCAAGACAGACATAAGCTTTGCATTTTTAATATAACATTTCTTGCATATGACTATTTGTTTGAACAGCATAGAAGTTCGCACGACGAATGTCTAATGAATAAAAGCACCTCCAAGCAAGGGGCATGGCATGATCATTGTCCATCATCTGGGGCAGTTAAGTCAAGATTCGGATAATCTCTCAAAAGGCCAACCAGCTTGGGGCAAATCTCCATCCGGATCATTTGGGGAATTGGACGATCAAACGAAGATCTTCTGGTGGTATGGTAACACTGCACTACTAACAGTGACAACTTCCTGTATCCTAAGAGCACGGACATAGTCGAAAAAATACTACGCATAATCAAAGACCCGCTAGGTTGACACACCTAGGCAAAAATAAGGGCTTCCCGGCAAAGCAAAAGGGTTCGGGCAAAAATAAGGGATGAATATGAAAAATCTGTACACCCGGCAAGTCGAAAACCTGAAAAGGCGGCTTGGGCAAAAAGGGGTATCCCGATGGACTGAAAACCCGAAAGGGTGGTCCAGGCAAAAGTTAGGGATCAAAAGCATACGACTATGTCCCGTCATCTCGTCACTTGCTTACCAGAAGAAGATTTGTCAATCGGCAGTCATCAAGCACCTCCACAGGTACCTTCTCCCACAGAAGCTGAGGCAATCAGAATGGTCCAAATTGTACAAGCTGCTCTGTCCTCCAGGTATAACGTATGTTCGGCTGAAGAACGTAACTAGGATACCGTCACTCCCCATAGAGTAAGGCAAGACTCAGCAATACTCTCTCCGAGCAGAGTTGGTCTCCCATAAGCCCTAAAAAGGCACAGTATCTCCAGCAAGTCAGCAACACTCTCCCCAAGCAGAGTTAGGCTACTGTCAGCCCTAAGGAAGTTGGATATCCCCAGAAGATCTTAATATTCCCCAGTGGAGTATGCAGATGTTCCTAAGCAAGCATCCCCGGCAGTCTTAATATAAGATTGTTCCCCGGCGGAATACAAACACCCCAGTGGAGCCACTTCCCCAGTATAGTCAAAATTTTCCCTAGGAAAGTTGAATCAATCTCCCCAGTAGATTCTGGAAGGATATCCCCAGTAGATTCTGGAAGCTTATCCCCAGTAGATTCTAGAAGCTTATCCCCAGTAGATTCTGGAAGCTTATCCCCAGTAGATTCTGGAAGCTTGTCCCCCGCAGAGTGACAAAGCATCTCCCCGGCTTTATTCAGAAGGTTATCCCCCACCAGAGCTTATAAATGGGTTATCCTCAGCTAATTACCACGGAAAGATCGTCCTCGGCGAAGTTCTTCCTATCCCCCAGCGGAGTCCATCAAATTCTTCAAACAGAGCTTATCAGCGGAATCCCCAGCGGAGTTATCATCAAAACCTCAGCGAAGTATCTCTTTCCACAGAGTATTTCCCCGCAGAGTAATCTCTCCAACAAGTTTATTCCCCAACGGAGTCATCTTCTCCTACCGGTTTATGCTTGCAACCATCATCCCCAGCGGAAGCGAGAGACTCTACTCTCGACATCAGCCCAGGAGTTAACTTCCCAGCATCCGTCAAGGATTTCTTTTCCTAGACGAAAATACATTCATAAACATCACATCTTCATACATTATAGCATGCATACGCATCATATCACAAATCTCATTTATTTTTGAGGACATCTTAATATCATGCAGTTCATGCATCATGACACTGCATACAGCTAACGTTTTGCCTTTTCAGGAAAAAAGGTCAATCCAAAGATGATTACTATCAACTGTCTCAATTCCATATTCGATACCTGTATCTAGCCAGGGCATATCTGTGAGCGATTGATTATGGATTCGATACCTGTATCTCGCCAGAGTTACTTATTCAGAGATAGCTGGGAAATGCTCCAGATATGGATGCTATTCTTTTGCTTATTCAAAGTTTCTTCTCAGAGATAGTTCAGATATACTCCAGAACCGGATGCTATTCTGTTGCTTATTCAGAGTTTCTTATTCAGAGATAGCTTAGAGATGCTCCGGACCTGGATGCTATTCTATCGCTTATTTAGAGTTTCTTCCCAGAAATGGCTTAGAGATGCTCCAGATATGGATGCTGTTCTTTTGCTTATTCAGATTTTCTCTTCAGAGATAGCTTAGAGATGCTCCAGGCATGGATGCTATTCTTCTGCTTATTCAAGAGTTTCTTTTCGGAGATAGCTTGGAAATGCTCCAGATATGGATTCTATTCTTTTGCTTATTCAAAGTTTCTTCTCAGAGATAGTTCAGATATGCTCCAGAATCGGATGCTATTCTGTTGCTTATTCAGAGTTACTTATTCAGAGATAGCTGGGAAATGCTCCAGATATGGATGTTATTCTTTTGCTTATTCAAAGTTTCTTCTCAGAGATAGTTCAGATATGCTCCAGAACCGGATGCTATTTTGTTGCTTATTCAGAGTTGCTTATTCAGAAATAGCTTGGAAATGCTCCAGACATGGATGATATTCTTTTGCTTATTCAAAGTTTCTTCCAGAAATGGCTTAGAGATGCTCCTGACCCGGATGCTATTCTATCGCTTATTCAGAGTTTCTTCCCAGAAATGGCTTGGAAATGCTCCAGACATGGACGCTATTCTTTTGCTTATTCAGAGTTTCCTTTCAGAGATAGCTTGGAAATGCTCCAGACATGGACGTTATTCTTTTGCTTATTCAGAGTTTCCTGTTAGAGATGGCTTAGAGATACTCCAGATCCGGATGTTATTCTTTTGCCTATTCAGATTTCTCTCCAGAGATGGCCTAGAGATGCTCCAGATCCCGATGTTATTCTACTGCTTATTCAGATTCAAACTTCTAAAGACAACTTAGAGATGCTCCAGACCCGGATGCTATTCTATTGTTTAGTCCAGATTCATTCAAAAGATATTCCAGATACGATCCAGATTCGGATAATACTCTATCACTCACTCAGATAAAATATGGATATACCCCAGACGCGTCGGTCATTCTACTATTTATTCAGACGTCAGCAATTAGATATAGACTAGATATGCTCCAGACACGGAAGCTATTCTATTTCTTATTCAGATTTAACTATCCATTACATTTCCAAATGGCATCTATAAGCCCATTCCCGACAAGGTTCTGTCACATCTTTAGATGGCATCTATAAGCCCATCCTCCTATCCACTACACTTCCAAATGGCATCTACAAGCCCATTCCCGACTTCACATTGCTGATATTCTACTATGCGAGTGCAAATTTCTGGGCACTCTAGTGTTCAATCATCTTCCACCTTCGGATCACGAAAGGCACGCAAGCCAATCTACATCCTCAGGTCTAAGAAGATTGAACAGGGGCAACTGTTGTATCCCAAAATTTGCCCTCCCATATTTCTCAAAACATTTCAAGAAAAATTCACAAGTCCAACTCGTCGCGTCATATTCAAGTGTTCTTTCACCAAGATATCTCTGATAACGTATTCTCAAATTCAGGCTCGGCTCAAGAGTCAATTCTTTAAAGAAGATATCCGAATGTTTGAGTTTTCTTGAAAAAATATGGTGAAAAAGTGTGCTGAAAGTGCAGTTTTTACGCGCTAAAAAATTCATAACTTGAAGATCGTGACTCGTTTTGAACCCGTTTCGGTGGCCAAAATTCCGTCTTGACATTATCTACGTTTTCATCTCTCACGGCTGGAAGCCAATTTCGATCAGAAGGTCTTCAAAAATGTGGATTTATCAAGTATTTTCGTATAGAAAATTTGTGACAGAAGTTTATTTGCGTCATGTTCAGAAAATCATAACTTGGTCGATTTTCATCGTATCGAGCTGGTTCCGGCGCCAAAATTTCACAAATTGAGTTGGCTACATTTTCACATAAGGTATTGAGTTCAAACGGCATTCAAAAGGCCTTCGTTTTTTGCTCAGAGTGCGTGACGCGCCGAAAATCCTGAATGCTGAATATTATTTCATTTGGGCCGAAACTTCGAAAATTCGTAACTCGGTCAATTTTTATCGGATTGGGCTCATATTTTTACACAAGGTCACTAACTCAAATATCTACAAATTTTCTTCAAAAGTCGAGACCGAATTATGCTCCGATCGATACCAGTTTTTTATTGAAGAACATGTCAGAGTCGACACTGGAGCCCAAAATAAGTTTGTCTGAGCTGAAACTTCAAAAATTCATAATTAATTCACCGTTTATCCGATTGAGCCGATTTTCGGACAAGAGTTAGTTCTCGATATCGGATACATTTTGTTTTCACATTTCAACTTCAAAAATTGTACTTAAGTCCCTGCGATTTAGCCTGGAAAGTGACGAACTCAAGTGAACATTAGAGGCCCAATTGCACATTCAAAGCCCATTTTCTTTACCCTAATTTCCATTATATAATCACATTCTTTTCACACAAACCAGAGAGGAGAAAAGAGAGAAAAAAAACATTTCCACAATACTGTCAGAATATTAAATTCTTTCAAGAACCCTAAAACCTTGAAATCCTTATTACAAATCCCTCTCTCACTACCAACAAGCCATCTCAGTTACAAACCAACATCTCACTACTTCTTCAGTAAGGGTAGGGCTGGCTTGATCTCCATGATCAAAAGGGCATAAAAGCATTCATGTCACTACTTTTCCAGTAAAGGTAAGGTTGATTTGATCTCCATGATCAAAAGGGTATAATCATTCATACATGCCATATTGACCTAAACATTAAATTTCTTCATATATTGGCTTTATTTGTATTTTATGATATATAGTAATTTATTTAATGTGTTCATGAGATTCAACACTGCAGATTTAGACAGTATCCCATGCAGGTTCATTAAGGAACGTTGAGGCCAAAACACAAATGGCCAAAAGCCAAATGACCAAAACAGAACAGTTTACACATGACACCAATACATGGCGAGACAGACATCCTGAGAAGGTTAAGGAACGTTGAGGCCAGAACACAAATGACCAAAAGCCAGAACATAAATGGCCAAAAGCCAAAACACAAATGGCCAAAACAAAACAGTTTACACATGACGCCAATAGCTGTTTCACCCCTCCAATCAGGCTCGTATACTCCTAAACTCTCTCTCTATTTTTATTATTTTCCTTTAATTAATTAATCGTTATTCTTTTTATTAATCACTAACCAATTAACATTTTTTCCTAATAAAATTAAAAACACAAAAAATAGTTTATTTATTAAAATTAACTTCATCACTTTTATTTTTGTAAATAAATTAATTTAATCAATTTAGCTTTAATTAGATTTAACTTTTAATATTTTTTGCAATATTTAAAATCAATTTAGTATATTAGGTTTTTATTAGCATTAATTCAATTTATTTTATTTCTTTAAAAACTCAAGAATCCAAAAATATTTTCATTATTTAATTTAATTTAATTGTTCATTTAATTTAATTCCATTTAATTCAAAAATAACCAAAAAAATCACTTTCTTTCAAAAAAGGGTCAAAACCCCAAAAAACTCACATCCGATTTAATTTCCCGCACGCGATCCATTTTTCCATATTATTGTACTTGCTTCCGGAATGTAATAACTTTAATTAGGACTTTATTTATTTATTGCTTTATTTTACTTTCCGCAATATAAATTAAAGGGTTTGTTTTTGGCGATGTAAATACTCGACGCCTTGTAATAGTTTAGATTTAATTTCCGCAATTTAAATTCCGCAACTATTAACTGTTAGATGTTTGATAAATAGGGAATACATGACAAGATCAAATGTATGAACTTAAAATCAACATAGCTCACCCATGACATGTACAAAGATAAAATTAACTGAAAAACAATGCACTCGCACATGCCACTCCTAGGGTACGCCTCACTTGGTTGCCTCGAACGTGGTCATTGAGTATAGGGTGTTTTAGAGGTCACCCTCCTGTCTAAAGATCAAAGTTGCCTCGAAACGGTTGCCTCGATAAAAAAACGATCTAAGACATTAGGGTTACCGCTAAGGCGTCCTACTATTGCTTTGGTGACCACACATGTCCCTATAATCGAATTGACCCGAACAACTCCAACGACGGTGCTACCTACTTCTCAATAGTGGGATAGTACTGTCTAAAGGACTCTTACACAGCCTAATTCCTTAGAGTAGGTAGATTCTCATGGGTACTTGCTCTCTCAAAAACAAATAAAATACTTTTCACACCTACACTTTCTAAAAGTTTTCAAACAAATTTTTCATACACTCTTGAGGACAGATACAAGAGTTACTTAGAAATTTTTCGAACGAAACTTTTTTTCAAAACCCACACACACTTGAAAAGCAAACAAAATTTTGAAAACATAAGAGCAAGTACCTAAGAGCCCATGGATAACCATGGATAGAAAGGGTGCTAAGACCTTCCCTTTCTATAAATCTACCTCCCGAACCGAGAAACATTCTCAAAGAAGGAATTTTGTTGTGCTTTTGTCCTTTCCTTGTTGGAGAAAATAAAAGACGGTGGCGACTCTTGCTTACCGCGACATTTCGCGAACCAGCTACAAACAGTCAGTTCTATTTCCACCGATCACAGCATCCATTCTTGAATTATAGGTCATTTTATGATGAACATGAGATTAAATCTCCAAGCCATGTTGCATAAATATTGCTTTGCATGCTTCTAACTTGCAAATAACTCCATAATTAAATGCTTACACAATTGATTGAATCATTATCCAAGTGTTTGAGCCATTGTCCAAACCAATTTTCCATTTTTGGCACAAAATTACCATTTCCATTCTTGTAAAGCATGCTTTATCACAAAGTCCACTCTCCTTGAGCCTCTAACTTGTTCCCTCTGCACATACTCCACATAAAATCCATAAGCAACATGTTTAAAGCCTCTAACCACTCTAGACTACCTTGTACATTGGAACCATGTTCTTTAAGTTTTCTTCATTTACAATCTAACAAAACCATAACTCTTCAACTTGAAAACCTGATGTTCTCCTTCCCTCCAACATTTCTCTATAAATATAGAGGTCCATTTCCAAGCTAGACATGAGTTCACAAGCCTTCCAACCCTCTCAAACACTCTAAAATCAGAATTTGCATTCAAAACCACATTTGTTGTAAGTTCTGACTTTGAACTCCAAACATCTAATCCACTCATACGTTTTCATTTTAAATCCATCACAAAGTTTCTATAACTCAATTAGAACCTATCCAAAGCCATGTTTCATCACTGTAACATTATCTTCATCATCCACCATTTTCAAAACCAGAACTCTGCAACTTGACTTCTCCAGAAGAATCCAGCCACTCTCAATCCAAAGAAAGCATTGCAATAGCTTCTTGGGAGTTCAGTAAAGCTATCACTTTTGAGGTAAGTTTTCTAAACTTTTAACTTTATGTACAAGCATCATTAATGTTTACTTTCTGAATAAAAAATGTAAACATCATTGCCCTGAAGCTAACCATGTGCTTACATTTCATTTATCTTTCTTGAGTGATGATGTAATACGGTGGGAGAACTGACTTGGGTGTTTTGCGTTTGATCTCAATTGTTTAGAATAGCAAGAGTCGCCACCAACTTTTCTTTTATCCAATAAGGAAAGGTTGAAAAGAACAGGAAAGACCTTTCAAGATTATTTCTTGAGTTCGAGGGATAGGTTATGAAAAGGGAAGGTATTAGCACCCTTTTCATCTATAGTTATCTACGGGCTCTTATTTGCTTGCTAGATCACTTGATTTTGTTTGAAAATATGCTTGTGGTGTGGGTTTTGAAAGTATTTTGAAAACGTCTTTGTAATGATTCTCGTTTTTATAAGAACGCTACAAAGTGTTGGTTTTGAAAATAGTTCAAAGAGGTGTTTGTGGAATGTGTTTTTGAAATTGATTTTGAAAAGTGTCTTTGTAATTATTCTTGTATCTATAAGAATGTGTACAAAGTGCTTTGTCTTTTGAAAATGTTTCAATTTTAAAGTGTTGGTGCAAAAATGTTTTTGTTATGAGCAAGCGAGCAACGATGAGCGTCCTACCTACTCAAAAGGTCTAATGTTCTTTTCCTCCTCCTTTAGATGTTGTTATCTTACCATTGATTGATAAGAAGCCCCATTGTTAGATGTGAAGGTACGACTGTGGAACGTTTGTATAGTCATAAAAGGAAACCTATGGGACATTTTAGCAATGTCGTTTAGGGACTAGATCGTTTACCGAAGGCAGCATTGAGGGTCATCGAGGGACTACGATCTTTTATCGAGGGTCTTTACCAAAACACCCATATTCGAGGAACATGACTATTTTTTCGAGGCAACAAGTGAGATTACCCTAGAGGTGCATGTGTGCATAGTGTGTTTGATTGCATACATTTTGTCTTTGATTTTTAGATTGTCTACTTGTTGGTTTTATCTTGCCATACATCCTAATTACTAACATTTGTACAAAAGCAATGCAGAAAATAAATCCTACACTATTACAACCATATTGAATAGCAAGAAAATGTAAAGACAAAACAAAATAAATAAAGGAAAAATGAGTGCTTCAATTTGGGCAGGAGAACCCTTCGATTCTGCTTCTCTGGCTCCCTTTGATTTGGGCTTAGCATGAAGCATGAGATGCAACCTTCGATTCTTCCTTTCTGCTTCCTTTGATTACAGGAAAGTTAGGGTTAGCAAGTAAGCTTCGACCATGCCCTTTGTCCTTCTTTTGATTGAGGCCTGGGAGTCAATATGGACATCCTTCTGGCTGTTTCTTTCTATTGAGTCCTGGAAGTCAGTGTGGATAACTTTCGTTTCTCCCCTTTTTCTCCTTCGAATGGCCTGGAAGTCAGTGTATGGTAAAGCCTAAAGCCACACTCTTTATTTTGCTTGCAATTGTGAAGCAGCCAGGGGGGAGCCTAAAGCTTCGATTCATACTTCCTTCCTCCTGTTTTCTTTTATTTGGGGTTTAAATAGAAACATGGCCTGAAGCCATACTAGTATTGTCTCATGGTTAGGTTAGTTCTTAAAAGCGTTTGATAAACCAAGAAACAAAACCAAAAGGGTTAGCAATGAAAACAAACTAAAAGGGTGGAAACAAAAAGGAAACAAATGTTATGTACATGCTCAAACGAAGAGTTTAAGGTCAGAGTGACTTACCTTGCTTGAAGCTGGAACGTGTGTTTGACCTTGAGTGATTGGACTAGATGCTCCTGGATTCGAAGGAAAGAAACAGGTGAGGTGTTTCTTTGACTGGATTCAAAGGTCAGGAGGTGTGACGGTGGTGTTTGTTATTTCATGATTTGAAGGAGAAGAACAGGTGTAGGGTTTTTTCTACTAGATTCGAAAGAAAACAAAGTGTGGGGATTTCTTTAGATTTGAAAGAGAAAAAGAAAGAAGTGTTGTGTTTCTTTAGATTCTGGGTTTGTGTTTAGTGTTTGAGAATCTTAAGAGTTTAAGAGTTTTTTGAGAGTTTGATGATTTTTGAAGATTCTTTCCACACCACCCAAAAGTCTCTGGATGTGTTGTCCAACCCCTTATACATGTTATGGAGCCTCTTATTTATAGGCGAAGCTGGCTGAGGTTTAGGAGGGAAAACAAAACAATTTGAACAAATTGAGTAAACTGTTTTTTGTAGCTTTCGAGGGGTAGTGTTCATATGCAAAATTAGTGCAAGAATAGGGGAAGTGTTTCAGGACTGTTGTGCAGCAGTTTTGGAGCGTTATGGCCAGTGTATCAGGCCTGAACTTGGCAGCAAACATCTTTTGATATCTCCATGTTTTGTTTTGACCACCTTCGACCAAATCCTTCTTCAAGCAATATTATTTGATTTTCAACCAATAAGTGTCTTTCGAATGGGTCATATGTGTATCTTTGAAAGGGCCAAATATGTGTCCTTCGATTGGACCATATGCATCATTTGTGTGCACCATTTGCAACTCTTTGAATGGGCCACGAAGACATGTCTTTCGAATGGGAAACCCTGACTTATCTTTTGAATGGGACACCCATTATATGCCATAGTGTAAGAATCATGTGAGATCGAAACAGACTGTTTCTAAAGGAAATATTTCCCATTCGAAGCTAGCGTGAAAAATGGCCAATGAGTTGTGGGCACCATTGCCTTGTGAATGCTAGCCATGGGGAGACCTTTGCCTTGTGCATACTGGCCTGAAGGGAATCCTGGATTTTGTGAATCGAAGGAAGCATGCAAAGGGGCAAATGGCTTCTGAATCGAAAGGAAACTGCAGGAGGCCATTTCCTTGTGCCTGCTAGCCTGAAGAAGGTCCTTGCCTTGTGAATGCTAGCCATGGGGAAGCCTTTTCCTTGTGCATACTGGCCTGAAGGGAATCATGGCTTTTGTGAATCGAAGGAAGCATGCAAAGGGACAAATGGCTTCTAAATCGAAAGGAAACTGCAGGAGGCCATTGCCTTGTGCCTGCTGGCCTGAAGAAGGTCCTTGCCTTATGAATGTTAGCCATGGGGAAGCCTTTACCTTGTGCATACTGGCCTGGAGGGAATCCTGGATTTTGTGAATCGAAGGAACCATGCAAAGGGGAAAATGGCTTCTGAATCGAAAGGAAGCTGCAGGAGGTCATTGCCTTGTGCCTGCTGGCCTGAAGAAGGTCCTTGCCTTGTGAATGCTAGCCATGGGGAAGCCTTTACCTTGTGCATACTGGCCTGAAGGGAATCCTGGCTTTTGTGAATTGAAGGAAGCATGCAAAGGGGAAAATGGCTTCTGAATCGAAAGGAAGTTGCATGAGGCCATTGCCTTGTGCCTGCTAGCCTGAAGAAGGTCTTTGACTTGTGAATGCTATCCATGGGGAAGCCTTTTCCTTGTGCATACTGGCCTGAAGGGAATCCTGGATTTTGTGAATCGAAAGGAAGCTGCAGGAGGCTATTGCCTTGTGCCTGCTGGCCTGAAGAAGGTCCTTGCCTTGTGAATGATAGCCATGGGGAAGCCTTTTCCTTGTGCATATTGGCCTGAAGAGAATCTTGGCTTTTGTGAATCGAAAGGAAGTTGTAGAAGGCCATTGCCTTGTGCCTGTTAGCCTGAAGAAGGTCCTTTCCTTGTAAATTCTAGAAGTAAACTACTGCTCAATTGAAGGTTGTATGCAGCCAGCCATTACTTTGTGAATCAAAGCAAGCATGAAGAGAATTATTCGTCCAATCAAAATAGGCATGCAGGCATCAAATGTTCAAACGAATCAGGCATGCAGGTAACCGTTGCATTGTGAACCGTGTGAGCCTAATGGTGCAATCAAAGGTTGCATGCAGGAAGCTCTTGCTTTATGAATCAAAGCCAGCGTGTCAGAGGCCAACGCTCAATCGAAGGATGCAAGCCAAGCTTGCATCGAAAGAGTCCAAAAGTCCAATTGAAGGATGTGGATCGAAGAAAACTTGTTTTTTCTTCAATTTTGTCAAAAGGATTATTTTTATCTATTTTGCCCTTTTTAACAGTTTCCTCTTTAACTTGATGCTGAAAAATCCAATTGTACTTGTGTAAGCTTGAATTTTTTTGAATCCTTGTGAGAAATGCCTTAAGAAAAGACAGGGCAAATTTTAGGGTACAACAGTTGCCCCTGTTTAATCTTCTTAAACCTGAAGAGTTAGATTGGTGAGTCTGCCATTCGTGACTTGAAGGTGGAAGATGATTGAACACTAGAGTGCCCAGAAATTTGCAATCAATGATGTGGTGGTTGATTGTGTAGGGAATGGGCTTAAAGATGCCATTTGGTGAGATGATGGAGAGTTATCGGAGATGGGCTTATAGATGTCATCTAAAGGTGATTGTTAACAGAAATTAGACTAAAGTATCAGAACAAATCTCTAGTTGATTTATACTGAAACAGTATATGTAGTGGAATGAGTATTAGAATAATATCCATAAGTGGATCGTATCTGAATTGTTTCTAGAAGAGAATCTAGAGTAAGTATCAGAATGTCAGCCGTATTTGGATTGCATTTGAACTGTTTCTAGAAGAGAATCTGGAGTAAGTATCAGAATGACATCCGTATCTGGATCACATGTGAACTGTTTCTAGAAGAGAATCTGGAGTAAGTATCAGAATGTCGGCCGCATCTGGATTGCATCTGAATTATTTCTAGAAGAGAATCTGGAGTAAGTATCATAATGTCAGCCGTATCTGGATCACATCTAAATTGTTTCTATAAGAGAATTTGGAGTAAGTATTAGAGTGTCAACCGTATGTGGACCGCATCTAAACTGTTTCTATAAGAGTGTATGAGATGGATCCTGTGTAGGATTGCTTCAGTTGGTCGTGTAGATGATTGTCCTGGCTTGTTTCAGGAATTAATCTGCAATTAGTTGTCCTCAGATAGTTGTCCCGTCTTGTTTCAGGTATTAATCTGGAACTTGTTTTTGTTGGTCATAGAGATAGTTACCCTGGCTAGTTTCAGGTATTAATCTCTGACCTGGGAAAGAAAGATAGTTTTCCTGGCTTGTTACAGGTATTAATATTCAATATCTTCATGTAGATAGTTTTCTTGGCTTGTTACAGGTGTTAATCTACAATCAGTCATTCACAGAAAGTTTTCCTGGCTTGTTACAGGTATTAATCTGGGACTTGTTTTTGTTGGTCGTAGAGACAGTTACCCTGGCTGGTTTCAGGTATTAATCTCTGACCTGAGAAAGAAAGATAGTTTTCCTGGCTTGTTACATGTATTAATCTCCAATCTCTTCATGTAGATAGTTTTCCTGGCTTGTTACAGGTATTAATCTACAATCAGTCATCCACATAATGTTTTTCGGGCTTGTTACATGTATTAATCTGGGACTTTCTTTTGTTGGTCGTAGAGACAGTTACCCTGGCTGGTTTCAGGTATTAATCTCTGACCTGAGAAAGAAAGATAGTTTTCCTGGCTTGTTACATGTATTAATCTCCAATCTCTTCATGTAGATAGTTTTCCTGGCTTGTTACAGGTATTAATCTACAATCATCCATCCACAGATAGTTGTCCTGGCTTGTTACAGGTATTAATTTGAGACTTGCTTTTGTTGGTCGTTGAGATAGTTTTCCTGTCTAGTTTCAAGTATTAATATCTGACCTGAGAAAGAAAGATGGTTTTCCTGGCTTGTTATAGGTATTAATCTTCAATATCCTCATGTAGATAGTTTTCCTGGCTTGTTACAGGTATTAATCTGGGACTTGTTTTTGTTGGTCATTGAGATAGATGTCCTGTCTGGTTTCAGGTATTAATCTCTGACCTAAGAAAGAAAGATAGTTTCCCTGGCTTGTTACAGGTATTAATCTTCAATCTCCTCATGTAGATAGTTTTCCTGGCTTCTTACAGGTATTAATCTACAATCATTCGTCCACATATAGTTGTCCTGGCTTGTTACATGTATTAATCTGGGACTTACTTTTGTTGGTCATTGAGATAGTTGTCCTGTCCGGTTTCAGGTATTAATCTCTGACCTGAGAAAGAAATATAGTTTTCCTGGCTTGTTACATGTATTAATCTTCAATCTCCCAATGTAGATAGTTTTCCTGGCTTGTTACAGGTATTAATCTACAAATCAGTCGCCCACAGATAGTTATCCTGGCTTGTTACAAGCATTAATTTGGGACTTGCTTTTGTTGGTTGTTGAGATAGTTGTCCTGTCTGGTTTCAGGTATTAATCTCTGACCTTTTGAAAATGATTGTGGTATTTGCCAAAAAGAATTTTTGTTGATTGACTTTTCCCTGCAAGTAAGAGGGTTAGTTGCATGCAGATGTATTCATGGCTTGATGATGTTCTCAAAATAAATGAGTTATGTTGTATGCATTTATCATGTATGTAATATGATGCATGAATGTGAAGTATTTGTTGAAATGTAATTTTGTCTTGGAAAATAAATCCCTGACAGGTGTTGGGGAGCTTTGGGAAGTTGATTCCCGGACTACTGTTGGAGATGAAGAGTATGCCCATCTTCAAACCTTGTTTAGAATGTTTCCACTGGGGATTCCCGTTTTGTTGTTTGAGGAGAAATCCGCTGGGGGATGTTGGCTTTTCTTGAGAAGAGAACTTTGTTGGAGAGTGTTGATTCTTGCTTGGGGAAAGGAATTTAGGAGTTTTAGTTGTCCGTTGCTCTATTGTGGAGTTATCTCTCGATGGAAGAGGAAGGAAGTTAACAACTTATTGGGGATAAAGAAGTTAACTATTATCTGGTTGTCTCCAAGGCTTTGTAGCAACTCACTGGGGATTGTAGGAAAGTCTACTGGGGAAGAGGAGTTGTGGTCCCTTGATTTGTGATAGTCTGAGAGGCAAATTCAAGCTGGGGAATCTTACCGTTCATTTGGGAAATAAACCATGTCGCCAATCTGTTGGAGTGGTGTTTTCTTTTGGCAGAACTCCTCGAGGATTCTTGAGATCAACTCAGTTGGGGAGAAGTTTTTAGAGATTGAAACTCTGGATGGGGATCACCCTATGAAAAGGACTTTGTGGGAGATTTGTCACTGCCTCTAGTAGCAAGTGTTTGTAGTACTTCCAGGAAATGTTTGTCTGACCGTACGTAACCCTTTGTTGGAATTCACGTTCAATGCCCCAAGTGATTCAGATATAGACCTACCCCTTGTTATTCAACATTTCTTGGGAGATTTCTTGGAATCTTGACTTGACTACCCCGGACGGGTTGGACAATAATCATGTCATGCCCCCTTGCTTATAGGAGATTTTGTCATTGCAAGTGTCATCCCATTTGAAGTGATTATGTTTATTGAGAGAGTTTTTTTTTTGTTTACTGGATATTTGTCGTGTGATTTTCTCCGCTGTCAAACAATTAGCCATATGCAAACAATGATATTCAAATAATGAAAAATTTATGCTTGTCTTGAAGTTTTGAAAATGCGTTTTAGCAGATAAAAGAATTTTTGTAAGAATGTGAATTCAAATCAGGATTTAGAGTAAGCCTTACAAGAGTTAGGATACCTTTTGTAACAGTATGCTTTCGGACTACCCATGCTTCAATTAGGACTTTTGAAAGGTTGTAACATGGTATGGTTCGCGGGTTAGGAAACAAAGGATAAGGCTCAAAGTGTATTTGTACCCACCCGTTCTTCGTGATGTTCTCCAGTCCTAAGCTCAGTCAATTGTGTGTTTGAACTCCTATTGAATCTGGAATGATGGTTCAGATATTTGGAAGTTTATTTGAGAAGGAATTCATTTTTGCAACACTTTTCATGTTGTCGAGGATTTGCAGCGACCTCTTCTTGATTTATTATCCCTGATTTTTTTGCCTGACTATTCTTGTTTTGAGATTACAGTCAGCGGGATGCCCCAATTTTTCTTAAGTCTCTTTCGCAGGTTTTGACTTAGTGGGATTTTCTTTTAAGAGATAGTGACTGCCTATGTGATAAGGAACCATCATCGTCTTTTGATTCCAGAGGAAATTTTTTGATGTCATTCGTTGTATACGAAGTGAAAGTTTACGATTGAACGTGCATTTGAATTAACTGAGAGACTTCCCTGCCCCGGGTTTTGATTAAAGGTTTCAATTTGTGTGAAAAAGAAAACTCCTACTTCTTAGGCTTAAAGGGGTTGACTAGGTATTATCTTCCTTATAACTCCAGTGTTTTAGGAATTGAGTCAAACGCCTGTACATCGTCAGCAGGGTCTGTTCAAAAGCATATTGTATGAGATTATGGCATTGTTTTCGTCATCCTCCCTCTAAAGCTTTGCAACTTTTTTGAAACAAGAGTTGAATATCATAAAGGGAGTAAAAATCATAGTTTAAATAGAGTGAAAATGAATGGATTAATTCAAGACAAACATATTTAATGCATTAATAAGAGTAACCAAAGTCTGACATAAAGATAAGTGTTTAAGCAAACAAAGAAATTACAACTGAAAATTCGAATAAACAGAAAATTTCCTCGCCCAGACTGTCACTTCATATGGATGCCCTTGAAGGGTGGTAGAAGAGCTCCAGTTGACCGTCTTGTGTGAACTCCAACGCTCCTTCGTCGATCAGGTCTTGAATCTTGTTTTTCAATGTCCAACAACTATCAGTATCATGCCCCGGACTATTGGAGTGATATGCACACCTTTCTCCATGATTGTAACGGGGAGAAGTAATATTAGAATTTTGAGGAGGATCCCTTAATGTGACCAAATTCGTCTTCAGCATGTGTTGCAAGACTTATGATATCGGCATGTCGAGTTTGGTATACTTCCTATCGGATGTAATCTGTTTATGCCGATTACCCTATTGTTGTTGGGCTCGTGATGTAGCAGCAATTTAGAAAGGTCTGCTCTCCCTCAAACCAGCTTCTTGTCTCATGGAAGTCTGAATAATGACTTGATCCCCAATCTCGACTGTTTGTTTCATACGGTTGCAACTGTCTTGATGAAGTTTGTTGACGAGGTTCCTTAGCTCCTCTTGTCCCCGAGCTAAGTTTTGAATAATAGCCATCTGGCCTACCATCTGTCCAATCATCTGGATTTTAATTGTGGCTATCTCAGTTTGTAGCCGCTCAAACTAGTCATCCATGTCGTCCTCAGGATTCTCCATGGTCATGCCCCTAGTGATGAGTTCTTTCACTTCTTCTTGCCCCTTGGATAGGTTCAAGAACAATTCTTGAAGTTGAGCATTTTGAGTCTGAATGTCCTTGATAGTCTGTTCCAAAGCCATCTCTACTGAAATAAACAATAAGCAGATGAGAAACCTGTGTGGGAAAAGCCTGTCATGATATGATGCATGGTATGTGGATGCAATGTTTTCAAGGACTTAGAATATTTAAATTTGTTTTATACAATAAAGAAGCAAACATCAATTGTATTAATAATTTTAAATTGATTACAACCATGCCCCTTGGGCTTACTATTGTACCCCAAAATTTTCCCTCTCACTTATCAAGAATTTTCTCACAAGATCTCTTTGACTCAAGACTGCATTACAGTTTGACCAGCTTAAGACACATCCTCATGCCCTGATGACCAAAATTAGGGTTTGAGTTTGCACAAGGATTTTTGGACTATCAATACTTCATATGACTTTCAAGGATCATTAGTGTTGTACCCCAAAATTTTCCCTCTCATTTCTCAAGGAATCACCCGGGATCCTCAAGTTTGCTTCCATCCAATTGCAAATCTGAAATTACAAATTTTCCAAAAGAATCGTTCACAAGGGCAAAATGGTCATTTACACACCAAAGGAGTCAAACTGTGACTTTTGAATCAAAAATCAAGTTCCAAGAATCATATTTCATTAAGGCATGAAATTGGTTCATCAAAAATCAAAAGTCAGAAGTTACTTTGAAAATCAAATTTTCTAAACATTTAGAAATTTTTCTAAGTGTCTAGAGAATATGACACTTTAGAACTTCTGAGTCAGCCTCTATGCAAGTGCAGTCAGAAGTTGCAAACAAGGTTCAGAACATGACACTTCAATCAGAACATGTAGAAGCGATGCTCTTTGGTCAGACCATGATGCTTCAGTCAGAACATGATTCTTCAGCATATGGAGGCTATGTTCAACGCTCCGGTCAGAAGATGCCCCTTCAGCATTTGGAGGTTACGCTTCTGATCTTCTGCGATCAGAACATCACCAAAACCTCGTTTAAGTAACCTGCTGCCCTGCTATGGCACAGTCCTGCAACCAGCTGCCACAACACTCCAAGGTGTTGTTGATCCAGTCCACGCCTGCGTTTTTCTTGCACCAAATTGGCATACGAAAACTGTGATTAAAAAGCAATGGAACAGTATACCAAAAAGGTTTGAGTCCCATTTTCCCCCCAAAAACCACAACAAACCCATCTATAAATACTTTTCTCCATCACACGTTCAAGGGGATGGTTTTTGGAGAGTGAGAATCACCAAAAGAAAGAAAAAAGCCTTGAATCCCTGCAAAAATTCCAAGAATCTGAAAAGTTGTAAACACCAAAATACAAAACCTTAGCATTTGATTATAGCATCAAAACTCCATTGTTCCTTGACTAAAACCATCCCAACAGTTGTTGATTCATATATTAGAAGCTATTCTAACTTCTGTATTCATACTGCCATACACTCTTCATTCACCTCCACCTCAAAGAAGTCAGAATATCACCCCTTGGCTGTTCCAGAAGTTGAAAACTTCCATCCTGCTGAGTACGTGAAAAAGTTGCTCAGAACATCACCAGAGTTCAGGACCAACCTCCAGTTCACAGAATCTTTTCCAGCTGCAAGGTAAGCTTCTGCTTACTCTTATCACGTTACTTAAGCATTACCAGATTTGCATGTTCAAAAATACAATATAGACATCATGTTTCTGACGTTGTACATATTCTGAGGCTTCACGTATTTGTCTTCCTAAGTATGGAACAAGTCAGTTCAGAACTTCTGGAAGAAATTAGAACTCAGAATTAGGATTAGCAAATTCACGCTTGCCTCTGATTTATAGTTCTGATATTTCTTGTTTCTGAAATGCTATGAAACCTACCATAACTGTCATATGCACATCTTCTGTTTTGTGGAGAAATGGCCAAGTTGCAGATGTTCTGACTATCATGGAGAGAGAGACCAATTTCTGCCAGTGGTATCAGAACTTCTGAAATATACTTTGTTGCTGGTGGTATGAGAACTTCTGAAATCCACTTTGCTGTCGGTGGTATCAGAACTTCTGGAAACTACTGTGTTCCCAGTGGACTCAAAACTTCTGACTTTACTTATTTTTTCACTAACAGGATTTCTGTTTTGCAGTACGCCGGAGTCAGAACTTCTGACCTCCCTTAATCAGCAATACGATGATTCTGTTTTTCCTTTTTTCTCACTATTTTTGCTATTACTTTCTATTTCATTAATCAACAAACACCAAAAACATTTTTTTCATGCTTTATTTTATTTCTTAAAACAAAAGACCAAAAAATATTTTCTTAAACAAAACTTATTTCTTTTCTTAAATAAATAAATAATTTACGTTTCTTACACATTCTGATCCATTTCGATATGGTTTTAATAGTAACTTAGGATTTAATTTTACTTGCAACCCCATTCACAAATATGTACCCCCATCCCCCTAAAGCGATGTAATAGCTTAGATTTTATTTTCCGCATTTTTACTTGCTTTTCATATATTGCTAGTAAATAGGATGTATAGCAAGATAAAATCAACAAATAGATGACTTTCAAATACAAGACAAAATGCATGCAAACTAACACACTATTCACACATACACCCTTAGGGTAATCCCATTTTGTTGCCTATCAGAAAAATAGTCATGTCACTCAAACATGGGCGTTTTAGCAAAGACCCTCGATAAAAGATCGTAGTCCCTCGATGACCCTCGATGTTGCCTTCGGTAAACGATCTAGTCCCTAAACGACATTGCTAAAACGTCCCATATGTTGCCTTCTATGACTATATAAACGTCCCAACATCCGTCCCTTCACATCCAACGATGGGGCTTCTTACCAAATCAATAGTAAGATAGCAACGTCTAAAGGAGGAGGAAAAGAACATCTAAGACCTTTCGAGTAGGTAGGTTCACTTTTAGTTACTCGCTTGCTCACAACAAAACATATTTACACCAACACTCTCATTTGAAACATTTTCAAAAGACAAACACTTTGTACGCATTCTTATAGAAACGAGAACCATTACAAAGAATACACCTTTTCAAAATCACTTTCAAAAAACACATCTCACAAGACGTCTTTGAAATATTTTCAAAACAAAACTTTGTACGCATTCTTATAGAAACGAGAATCATTACAAAGTCACATTTTCAAAATATATTCAAAAACCATACAAAGCACAATTTCAAACAAAAGTAAGTTGATCTAGAGAGTAACTAAGAGCCCATGGAAAACCATGGATGAAAAGGGTGCTAATACCTTCCCTTTTCATAATCTACCCCCCGAACCCGAGAAAACATCACTAAAGGTCTTTCCTGTGCTTTTTCACCTTTCCTTATTGGATAAAAGAAAAGTCGATGGCGACTCTTGCTAACCGCAACATTTGCAAACATAAACGCAAAACCTCAAGTCAGTTCTCCCACCGTATCACAGAACCGGAAACTTTGCTGGGGATTATACTTAAAGTGGGGTTACCTTAGGGTTAGATCACCTTTACTTGCTTTCATTGTTTGATCTGTATGCTTTACATTTTGTTCTTTGTTTGGGCTTGCTTTGATCCTCCACCCGGATCTAGGACACCTTTTTAGGTAAATAGCAATAGATTGTGGAAATTGTACGGCGTAGACCGATATGGTTTAAACAATGGCTATGTTAGTGCGACGCATTTGTGGGTACCGGTATCCCTCGTGGTGAATCGAGGAGAATACGGGGCTGCTGAGTGGCGTTATGAAGCACTAACGGACTTTAGAACCCTAATTGAACAAACTTGGCCATTAGGACGTAGTGAGATAACCGGTTTCGGTGTAGAGCTAAAAATTGGTTGATACTCGATACTACACTCATTGAGGCTAGACTTTTGGGATATCTCGATCGCAAGAAAAGATTGATTGTGCTGAGACAACGCCTAAGAGAAAGGTCGGTGATATTGAGATCCTTTAGAACCCGATCACTATTACTAGGACAGGTTTGAGCCAACTAAACTTCAAGAGGGTACTGTGGTACGTTGGGAGAACTGACTTGAAGTTGCGTTTGTGTTTGCAAATGTTGCGGTTTAGTAAGAGTCGCCACCGACTTTTCTTTTATCCAAAAGGAAAGGTGAAAAAGCACAGGAAAGACCTTTAGAGATGTTTTTGAGTTCGGGGGGTAGATTATGAAAAGGGAAGGTGTTAGCACCCTTTTCATCCATGGTTTTCCATGGGCTCTTAGTTACTCGCTAGATAAACTTTCTTTTGTTTGAATGTGCTTTGTGATGTGGGCTTTGAAAGTGTTTTGAAAATGTCTTTGTAATGGTTCTCATTTCTATAAGAACGCGTACAAATTTTTGTTTCGAAAGATAGTTCAAAGACGTGTTTGTGGATTGTGTTGTGGAGAATGGTTTTCAGAAATATAATTTTGCAATGGTTCTCGACTCTATAAGAACGTATACAAAATGTTTTATATTTTTTTTGAAAATGTTTTTGAAATGGAAGTGTTGGTGTATAAAATGTTTTTGTTGCGAGCAAGCGAGTAACTAAGAGAGAAACTACCTACTCAAAAGGTCTTAAATATGCTTTTCCTTCTCCTTTATATATGACTATCTTACCATTGATTTGGGTAAGAAGTCTCATCGTTGGATGTGAAGGGACGGGTGTAGGGACGTTTGTGTAGTCATAGAAAGCAACTCATGGAATGTTTTAGCAGTGTCGTTTAGGGACTAGATCGTTTACTGAAGGCAACATCGAGGGTCATCGAGGGACTACGATCTTTTATCGAGGGTCTTTACTAAAACGTCCATGTTCGAGGGACATGACTATTTTTCCGATAGGAAACGAGGTGGGATTACCCTAAGGGTGCATGTGTGAATAGTGTGTTAGTTTGCATGCATTTTGTCTTGTATTTGAAAATCATCTATTTGTTGATTTTTATCTTGCCATGCATCCTATTTACTAGCAATATATGAAAGGCAAGTAAAATGCGGAAAGTAAAATCTAAGCTATTACATCACTTTAGGGGGATGGGGGTACAATTTAACAATGGGGATGAAGTAGAAACTAAAATATTACAACCATATCGAATGATAATGAAAATAATGTGAAAACAGTGTAAAATAAAGGGGAAAATGCATTTTGAACTGCTATGTGTCGACCCATGCTACTATGCATCGAAACATAGCTTTTCCTTGCTCCTGTAAAACAAAATCTGTTCAGTATGAGTCGACACATAATGGGATGTATCGACTCATACACCTTATTGTATCGATGCGAAACGCGTATGTATCGACTCATAGGCTTTTCCAGCTTATGTTTTGTGACCTGAACTCAGTATGGGTCGATGCATGAGGGTTATGTGTCGACTCATACCCTGTTTTTTCACTAGGATGGGTCGACACATAAGGATATGTGTCGATACATGCTACACTTTTCTGCCTTAAACATTGTTTTACTGACTGTACATGTTAGTTTATGGCATATGATGGATAAATGTAAATAATACATGATTGAAGAAGCCTAAACCATAAGCAAATGATTAGCTCAAATGGATAATAAAATACTACATCTTATCCTCAAAGAACCATAGTTTACTAACGATGTAATGACAAGATATCAAGTCAAGAGGACTTACCTTTGGGTTGCACTGGTTTTTTTAGATCTAAATACTTTTCCAAATGTTGTGATGACTTTGTGAGTCTTCAGAAAGCTGCTCTGGACTGCTGGAACTGAGTTGGACTGTACTGTAATATTTTTGGTATTTTTGATGGTGAATGTGAATAGCTCTACAAGGACTGTTTTTATGTTTGGCCAAACTTTGTATGTGATGAAGTGTTTGGCTTATGGAGAGTTTGTATGGTGGAATAGTGGATTGGGTTTCTATTTTGAACAAGAACAGATTTGATTTTGAAAAATCAGTCAAGGTTAACAAGAATATTGTTTTCCTGCTCAATAATAACTCTCTATTCTCTCTCTCAATCCTCTCTTCAAAAATCCAACCTCTTTATCTTATGAGACAGTCCTCTTTTGTAGACCATTGACTGTGGTTTAGGGGGGAAACCACATAAGTTATTTGAATTGTTTTTGCCTACTGTTTTGACACTTTCTTCCCACAATTTTTCCTTTGCCATTTTGGTGCAATTTTGGGGCTGTTGTGATGCAGGCTTGGGCAGACTGCATAGAGCAGTTTTGGACTGTATTGGGCAGCATGCATACTTGGGGTGCAGTATAGCACAAGCTTTCTTGCAGGGAAGCATGGGGTGTTGTGGCAATGTGGCACATCACATTTTGTTCAATCTTGGACAATATGATTTGTAGCATGTCACAAATTTGGTCTTGTGGAATATTACATGCACATTATATCAAGGGCCAAAGCATTGTGACAAGGTCTTTTTGAGAAAATCCAATCAAGGCATAGTTTCAGAATTTGTAATTTTGTAAGGATGCCACTTTATAATAACTTGAATTTCTTGCATCATCTTGAATTATTTGGAATTATAATAAAATGCCATGAAGCAAAAATGAAATTAACCAAGTATAGAAAATACTTAGAAAATTTTCAAAGTCTTGCAAAAGTTGGATTTTTGATCCTCTTGACTATGATCAAACTTCATTTTTTGGATGTCTTGACATAATGTGATTTTTGGGACTCAAATTTGGTCAAAAAGTCAAAGTTTGACTTTTTAACGTCTGGTCGACTTTTTCCAGCTGAAACTCCAATTTGATCATTTTCCCCCTTTTGATAATTTGAATGATTCTTCTTAGAAAATATGATCTGAGGCTTGAAACTTGACTGAGGTAATTCTAAATCTCCTTGAGATAAGGGAGGGCAAATTTTGGGGTACAACAAGTACTTACCTATAAAACCTCATGCAATCCTAAAACATAGGGATTTGTTTGCTTTGTGTGTATATACTTGTACATAACATCATAAACATCATAAGCATCATGAGCATGCTCACTAACCATTTCAAGGATTTAGAAGTTTATCTTTGTTTTTGTTTTTGTTTTGTAGGTCATGAATTATGTCCGAAGAAACACCATCTGAATCAGCTTTGTAAAAGCACACCCTCAACTTCAAGAGTTAGCCTCAAGAGTTCCCAGGGATTCTCCTTTTACCAAGAAATACGGTCGACTCCTCAGTTTGGCTACATCCAGTTTCCAAGAAGAGATGATGTGTGTACTGTTCTAATTCTTTGATCATGTGCATCATTGTTTCACTTTCTCGGGCTATCAGTTGGTACCTACACTGGAAGAGTTCTCTCTACTCTTAGGGGTGCCCGTGCTTGATCAGATACCGTTCACCGGTCTAGAAGAGATTCCAAAACCTGAAGTCATTGCCGAAGCCTTGCATCTAAAGAGAGCCAACATCATAGCCAATTGGGAGACAAGAAGCGGGGTCAAAGGTTTCCTAGCCAAGTTTCTATTGGAGAAGGCTCGTTCATTCTGGGACAACATGGATTTCCAAGCTTTTGAATACATCCTGACTCTTCTCATTTATGGTTTGGTTCTGTTCCCCAACTCGGATCAATTCATAGACATTAACGCCATCAAAGTCTTTCTCTCTCGCAATCTTGTACCTACCTTACTGGGAGACATCTTGCATTGCCTTCATACCCGCACCATGAAGAAAATAGGTACTCTTTTGTGTTGTATTCCCCTACTCCCTAAGTGGTTCACTTCACACCTACCTCAATCAGTATTGAAGAACGAGCAAAGACTGACATGGTCCCAAAGGATGATGTCCCTCACCCATTCTGACATCCGTTGGTGTTCAAGAGCCTTGGAAGATGTCTCTATCATTGACCGTTGTGGGGAATTCCATAACATACCCCTTCTTGGTATTAGGGGAGGTATCACCTACAATCCCTGCTAAGCTCTTCGACAGTTTGGGTATGCCTGAAGAGACGGTCCCCACGACATGCTCATTCAAGGTTTGATGTTCGACTACGACAAAGAAGACCAAGGTTACCGTCAGAGGTTTACACGAGCTTAGAGAA
Organism: Vicia faba; assembly: GCA_948472305.1. Lineage (NCBI taxonomy): Eukaryota > Viridiplantae > Streptophyta > Magnoliopsida > Fabales > Fabaceae > Vicia > Vicia faba. The sequence continues at coordinate 550,972,741 of OX451736.1, read as the reverse complement.
TGGTGAACAAGGTGGACAATAGAACTTTGGGACACTAAAACTTTATCCCTCTCGAGCCTTACCTTAGGTGGGTGCGAGCTCGTGCTCAGAGTTTCATGATGCCTTACCCTTCCATCCACCCTGTTATCCTAGAGCCTGTTGTTGAAGGAGATGTCCCATACACCGTCCTTCATCCTGACATGCCCACCTCTCTCGAAGACTTGCAGAAAGCTTGGGTTCAGTTGAAGGAAGAGCGAGACACCTTTGAAGCCCAGTTTTACGCCAGTGAGAAGAAGGTTATGGAGCTCACCAAGCTTCTTCATGAAGAGAAAAACCTAAATGCCTACATTGCTCCAAAGAGGATGCGTTCAACCTTCTTGTCTTAGGAGTTTTTTGTTGTATTCTGTTTCTTTCATTGTAAGCCCGAAGAGGCATGATGTATTCAAACTTGGATTTAATATAACGTCTGTTCTTTTTTGGGTTGAACAAATTTAAATCTCTAATTTCCTTGAAATCATTTGCATATTGCATCTTCATTCATCATAACATCATACAAGTTTCTCATAATAGGTCTCCTTATCCTTCTATTGTTTATTTCAGTGAGATGAATGTTGAAAAAATAGTGAAAGATCTTCAGGCGGAGAATGTCCAGTTTCAATAAATGCTCTTGACTCTGACAAAAGGATAAGAGGAGTTAAAGACTCTATTGGCCAAAGAGAAGAAGAAGAAAGCGAAGAAACCAACCGATATTATGATCATGGGAAGAAGGTTCAAAGGACAAGCCAGACAGACTTTGGACTTTGCAACATCATCGGGTGAAGGAGATAATCAAGGAGACGGGACCCAAGAAGTGAACAATGACCCAGCATCTGAGGAAGAGGAAGAACCTGATTACTCTGAGGAATAATATCCTCCTGCTGATGATAAATACAAACAGCTAGAGGATCGTTTGAATGCTATGGAGATTCAGAGGGTACCCGGATTGGATTTTGAAGAATTAGGACTTATCTCAGGGATTGTCATCCCACAGAAATTCAAGGTCCCCACTTTCGCCAAATACGACGGTGTCTCTTGCCCAAAGCTACATCTAAGGTCATACGTCAGAAAGATTCAACCCCATACGGCTGATAAGAATTTGTGGGTTCATTTCTTCCAAGACAGCTTGTCAGGGACGCAGTTGGATTGGTTCTATCAATTAGAAGGGACCAATGTTCGCAATTGGGAAGATTTGGCTGCCGCCTTCTACAAACAATATCAGTATAATGTTGATTTAGCTCCAACTCGGACGCAATTGCAAGGCATGTCTATGGGAACAGGTGAAGGTTTCAAAACATATGCTCATAAATGGAGGGATCTCGCAGGAAGAGTCTAGCCCCCTCTATCTGACATAGAATTAGTGGATATGTTCCTAGGCACCTTATCAGGTCCATTCTTCAACCACCTGATCGGAATTTCCTCAGCTGGATTTACTGAACTGATCATGACTGGTGAACGGGTCGAAGCCGGTATAAAAAATGGCAAAATTCAAAAAGATGCATCTTCGAGCACAACGAAGAAACCGTTCACTGGTAAGAAGGAGGCCAGTTCCATTTATGACCCGAGAGATCGGAGCAGAGTGGGATACCGTCTAACGGTAAGTGCTATAATAATACCTAGGCCTACGGTTGCCCCACAACGCAACAATCAACAAAGGGTAGACATATCACAAAGGCAATTCACCCGGATCAACATGACATTGATAGAGGTTCTACCCCATCTGTTGAGATCCAACTTGGCAACTTTAAAAGAGGCTCCCAAGAATCCTAATACCTCTTCTCCTTATTACAATCCGAACGCTAGGTGCGCCTATCATTCTGGGAGTCCTGGTCATGACACAAATGATTGTTGGACTCTAAGAAATAAGGTACAAGACCTGATTGAAGCTAAGGAGATTGAGTTCGATGCTCCAGAGAAGCCCAATGTCATAACTGCTCCCATGCCTAAGCACAACCATGGAGTTAACATTATTGATACAAATCTATTTGTAACCTCGGTGGACGAAGTTTCCACTCCTCTTATGACTGTTAAGAAGAATTTGTTGTTGGCAGATTTATTTTCGGGTTATGGTGAAGGTTGCCACATGTGTTCATTCCTACCTTCTGGTTGCCATTTGTTGAGGTCAGGTGTTCAACGCCTGATGGATAATAGAGAAATTTTGTTCAAGAAAACTTTGATTCCCATTATTCCATCTAAAGAAATTGCTATTATAACCATTTCCGCCAGTCCTTCCAAGGCCTCCTCGAGAAGACCTATTAGGATTACACCCGCTACGAGAATTACTCTATTGATAATCACATGTTCTGGTCCTATCCTGTACGCCTCGGACAAAGTCATCCCTTGGCATTGTGGCGCCGATATTTACTATCATGGCGTTAAACAAAACTTGAAGGCTGAAGAAGTTGATCCTGATGTCGGTAACATTGTCGGGACCAGCAAGATTACTAGAAGTGGAGGGGTTTTCTCTCCTGGGATTTCCCCTAAGACTGTTGATAAGCCTATTATCATTCCATTTGCTGTTCCTGCTAGCACATCAACTACTATTCTTGTTCTCACTCCAGCTGTCGCCCCTGCCGATAAGTCATCTGGGATTCGCGGCAAAGAAGTTGTAGGTGATCCTGCCCGGACGGAGGCACCTAGAAATATTGTTGTGGAAGCCTCTAAGCAAGAGATAGAGGAAATTTTAAAAATAATCAAAAAGAGTGACTACAATGTGGTTGAACAGTTGGGGCAGACCCCCTCAAAGATATCCATGTTATCCCTGCTGTTGTGCTTCGAGGCCCATGCGAAGGCTTTGACTGCATTCCTCAAAATTGCGCATGTGCCACAAGAGACTTCAGCTGATCAATTCAAAGATTATGTGGCTAGCCTGACTGCCGACAATGGGCTGGGTTTCTCAGATGCCGACTTGAAATCGAAGGGAAGAAAGCATAATGATGTTCTGCATGTCTTGATTGAATGCAGAGGCACCACTATGGCTCATGTGCTTATAGATACTGGGTCTTCACTGAATGTTCTGCTGAAGAAAGCGTTGGACCGGTTGGATTGCGAGGGTTTGACTTTAAAGCCTAGTAACATTGTGGTAAGGGCTTTTGACGGATCGAAGATAATGGTGCATGGGGAGGTGAACATCCCTATCAAAGTAGGCTCTCAGACGTTCGAGTCCATCTTCTATGTGATGGACATCAGGCCATCATACTCCTGTTTGTTGGGTCGTCCTTGGATCCACGAAGCTGGGGCTGTTACTTCCACACTTCACCAGATGCTGAAGTATCCGGTGAAAGGAAAGATTTTCACAGTACGGGGTGAAGAAGAATACATGGTGAGCCACCTCAATTCCTTCCGCTACGTAGAGATGGACGGAGAATTTATAGAGACTCCTTGTCAAAACTTTGAAGAGGTTCCCCAGATTTTGGCGTCAACTGAGACCACTACCAGTACCAAATCTCCTCTGAAGATGGCTTCTCTCAGGGATGCAAGAGCAATAGTTGAAGAAGGCAGGAATACCAATTGGGGACAGCTTCTTGAGTTTATTCACAAAACTGACAAGTTTGACTTGGGCTTTACTTCATGAGCTCAGAGGGATGTTCGACGCGCTCGATTTGGAGGACCTCCCCTACGCATCAGCAATCGAGAGGTCAATGCTATTGAAGACAGTGAAGAATACTTTGATTTTGATAGCTGGATTTACCCGACTACCAATGGTGGACCGAGTAATTAGACGACCTGAGATTCCGTACCAGTTTCTTTTATTCCGCATTAATTGTCTTATTTTTTTTTTAAATTTGTAATGAACAATTTAAACTTTATAGCCTTGTGTCTTACCCGAGGCATGATGGCTCTGTCTGTGAGGGTTATTATATGTCATCTCATATATCATCAATGAAACATTAGACTTTCTTTGCATACAAATTTCACACTCTCTATTTTTCTTTTTTTTGCCTTTGCTGTATCAATATAGTTATGCTCTTACACACACTCACATATCAAACTGCAGATCCATATCCACTCTGGATCCCATTGATAACAATCCTGATATTTCCAGTTATGACTTCGAAAATCCGATCAACCAAGCCGAGGACGAAGATGAGGAAGATTGTGAGGTGCCTGGAGAACTTGCTAGACTGCTACAGTAGGAAGAGAGGGCTATACAGCCTCATGAAGAGCCAGTTGAAACAATAAACTTGGGCACAGAAATAGATAGAAAAGAGGTTAAAATAGGTGCAAATCTGGAGCTTAGTGTCAAACAGAGGTTGATACAAATGTTACGCGACTACATTGAGATATTCGCCTGTTCCTATGAAGACATGCCTGGTTTGGACACTAATATTGTGGTACATCACCTGCCGACTAAGGAAGACTGCTCGCCAGTTAAACAGAAGGTCCGCCGTATGCGCCCTGAAATGTCAGAGAAAATTAAGGCAGAAGTCATGAAGCAGTTCGATATAGGATTCTTAGCTGTCACCTCCTATCCGCAGTGGGTTGCTAACGTCATTCCAGTACCTAAGAAGGACATAAAGGTACAGATATGTGTGGATTACAGAGATCTGAATAGGGCAAGCCCCAAGGATGACTTCCCGCTCTCTCCGGAAGAATAGAAAGGTGGAAAATGATCTTAACTGAATACGACATATAATATACAACCCAAAAAGCAATAAAGGGGAGTGTATTGGCTGATCATTTTGCTCATCGGGCTGTGGATGACTACCAGTCCATGAATTTTGAGTTCCCGGATGAGAATATCATGTTAGTAACCGACTGTGGAGAACCTGGACCGGATGAAGGACCTGAGGAAGGATCCCTATGGTCTATGTATTTTGATGGAGCCTCAAACGCATTGGGTAATGGCATTGGCGTTGTAATCATATCTCCTGAGGGTTGTCATACTCTGTTCACTGCCCGATTATGTTTCAACTGCACCAACAATATGGCGGAGTATGAAGCATGTATTATGGGTCTTTGAGTTGCTATCGACCTAAGGATCAAGTTCTTTAGTGTATTCGGCGATTCCGCTTTGGTGATAAGTCATATCAAAGGTGAGTGGGATACAAAACATCTGAATCTCATCCCATACAAAGAGCATGTACTGACGTTGCTCCCACACTTTGAAGAGGTAACCTTTGAACATTTCCCACGAGAGGAGAATCAGTTAGCGGACGCGTTGGCCACCATGTCTTCTATGTTCAAAATCTAGTGGGACAACAAAGCTCCCTGAATCACCATCAAGAGGTTGGATGAACCAACACATTATTGTGAAATCGATATCAAGGAAGTGGTAGATAAACCCTGGTTTCACGAAGTCAAAAGGTATCTCAAGGCTCAAGAGTATCCCGAAGGGGCATCTGTCAATGATAATAAGTTTCTGAGAAGATTCGCTGCAAAGTTCTTCCTCAGTAATGGAATCCTCTATAAACGCAACCATGACTCTACCTTACCGCGGTGTGTAGACAGGGGTGAAGTAGAGAGGATCATGACAGATCTACATGAAGGTACCTTCGGAACCCATTCCAGTGGACACACCATGGCTAAGAAGATCCTACGGGCAGGATACTACTGGTCCACCACCGAAGCCGATTGTTATCAGTACTCTCGAACTTGCCATAAGTGTCAAATCTACGTTGATAAGGTGCATGTGCCTCTGGTCCCTTTGAACGTCTTGATAGCTCCATGGCCCTTTTCAATGTGGGGCATCGATATGATCGAAGAAATCAGGCCCACCGCCTCTAATGGGCATCGCTTCATCCTAGTAGCCATTGATTACTTCACGAAGTGGGTTGAAGCAGCCTCTTTTGCCACAGTAACCAAGAACATGGTGGCGCGGTTTATCCGACATAATCTGATCTATCGATATGGTGTGCCAGAGAGGATCATTACTGACAATGGTACGAATCTCAACAACACAATGATCACTGAGCTCTGTAAACAATTCAAGATACAACATCACAACTCTTCTCCCTACCGACCAAAGATGAATGGCGTTGTTGAAGCAGCTAACAAGAACATCAAGAAGATTGTACAGAAGATGACGGTGACATACAAAGATTGGCATGAGATGCTACCATTCGCTCTTCATGGGTACCATACCTCAGCATGGACATCGACAGGGGCAACACCCTACTCTCTGGTATATGGCATGGAGGCACTCCTACCCCTTGAGGTTCAGATTCCTTCCCTAAGGATTATGAGAGATGCAGTCCTAAACGAAGACGACTGGATCCAAACCCGACTTGATCATTTAAATCTAATTGATGAAAAGAGACTTACTGCTATCTGCCATGGTCAGATGTATCAAAAGAGGATGATCAAGGCTTTTAACAAGAAAGTCAGGCGTCAAGAATATCGAGTCGGAGATCTAGTGATCAAGCGCATCATATTGTCGCAAGGTGACCCCAGGGGCAAATGGACTCCCACATACGAAGGTCCATTTATGGTTAAAAACATTTTCTCAGGTGGAGCCATGATTCTGACCACCATGGACGGTGACGACCTTCCTCACCCTGTCAATGCAGACATAGTGAAAAGATACTACGCATGATAAAAGACCCGCTAGGTTGACTGGCCTAGGCAAAAATAAGGGCTTCCGGCAAACCAAAAGGGTTCGGGCAAAAATAAGGGATGAAAATGAAAAAAATCTGTACACCCGGCAGGTCAAAAACGTGAAAAGGCGACTTGGGCAAAAAAGGGTATCCCAGTGGACCGAAAACCCGAAAGGGAGGTCCAGGAAAAAGTTAGGGATGAAAAGCATATCATTATGTCCCATTGGATCACCCTGTGATCTGACCTCAGTATCAACTATCAAGCTCAAACGGCATCAATCAAATCTAATCAGCTTCAGACAAGCAGCAAAGTAAGGAGACGCCCGAAGACATAGTGCCAATAACAGATTTGAAACCCAATGGGATTGTTGCACATAGCTGTTTTCTTTCTGTTATACACAATATTGTATATCCTTCATTTTTATGGCGGAGCTCTCTTACTAGAGTGACAGCTTCCCTGTACAAAAGCGCTTGTTATAGGCCAACTTCAAAATTAATACAAGTCATTTTTACAAAACTATTTGTTTTTGTTTTTCTGTTTTGTTTTTGCAAGAACGTCCAATGATTTATTATTGACATATGAATTTGAATATGATTGTTGTTCACAAATATTTGCATAAAGAAACCAAAGACAATTACTCGTAACTCCAGAAACAGGGGGCAAAAATAGGAAATGTCAAACCCGACAGTTACTCTATCCAAGCAGGTACCGGGGGGGACAACTTTGGAGCATAGTCTTCAGTACATGTGACCTTGAAACATCTATATTCCCCAAGGAGTAGAGGTAATCAAAGCATTGATATCAGTTCTCTCAAAACAGGAAGTATTCTCTCTAGCCAGGGTCGCCAAGAAACCTAACGTCCATATCCCCCGGCCAAATTCCATAACACGAGTGGATCATCATAAATTTATGACTCCCGAAGTAGAGTTTATTTCTCCAGATACATGAGCTCAATCCCCGACAGAAGTACAATCACTTCCATTCATCATCCCCAGCGGAAGTAGAAGAGCCATATTTCTCTACAACAGTCAGGAATTCTATTTTCTCCAGCAGCGGTCAGGGATTTATTTTCCCGAACTTGATATGTCATGACCAACATCCCATGCTCATACATCATGACATGCGCATACATATCACATACAGCATAATCTCAAGAACGTCATCTCACAACGCATTTCATGCATCGCATATAACTAACCCTATTATCTTTTCAGCAAAGACAGTTATCACCAACAACTCCAGCAGTTATACATGTCATATCAGCAGGCAACCAAGAGAAAATCAATTCCCGAAACCAAATGGGTCAACTAATCTACATGATCAAACAAAGTAACCCTACTACCCAGGTCCCTTCTCACAGCCCTACTATCCAAGCTCTCATTCCGAAGTAACCCTACTATCCAGGTTCCTTCTCACAACCCTACTATCTAGGCTTTCATTCTGAAGTAACCCTACTATCTAGGTTCCTTCTCACAGCCCTACTATCCAGGCTTTCATTTCTAAGTAACCCTACTATCCAGGTTCCTTCTCACAGTCCTACTATCCAGGCTTTCATTCTGAAGTAACCCTACTCCAGGTTCCTTCTTATAGCTCTACTATCCAGGCTTTCATTTCGAAGTAACCCTACTATCCAGGTTCCTTCTCACAACCCTACTATCCAGGCTTTCATTTTGAAGTAACCCTACTATCCAGGTTCCTTCTCACAGCCCTACTATCCAGGCTTTCATTTCGAAGTAACCCTACTATCCAGGTTCCTTCTCACAACCCTACTATCCAGGATTTCATTCCGAAGTAACCCTATTATCTAGGTTCCTTCTCACAGTCCTACTATCCAGGGTTTCATTTCGAAGTAACCCTACTATCCAGGTTCCTTCTCACAGCCCTATTATCCAGGCTTTCATTTCGAAGTAACCCTACAATCCAGGTTCCTTCTCACATCCCTATTATCCAGGCTTTCATTTCGAAGTAACCCTACTATCCAGGTTCCTTCTTACAACCCTACTATCCAGGCTTTCATTTCGAAGTAACCCTACTATCTAGGTTCCTTCTTACAGCCCTACTATCCAGGATTTCATTTTGAAGTAACCTACTATCCAGGTTCCTTCTCACAGCCCTACTATCCAGGCTTTCATTTCGAAGTAAACCTACTATCTAGGTTCCTTCTCACAGCCCTACTATCCAGGCTTTCATTTCGAAGTAACCCTACTATCCAGGTTCCTTCTCACAGCCCTACTATCCAGGCTTTCATTTCGAAGTAACCCTACTATCCAGGTTCCTTCTCACAGCCCTACTATCCAGGCTCTCATTTCGAAGTAACTCTACTATTCAGGTTCCTTCCCATAAGCCCTACTATCCAGGCTCTCACTCTGAAGTAACCCTACTATCCAGGTTCTTTCTACCTTATCTCCAGTCAATAGGTTACAACACTGTAAAGCCTAGACCCGATCAAATATAGTCAATTTCATATTTCCCCAGCGAATTGTTGTACAGCCTGGACCCTGACCAGGTATATGTTCTACTTTCACCTCCTCAGTCAGGAGATAATTCCCCAGTATAGTAATGGACAACTGAAGCTCCTAGACTTTCCTTCCCAATGCATAAATCAACATGCCCCGGCAAAGCCCCCCTCAACAGCAGGTACAGGATTTCTCGTCAAGGAATCTCTTACACAACCGATCTTGTCCTGATGGCATCTTTAAGCCCATCTCCGCTGATTCCCCGTCGCTTTCCAAATGGAATCTGTAAGCCCATTTCTGATATCACCAATCAACATTACTTCATGCGAGTGCAAATTTTTGGGCACTCTAGTGTTCAATCATCTTCCACCTTCAAGTCACGAATGGCGGATTTACCAATCTAACTCTTCAGGTGTAAGAAGATTGAACAGGGGCAGCTGTTGTACCCTAAAATTTGCCCTCTCATTTATCAAGGAATCACCCGGGATCCTCAAGTTTGCTTCCAAACAATTGCAAATCTGAAATTACAAATTTTCCAAGAGAATCGTTCACAAGGGCAAAATTGTCATTTACACACCAAAGGAGTCAAACTATGACTTTTGAATCAAAAATCAAGTTCCAAGAATCATATTTTATTAAGGCATGAAATTGGTTCATCAAAAATCAAAAGTCAGAAGTTACTTTGAAACTTGATCGGGACTTTGTGAGTATGTCGGGATACTAACTGCAAGTATACAGTTCAGTCGTTCTAGTTTTAAAAGATTATCGAACCCACAGAGACTGAGGATCAATCGCATACGATCTAATGCTACAGTTTGTCTAACTAAGCGATGAATATTCGATTTTTGGGGGAAACAGTTTAATTAAATATAATAGTACTAGTTATACCGGTATGTGATAATCGGACTTCAGGAATTCGGTGAATCGCTTGGCCTATAAAGTATTTCGATAAAAGCTAATTGTTTAAACACCTAAGACATACACTCTCGTGTTCATGAAATAAGTTATGCTACTAAACCTAGTGGATGCACTTTAAATTTAATAACATTTTTTGAAAACAATTTGAATTTAATTAATTTATTAAAACACTCTCGTGTATTTAAAAATCAATGCTTCGTTACCACTATCTGGGTTGAACCCCAGCTCTCGCATGCAGATTCTTGCCTTAATTAATTTCCCACTCTCGTGGCAAAATCGTGTTAATTAACCTCTCACTCTCGTGACAAGGATAGTTAAATTAATCTTGGAAATTGGAAACCAGAAATTGTTTTATAAATATTTTTGGCCAAGGTATCACTGAATTCTTTCAGTTCTTACGGTCACATACGGTATTAATAATTTAGCCAGACATAATTAACTTAACAGCAATACAGTTCAAAATATAGTTCATAGCAACAATTGGCATAATATAAAAACTGAATGAATAATAATTGCAATATAAAACCTGGAATCAAAGTTGCTATGGTAATCTTGAAGTATTACAATAATCCAATCTTCGAGCTTGATTTGCAGTAAATAATTCGTGATAATTCTTGAAAGAAGAATTAACACTTAAAACTAAAAACTAAGACTTTGAATGAAAATTACAGGAACGTGAAAACAATATTCCAAAACAAGGAAAATGGAAAATAACTGCAAAAGAAAATAATATTTGTTCTGAGGAAATTTCTTCGACCCTTGAACTATGCACTGGTACACATATATATAGCATAGGAAAATCAGCAGTTCAGAATTCTTGATGAAGTCTTCAATGGAGAAAATATAGGAGCACTAATAGTGGTGGCAGGAAAATAGGAGACTCAACAGAAAAAAGGGAGAACGAGTCTGCCCTTAATGCCCACGTCTCAATCCATGTATAACGTCCATCTTCACGCGCGTGATGGTCGTCACAGGTGGGTGACGGTCGTAACGCGCTGAAGTAGTGCATTACGCTCGTCAGTGGTGTGTGACGAGCGTTTCTTCATGTTGGGGGGTGTTACACCCGTCACAAGGATGTGAAGACCGTCACTGTTCCAAAAATCTAAACTTTGTATTTTTTTTATTCTTTTTCTCTTTGTTTATTGTCTAGCCTCCTTCATGTTGTCCTTTTCCAACGGTTTGAGTTGACAAATGTTATACCTGTAAAAAAAGACAAATAATCTCGGAATAATCGGGGGTTAGACGACTTAATGAAATATAAAATCGGTAAAAAGCATGGTAATTATACGATATATTTTCTCGTTATCAAATTCCTCCATACTTAAACCTTTGCTTGTCCTCAAGCAAATAGTCATTCGAAAGGTCGGACAAGTTTTGTCAAGCGCATAAGCATGACATACCTTGGATTTTTTTAAGTGATTTCGGGAAATCTTCGTCGGTTCGGCCAATACTTGAGTAAAACACTAAAGATACACTAATGACACAAGCAATAAGCTTAGTCGTAGGCTTCCATTTTAAACGAGCTATCCAACAATTCTGTTATAACTCTGCCCAGAGTTCCTCGTATCTATTTCACCCGGTTTCGTTCTGGCGCAATCACATTAAGCCCTTTGTCTTAGCACACACGTAGTGGAGTAATCAGTTAGTGACTTTGATCCTTTTAGCACGGGGTCTGGTACATGAATGTGGCAACCCTACATATGTTATCCAAATCGGAGGTTGTGGGGGATCGGGCCGTAGCACGCCCTACCGAGTTCAGAACCAGATACCTCTGAACCAACCAACACTGGATTCCTTCATTATTTGCTCAGCTCTTATATGTGCCCGTATATTTTGGTACACAAATTTTCTTTTCTTTTAGCAGCGAGATAGGAAGGATATTTTTAGAATCAGGCATCAAACACTTATATTCATCGATTCTCCGCGTGGTTTATGTCAAGACGGTGTTGACTGCTAGTATAAACTACTAGGGGTTACTTCTAGAACTTGAAACTCCAGATATCCGTATAATGGTTATTGAAACGAATCGCGTAAGTAGGAAGTCTACGGTGTCATAACTGTATCGATCTTGTTATATCGTTTTCGGCCTCCTCAACCGGGATTTCGTTAAAATAGGTATGTCGGGCGAATGCGAAGGTAAACTTTTTTTCGATATGGCTAAATAAAGCGAAGAATTTGAATTGAGACATATCGTAAGAATTTACTAATTTATAAAGGATTGAAAGGTACCTCTCCCACACAAAATCCGACATTTTCCTCAATGTTGCGGTAAGTAGGCGGGGAAGTACAATTACAAAAAAAAACAGAAAAGAAATGAAACAGAAAAATAATAAATTACATAGAAATTAAAGAAAGACTACTGGTGACCACATCCTCTACTCCTGGTGCGAGAGCGTCTGGTAGGAGTGGCTTCAGTGTCGGTGTCCTGGAAACCAAGGGTGCTCACGTCCATTCTCAAGGCGTTAAGCTTTGACAGGGCCTCATCTAACCTCTCATTCATGTTGCGCTGCCCAGTCAAGATCTGAGTGTTTTGAGCGCACAGAGACTCAAATTGCTCGGCTTGCCTCCTTTCAAGCGCCGCGTTCATTTGGTTTTACATATGGAGGGCGCGGAGGATGTCTTCGAGGTTAACAGGAGGAGGTGCAGATGAGGATCCTGGAATGTCGTGGACTGGAGGAGCACTATCCAACTCTTCTTGTATTTCGTCTGCGGCGGCTGCAGGTTGGTCTTCATGGGCAGGTGCATGCTCTGCGGGAATTTCAGGATCGAACAACCAGTTTGCTCGGTTTCTTGGGTCGATTCGGTCCCTGTTCAACAAAATGATATTCTGATAGACAGTGTTCCTGATTATAGGGTGGAATCTGCTGTCTTCCCGCTCGTAGATGAGATGTGCGGCTTTGCAGTGATCCAAAGTTACCAAAGCCGGTGCCATATAAGGCAAGGTTGCGAGAGCAGCACCGTAGTTTAGACCAATGGCAAGTGAAGTAACCAGCCCTCCAAAATAAAATGGTGTTCCACCTCTAGCATAAATAGAGTGGATGTGAGCAAGTAGGAACGGGGCGGCATTGATCTTTTGCCCAGAGAACACGCAATGTAAAAAGAAGAGCTCCTTGGAGTTGAGCTTATGGTTGTTGTCGCGGGCGAAGATCGTGTTGCTAAGGATGCGATGGAAGTAGCGGATGGCCGGATTGTGAATGTGGGTGGCATTGAGGTGGTTGTAGGATCCGGCACGGATATTCGTTAGACTGTGCCACAAGTTGAAAGCTTCCTCACCAAAATTATCCGGCACCCGGAGATGAACACCTTCGTCCGAACAAAAGCCCAAAAGTCGCGCGATGTCGGATTGAGGTAACTCGTGCTCAATGCCAAACATGCGGAATTTGGCCAGGCCTGAAAGTTGGTTCGTGACACCTGGCGGAGTGAGGTAAACAAATGAACTCAAGAACTCAAGAGTAAGAGTTTCGTAGATTGGTCTTGGTTCGCGGCACAAGTTCCACAGATCTACGCTCTGCAATAATTAGCGGACACTGTCGAGTAGTCCCAAACTCCTCATGCAGTCGATGTCAACATACCTTGTGGGTTGGAGACCTCGACGTTGAAATTTCTGAAACTTTGCTCGTTGATTTTCTCCTTGTTCGCCGATTCGGAAAGTGAGGGCGGGGCTTGTGGGTTGTTTGCCATGGTGTAGGAAGATTAGGATTTTGGAATATGAAATTGGGATGCTGTGTGGATGGTAATTTGGTGTTGGAAGTTTAGAAGTTAGAAGAAAAATGGAGTGAGTGGGTAGTTTTTCGTGTGATGTGGTAACAATGGAGGAAGTGGGTTTATGAAGGGGATGGTTGAAAGCTGGAACGGTTCTCTGTAATAGCCGTTCTGATACACTGTTTGCGTGACGGTCGTCACGAGGGTGTGAAGGTCGTCATGAGGCAAAAATGCGTGTTACACTCGTCACAAGGGTGTGACGGTCGTGACGTGTTCAGCGTCATAAATAAGGTGACCGTTACAGGACCGTTGGGGGGTGTTTATTTTTATATTTTATTATTTTCTTGGTAATAAGGTTTTTGAAGAATTTTGGTTTTTTTTGGTTTTTTTTGAAATATTTTAATCAATTAGAGTTTTAAATATAAAAGTGATTTAATAATTAAAGTTTTGTAATACTAGTTACCAGTACATAACGAAATAGAAATATTGCGTATAAACATAGACCGTAAATAAAACAGTAAACTGGAAATGAAAAGAAATGAAAATTAAAATAAACTTTAATTGAATAAATTCATGACAAATTGTTTCAAAGTAACTAGGAATAAAAAATGATAATACTGAAATAATAACTAAAGTCCCTCCCACACTAAAACTAAACAGTGTCCCCACTGTATGTACAAATGCGAGAGAGAAAAGAATAGAATAACAATGGCAACTCTAGCCACGGGGATGCAGAAACATATGCTGATGCATGTAGTCCAACTGATCGGTCACCAAGTCCATGAAGGTTATGAAGTCCACCCGGAGAGATGTCAGCTCGCCCCGCATGTCAGTAATTGCCTCATGTAAGGAGTGCAGGGTAACAGTAGGTGAAGGTGGAGTAGTCTCAGGAGCCTGGGTCGCGGTCTCAGCGGAAGTAGCCTGTTGTTCCCAAGGATCAGGGAACTCATGGTATCCTGGCGGTGTAGTAGGATCTTCATCAGCATTAGTAGTGTTTGGAACCTCATAAATGTCAACCGTACATGGTGAGGAGGGCGGTGAAGCATGATGGTGAAGGTCAAACAGCCAGTTATCTCGGTTGTGCACACTGGTGATAGGGTCCGAAAGCTTAAACTGGTGGACGATCTGATGATTAACTAGCAGGTCAAATTGATCTGGTCCAAGGTTTCCGATCATGCTAGTGTTGAAACAGAATGCAATGTCCATCGGCTTTATTCCATAAAGCGGAGCAGATCCGAGCATAGGCCGGCGGAGTCCAATTGCATTAGATAGCATGGTAACCAAACCACCCAACAAGATCGGTGCATTTGGAGTCTGGATGATACGCTCCATATTAGCGAGCATATAAGCTGCACCGTTTACCGGACGGCTGTGGGATGCACAATACATAATAAATAGCTCATTGCGGGATACAGATGTGACATTCTGCTGTTTGCCAAAGATGGTGTGGGCGATGATCTTGTGGAAATACCTGATAGCCGGGTTATGGATGCATTCAGAGTAAAGATCAGACGGCTCAGGATGGTTAATACCAGTGATGCTTCCCCAAAAATAATCAAGATCAGAGTCAGGCAAGAGGTCTTCCTGTGTCATACTGATAACATTAGGTCCAAAAGGGAACCCAAGCAGATGGCTAAACTCCCAGAGATTATAGGTGTAGTCCATGTCAAACATCCGGAAAGTGATCAACCCACGGTTGAATCCTATCCCATGATTTGGAATGAAGCACAGGGTACTCAGGAACTCAAGAGTCAGCTTCTTGTAAGTACAGTACCGTCTTCGGATAGGGGTTGTGTCCCAGCCAATCTGATGCAGCAGGTACATGACACTCTCACGAATGCCAAGGGCGGTCATAGCATGATCATCCGCGTAGATAGTAGGGCACATCTCCCGCTCAGCCAAGTCCTTAAATCGTCTTCTTTGGTGTTTGCTTCTCAAATTGACATTCATGAAATTTGCACGGGCCATAGTGCTAAATAAGAAAGCAAAAGAAATACCCCCCTGAAAATATTTAATAAATGTTTGAAAAAAGAGAAATTAAGTTAGTATTTTCGGGTTAAGAAATTGCCAAAGTTAAATCAAAAAGAAAAAGAAAGATGAAAGGGAAAAATAAAAACAGAAGGAAAGAAATAGAAAGGAGTAAGAGATGTAATCATGAAAATGTTTTAAAGATTAAGAAAAAGAAAAGAAAAATAAAAACATGTTAAAGCAGTAAAAATAATTAAAGTAAAGCATGGGTTGCCTCCCACGAAGCGCCTTTATTTTATGTCGACGGCTCAACAGTTAATACCTATTCAGTTAGGTATCGGGGTAGGCGGCTCACTTAACTGAAGATAAGCCGAATAGTTGATATTTCCGACGTTAAAGTAGTGCTTTAAGCGTTGGCCATTGACTATGAATGGTTCGATAGAACTGCCTTTAATTTCTATTGCACCACTTGGGAAAACTTTGTTGATTTTGAATGGTCTGGACCATCTGGAACGTAATTTTCCTGGGAAAAGTTTCAGTCTAGAGTTGAATAGGAGTACGATGTCTCCTTCCTTAAATTCTTTCCGCGAGATACGCTTATCGTGCCATTTTTTTGTTCTTTCTTTATAGATTCTAGCATTTTCATAAGCGTCTAAACACAATTCTTCTAATTCATGGATATCTAACACTCGTTTCTCGCCAGCAATCTTGTAATTTAAGTTAAGGGTTTTTATGGCCCAATAGGCTTTATGTTCTAATTCTACTGGCAGATGATAGGATTTTCCATAAACTAACTTAAACGGCATTGTTCCGATAGGAGTTTTAAAAGTTGTCTGATATGCCCAAAGAGCATCGTTTAGCTTGGAGGACCAGTCTTTTCTGGATGTGGCTACGGTTTTCTCAAGTATTTGTTTGATCTCCCTATTTGACACTTCCACTTGTCCGCTCGTTTGAGGATGGTACGGTGTGGCTATGCGATGTTTAACGCCATATTTAGAAAGTAATTTTTTGAAGATTCTAGAGATAAAATGGGGGCCACCATCACTGATCACTAGTCTTGGTACACTGAATCATGGGAAGATAATATTCTTGAATAGTTTTAGTACCACACGTGTATCGTTTGTGGGTGCGGCGATAGCTTCAATCAATTTTGATAAGTAGTCGACAGCTACCAAAATATATTTATTTCCAAAAGATGCGGGGAAAGGTCCCATGAAATCAATTCCCCATACATCGAAAACTTCTACTTCGAGGATTCCTTTTTGCGGAATTTCGTCGCGTCTAGATATATTTCCTGTGCGTTGACATCTATCGCAGTTCATAATTGCTACGTGGACGTCTTTCCATAAGGTAGGCCAAAAGAAGCCAGCTTGAAGTATTTTTGCACAGGTTTTCAACGTACTAGCGTGTCCACCATAAGGGGCGGAATGGCAATGGGAAATGACGTCGTCTATTTCATCATTGGGAACGCAGCGACGGTAGATACCATCGGCACCTCTTTTAAAGAGTAATGGTTTATCCCAAAAGTAGTGTTTAAGGTCATGGAAAAATTTCTTCCGCTGTTGGTACGTCAAATCAGGTGGTAAAACACCGGCAGCTAAATAGTTGACGAAGTCAGCGTACCATGGTAATATGTTAGTACAAATGGCTTTTAATACCGCAGTTGTTAAAGGTTCATTGTGTCTATCTAAACTGTCGGTAGGGTTTATCTCTAGCTTAGCAATGGGGCGTTCATAAGGGAAGTCTTCGTTTATAGGAACGCTCTCAGTTTGGATTCCATCTAATCTCGATAAATGGTCAGCTACCACGTTTTCAGTTCCTCTCTTGTCTTTTATTTCTAAGTCAAACTCTTGTAAGAGTAAGATCCATCTGAGTAGTCGTGGTTTGGCGTCCTTCTTGCTTAGTAAGTATCGGATCGCAGCATGATCCGTATAAATAATGATTTTAGCGCCTACTAAGTAGGAACCAAATTTATCCAACGCGAATACCACAGCTAAGAGTTCCTTCTCCGTAGTGGCGTAATTCATTTGTGCGGGGTCGAGTGTTCTGCTTGCGTAGTAGATAGCGTGAAGCTTCTTTTCTTTGCGTTGTCCAAGGATTGCGCCTACAACATAATCGCTCGCATCGCACATTATTTCAAATGGTAAATTCCAATCAGGAGGTTGCATAATAGGTGTTGAGATTAAGGCCTCTTTAAGTGTCTCGAATGCGTTTAAGCATTTATCGTCGAAAATAAATTCAGCCTCTTTCATTAATAATTTGGTTAGTGGCTTGGTGATTTTAGAGAAATCTTTTATAAAACGTCGGTAAAAACCCGCGTGTCCTAGAAAGCTTCTTATTTCTCTAACTGTTTTGGGTGGTTTGAGGTTTTTGATAATTTCGATCTTTGCTTTGTCGACTTCAATCCCTCTGTTTGATACAATGTGACCCAACACAATTCCTTGTCTCACCATGAAGTGACATTTTTCCCAGTTGAGCACTTGGTTGACATTGACACAGCGTTTCAGTACTAATTCAAGATTTGTTAAATATCTGTCGAAACTCTCTCCACAGACAGAGAAATCGTCCATGAATACTTCCATGATTCCGTCTAAAAAATCTGCGAAGATCGCCATCATGCATCGTTGGAAAGTTGCAGGTGCGTTACATAGTCCAAATGGCATTCTTCGGTATGCAAAGGTACCATAGGGACATGTGAACATGGTTTTCTCTTGATCATCAGGATGAATGGGAATTTGAAAGAATCCTGAGTATCCGTCAAGATAGCAGAAATGGGAATGTTTGGCTAAACGCTCGAGCATTTGATCAATGAATGGTAATGGGAAATGGTCCTTGCGTGTAGCTTTGTTTAGTTTTCTATAATCGATACACATTCTCCATCCTGTCTGCGTATGTTGTGCTACCGATTCGCCTTTTGTGTTCGTTATGACCGTAACACCTCCTTTCTTAGGCACCACGTGAACTGGACTGACCCAGTTGCTATCTGATATTGGGTATATGATGCCTGCCTCTAGAAGTTTTTGCACTTCCTTCTTAATTACTTCACTTAGGATATGATTTATTCGTCTTTGATGTTCTTTAGAAGTCTTGCAGTCCTCCTCCAGCATAATGCGGTGCATACAGAGAGAAGGGCTTATTCCTTTGAGATCTGAGATATTATAGCCTAACGCGGTTGGATATTTCTGTAACACACTAAGAAGTTTTTCGGTTTCGACCTCTCCTAATTTGGCATTAACTATAACTGGTCGTTCGAGTTCTTTATCTAAGAATTCATACCTAAGATCTTCAGGTAATGTTTTAAGTTCTATACCAGGTTTCTTATTAGTTGGGTCAGGATCGGGTGTTAAGGCTAAACATTCGCTTAGGTTGGCATCTGAGTGTTCTTGTTTCCAGTCTTCGTTCTTGAGGATAGTTGGTTCTGGATTTTCAGCATCTCAGAATAGGTGTCCTCTTGGCATTCAAGTTCTTTGACACATTCATCAATAATATCTAGGAGACAACATGAGTCATCTATAGCAGGGGCTTTAAAGAATTGGGAAAGAATGAATTCTACTTTTTCTTCTCCTACCTCAAAGGTAAGTTTTCCTTTCTTAACGTCTATGATGGCTCCTGCAGTAGCTAAAAATGGTCTTCCTAGTATGATGGGAATGTTTGAATCTTCCTTGATGTCCATTATTATAAAGTCGGTCGGTATGTAAAATTGTCCTATTCGGACAGGAATGTTTTCTAGCATACCAACAGGAAATTTGACTGATCTGTCGGCTAGTTGTAGGGACATCTTGGTAGGTCTCATGTCACCTAATTTGAGCTTCTCGCAAATAGATAAGGGCATTAGACTAACACTGGCTCCTAAATCGCATAGAGCTTTGTCTATGACAGATTTTCCAATTACACATGGTATGGAGAAACTACCAGGATCTTTTAGCTTTGGAGGCATGTTATTTTGAATTATGGCGCTACATTCGGCAGTTAGCATGACGGTTTCGTTTTCAACGATTTTTTTCTTATTAGCCAATATTTCTTTTAGGAATTTAGCATATGACGGCATTTAGGTTATAGCTTCTGTAAATGGAATAGTAACGTTTAATTGTTTCAGAAGTTCTACAAATTTCTTGAATTGTCCCTCGTTCTTGGATTTTGCAAGTCTTTAGGGGTATGGAATTGGTGGTTTATATGGTGGTGGAGGCACATAAGGTTTTTCTGAGGCCTCTCTGTTCTCATTCGCGTCTTCCTCTACATTTTCAGATTGATCTTTTGACTTCTCTATTTCTTTTTCAGGTTTTTGATACATGGTCGGGTTTTGGAGTCTAGGATCTACCGGTCCATCAAGGGCTGTCCCACTTCGTAATGTAATAGCATTTGCATGACCTTTAGGATTGGGTTGTGGCTGTCCAGGAAATGTACCAGCAGGTGCGGCAGAGCTAGCTTGGTGTTGTGCTACTTGGGATATTTGGGTTTCTAACATTTTGTTGTGAGTAGCTAGGGCATCTACCTTATTTGCTAATAGCTTCAACTGTTCACCGGTGTGAACGTTTTGATTGAGGAATTCTTTGTTTTGTTGGGCTTGATTAGCAATAAAATTTTCCATTAGGATTTCAAGGTTAGATTTCTTAGGAATGTTAGGAACATTACCAGCGGGTTTTTGATAACCTGGAGGTACAGCAGGTGCTTGGCCAGGTGCATATAAAGCGTTGTTGCTCTTGTACGAGAAGTTAGGATGGTTCTTCTAACCAGGATTATAGGTATTGGCATAAGGATTTCCTTGAGCGTAATTTACCTGATCAGTTGATATTCCTGCTAAGATTTGACATTCGGTTCCAACATGACCGGGAACTCCACAAACTTCGCAGCTTGGGGTAACTGCAGCCACGGTAGTTGCAGGAGGTAAGGTCAAGCTCTCTATCTTTTGGGTAAGAGCATCTACCTTAGCATTAACTTTATCTAGGCTACTAATCTCGTACATCCCGCCTTTGGTTTGAGTTTTCTCCACAGATGTTCTTTCTCCTCCCCACTGATAGTGGTTTTGAGCCATGTTTTCAATGAGTTGGTTAGCTTCGTCATAAGGCTTGTCCATCAGTGTACCACCTGTGGCGGCATCTATAGATAGTCTTGTGTTGTACAAGAGTCCATTATAAAATGTGTGGATTATCAGCCATTTTTCTAATCCGTGATGTGGGCACATTCGCATCATATATTTGTAGCGCTCCCATGCATCGAATAGCGATTCAGTATCCTTCTGCCTAAATCCATTGATTTGGGCTCTTAGTGCAGCGGTCTTGCTTGGGGGAAAGTATCGTGCTAAGAATACGATCTTCAGTCCTTCCCACGTAGTGACAGAATTTGATGGCAAGGATTGCAACCAAGCCCAAGCTCAATCTCTTAGTGAGAAAGGGAAAAGACGTAATCTCATTGCATCTTTACTAACACCATTTTCTATAACTATGTCGGCAAATTGAACGAACTTTGTAAGATGTTCATTCGGATCCTCAGAAGGATCTCCAGAGAATTGGCGTTGTTGGATAGCTGATATCAATGACGGTTTAACCTCGAAATCGTTTCGGTTTATTGCTGGAGCAGCAATGCTGTTATGGGGTTCTTGTTGTGATGGAGCTGCGTACTCCTTCAGTGGACGGGTCCTTTGTTCTTCGGCCATGTCTAATTCTGGATTGGTTTCGGTTTCAGAGGAAGAATTAGAATCAGTTTCAGAATCAATCTTGATTTCTGGTTTGGGTAAAGGAATAGCGTGATTTAAACAGTAATCCCTGACTGCACGTCTTACGGAAAGAATGCGTTCAGGTTCGTCCATCGATTTGTCAAGTGGTTCGCCTTGTGAGCGAGTCCTTGGCATACAAATCGAAAAAGGGTATCTGTTGCTTAGTCTAAACGCGCAACAGAAGAATCGTAATTAATTGACTACCAGTCCCCGGCAACAGCGCCAAAAACTTGATCGGGACTTTATGAGTCTGTCGGGATACTAACTGCAAGTATACAGTTCAGTCGTTCTAGTTTTAAAAGATTATCGAACCCACAGAGACTGAGGATCAATCACATACGATCTAATGCTACAGTTTGTCTAACTAAGCGATGAATATTTGATTTTTGGGGGAAACAGTTTAATTAAATATAATAGTACTAGTTATACCGGTATGTGATAATCGGACTTCGGGAATTTGGTGAATCGCTTGGCCTATAAAGTATTTCGGTAAAAGCTAATTGTTTAAACACCTAAGACATACACTCTCGTGTTCATGAAATAAGTTATGCTACTAAACCTAGTGGATGCACTTTAAATTTAATAACAATTTTTGAAAACAATTTGAATTTAATTAATTTATTAAAACACTCTCGTGTATTTAAAAATCAATGCTTTGTTACCACTATCTGGGTTGAACCCCAGCTCTCGCATGCAGGTTCTTGCCTTAATTAATTTCCCACTCTCGTGGCAAAATCGTGTTAATTAACCTCTCACTCTCGTGACAAGGATAGTTAAATTAATCTTGGAAATTGGAAACCAGAAATTGTTTTATAAATATTTTTGGCCAAGGTATCACTGAATTCTTTCAGTTCTTACGGTCACATACCGGTATTAATAATTTAGCCAGACATAATTAACTTAACAGCAATACAGTTCAAAATATAGTTCATAGCAACAATTGGCATAATATAAAAACTGAATGAATAATAATTGCAATATAAAACCTGGAATCAAAGTTGCTATGGTAATCTTGAAGTATTACAATAATCCAATCTTCGAGCTTGATTTGCAGTAAATAATTCGTGTTAATTCTTGAAAGAAGAATTAACACTTAAAACTAAAAACTAAGACTTTGAATGAAAATTATAGGAACGTGAAAACAATATTCCAAAACAAGGAAAATGGAAAATAACTGCAAAAGAAAATAATATTTGTTCTGAGGAAATTTCTTCGACCCTTGAACTATGCACTGGTACACATATATATAGCATAGGAAAATCAGCAGTTCAGAATTCTTGATGAAGTCTTCAATGGAGAAAATATAGGAGCACTAATAGTGGTGGCAGGAAAATAGGAGACTCAGCAGAAAAAGGGAGAACGAGTCTGCCCTTAATGCCCACGTCTCAATCCATGTATAACATCCATCTTCACGCGCGTGACGATCGTCACAGGTGGATGACGGTCGTAACGCACTGAAGTAGTGCATTACGCTCGTCAATGGTGTGTGACGAGCGTTTCTTCATGTTGGGGGGTGTTACGCCCATCACAAGGATGTGACGACCGTCACTGTTCCAAAAATCTAAACTTTGTATTTTTTTTATTCTTTTTCTCTTTGTTTATTGTCTAGCCTCCTTCATGTTGTCCTTTTCCATCGGTTTGAGTTGACAAATGTTATACCTGTAAAAAAAGACAAATAATCTCGGAATAATCGGGGGTTAGACGACTTAATGAAATATAAAATCGGTAAAAAGCATGGTAATTATACGATATATTTTCTCGTTATCAAAAATCAAATTTTATAAACATTTAGAAAATTTTCTAAGTGTCTAGAGAATATGACACTTCAGAACTTCTGAGCCAGCCTCTATGCAAGTGCAGTCAGAGGTTGCAAACACAGTTCAGAACATGACGCTTCAATCAGAACATGCAGAAGCGATGCTCTTTGGTCAGAACATGATGTTTCAGTCAGAACATGATTCTTCAGCATATGGAGGCTATGTTCAACGCTCCGGTCAGAAGATGCCCCTTCAGCATTTGGAGGTTACGCTTCTGATCTTCTGCGATCAAAACATCACTAAAACCTCGTTTAAGTAACCTGTTGCTCTGCTATGGCACATTCCTGCAACCAGCTGCCACAACACTCCAAGGTGCTGCTGATCCAGTCCACGCCTACGTTTTTCTTGCACCAAATTGGCATACGAAAACTATGATTAAAAAGCAATGGAATAGTATACCAAAAAGTTTGAATCCCATTTGTTTTCCCCCCAAAACCACAACAAACTCATCTATAAATACTTTGCTCCATCACATGTTCAAGGGGCTGGTTTTTGGAGAGTGAGAATCACCAAAAGAAAGAAAAAAAGCCTTGAATCCCTGCAAAAACTCCAAGAATCTGAAAAGCTGTAAACACCAAAATACAAAACCTTAGCATTTGATTCTAGCATCAAAACTCCATTGTTCCTTGACTAAAACCATCCCCACAGTTGTCGATTCACATATTAGAAGCTATTCTAACTTCTATATTCATCCTGCCACACACTCTTCATTCACCTCCACCTCAAAGAAGTCAGAATATCACCCCTTGGCTATTCCAGAAGTTGAAAACTTCCATCCTGCTGAGTACGTGAAGAAGTTGCTCAGAACATCACCAAAGTTCAGGAACAACCTCCAGTTCACAGAATATTTTCCAGCTGCAAGGTAAGCTTCTGCTTACTCTTATCACGTTACTTAAGCATTACCAGATTTGCATGTTCAAAAATACAATATAGACATCATGTTTCTGATGTTGTACATATTCTGAGGCTTCACGTATTTGTCTGCCTAAGTATGGAATAAGTCAGTTCAGAACTTCTGGAAGAAATTAGAACTCAGAATTAGGATTGGCAAATTCACGCTTGACTCTGATTTATAGTTCTGATATTTCTTGTTTCTGAAATGCTATGAAACCTTCCATAACTGTCATATGTACATCTTCTGTTTTGTTGAGAAATGACCAAGTTGCAGATGTTCTGACTAGCATGTTGAGAGAGACCAAATTCTTCCAGTGGTATCAGCACTTTTGAAATCTACTTTATTGTTGGTGGTATCAGAACTTCTGAAATCTACTTTGTTGTCGGTGGTATCAAAACTTCTGGAAACTACTATGTTCCCAGTGGACTCAAAACTTTTGACTTTACTTATTTTTTCACTAACAGGATTTCTGTTTTGCAGTACGCCAGAGTCAGAACTTTTGACCTCCCTTAATCAGCAATACGTTGATTCTATTTTTCCTTTTTTCTCACTATTTTTGCTATCACTTTCTATTTCATTAATCAACAAACACTAAAAACATTTTTTCATGCTTTATTTTATTTCTTAAAACAAAAGACCAAAAAATATTTTCTTAAACAAAACTTATTTCTTTTCTTAAATAAATAAGCAATTTACGTTTCTTGCACATTCTGATCCATTTCGATATGGTTGTAATAGTAACTTAGGATTTAATTTTACTTGCAACCCCATTCATAAATATGTAACCCCATCCCCCTAAAGCGATGTAATAGCTTAGATTTTATTTTCCGCATTTTTACTTGCTTTTCATATATTGCTAGTAAATAGGATGTATGGCAAGATAAAATCAACAAATAGATGACTTTCAAATACAAGACAAAATGCATGCAAACTAACACACTATTCACACATGCACCCTTAGAGTAATCCAATTTCGTTGCCTATCGTAAAAATAGTCATGTCCCTCGAACATGGGCATTTTAGAAAAGACCCTCGATAAAAGATCGTAGTCCCTCGATGACCCTCGATGTTGCCTTCAGTAAACGATCTAGTCCCTAAACGACATTACTAAAACGTCCCATGTGTTGCCTTCTATGACTATACAAACGTCCCAACATTCGTCCCTTCATATCCAACGATGGGGCATCTTACCAAATCAATGGTAAGATAGCAACGTCTAAAGGAGGAGAAAAAGCACATCTAAGACCTTTCGAGTAGGTGGGTTCACTTTTAGTTACTCGCTTGATCACAACAAAACATTTTTACACCAACACTCTCATTTGAAACATTTTCAAAAGACAAACACTTTGTACGCATTCTTATAGAAACGAGAACCATTACAAAGAATACACCTTTTCAAAATCACTTTCAAAAAACACATCTCACAATACGTCTTTGAACTATTTTCAAAACAAAACTTTGTACGCATTCTTATAGAAACGAGAATCATTACAAAGTCACATTTTCAAAATATTTTCAAAAACCACACAAAGCACAATTTCAAACAAAAGCAAGTTGATCTAGCGAGTAACTAAGAGCCCATGGAAAATCATGGATGAAAAGGGTGCTAATACCTTCCCTTTTCATAATCTACCCCCCGAACCCGAGAAAACATCTCTAAAGGTCTTTCCTGTGCTTTTTCACCTTTCCTTATTGGATAAAAGAAAAATCAGTAGCGACTCTTGCTAACCGCAACATTTGCAAACAAAATCGCAAAACCTCAAGTCAGTTCTCCCACCGTATCATAATTAAGGACCCCCAAGATTACTCATGTCAAGTTTAAAGCCTTGAATCACACTTTTGATCAGTCAATTGGACAGTTGACCTAAAAATCAGCTGTATTGGGGAAAAAGTCAACCATGGCCAATTTTCAGTCAAACTTCATAATTTTTTATCCACATCAACATATTAGACTCATATGTATCATTTGATCAAGTTTGGACCATAATTCCCCAAGAAATTTGATCAAATCATCAAAAGGGCAAAATGGTCAAAATTAGGGTTTTGACTGAGAAGGGGCAATTTCTGATTTTTTGACCTAGAAAATGATCATTTGGTTTGAAGCATGACTTAAAGAGTTCAATTGCATCATCTTGACCTAATGACTTGATTCAAAACATTACAAATTCATTGGATTGACAAATGAATTTTTCAGTCAACTAATCAAAAGTCAACTGTATACTGAAAAGTCAAACTTTGACTTTTTGGTCAAATTCAAGTGCCAAGGATCACAATTCATCAAAACATGTCAAAATGGGAAACTTGTTCATCAATAAATCAAGGATTGAAGATCTTGTTTTGAAATTTGAAATTTCTTAACTTAGAAATTTTTCCAAGTATAGAAAATTTCTTATTTTTTCTCAAATTTAGGCCAAATTTTTACCATGATACAAAATGATTCAAAGGAAGTTCCCAACGTGAAAGTTATAAATATCCATGAAATCTACAACTTTTCTTCACACAATTTCTCCTAAAGATGCTTAGATATCAAGATATAATTTTGTGAGTACATGCTCATGAACTAAAATAACTTAGTGGAATTTTGCCCTAGTTAGGCAGGTTTTTGACCTAAATTCATGGAAACTTTTCACCTAGTTCCAAGAGGAATTTTCAAAATAATTTCAAAGATGATTTATAGAGCACATTACAAGATTTTCAAAATGTATAAGAACTCCTTGAGATCATTCTTCAGTAGGGAGAATCGAAGAGATGAAGTCAGGATTTTATCACTTTGATTATAGGTCATTTTCATGAAGAACAAGTTTTCAAATTTGCAAATTGGCTGCACAATCTTCACTTTTCAGGCCTCAAACTCGTTTGTCACTCCACCATTAATGGATTGCACAAGGTTTCATGCCCTAAAGCCAAGCATTCAATGTATTGTACAAGAAAATAGCCATTTTGGGAAGAAAGGCAACATTGCCATTTTGGAAAAGCATGCTTTTTGCATTTTTCCATTTCTTGAGCCTTGGACTTGTTATTTCTGCACAAACCAAGTCTCTAAACCTAAACAAAACATGTTTAAAGCTTCAAGCCGCCCTACAAGATCAGAATCATGCCTTAAGAAGTCACTTCTCACACTTGCTTCAAAAACAAGAAATGTAGCAAGACATGTGATCTTGTACTTTTGAGCAAGCATAAATCCTCCAACCTTTTGCTCTATATAAAGCCATCATTTTGCAACTAAAAAAAATTCCCAGGCCTTGAAACACCCTAGAATCACAAGTTGCATACCAAGCCTCCAAACTTGCCATTTCTGAATTGTGAACTGAATCTTCCATTTCACGCGTGCGTTTTCAGGCGTTTTTCTTTCCCAAGCTTCCTTACCTTACAAGTAAACCATCCCACACCCTGAAACATCACTGTAACTCCATTTTTCCCATTGTTGAAGTTTAAAAACAGAGAAACACAGGTGGACTTCTCCAGAACATTCCAGCCACCCTCAAGACAAGCTAAGCATTGCATTAACTTCCTAGAGGTTCAAGGAAGCTAACATGATCATCACATCATCCTAAAGCAAGCTCATTTTCAAAACACGATTTCCATTTTCAAGGTGAGTTTTTATTTTTCTAACTCTTAATACAGGCATAGTTAGCTTTCCATTCGTGAATATAAAATGTATACATCATTGCTACGAAGCTGTACATATCCATAGCTTGCATTTATTTGGCTTGAGCTTAGAGAATTTTGAGTTTGAAGTTTCTGAAAAAATTAGGTTAAGAGCCCGTGAAAACCCATGGATGAAAAGGGTGCTAATACCTTCCCTTTTCATAATCTACCCCCCAAACTCAAGAAACAATCTCAAAGGTCTTTCCTGTGCTTTTTTACCTTTCCTTTTAGATAAAAGAAAAGTCAGTGGCGGCTTTAATAACCGCAACATTTGCGATAAAACGCAAAAACCTCAAGTCAGTTCTCCCACCATATCACACTTACAATGGAGGAAATAAAGCAAATTAAACTCCTAAGACAAAAAGGTCAAACGCATCCTCTTTGGCGCAATGTAGGCGTTCATATTTCTCTCCTCATGAAGTTGTCTCGTAAGCTCCAGAACCTTCTTTTCACTCGCATAGAACTGGGCTTCGAAGGTGTCTCGTTCTTCCTTCAGCTGGATCCAAGCTCCTTGTAAGTCTTCAAGAGAAGTAGGCATGGTAGGATGAAGGATAATGTGATATGGTGGGAGAACTGACTTGGGTGTTTTGCATTTTATCGCAAATGTTGCGGTTAGCAAGAGTCGCCACTGACTTTTCTTTTATCCAAAAGGAAAGGCTGAAAAGATTAGGAAAGACCTTTCAGATTATTTCTTGAGTTCGGGGGGTGGATTATGAAAAGGTAAGGTATTAGCATCCTTTTCATCCATAGTTATCTATGGGATCTTAGTTGCTTGCTAGATCACCTGCTTTTGTTTGAAAATGTGCTTTGTGTGGTTTTTGAAAGTATTTTGAAAAGGCGCATTCGTTTAGGCAAACTTTGTAATAGTTCTCGTTCGTAAGAACGTATATAAAGTGTTGAGATTTTGAAAATGTTTCAAGTTTGGAAAATGTTTTGAAAATATTTTTGAAAGTGTTGGTGTTTGTTTTGAAAATAAGCAAGGATGTTTGATTTGAAAATGAGTATGAAACTAGGAACAATCTACCTACTGAAAAGTATTAGTTCATTTCTTCCTTCCTTTGATATTTCTATCTTACCATTGATTGGTAAGAATCCCTATCTTTGGATGTAACGGGACAGGCGTGGGTCATTGTATAGCCATGATAGCAATGTTGTAAGATGTCTTAGCATTTCTCTTTGAGGGACTAAGATCATTTTGAAAGGCAACATTGATAGCGCCATCGAGGGACTATGATCTTGTATTTTTGATTTGTTTTGCTA
This sequence comes from Vicia faba, assembly GCA_948472305.1. Classification (NCBI taxonomy): domain Eukaryota; kingdom Viridiplantae; phylum Streptophyta; class Magnoliopsida; order Fabales; family Fabaceae; genus Vicia; species Vicia faba. Next base: position 550,943,812 of record OX451736.1, on the reverse strand, counting down.
AGACATCCCACATGCATAACATGGCCATTTTTGTAAGGCAACAAAGTGGAGTTACCCTAAGGGTGCAAGTGTGTTTGATTTTCATGCATTGTTTATCTTGAATTAGGGTTTGCTACTTGTTGGTTTTAGTCTTACCATACAAAGCCTAATTACTAGCATTTATATAAAGCGATAAATTGCAGAAAGTAAAATTACTAAGCTATTACATCATTAGGGGAGGGGGTATACAAATTTACAAATGGGGATTTTGCAAGAAAATTAAACCTAATTATCTATTACAACCATATCGAATATTGTACAAGAATTAAAAATAAAATGCAAGAAGATAAATGGAAAAAGAAATGATTTTTGTTTGGTTTTTTATGAAAGGGTTTGGTTTTGACCTAATTAAGAAAATGATTAGTTAAAAATAAACAAGATTAAATTTAAACTAATTAAGAAAGAAATTAAGTTAAAAATGATTTTTAGGGTTTTTATGAGAAAAAAAAGTTTTAAGTTAATAAAAATAAAATAAAAATTAATTAATTAAAAGAAACCTAAATTCTAAGTTAATTTTAATTTAAAAGGAAATAAAATAATAATTAAACCTAAATCTAAAAATTAATTATTTAAAAAAAGAAATTAATTTGTTTAAGAAAATGTTTTTAGTCTTTTGTATTTATAGAGAAAATAAACTAAATAAGTGTAAAAAGAAATAAAATATTTTTTTGGATTTTTTATTAATAAAAATAAAAATAATAAGAATAATAATAATAATAATAATAATAAAACATAATAAGAGAAAACTGAAAATAAAAATGAAATAAGAAAAAGAAAATAAATAAAAATGAAAATATAAAAAAGATTGGGCCAGAATGCAAAAGTAAACAGGGGGTTAGAGAAAGCAAAAAAAGGAAGGCCCAACAATAAGGGCCCAGCGCCTGCAGCTTGTGACAAAAAGAGAGAACATATATGAAAAATGAGAAAAAGGTAGCGCTAGATATTGAATCCATGACCTCCAATACACACGCGCGCTACCTTTGCTGTTGGGGTGGCTGTACATCTGTTAACATTGGTGAAATAATAAACATATGACACAAATCAAGTCCTAAATGTAACTTCATCTTCAACCTCCAGCCTGAACATCTGTAACTTCACCATTTCTCAAAAAAAATGAAATATGCAAACATGAAAGTTGCTCCATTTTTTCATTTGAATCCAACCATATAAATATCATAAGCTATAAATCAAAGATGAATGAGAATTTCTAAAAGCACAAAATTATGACCTAATTATTTTCAAAGATTAAATCCTAAAATTCTCCTAGCTCAATCAAAATAAATGAAATCTATGGACATGTACAGTTTCAGGGCAATGATGTCTACATTTTATCTTCACAAATGCAAGCCTAACAATACCTAAATGAGAAGATAGAAGTTCAAAAAATATACCTCAAAACTGGAAATCATGAAATAAGTTTGAGCTGCTTTCAAGAACTTGTGATGATCAAGTTAGCTTCCTCAAGTTCCCAGGAAGTTAATGCAATGATTAGCTTGAGCAGTGGATGACTGGAATGGCTTGGAGAAGTCAATATGCAATGCTCTGTTTTTGGTTATAGAGTTTGATGCAAATGGTGTTACAGTCGTGTAATAGGGACAGGGACAGGTTATATTTGATGTATAGGAGCTTTAGGAACTAAAAGGCCAAAGAACGCACGAGGGAAATAGAAGATACAAGTTCAAGGTCAGAATCTGCACAAAAATGGAGTTCGTGTGCAATTTCTGGCTAGAGGGAATTTGAGAGAGTTTATGGATTAAAAAATAATATTCTAAGTTGCATAATAGTGTCTCAATGTATAGGAAAATGTTTTGAGAGCTTGGGGTGATCAGAAGTATAAGTTCACATGTTATGGCTTTTTGGCTTGTTTTTAAAGCAAGCTTGACAAGCATTGTTCCAAGGCAAGGTACGAGGATATCTAAAGTGGTTAGGCACTTTAAACATGCTTACTGATTGTGTAGAGGATGCTTGTGCAGAAAGAACAAATGCAAAGCTCAAGACAAGTTGACTTTGTGATTAAAGCCACTTTGTTAGAATGGCAATGTTACTTTGTGCCATTAATGGAAATGCAACTTGGATAATGGATCAAATGGTTGGAAAATGGCCCTATCAGTTGTGCAAAACATTAATTATGGAGTGACAAACAAGTTTGAGGCCTGAAAAGCAAATATTATGCAGCCTAGCATGGATTTGGTCCATGTGTTCATCAAGAAATGGCTTATAATTCAAGTTTGAAAACCTTAAATTCTTGCCTTCGGCTCTCCTTTCTCAAGTATGATCTCAATGAGTTATTAGACATTTTGGAAATCTTGTAACATCCTATACAATATCTATGTTGGACATTTTTGAAGATTAATCTTGGAACTATGTAAAAAATTGCCATGAAGTTAGGTCAAAATCCTGCCTAAACTAGGGCAAAATTTCACTAAGTTTTCAAGTTTCATGAACATGTCTTCATAAAATCATAACTTGAAATCCATGCATTTCTAGAATAAGTTGTGTTATACAATATTTTATATCTCATTGATATCTACAACTTTTATGTTGGAAGTTTCTTTTGAATCATCTTGCATCATGGTGAAAATTTGGCTCAAAGTTATGAGAAATATGAATTTTCCAACACAGAAAAATTTCTAAGTTTAGAAATTTTGACTTTTCAAAATGAAATCTTGAATTCTTGATTTCATTATGAATAAGTTTCATATTTTGACACGTCTTGATGAATTGTGATCTTTGATACTTGATTTTGACCAAAAAGTCAAAGTTTGACTTTTCAGTGTACAATTGACTTTTCCTCAGTTGACTGAAAATCAACTGTCAATCAATTGATCTTTAGAGATGTTTTGAGCCATGCCATTAGGTCAAAATTAATCATTTGAAATATTGAGATCATTCCTTGAACCATCAAGTCATTGGTTAGGTCAAAAATCAGAAATTGCACATTCTCAGTCAAAACCCTAATTTTGACCATTTTGCCCTTTTGATGATCTGATCAAATTTCTTAAGGAATTGTGATCCACACTTGATAAAATAACATATATGAGTTCATGATGTTGATATGGATCAAAAATTATGAATTTTGACTGTAAACTGACCACAGCTGACTTTTTCCCCAATATAGTTGATTTTAGGTTAAATGATCAATTGATTGAGCAAAAATGTGATCCAAGACTTGAAACTTGACATGAGCAATCTTGAGAGTCCAAAATGTCCATTAAAGTCATATGAGGCATTAAAAGTCCATTTGTCCTTGTGCAAACTCAAACCCTAATTTTCAGTCATCAGTGCTAGAGGAGGTGTCTTGAACTGATCAAACCTTGTGCAGTCTTGAACCAAAGGAGATCTTGTGAGAGATTACTTGAGAAATGAGAGGGAAAATTTTGGGGTACAACAGCTGCCCCTGTTTAATCTTCTTAAACCTGAAGAGTTAGATTGGCGGATCCGTCATTCGTGACTTGAAGGTGGAAGATGATTGAACACTAGAGTGCCCAGAAATTTGCACTCGAAGATGGATTGAGAATGGGCTTATAGATGCCATTTGGAGGAATGTTGGTAAACACTGGAAGAATTATCAACACAAATCTTTGGTTAATTTATGCTAAAACTTAGTGTTTTACCTGTGGGAAAAAAGGGTTAGTAAAATGCAGATGTATGCATGATGTTCACAAGATAAATGAGATCACGCTAAATGCATTTTGTATGTATATGCTATGATGTATGCATGTGGGATGCGTATTTGTCCGGGAAAATAAATCCCTGACTGTTGTTGAGGAGTTCTGAATCCCGAATTGTTGTTGGGGATGAAGAATGTACATATCTTCAAACTTTGTTGAAAGGATGCTTCCGTTGGGGAATATCTCTTGCATGTTAGTTGTTATCTGGTCGGGTCCAGGCTTCATAACTTGCTGAGAATGAGGAAGTCAAATGCTATCTGGCCAGATCCAGGCTTCATGGTAACTCACTGGGGAAGAAAATAAATTATCTGCTATCTGGTCGGATTCCAGGCTTCGTAGAAAATTTCTTAAAATTAAAATGTTATCTGGTCGGATCCAGGCTTCACAACAACTTGCTGGGGATGAGGAAGTTAACTATTATCTGGTCGGATTCCAGGATTTGCAGTAAACTTGCTTGAACGGATGAAGTTGAACTGATATCTGGTCGGGTCTAGGCTTCCTAGTAACTTGAAATGGTAACTACTACCTGGTCGGATCCAGGCTTCATAGTTTTTGAAAAGTTATACTATTATTTGGTCGGGTCCAGGCTTCATAGTGTCTTGCTTGGGATTGTAGCTAGTTGTTATCTGGTCGGACTCCAGGCTTCACAATAGCTTGTTTGAATAGACGAAGTTGAACTAATCCCTGGTCGGATCCAAGCTTTACAGATTTTGAGGTGGATGAAGTTAATTGTTATATGGTCGGGTCCAAGCTTCACAATAAACTTGTCTGAAGAGATAGGGTTAAACAATTATTTGTTCGGGTCCAGGCTTCACAGTAACTCACTTGGAACTTAGTTGTTATTTGGTCGAATTCCAGGTTTCACAACAAACTTCTGAGGGGAATTGCTATCTGGTCGGATCCAGGCTTCACAATAACTGTCTTGAAAAGATGAAGTTAAACTGATATCTGGTCGGATCTAGGCTTTATAATAACTTATTAGGTTAGAGGCAAACTCTACTGGGGAAAATGAGTTAAATCCCGGTCTGGTTGAGTCCAAGTTCTTCTATATCTTGAAGAGTTAAACTATTATCTGGTCGGGTCCAGGTTTCATGGTATTTGAAAGTTATACTATTATCTGGTCGGGTCCAGGCTTCATAGTAGCTTGTAGGTTATCATTATTATCTGGTCAGATTCAGGCTCTATAGTGACTGAGAAGTTGACTACTATTTGGTCGGGCCCAGGCTTCATAGTAGTTTGAAAGTTATACTAATATCTGGTCGGATCCAGGTTTCATAGTATCTTTTGGAGATAGTAAAGGCTTTATTGACGACTTCACTGGGGATTAGGGGTTGTGGCCCTATGATTTGCAATAGTCTGAAAGGCAAACTCAAGCTAGAGAGGGTAAACTCAGTTGGGGAGGACAGACTCATATTAGGGAGGATACACTCATCTTGGGGAGGATATACTCAGCTGGGGAGGATATACTCAGTTGTGGATAACAAGCTCAACTGGGGAAGATGGACTATGCTGGGGGAATACAAACTCGGTTGGGGAGTTATGCTACTCGTTGTTTGTTGGGGAAATAAACCCTGTTGGGGAAATAAACCTTGTTGATGAATATTTTATGAACTGCTAACGAGGCGAGTTCTCTTTCTTGTAGGGTCAACTTAGTTGAGGAGAGAGTTGCCAAGAGATTGAGACTCTGGTTGGAGATTAACCTGTGCAAAGAGAATTTATGGGTAACTTTGTTGAGGGCTGGTTTATTGTAACCGTCTTGTGGGGATAATGTTAATGAAATAACTCTGTGGGGATATTCCAATATACATTACTTGTTGCTGCTTAGCAGGACACATGTGCCAAATAGTTTTAATTATGTTCATATGCATATGTTCGATCAAATTTTAGTCATTGGACAAGTTTGCACTTCAAAGTATATTTGTATTGATATTTTGCCCATGAATAACCGTTTTTTGTGCAAAGAGACAAAGATCCTAGTAAGAGGAAATCGTCGAAAGGAAAATAAAGATTGAAAACAAAAACAAATAGCCATGTGGAAATGATCTCAATGCACTCCAACTCTACTATTTCCCCAATGTCTTTGAATGCCCCTTGTCGTTGACAGAAGTTGATTGGATTGATCTTGGACCATTTGAACTCGGACCTTGGTGATAAAGTTGACTGTGGTGATTCCATGGAACATAGTCATACGCTTTCAATCCTTAACTTTTGCCTGGACCGCCTTTTCGGGTTTTCAGCCCACCAGGATACCCATTTTTTTCCCAAGTCGCCCTTTCGGGTTTTCAACTTGTCGGGTGTACAATCTTTTGCATATATCCCAAACTTTTGCCCAAACCTTTTGATTTGTCGGGATTCCCTTGTTTTTGCCTAGGTGTGTCAACCTAGCGGGTCTCTTATGCATAGTATTTTTTAATTATGTCCGCGTTTATAGGATGTGGGAAGTCTTCACCATCCATGGTAGTCAGCATCATGGCACCTCCAGAGAACACTCTCTTGACAACAAATGGCCCTTCGTAGGTGGGATTCCATTTGCCCCCGGGGTCGCCTTGTGGCTGAATGATGCATTTTATCACCAAGTCACCAACTTGATATACTTGAGGCTTAATCTTTTTGTTGAAAGCCTTGATCATACGTTTTTGGTACGTCCGACCATGACAAACAGCAGCCAGTCACTTTTCGTCGATCAATTTCAACTGATCCAATCTCGTCTGAATCCACTCGTCTTCACCTAAGCCTGTCTCATTCATAATCCTTAGTGAGGGGATTTGAACTTCCACTAGAAAAATAGATTCCATGCCATAGACTAAGGAAAAAGGAGTTGCCCCAGTTGATGTTCTAGTTGAAGTGCGGTAGCCATGAAGAGAAAACGGTAACATCTCATGCCAGTCCTTGTAGGTTACTACCATCTTCTGCATAATCTTCTTAATGTTTTTGTTGGCCGCTTCGACTGCGCCATTCATTTTAGGTCTATATGGAGAAGAATTGTTATGCTTGATCTTGAACTGAGTGCAAAGCTCGGTAATCATAGCATTGTTGAGGTTAGTCCCATTGTCAGTGATGATCCTTTCAGGGATACCATAGCGGCAGATAAGGTTATGTTTGATGAATCTGGCTACCACGTTCTTGGTGACTGAGGCAAACGAGGCAGCTCCGACCTATTCAGTGAAATAATCAATAACGACCAGAATGAAGCGGTGTCCATTGGAAGCGGTGGGTTTGATTTCTCTAATCATGTCAATGCCCCACATTGCAAATGGCCACGGAGCGGTCATGACATTCAGAGGGATAGGAGGTACATGGACCTTGTCAACATAGATTTGGCATTTGTGACAAGTTCTTGAATGTTGATGGCAATCAGTCTCCATCATTGACCAATAGTAGCCAGCTCTCAGGATCTTCTTAGCCATCGTATGTCCACTTGAGTGAGTCCCAAATAGACCATCGTGCATGTCTTCCATAATTTCCTCTGCCTCATTCTTGTCCATACATCAGAGTAGAGTAGAATCATGGTTGCGCTTGTATAATATTCTGTTACTTAGGAAGAATTTAGCTGAAAATCTTCGTACGAACTTTTTGTCATTGATGGATGCTCCTTCGGGATACTCTTGTGTCTCAAGCTATCTCTTCACCTCATGGTACCAAGGCTTTTATGTATCAGTGTCAAGCTCACAGCAGTGTGCAGGTTCGTCGAATCTTTTAATTGTAATCATAGGGGCTTCGTTGTCCCATCTGACCTTGAACATTAAAGACATGGTTGCCAAGGCGTCATCCAACTGATTTTCTTCCCTAGGGAAGTGTTCAAAGGTGATCTCTTCGAAGTAGGGAATCAGCAATAGCACAATCTCCTTGTAAGGGATGAGATTAGGGTGCTTGGTGTCCCAGTCTCCTTTTACTTGGCTAATCACTAGAGCGGAATCCCCAAACACATTCAAATGCTTGATCCTCAAATCAATGGCAGCTTTCAGACCCAAAATGCACGATTTGTATTCATCCATATTGTTCGTGCAATCTAAGCATAATCTGGCAGTGAAAGGAGTGTGGCAACCTTCAGGGGAGATGATCACAGCACCAATTCTGTTACCCAAGGTGTTGGAAGCCCCATCTAAGACCATAGTTCATCGAGATCCTTGGCCAGGTCCGTCATATGGTCCAGGTTTCGGGCAGTCGGTCACTAGCAAGATGTTCTCATCGGGAAGTCAAAGTTTATAGACTGATAATCATCGACAGCTTGATGGGCCAAATGATCTGCTAGTACGCTTCCTTTGATGGCCTTTTGTGTCGTGTATTGAATGTCGTACTCAATCAAAATCATTTGCCACCTGGCTATCCTTCCGGAGAGAGCAGGTTTCTTGAAGATGTACTTGATTGGGTCCATCTTAGAAATCAACAGAGTGGTATGAGTCAACATATACTGTCTTAACCGGCGAGCAGCCCATACCAGAGCGCAGAAAGTTTCCTCGAGCAGTGAATATCTAGTTTCATAGTCGGTAAACTTTTTTCTCAGGTAATAAATAGCATGCTCTTTTCGGCCAGAATCGTCATGTTGGCCCAAAACACACCCCATAGAATTATCTAGTACTGTCGAGTACATGATCAGGGGTCTTCCTTCAACTGGAGGCATGAGAGTATGAGGTTCTTATATATATTCTTTGATTTTGTCGAAGGCAGCTTGGCATTCATCATTCCATCTGACTATCTGATCTTTCTTCAAGAGTTTGAAGATTGGCTCACAAGTAGCAGTCAAGTGAGATATGAAGCGGGCGATGTAATTGAGACGACCCAAGAATCCTCTAACTTCCTTTTCAGAATAAGGGACTGGCATTTCTTGTATGCCTTTACCTTGGAAGGATCAACTTCATTTCCTTTATTGCTGACAACAAAACCTAGAAGCTTTCCATATCGTACTCCAAATGTGCATTTGTTAGGGTTCAACCTCAACTTGTACTTTTTTAACCTTTCGAATAGTTTGTACAGGTGATTGAGATGTTCCTCTTCAGTTTGTGATTTGGCAATCATATCATCCATATATACCTCTATTTCATGATGGATCATAGCATGAAAAATAGCTACCATAGCCCTTTGATATGTTGCACCTGCATTCTTCAATCTGAACGGCATGACCTTGTAGAAAAAGGTGCCCCATTGTGTAACAAAAGTAGTCTTCTCCATGTCTTCGGGAGCCATCCTTATCTGATTATAGCCAGAGAAGCCATCCATGAAACAGAATACTTTATGTTGAGCAGTATTATCGACCAAGAATTCAATGTATGGTAGAGGGAAGTCATCCTTGGGGCTTGCCATATTCAGATCCCTATAGTCTACGCACATGCAAACTTTTCTGTCTTTCTTTGGAACTGGAACCACATTTGCAACCCATTGGGGATACGATGTCATAGATAGGAACCCTGCGCCAAATTATTTCATCACTTCAGCTTTTATCTTTTCAGACATATTAGGCCTCATGCGACAAACCTTTTGTTTGACAGGAGGACAATCTTCTTTTGTCGGCAGACGATGAACTACGATGTCGGTATCCAACCTTGGCATATCTTCATACGACCAAGCAAACATTTCCACATAGTCATGCAACATTTTAACTAACCTGCTCTTGACACTATATTCTAAGTTAGCACCAATCTTAACCTCTTTCTTGTCAGTCTCGGTACCCAGATTGATGACTTCAATGGACTCTTCGTGTGGCTGAATAACTTTTTCCTCTTGTAATAGAAGTCTGGCTAATTCTCCTGGTATACCATAATATTCCTCACCTTCGTCTTCAGATTGGTTAATTGGACATTTGAAGTCATAGTTGGCAATAGTAGAGTCATTGGCAACAAGATCTAGAGTGGACGAGGACCTTCAAGAGTGTGTGTGTGTGTGCATGTAAGATATATGGCTATTTTTAAAAATGTATTTGAAGAAAACAAAGACAATGAACACAAATATTTGAATGCAAAAGAGTCAAATGATTTGTATTGAATGACCATATGATTAGATGAACATAAATAAAACCCTTGACAAATGGACCAAAGTGCCCCGGGCCAGGCACGTGGCTTCAAAGTCATTGTTAAATATTACAGACAAAATGTTCTTGAATTGATAAGAAAGCAAAAAAACAAGTGATTACTCCTCAATGAAGGAGGTGGGCACAAAGTCCTTTGCATGCCAATTCTTCAGCTCCGTTGTAGTAGGATACACCTAATCTTCAAATGCAGCTTCATCATCCGAATCACCCACAGCATTGACTTCATGGCTTCCAATGCAGAGAGGTTGCTTTCTTGCACGAGCGCGCCTCACTTCCTTCTAAGCCTTGACGGTGAAACCTAAACCAAACTTGTCTGCTTTGAATAGGATATCGGGGAGTTGCCCCCAAGTATCACAACTTCCTTCTTCAATTGCAGCACGAGCATCTTTGACTGAAACCATCTTCGGCATGGCTTTAACAGCACTGGACTCATCAGAGGAACATTTGGCAGCAGCAACCATTGGTGGTACAACTTCAAAGGCTTGACACGGGGTCTCAATGAATTCTCCATCCATCTCTATGTACTTGAAAGAGTTAAGGTGGCTTACCATAAACTCTTCCTCTCCACAAACGGTGACGATTCTTCCCTTGACCAGATATTTGAGTTTTTGATGGAGATTGACGTTACTGCCCATGCTTTATGGATCCAAGGGCGACCCAACAAACAAGAATAGGCAGGACGGATATCCATGATGTAGAAGGTGGAATTCAAAATTTGTGAGCCCACCCTGATTGGAAGATCTACTTCTCCATGAATTGTCCTCTTTGATCCATCGAACGCCCTCACAATGATATCACTTGGTTTCAAGACTAAACCCTCACAATCCAAACGGTCTAACGTCCCCTTGGGTAACACGTTTAAAGAAGAACCAGTGTCGACTAGAACATGTGCTAGGGTGGTCCCCTTGCACTCGACAGAAACATGTAGAGCTTTATTGTGGTTCTTCCCAAGCGGTGTTAGGTCAGCATCTGAAAATCCCAAGCCATTATCAGCCGTCAAGCTTGTCAAGCAATTCTCAAACGGTTCTGTTATGGTCTCGTGAGGGACATGAGCCTTTTTCAAGAATTTGGTTAATGTCCGAGCATGGGCATCAGAACAGAGTAGCAACGACAACATAGAAATCTTAGAATGGGTTTGCCCCAACTATTCCATGATCTTGAAATTGCTCCTTTTTATTATTTTCAAGATTTCGTCCATCTCACAAGCGGAAGGTTCTCCATCAGCAATTTCCTTTACGGGTATTTCTATCACGACTGGCTCAACAACTTTCTCCTTCCTTCTTGTATCAGTACTTGGCCTAGCAGCAGTGACGCAGATAGGTGCCTTTGTAACAACTGGTGGCGAGACATTGGGTGAAAAGATTCTCCCAGATCGGGTTACCTTACTTGAGCCAGATATGTTACCAACGTTAACAACTTTTTCTTCTTCAATCCAGGCGTCTTGTTTTATCCTATGATAAAACACCTCAGCACCATAGTTCCATGGTACAGCCTTGTTTGAAGAGTAGGGAATTGGTTCGAGATTGGTGATTATTAAGGGAGAAACAGTTGGCTCATTTGAAATCCTGATAGGTCCCTTGGAGGAGATCCTAAGAGGCTTGTTTGAGATGGTGATAATGGAGATATCTTCACATTTTTTAGTCAAACTTTTGGCAAGCGGGGTCTTCTCAAATAGAATTTCATGGCTATCCATCAGGTGTTGAATGCCTTCCTTCAGCCCTTCGCATCTATTGAGTTGTTTGGCACAGCAAACACAATCTTTTACACAGCCAGGAAAAATCCCGGCTTTCAACAGGTTCTTTTTTATGATATTCAGTGGAGTAGTCAAGTCTTCAATAGAGGCAACAAAAATTGTATCTTCAACAGCATTAACACCCTTGCCATGATTTGGCATAGGTGCGGTGATTACATTCGGAGTTGGAGGAGGATCAAATTCAATATTCTTGTTATCGATCAAATCCTGAATTTTATTCTTCAAGGCCCAGCATTGGTCAGTCTCATGCCCGGGGCTACTTGAGTGGTAAGCACATTTAGAATTCGGATTATACTTTGGTGAAGAAGTATCTGGATTGGCAGGAGGATCACGCAAGGTCACTAAATTATCCTTTAGCAAGTGTTGTAAGGCTTGGGATAGTGAAATTCCTATCCTCGTAAATTGTCTTCTCGGAGTTTCAAAACGTTGATGATTAGTAGATGGTCTTTGAGTAGGAGTTAGATTGGAGATTCAGACAGCATTAACAGGTGGATGATCATTCTTCTTGGTACGAGCCCTTGCCCCGTACACAACATTGATTTACTTCTTTGCAGCAAAAGGTTTATTTACAGGATTTGAAGTGGAGGAAGATGCCATGGAAATCTTCCCACTTTTGATTTCGCTTTCAACTCTTTCACTGGTTAAGATTAGCTCGGTGAAGCCGGAAGAAGAACAGCCAACCAACAAGTTAAATAATGGACCAGATAAGGTGCCCATAAACATGTCAATATGCTCTCTATCAGTTAAAGGTGGTTGAACCCTACTGGAAAGGTCTCTCCACTTTTGTGCATATTCTTTGAATCCTTCATTCTTCCCCATTGTCATATCTTGCAATTGAACTCTTGTCGGTGCCAAGTCGGTGTTATACTAGTACTGATGGTAGAAGTCGATAGCTAAATCCTCCCAAGTATTTATGCGAGAACCATCCAACTGGCAGAACCACTCTAGTTACATTCCGGTCAAGCTTTCTTGGAAAAAGTAAACCCGGAGTTTCTTATCAGCGGTGTGCGGCTGTATCTTGCGCACATAAGATTTCAGGTGAAGTTTTGGACAAGAAACTCCATCGTACTTTACAAAGACTGGTACTTTGAATTTGTGGGGAATAACAACCACAGAGATCAAACCCAAATCATCAAAATCTAAATTGGGGACGGCTTGGATCTCAACAGCCTTCAACTTGTCTTCTAGTTGTTTGTACTTGACATCGACGGGTGGATACTGCTCGTCAAAATAATCATCATCAGATACTTGATCATTAATACAGTCAACCTGGGTACTCTTGACTTCACCAATATTATTCTCGTCTTCCTTAGATGAGCCTTCCACTACCGGGATCTGACGAACAGACTCTTTGAACCTTCTGCCCATGTTGACCAGGGCTTTCTTCTTGGATTTTTGCTTAACAGCCAGCAATGCCATCATATCTTGTTGCCCCTTGGCTAGGGCCAGTAGAGTCTCTTGGAATTGAGAGTTTTGTGCCTGAAGATCCTTCACATTTTTCTCTAGATCCATCTTGCTGAAATAAACAACAGAAAGATAAGGAAACCTGTTATGTGAAAACCTTTCATGTTATGATGCATGGAAGATGTATATGCAAATGATTTCAAGGATTTATGAAATTTAAATTTGTATAGACAAAAGAAATGAACAAACTTCAATTTTCATTAAATAGTTAAAAAATGATTACAACATGCCTCTTGGGCTTACAAAATAACTCTCTAAGATAAAAAGATTGAATGCATCATCTTCTGTGCAAGGTAGGCGTTCATACTTTGCTCTTCTTGTAGCTGCTTTGTAAGCTTCAATACTCTTTTCTCACTGACATAGAATTGAACTTCGAAAGTATCCCGTTCTTCCTTTAGCTGAATCTAACCCTTTTGCAAGTCTTTAAGAGAAGTTGGCATGTCTGGATGGAGGACAGTGTAGGGAACATCTCCTTCAACCACAGGTTCCATGATAACTGGTAAGATGGAGGGATAAGGCATCACAAGTTTCTGTGCATGAACTCGTACCCACCTAAGGTAAGACTCAAGGGGAATGGAATTCTTGTGTCCCAACGTCTTACTATCCACTTTTATTACCATCCTCCAAGCTCGTATAAACCTCTGACGGTAACCTTGATCGTTGCTCTCGTAGTCAAATACCACTCCTTGGATGAGCATCTCATGTGGGCCATCCCTTCGGGCATAACCAAATTTTCGTAAATCTAAACAAGGGTTATAAGTGATACCTCCCCTAATTCCAAGTAAAGGGACATTAGGGAATTCCCCACAACGGTAGATGATAGTAACGTTCTTCAAGAATCAAGAACACCAATGAACATCTTAATGTATGAGCGTCATCAGCCTTTGGGACCACCTCAAACCTTGCTCATTCTTCAACACAGATCGAGGGAGATGGGAAACAAACCATCTTGCCAAGAGAGGAGTGTAACACATGAGGATTCCTCTCTTCCTCATAGTGCTAGAGTGAAAATAATGTAGGATATCTCCCAACAAAGTAGGCACTGGATTGCGAGACATGAAGATTTTGACAGCATTTACATCTATGAGTTGGTCAGGGTTTGGAAATAAAACCATCCCGTAGATGAGAAGGGCCAAGATTTCTTCAAAAGCTTGTAAGTCCAAAGAGTTCCAACAATCTTGAGATTTTTCAAACAAGAACTTGGCTAAGAAACCTTTGACACCACTCCTTGTTTCCCAATTAGTTGTGATATCAGATTGTTTCAAGTGTAATGCTTGGGCAATCTCCTCAGGTTTTGGATCTATTTATGTACCGTTGAAGGGTAGTTGATTGAGAATGGGAATCTTCAAGAGTTGAGATAATTCTTCCAGAGTTGGTACAAGCTGATAATCGGGAAAAGTGAAGCAATGGTGTAGAGGATCAAAGAATTGGAAACGCACCTTCATCATATCTTCATCAGTGTTAGAGGTAACCAAGTTTAGGAGGCGACCATGTCTTTCGCTGAATGGAGAATTCTCAGGAACCCTTGATGCTAGCTCTTTGAGTTGAGGAGGAATTATTACAAGATTGACTTGGATAGTATTCCTACGGATAGAAGCCATGTCCTATAAAACATAACAAAGATAAATCTCAAAAATCCTTGAAATGGTTAACGAGAATGAGTATGATGTTATGATGTTTATGATGTCATTGTGATACGGTGGGAGAACTGACTTGAGGTTTGCGTTCGTATTCGCACTTGTGCGGTTAGCAAGAGTCGCCACCGACTTTTTACTTTATCCTAAAGGAAAGGTTAAAAAAGCACAGCAAAAACCTTTTGAGATATTTCGTGGGTTCGGGGGGTAGATTATGAAAAGGGAAGGTATTAGCACCCTTTTCATCCATGGTTATCCATGGGCTCTTAGTTACTTGGTTTTTTAGATCACTTGCCTTGTTTTTCGATTGCTTTGAAAATGGTGTGTGTGTGGGTGCTTTTTGAAAATGTTTTAGAAAAAGATGCCTTGTTTTAGGCAACTAATGTATTTGACTCGTGTTTGAGTGTTTTACAAAAGTGTGAATCTTTTCGAAAAGATGTTTTCAAATGTTTTTGAGAGTTTGTTTGAAAGTGTTGTGGATTGTGGTTTTTGAAAAGAAGGCAAGTGTTTTTTGCAAGTTTGATCTCAAGTAACTAAGAGTTTTTGTCTACCCTATTGTACTCAAAGGTTTTTGTTATGTTTTAACCCCGTTTAACAATTTTGTTCCACCATTGAAATTGATGGGCAATCTTGCGTTTAGGAAGTTTATTCGGGACGGGCACGGGTCATCGCATAGACCATGAATGCAATGATGCCAAGTGTCTTTGGCAATTTGTTTTGAAGGGACTATGATCATTCCGTTTAGGCAACTTTCGAAAGCGTCATCGAGGGACTTATGATCATTTAATTTTGTTTTGCCAAAGACATTCGACGTGCAAGCATGGCCCATTTTGGAAGGCAACATGTGGAATTACCCTAGGGGGTGCAAGTGTGATTGTGTATTGATTACATACATTTGTCTTGTATTAGGTTATCTAGCGTTTGATTTTATGTACATACAAACCCTAGGTCTAACCATGGTATAATTGAAAAGCTGTAAATTGCGGAATGTAAATCTACGCTATTACAAAATAATGTCCGGGAGTGGGGGTATAAATGTACAAGGGGATGAGACTTATAGTACCCAATAATTTACAACCAAATCGAATGTCGCAATCGAATGAATATCAAATATAAATGTAAGATAAACATGTGTATAAGGTAATGTGAATGTATTTGTGTAAGTGTACAAGTGTATATGTATTGTGTAAATGTAACTATGTATAAGTGCGAAATGTGAAATTGAGCGTATTAGGGTTTTGACCTAGATAATGTTTTTTAGATGAATCTTGATTTTTTGTATGTTTATGTACAAATGAAAAGAAGGGTTTTGATTAAGTGTTTAAGTTTTAATTACAAGAGTATTTTAGTCAAAATGTTTGTGAATTTAAATATTAGAAAAATGAATGTATTTGAATTGGTATGTACAAATGTATATGTTAATTAAAAAGTTTCAACTTAATTATGTATAAAAAAATGTGTAATATGTACAAATATGTATTTCAATTAAAAAAAGTATTTTCAATTTAATTGTGTATGAAAAAAGATAATATATACAAATATGTATTAAGAATGTTTTTTTTTAATTTTAATTTGTGTATAAAAAGTATTTTGATTAAGAAAGAGTATTTTCAATTATATAA
The DNA here is from genome assembly GCA_948472305.1 of Vicia faba. Taxonomy (NCBI): domain Eukaryota; kingdom Viridiplantae; phylum Streptophyta; class Magnoliopsida; order Fabales; family Fabaceae; genus Vicia; species Vicia faba. Next base: position 550,927,604 of record OX451736.1, on the reverse strand, counting down.
AAGCATTTGGTTATTTTTATGTACAAAACTAATTTTAATATAATATAAATGTATAAAATATCTATCTAAAAATTGTCTTAATTTTATGATAAACAAGTATTTTTAATTAAAATAAAAAAATATTAGTGTTTTATAAAATAAGGTTAGTGTTAGAAAATGAGGTTAGTGTTAAAAAATGAGGTTAGTGTTAACGCATTGTTTGTTCAATTGGGAACGAAAGCTAGGGTTCATGTGGAAACGGCGCCATGTTCACTGAGTTCTGCTCCTCTTCGTCTTCTACGCGAGCTTCTGCGCCTCGCCTCTTTGCCTGAGCCATCGGCGCCCATGCCTCCTTCTTCCCTCCATTGGCAATGTTAAGGTGTCGGAAATTAGGTAATGAATCTCAATCTAAATTTTGTTAGGGTTTATTTGCATGGTGTGATTTCATGTTCGTTCCTAATCTTCATTCTTATTACAATGGCTTGTTTGAAGCATGATGAAAGAAAAAGATGAGGGTGAATACTACCTGGAAGAGGAGGAAAGAAGGTGAGGGCGCCTGGAGGCTTTGATGTTTGAAGAGGAAAAACGCGATGCTGATGAACTTGATGTCCCTGGTATCTTCGTTCTTATTTCTTGCTGTGAAAGGTTTTATGATGATTTACACTGAAAACCTCTTATATATTTACTTCTTTATCTCTTCTTCTATGCCACTGTGTATTTGCTTGAGGGTTTAGGACATTGCTGCCTTGCCTGTGATGAAGCTTGCTTCTGAGGCTCTTTTGACGCTTTTGAATTGTTGCCTGAGTTTAAAATATGATGCCTTTTGATGAAGCTTCTGAGTTCACCTTAAATTGCTTCTTTCTTCTTCTTCTTGAGAGACTATGTTTTCTCGTATCACCCTGTGATGACCTCAAAGGTCTGAGGGTCTAAGTTGCCTACGTTGTCTTGACTATGCTTCTTGTTGTTGCCTTGCTTGCTTGCATTTTTTGATGATGAGTATGGTTGTTGGTATTGAGGTTTTGGGACAGGGAGTTTTGGCTTTGTGACTTTGCTGAACTGAGTTTGTCCTTTTTTCTTCTATCCTAACCTCTCTTCTGTATTGGCTAGTGGACCTTGGTTTGCAGTTTATGGTGGTTTAATTCTAATGGTCAGGCAGGGTATTGGTGTTTTTTGTATGATTATACTGGTACAGGTTTGGGTATGTGAGAATTATTGTTGTTTTGAGCTTTTAGCTTTTGCCAGTTCAGTAGCCTTTGAGTTTTGGGTTTGAGGATGTTGGAATTTGATGAAGGTTGAGGCTTGAGTTTGGGATATCAGGTTTGTGTCTTTTGGTGGTCAGGATTGGTTTTGGTTGTGGTGAGGTTATTGGTTTTGGTAGTCAGGATTGGTTTTGGTTGTCAGGATTGGTTTTGGTAGTCAGGATTGGTTTTGGTTGTGGTGAGGTTTGTTTTGGTTGTGGTGATTGCTGGACTTTGTGGCAAGTTGATGTAGTTTGAGAAAATGCAGGTTATCTGTTGCTTTTGACAGGTTCAGCTTTTTATCATGTTTGGTTATTTCTTCTTTTTCTTGTGCAGAGTTGTGAGTATACTTTCTCTTCTCTCTAACCTGCTATGCTGCTCCCTCTACTGAACTGATATCCTTCTGTGTTGTATATTTTGTCCTTTATCTTGTGAACTGCTATCTTGCCCTTCTGAACTGAGCTGAACTCTTTCTATTCTGAAATTCTATTCCCCTGCTGAACTGCTATGTTTCTTTGATTTTGTATATCCCTCTTGTCTTGCTGCCTGCTACTGAACTAGGCTTGGATTTGATTTGCATAATCTTTTCTCCTGTCTATTCTTACTGTCTGCTGTGCTGAACTTGTGGACTTGTAGGCTTGTATATCTTTTTCTGCTGTCTATTCTGAACTATGCCTAAATCCCTGCCTTGCTTTATCTCTCTTTACTCTCTCTCCAAAGTACAGTTTAAGATTTTTATATGTTTTTTATCCGTACTGTTCTGAAGGGGCCCTATGGGAAATGATGAGTTTATCACTTGCATAATACACTACTGCATCTCCTTTTGACAGTTTGTGTAGATTTTCTGCTTTTTGATATCTTGGCAAAAGTCTTTCCATGACAGCTTTGAGTACTTTTCCTGATTTTCTTTGAGTGGACTTTCAGTTTAGATTTGAAATACATGGTTTGAATTGGACATTGAGATTCTATGCAGTTTGCAATTTTTTAGAAACTATGCATTTTTGACATTTGCATTTCATGAGATAAAATAATCTTCCCTCTCTGTGAACCGGGAGAAATCCCGTGATTTGCAGAGAGGGCAACTGATCCCAGTCAGTGGCCCCTAATGATGAGCATTTTTATCCGTCTCTGCTAATTTTAATTCTTTCTGACTTTCTTATTTCTTTTTGCAGATGAAAGATGGAATGCCGGAGCGGAGTGAAGAATGAAGAGTATTTAGAAAATAGGATATTTTTTCATTCTATTGTAATATTTAAATTAAATGTAAATTATTGTTTGTAATAAACAACAATTTTGTACAAATAATTTAAATATCAATAAAAATTCAAATTATCTAATTAATTCTAATTTCCTTATTGTTTATTTATTTATTTAAAATTCTTAGAATTAAAACAATTGAAAAATAAATTCAATCATTTTAGTTTCAGAATAATAAATAACTAAAATAAAACAACATTGATCCAATAAACCTGTCTTATCCAACATCCAAAGCAAAGCAGCAATTAAACCAAGTAAACTGACCAACACATAAACACTGTGAATTCAAAACTGCATCTTGTATCTGACTGGCCCAATCAAAACGTACTGAACTCAAACCACCGTCTCTTTTACTGGTTAAACCAAGATAACGCGAATTTTAATCCGAATCTTGAAATAAACCGCAAAGTGCTGTGGACTTCAAATTCTTCTGAGAACATGCCCATAAAACCCTAATTCCCGATTAAATGCCAAATCACGCTCGCTTGATCAAAATTAAACCCAAAAATCAATCAAACCCTAAGCCCACTGTATGAAACAATTCAGAGCTCTGAAAATCAGTGAAAGACCCTAGTTTTGCTTGACTGTCAAGAAAAGTCCGTTTGTCCGATTCTTGAGCCAGTTTGAGAAGTCAGGAAATGTTTGAAGCTGAGATTTCTTGGGGAAGAGTGCGAGGGCAAATTTTGGGGTACAACAGTTGCCCCTGTTCAATCTTCTTTGACCTGAAGAGTTAGATTGGCAAGTTTGCCTTTCGCGACTTGAAGGTAAAAGGAGATTGAACACTAATGTGCCCAGAAAATTTGCGCTCGTCGAAGTGACGGTGGAGGTGAATGGGCTTAAAGATGCCATTTGGTGATGGGCTTAAAGATGCCATCTGGTGCGAGAGAGTTTTGTCGGGGGATGGGCTTAGAGATGCCATCTGAGAATGGGCTTACAGATGCCATTCGACGACTGCTGGTAGGAGGATGGGCTTATAGATGCCATCTGGAAATGTTGAAATGTATGTCAAAAGTGAGTGGATAAGTGTCAGAAAGGCATCCCTGCTTTTTGGAACATCTCTGAATTGGGGTCTGAACAAACAACAGATTGATGTCCGTGTCTGGAGAATCTGTAAACTATTTGAGATTGAATAAGCCATAGAGCAGCATCCGTTGTTGGGACACGTCTGTAAACTATTTTCAAAATTTTGAGAAGAGTCTGAATCAGTCGGTAGATTGACCTCCGTTGTAGGGAAGAATCCGTAAACTGTCTTCAGAAGTTTGAGAAGAGTCTGAACAAATCGGTAGATTGACATCCGTTGTAGGGAAGAATCCGTAAACTTGTTTCAGAAGTTGAGAAGTTGAAGAGGAACCGGTGTAAGGTTTCTGCTGATGCGTCTGAATGAACCTGGAATAAGTATCAAAACGTTGCCGTGTCCGGGTCACATCTGAACTATTTTGGATAAATCTCAGGAGATGATTTGTGTCTGTCGACTGATCTTACCTGAAAAGGTAGAGGGTTAGTTGTATGTAATGTTATGATGCATGATGCAATGTATGTGACATTTAATGCTTATGATATGAATGTAATGAGTGCACATGTAAGCTGATGAGCTAATCTTGCCAAGGATACATGATTCCGAGATGGCTGAAGACAAAAGCGTCTTGACTGCTGCCGGGGAAAATAAATCCTTGGCTGTCACTGGGGAAGAGAATTCCTGATGACCTCTACTGGGGAGCTCCAACTAGTAGACTCATGCCGGGAGACCAGATTGAGAATCTTTGGCTTGATGGGAGGTAACCCTGGGGACTTCACTGGGGAACTCAAAAAAATGCTTCCTTAAAGCTCTGTGGGGAGAAAGTTTGAAAGTCTGACTCCGCTGGGGATTGAAGGAACCCCGCTGGGGATAGGGAGAATTTTGGCGAGCACGATCTTCCGGGGTGGTTAGCTTTGAGAAGAATCTGAACAAGCGATAGGTTAACATCCGTTTACTTGGAGAACCCGTAAAATGTTTTCAGAAATCTTGAAGTTGAATCAGCAATAGAACAACATCCGTTGTTGGGAAGCGTCCGTAAACTGAATTCAAAGGTTACATCTGAACAAGTTGATAGATTAACATCCGTTGTTGGGATGAATCCATGAACTGTTTTCAGAAGTCTTGATAAGAATCTGAACAAGTCGGTAGATTGGCGTCCGTTGTTAGGAAGAATCCGTAAACTGTTTCAGAAGTCTTGATAAGAATCTGAACAAGTCGGTAGATTGGCGTCCGTTGTTAGGAAGAATCCGTAAACTGTTTCAGAAGTCTTGCAGGGGAACCGGTGTAGGGTTTCCTGATGATGAGCTTGTGTAAAACTGCATCGGGTTTTGAACACTTTTGACATTCGAATGCCCCAAGTGGTGATGTAGATAAAACCCTGGTTTATTACAGGTGTTGGTCTGGAATTCTTCAGACATGCCCTGGCTGGATACAGGAGTCGAATCTGGGAAGGTGATAGTTGATAGATATGCCCTGGCAGGATACAGGAGTCGAAACTTCAAACTCTTCAGACATGCCCTGGCCGGATACAGGAATCGAGTCTGGAAATGTGGTCAACAGATATGCCCTGGCTGGATACAGGAGTCGAATCTGGAAATAGTCGTCAACAGATATGCCCTGGCTGGATACAGGAATCGAATCTTCAAACTCTTCAGACATGCCCTGGCTAGATACAGGAGTCGAGTCTGGAAATGTAGTCAACAGATATGCCCTGGCTGGATACAGGAATCGAATCTGGAAATGTTGTAGTTGATTTGTTGAACACTTTTGACATTCGAATGCCCCAAGTGGTTGTGAAGGAGTCTTGAATCGGATTATTCTGCATATTGAGAGATTTCTTGAAATCTTGACTGGACTGCCCCAGGTTAACTGAACTTTGAAAGATCTGTTGGACCTTGACTGGACTGCCCCAGGTTAACTGAATTGTGACATGTCCTGCCCCTTGTTGATAGGAGATTTGACGGAAGTGTTATCCTCTTGAAGTGATTTTGACTTACTGAGAGAGTTTTCGTTCCTCCGAACATTCGCTGTATGAATTTCTTCGCTGTCAAACAAAAGGGTCAAATGCAGACAGTGATATTCGAATAATGCAAAGTTTATGTTTGTCTCGAAGTTTTGAAAAATGCGTTTTTAGCAGAAAACTTTTCATAAGACAAGTTAACACAAGATTTAGAGCAAAGCCCTACAGGAGTCAGGATACCTTTTGTAACAGTATGCTTTCGAACTAACCCATGCTTCAATTAGGACTTTTGAAGGATTGTAACATGGCCTGGTTCACGGTTTAAGAAACAAAGGATATAGGCTCAAAGTATATTTGTACCCACCCGCTCTTCGTGATGTTCTTCAACCTAAGCTCAGTTAACTGTGCGTCGCACTCTGTTTTGAGTTTGGAACGACTTTTGGGCGATGGTTCACCGGTTTGAATTTTGGGAGACAGTCATTATCTCTGTTTTCTTTTCCAACATTTTTCATGTTGTTGAGGATTTTGTAATGACCTCACTATTTTGATTTTGATTTGTTATCCCTAACTTCTGCCTGACTGTTACCGTTTTCGGGATTACTGTCAGCGGGATGCCCCAGCTTTCTTAAGCCTCCTTCATAGGTTTTGGCTTGGTGGGCTTTTCTCTTTTGAGAGATTGACTGTCTATGTGATAGGGAACCACCCTTGTCTTTTGATTCCGCAGGAATGCTTTCTTTTTCGACGTCGTTCGTTGTATTACGAACTGAGAGTTTGCGACTTCAATGCGCGTTCTCTCTTGAATTAACTGAGATACTACCCTGCCCCAGGTTTACATCAAAGGTTTTGATTGTTTAGAACAGGAAACTCCTACTTCTTTGGCTCGAAGGGGTTGACTAGGGATTAACTTCCTTATAACTCCAGTGTTTGGGAATTGAAAGAAATGCCTGTACATCATCAGCAAGGTCTGTTCAAAAGCATACTGTATAAGATCACGGTATTGTTTCGTCATCCTCCCTCTAAAGGCTTGCAGCTTCTTATCAAGAGTCAAATATCATAAAGAAAAGCATAAGAGTAGTGAAACGAATGGATGAATTCAAGATAAACATATGCAATGCATTAATGAAAACAGAGTTTAACATCAACAGATAATTGTCTGACAGCAAAAGAAATTACAACTTTGAAAATTCAAAAAGAAGCAAAAGTCTTTCAGTTTCGAGCCTCGTCACTTCAAGCGGAGAACCCTTTAACGGAAGATCTTCATCTCGCTGTCTGGCATGAACCTCAGCACTCCAATGTCAATCAGATCTTGAATCTTGTTCTTCAAGGCCCAACAGCTATCGGTGTCATGTCCTGGGCTATAGGAATGGTAAACACAAAATGCATCGGGATGATAGTCAGGGGCGGAGGTATTTGGGTTCCGGACAGGATCCCTCAAAGTAGTCAGATTAACCTCCAACAAGCGCTCCAGAATTAGAGATGACGGTATGTCAGTCTCTGTGAACTGCCTTCCCGACGTTTCTTGTCTACGCCGATTGCCCCGCTGACGCCGGCGAGGTTGTTGATGAGGTTGTGACCCTGAAGCTAGCAGAGGAGCTTTCCCCTTGTCTTCTTGAGTGGGTGGAGGTTGAGCGGTGACTTGCTCTTCAACCTCAGATGTTTGCCCCAGTTGGTTGTTTGGAAGCAGTTGGCGGACCAGAACTCCGAGTTCCTCTTGTCTTTGAGATAGGTCTTGGATGAGAGCCATCTGGCCCACCAAATATCCCATCATTTGGGTCCTCAGTGTTGTCAAATCAAACTGCAGCTCCGCAATCTGATCACTCCTGGCATTGTTGGAATTCCCCAAGCCGTTGGCGAGGAGAGCTTTCATCTCTTCTTGCCCCAGAGACAAGTTCATGAACATCTCTTGTAGCTGAGCAGTCTGGTCTTGGATGTCTTTGACAGACCGTTCTAGAGCCATCTCTTGCTGAAATAAAAAGCAGGAGAGTAAGGAAACCTGAAAAAGGAAAGGTCGTCAAAATGCAATGCATGATATGTGGATGCATGTTTTCAAGGATCTCTTGGGGTAAACACAAGAGAAATGTTAGAGGTTGAGCCCTGCTCTTGGATCGGAGATCTCTGTACCGGTGGACGTCTTTCCACGAGAATCAAGCTCACCATGTCGAGTGGGTCATAGCCACTGATTCAAGTTGTTGTACTTGATCTTTTGGTTGGAGAACTTTGTATCAGTGGATGTCTTTCCACGAGAATCAAGCTCACCATGTCGAGTGGGTCATAGCTACTGATTCAAGTTGTTGCACTTGGACTTTGATTGGACTGGTTAGAGGAGAAACCTCTTGCCCCTTGATAGATGTCTGGTTCAACGTAATCCTGCATCAACAGAACCCTCGAGATCCTTGAAATGGTTATTGAAAATGCTAAAATGCTATGGTATGATGTTATGATGTTATGTACATGTATGCACAAGTAAGTAAGTGTATATACAGGCAAACTATATTCACACAAAGCACACCAGGCCTTAGGTTTAGGCTTGCATGAGGTTCAAGTACTACCCTCTTTCAGTTTGTTGGTTAAAACCTGTCCTATCAAAAGTAACCGGGTTCTAGAGGATCTCATATCATTGGCTACCCTCAATCGGTCATAACTCCAGCATCGCAACCTTTTCTCGCGGCCGGAACCATCTCGAGAGTTTAGCCTCAATGAGTGTAGCATACTGCTACTGTTCTAATGGCCAAGTGGGTCAATTAGGGTTCTAAGGTCGGTTGATGCTTAATGACTCCTTGGAAGACCCATATTCTCCCCGTCTGAACACGAGGGATATCGGTCCAGACCAAGACGCCACACCAACGTAGCCACTGCTTCACCCATGTCGGTATACGCCGGACAGGTCCCTCACAGATTATGCTACCTAAAAAGGGTTTCCCCAGATCCGGGTTAGGATCTATAGAACTCCGATACAAAGCCCATAAATGTAAAGCAAACAAAGCAATCAATTGAAAGTAAAGGTGATCTAAACCCTAAGGTAACCCCACTTTTAAATTATCCCCAGCAGAGTCGCCAGTTCTGTGATACGGTGGGAGAACTGACTTGAGGTTTGCGTTCGTATTCGCACTTGTGCGGTTAGCAAGAGTCGCCACCGACTTTTTACTTTATCCTAAAGGAAAGGTTAAAAAAGCACAGCAAAAACCTTTTGAGATATTTCGTGGGTTCGGGGGGTAGATTATGAAAAGGGAAGGTATTAGCACCCTTTTCATCCATGGTTATCCATGGGCTCTTAGTTACTTGGTTTTTTAGATCACTTGCCTTGTTTTTCGATTGCTTTGAAAATGGTGTGTGTGTGGGTGCTTTTTGAAAATGTTTTAGAAAAAGATGCCTTGTTTTAGGCAACTAATGTATTTGACTCGTGTTTGAGTGTTTTACAAAAGTGTGAATCTTTTCGAAAAGATGTTTTCAAATGTTTTTGAGAGTTTGTTTGAAAGTGTTGTGGATTGTGGTTTTTGAAAAGAAGGCAAGTGTTTTTTGCAAGTTTGATCTCAAGTAACTAAGAGTTTTTGTCTACCCTATTGTACTCAAAGGTTTTTGTTATGTTTTAACCCCGTTTAACAATTTTGTTCCACCATTGAAATTGATGGGCAATCTTGCGTTTAGGAAGTTTATTCGGGACGGGCACGGGTCATCGCATAGACCATGAATGCAATGATGCCAAGTGTCTTTGGCAATTTGTTTTGAAGGGACTATGATCATTCCGTTTAGGCAACTTTCGAAAGCGTCATCGAGGGACTTATGATCATTTAATTTTGTTTTGCCAAAGACATTCGACGTGCAAGCATGGCCCATTTTGGAAGGCAACATGTGGAATTACCCTAGGGGGTGCAAGTGTGATTGTGTATTGATTACATACATTTGTCTTGTATTAGGTTATCTAGCGTTTGATTTTATGTACATACAAACCCTAGGTCTAACCATGGTATAATTGAAAAGCTGTAAATTGCGGAATGTAAATCTACGCTATTACAAAATAATGTCTGGGAGTGGGGGTATAAATGTACAAGGGGATGAGACTTATAGTACCCAATAATTTACAACCAAATCGAATGTCGCAATCGAATGAATATCAAATATAAATGTAAGATAAACATGTGTATAAGGTAATGTGAATGTATTTGTGTAAGTGTACAAGTGTATATGTATTGTGTAAATGTAACTATGTATAAGTCCGAAATGTGAAATTGAGCGTATTAGGGTTTTGACCTAGATAATGTTTTTTAGATGAATCTTGATTTTTTGTATGTTTATGTACAAATGAAAAGAAGGGTTTTGATTAAGTGTTTAAGTTTTAATTACAAGAGTATTTTAGTCAAAATGTTTGTGAATTTAAATATTAGAAAAATGAATGTATTTGAATTGGTATGTACAAATGTATATGTTAATTAAAAAGTTTCAACTTAATTATGTATAAAAAAATGTGTAATATGTACAAATATGTATTTCAATTAAAAAAAGTATTTTCAATTTAATTGTGTATGAAAAAAGATAATATATACAAATATGTATTAAGAATGTTTTTTTTTAATTTTAATTTGTGTATAAAAAGTATTTTGATTAAGAAAGAGTATTTTCAATTATATAAAAGCATTTGGTTATTTTTATGTACAAAACTAATTTTAATATAATATAAATGTATAAAATATCTATCTAAAAATTGTCTTAATTTTATGATAAACAAGTATTTTTAATTAAAATAAAAAAATATTAGTGTTTTATAAAATAAGGTTAGTGTTAGAAAATGAGGTTAGTGTTAAAAAATGAGGTTAGTGTTAACGCATTGTTTGTTCAATTGGGAACGAAAGCTAGGGTTCATGTGGAAACGGCGCCATGTTCACTGAGTTCTGCTCCTCTTCGTCTTCTACGCGAGCTTCTGCGCCTCGCCTCTTTGCCTGAGCCATCGGCACCCATGCCTCCTTCTTCCCTCCATTGGCAATGTTAAGGTGTCGGAAATTAGGTAATGAATCTCAATCTAAATTTTGTTAGGGTTTATTTGCATGGTGTGATTTCATGTTCGTTCCTAATCTTCATTCTTATTACAATGGCTTGTTTGAAGCATGATGAAAGAAAAAGATGAGGGTGAATACTACCTGGAAGAGGAGGAAAGAAGGTGAGGGCGCCTGGAGGCTTTGATGTTTGAAGAGGAAAAACGCGATGCTGATGAACTTGATGTCCCTGGTATATTCGTTCTTATTTCTTGCTGTGAAAGGTTTTATGATGATTTACACTGAAAACCTCTTATATATTTACTTCTTTATCTCTTCTTCTGTGCCACTGTGTATTTGCTTGAGGGTTTAGGACATTGCTGCCTTGCCTGTGATGAAGCTTGCTTCTGAGGCTCTTTTGACGCTTTTGAATTGTTGCCTGAGTTTAAAATATGATGCCTTTTGATGAAGCTTCTGAGTTCACCTTAAATTGCTTCTTTCTTCTTCTTCTTGAGAGACTATGTTTTCTCGTATCACCCTGTGATGACCTCAAAGGTCTGAGGGTCTAAGTTGCCTACGTTGTCTTGACTATGCTTCTTGTTGTTGCCTTGCTTGCTTGCATTTTTTGATGATGAGTATGGTTGTTGGTATTGAGGTTTTGGGACAGGGAGTTTTGGCTTTGTGACTTTGCTGAACTGAGTTTGTCCTTTTTTCTTCTATCCTAACCTCTCTTCTGTATTGGCTAGTGGACCTTGGTTTGCAGTTTATGGTGGTTTAATTCTAATGGTCAGGCAGGGTATTGGTGTTTTTTGTATGATTATACTGGTACAGGTTTGGGTATGTGAGAATTATTGTTGTTTTGAGCTTTTAGCTTTTGCCAGTTCAGTAGCCTTTGAGTTTTGGGTTTGAGGATGTTGGAATTTGATGAAGGTTGAGGCTTGAGTTTGGGATATCAGGTTTGTGTCTTTTGGTGGTCAGGATTGGTTTTGGTTGTGGTGAGGTTATTGGTTTTGGTAGTCAGGATTGGTTTTGGTTGTCAGGATTGGTTTTGGTAGTCAGGATTGGTTTTGGTTGTGGTGAGGTTTGTTTTGGTTGTGGTGATTGCTGGACTTTGTGGCAAGTTGATGTAGTTTGAGAAAATGCAGGTTATCTGTTGCTTTTGACAGGTTCAGCTTTTTATCATGTTTGGTTATTTCTTCTTTTTCTTGTGCAGAGTTGTGAGTATACTTTCTCTTCTCTCTAACCTGCTATGCTGCTCCCTCTACTGAACTGATATCCTTCTGTGTTGTATATTTTGTCCTTTATCTTGTGAACTGCTATCTTGCCCTTCTGAACTGAGCTGAACTCTTTCTATTCTGAAATTCTATTCCCCTGCTGAACTGCTATGTTTCTTTGATTTTGTATATCCCTCTTGTCTTGCTGCCTGCTACTGAACTAGGCTTGGATTTGATTTGCATAATCTTTTCTCCTGTCTATTCTTACTGTCTGCTGTGCTGAACTTGTGGACTTGTAGGCTTGTATATCTTTTTCTGCTGTCTATTCTGAACTATGCCTAAATCCCTGCCTTGCTTTATCTCTCTTTACTCTCTCTCCAAAGTACAGTTTAAGATTTTTATATGTTTTTTATCTGTACTGTTCTGAAGGGGCCCTATGGGAAATGATGAGTTTATCACTTGCATAATACACTACTGCATCTCCTTTTGACAGTTTGTGTAGATTTTCTGCTTTTTGATATCTTGGCAAAAGTCTTTCCATGACAGCTTTGAGTACTTTTCCTGATTTTCTTTGAGTGGACTTTCAGTTTAGATTTGAAATACATGGTTTGAATTGGACATTGAGATTCTATGCAGTTTGCAATTTTTTAGAAACTATGCATTTTTGACATTTGCATTTCATGAGATAAAATAATCTTCCCTCTCTGTGAACCGGGAGAAATCCCGTGATTTGCAGAGAGGGCAACTGATCCCAGTCAGTGGCCCCTAATGATGAGCATTTTTATCCGTCTCTGCTAATTTTAATTCTTTCTGACTTTCTTATTTCTTTTTGCAGATGAAAGATGGAATGCCGGAGCGGAGTGAAGAATGAAGAGTATTTAGAAAATAGGATATTTTTTCATTCTATTGTAATATTTAAATTAAATGTAAATTATTGTTTGTAATAAACAACAATTTTGTACAAATAATTTAAATATCAATAAAAATTCAAATTATCTAATTAATTCTAATTTCCTTATTGTTTATTTATTTATTTAAAATTCTTAGAATTAAAACAATTGAAAAATAAATTCAATCATTTTAGTTTCAGAATAATAAATAACTAAAATAAAACAACATTGATCCAATAAACCTGTCTTATCCAACATCCAAAGCAAAGCAGCAATTAAACCAAGTAAACTGACCAACACATAAACACTGTGAATTCAAAACTGCATCTTGTATCTGACTGGCCCAATCAAAACGTACTGAACTCAAACCACCGTCTCTTTTACTGGTTAAACCAAGATAACGCGAATTTTAATCCGAATCTTGAAATAAACCGCAAAGTGCTGTGGACTTCAAATTCTTCTGAGAACATGCCCATAAAACCCTAATTCCCGATTAAATGCCAAATCACGCTCGCTTGATCAAAATTAAACCCAAAAATCAATCAAACCCTAAGCCCACTGTATGAAACAATTCAGAGCTCTGAAAATCAGTGAAAGACCCTAGTTTTGCTTGACTGTCAAGAAAAGTCCGTTTGTCCGATTCTTGAGCCAGTTTGAGAAGTCAGGAAATGTTTGAAGCTGAGATTTCTTGGGGAAGAGTGCGAGGGCAAATTTTGGGGTACAACAGTCATGTACAAGTAAGTATATACAAACAAGGCAAACAAGTCCTTAGGTTTAGGCTTGCATGGAGTCTCATAGGTAAGTATCCTCTTGAAGTTTAGTTGGCTCAAACCTGTCCTAGAAATAGTAACCGGGTTCTAAGGGATCTCAATATCATTGATCTGTCTTCTCGGGCATTGTTTCAGCGCAAGCCTCTTTCACAGCGACTGAAATATCCCGAGAAGTCAGACCTTAATGAGTATAGTATCGAGTATCAACCAACTTTGGACTGCACCAAAGCCGGTTATCTCACTACGTCCTAATGGCCAAGTTGGTCAAGTAAAGGTCCTAAAGTCGGTTAGTGCTTCATGACACCACACAGCGGCCCCGTATTCTCCTTGACTACTCAAGGGCTACCGGTACCCACAAATGTGTCACACTAACTTAGTTATTGCTTAGAACATGTCGACATACCCTGCACAATTTCCACAATGTATTGCTACTTACCTATAAGGTATCCTAAATTCGGGTAGAGGATTTAAACAAGCCATAACAAGGAACCAAAATGTAAAGCAATCAAGTCAAACAATGAAAGCAAATAAAGGTGATCTAGCCCTAAGGTAACCCCACTTTTCCTCATCCCCAGTAGAGTCGCCAGTTCTGTGATACGGTGGGAGAACTGACTTGGGTGTTTTGTGTTTTATCGCAAATGTTGCGGTTAGTAAGAGTCGCCACTGACTTTTCTTTTATCTAAAAGGAAAGGCTGAAAAGAATAGGAAAGACCTTTCATATTATTTCTTGAGTTCGGGGGGTAGATTATGTAAAGGGAAGGTATTAGCATCCTTTTGATCCATAGTTATCTATGGGCTCTTAGTTGCTTTCTAGATCACTTGCTTTTATTTGAAAATGTGCTTTGTGTGGTTTTTGAAAGTATTTTGAAAAGGCACCTTCATTTAGGAAAACTTTGTAATAGTTCTCGTTTGTAAGAACGTATACAAAGTGTTGAGCTTTTGAAAATGTTTCAAGTTTGGAAAATGTTTTGAAAATGTTTTTGAAAGTGTTGGTGCTTGTTTTGAAAATAAGCAAGGATGTTTGATTTGAAAATGAGCAAGTAACTAGGAACAATTTACCTACTCAAAAGTCTTAGTTCATTTCTTCCTTCCTTCGATGTTGCTATCTTACCATTGATTGGTAAGAAGCCCTATCTTTGGATGTAACAGGACGGGCGTGGGTCATCATATAGCCATGATAGCAATGTTGTAAGATGTCTTAGCATTTCTCTTTGAGGGACTAAGATCATTTTGAAAGGCAACATTGATAGCGTCATCGAGGGACTATGATCTTGTATTTTGGATTTGTTTTGCTAAGACATCCCACATGCATAACATGGCCATTTTTGTAAGGCAACAAAGTGGAATTACTCTAAGGGTGCAAGTGTGCAAGTGTGTTTGATTTTCATGCATTGTTTATCTTGAATTAGAGTTTGCTACTTGTTGGTTTTAGTCTTACCATACAAACCCTAATTACTAGCATTTATATAAAGCGATAAATTGCAGAAAGTAAAATTACTAAGCTATTACATCATTAGGGGAGGGGGTATACAAATTTACAAATGGGGATTTTGCAAGAAAATTAAACCTAATTATCTATTACAACCATATCGAATATTGTACAAGAATTAAAAATAAAATGCAAGAAGATAAATGGAAAAAGAAATGATTTTTGTTTGGTTTTTTATGAAAGGGTTTGGTTTTGACCTAATTAAGAAAATGATTAGTTAAAAATAAACAAGATTAAATTTAAACTAATTAAGAAAGAAATTAAGTTAAAAATGATTTTTAGGGTTTTTATGAAGAAAAAAAAAGGTTTTAAGTTAATAAAAATATAATGAAAATTAATTAATTAAAAGAAACCTAAATTCTAAGATAATTTTAATTTAAAAGGAAATAAAATAATAATTAAACCTAAATCTAAAAATTAATTATTTAAAAAAAGAAATTAATTTGTTTAAGAAAATGTTTTTAGTCTTTTGTATTTATAGAGAAAATAAACTAAATAAGTGTAAAAAGAAATAAAATATTTTTTTGGATTTTTTATTAATAAAAATAATAATAATAATAATAATAATAATAATAATAATAATAATAATAATAATAATAATAATAATAATAATAATAATAATAATAGTAATATATAATAAGAGAAAACTGAAAATAAAAATGAAATAAGAAAAAGAAAATAAATAAAAATGAAAATATAAAAAAGATTTGGCCAGCATGCAAAAGTAAATAGGGGGTAAGAGAAAGCAAAAAAAAAAGGAAGGCCCAACAATAAGGGCCCAGCGCCTGCAGCTTGTGACAAAAAGAGAGAAAAAATATGAAAAATGAAAAAATGTAGTGCTGGGTGTTGAACCCGTGACCTCCAATACACAGACGCACTACCTTTGCCACTGGGGTGGCTATACATACGTTAACATTATGAAATAATCAACATATAACACAAATCAAGTCCTGAATGTAACTTCATCTTCAACCTCCAGCCTGAACATCTGTAACTTCACCGTTTCTCAATAAAAATGAAATGTGCAAACATGAAAGTTGCTCCATTTTTTCATACGAATCCAACCAAATAAATATCATAAGCTATAAATCAAAGATGACTGGGAATTTCTAAAAGTACCAAATTTTGACCTAATTATTTTCAGAGGTTCAATCCTAAAATTCTCCTAGCTCAATCAAAATAAATGAAATCTATGGACATGTACAGTTTCAGGGCAATGGTGTCTACATTTTATCTTCACAAATGCAAGCCTAACAATGCCTAAATTAGAAGATAGAAGTTCAAAAAATATACCTCAAAACTGGAAATCGTGAAATGAGTTTGAGCTTCTTTCAAGGAGTTGTGATGATCAGGTTAGCGTCCTCAAGTTCCCAGGAAGCTAATGCAATGATTAGCTTGAGCAATGGAAGGCTGGAATGGCTTGGAGAAGTCAATGTGCAATGCTCTGTTTTTAGTTATGGAGTTTTATGCAAATGGTGTTACAGTCGTGTAACAGGGACAGGGACAGGTTGTATTTGATGTATAGAAGCTTTAGGAACTAAAAGGCCAAAGAACGCATGAGAGAAATATAAGATACAAGTTCAAGGTCAAAACCTGCACAAAAATGGAGTTTGTGTGCAATTTTTGGCTAGAGGGAATTTGAGAGAGTTACAGGCTTGCAAAAATCGTGTTTTAAGTTGCATAATAGTGTCTCAATGTATAGGAAAAAGTTTTGAGAGCTTGGGGTGATCAGAAGTACAAGTTCACATGTTATGGCTTTTTGGCTTGTTTTTGAAGCAAGCTTGACAAGAATTGTTCCAACGCAAGGTACAATGCTATCTAAAGTGGTTAGGCACTTTAAACATGCTTATATGATTTTGTAGAGGATGCTTGTGCAGAAATAACAAATGCAAAGCTCAAGACAAGTTGACTTTGTGATTAAATCCACTTTACTAGAATGGCAATGTTACTTTATGCCATTAATGGAAATGCAACTTGGATAATGGCTTAATTGCTTGGACAATGTCCCTATCAGTTGTGCAAAACATTAATTATGGAGTGACAAACAAGTTTGAGGCATGCAAAGAAAATATTATGCAGCCTAGCATGGATTTGGTTCATGTGTTCATCAAGAAATGGCTTGTAATTAAAGTTTGAAAACCTTAACTTCTTGCCTTCGATTCTCCTTGATCAAGTATGATCTCAATGAGTTATTGGACATTTTGGAAATATTTTAACATCCTCTACAATCTCTATGTTGTATATTTTAGAATATTAATCTTGGAACTATGTGAAAAATTGCCATGAACTTAGGTCAAAATCCTGCCTAAACTAGGGCAAAATTTCTCTAAGTTTCCAAGTTTCTTGAACATGTCTTCACAAAATCATAACTTGAATTAAATGCATTTCTAGAAGAAGTTGTGTTATACAATGTTTCATATCTCATTGAGATCTATAACTTTTATGTTGGAAGTTTCTTTTGAATCATCTTGCATCATGGTGAAAATTTGGCTCAAAGTTATGAAAAAATAT
This sequence comes from Vicia faba, assembly GCA_948472305.1. Lineage (NCBI taxonomy): Eukaryota > Viridiplantae > Streptophyta > Magnoliopsida > Fabales > Fabaceae > Vicia > Vicia faba. The sequence goes on along the minus strand of OX451736.1, from coordinate 550,910,314 downwards.
GAATTTTCCAACACTTAGAAAAATTTCTAAGTTTAGAAATTTTGACTTTTCAAAATGAAATCATGACTTTTTGATTTCTTGATGATTAAGTTTCATAGTTTAACATGTCTTGATGAATTTTGATCTTTGATACTTGATTTTTACCAAAAAGTCAAAGTTTGACTTTTTAGTGTACAAATGACTTTTCATCAGTTGACTTTTCATTAGTTAACTGAAAATCAACTATCAATCAATTGATCTTGAGAGATGTTTTGAGCCATGCCATTAGGTCAAAATGAAGCATTTGAAATTTTGAGATCATTCCTTGAACCATCAAGTCATTGGTTAGGTCAAAAATCAAAAATTGCACCTTCTCAGTCAAAATCCTAATTTTGACCATTTTGCCCTTTTGATGATCTGATCAAATTTCTTGAGGAATTGTGATCTAAACTTGATAAAATGATATATATGAGTTTGTGATATTTATATGGATAAAAAATTATGAAGTTTGACTGTAAATTGACCACAGTTGACTTTTTCCCCAATATAGCTGATTTTAGGTCAACTGATCAATTGACTGGGCAAAAATGTGATCCAAGACTTGAAACTTGACATGAGAAATCTTGAGAGTCCAAAATGATCCATGAAAGTCATATGAGGCATTAAAAGTCCATTTGTCCTTGTGCAAACTCAAACCATAATTTTCAGTCATCAGTGCTAGAGGAGGTGTCTTGGGTTGATCAAACCTTGTGCAGTCTTGAACCAAAGGAGATCTTGTGAGATATTACTTGAGAAATGAGAGGGAAAATTTTGGGGTACAACAGATAGCATACATAACATCTCCTTTAAGTAATGGCTCCATGATGATAGGCAAAATGACATGGTATGGCATACCGAGTCTTTGAGCACGAGTTCATACCCACTTAAGATAAGGCTCCAAAGAAATGGAGTTCTTACGCCCCAATGTCTTTCTATCCACTTTTTTTACCATTCTCCAAGCTCGTATGAACCTTTGACAGTAGCCTTGGTCGTCGTCCTCATAGTCGAATACCAAACCTTGGATGAGTGCATCGTGAGGACCGTCTCTTCGCGCATACCTAAATTGTTGTAATACGAGTGAAGGGTTATAGGTGATACCTCCCCTAATTCCTAAGAATGGGACATTAGGTAATTCCCCATAACAGTCAATGATAGTAGTATCCTCCAAGGATCGAGAACACCAATAAATGTTAGAGTGTGTGAGGGACATCATCCTTTGAGACCATGTCAATCCTTGCTCGTTCTTCAATGTTGGTCGAGGTAGGTGCGAAGTAAACCACTTGGTGAGTAGGGGAATGCAACACAAGAGAGTACCTATTTTATTCATGGTGCGAGTGTGGAAACAATGTAAAATGTCTCCAAGCAAAGTAGGTATAGGATTACGAGAGAGGAAGACCTTGATGGTATTCACATCTATGAATTGGTCCGGATTGGGAAATAGAACCAAACCAAAGATTAGAAGGGCCAAGACATCTTCAAAAGCTTGAAAATCCATATCCTCCCAGAATGAACGAGCCTTCTCCAACAGAAACTTGGCTAGGAAACCCTTAACTTCGCTTCTTCTCTCCCAATTTGCTACAATGTTGACTCTCTTCAGATGCAGAGCTTTGGCAATGACTTAAGGCTTTGGAGTCTCCTCTAAATCGGTGAATGGTATTGGATCAAACATGGTAACTCCTAATAGTTGAGAGAATTCTTCTAATGTAGGCACCAACTGATAGTCAGGAAAGGTGAAGCAATGATGCATGGGATCAAAGAATTGGAAGAGCACACAAATCATTTCTTCTTGGAAATTAGAGGTAGCCAAGCTGAGAAGTTGACCATATTTCTTGGTTAAGGGAGAATCTCCAGGCACCCTTAATTATAATTCTTTGAGTTAAGGGTGTGCTTTCACGAAGCTGATTCGGATGTATTCCTTCAGATGGGAGTCATGGCCTACAAAACAAAACAAAGATAAATTCCTAAATCCTTTAAATGGTTAGTGAGAATGCTTATGATGTTATGATGTTTATGATGTTATGTACAGGTATGCAAAGCAACCAAGTTATTATGTACAAATGATCATACACACACAAAGAAGACAAGTCCTTAGGTATAGGCTTGTATGGAGTTTGTAGGTAAGTACCCTCTTGAAGTTTAGTTGGCTCAACCTGTCCTAGAAAGCAACCGAGTTATAGGGGATCTCAATATCACTTACCTTTCTTTTAGGCATTGTCTCAGCATAATCAATATTTTCTTGTAGCCGAGATATCCCAAAAGTCCGATCTCAATGAGTGTAGTATCGAGTATCAACCAATTCAGCTTTCTGCCCAAACCGGCTATCTCACTACTTCCTAATGGCCAAGTTATTCAATTAAGGTTCTAAGGTCAGTTAGTGCTTCATGACGCTGCTCAGCAACCCCGTATTCTCCTTGATTAAACACAAGGGATAATGGTACCAACAAATGCATCACACTAACATAGTCATTGCTTCAACCGTATCGGTCTACGCTGTACAATTTCCATAATCTATTGCTGCGTACCTAAAAGCTGCCCCAGATGTGGGTAGAGGATAAAAACAAGCCCAAACAAGAAACCATGATGTAAAGCAAGCAAGTCAAACAATGAAAAGCAAGTAAAGGTGATCTAGCCCTAAGGTAACCCCACTTTTAAGAAAATCCCCAGAAGAGTCGCCGGTTTTGTAATATGGTGGGAGAACTGACTTGGGTGTTTTGCGTTTGATTGTAATTATTGCCGATAGCAAGAGTCGCCACCGACTTTTCTTTTATCCAATAAGGAAAGGCTGAAAAGAACAGGAAAGACCTTTCGAGATTATTTTTTGATTATGGGGGGTAGGTTATGAAAAGGGAAGGTATTAACACCCTTTTCATCCGTAGTTATCTATGGGCTCTTATTTTCTTGCTAGATCACTTTCTTTTGTTTGAAAATGTGCTTGTGGTATGGGTTTTGAAAGTATTTTGAAAACGTCTTTGTAATGATTCTCGTTTCTATAAGAACGCGTGCAAAGTGTTGGTTTTAAAAATACTTCAAAGAGGTGTTTGTGGAATTTGTTTTTGAAAGTGATTTTGAAAAGTGTCTTTGTAATTATTCTCGTCTCTATAAGAATGCGTACAAAGAGAATTGTCTTTTGAAAATGTTTCAATATGAAAGTGTTGGTGTAAAAATGTTTTTATTGTGAGAAAGCGAGCAACTATGAGCGTCCTACCTACTCAAAAGGTCTAATGTTCTTTTCCTCCTCCTTTAGATATTTCTATCTTACCATTGATTGATAAGAAGCCCCATTGTTGGATGTGAAGGGACGGGCGCGGGATGTTTGTATAGTCATAGAAGGCAACCTATGGAACATTTTAGCAATGTCGTTTAGGGACTAGATCGTTTATTGAAGGCAACATTGAGGGTCATCAGGGGACTATGATCTTTTATCGAGGGTCTTTGCCAAAACGCCCATATTCGAGGGACATGACTATTTTTCCGATGCAACAAGTGAGATTACCCTAGAGGTGCATGTGTGCATAGTGTGTTTGATTGCATGCATTTTGTCTTCGATTTTTAGGTTGTCTACTTGTTGGTTTTATCTTGCCATACATCCTAATTACTAACATTTGTATAAAAGCAATGCAGAAAATAAATCCTACACTATTACAACCATATTGAATAGCAATAAAATGTAAAGACAAAACAAAATAAAGAAAGGAAAAATGAGTGCTTCGATTTGGGCAGCAGAACCCTTCGATTCTACTTCTCTAGCTCCCTTCGATTTGGGCTTATCATGAAGCATGAGATGCAGCCTTTGATTCTGCCTTTTTGCTTCCTTCGATTGCAGGAAAGTTAGGGTGAGCAAGTAAGCTTCGACCATGCCCTTTGTCCTTCTTTTAATTGAAGCCTTGGAGTCAATATGGACATCCTTCTGGATGCTTCTTTTGATTGAGGCCTGGCAGTCAGTGTGGACAACTTTCGTTTCTCCCTTTTTGCTCCTTCGAATGGCCTGGAAGTCAGTGTGTGGTGAAGCCTAAAGCCACACTCTTTGTTCTGCTTGCAACTATGAAGCAGCCAGGGGGAAGCCTAAAGCTTCGATTCATACTTCCTTCCTCATGTTTTCTTTTATTTGGGGTTTAAATAGCAACATGTCCTGAAGCCATCCTAGTATTGTATCATGGCCAGGTTAGTTCTTAAAATCATTTGATAAGCCAAGAAACAAAACCAAAAGGGTTAGCAATGAAAACAAACTAAAAGGGTGGAAACGAAAAGGAAACAAATGTTATGTACATGCTTCAAATGAAGAGCTTAAGGTCAGAGTGACTTACCTTGCTTGAAGCTGGAACGTGTGTTTGACCTTGAGTGATTGGACTAGATACCCTAGGGATGGCAAAAAAATATGTATTCGCGGATAAAATCCGTTACGGATATGAGATGGATAACTTAATGGATATGCGTAGATAAAATAAATAGATATTTAGATACTCATTATTTAATGGATATGGATACGAATTTAATAATATCCATACCCGCGGATATCCGTATCCGTTAATTAATTATAAAAATTATTTAAATATTTATATATTTTACGAAGTCTTATCATCTTCCAAAAGAATTTGGTCTTTTTTTTTACGTTTTCTTTAAAAAAAATTATATTCCATAATATATTATAAACCTTACTTTTCCATTTCATAATTAATTTATTTTATATGATCATTTCTCTTGCCTTCTCAAATTCCACTTCAGTGTTATCAATGCACCTTCCACCACAAAAATAAGGATCCATCTTATCTTCCTTGTTTTACCAGCTCCGTACTGGCTCTGTCGCAACTCATATCACAATCAATCATCTCATCTCACACAGGCAAGTAGTATTTGTATCTTTTATCTATACTTCTTTTTCTCATTTCCATTTCTATATGTTTAATAACTATTTTCAATTTATATTAAATTAAATTACTTGTGAATTAATAGTATGGATTTCAATGTTCTTTCATCATAAAGTTTTTTTTTTTTGAAATTGTTTATGAAAAATAATAATGAACAAGAGATGACATATAGCTCATTTTGAAGTTAACAGTGGTGTTTTTTTATTTGTATGAACACTCACACTCTTTCAATAAAATGCAATAAAGTCATAAATATTGGCTTAAACTAAAGTGGTAGCATGTTTTGGCCAATGAGTAAGACATTTGCACAAAATATGATTTTAATACTCTCTACGTTTACTTCTCCGAGAGACACAAACAAATTTTGTTTTTTAGTGTTGCTATGAGGGTTATATACTTATATTTGGTCACCATAGTCATCTTGAATTGATTTATTAGCTTGCCACAAAATGTCTTTTGTATTTGTCTTTTTTGAACGTAATGATAGAATGCCAACTGAAATTGAAATATGACCAATTCCGCATAATTAATCTGCTATTATTAATTATGATTTATAATCTCTTACTAACAATTATTTATTTATTTTTAGAATGTCTTTTGACAAAACCGTTACTCCTACCGAAGTTGTGCAAGAAAATTTGGCACCCTCCAATGCGGACGAGTCTAATGTTGCTGCTCCAAATATTCTGAATGTGGAAATTAATTCAACTCCTAATGAAATTGAAAGTCGGGTTTCATGTGAAGTTGAGACTGGAGGTTCTAAAATAAAGCTAACTTCTGAAGTTTGGAATCATTTCAAAAGGCAAAAAATAGATGGAAAGATGAAGGCCATTTGCAACTACTGTGGTGCAAAACTCTTGGGTGTTCCAAATCAAGGAACGTCACACTTAAAATCACACGTTAAGTCCGGCCCATGTCTAACAAATAGAGATATAAAACAAGCTTTGATCAAAACTGAACAAGTTGATGGTCAGAATGTAATGGTTGGTTCTTATGCATTTAATCAGGACATAGCAAGGCATGATGTTTCTAAGATGATAATTCTTCATGAGTATCCTATAGCAATGGTTGAACACATTGGTTTTAGAGAATTTTGTGTTTCTATGCAACCTTTATTTAAGGCGGTTTCTCGTAACACTATCAAGAATGACATCATGAAAATTTATAACGATGAGAAAGAGAATACAATGAAGTTGTTGTCAAAGAATCAAAGTTGTCTTGCAATTACCAGTGATATGTGGACTTCAAGTAACCAAAACAAAGGTTATATGACAGTTACAACTCACTTTATTGATGATTCATGGACCCTTCAAAGTCGGCTTGTAAGGTAATAACAATAATTTTTTTGGTATTCTTATTATTGTTTGTATTATGTTAGTAATGTTATTATTTAAATTTTAATTTATGGTAGGTTCATTTATGTGCCTGCTCCTCATACTAGCAAAACTCTAGCTAATACATTGACTCAATGTTTGATGGATTGGAATCTAGATACAAAGTTGTCCACATTGTCTGTTGATAATTACTCTACGAATGATGCTATAATTGAGCGTATTTTACAAAAGATTACACCTAGGTCATTGATATTGGGTGGTAAATTGTTTCACATGCGTTGTTCCGCGCATATATTTAATTTAATTGAGAAAGAGGGCTTGTCTATAATCTCGGGTGCCATTGAGAATATAAGACAAAGTGTTGTCTATTGGACAGCAATACCAAAAAGAGAGGAGAAATTCATAGAGACATGTGCTCAAGTGAATATCTCTTATGATAAAAAGTTGGTTCAAGATTGTAGGACTCGGTGGAATTCTACATTCTTAATGCTTAATGTTGCCATACAATATAAAGATGTGTTTGGTTGATTGGAAAAGAGGGATACTCAATATAAAACTTTTCCTAGTGAAAATGAATGGATGAAAGCAAAAGAAATTTGTGAAAGGCTAGAAGTTTTTTATGATGTTACACAACTATTTTCTGGTACAAAGTTTCCAACTGCAAATGTTTATTTTCCTAAAGTATGTGAAATAAAATTGGCTTTGGTTGAATGGCTTTGTTCTAGTGATAGTGTCATTAAAGATATGGCTTCTAGTATGCTTTTTAAGTTTGACAAATATTGAAAGGTGGTCAATGGAGTGATGTCAATAGGCATTGTGTTAGATCCAAGGTATAAAGTTGATTTGTTAGATTACTTTTTCCCTCTAATTTATGGAGTTGAAGCTGAGAATGAAATTGAGAAGATAAAATATGTTCTCCAAAATATGGTAATTGAGTATGATTTGAAGTTCAAGGAGAAGGAGAATTTTTCTTCATCCTCAAATCAAACTAAAAATGTATCTGATGCAATTGTTGTTGGCAAAAAAGAAGCTCGGAGGTCTAATTTTGCAAAACATATTAGTGCAAAAAAAAGTGTCACATCTAGTAAGTTCGAATTTGATGGACATATAGAGGAAAAAGTGTTGCCGGATGATGAAAATTTTAACATCTTAGGTTGGTGAAAGGCTAATGGATTAAAATATCCAATCTTGCAAATGATTGCAAGAGATTTTTTAGCCATTCCTATTTCAACAGTTGCTTCAGAGTCATCTTTTAGCACAAGTGGCCGGATTCTTACTCCTCATTGTAGTAGATTGCGTTCAGATACTTTGGAGGCATTAATGTGTGTCCAAGATTGGCTATGGACTGATGTGAAAGGTAATCAAATTAATAATAAGTTTTTGTTACAATGATTACTTATAACAAGTTAGTTTGTTTTTGAAGTAAGACTTGTTTTGGTTATAACATTGGAGATGCAATCCTTGTACTGCCTTTTTATGATTTATTACAAGTTAATGTTAAATTTTGGATTAATTTTTAGACTATTGTATCTTTTTATAGCATAGTTAGTGTTAACACTTAGAAAAATTATAACTATTTAGAATTTGAATATCAATTTCGTACTGCAAGTTTTGTTTAACTATAACAATTCATTGCTTCTTAAAAAAATTATAATCACTTAGAGTTTAACTTATTCTTTTTCTTTTTTCAGGTTATATAAAATCAAAAACCGAAGTCATTGAAATTAATTCAGTATTGGAAGATATGGATGCTGACATTGTTAGTGAAATGTTAAAGATTTCATTTTAAATATTATTATTATGTTGATTATTTAGATTTTTATTTGAACATTTTTATGGTTTTATTTCAGGAGCTAGAAAATCAAAGTGGAATTGTTGAAGCAAGGAATGCATAATATGAAATTTTACAATGATTGATGAAAACTATCTGCATCATTACTTTTTATTTTATTTGGAACAATTATTATATCCTATGATGAATATTGTTTTGGTTAAAAATTATGGATATTCTATATGGATGTTATTATGTTTTGGTGAAAAAGACAAATATTAATATGATGAAATTTTGTTATTAAATTGAGACTAAATTGTATAAATGTTATATGATAATAACTTTTTTGTGTCTTTAAAAAAAACTGAAAAAAATATTTTTTTTTAAATAATTTTAGAATAAAATGTTATCCACGGATATCTGTAAATATCCACGGGTATCTTAAAATTCGTGGATTACTCGCTTAGTAGATATCCGCATGGATATGGGGTGGATATGGATATCATATTTATCCAACGGAACAGACACGGATATCATATTATCCGTCCCCATGGATATCCATTTACATCCCTAATACTCCTGGATTCGAAGGAAAGAAACAGGTGAAGTGTTTCTTTGACTGGATTCGAAGGCCAGGAGGTGTGAGGGTGGTGTTTGTTATTTCTGTATTCGAAGGAGAAGAACAGGTGCAGGGTTCTTTCTAATGGATTCGAAAGAAAACAAAGTGTGGGGATTGCTTCAAATTCGAAAGAGAAAAAGAAACAAATGTTGTATTTCTTTAGATTCTGGGTTTGTGTTTAATGTTTGAGAATCTTAAGAGTTTAAGAGTTTTTTGAGAGTTTTATGATTTTTGAAGATTCTTTCCACACCACCCAAAAGTCTCTGGATGTGTTGTCCAGCCCCTTATACATGTTATGGAGCCTCTTATTTATAGGCGAAGCTGGCTGAGGTTTAGGAGGGAAAACAAAACAATTTGAAGAAATTGAGTAAAAAAAATTTGTAGCTTTCGAGGGGCAGTGTTCATATGCCAAATTAGTGCAAGAATAGGGGCAGTGTTTCAGGACTGCTGTGCAGCAGTTTTGGAGCGTTATGGCCAGTGTATCAGGCCTGAACTTGGCAGCAATCATCTTTTGATATCTCCACCTTTCGTTTTGACCACCTTCGACCAGATCCTTCTTCAAGCAATATCATTTTATTTTCAACCAATAAGTGTCTTTAGAATGGGTCATATGTGTATCTTTGAAAGGGCCAAATATATGTCCTTCGATTGGACCATATGCATCATTTGTGTGCACCATTTGCAACTATTCAAATGGGCCACCAAGACATGTCTTTCGAATGGGATACCTAGACATGTCTTTTGAATGGGACACCCATTGTATGCCATAATGTAGGAATTATGTGTGATCGAAACAGACTGTTTCCAAAGGAAATATTGCCCATTCGAAGCTAGCGTGAAAAATGGCTAATGCTTTGTGGGCGCCATTTCCTTGTGAATACTAGCCATAGGGAGACCTTTTCCTTGTGCATACTGGCCTGAAGGGAATCCTGGATTTTGTGAATCAAAGGAAGCATGCAAAGGGGAAAATGGCTTCTGAATCGAAAGGAAACTGCAGGAGACCATTGCATTGTGCCTGCTGGCCTGAAGAAGGTCATTGCCTTGTAAATGCTAGCCACATGGAAGCCTTTGCCTTGTGCATACTGGCTTGAAGGGAATCCTAGCTTTTGTGAATCGAAGGAAGCATGCAAAGGGGAAAATGGCTTCTGAATCTAAAGGAAACTGCAGGAGGCCATTGCCTTATGCGTGCTGGCCTGAAGAAGGTCCTTGCCTTGTGAATGCTAGCCACGTGGAAGCCTTTGCCTTGTGCATATTGGCCTGAAGGGAATCCTGGATTTTGTGAATCAAAGGAAGCTTGCGAAGGGGGAAATGGCTTCTGAATCAAAAGGAACCTACAGGAGGCCATTGCCTTGTGCCTGCTGGTCTGAAGAAGGTCATTGCCTTGTGAATGCTAGCCATGGGGAAGCCTTTGCCTTGTGTATACTGGCCTGAAGGGAATCCTGGCTTTTGTGAATCAAAGGAAGCATGCAAAGGGGAAAATGGCTTCTGAATTGAAAGGAAGCTGCAGGAGGACATTGCCTTGTGCCTGATAGCCTGGAGAAGGTCCTTGCCTTGTGAAAGCTAGCCATGGGGAAGCCTTTGCCTTGTGAATATTGGCCTAAAGGGAATCCTGGCTTTTGTGAATCGAAGGAAGCATGCAAAGGGGAAAATGGCTTCTGAATCGAAAGGAAGCTGGAGGAGGCCATTGCCTTGTGCATGCTGGCCTGAAGAAGGTCCTTGCCTTGTGTATGCTTGCCATGGGGAAGCCTTTGCCTTGTGCATACTAGCCTGAAGGGAATCCTAGATTTTGTAAATCGAAGGAAGCATGAAAAGTGGCAAATGGCTTCTGAATCGAAAGGAAGTTGTAGGAGGCCATTGCCTTGTGCCTACTGGCCTAAAGAAGGTCCTTGCCTTGTAAATGCTAGAAGGAAACTATTGCTCATTCGAAGGTTATATGCAGCCAGCCATTATTTTGTGAATTAAAGTAAGCATGGAGAGAATTATTCGTCCAATCAAAACAGGCATGCATGCATCAAATGTTCAAATGAAGCAGGCACACAGGCAACCATTGCATTGTGAACCATGTAAGGCCAATGGTGCAATTGAAGGTTGCATGCAGGAAGCTCCTGCTTTGTGAATCAAAGCCAGCGTGTCAGGGGCCAATGCTCAACCGAATGATGCAAGCCAAGCTTTCATCGAAAGAGGCCAAAAGTCCAATCGAAGGATGTGGATCGAAGAAAACTTGTTTTTTCTTCAATTTTGTTAAAAATATTATTTTTATATGCTTTTCCCTTTTTAACAGTTTCCTCTTTAACTTGATGCTGAAAAATCCAATTGTACTTGTGTAAGCTTGAATTTTTAAGAATCCTTGTGAGAAATGCCTTGAGAAAAGTGAGGGCAAATTTTGGGGTACAACAGATGATAATTATGGATTTGAAATTTCTGAAATATTAGGGTTTAGTTTGGTACCAACAAAAATTCACTTTAATCTTTGAGTGTTAGCTTATGTTAATGGCATGGATGGATTCGTGGTGAAAAACAAACAACTTTCATGTTTACATTTTTAAAAATGGTTGTGAAATGAGCATGTTCAGAATTTCAAAAATGATGTCCATGGCTTCTGGTGCGAGGAAGAAGATGAAGTACATTCAAGAAGGGGTTTGTAATATATTTAATAGTTGTTGTTTTAACTACCGGATGTATCAGCACCCCAGTGGTTAAAGCGCGTGTCTGTGACTATAGGGACCTGGGTTCAAGCCCCAGTGGTACCCTTTTGTTTGTTTCATATTTTCTTGTTTCAAATTCAATACAAACAAACTCCACAAGCGCACGGTACACCTTATTTCCTCACCACCTGGTCATCACAAGGCCTTATCCAACGCTTAAGGATGCAAGCCTACGTTGCCTTATCATGAGCCATCCCCACTGAATCATCCAGCGCTTGGACTCTCTATGATGGGCATGGGACTTTTGCTATTTCTCACCCCCACTTTTACTTATTCAAACGCAAGCCCATCCTAACTTTTTATTTTTATTTTTTGTTTCAAGCAAAAAAAAAACACACTGACTTGGGCCTTTTCTGCTACTTTTCACCCCCTATTTTACATTTACAGCACCCAGACCCATTTTATTTTCTTTATTTTATTTTAATTCATTCATTTTTTTATTATTTTTATTTAATTAGAAAAAATCATGAAATAATAAAAAATTAGATTTAGGTTTTTATCCATTAATTTAATTTTTGACAGTTAAAATTTATTTCAATCACTTTTATTTTTAATTAGGGTTTGTATTATAAAATGTCTTTTTCTTCTAAATAAAACACCAAAAACCTTTTCTAAATTATTTAGATTTCTTTAGGTTTATTTAATCACTTCTTATTTTATTTTAATTAATTAATTTGTAATTGAAAATAGAATTAGGTCTAATTCTTTATCTCACATCTCAAATACTTTCTAAACAAAGAAACAACAAAACATTTTTTTAAATACTTAGAAATTTGTTAGGATTTTGAATATTTTCCCTTTTTATCATCTCCGTGTGTTTGTTTATTTTTTTCACATCATTATTTTCATAGTTATGTAATTTCTTATGGTCTGTAATAGATAATTAGGGTTTATTACTTTCTTCCCTATTCACAAATTTGTAACCCCCCACTCCCAAAGCATTGTAATAGCGTAGGATATTTAATTTCTGTAATTTATCGCTTTCCTTATTACTGTTAGAAATTAGGTTTTGTATGACAAGATTAAAATCAATCATAGCAAAACCCTAATCCAAGACAAATTAAATGAAATCAACATACTTTGCACACATACACCTCTAGGGTTAATCTCACTTGTTGCCTCAGATATAAACAATCATGTATGTGGTACGGTGGGAGAACTGACTTGGGTATTTTGTGTTTTATCGCAATTGTTGCGGATAGCAAGAGTCGCCACCAACTTTTATTTTATCCAATAAAGGAAAGGGTGAAAAGAACAGGAAAGACCTGTTGAGATATTTTCTTGAGTTCGGGGGTAGGTTATGAAAAGGGAAGGTGTTAGCATCCTTTTCATCCGTAGTTATCTACGAGCTCTTAGTTACTAGCTCACTTTGAAATGCTTTGTTTGAAATGTGTTTGTGATAGGTTTTGAAAGTATTTTTGAAAAGTGCCTTTATTTAGGCGAACTTTGTAATGATTCTCGTTTCGGCGAAAATGCATACAAAGTGTTGACTTTGAAAAATATTTGAAAGTGTTGGTGTGTTTTTGAAAGATGTTTTGGAAATGGTTGTGAGCAAGCAACCATGGACATTCTAACTACTCAAAAAGTCTTTGTTTATTTCCTCCTTTTTTAGATATTACTATTTTACCATTGATTGATAAAAAGCCCTATCATTGGATGTGAAGGGACGGGCGTGGGTTGTCGTATAGTCATAGAAGGCAACTTATGAGACGCTTTAGAAATTGTCATAAGGGACTAAGATCTTTTTACCAAAGGCAACTTCAAAGGGTCATCGAGGAACTACAATCTTTTTTATCGAGGGTCTTTACTAAAGCATCCCATATTCGAGGGATATGACTATTTATTCGTAGGCAACAAGCGAGATTACCCTAGAGGTGCGTGTGTGAAAAGTGTTTGATTGCATGCATTTTTGTCTTTGAGATTAGGGTTTTCTAACGGTTGATTTTATCTTTCTATACACACCCTAATTACTAACAATTATATTAAAGCGATAAATTGTAGAAATTAAAATCCTACGCTATTACATCACTTGGGGGATGGGGGTATAATTTACAAATGGGGATGAAATACAAGACTAATTAAATTATTACAACCATATTGAATAAATAAATAACAATAAAAATTTAGAAAGGAAAATAGTGTACAAAGAAAGAAAAACAAACTTTATGTATTGACACATATCCTTATGCATCAACACATGCAACTTCTTGTTTCTGAAAAAATCAAAATCAAATCAGTATGAGTCGATACATAATGGTATGTGTCGACTCATTTCTTGTTTGTGTCAACACATTCGTGTTTTATATCGACTCATACACCTTTTGTCCCTCTGTATTGTACCTGGATAACAGTATGCATTGATGCATAAGGCCTTATATTGACTTATACCCTGTTTTGTAACTAAAATGAGTCAACTCATGCGTGTTTTGTGTCGACCCATAACATGTTTTACACCATATATGTGTCTACATATAGAGATATGCGTCGACTCATAACCTGTTTTTTCACCTCTAACATTGTTCTGCAACATGTACAAGTCAGTTCTCAACATATAATTGATAAAAATGAAAAGCAAGCATATGGTTTGCTTCAAGGCTATGATATCTACATTTATATTCAAAAATGAATCACTAATGATGTTTGAAATGAAGAGCTCAAAGTCAAAAAGACTTACCTTGAAACTGAAATTTATGTTTTGATTTAGAGTTGGAGAAACCAAGTTGCAGGTGGTTGTTTTTGAGTTTGGAAAATAGTGATGTTACATAAGTTGTTCTTGAGTTTGAATAACTTCTATATGATGTATGTGGAGTGTTTGGATGGTTTTTTTGGACAGAACTTGCAAGGTGTGAGAGGTTCAAAGGGTTTGGACTCCAAAGCTCAAAGATGGAGATTTTTATGGACAGTTCTGGTTTTTAGAGTTAAAGGGGGTTTGAGGATTATCAACACACAAGAAGCTCTTTATTTTCTGGCCCCTTTCTTTTGCAAATGCTCCCTCTATTTACAAGCAAGAGGTTTCGGAACAAGAGCTGATTAGGTTTGCAAGACAGCATGTTATGGTTTGGTTGGGATGCAAATATCAAACTATGTCAAGTATTCCATGGTCCCAAGATGAAGTACCAAAGTTGCTGGTATAAAAGATCTACCTTCCATGATTTATGGTGGAGTATAATCAGAAGCAAACAAGGTATGGGCTCAAGATAAATTTGATACCAAAAAGCTTGCTTTTCAAGAATAATAATGGTGCTTTTATGCCATAAATGGAAAGATATTTTGGACAATGGCTCAAACACTTGGGTAATACCTCAAGAGTAGGTGTAGGCATTAAATTATGGTAAGGTTTTCAATTTAGAAGGCCTGTAACACAAGATTATGCAGCATAGCATAAGGGTTTTGTTATGTGTTCTTCAACAAAAGGACTTGCAATTCAAGGATGAATGCCTAACTTCATGCCCTTGAATCTCCTAGATCAAGTATGATAAATTCATGCTCTTGGATGTTTTGGAAAGCTTGAAACATCCTCTATAACTTTCATGTTGTCCATTTTGACAAAATTATCTTGGAACTATGTGAAAAAATGCCAAGAAGTTGGGATAAAATCCTGACCAGAATCTGTTGAAAATTTCTCTAAGTGTTAGATGAAAATGTCATGTCTTCATGGGGCTTATATCTTCAAATATAAGCATTTTTTGGATATCAACATTCTAATACAAAGTTGTAGAATTCATCAAGATCTACAACTTTCATGTTGAAAGTTTCCTTTGAATCATTTTGCATCATGGTGGAAAATTGGTATGAAGTTGTGAAATAAACATGTGTAAAACACTTAGAAAAATTTCTAAGTCTTGAAAAGTTTGACTTTTCAAATTGACTTTTGAATTTCTTGACTTTTTGATGATCAAGATTGACATTCTTGAATGTCTTGATGAATTTGATCTTTGAGACTTAATGTTGACCAAAAAGTCAAAGTTTGACTTTTGGTGTATCCATTGACTTTTCATCAGTACAGCTGATTTTTGGTCATCTGGTCAATTGACTGAGCAGAATTTGTGATACAAGATTTGAAAGTTTACATGAGCATTCTTGAAGGTCCATAATGATCCATGAAAGTCATTTGAAGTATTAGAAGTCCAATTGTCCTTGTGAAAACTCAAACCCTAATTTGAGGCACCAGTGTTGAGGAGATGTCTTGACCTAGTCAATCCTTGTGCAAGCTTGAGCTATTGAAGATCTTGTAGGAAATGTCTTGAGAAATGAGAGGGCAAATTTTGGGGTACAACAGCTTCCCTTGTTCAATCTTCTTAAACCTGAAGGGTTAGATTGACGGGTCCGCCATTCATGACTTGAAGGTGAAAGATGATTGAACACTAGAGTGCCCAAAAATTTGCACTCGATGATGTGTTAGTTGATTATATCGAGAATGGGCTTAAAGATTTCATTTAGAGAAATGATGAAGAGTTTGTCGGAGATGGGCTTATAGATGCCATCCAGAGTGAATGTTGGTAGAAATTGGAAGAAGTATCAAAATAAATTCTTGGTCGATTTATACTGAGACTGTAGATGTTTTTTGCTTGTCTTTAACTGGGAGAAATAAATATAACCAGAAGAGGTCTTGTGGTGGCGACTTCACTTGGGAAACAAATATAACCAAAAAAGGCCTTTTATTGCCTATTATTAACTGGTAGAAGTAAATCCATGCCAGAAGAGGTCTGTTGATTGCCTATTATTAACTGGTAGAAGTAAATCCATCCAGAAGAGAACTGCTGATTGCCTATTATTAACTGGTAGAAGTAAATCCATTCATAAGAGGATTGTTGATTTGTTGACTTTTCGTGCAAGGAAGAGGGTTAGTTGCATGCATATGTATGCATGGCACAATGATGTTCTTAAAATAAATGAGATTTTGTTGTATGCATTTGTCATGTATGTAATATGAAATATGAATGTGAAATATTATTAAAGTGTATCTTTGTCTTGGAAAATAAATCTTTGACAAATGTTGGGGAGCTTAGGGAAGTTAAATCCCGAACTGTTGTTGGGGACGAAGAGTACGAAGAGTATGCACATCTTCAAATCTTGTTTAGAATGCTTCTGCTGGGAATTCCTATTTTTTTGTTTGAGGAGAAATCTGTTGGGGAACATTGATTTTTGCTCTTTGCTTAAGGAAACTCTGTGAGGAGTGTTGATTTCTGCTTGGGGAATAGAGTTCAGGAGTTGTCCATTACTCTACTGGGGAATTATCTCTTGACTAGGAGAATGAAAGTAAGTTGTTATCTTGTCGAAATACAGGCTTCGCAGCAACTTGCTGGGGATAATAAAGCTTAATTGTCATCTGGTTAGATTCTAGGCTTCATAGCAACTTACCGAGGAAGATGAAATTAATTGTTATCTGGTCAGATTCTAGGCTTCATAGAAAATTGGATGAGGCTAAACTGTTATCTGGTCGGATTCCAGGCTTCGCAAAAAAATTAAAGTTAACTGTTATCTGATCGGATTCCAGGCTTCACAACAACTTGAAGTTAACTCTTATCTGGTCGGATTCCAGGCTTTACAACAACTTTGATGGAATTAATTGTTATCTGGTCAGGTTCTAGGCTTCGTAGAAAATTGAAGTTAAATTTTTATTTGGTCGGATTTCAGGCTTCGTAGCAACTTTGATGAAATTAACTGTTATCTGGTCAGATTTCAGGCTTCGCATAAAATTAAAGTTAAACTGTTATCTGGTCAGATTCTAGGCTTTGCAGCAACTTAGATGAAATTAATTGTTATCTGGTCGGATTCCAGGCTTCGCAGAAAATTAAAGTTAAACTGTTATCTAGTCGGATTTTAGGCTTCGCAACAACTTGAAGTTAACTATTATCTGGTCGGATTCTAGGCTTTGTAACAAATTTGATGGAATTAACTGTTATCTGATCGGGTTCCAGGCTTCGCAACAACTTTGATGGAATTAACTATTATCTGGTCGGATTCCAGGCTTCGCAGAAAATTGAAGTTAAACTGTTATCTGGTCAGATTCCAAGCTTCGCAATAACTTTGATGAAATTAACTATTATCTGGTGAGATTCCAGGCTTCGCAGAAAATTAAAGTTAAACTATTATCTAGTCGGATTCCAGGCTTCACAGTAACTTAGATGAAATCAACTATTATCTGGTCGGATTCCAGGCTTCGCATAAAATTGAAGTTAAACTGTTATCTGGTCGAATTCCAGGCTTTGCAACAACTTAGATGAAATTAAATACTATCTAGTCGGTTCCAGGCTTCGCAGAAAATTGAAGTTAAATTGTTATTTGGTCGGATTCCAGGCTTCACAGAAACTTGAAGTTAAATTGTTATCTGGTCAGATTCCAAGCTTCACAGCAACTTAGATGAAATCAACTGTTATCTGGTTGGATTCCAGGCTTCGTAGAAAATTGAAGTTAAACTGTTATCTGGTCAGATTCCAAGCTTCACAGCAACTTAGATGAAATTAATTGTTATCTGGTCGGATTCCAGGCTTCGCAGAAAATTGAAGTTAAACTGTTATCTGGTCGGATTCCAGGCTTCGCAGAAAATTGAAGTTAAACTGTTATCTGGTCGGATTCCAGGCTTCGCAGCAACTTAGATGAAATTAATTGTTATCTGGTCGAATTCCAGGCTTCACGGTAATTTTCTTGAAAGTATGAAGTTTAATTGTTATCTGGTCGAATTCCAGGCTTCAGAGTAACTTACTAGGATAGTAACGACTCCGTTGGGGAATGCAATGACTCTACCAGGGATTAAGGGGTTTTGTCCATTGATTTATAATAGTCTGAGAGGCCAACTCAAACTAGGGAATTTGTAGTTTGTTGGGGAAATAAACCCGGTTAAAGAGAATATTTTGACGACCTTCTGGGGAAGTGACTTCTTTAGGTAGAACTCCATAAGGCTTCTTTCTAAGACCAACTCAGCTGGGGAGAGGGTTTTTGAGAGATTGGAACTCTGGCTGGGGATTTCATGAATCCATCTCTGTGGGGATAATCTTATTGAAGTATCTTTGGGATATCCCAAATCCTTAAGGAGATGCTTGTTACTGTTTTATGTATACATTTGTTAACAGTTTAATCATGTTCATTCAATTTTAGTCATTGGACACTTTTACACTCAAAACAGAAAAACAAAAAGTTTGCACTTTAAAGTATATTTGTATTGATGTTTGCCTATAAACAGGCGTTTTTGTACAAGGAGACAGAGATCCTAATAAGAGGAAATCGTCGAAAGAAGGAAAGAAATATAAAGTGAAAACAAAAATAATAGCCATGTGGAGGTGATCTCATTGGGTTCCAAAATCCGCTATTTCCCCTATGTCTTCGAACATAATCCCTTGTCGTTGACAGAAGTTGATTGAATTGATATTGGACCATTGAACTTGGACCTTGGTAATAAAGTTGGCTGCAGAGATCCAACGGGACATAGTCATACACTTTAATCCCTAACTTTTTCCTAGACCGACCTTTCGGGTTTTTAGTCCACCAGGATACCTATTTTTGCCCAAGCCACCCTTTCGGGTTTTCGACTTGTCAGATGTACAATCTTTTGTATGTATCCCTAACTTTTTCCCGAACCTTTTAGTCCGCTGGGATGCCCTTATTTTTTCCTAGGTATGTAAACCTAGCGGGTCATTCTTTATGTGTAGTATTTTTTGACTATGTTAGAATTCACATGATGCAGGAAATATTCGCCATCCATAGTTGTTAGCATCTTGGCACCACCAGAGAATACTTTCTTGACAACAAGTGGTCCTTCGTAAGTGGGAGTCAATTTTCCCCTGGGATCGTCTTGTGGGAGAATGATGCGCTTTATTACCAAGTTGTCAGTCTGATATACTCGAGGCTTGATCTTTTTGTTGAAAGCCTTGATCATATGTTTTTGATGCATTTGACCATGACAAACAGTAGCCAATCTTTTCTCGTCGATCAAGTTCAACTGATCCAATCTAGTCTGAATCCATTTGTCTTCGCCTAAGTCCGCTTCTTTCATAATCCTTAGAGAAGGAATCTGAACTTCGACAAGCAGGACAACTTCCATGCCATAGACCAAGGAGAACGGGGTTGCCCCAGTTGATGTTCATGCTGAAGTATGGTAGCCATGGAGAGCGAATGGTAGCACCTCATGCCAATCTTTGTAGGTCACCACCATTTTTTGCACAATCTTCTTTATGTTTTTATTGGTAGCTTCCACTGCACCATTCATCTTATATCTGTATGGAGAAGAATTGTGATGTTTGATTTTGAACTGCATGGAGAGTTCAGTAATCATAGAATTGTTGAGATTGGTCCCGTTGTCCGTGATGATCCTTTCGGGGATACCATAATGGTAGATGAGGTTATGCTTGATAAACCAAGATACAACGTTCTTTGTGACTGAGGCATATGAGGCAGCTTTGACCCATTTGGTGAAGTAGTCAATAGCAACAAGGATGAAATAGTGTCCATTGGAAGTAGTGGGTTTGATTTCTCCAATCATGTCAATGCCTCACATTGCAAATGGCCATGGAGCAGTCATGACATTTAGAGGTATCGGAGGCACGTGAACTTTGTTGGCATAGATCTGGAACTTATGGCAAGTACTCGAGTGATGGTGACAATCAGCTTCCATTGTCGACCAATAGTAACCAGCCCTTAGAATCTTCTTGGAAATAGTGTGTCCACTAGAGTTATTCCCAAAGATACCATCATGCATGTCTTCCATGATCTTCTCTACCTCCTTCTTGTCCACACACCGGAGTAGAGTAGAATCATGGTTGCGCTTGTACATGATTTTATTGCTTAGGAAGAATTTGGCTGAAAATCTCAGCAAAAATTTCTTATCATTGATGGAAGCTCCTTCAGGATACTCTTGTGCTTCAAGATATCTCTTCACCTCATGGTACCATAGCTTCTCTTCGTCAGTGTCAAGCTCATAACAGTGCACAGGTTCATCAAATCTTTCAATTGTAATTTTAGGAGCCTCGTTATTCCAATTGACCTTGAACATAGATGACATTGTTGCTAGGGCATCTGCCAACTGATTTTCTTCTCCTGGGAAATGTTCGAAGGTAACCTCCTAAAAGTATGGGATCAAGGTTTGCACAAGCTCTTTGTAAGGAATCAGATTAGGGTGTTTGGTATCCCACTATCCCTTAACTTGACTGATTATTAAGGTTGAATCTTTGTATACACTTAAGGACTTGATTTATAAGTAAATAGCAGCTTTTAGACCCAAGATGCATGCCTCATACTCAGCCATGTTGTTGGCACAATCGAAGTAAAGTCTAGAAGTGAAAGGTGTATGATAACCTTCTATAGAAACAATCATAGTACCAATTCCATTACCCAAAATGTTGGAAGCCCCGTCAAAAACCATAGTCCATCGGGATCCTTGTTCAAGTCCATCATATGGTCAAGGCTTTTCACAGTCAGTTACTGATATTCTCGTCCAGGAATTCAAATTTCATGGATTGGCAGTCGTCGAAAGCTTAATGTGACAAATGATCCGCCAACACACTTCCTTTGATTGCTTTTTGTGTAGTGTACTGAATGTCGTATTCAGTCAAGATCATTTTCTATCTAGCTATTCGTCCAGAGAGAGCTGGATTCTCGAAGATATACTTGATGGGATCCATCTTAGAAATCAATAACATGGTGTGAGTCAACATATATTGTCTTAGCCGGCGAGCAGCCCATGCCAGAGTGCAACAAGTTTTCTCGAGCAGTGAATATCTAGTTTCACAGTCGGTAAACTTTTTGCTCAGGTAGTATATTGCATGCTCTTTTCGGCCAGACGCGTCATGTTGGCCCAACACACACCCCATTGAGTTCTCTAATACATTCAAGTACATAATCAAAGGTCTACCTTCAACTGGAGGCATCAAGATGTAAGGTTCTTATAAATATTCCTTGATCTTATCAAAGACTGGTTGGCAGTCGTTGTTCCATCTGACTACTTAATCTTTCTTCAAGAGTTTGAAAATTGGCTCACAAGTAGCACTTAGGTGACATATGAATCGAGCAATGTAGTTAAGTTAACTCAAGAAATATTTGACCTCCTTCTCATAGTGGGGAGCTGGCATTTCTTATATGGATTTAACCTTCACATGATCAACTTCAATGCCTTTGCTACTGACGATAAAACATAAGAGTTTTCCAGATCTTACTCCGAAAGTGCACTTGTTAGGATTCAGCCTTAGCTTGTATTTCTTCAACCTCTCAAACAACTTATGAAGATGATCAAGGTGTTGTTCCTCAGTTTGCGACCTTGCAATCATATCATCAACATAGACTTCCATCTCATGATGGATCATGTCATGGAATAGGGCTACCATAGCTCGTTGATAGGTTTCCCTACATTCTTTAAACCAAAAGGCATGACCTTGTAACAAAAAGTGCCCCACTGTGTGACAAAGGTGGTCTTATCCATGTCCTCGGGAGCCATCTTGATTTGATTGTAGCCGGAGAAGCCATCCATGAAAGAGAAGACTTTGTGTTGAGTTGTGTTGTCGACCAAGACGTTAATATGCGGTAGTGGGAAATCATATTTGGGGCTTGCCCTATTCAAATCTCTATAGTCTACGCACATACAAAACTTTCCATCCTTCTTTAATACAGGGACCACATTCTCCACCCATTGAGGATATGATGTCACAGCCAAGAAACCTGTGTTGAATTGCTTCATTACCTCAGCTTTTATCTTTTCAGACATGTCAGGCCACATACGACAAACCTTTTTCATGACTGGAGGACAATCTTCTTTTGTCGGTAGATGATGAACTACAATGTCAGTATCAAGCAAACACCTCAACATAGTCGTGCAACATCTGGACCAATCTACTTTTGACACCGTCTTCCAAGTTAGCGCCAATCTTGACTTCCCTCTTGTCTGTCTCAGTACCTAGGTTGATTACTTCAACTAGCTCTTCATAAGGTTGAATGGATTTCTCCTCTTGCATCAGAAGTCTGGCTAATTCCCCAAGTATTTCACAATCTTCTTCGCCTTTGTCTTCGGCTTAGTAGATTGGATGTTCAAAGCCATAGATGGAAATAGCAGAGTCGTTGGCAATGAGATCCAGAGTGGATGAATATCTATAAGTGTGTGTGTGTGTGTGTGTGTGTGTGTGTGTGTGTGTGTGCATGTAAGATACATGGCTATTTTGAAAATGCAAATAAGAAAAATAAAGACAATGAGCGTAAAATTTGAATGCAAAAGGTCTAATGTTTTCATTAAATGATCATATGGCATATGGAAATGAATAAACCCTTAATAAAATAGACCATGGTGCCCCGGGCAAGGCCCATGGCTTAAAGTCATTTTTTGGAAATAAAATTACAGGAAAAAGTTCTTGAATTGACAAAACAGTAAATGGCAATTACTCCTCACTGAAGGAGATGGGAATGAAATCCTTGACACGCCAATTGTTGAGCTCTTCTCCGGCAGTCGGGTAGATCCATTCATCAAAGTCGTAGTTATCCTCAGAGTCTTCAATAGCATTCACTCCATGATTACCAATGCGAAGAGACGGTTTTCCTATGCGAGCACGTATGACCTCCTTTTGAGCTTTGGCAGTGAAACTCAACCCAAACTTGTCTTCTTTGGAAGGAATGTCAGGGAGTTGTCCCCAATTAGTACTACTTCCATCTTTAATCACAGCACGAGTGTCCTTAAGTGAAACCATCCTTGGCATAACTTCATCATCTTTTGGAGTGTCAGAAGAGATTTTGGTAGCGGCAACCATGGGAGGAACCACTGTGAAAGCTTGGCATGGCGTTTCTATGATCTCACTATCCATCTCTACATACTTGAACGAATCTAGGTGGATAACCATGAATTCTTCTTCACCACAAACAGTAACAATCTTTTCTTTGACTGGATATTTCAATTTTTGGTGAAGGATGGACGTCACTGCTCCTGCCACATGTATCCAAGGGCTTCCAAGTAAACAAGAGTAAGCGGGACGGATGTCCATCACGTAGAAAGTAGAATTGAAAACTTGTGAGCCAACTTTAATGGGTAGATCCACTTCTCCAAGTACCATCCTTTTGGATCCATTAAAATACCTCACAATTATGTCACTTGGCTTTAACACCAAACGGTCGCAATCCAATCGATCTAAGGCACCTTTGGGTAAGACATTCTGAGAAGACCATGTATCCACCAAGACATGGGCCAGGGTAGTTCCTTTGCATTCAATAGATACATGCAAATCCTTGTTATAATTCCTTCCAACTGGTGTCAAGTCAGCATCAGCGAACCCCAATCCATTGTCGAAAGTCAGACTCGCTACACAGTTTTCAAATTGATCGGTTGTGGTCTCTTTAGGAACATGCGATTTCTTCAAAATTTTGATTAAAGCTTGGGCATGAGCATAGGAAAAAAGCAACAAAGATAACATAGAGATCTTGGAGGGGGTTTGCCCCAGTTGCTCTACTATCTTGAAATCACTCTTTTTTATAATCTTCAAGATTTCCTCCATTTCTTGGGTGGAAGGTTCCTCAGCAGCAATGTCTTTGGCAGGTGCCTCTATCCCAACAGGCTCAATTACCTTCTCTTTACCCCTAGTGTCAATACTAGGCTTATCAATGGTAATGCAGACAAGTGTCGTTATAGTAGTTGGAGGTGAAATGTTAAGAGAGAAAATCCTCCTTGTTCTTGTCACCTTGCTAGAACCAGTAATATTGGTAACGTCATCAGCTTTGTCTTCATTGATCCAAGAGTCTTGTTTAATCCCCTGATAGTAAACTTCAGTACCGTAATTCCAAGGAACTGCTTTGTCTGAGGAGTAAGGAATCGGCCCAGGAGCAATATTTATCAAGGGATCAATTGTTGGTTCATTAGAAATCCTAATAGGACCATTTTAAGAGATCCTAAGAGGCTTGTTGGAAATTGTTATGATGGAAATGTCTTCAGCTTTATCGGTCAAACTTTTGATGGATGGAGTTCTTTCATACAGGATCTCATGACTATTTATCAGGCGTTGAACACCTTCTTTCAGCCATTTGCATCCATTAACTTGTTTGGTGCAGAAACTACAGTCTTTCAAACAGCTAGGGAAAACCCCATCTCTCAGCAGGTTCTCTTTAACAATGATCAGTGGAGTAGTCAAATCTTCAACGGAGGAAAGAAAAGCAGTGTCTTCAATTGTATTGACACCTTTGCCATGATTTGGCATTGGTGTAGTTATGAAATTTGGAGTTGTAGGTGGATCAAACTCAATAGTTTTGTTGTCGATAAGATCTTGAATCTTGTTTTTTAGAGCCCAACATTGATCAGTATCATGCCCATGGCTATTGGAGTGATAGGCGCATTTGGCGTTAGGATTGTATTTCGGAGATGAAACATTGGGATTTGATGGTGGATCACGCAATGTTACCAAGTTGGCCTTCAACAGGTGTTGTAAGGCTTGGACAGTGACATGTTAATCCTCGTGAATTCTTGGAATCTCAGACCGATGGTTGGCTTGTTATGGTTTTCTTTGAGCAGATGGAGGGTTGGAGATCAAAACAAAATTAACAGATGAATGGTGATCCTTCTTGGTGTGGGCCCTTGACCCATATACATCATTGGCTTCTTCCTTTTCAGTAAAGGGCTTATTTACAGTGTTTGATGTAGAAGCATATGCCATGGGAATTTTTCCACTCTTGATACCACTCTCGACCCTTTCACCAGTCAAAATTAACTCAGTGAAACTGGACGATGAGCTCCTAATTAACAAGTTGAAAAATGGGCCAGTTAATGTTCCCACGAACATATCCACCAGCTCCCTATCCGTCAGTAGTGGTTGTACTCTACCAGCAAGGTCTCTCCATTTTTGCGCATATTCTTTAAAACCTTCATTGGAACCCATTGTTATTCCTTGTAACTGAACCCTAGTTGGCGCCAAAACGGCGTTGTACTAATATTAGCAGTAGAAAGCGGTGGCCATATCTTCCCAAGTATGAATGTTGGAACTCTTCAACTGGTAAAACCATTCTAACTGAGTCCCAGACAGACTCTCTTGAAAGAAGTGTACCCAGAGCTTCTTGTCAGTGGTATGCGGTTGTATTTTGCTGACGTAGGACCTCAAATGAAGCTTTGGGCACGAAACGTTGTCGTACTTAGCAAAGATTGGAATTTTGAATTTGTGGGGGATAACAACCCCAGGTACTAATCCCAAATCACCAAAATCCAAGCCAGGTACAGCTTGAATTTCCACATCTTTCAACCTATCTTCCAGTTGCTTTTACTTATCCTCAGCCGGTGGATACTATTCATTAAAGTAATCTTCATCCTCAGAAGCTTGATTGTTTGCAACCCCAGCACGGGTGCTTCTTGCATCTTCATTTTGATTCTCATCCTCGGAGGAGGAGTCTTGTTCCACTTGAACATGTTGGACGGGGCCCTCGAATCTCTTCCCCATGTTGATCACGACCTTCTTCTTGGTCTTTTTATTCATAACTAGAAATGCCATTAGTTCTTGCCTCCCCTTTGCTAAGTTAAGAAAAATTTCTTGAAATTGAGAATTTTGAATCTGCAAGTCCTTCACAGTTTGCTCGAGATCCATCTTGTACTGAAATAAACAGTAGAAAGATGAGGAAACCTGTGTCTTAAACCTGCTTATGTTATGATGCATGAAATGTGTATGCAAATGATTTCAAGGACTTTTAAGATTTAAATTTGTTTAGACAAAGAGGGAACAAACATTAATAAGTTCAAACAATTACAAAAATTCCTCTTGGGCTTACAATGGAAGAAGCAAAGATAATACAAAATAGACTCCTAAAATAAAAAGGACTCAAGCTTCCCATGAGCACATCCTCTTCGGTGCAATGTAGGCATTCAAACTCCGCTCTTCATGAAGTTGTCTCGTGAGGTCCAAAACCTTCTTCTCACTTGCGTAGAATTGTGCTTCAAAGGTGTCTCGCTCCCCTTTGAGTTGAATCCATGATCTTTGCAACTCTTCGGGAGTAGTAGGCATGTTAGGATGAAGAATGGTGTGGGGAATACCTCCTTCGCCAATAGGCTCCGCAATGATAGGTAAGATGGCAGGATACGACATCATAAGGCTTTAAGCGTAATCTCGCACCCACTTGAGATAGGGCTCCAAAGTAATGAAGTTCTTATGCCCCAATGTCTTGCTATCAACTTTGTTCACCATGCCCCAAGCTCATACAAATCTTTGATAGTAACTTTGGACATTGCTCTAATAGTCAAATGTAATTCCTTTGACAAGTGCATCATGAGGACCATCCCTCCTAGCATACCCAAACTGCCGTAGAGCCAAGTAAGGATTATAAGTGATACCTCCCCTAATGCCAAGGAGATGGACATTAGGGAATTCCCCACATTGGTCAATAACAGTAGTATCCTCTAAAGATCGAGAACACCAACGAATATCCGAATGTGTGAGTGACATCAACCTATTAGACTATCTCATGCCTTGCTCGTTCTTCAAAACAGATTGAGGTAGGTGCGAAATAAACCACCTAGCCAACAAAGGAGTGCAACACATAAGAATTCCCCTTTTCTTCATGGTGCGAGTGTGAAGAGAATGCAAGATATCTCCAAGTAAGGTAGGCACCAGGTTACGAGATAGAAAAACCTTGACCGCATTCACATCTATGAGTTAGTCCGGGTTAGGAAATAGTACCATCCCATATATGAGAAGAGCCAACACTTATTCAAAGTCTTGTAAGTCCAAAGCATCCCAAAATTGTTGAGCCTTATCAAACAGAAACTTGGCTAGAAAGCACTTAACACCACTTCTTGTTTCCCAATTTTCCATAATGTCGGATCACTACAAATGTAAATCTAAATCAATTTCCTTAAGTCTCGGGTCTTTCTCAACACCGATGAAGGGTAGTTGATCAAGAATAGGTACTCTTAAGAGTTGAGAAAATTCCTCCATGGTGGGCACTAGTTGGTAATCAGGAAATGTAAAGCAATGGTGTAAAGGGTCAAAGAACTAAAAGAGCAGTTTCATCATGTCTTCATCAAGGCTTGAGGTAACCAGATTGAGAAGTCGACCATGTCTTTTGGTGAACAGAGAATTCTCATGAACCCTTGATGCTAACTCTTTGAGTTGAGGAGGCACTCTTACGAGGTTGATTTGGATAGTATTCCTGCGAGTGGAAACCATGTCCTACAAAACAAAACAAAGATAAATCTTTAGGTCCTTGAAATGGTTAGTGAAAATGCTATGGTATGATGTCATGATGTTATGTACAAATAATCATATACAAGCATACAAACAAATCCTTAGCTTTAGCTTGCATGGGATTTATAGGTAAGTACCCTCTTGAACTTTAGTTGGTTTGACTTGTCCTAGAAAGTAACCCGGTTCTAGGGAATCTCAATATCACTGATCTTTCTTCATCGGGAATTGTTTCATCACAAGCCTCTTTATTAGCGACCGAAATATCCCAAAAGTATGATCTAAATGATCGTAGCATCGAGTATCAACCAACTTTAGACTACACCAAAGCCAGTTATCTCACTACTTCCTAATGGCCAAGTTGTTCAATTAAAGGTTCTACGGTCAATTAGTTCTTCATGACACCACACAGCAACCTTTTATTCTCCTTGACTGGACTCAAGGGATACCGGTACCAACAAATGTGTCACACTGACGTAACCATCACTTAAACCATGTTGGTATACCCCACACATTCCCCCGTGATCTATTGCTACTTACCTAATAATGTTCCCCGATCCGAGTAAAGGATCAATACAAAACCCAAACAAAGACCCAAAATGTAAAGCAAATAAGTCAAACAATGAAAGCATTTTAAAAGTGATATAGTCTCTAAGGTAACCCCACTTTTAAGTTATATCCCCAACAGAGTCTCCAGTTCTGTGATACGGTGGGAGAACTGACTTGCGTGTTTTGCATTTTATAAAAATTGTTGCGGATAGCAAGAGTCGCCACCGGCTTTTCTTTTGTCCAATAAAGAAAAGGGTGAAAAGAACAGGAAAGACCTTTTGAGATATTTTCTTGAGTTCGAGGGGTAGGTGGGAAGGTGTTAGCACCATTTTCATATGTAGTTATCTACGGGCTTTTAGTTGCTAGTTCAATTTGAAATGCTTTGTTTGAAATGTGTTTGTGATAGGTTTTGAAAGTATTTTTGAAAAGTGCCTTTGTTTAGGCGAACTTTGTAATGATTCTCGTTTCAGCAAAAATGCATACAAAGTGTTGACTTTGAAAAATATTTGAAAGTGTTGGTGTGTTTTTTAAAGATCTTTTAGAAATGGTTATGAGCAAGCAACTATGAATGTTTTACCTACTCAAAAAGTATTTATTCATTTCCTCCTCCTTTAGATATTACTATCTTATCATTGATTGATAAGAAGCCCTATCATTAGATGTGAAGGGATGAGCATGGGTCGTCGTATAGTCATAGAAGGTAACTTATGAGACACTTTAGCAACTTTCGTAAGGGACTAAGATCATTTTACCGAAGGCAACGTCGAAGGGTCATCGAGGGACTACGATCTTTTTTATCGAGGGTCTTTGCTAAAGCGTCCCATATTCGAGGGACATGACTATTTATTTGTAGGCAACAAGCGAGATTACCCTAGAGGTGTGCATGTGAAAAGTGTTTGATTGCATGCATTTTTGTCTTTGAGATTAGGGTTTTCTAATGGTTGATTTTATCTTTCCATACACACCCTAATTACTAATAATTATATTAAAGCGATAAATTGCGGAAATTAAAATCATACGCTATTACATCACTTGGGGGATGGGGGTATAATTTACAAATGGGGGTGAAATACAAGCCTAACTAAATTATTATAACCATATTGAATAAATGAATAGCAATAAAAATATAAAAAGGAAAGTAGTGTACAAAGAAAGAAAAACAAACTTTATGTATTGACACATATCCTTATGCATCGACACATGCCACTTCTTGTTTCTGAAAAAATCAAAATCAACTCAGTATGAGTCGATACATAATGGTATGTTTTAACTCATTTCTTGTTTGTGTCGATACATTCTTGTTTTGTGTTAACTCATACACCTTTTATCTCTCTGTATTGTGCCTGGATAACAGTATGCATCGATGCGTAAGACCTTGTATCGACTCATACCCTGTTCTTGTAACTAAAATGAGTCGAATCATGCGTGTTTTGTGTCGACCCATAACATGTTTTACACCATATATGTGTCAACACATAGAGATATGCATCGACTCATAACTTGTTTTTTCACCTCTAACATTGTTCTGCTACATGTACAAGTCAGTTCTCAACATATAATTGATAAAAATGAAAAGCAAGCATATGGTTTGCTTCAAAGCTATGATATCTACATCTATCTTCAAAAATGAATCACTAATGATGTTTGAAATGAAGAGCTCAAAGTCAATAAGACTTACCTTGAAACTGAAATTTGTGTTTTGATTTAGAGTTGGAGAAACCAAGTTGCAGGTGGCTGTTTTTGAGTTTGGAAAATAGTGATGTTAAGTAAGTTGTTCTTGAGTTTGAAGAACTAACATATGATGTATGTGGAGTGTTTGGATGGTTTGTTTGGACAGAACTTGCAAGGTGTGAGAGGTTCAAAGGGTTTGTACTTTAAATCTCAAAGATGGAGATTTTTGTGGACAGTTCTAGTTTTTAGAGTAAAGGGGGGTTTGAGGATTTTTAACATACAAGAATATCTCTATTTTTATGTCCTCTTTCTTTTGAAAATGCTCCCTCTACTTATAGGCAAGAGGTTTGGGAACAAGAGTTGATTAGGTTTGCAAGACAACATGTTATGGTTTGGTTGGGATGCAAATATCAAACTATGTCAAATATTCCATGGTCCCAAGATGAAGTACCAAAGTTGCTGGTATAGAGGAGATACCTTCCATGATTTATGGTGGAGTATAATCAGAAGATAACAAGGTATGGGATCAAAATGAATTTTGTACCAAAAAGCTTGCTTTTCAAGAATAACAATGGTGCCTTTATGCCATAAATGGAAATATCTTTTGGACAATGGCTCAAACACTTGGGTAATACCTCAAGAGTAGGTGTAAGAATTAAATTATGGTGAGATTGGCAAGTTAGAAGGTCTGTAACACAATATTATGCAGTATAGCATAAGTATTTTATTATGTGTTCTTCAACAAAAGGACTTGCGATTCAAGGATGGATGCCAAACTTCATGCACTTGAATCTCCTAGCTCAAGTATGATAAATTCATGCTCTTGGATGTTTTGGAAAGATTGAAACATCCTCTATAACTTTAATGTTGGCCATTTTGACAAAATCATCTTGGAAATATTTGAAAAAATGCCAAGAAGTTGGGATAAAATCCTGACCAGAATTTGTTGAAAATTTCTCTAAGTGCTAGATAAAAATGTCATGTCTTCATGGGCTTATATCTTCAAATCTAAGCATTTTTTGGACATCAACCTTCTAATACAAAGTTGTAGAATTCATAAAGATATACAAATTTCATGTTGAAAGTTTCCTTTAAATCATTTTGCCTCATGGTGGAAAATTGGTATGAAGTTATGAAATAAACATGTGTAAAACACTTAGAAAAAATTTTAAGTCTTGAAAAGTTTGACTTTTCAAATTGACTTTTGACTTTCTTGACTTTTTGATGATCAAGCTTGATATTCTTGAATGTCTTCATGAATTTGACCGTTGAGACTTAATGTTGACCAAAAAGTCAAAGTTTGACTTTTGGTGTATCTGTTGACTTTTCATCAGTACAACTGATTTTTGGTCATCTGGTCAATTGACTGAGCATCATTTGTGATACAAGATTTGAAACTTGACATGAGCATTCTTGAAGGTCCATAATGATCCATGAAAGTCGTTTGAAGTATTAGAAGTCCAATTTTCCTTGTGAAAACTCAAACCCTAATTTGAGGTATCAGTGTTGAGGAGATGTCTTGACCTAGTAAATCCTTGTGCAAGCTTGGGCTATTTAAGATCTTGTGGGAAATGTCTTAAGAAATGAGAGGGAAAATTTTGGGGTACAATAATTTCCCTCGAATATGAGATGCTTTGGCAAAGACCCTCGGTTAAAAGATCGTAGTCCCTCGATGACCCTTCGATGTTGCCTTCGGTAAACGATCTTAGTCCCTTACGACAATTGCTAAAGCGTCTTACAAATTTCCTTCTATGACTATACGATGACCCACACCTGTCCCTCACATCCAATGACAGGGCTTTCTACTAACTAATGGTAGGATAGAACTACCTAAAGGAGGAGGAAAAGAACAAAGACTTTTTGAGTAGGTAGATCTCTCATTATCGCTTGCTCATAAACTAAAACAATTTCCACACTTCACACTTTTAAAACAACTATTTTCAAAATACTTTTCAAAAACAAACATTTTGTATACATTCTCAACAATACGAGAATCATTACAAGATTGCCTTACATTGGCATCTTGAAAACATCTTTCCAAAAAACAACACTTTCTTTCAACAAATATTTTCAAAATAAACATTTTGTATACATTCTCAACGATACGAGAATCATTACAAAATTGCCGCACTTAGGCATTTTCAAAATGTTTTCAAACATGCACAAACACAAAGCATTTTCAAACAAAGTGAGCTAGCAACTAAGAGCCCATAGATAACTATGGATGAAAATGATGTTAACACCTTCCCTTTTCACCCTTTCCTTTATTGGATAAAAGAAAATTTGATGGCGACTCTTGCTATCTGCAACATTTGCAATAAAACACAAAACCTCAAGTCAGTTCTCCCACCGTATTACAGGGGATTACTGTTCTGGACTGGCCCGACAGCTTGAATGGGCCCAGTCTAACCCTTTTTTTGGTATGGCTCGTACGTCCATAATCTGAACCTCCCACTCTTCATCGGGAAATATTGACCCTTTGCCCTCCCAAGCCAGCATTGGCCTAGGATGATCGATGAGCATCTCTCAGCCTGCCTGACATCAAAGTCGTACAGGCCGCCAGGAACTGACCATAGAGATACCCGTAACTGGCCCCCTCCTTAGAACCAACGACTAGTTACGGGCACATTTGCCTGGTTTGACCAAGTCTTGGAAGTTACCTAATTTTACGGACCCGCATATCCAAGCATAAAATCAAGAACCAATGGCCATGCGCCAGAGGCATTATATAAACCCTCACACCTGTGAGGGCCTGGTATCGAATATTCACTATTCACCACCAATACCTTAACACTTTGCTTGTATCTCCTTGTTTCCACTCTTACTTAATTGTCAGAATGCCTTGCAGATACAACCCCCTTTTTCCTCCTCGACGTTACAACCTGATTACAGATTATCATTCAGCCACTTTATAAGTTCTGATCAACCGATAAGATCAGAACCCTAGAGAATCTACATCCAAGGTAAGGTGGGTTTTTACATGATTATGAGATTGTATAATGATAATATAATGGGTAGATGTATGTTTAAGACGTATACTTCTTAATTTCTAGGTTTTTCAAATTGTTCGGGGTTTTAATGAGAAGTCTTGATGTGAGTTTGTTTATGAATTGTTTCTCTTTTTCAATTGAAATTAATTGATTAATTGATGTTATGTATGCACTGAAGTTAATGAAATTTGTGTTAGAGAATGCATAATAATGTTATGTGATATGTGAGTATGAATTGATGTATAGAGAACTATGGTTTTGATTTCAAATATGGGGTTTTGGGGTTGAAAGAAAGTGATTTTCGTGTTAAAAACAACAAAAAACTGCTTTTGGGCTGTGGAAATTGATTACCCCTTTTTGGGAAGTCGAATTCCAGTTCAAAAATGGTGAAAATTTTCCTCTAGAAGTGAGGAAATCTATTTCTTATTTTGGGGTAATTGATTTCCTGAAGCTGACAACATTTGTTTAAACTTGCAAAATTCATAACTTGAGCTTCGGGTGTCCGTTTGACGCAACGTTTAAACCTGGGAAAAAATCACACAATTTAATTTCTAGTGAAAATGGTTTCATGTTCAGGAAATAAATTAAATTGGTGTGTGATGAGATTTTGTGGTGTCAATGTATGATGTTGGTGTTTGCAATCTTTGAAAAACTTGTGAAATTCATAACTTTTTAACCGTAACTTTGTTTGAGTCCCTGTTTGAAGTGTTAGAAATCTAGCGTGATATTATTTTTAATAAAAATGGTCTTGTTGGAAATAAGTGATTTAATAATGACGAGATTATGTAAATGACTTGTAATTGTGTTGTTTGGTTTGTGAATTGGTGTTGGATGTGAATAACATTGTTTAGCTTTATTTTCTATATGTTATTATGGTGTATTGAATTTATGAATGCTATGAGAATGTATTATATGTGAATCATGAAATTATTGATGTATGTTTGTGCAATAGTGATGATGATTTGAATGTGATGAATCAGGTGATGTATGATTAAGATTGAGGGATGGTCTTAATTGCATATATATGTTGAGATTGCACATGCATCATGAGTTGTCAAGAGGTAATATTTATAGCTTTTATGAGAGTTAGTGACTTGTCCCAAACCTGGATATGTGATTTGAAAGCTTGAGAGATGAGTTTTTTTGGTGGTTATATGTCTTGGAGATGTGGACCCGAGGATACCGGTAAGGATAATAATTGGTACCACGTGCATATTGTATTAAGTTTCATTTGAGTCACATGTGTAGATGTGAAATATTGATTTGGTGTGCAATATGTAATATTTGTGTGAATGCTAAATTTTTGTTATTTGTGATTGATTATCTTTAAATCATGAACCATTGAGCAATATTGTATATGTGAATATGTGAAGTGTGATGAATTCAATTGTTGCATGTATGTGATGCATTACTTATTATTATATAATTCTATAATGATATGAATTCACACCCTTTTATTGGAATGATGTTTTATACGACATCGCTCAGGTGTCGAAGATAGTGGTGCTTCTCGTGAAGATTAATCGGAGGAGATAATTTCTTGTTAATTCGCTTATCTAGGTAGTGAGTCATGCTCTAGTCTATGTACCACAGGGAAACGTTTGAAATCATATTTGTTTTGAGAAATGTTTGTTATACCCTTTTTATTTATGATGTATTGAGATTATGTGATGAGTGATCTTTAGTGCTTAATATTTTGTGATATGATTGTTAGTATGGGATTTCAATCATTATTATCGTTATGAAAAAGAATCATTCTGCTGTGAGATGCATATGTGTTAGTATATGAAACATGATTTTAAATGTATGTTATGGGCATGACCGGTGTATAATGTGTTTAGTTTTAAAATACATGTGACACCCTCTTGAGATATGCATACTAATTTACTCTGATTATACTATATTATTTATGTGGGGTTAAGGGGTGTTACACCATATCTCTTGTGTATACTTATACCATGTTGCCTTTGATTTTGTTTAGGGTTTATCTTGACTTTTAATGCTTAAAACACAAACTTGTCTAAAAACCCTAAATCATGATCCATGACCTATGTTTTGATTATGATATATGTACTTGTTTGATACTTGTTCTTTGCTTGATCAAATGAACACTTGAAACACTTTTGCTTACAATTTTGACTCTGTCTTGATCATATATCATTCATACTCCTAACTTTTGATTACATAACTTAAACTTCACATGCTTGTCATGCTTTAATCTTCTTGATTGTTTATCCATGTTTCATAAATTTACTTGTATTTAAGGATGTATTTCCTTCATAAACTCCCTTTAATCCAAAAGTGATACTATGCTTGCTTGATTGCTTTGATATTTGTTTGATTCTTGAACATGATTTCTTTAAATATTCTTCTTGTTTTTTCTATCTTTTGTCACAAATTTTACTTGATAAGCATGTTGACTTTCCCATTTGTGTTTAACA
This sequence comes from Vicia faba, assembly GCA_948472305.1. Lineage (NCBI taxonomy): Eukaryota > Viridiplantae > Streptophyta > Magnoliopsida > Fabales > Fabaceae > Vicia > Vicia faba. The sequence continues at coordinate 550,875,233 of OX451736.1, read as the reverse complement.
CTTTTGATGTGTGTGTTTGCTCTTATATTAGTAATTAATGCTTTATTATATCTTGTGTCAAATATCCAAGAAAAAGAATAATATTGTTGACTTTATAGTCATATGCATATGCATTTTCTTAGGTTTACCTTTGTGTGTTTACATTTTTGTAGTTGTTAATGTTTATCCTTTGTATAACATCCTTGTGAATGATCACCCTATGTATTGTCATGTACTCTTAAATCCCTTTTAACCCTAAAAATCATTTTCAAATCTTTCACCACTTTCATATAAAAACCTTGACTTTTTGTCATTGCATTTTCAAACTCATTTTTTAAAATCAAATGCTTCAATGTACTTTATCAAAACAATTTCAAAAGACTAAAAATGATTCAACCTCACTCAAATCTTTTTTCCACTTGGTTTTTTCAATTTAAAACCTTTTATCAAAGATATTAGATATAAATCCTCTTTATAATTGAGATATGATTCTGCTATCCCCATAGTAATCGTTGAAGCAAAATGTGATTCTTTCCACGTGAAGATGTTAATGGAAACTTGTTGATCTTATATCCAAGTTAGTAGTCTTTCCTTTATGATTATGCAAGATCCATCTTCTCATACTTGTGGTGGTATTAGTTGGGATTTCTATCTAAAAGATGTTGAAATACCTTTTTTCTCCTAAAATCAACCACAACAAACCCTTTTGTTATTTTTACTACGAACTACGAGGTTTTGATCCTTAATTGGTACGTAGATATAAGACTATGTCTTTCCAAACAAAAATATCTTAAAAATATATTTCTTTCCCCATCTCCACACTCATTTAATTAACAAACAATTTTAAACCAAAAACAAATATTATAAGTGATTCCTATAGAGTACTATAGATACCAACCCTCATACTTTGGATCTCTTCCTTATGATTTGCTTTTAGTCTATACTTATTACACTGCATGTTAAAATTAGGGTTTTAATCTTTTCCATTTTCCTTGGAAATAATAAATTTCAGTGATGACTTCTTAAGTCATCATGAATCAAGTTAGTCAATAGCTTGGTATCCTCGATTTTTCACCCTGACACCTAACATATGACATGAATGCATAATGCGCAACAACATAATAAAACATGACCAATGTTAGTCAAAATGCATGATCATTCATATAATCATCATATAATTATCTTCACATGGCATGTATGAACATCAAACATGCAATTATCATCTTCATTCATTATAACAACATCAATTACTTCATAATACAACATAGCATCATCATTGCAACATCAATTCATCATTTACACATACATCATAATAAATCAATCACCAAATCGTCCAATTCATCAAAGCATAGGTATTGTAAAATACATCATATGGTTCATTATACCACACACAATTATATTTCATCACATTAGCTTCCTAACGCTTTAAACGGCGCGTCAAACGAAGTCCTGAAACTCAAGTTATGACACTTTAAAAATCCTGCCTGCCGCCCCTCGCCTGAGACTCACCCGGCGAAGCAGCTTACTTTCCTGAGGTTCGCCTGAAGAGGCTGGGGAGAAACGCCTTCCCCAATACAAAATTCCAGGAGCACTGTTTTTTCCTTCACCTCGTTCGACCAATGACATTTTTGTTCGCTCAGCGAGCTCGTACTCGCATCTACTTCTCCCGGCAAAGCTGGAGTGAGACACCTCCCTCATACACATTCTAAGAGCACCACAAAATCACAACTTCTTTCGCCTCACGCTCGCCCAGCACATCAAGGGCAAAGTCACTTCGCCCGATAGTAGAAGGCTCAGCGCGGCCAGGACCCTCCTGGTGCGATTTCTACACTGCACCAGTCCCAAAATCCTTACAATTTCACAATATATCTGAAGCAAAGAGATTCAAAGATCAGAGGTTGGATGTTTATTCTAAGATACGTTGATGCTGAACTTCTGACCCAAAATTAAGCTATGATGCATAATCTCATATTGTAGGATTTCTGGTTTGATAAATCTCATCATTATTTAATGCTCACAACCACTTTTGAGTTTTTATCCAAAGGATTTCCCCACGTGTGGTATAGAAGTACATTGTTGTCCTTGAAAAAGCAAACTTTTGTACAAGAGTATGTTGGGCCCATGCTTTGCTTTTGCTTCTGAGGGTACTTTTCCTTAATTCAGGCTTACAAATCTAGCTTAGGCACGGCTAAAAGCTGCTAACCACCATACCTTTTTAACTTGCTTCAAGAACAAGTCAACGCCCTAGCATGATGGTTGTACCCTTGACCTCTCCAAGCTACTAAAACTTTGCCTATAAATTGAAATCCATTTGCAAATGTAAGAGGGTTAGGAAAAATTGAAAAGAAAAAGCCTTGAAACCTTGCTAAAAATTCCAGGAATCCGAAACTGCAAACACAAAATACAAAACCTGCTAGTTTTTTATTCTTGCATTCAAACTCCATTTTTCCTCAAGTGTTTCTCGACCAAATCATCAACATTGTTTCTGATACACATTTAGAAATAATTCCAACTTCTGTTTTTAGACTATAATTCCATCTCCACCAACTTCCATTTCAAAATCAGAACTTTTCTTCTTGGCTGTTCCAGAATTTTCCAGCCGCTCATAGCTCAAGTTAAAGGTTGTTCCAGCCTTCTGAGCACGTGAGAAAGGTGACCAGAACATCACAACAGTCAGAACCAGGCTCTAGCTCACAACATTTTCCAACTGCAAGGTAAGCTTCTGCTGACTCTCATCATATTACTTAGGCATTGTTAGACTTGCATGTCCAAAAACACAATGTACACATCCTGACCCTGATGTTGTACATATTCTTAGATGTCATGTATTTTTTTCCTAAGTAGAGAGAATCTTCATTCAGAACTTCTTGAGGAAATTAGGATTTAGAATTAGGATCAGCAAAGTTCGTGCTTGCTTCTGATTTATAGTCCTGACATTTTATATTTCTGAAACATGATGAAATTTGTCATAACTGCTATGTGCATATTTTCTGTTTTGTTGAGAAATGACTAAGTTGCAGATGCTCTGACTAGCATGGAGAAGGGGATGAAGTTCATCATCAGAGTTTACTTTGTGATACATGTTTTTACTTGTGCTTCTAACACCGGATGTACAGCCACCCTAGTGGTAGAAAGCATGTGCATAAGACATTAGTGCTAAGGGTCCCGTGTTCTAGCCCCATAAGCATTTTTGTAGGTTTATTTTTTTACATTTTTACCCATTTATCTGCCAGACAATATTCCTAGATCAGAACTTCTAGATAGCCTCACCCAACAGCATTATCACCTCACTCTATCAAACAACCAGAACTTCTGATTTGCTAGTGACATTAGAACTTCTAGATTCCCAGTTGTACCAGTATTCCTAGACCCCCTCAGCAATCATAACTCCTAGGCTTTCCTTTGTTCCCAGAAACCTCAGAACTTGGTGTACCCAGACCCAGAACTTCTGACCTTCTACTTTCCTACTAACATTTTCTTTCTTGCAGCGTATCAGAGTCAGAACTTATATTCCTTTTCATTTCAGCAACGTGCTAATTCTGACTCCCTTTTCTCTTATCATTTTAACTTTAATAACCAAAAACACCAAAAATATGTTATATTCACATACTTTATTTTATCTCTTTCAAAACCAAAAGATCAAAAATATTTTCTTAGGCAAACCTATTTCTTTTTTTTAACAAAAACAAAACTAATCCATTTTACATTTCTTGTACATTATTTCAATATGGTTGTAATAAAAAACTAGAACTTTAATTTCTTGCAATCCCCATTGTAAATTTGTACACCCCATCCCTTTAATGATGTAGTAGTGTAGGACTTTACTTTTTCGCACTTTTATTGCTTTCATATATTGTTAGTAATTAGGGTGTGTATGGTAAGACATGAAATTAACAAATAGATAACCCTAATCAAGACTAAATGCATGTAAATCAAACACACTTGCACCCTTAGGGTAATCCCATTTTGTTGCCTATCGGAAAATAGTCATGTCCCTCAAATATGGGTGTTTTAGCAAAGACCCTCGATAAAAGATCGTAGTCCCTCGATGACTCTTAATGTTGCCTTCGGTAAATGATCTGGTCCCTAAACGACATTGCTAAAATGTGCCATGGGTTTCCTTCTATGACTATACAAATGTCCCACACCCATCCCTTCACATCCAACAATGGGGCTTCTTACCAAATCAATGATAAGATAGCAACATCTAAAGGAGGAGGAAAAGAACATTTAAGACCTTTTGAGTAGGTAGGTTTCTCCTAGTTGCTCGCTTGCTCACAACAAAATATTTTATACACCAACACTTTCATTTTGAAACATTTTCAAAAGACCAACACTTTGTACGCGTTCTTATAGAGACGAGAACCATTACAAAGACACCTTTTCAAAATCACTTTCAAAAAACACATTCCACAATCACCTCTTTGAACTATTTTTCAAACAACACTTTGTACGCATTCTTATAAAAACGAGAACCATTACAAAGACATTTTCAAAATACTTTCAAAACCCACCCCACAAGCACACTTTCAAACAAAGCAAGTGATCTGGCAAGCAACTAAGAGCCCGTAGATAACTACGGATGAAAAGGGTGTTAATGCCTTCCCTTTTCATAACCTACCCCCCGAACTCAAGAAATAATCTCGAAAGGTCTTTCCTGTTCTTTTCAACCTTTCCTTATTGGATAAAAGAAAAGTCGGTGGTGACTCTTGCTATCTGCAACAATTGCGATCAAACGCAAAACATCCCAAGTCAGTTCTCCCACCGTGTTACAGAACTGGCGACTCTGCTGGGGAAAAGACTTAAAAGTGGGGTTACCTAAGGGCTAGATCACCTTTATTTGCTTTCATTGTTTGACTTGCTTGCTTTATATTTTGGTTCCTTGTTTGGGCTTGTTCTAATCCTCTACCCGGATTTGGGATACCTGGTAGCAATACATTATGGAAACTGTGCGGGGTATACTGACGTGGTCTAAGCAATAACTACGTTAGTGTGACACATTTATTGGTACCGGTAGCCCTTAAGTTGTCAAGGATAATATGGGGTTGTTGTATGGTGTCATGAAGCACTAACTGACTTTAGAACCTTTACTTAACCAACTTGGCCATTAGGAAGTAGTGAGATATCCAGCTTTGGTACAATTCGAAGTTGGTTGATACTCGATACTACGCTCATTGAGATTGTACTTCTCGGGATATTTCGGTCACCGTGAAAGAGGCTTGTGCTGAAACAATGCCTGATAAGAAATATCATTGATATTGAGATCCCTTAGAACCCGGTTACTATTTCTAGGACAGGTTTGAGCCAACTAAACTTCAAGAGGATACTTACCTATGAGACTTCATGCAAGCCTAAACCTAAGGACTTGTTTGCCTTGTTTGTATATGCTTACTTGTACATAATATCATAAACATTATAACATCATACTCATTCTCACTAACCATTTCAAGGATTATTGGGATTTATCTTTGTTTTGTTTTGTAGGACATGGCTTCCATCCGCAGGATTACTATCCAAGTCAATCTCGTAATGATTCCTCCTCGACTCAAAGAGTTAGCATCAAGGGTCTCTGAGAATTCTTCATTCACCGAAAGACACGGTAACCTCCTAAACTTGGTTACCTCCAACACTGGTGATGATATGATGAAGGTGTTTTTCCAGTTCTTTGATTCTCTACGCCATTGCTTCACCTTTCCCGATTATCAGCTTATACCTACTCTGTAAGAATTCTATCAACTCTTGAGGATTCCAATTCTCAATCAACTACCCTTCAACAGTACGGAAAGAGGTCCAAAACCTGAAGAGATTGCCCGAGCACTACAGTTGCAACAATTTGATATCACGACCAATTGGGAGACAAGGAGTGGTGTCAAAGGTTTCTTAGCCAAGTTCTTGTTTGAGAAAGCTCAAGATTGTTGGAACTCTTTGGACTTACAAGCTTTTGAAGAAATCCTGGCCCTTCTCATCTATGTGATGGTTTTGTTTCCAAACTCTGACCAACTTATAGATGTAAATGTTGTCAAAATCTTCATGTCTCGCAATCCAGTGCCTACTTTGTTAGGAGATATCCTACATTCTTTTCACTCTCGCACTATGAGGAAGAGGGGGATCCTCATGTGTTGCACTCCTCTCTTGGCTAGATGGTTTATTTCACATCTTCCTCGGTCTGTGTTGAAGAACGAGCAAGGTTTGAGGTTGTCCCATAGGTTGATAATGCTCAGATATTCGGATATTCATTGGTGTTCTCGGTCCATAGAGAATGTTACTATCATCGACCGTTGTGGGGAATTCCCTAATGTCCATTTACTTGGCATTAAAGGAGGTATCACTTACAACCCTTGCTTAGTTTTACGATAATTTGGTTATGCCCGAAGGGATGGTATACATGAGATGCTCATCCAAGGAGTGGTATTCGACTACGAGAGCAACGATTGAAGCTACCGTCCGAGGTTTATACGAGCTTGGAGGATGGTAAGCAAAGTGGATAGTAAGACGCTGGGATACAAGAATTCCTTTCCCCTTGAGCCTTACCTTAGGTGAGTACGAACTCGTGCTCAGAAACTTGTGATTCCTTATCCCTCCATCTTACCAGTTATCATGGAGCCTGTGGTTGAAAGAGACGTTCCGTACACTGTCCTCCACCCCGACATGCCTACTTCTCTTAAAGATTTTTAAAAGGGTTGGATTCAGCTGAAGGAAGAACGAGATACCTTTGAAGCTCAATTCTACGCTAGTGAGAAAAGGGTCTTGGAGCTTATAAAGCAACTACACGAAGAGCAAAGCTTGTACGCCTACCTTGCGCCAAAGAGGATGCGTTCAACCTTTTTATCTTAGAAATATAATATGTAAACCCAAGGGGCACGTTGTAACCATGTTGAACTAATTAATACAATTTAACGTTTGTTCATTATTTGTCTAGACAAATTTAAATTTCATAAATCCTTGAAAATATTGCATCCATATGACATGCATCATATCATGACAGGTTTCTCCCACACAAGTCTCTCATCTGCTTACTATTTATTTCAGTAAGATGGCCTTAGAACAGACTATCAAGGACAATCATATTCAAAACGCTCAACTCCAAGAGATGTTCTTGAACCTATCTAAGGGACAAGAAGAGGTGAAGGCGCTCCTCACTAGGGGCATGATCATGGGGAATCCTGAGGACGACAAGGATAACCAGCTGGAGCGGCTACAAATCGATATAGCCATAATGAAGGTCCAAATGATGGCACAACTGGTAGGCTAGATGGCTCTTATCCAAAACCTGGCTCGAGGACAAGAAGAGCTGAGAGCCCTTGTCAACCAACTTCATCAAAACAATTGCAACTGTATGAAACAAACGGTCAAGATTGGGGATCAAGTCACTACTCAACCGCCCATGAGACAAGAAGTTGGTTCAGGGGAGAACAAACCTTTCTGAATTGCTGCCACGTCACGGGCCCAACCACCACCCCGCCAACAAGAACAGGGTAATCAGAGTAAACGGGTCCCATCCGGCAGACAATTTACCAAACTCAACATGCCAATATCGTAAGTGTGATCGATGGATCTGGAACTGACTGTTTAACGCTGGTTCGCGAAATGTCGCGGAAGCAAGAGTCGCCACCGTCTTTTATTTTCTCCAAATGGAAAGGACAAAAGCACAGAAAAATTCCTTATAGAGATTGCTCTCGGTTCGGGAGGTAGGTTATAGAAAGGGAAGGTGTTAGCACCCTTTCTATCCATGGTTATCCATGGGCTCTTAGATACTTGCTCATTTGTGTTTTCAAAAATGGTTTGTTTGCTTTTCAATTGTGGGTTTTAAAAAAGTTTCTTTGAAAATTCCAGTTCGACTCTTGTATCGGTCCTCAATAGTGTTTAAAAAATTGCTTTCGAAAGCTTTTTGAAAAGGTGTCGGTGTGAAAATTATTTTTGAATTTGTTTTGAAATTAGAGCAAGTATCTACGAGAACCTACCTACCCTAAGGAATTCGTCTGTGTAAATGTCCTTTAAAGTAGTGCCATCCCACCATTGAGAGGTAGGTAGCACCACCGTTGGAGGTGTTCGAGTCAATTCGAGGTTCGGGACATGGTGATCACCAGAGCAATGGGAAGATACCTTAGAAGCTACCCTCATGCCAGGTTCCCAGATCATGAGGACTTACTAAGACATCCTCTACTCGACGATCACCTTTCGAGGCAAGGCAACAGTGAGGCGTACCCTAGGGGTGGTGTGTGATTTGTGTGTCAGATTCATTTATTTTGTCTTGTCATGTTATAGTGATCTACGCGTTTGTTTTTATTTATTCATTCATTCTTGCATGCATTTGTTAACAGTTAAAAGTGCGAGAAAAGTAAAGTTCTAAACTATTACAAAAGGCGCGGGTCCACATCGCCAAAATTTCTTGAACCCGATTTGACAGAAAATAAAGAATTAAAAATGAGAAAGATAAATATTACATGGCCTTGGGAGAGGTACATAAAATTATACGAGAAAGAAATGAATATGCGAATTAAATAAGAATTAAAAGAACGAGGGCGTTGGACCCTTTTTTAATGGAATTGAATTAAATTACTATTAAATTAATAAGATTAAAATGAAAAGAAGTTTGTTTTTGGTATTTTAAGATTTAAATGAGAAAAAAAAGAATTAAATGCAATTAAAACTAATTCTACAATTTTTATTTGTGAAGAAAGTATTAAACTTTGACCTAAAATTAAACCTAATTATTTTACATGCAATTTTAATTACAAAAATAAGTAATAGTAAATATTTAATTATTATGAAAGAAAATAAAAAGGGATAAAAAATTAATTAAACCCTAATTCTACCAATTTTAGATTTTTATTATGAAAATATTACAATTAAACCTAATTTAATAACTAAAATTAATTAATGCAATTTATTTACAAAAAATACTAAAATAAAAATATTTATTAACTTTTCTCTTTTCTGATTTTTTTGGTGTTTTTTATATATTGTGAAAATATTAAATTAATAAAACTGATTAAAAAAATAATATTTGAAAATAAGTAAAATAAAGAAAAGAAATAAAAATTCAAACCTAGGGGGGTGTCTGTCCCCAAAGTGGAGGTTGGTCTTTAGCAATTTGGGCCCAATTACTCTTTGGCCTGGTTGACTTTTGCGCTGGCGTGGATCTGCATTGACTGACGTACACGGTATTCTCCCAATCTGGACCTTCTTATCCATCTCAGTAGGCACGTGGTGACTTGACGTGGTGGATGCATGGTGGACGCTACTACTGAATTTGCACGTAAGTATTAATTGAAAAAATATATGGAAAGGGGTGGGGACCTGGGGCTCGAACCCAGGTCCTAGAGATTACCAGCGTGTACGCCTACCAGTGGAGCTGCCTTGCTTATTCGTACCTTACATAAATAACAAACAATATATAATAAAATAAATGTTAGTGGAATCTTGGCGCGTAAAATTCAAATAGGCCAATCATTGAGCGCCACAGGGGTCATCTTCTTCGTTGCCTTATTTTTTTTCTGAAACACAAACATTGGCAACGGTTTTGTTAGCGTTCCCTTAGGCCAGTTTCTGAAAAATAGCGATTAGCCCAGGGATGCTCATAAATTGAGCGCGAGGGTGGCTTTATGATCATCCAATCATGCTTGATTCAGTGGTCTAAGTCTTGAATACTAATTTTTCCTTAACTAAAAAAACCCAATTTAAGGTTCTGAAAACCCTAAGCATCGCCCATGGTGATTTCTTGTATAGTGCATAAAAACTCAATTCATCTACATGGTTAGCTTCAGAATCAATTAATTAATAAGAATTCATGAACAAAATGCAATGAATATGCTTAAATTGTGAAATACGATTATGAAAAAAAGTGAGAAAAGCTTGACTTCTGTACAATGATTCAAAGGGTTAGGGACTGTGTTCTTGATCCAGGTACGTTGCTTGATGTCCCAGGGATGCAATGGAATGAATCTTTTGGCTTCAATCGACCTGCAAATGTGTTTTCAGATTTGAGTTTTCTTTGAAAAATTCCAAGTTTGTGTAAGGATTTATGGCGCAGCTTTTTTGGTTCTTGAGCATTAGGTCTTGATCCAGCTTATGTATGGAATGAATTAGGTTAAGTTTCTTGTCCAAGGAATCAAAGATTTGATGTATGGATATTTGATTTTTATGGCAAAATATTTTCAAATCTTTTCATGCACATTTGCTCTCAATCATATCCAATCACCTTCAATTCTTCCCTAATTGATCATGCACGAGTTTTTGAACATATTACATGTACAAAAAGATTTGATAAATTAGGTTTAGTATTTTCCATGTATTTAATTAATTTAAATGAATTATTAATAATAAAAATCCAAATAAATAAATAAAAAATGAAGAAAAACTCCCCTTTGGGCCAAATGGTCGTGCACATGCCTTGGATAATGAATTGTGGAAGAAAAAGAAGCCCATTAGCAATTTTAGGTCATTTGAATCAATGTTGACTTTTCAAAATATCCAAACATTTCCAAACTTCCACAAGGCATAACTTGCTCAATTTTTAAGCTTTGCTCATGTTCTTGGACATTTTGGAAAGGTATTTGAGTCCTCTAACCAATGTCTTTGGTCCCATGTCATTTTGATTTACCACTCTCAAGTTATGGCCTTTGACTTAAAGTCCCTTTTTGTTGACTTTTGAAAATGACCTATAATGTTGAAATTGATAAATTTTTGTGAGAGCATTTCTTGGACTTGAAGTATGAAGATGGGTTGTAGGAAATGTCTTTCTCTTCAAAATGAGCTTTGGATGGAATTTTTCTGATAATCCATGTGAAAGTTATGCCCTGGTCAATTTACAGTTGACTTTTTCAGCTGTCCAAATAAGGAAACTTTTGCATCTTGATGATTTTTGAGCCAAGCTTTGAGAATCATGATCAAGCATTGATCAAATGATGTTTGTGGCTTCAAAATGAGATGTTGACCAAAAATTTGGACTTTTGACTGTCAAATGACCATTTTGCCCCTACAGTTGACTGTAGTGCAATTAGGGTTTTTGACTGTGCAATTTCGTGCTGAAAGTTTTGAAACTTGGTATGAGGATGCTTGACCATATTTATAGGCATGTGGGACTTGATTGGACCCTTGGAAACTTCATTTTCTTGATCAGAACCAAAACCCTAATTTTGAGTGTTTAGGATACCCTCGCACTGTGCAACCCTTGGGGGACTTTGAAGCTTGACTTGGCAATTTCTTGAAGAATATGGGAGGGCAAATTTTGGGGTACAACAGTTGCCCCTGTTCAATCTTCTTAGACCTGAGGATGCAGATTGGCTGACGTGCCTTTCGTAATCCGAGGGTGGAAGATGATTGAACACTAGAGTGCCCAGAAATTTGCGCTCACTTAGTCGTATGATGGTGGAATGGGCTTATAGATGCCATTTAGAGATTGATGAATAGGATGATGGGCTTATAGATGCCATCTGGATGTTTGATCGCGTTAGAGATTCCTTAGCGAGAACTTGCGTACCTGCAAAAGAAAAATGAGTACCTGACATGTTGCAGGAGCTGGTCTTCAGATGCTTTGTGTAGATATATCCTGACTGGTTACATGAATCGGATCTTCGAATTCTTCAGACGTGCCCTGGCGAGATACAGGAATCGAGTCTGGTAATGTTAGTCTTCAACGGATACACCCTGGCAAGGTTCAGGTATCGGATCCTCGAACTCTTCAGACTCACCCTGGCAAGATACAGGAATCGGATCTGGTAATGTTAGTCTTCAACGGATACACCCTGGCAAGATTCAGGCATCGGATCCTCAAACTCTTCAGACTCACCCTGGCAAGATACAGGAATCGGATTTGGTAATGCTAGTCTTCAACGGATACATCCTGGCAAGGTTCAGGTATCGGATCCTCGAACTCTTCAGACACACCCTAGCAAGATACAGGAATCGGATCTGGTAATGCTAGTCTTCAACGGATACACCCTGGCAAGATTCAGGTATCGGATCCTCGAACTCTTCAGACACACCCTGGCAAGATACAGGAATCGGATCTGGTAATGCTAGTCTTCAACGGATACACCCTGGCAAGATTCAGGTATCGGATCCTCGAACTCTTCAGACACACCCTGGCAAGATACAGGAATCGGATCTGGTAATGCTAGTCTTCAACGGATACACCCTGGCAAGATTCAGGTATCGGATCCTCGAACTCTTCAGACACACCCTGGCAAGATACAGGAATCGGATCTGGTAATGTTAGTCTTCAACGGATACACCCTGGCAAGATTCAGGTATCGGATCCTCGAACTCTTCAGACACACCCTGGCAAGATACAGGAATCGGATCTGGTAATGTTAGTCTTCAACGGATACACCCTGGCAAGATTCAGGCATCGGATCCTCGAACTCTTCAGACACACCCTGGCAAGATACAGGAATCGGATCTGGTAATGCTAGTCTTCAACGGATACACCCTGGCAAGATTCAGGCATCGGATCCTCGAACTCTTCAGACGCACCCTGGTAAGATACAGGAATCGGATCTGGTAATGCTAGTCTTCAACGGATACACCCTGGCAAGATTCAGGCATCGGATCCTCGAACTCTTCAGACACACCCTGGCAAGATACAGGAATCGGATCTGGTAATGCTAGTCTTCAACGGATACACCCTGGCAAGATACAGGAATCGGATCTTTAGTTGCGACCATTGATGGTAATCAATTTTGTATTAACCTTTGTCCTGAAAAGACAAAACGTTAGTTGTATGCGATGTCATGATGTATGACGTGCGTGATGCTCTCTGAATACGTGAGATTGTATGTTCATGATGCGTATATGCATTCTATAATGTATGAAGATGTTTATGAATGTATTTTTTCGTCTAGGAAAGTAAATCCTTGACGGGTGCCGGGAAGTCATTCCTGGGCTGATGTTGGAGAATAGATTTTGCTTCCGCTGCGGATGATAATCGCAAGAATACCGGTAGGAGAAGATAACTCCGTTGGGGAATAAACTTGGCGAATGGAATAACTCTGCGGGGAGGAAAGTACTCTAACGATCTTGCTGAGAAACAATACTCGGTGGGGAGAGAGATACTTTGTAACTTGCTGGGGATATCTTTGCCGTGTCGGAAGTGCTGATAGACTTCGCTGGGGATAAGAAAGAATTGTGTTGACGACGACCTTTCCGTGGCTTTTGGTTGAGGATAACCCAGTTATATCCTGATAAGGAAATAACTCTTTGAATAAAGCCGGGAGACGCGTTCGTGCTCTGCGAGGATAAGCTTCCAGAATCTACTGGGGATAAGCTTACTGCTGGGGAGATGATTCGACTTTCCTGGGGAAAATGGGCTGGACTCTCCTGGGGAAGTTTTGAACTGTGTCGGGAAGATGACTCTACTGAATGCTGGTATACCGCCGGGGAACAATCTTTAGACCAAGATTGTCGGGGATGCTTGTTAAGACTGTATACTGCTGGGGAATGTTGAGATCTGCGGGAGGATACCCAACTTCCTTAAGGTTTGATAATATAGCTTGAGGAGAGTGTACTGACTTACTGGCTCACTCTCTGGGGAATTAGGATATCTGGTTATGTTCTTCGGCTGAACCCACCTTGGTACCTTGGAGGATAGAAACAATCAGATTGCTTAGACCACCCGTTATTGCCCCTGTTTCTATGGGGGAGGCACCTGTGAGATGCTGATAATTGTTGAGGGTAAAACCTTCTTCAGGTAGGCAGGTGACAAGATGACAGGACATAGTCGTACGCTTTGATCCCTAACTTTTGCCTGGACCGCCCTTTCGGGTTTTCAGTCCACCGGGATACCCATTTTTGCCCAAGCCGCCTTTTCAGGTTTTCGACTTGCCGGGTGTACAGATTTTTTCATTTCATCCCTTCATTTTGCCCGAACCCTTTTGGTTCGCCGGGAAGCCCTAATTTTTGCCTAGGATGTCAACCTAGCGGGTCTTTGATTATGCGTAGTATTTTTCGACTATGTCCGTGCTTTCAGAATGTAGGGAGTTGCCCCTGTTAGAAGTGTTTTGTCATGCCACCAGAAGGTGCTTGATCAGGCAAGATTCGTTGTTGGAATTCCCCCAAGTGACTCAGGCGGAGATTTGCCCCAGGCTATTTGGCCTTTGAGTGATTCTCTGACTCTTGATTGGATTGCCCCAGATGATGGACCATGCTCATGCCATGCCCCTTGATTGGAAGTGCTTCTGTTCATTAGGCCTTTGTCGTGCGAATTTCTATGTTGTTCAAACAAAAAGTCATATGCAAACAAAGTTATGTTAAAAATGCAAAGCTTATGTCTGTCTTGAAGATTTTGAAAATGCATTCTTTTTCATAAAACAAGTGAATGTTTGTAAAACGTGATGTCAACTCCGTATTTACCGTAGGCCTTAAGGAGTCAGGATACCTTTCGTAACAGTATGCTTTCGAACTAACCCATGCTTAGGCTAGGACTTTTGAGGGTTATAACGTGGCCTGGTTCACGGTTTAAGAAACAAAGGATAAAGGCTCAAATTTATTTGTACCCACCCGCTCTTCGTGATGTTCTTCAAACCTAAACTCAGCCGATCGTACGTTAGACCTTGTTTGAGTCTTTGTTCTGATTTTCCGGTGATGATTCGGATGTTGATAACTTATTTTGAATAGGCAGTCATTTTCTTTTGTTGTTGAGGGTTTGTAAGACCTCTTCTTTTTTTGATTTTGTTTATCCCTATTTTTTGCCTGAGATGTTTCCTTTTTTGGAATTACAGTCAGCGGGATGCCCCAGTTTTGTAAGTCTCCTTCATGGGTTTTGACTTAACGGGTTTTTTTTATTTTTTGAGATAATGACTGCCTTTCTTTATTGATTATTCGGAACCATCACTGTCTTTCTTTGTTTTGTAAGGACCTCTTTGGTGCCATTCATTATGCACTTGGATCAACTGAGAGACTACCCTGCCCCAGGTTATGATTAAGGGTTTTAAATTTCGAAAAGAAAAACTCCTACTTCTTTGGCTCAGAGGGGTTGACGAGGGATTATTATCCTTATAACTCCAGTGTTTAGGGATTGAAACAATGCCTGTACCTCATCAGCGGGGTCTGTTCAAAAGCATACTGTAAGGATCGTGGTATCGTTTTCGTCATCCTCCCTCAAGAGGCTTAGAATTTTAGATCAAGAGTTGACATCAGAAAAAATATGAAAATAATTTGCATTTAGTGAATACGAATATATTGTTTCAGAACAGACATATGCGATGCATTAATGAAATAACAATGTTTAACATGAGTAAATGTTTGAACAAAAGAAAATTGCAACTTGAACATTCGAATGAACAAAAATTTCTCAATCCTAGCCATGATTTGGCAAGGGAGCAGTGATTATGTTCGGAGTCTCAGGTACTTCAAACTGAATCTCTCCAGCGTCGATCATGTCTTGAATCTTGTTTTTGAGGGGCCAGCAGTTGTCCGTAGTATGCCCCGGGCTATCAGAATGGTATGCGCACCTATCGTTGGGATGATAGTTAGGAGCAGAAGTGTTTGGATTCTGGAGAGGAGCCTTTAAGGTGATCAGCCCTGCCTCCAACATTTGTTGTAGTGCTTGATCCAGCGACATGTTGATCTTGGTGAACTGCCTTTTAGGCTTGTCTGGTTTGCTCTGATCAGTCCGTTGTTATGGGCGAGGTCATTGTTGGACCTGTGAAGTAGTAGCAACTCGGAGAGGTCTATTCATTGGACCCGACCTTTGCCCTCTTGGGAGCTGTTCCATGACCTGGTCCCTGATTTGGGCTGGTTGCTTCATGCCTTGAGGAAGCTGGCTGATCATGGCCCTCAGCTCTCCTTGCTCCTGAGCTAAACCTTGAATGAGGGCCCTTTGCCCCAGCATCTGGGTTTTCAATGTGTCTACCTCAGCTTGTAGACGCTTCAGCTGCTCGTCCTTGTCCTCTTCCGGACTCTTTCTGATTAGATTCCCCATGAGGAGTGTCCTCAACTCTTCCTGCCCCTTGGATAGGCTTAGGAAGATCTCCTTGAACTGAGTCTCTTGAGTGTGAAGGTCCTGGTTATCTTGTTGTGAAGCCATTGCTGAAATAAACAGCGAGAAAGGTAAGTGACCTGCAACAAGGATACCTGTTATGCAATGATGAGTATGACATGCATGTAATGTTTTCAAGGACCTCGCGGGGTAAACAAGAAAATTTGTTAGAACTAGGTAGCTTGATTGAGGGAACTTCATGTTTGCTGAGATTCCTTCTTCAAGGGTCAAAGGCTCACCATATCCAGTGGGTCATAGCCCCTGACTTTAATCATCATGTCTGGTTTTGATTTCCAAACAACCTTGGTTAGGGGAAC
The DNA here is from genome assembly GCA_948472305.1 of Vicia faba. NCBI lineage: Eukaryota > Viridiplantae > Streptophyta > Magnoliopsida > Fabales > Fabaceae > Vicia > Vicia faba. The sequence continues at coordinate 550,858,958 of OX451736.1, read as the reverse complement.
CTTCTTCAAGAGTCATAGCTCACCATATCAAGTGGGTCATAGCCCCTGACAACTTTGTCTAGAGGAAAATAAATCCTCTTTGCCCCTTGTTGGGATAGTTGATTCACCATGACCTGCATAACAAGCCCTTGAGATCCTTGAAATGGATTAGTTTTTTATGCAGGATGTATACAATGGTATGATGTCATGATGCTATGATTAAACACACCACAGATATTTACAAAGACAAACATGTAAGACACACAAGGCACACAAGACAAGCCCTTAGGGTTTAAGGCCTGCATGGGGTCTGGGTAGTACCCTCTTGAAGTTGGTGGGCTCAACCTGTCCTATTAGAAGTAACCGGGTTCTAAGGGTCCCAATATCACGGGATTGCTTTCATTGTTCATCGTTTCGGTTTAGCCACTGAACTGGCGACCGAAATATTCCAGGAAAGCAACCCTCAATTGAGTGTAGTATCGAGTATCAACCAACCTCGGACTGCACCAAAGTCAGTTATCTCACTACCCTAAAGAGGCCAAGATAGTTCAATTAAGGTTCCTAAGGTCTGTTGATGCTTCACGACACCACGCGGAGGCCCCGTACTCTCCTTGATTGAACTCAAGGGTTACCGGTACACACCAAAGTGCCACATCAACGTAGCAGACTGTTTCAACCATGTCGGTATACCCCGCACAGTTCCCTCACAGCCTTGTTGCTACTTTCTAAGAAGGTATCCCCCAGATCCGGGTTTAGGATCTATAGAACTCCCAAGCAACCCACAATTTAAAGCACACAAGGAAAGCAATTGAAAACACAGTGATCTTAGTCCTAAGGTACACCTCACTTTAAGTTAATATCCCCAGCAGAGTCGCCAGTTCTGTGATCGGTGGATCTGGAACTGACTGTTTAATGCTGGTTCGTGAAATGTCGCGGAAGCAAGAGTCGCCACCGTCTTTTATTTTCTCCAAATGGAAAGGACAAAAGCACAGAAAAATTCCTTATAGAGATTGCTCTCGGTTCGGGAGGTAGGTTATAGAAAGGGAAGGTGTTAGCACCCTTTCTATCCATGGTTATCCATGGGCTCTTAGATACTTGCTCATTTGTGTTTTCAAAAATGGTTTGTTTGCTTTTCAATTGTGGGTTTTAAAAAAGTTTCTTTGAAAATTCCAGTTCGACTCTTGTATCGGTCCTCAAGAGTGTTTGAAAAATTGCTTTCGAAAGCTTTTTGAAAAGGTGTCGGTGTGAAAAGTATTTTTGAATTTGTTTTGAAATTAGAGCAAGTATCTACGAGAACCTACCTACCCTAAGGAATTCGTCTGTGTAAATGTCCTTTAAAATAGTGTCATCCCACCATTGAGAGGTAGGTAGCACCACCGTTGGAGGTGTTCGGGTCAATTCGAGGTTCGGGACATGGTGATCACCAGAGCAATGGGAAGACACCTTAGAAGCTACCCTCATGCCAGGTTCCTGGATCATGAGGACTTACTAAGACATCCTCTACTCGACGATCACCTTTCGAGGCAAGGCAACAGTGAGGCGTACCCTAGGGGTGGTGTGTGATTTGTGTGTCAGATTCATTTATTTTGTCTTGTCATGTTATAGTGATCTATGCGTTTGTTTTTATTTATTCATTCATTCTTGCATGCATTTGTTAACAGTTAAAAGTGCGAGAAAAGTAAAATTCTAAACTATTACAAAAGGCGCGGGTCCACATCGCCAAAATTTCTTGAACCCGATTTGACAGAAAATAAAGAATTAAAAATGCGAAAGATAAATATTACATGGCCTTGGGAGAGGTACATAAAATTATACGAGAAAGAAATGAATATGCGAATTAAATAAGAATTAAAAGAACGAGGGCGTTGGACCCTTTTTTAATGGAATTGAATTAAATTACTATTAAATTAATAAGATTAAAATGAAAAGAAGTTTGTTTTTGGTATTTTAAGATTTAAATGAGAAAAAAAAGAATTAAATGCAATTAAACCTAATTCTACAATTTTTATTTGTGAAGAAAGTATTAAACTTTGACCTAAAATTAAACCTAATTATTTTACATGCAATTTTAATTACAAAAATAAGTAATAGTAAATATTTAATTATTATGAAAGAAAATAAAAAGGGATAAAAAATTAATTAAACCCTAATTCTACCAATTTTAGATTTTTATTATGAAAATATTACAATTAAACCTAATTTAATAACTAAAATTAATTAATGCAATTTATTTACAAAAAATACTAAAATAAAAATATTTATTAACTTTTCTCTTTTCTGATTTTTTTGGTGTTTTTTATATATTGTGAAAATATTAAATTAATAAAACTGATTAAAAAAATAATATTTGAAAATAAGTAAAATAAAGAAAAGAAATAAAAATTCAAACCTAGGGGGGTGTCTGTCCCCAAAGTGGAGGTTGGTCTTTAGCAATTTGGGCCCAATTACTCTTTGGCCTGGTTGACTTTTGCGCTGGCGTGGATCTGCATTGATTGACGTACACGGTATTCTCCCAATCTGGACCTTCTGATCCATCTCAGTAGGCACGTGGTGACTTGACGTGGTGGATGCATGGTGGACGCTACTACTGAATTTGCACGTAAGTATTAATTGAAAAAATATATGGAAAGGGGTGGGGACCTGGGGCTCGAACCCAGGTCCTAGAGATTACCAGCGTGTACGCCTACCAGTGGAGCTGCCTTGCTTATTCGTACCTTACATAAATAACAAACAATATATAATAAAACAAATGTTAGTGGAATCTTGGCGCGTAAAATTCAAATAGGCCAATCATTGAGCGCCACAGGGGTCATCTTCTTCGTTGCCTTATTTTTTTTCTGAAACACAAACATTGGCAACGGTTTTGTTAGCGTTCCCTTAGGCCAGTTTCTGAAAAATAGCGATTAGCCCAGGGATGCTCATAAATTGAGCGCGAGGGTGGCTTTATGATCGTCCAATCATGCTTGATTCAGTGGTCTAAGTCTTGAATGCTAATTTTTCCTTAACTAAAAAAACCCAATTTAAGGTTCTGAAAACCCTAAGCATCGCCCATGGTGATTTCTTGTATAGTGCATAAAAACTCAATTCATCTACATGGTTAGCTTCAGAATCAATTAATTAATGAGAATTCATGAACAAAATGCAATGAATATGCTTAAATTGTGAAATACGATTATGAAAAAAAGTGAGAAAAGCTTGACTTCTGTACAATGATTCAAAGGGTTAGGGACTGTGTTCTTGATCCAGGTACGTTGCTTGATGTCCCAGGGATGCAATGGAATGAATCTTTTGGCTTCAATCGACCTGCAAATGTGTTTTCAGATTTGAGTTTTCTTTGAAAAATTCCAAGTTTGTGTAAGGATTTCTGGCGCAGCTTTTTTGGTTCTTGAGCATTAGGTCTTGATCCAGCTTATGTATGGAATGAATTAGGTTAAGTTTCTTGTCCAAGGAATCAAAGATTTGATGTATGGATATTTGATTTTTATGGCAAAATATTTTCAAATCTTTTCATGCACATTTGCTCTCAATCATATTCAATCACCTTCAATTCTTCCCTAATTGATCATGCACGAGTTTTTGAACCTATTACATGTACAAAAAGATTTGATAAATTAGGTTTAGTATTTTCCATGTATTTAATTAATTTAAATGAATTATTAATAATAAAAATCCAAATAAATAAATAAAAAAATGAAGAAAAACTCCCCTTTGGGCCAAATGGTCGTGCACATGCCTTGGATAATGAATTGTGGAAGAAAAAGAAGCCCATTAGCAATTTTAGGTCATTTGAATCAATGTTGACTTTTCAAAATATCCAAAAATTTCCCAACTTCCACAAGGCATAACTTGCTCAATTTTTAAGATTTGCTCATGTTCTTGGACATTTTGGAAAGTTCTTTGAGTCCTCTAACCAATGCCTTTGGTCCCATGTCATTTTGATTTACCACTCTCAAGTTATGGCCTTTGACTTAAAGTCCCTTTTTGTTGACTTTTGAAAATGACCTATAATGTTGAAATTGATAACTTTTTGTGAGAGCATTTCTTGGACTTGAAGTATGAAGATGGGTTGTAGGAAATGTCTTTCTCTTCAAAATGAGCTTTGGATGGAATTTTTCTGATAATCCATGTGAAAGTTATGCCCTGGTCAATTTACAGTTGACTTTTTCAACTGTCCAAATAAGGAAACTTTTGCATCTTGATGATTTTTGAGCCAAGCTTTGAGAATCATGATCAAGCATTGATCAAATGATGTTTGTGGCTTCAAAATGAGATGTTGACCAAAAATTTGGACTTTTGACTGTCAAATGACCATTTTGCCCCTACAGTTGACTGTAGTGCAATTAGGGTTTTTGACTGTGCAATTTTGTGCTAAAAGTCTTGAAACTTGGTATGAGGATGATTGACCATATTTATAGGCATGTGGGACTTGATTGGACCCTTGGAAACTTCATTTTCTTGATCAGAACCAAAACCCTAATTTTGACTGTTTAGGATACCCTCGCACTGTGCAACCCTTGGGGGACTTTGAAGCTTGACTTGGCAATTTCTTGAAGAATATGGGAGGGCAAATTTTTGGGTACAACAGTAAGTCTTGCAACACTAGCTGAATCTGAATTTGGTCACGTTAAGGGATCCTCCTCAGAATCCCAATAACTCTGCTCTTAGCTATCATCCTAATGCAATATGTGCATACCATTCCAATAATCCTGGGCATGACATGAATGACAGTTGGGCTTTGAAAAGCAAGATTCAAGACTTGATCGATGAAGGAGTGTTGGAGTTCACACAAGGCGGTCAGACTGAATTCTTATGCCGTCCCTCAATGACTCACCACCTGAAGTGATAAGTTCAGACAAATAGACTTTTGTTCATTTGAATTTTCATTTGTAATTTCTTTTGTTATTCAAAACATTTATCTATTAATGTTAAATTATGTTTCATTAATGCATTGCATATGTTTGTCTTGAATTCATCCACTCGTTTTCACTATATTTAAACTATGCTTCTTACTCTCAACTCTTGCTAAAAGTTACAAGCCTTTAGAGGGAGGATGACGAAAATAATGCCTTAATCCCATACAATATTCTTTTGGACAGACATTGCTGACTACATACAGGCGTTCTTTGAAATCCTAAACACTGGAGTTATAAGGAATATAATCCCTAGTCAACCCATTTGAGCTAAAGAAGTAGGAGTTTCCTTTTTACATAAATTGAAACCTTTAATCAAAACCTGGGGCAGGGTAGTCTCTCAGTTAATTCAAATGCGCATTCGGTCGCAAACTTTCACTTCGTAATGCAATGAATAACGTCAAAACATTCCTCTAGAATCAAAAGACGGTGATAGTTCCCTATCACATAGGCAGTCATTATCTCTCAAAAAGAAAAAGCCCACTAAGTCAAAACCTACGAAAGATACTTAAGAAAAACTAGGGCATCCCGCTGACTATAATCTCAAAAAACAAAGAACAGTCAGGCAAAAATTAGGGATATTTAATCAAAAAGAGGTCACTGCAAATCCTCAACAACATAAAAAATGTTGCAAAAAAATGATTGCCTTCCGACAAACTTAACTTGTCAGAACCATCATCAAAACGTCATTTCAAATTCAATTGGAGTTCAAACGTATAATTAACTGAGTTTAGGACTGAAGAACATCACGAAGAACAAGTGGGTACAAGTAAAATTTGAGCCTTTATCCTTTGTTTCTTAAACCGTGAACCAAACCACGATACAACCCTTTAAAAGTCCTAATTGAAGCATGGGTTAGTTAGAAAGCATACTGTTACAAAAGGTATCCTGACTCCTGTAAGGCTTTACTCTAAATCTTGAGTTGAATTTTTCTATAAAAATTCTTTTATCTTCTAAAAAGTCATTTTTCAAAACTTCAAGACAAGCATGAAATTTGCATTATTTGAATATCATTATTTGCATGTGGCTAATTGTTTGACAACAGAGAAATTCACACGACGAATATCCAGTAAACAAAAATTCTCAAGAAATGGAATCACTTCAAGTGGGAAGACACTTCCAATGACAAATCTCCTATAAACAAGGGGGCATGACATGCCACTATCCAACTTGTATGGGGGTAGTCAAGTCGAGATTCCATGAAATCTCCCAAAAATACTGAATAACCAAGGGCATGTCTGCATCTGAACCACTTAGGGAATTAAACATGAATCCCAACAAAGGGTTACATACAGTCAAACATTTCCCAGCAGTGCCACAAACACCTGCTACTAGGAGCAGTGACAAATCTCCCTCAAGATCCTGAGGACCCCCATCCAGGTTTTCAATCTCTGAAAACTTCTCCCCAACTGAGTCGATCTCAAGAATCCTCGAGGATTTCTGCCAAAAGAAGACGCCTCCCCGCCAGACTAGCGACATGGTTTATTTCCCCAACAAACTACAGATTCTCCTGCTTGAGTTTGCCTCTCCGATTGTTACAAATCAAGGGACCACAAATCCTCTTCCCCAGTAGACTGCTCTACGATCCCCAACAAGTTACTGCGAAACCTAGAAACTAACCAGATAACAGTTAACTTCAGTAAGTTGTTGAGAAGCCTGGACCTGATCAGATATCAGTTTAACTTCATCCTTTCTAGCAAGTTACTACAAATCCTGGAATCCGACCAGATAACGGTTTAACTTCACTCTCCCAAGAAATTTTCTATGAAGCCTAGAATCCGACCAAGTAACAGTTAATTTTCCCTAGTAAGTCGCTGCAAAGCCTGGAATACAACCTGATAACAGTTAACTTTCTTTATCCCCAGCAATTTGTCGTGAAGCTGGGAATCCGACCAGATAACAACTAAAATTTCTTCCTCTCCATTCAAGAAATAACTCCCCAGTAGAGTAACAGACAACTGAGACTCCTGAACTCTTTTCCCCAGGCAGAGATCAGCACTCCCCACAGAGTTTCCCTCAAGCAAAGTCAGTATTCTCCAACGGAGTTTCTCCTCAATCAACAAAATAGTAATTCCCAGCAGAAACATCCTAAAACAAGAGGAGCATACCCTTCTTCCCCAACAGCAGTCTGGGAGCTCATTTCGCAGAGCTCATCAGCATGTTATCAAGGATTTATTTTCCTAGACAAAAACATGCTGCAAGGAACACATCATATTCATAAACCATAACACATACATGATAAATGCATACAGCATAGTCTCGTTTATTTTGAGAAACATCATTACGCCATGCATATCATACATCATGACATTGCATACAACTAGCTCTTTACCTTTTCAGGAAAGATCAATCAACAAATAATATCATCAATTTTTTTTATAAGTTCCAGATTAATACATGTAACAAGCCAGGAAAACTATATGTGGATGATGGATTGTAGATTAATACATGTAACAAGCCAGGAAAACTATCTACATGAAGAGATTGAAGATTAATACCTGTAACATGCCAGGAAAATTATCTTTCTTTCTAAGGTCAGAGATTAATACCTGAAACCAGAGAGGACAACTATCTCAACGACCAACCTTTACAAGTTCCATATTAATACCTGTGACAAGCCAAGAAAACTATCTATGGACGACGGATTGTAGATTAATACCTATAACAAGCCAGGAAAACTATCTACATGAAGAGATTGAAGATTAATACCTGTAACAAGCCAGGAAAACTATCTTTCTTTCTCAGGTCAGAGATTAATACCTGAAACCAGACATGACAACTATCTCAACGACCAAGCTTTCCAAGTTCCAGATTAATACCTGTAACAAGCCAGGAAAACTATCAGTGGAAGACGGATTGTAGATTAATACCTGTAACAAGCCAGGAAAACTATCTACATGAAGAGATTGAAGATTAATACTTGTAACAAGCCAGGAAAAGTATCTTTCTTTCTCAGGTCAGATATTAATACTTGAAACCAGACAGGATAACTATCTCAACGACCAACCTTTTCAAGTTCCAGATTAATACCTGTAACAAGCCAGGAAAACTATCTGTGGATGACTGATTATAGATTAATACCTGTAACAAGTCAGGAAAGCTATCTACATAACCATCCTAAAGCAGCCTTACACAGGTTCCTTCTCCCTTCTAGATGAATTTTTACACTGACTCATCATGAAGTTACCCTACAAAGGTTCCTTTTCATATATTTCCAGATAAAAGTTTTATACAGACTCATCATGAAGCAACCCTACACAGGCGACCAAAGACCTCCTCTGGTTAGATTTATTTCTTCCAGTTAACACCAGGCGACCAAAGACCTCCTCTAGTTAGATTCATTTCTTCCAGTTAAAACAGGCAAAAGACATCTATTATTTTAGTATAAATCAACCAAAAGATTTATCCTGATATTTTCCATCATTTCTCTGGATGACATCTATAAGCCCATCTCTAACAAATTTCCATCATTTCTCTGGATGGCATCTATAAGCCCATCTCCAACAACTTTCCATCATTTCTCCAAATTGCATCTTTAAACCCATTCCCTACACAGTCAACTAACACATCATCGAGTGCAAATTTCTGGGCACTCTAGTGTTCAATCTGTTGGGTTTTGGGCTCCCATCCGATGTGGAGAAAGGCCCAATATGTGCAAGCCCATGTGTCTCACTTATCTAAGTGGAGAGGGGTCAATTAGGGTAAGTGTGAGAGGTTTGATTTAGGCAAGAGAGGCAAGAGAAAAGTGAGAGAAGAGAAACAGATTTTCGCACATACACATAGCAGCTGCACTAGAATCACGATATCTCCTTCGTTCACCGTCTGATTTGGCCGAAATTTGAATTGCAGGTTCCTGACATCTGGTTCTTAAATATGAACAGTGTGATCGGCGATCAGAGGTCTGAGGTGGGAGATATTGGCCACGCATAGTAGCAGCCCCTTGGAGTTTTCTGGTTCTTCTTTGTTCTCTATTTCATGTTTTGTTGCCTTGTTGTTTTGGCTGATTGTTGAGCACGATTTGTGCTACATTTGAGACTCTCTTGTACCCATACGTTGATCATAGTAGAGCTTGTTTACTGGCTTGTGCCCGTGATTGTTTTACTTCTCACTTTGAGAAGGTTTTTTCCACGTTAAAAATCTTGGTGTCTCTTTGTGTTGTTGATTTTTAGTTACTGTATTATTTGTTGTTGCTCCTCACAGATTCAACAAGTTGGGGAAATTATATCCACTGTGTATTATTCTATTAGAGTTGTTACTGTTAATTGTTGTTGAATTTCCCATCAGAGTGGCATCAGAGCTCTTTGGTTAAGGGGTTGTTTGACTTGTTTGAATGATGGATGCAAATACAAATAGAATGATTTCTTTGAATGGCCCTAATTATCATTTGCGGAAGGGAAAAATGAAGGATATGTTATTTGTGAAAAATATGCATATTCATGTGTTTGCTAGTGAGAAGCCAGAATCCAAAACTGATGAAGAGTGGAATTTTGAACATCAGCAGGTTTGTGGTTTTATTCTGCAATTTGTAGAAGACAATGTTTATAATCACATTGCTAATGAGGAACATGCCAAATCCTTGTGGAAGAAGATTGAATCTTTGTATGCTTCTAAATCAGGGAATAATAAGTTGTATTTGTTGAATTCCTTGATGAATTTGAGGTACAAGGAGGGAACTTCTATTTCTGATCACTTGAATGATTTTCAAGGGCTCCTAGATCAATTGTCAGGTATGGGTATCAAATTTGATGATGAAATTTTGGGACTATGGCTACTGAATATTCTACCAGATTCTTGGGAAACTTTTCGGGTTTCAATTACAAACTCAGCTTCTGATGGTGTTGTCTCTTTGCAAAGTGTAAAGGGAAGTGTTCTGAATGAGGAGATGAGAGGAAGGCACATGGTACTTCATCTCATCCTGAGGTACTTGTCACTGAGAACAGAGGCAGGAGTCAGAAAAAGGAACCGAAAGGGAACCGGCAGAATAGCAGGAGTGCGAGTAGAGACAACAACAGAAGTAAGTCCAAGTCCAAATACAAGAATGTTGAGTGCAATCGTTGTCACAAAATGGGGCACATACAGAAAAACTGTTTCATATGGAAAAGGGAGAACATAAACAATAATAGTAAGAAGAGAGATAAGAATCATGATGATGATGACCGTGTTACTACTTCTACTTATGATGATCTGATTATTCTCTGTGACCATGATTCAGTCAATCTTGTATCAAATGAGAGCATGTGGGTTGTTGATAGTGCTGTTACACTGCATGTTACACCAAGGAAGGAGTTCTTCACATCTTACACTGCTGGTGACTTTGGAGTGTTGAAGATGGGTAATGATGGTGTGTCCAAGGTAGTTGGTATTGGTGATATTTGTTTGCAGACCAACATGGGAGTGCAGTTGTTGCTGAGAGGAGTCAAACATGCTCCAGATGTTCGCTTCAATTTGATTTCTGTGCATATGCTTGATGAAGGTGGTTATGATAATCACTTTGGTTTTGGAAAATGGAAACTCACCAGAGGTAACTTGGTTGTGGCTAGAGGGGAGAAAGATAATAAACTGTATTGGACTAAAGCATTAATTGCTAAAGACAGTGTGAATGTCATGGATATGGAGGCTTCTTTGTGGCACCACAGGCTTAGTCATATCAGTGAAAAGGGGCTGAATTATTTAGCTAAAAAGGATGTGCTTCCGGGATTGAAGAGTGCAGAGTTGGAGAAATGTTCTCATTGCATGGCTGGTAAGCAGACTAGAGTATCCTTCAAGAAGCATCCTCCATCAAGGAAGTCAGAGTTGCTTGAATTGGTGCATTATGATGTTTGTGGCCCATTGAAGGTAAAGTCATTCAGTGGTGCACTTTATTTTGTTACCTTTATTGATGATTGTTCCAGGAAGCTTTGGGTATATGCTTTGAAGACAAAATACCAAGTTCTGGAGAAATTCAAAGAGTTCCATGTTATGGTGGAGAGACAGTCAGGCAAGAAGCTGAAATGCATTCGTACTGACAATAGTGGTGAGTATTGTGGACCATTTGATGTTTATTGCAAGCAGCACGATATCAGACATGAAAACACTCCTCCTAAAACTCCTCAGTTGAATGGTTTAGCGGAGAGGATGAATAGGACTTTGATTTAAAGAGTTAGGTGTATGCTTTCTGAAGCAAAGTTTCCTAAACATTTCTGGGGTGAAGCATTGTACATGGCAGTGCATGTTATTAATCTGAGTCCTGCGGTTTCTTTGAATGCAGAGGTGCCAGACAAAATTTGGTTTGGCAAGAATGTCAAATATGATCATTTGTGTGTCTTCAGTTGCAAAGCATATGTTCATGTTCCAAAGGATGAGAGATCCAAGTTGGATGCAAAGACAAGGCAGTGTATTTTTATCGGGTATAGTCATGATGAATTTGGCTACAAGCTATATGATCCAGTTGGGAAGAAAGTTGTTAGAAGTCGTGATGTGAAGTTCATGGAAGACCAAACCATTGAAGACATTGATAAGATGGAGAAGACTACACCAGAGATTGATAATAGTTTGTCTGATGTTGATCCAGTTCAGAGGCCTGTACATGATCTGGATACTGCTGAAAATAATGTTCAGAATAATGAGCAACATGATGATGTTGGTGACCAGCAGCTTGGAGATGATGTAGATATTCCTGTTGATGATGCTGAAGAGGAACATGAGATGTCATAAGATGAAGATCTTGGTGATGCTCCTGAACCACCACAAGTTCAACTTTGGAGGTCTAATAGGCAGAGGAAACCATCTACCACGTATCCTTCTGATGACTGTGTTACCTTGACAGATGAAGGAGAACCTGAGTGCTTTAATGAGGCCATGGAGAGTTATGAAAAGAAGAAGTGGTTGGATGCTATGCAAGATGAAATGAAGTCTTTGCATGATAATCACACTTTTGATTTGGTGAAATTGCCTAAGGGAAAGAATGCTTTGGAAAATAGGTGGATTTACAGGGTAAAGCAAGAAAGCAATTATACATCTCCAAGATATAAAGCCAGATTGGTGGTGAAAGGTTTCAGACAAAGAAAGGGTGTTGATTTCAATGAGATTTTTTCTCCTGTGGTGAAGATGTCATCCATAATAACCGTGTTGGGTTTGGCTGCTACTCTTGATCTAGAGGTAGAGCAAATGGATGTAAAACTGCTTTCCTTCATGGTGATTTGGAGGAAGAGATTTACATGAAGCAACCTAATGGTTTTCTTGTTAAAGGCAAGGAAGACTATATGTGTAGATTGAGAAAGAGCCTATATGGCTTAAAGCAAGCCCCGCGTCAATGGTATAAGAAGTTTGAGTCTGTTATATGTGAGCAAGGCTACAAGAAGACTACTTTTGATCACTATGTCTTTGTTAAAAAGTTTGCTGATGATAATTTCATTATCCTGTTATTGTATGTTGATAACATGCTTATTGTTGGGAAAAATATTTCCATGATTGACAGGTTGAAGAAGCAATTGGGCGAGTCATTTTCCATGAAAGAAATGGGAGCTGCTAATTAGATTCTTGGTATAAGAATCATGTGTGACAAGAACAAGAAGAAACTTTTGCTGTCACAGGAACACTATGTTAAAAGGGTGCTTTAGAGGTTCCAGATGGAAAATGCTAAGGCTGTAAGTACTCCTCTTGCTGCTCATTTCAAATTGAGTGTTAATCAGAGTCCTTCCAATGAATCTGAAAAATTAGATATGCAACGGGTTCCTTATGCATCTGATGTGGGAGTTTGATGTATGCAATGGTGTGTACAAGACCTGATATTGCACATGTTGTTGGTACAATCAGTAGATTTCTGTCTAATCCAGGTAGAGAGCATTGGAATGCTGTGAAATGGATTTTGAGGTATCTTTATGGTACTACCAGTTTGAGGCTTTGTTTTGGAGGTGATATACCTACTCTTGTGGGCTATACTGATTCTGACATGGATGGAAACATTGATTCCAAAAAGTCTACTTTAGGCTACTTGATTAAGTTTGTAGGGGGAGTTGTGGCATGGCAATCCAGATTGCAGAGATGTGTTGCATTGTCCACTACTGAGGCAGAATTTATTGCCATTACAGAAGCATGCAAGGAGTTGATTTGGTTGAAGAAATTCTTGCAGGAGCTTGGTTTTGTGCAGGACAAATACTTGCTATTTTGTGATAGTCAAGGTGCAATTCATCTTGGTAAGAATTCAACTTTTCATTCTAGGTCCAAGCACATTGATGTTAGGTATCATTGGATACGTGATGCTTTGGATGCTGGATTGTTGGAATTGGCCAAGGTTCATACAGATGATAATGGTGCTGATATGATGACCAAGGCATTACCGAGAAGCAAGTTTGAAACTTGTTGTGAGATCGCCGGTTTGGCGGTCACCTCCACATAGTTGTGAGGGGGAGATATGTTGGGTTTTGGGCTCCCATCCTATGTGGAGAAAGGCCCAATATGTGCAAGCCCGTGTGTCTCACTTATCTAAGTGGAGAGGGGTCAATTAGGGTAAGTGTGAGAGGTCTGATTTAGGAAAGAGAGGCAAGAGAAAAGTGAGAGAAGAGAAGAGAAACAAATTTTCGCACATACACATAGCAGCTGTACTAGAATCGCGATATCTCCTTCATTCACCGTCTGATTTGGCCGAAATTTGAACTGCATGTTCCTGACATCCGGTTCTTCAATCTGAATAGTGTGATCGGGGATCAGATGTCTGAGGTGGGAGATATTGGTCACGCACAGTAGCAGCCCCTTGGAGTTTTCTGGTTCTTCTTTGTTCTCTATTTCATGTTTTGTTGCCTTGTTGTTTTGGCTGATTGTTGAGCATGATTTGTGCTACATTTGAGACTCTCTTGTACCCATACATTGATCATAGTGAAGCTTGTTTACTGGCTTGTGCCCGTGGTTGTTTTACTTCTCACTTTGAGAAGGTTTTTTCCACGTTAAAAATCTTGGTGTCTCTTTGTGTTGTTGATTTTTAGTTACTGCATTACTTGTTGTTGCTCCTCACAGATTCAACAAGTTAGGGAAATTATATTCGCTGTGTATTGCTCTATTAGAGTTTTTACTGTTAATTGTTGTTGAATTTCCCATCATAATCATCTTCCACCTTCAAGTCACGAATGGTGGTCTCGCCAATCTAACTCTTCAGGTTTAAGAAGATTGAACAGGGGCAGCTGTTGTACCTCAAAATTTGCCCTCTCATTTCTCAAGAATTTTTCTCACAAGGTTTTCCATGGCTCAAGCTTGCAGCACTAATACATCAATTTAAGTTTGGAATTGGAACAAAGGAAAAATGGTCAATTGCACGCTGAAAAGTCAAGCTTTGATTTTTGGATCAAAATCAAGTTTCAAGAATCATATTTCATCAAGACATGTTGAAATATGAAATTTGTTTCATCAAGAAAATCAAAAGCCAAAATTACTTTGGAAAAGTCAAAATTCTAAATACTTAGAAATTTTTCTAAGTGTTTAAGAAATATGACAAGCTCAGAACTTCTGGCCAGATTTTCACCATGATACAAGCTGATTCTAAAAGAACTTCTTACATAAGAATTGTAGATCTCAATGAGATCTAAAACGTTGCAAAATAGAACTTCTCCTAGAAACATTGAGATTTTAAGTTATAAATCTACAAAGGCACGTCATTAAAATTGAAACATTCAGTAAATTCTGGACCTTTCCAAAACAGGATTTGGTTAGAACTTCTGGATCAATTTTCATATAGATCCAATCAGAATTTACAAGATTAATTCTAAAAGGGTTTATAAAGCGTGTTATAAGCTTTCTGGAAAGTCTGAGAACTCACTCGGAACATGCTGAAGCAAAGATATTCAAAGGTCAGAGGTTGGATGTTTATTCTAACATACGCTGATGCTGAACTTCTGACCCATAATTAAGCTATGATGCATAATCTCATATTGCATGATTTCTGGTTTGATAAATCTCATCATCATTTAATGCTCACAACCACTTTTGAGTTTTTATCCAAAGGATTTCCCCACATGTGGCATAGAAGTACACTGATGTCCTTGAAAAAGCAAACTTTTGTACAAGAGTATGATGGGCCCATGCTTTGCTTTTGCTTCTGAGGATACTTTTCCTTAATTCATGCTTACAAATCCATCTTAGGTATGACTAAAAGCTGCTAACCACTATACTTTTTTAACTTGCTTCAAGAACAAGTCAGCGCCCTAACATGATGGTTGTATCCTTGACCTCTCCAAGCTACTAAACCTTTGCCTATAAATTTAAATCCATTTGGAACTGTAAGGGGGTCGGGAAAAATTGAAAAGAAAAAGCCTTGAAACCTTGCTAAAAATTCCAAGAATCCGAAACTGCAAACACAAAATACAAAACCTACTAGTTTCTAATTCTTGCATTCAAACTCCATTTTTCCTCAAGTGTTTCTCGACCAAATCATCAACGTAGTTTCTGATACACATTTAGAAATCATTCCAACTTCTGTTTTCAGACTGCAATTCCATCTCCACCAACTTCCATTTTAAAATTAGAACTTTGCTTCTTGGCTGTTCCAGAATTTTCCAGCCATTCATAGCTCATGTTAAAGGTTGTTCCAACCTTCTAAGCACGTGAGAAAGCTGACCAAAACATCACAACAGTCAGAACCAGGCTCTAGCTCACAAAACATTTTTCAGCTGCAAGGTAAGCTTTTGCTGACTCTCATCATATTACTTAGGCATTGTTATACTTGCATGTCCAAACACACAATGTAGACATTCTGACTCTGATGTTGTACATATTCTTAGATGTCATATATTTTTTGCCTAAGTAGAGATAATCTTCGTTCATAACTTCTTGAGGAAATTAGGATTTAGAATTAGGATCAACAAAGTTCATGCTTGCTTCTGATTTATAGTCCTAATATTTTATATTTCTGAAACATGATGAAGTTTACCATAACTGCTATGTGCACATTTTCTGTTTTGTTGAGAAATGACTAAGTTGCAGATGCTCTGACTAGCATGGAGAAGGGGATGAAGTTCATTATCAGAGTTTAATTTGTGATACATGTTTTTGCTTTTACTTCTAATACCGGATGTACAACCACCCCAGTGGTAGAAAGCGTACGTATAAGACATTAGTGCTAAGGGTCCTGGGTTCTATCCCCAGAAGCATTTTTTAAGTTTTATTTATTGACATTTTTATCCATTTATCTGTCAGACAATATTCCTAGATCAGAACTTCTAGATAGCCTCACCCAACAACATTATCACCTCACTCTCTCAAACAACTAGAACTTCTGATTTGTCAGTGACATTAGAACTTCTAGATTCCCAGTTGTACCAGAGTTCCTAGACTCCCTCAGCAATCAGAACTTCTAGGCTTTCCTTTGTTCCCAACAACCTCAGAACTTGGTGTACCCAGACCCATAACTTCTGACCTTCTACTTTCCTACTAACATTTTCTTTCTTGCAGCATATCAGATTCAAAACTTCTGTTCCTTCTCATTTCAGCAACGTGCTGATTCTGACTCCCTTTTCTCTTATTATTTTAACTTTAATAACCAAAAACACCAAAAATATTTTATATTCACATACTTTATTTTATCTCTTTCAAAACCAAAAGATCAAAAACATTTTCTTAGGCAAACCTATTTCTTTCTTTTTTTAACAAAAACAAAACTAATCCATTTTACATTTCTTGTACATTATTTCAATATGGTTGTAATAGATAACTAGGACTTTAATTTCTTGCAATCCCCGTTGTAAATTTGTACACCCCATCCCTTTAATGATGTAATAGCGTAGGACTTTACTTTTTCGCACTTTTATTGCTTTCATATATTGTTAGTAATTAGGGTGTGTATGGTAAGACATGAAATTAACAAATAGATAACCCTAATCAAGACTAAATGCATGTAAATCAAACACACTTGCACACTTGAACCCTTAGAGTAATCCTATTTTGTTGCCTATCGGAAAATAGTCATGTCCCTCGAATATGGGTGTTTTAGCAAAGACCCTTAATAAAAGATCGTAGTCCCTCGATGACCCTCAATGTTGCCTTCGGTAAACGATCTAGTCCCTAAACGACATTGCTAAAACATCCCATAGGTTGCCTTCTATGACTATACAAACGTCCCACGCCTGTCCTTTCACATCTAACGATGGGGCTTCTTACCAAATCAATAGTAATATAGAAACATCTAAAGGAGGAGGAAAAGAAGGTTTAAGACCTTTTGAGTAGGTAGGTTGCTCCTAATTTCTCGCTTGCTCACAACAAAATATTTTATACACCAACACTTTCATTTTGAAACATTTTCAAAATGCCAACACTTTGTACGCGTTCTTATAGAGACGGAAACCATTACAAAGACACCTTTTTAAAATCACTTTCAAAAAACACATTCCACAAACACCTATTTGAACTATTTTTTAAACAACACTTTGTACGCGTTTTTATAGAAACGAGAACCATTACAAAGACGTTTTTAAGATACTTTCAAAACCCACACCACAAGCACACTTTCAAACAAAGCAAGTGATCTAGCAAACAACTAAGTGCCCGTAGATAACTACGGATGAAAAGGGTGTTAATACCTTCCCTTTCCATAACCTACCCTCCGAACTCAAGAAATAATCTCGAAAGGTATTTCCTGTTCTTTTCAACCTTTCCTTATGGGATAAAAGAAAAGTCGGTGGTGACTCTTGCTATCCGTAATAATTGCGATCAAACGCAAAAACATCTTAAGTCAGTTCTCCCATTGTGTTACAATATCAAACACAAAATTCACATAATTCACATGTTTTCACAGATACAATAATGACACATCATGATGGGTATCATATATATTATTTCATACCATTACAACATCAATCTATCACCAATTTCATTATCAATTTCATCATAATCATCATATTATCAAATTCATCATAAAACCCCAAACAACCTACATACCTCTAAACCCCATATCAATCATAATAATAAGGATAACTCCATTATCTTAGATTATAGCTAACAATTGAATCTCCTTCGCATTCCACTGAAACCCTCTGAGTTCCTCAATGCCCTAGATATGCTCTTTGCCTCTTATCCAAGTGCGATTGTACAAAATAAGCATTCTAAATCCTAAATTTTCCTTATGTCAAACTTATCCCTTGGACCCCTAATATGATATTCCACTTATGCCCTCACTTATCACTTCACCAATTACCACCTTGCCCTTATTATTTGTATTTAATAAATCATCTCATTTCACTAATTAAAATAATTCTAAATAATTACTCTAATTATCTAAAATATAATTAAAACATCCAATATCACTTAATTTCCATTGTAGCACACATATCATCACATCACACATCATATTCATCAAAATATCACATATGCTCACAAATACATCACAAATACTCATCATAAATCAATTAAATAAATAATCTAATTATTTTGGAGTGTTACACTCTCCTCATAAGCCTAACTTTGACTAGCACAAGTTGTTCTCATCCGGTCTCTCATGTGGGTCAGTGCTTGATTTTGCTCTCTAAAGTACGCTTCCATGTATTCTAGAGTGGCGAACCTCTCTTTCAAATTTTGAGTAGGCATATGATCTATATGCTCATTAAAATATTCTTGAAATTTTGGTTCGAATCAGGGGGGGTCAACATACAAGTTAGACGAAATATAAGTGGCCTAACTTTCCATCCTAAGATCTTGCTTTTCAAGTCTTTGCAAATGATCAGGAGCTTATTGTTGTTGATGAGGATCTACTTGATATTATTGTATCTCTAGATGATAAAAATGATATTGGCCTTCATATTAGGATTTTTCTTGAAAACCTCTATGAATATGAATAGTTGGTATCCTTCTAATGGTACTATAGATTATTGGTTGCACTAGAATGATCATTTCGTCATCTTGTAACTTTGGACATCTGCTAACCTACATAATTAGTTAATTATACAAAATGGCTACAAGCATATGTTGTGTTGCATCAACCATGTATTTGATATTTTTTTCCATTAGACGCCTAACATTTATAGCCTCATAGTTTAAAATAGCCATTAGACCCAAATCTCTCTTCAGTATGAACTCAGAACTATTAGAAGTTGCCTCTAGAGTTCAAACAAAAAATGAGGTACATGCCTATGGAATTGACGCATTTATGTTGTGATGAGCCTCAGTGGAATGCCCTGCACAATAACCCATTTTTCTCATGGTCGACAAATTTCATTCTTCATAGTTTCAAACATTTGCTCACTTATTTTGTTATTGCAACCCATTTTGTTTCAAATCCCATGTAAAAGTGAAGGGAGAAAATCAAGTAAAGCATTAATTTCATCAGGACTATAATCTATTTGCTTACCCCACGCATACGACATGTAATATTGTCACTCGTGATTGAAGGTGTTCACATAAAATTCCAAGTCAATGATATTTTAGTCTCTTTAATCAAATTGTTGAGCTTTCTACAACGCCTTATGAGAAAGATCACATGTAGAAGATTGAATCATAATAAGCTTGTATGGTCGGAGGTCAAAAGGAATGTGGAAGCTATAAATCTGGTCTTTTAAGAAATCATGAATAAGAGGATTTATCTCTGCTATGCTCCATTTTTTATTAAGAATAAGCAT
The DNA here is from genome assembly GCA_948472305.1 of Vicia faba. Taxonomy (NCBI): domain Eukaryota; kingdom Viridiplantae; phylum Streptophyta; class Magnoliopsida; order Fabales; family Fabaceae; genus Vicia; species Vicia faba. The sequence goes on along the minus strand of OX451736.1, from coordinate 550,839,496 downwards.
GTTAACAGGAAAGTCTTCGACAATATTGGAGCGACCCGTCTCAAGAATCACGGGGGAGCCACACCAAGAGTCATACCATAAGTTAATGGAGCTACTGTTACTAAGAATCCAAGAGGAATTAGCTTTGATATTTGAATATTATTGTTCGATACTAGACCAAATAGAAGAGAATATGTAGTTATTAATAACTCTATTATTTCTCAAAATTTGACTTTTGAGAAGAATAGCCCAAGGTTCGTCAGAGTTAGAGAGATCCCAACAAAGCTTTAAGTTGGCAGCTTCATTAAGACTAACTAAGGGTCTAAGACCCAAACCTCCTTCTGAATAAGGTTTTCAAATGTTCATCCAAGTCACTATAACCAATTTACCTTTAGATATTTCTTTGCTCCAGATGAAATTTTTGGAAGAATACTTCAAACCCATAAGAAGAGCAATTAACTGAGCATAAACAAACACCGAACGGATTAACATGCACTGAAGAACTGATTTAACCAATTCAACCCTGTCGGCAAAAGGTAGAAAGGAACATTTCCAAGAAGCAAACTTACATAAGAACTTATCTGCAATAGGTTTAAGACACTTAGATTTCGGCATGCCCTTAAAAATAGGCACCCCCAAATAATTAAAAGGCATGGAACCCTTGCTAAAACCTTTTAAAACAATCAAAATATTGAGTCTGGAAGTAGACAATGACCCAGAGTGAATGGAGGATTTCTCACGACTTAGGACTTGACTATAAGCTAAAGTGTAAGTTGTGAAGATGGAGATAAGAGCTCTAATGTCTAAGGTCGTACTTTTACCGAAGATAAAAATTTTGTATGCGTAGAAAAAGTGAGAAAGAACTTGGATATTTCTAGGGCTTGTGATAAAATCAACATTACTTGTAGAAACCAACGCAAAATATTTCTACTGAGAACATCTTCTACCAAACAGAGGAGTAGGGGGGAGAGGGTCTCCTTACTTGAAAAAATCATGAAGGGAACCATTGATGAAGATGGAGAGACTAGCGGAATGAAGAATGGTGTTAATTCAATAACAAAAAATGGAGTTGAAGCCAAACTTTTAAAGCACTTTTAGAAGAAAAGACCAACTTAATGTGTCAAATGGTCGACGATGTCCGTCTTTGAAGCAACATTACCATATCAACTTTTCGCATCAAGAAGATTAATCGCTCGTGAAACAAGACAAATGCAGTCTTTAATGTTCCTACCCTGAATGAAACCTCTTTGCTCAATAGAGATGAGATTATGCATTATATATGTCAATCCGTCCACAATGATTTTGGTAATAATTTTAAATTTGAAGTTGGATAAAACAATACGACGATAATAAGCCAATAACTCCACACTTTTATTTTTGGAAATGAACAAAAAGGTGTTATAGTTAAACTTTGGAAGAATCCAACCTAAAATGAAAAACTATATCATAGTTATACACACATCTTCGATAACATTCCAATAAATTTGAAAGAGAGTAATACAAAAGCCATGTGGCCCTGAAATGCTAACTTTGTTCAAGGAGAACACAATAACATAAATCTCTTTAATAAAAAGAAAAATGGTAAGGAAAGTGTTCATCCTTTCATTCACTAGACTAGGGATAAACTCCTCGTTGCACAATTTAATTGGCTTAATAACAAGATCAATTTATTTAATTTTTTTTATTAATAATTTTATTCCACAAAATTATTTCAAGAAAATAAATAAAAATGAATAATATTTATCTACCATAAAAAATCAGTCAATGAATCTACTCAAAAGAAAGAAAGAAAATTGAAGAATGGAAGAATAACATAATAAGGAAAGAATCCCTTTTAAAAACTAGAATGACAGAAGTACCCTTGAGTAGCGGAGAACTACTACATCCACATTCGAACAATTTCCCCCCAAATCAGCGAGGGTAATTCAGTCACACCGAAACCCTAGAGCTAGGGTTTAATTCCTCTCTATCAATTTCGCATCTAGATTGATTCTTCAAGAATTGATTTTGTTTATGTTTTCCAAATCGAATCAATCTCAGCGTGTTCGGTCTCAGTTTCTTCAATAGGGCTTCATCGCCCATTTCGCATTGAAACCCATGGTCTTCACTTTTCCATGGATCTCTCTTCACTACACTCTGATTCTCCCATTCAACCAGAAGAAGACGAGTGGGGTATGTATTTTCAATTCAGATGAAAAAAAGGGGATCTTTTTGTGTTTCCCTAAAAAAAATTGGGATAAAAGTTATGTATCTGTCAATTAATTGGGTTTTTTTTAGTGTTACTGGTTTATTGAATTTAGGTTGGAATTGGTTTGAATCACAATACCAAATATTTGCTATTTGGATCGATTTATTTGTTATATGTTATAGTTTGTTCAGTTATTGATTTTCATGTCCACTTAATTTTATTTTCTAGGGTAATTGAGTGTCATGTATTTTAGCTAATTAGGATCAGATCCTGTCGAATACTTGTAGTTCTAGCTTTATTTGATGGTGATGCTGTTTGATTCAAAATTTTAATGCAAATTAGAGTGTCTTGTTAGGGTTGACTCTGTTATATTTTGGACCTATGAAGCACATACATGGGACACGACACAAACACTGGTAATAATTTGAAAAAATGAATAAATTAAACTTAATCACAAGTGTTGGTGTCAGACGGGCACTCATTTTTTCAGAGGTGTTGTTTATGTGATGCATATCTATGGATATATGTTTTAGATGGAAGTTTACGATGTTGCGTGTCTGCTATTAGAAGTGACCTGTCTTTGTTGGGACTATAACAGAAGTTATTAAGAAAAATTTCGAGATTTAATGATTTGGATAGAAGTATGGTCTTGGGTAGAACATTATGGCGAACGTTGATCCATATAGGCCACCACTTAGTGGGATAAGAATTGGATGTTGTTGTTGTTGATGATTAGAAGTTAGAAAGCATGTGTTGGTTTGATTTTGCGTTCTCATGTGCGATGCACTCATCTTAATATTTCTTGTGTTACACGATTGGGATTTTTTTTACATATGCATCTTGATAGAATATTTGTTTTGTTCCTAAATGCATATTGTGTTGGCTGTTTTTGATTGTAGACACCGATGGATTTGTGATTCCGAGTCTTGGAATTGAAGAGTCTGATCAAAGTAAAGAAAATGTTGCAAGCATAGAACCATCAAATTCTGCTGCAAAGGTCGGTTGAAAGAATTGTTTCGTGTTAGGATGACTGGTTAATCTGTAGGCTTTAAATATTGAAACTGGTTGAGCTGACACTGTATATTTCCTGTATTTGTTTGTTCGTGTAGGTGAAAAAGGAAGAGAACATCTATCTTGGCCCGCACGGGGCGCCTCCTTCACAATCAAAACAGAAGGAAGAGGCAAATTTATCGAACCGGAAGCAGCGGTTCAAGCAAAAGCTGAAAGAAGCCGATAAGAAAAATAGTGGGACAGGTAGGGAGAATAAATTGGATAACTTGAGGGAGCTTGTTGGCGCAGGGAAAGCAAATGCCGGCATGGCCAAGAGATCTTCTCCTAAGGACTGGTTAGATCCACATTGTCATGAAGCTGAGTTTGAGAGGAGGTGATTCGCAGACAGAAGATTTTTGTTTCTTTGAAGTTATTTATACTTGGACAAAATCCACTCTTGTTATAGTTTTGATTTGATGGATCACTCAAGACATTTTTAGAGGTTTTGTACTCTGACAATAAATTCATCAACCGGTGTTTTCGATACTCAATACTAAAGTTCTTATGCTCGGTAGTCAATAGTTATACTATATAGTTATATTTTGAAACCTTTGGCTTGAAAAGTTACATTCTGTCAACTTTTGATCAATTGATGGGACAACCAAATGCATACCTGCCTTGGTATTTTCGCCTTGAATCTATGTTGGGATGCGAAAAGTTCTTCACCAATGCTGACAGGTTGTAAAAATTAGAGAACAAATGCATACCATTAAAGTTTTCTGGTGGAATTGTAATGTTATGATCTCTTGGGTTTCTGGATCATCAGTTCATCAAAAAGAGTTGGAGACTAAAAATGATAGGTTCTAAAATAAAATCTAAATTTTGAGTTGGCCACTATGCGTCTATATATTGAAACCCTTTTTATGATTTTAGTTTTAACAAGATTGTTAATTGAACTTTGTAAAATAAAAGTTAAACATGTTTTCAATTTTTATAAAATTTTCTTTTATTTTTAATTCCTTTTTATGATTAGTTTTAATAAGATTGTTATGGAGTAACAGTTTATGGATAAGTTATTAATTGAAGTTTTTTAAAATAAAAGTATTCTTCTATTTTTAATCCTCACTTTTTATTATCCACAGTGTTTTAGTTCCTATTAAAATCAAATTAAATTGATACTTTAAATGAATGTCACTGAAAATTGTACATTCCAAAATATTAGAGAAAAAAAACTATCTTTTATCTTTTCTAATTTTTGTAAAAAAAAAAAGTAAAATTTAAATATAAATTATATTTAATTTATATTTTATCTTATTATTTCTATAATAAACAATGAATTAGAATTGTTTTTATGTCTTTTTAAATATTTTATTTCAAGAAAATTACGAGTTAAATTATTATAATAAAAATTTGTTCTCAAAATGAGTTTAAAGCTCAATGTATAAGCTCAATGTTTAATTTCTTGTATCGGTTGCCAATGTGAAGGTGGTATTTGGAGAGATATGTGAGGATATCACACTGAGATATTGTAGTTTGATAAATAATTTGTGTAAGCAAATAAAGTCTTACCTGAGCTTTAATCATAAATTTGATGCAACAAAAAATAAAGCTATGCTTCAAGTAATTGATTAAGTGCTGAGCACTTAAAAAAGTAGATGAATGAAGTATGCAAATTCACTAGTTTATTTATGTTTGGTTCACTCCAAAGCAACGAATGAAAACAAGAAAAAACATACGATGAAACATGATTAGGAGTATAGTTCGTGACAGAACAAAACTGTCACTACTATTACATCACTCTCGCTACATCCATCACCAACACCAACCATGTCTTACTGCTCTGGATTCCCATTCCTACGCCCACATGCTCCAACAAATCATCCAAAACGGCGCCGACACAAACGCCGGAAAACATCTCCACTGCCACATTCTCAAGCGTGGCGCCTCTCTTGACTTGTTTGCTCAAAACATTCTTCTTAACTTTTATGTTCAATCCAAATCCTTGCATGATGCTTCCAAACTGTTTGATGAAATGCCTCTAACTAACACCATCACTTTTGTCACCTTGGCTCAAGGCTACTCACGTTCCCATCAATTCAATCAAGCCCTTCATTTCATTCTCAGGTAAACTTTTCTTTTTTAATAACTTAACACTACTAGTAAAGGTATACATATAATGCGTGAAAAATAGCTCAAAATAAAGGTGTCAAATTTTGCTGTATGTCACCATTACATTAAACCTTTTCTATTCAAGAGTTTGATGGGATGTAATGTTGGTATAAAATAGTTTTATACCAACATCCATCAAATGAGAACTCATCATATTACCACATAAGCTCATTCTGTAATCATATTTAAAAATAACCGCGACGGATGTTAGTGTAAAACTAATTTACACTGACTGCACATGTCGCATTTCTTAGATAGAAAGACTAGTAAAGGTCCCGTGCAAGAGCGCATAAATCCGGGGGAAGTGACGGGAGAATAAAGGTGTGAAGCTTTGCCACATGTTATTAGATAGAGATTGATTGTATAAATGCACTTCAATGTTACATTCTAAGATATGTGTTTTTTTTCTTCAATACAGGTTATTCAGAGAAGGGCATGAGGTGAACCCATTTGTTTTTACTACTCTTGTCAAGTTGCTGGTAAGCATGGATTTGGCTCACTTGTGTTGGACACTTCATGCTTCTGTTTATAAGCTTGGCCATCACGCTAATGCATTTGTTGGGACTGCCCTTATTGATGCTTATTCTGTTTGTGGAAATGTCAATGTTGCTCGTCATGTTTTCGAAGATATTTGTTGTAAGGATATGGTGTCTTGGACTGGGATGGTGGCTTGTTATGCTGAGAATTGTTTCTATGAGGAGTCATTGCAACTTTTCAATAAAATGAGGACTATGGGATACAGGCCCAACAATTTCACCATTTCGGGTGCGCTTAAGTCCTGTCTTGGTCTAGAGGCGTTTAATGTTGGGAAAAGTGTTCATGGATGTGCTTTGAAAGGTAGTTATGATCACGATCTTTTTGTTGGCATTGCGTTGCTTGAGTTGTATGCGAAGTCTGGGGAGATTGTTGACGCGCAACGGCTTTTTGAGGAAATGCCAAAACATGATCTTATTCCTTGGAGTCTGATGATAGCACGGTACGCTCAGAGTGACAGAAGTAAGGAGGCTTTGGATTTGTTTCTTCGAATGAGGCAAACATCTGTCCTCCCTAATAATTTTACATTTGCTAGTGTGCTACAAGCTTGTGCCTCTTTAGCTTTGCTTAATTTGGGAATGCAAATTCATTCTTGTGTGCTGAAATTTGGTCTGAACTCAAACGTGTTTGTGTCAAATGCCATCATGGATGTTTATGCTAAGTGTGGTGAAATTGAGAACTCCATGAAATTGTTTGAGGAATTGCCGGATCGGAATGATGTGACTTGGAACACTATAATTGTTGGTTATGTTCAGCTAGGGGATGGAGAGAAAGCAATGAATTTATTTTCATATATGCTTGAGTATGACATGCAGCCAACCGAAGTAACATACTCAAGTGTTCTTCGTGCCTGTGCTAGTTTAGCGGCATTAGACCCGGGACTTCAGGTTCATTCCTTAACTATCAAAACCATGTATTACAAGGACACTGTGGTCGCAAATTCTTTGATAGACATGTATGCTAAATGTGGAAGAATCAATGACGCCCGACTTGCATTTGATAAGATGAACAAACGGGATGAAGTTTCGTGGAATGCTATGATCTGTGGATATTCTATGCATGGCATGAGTGCGGAGGCTCTAAATTTGTTTGACATGATGCAACAAACTGATTGCAAACCTAATAAACTGACTTTTGTTGGTGTCCTGTCGGCGTGTAGCAATGCAGGACTGTTATTGAAAGGACAATCTCACTTTATGTCAATGTCACAGGACTATGGCATTGAGCCATGTATAGAACATTATACTTGCATGGTTTGGCTTCTTGGAAGATTGGGCCGATTGGATGAAGCAATGAAACTCATTGGAGAAATTCCATATGAACCTAGTGTAATGGTTTGGCGTGCATTGCTCGGTGCTTGTGTTATCCACAAGAAAGTTGATCTCGGAAGAGTTTGTGCCCAACATGTACTTGAAATGGAGCCACGTGATGATGCGACCCATGTACTTCTGTCAAACATATATGCCACTGCGGGGAGATGGGACAATGTTGCTTTTGTTAGGAAAAATATGCAAAAGAAAAAAGTGAAGAAAGAACCTGGCTTAAGCTGGGTTGAGAACCAAGGTGTTGTTCACTATTTCTCTGTGGGGGACACTTCTCATCCTGACATTAAACTAATATGTGCGATGCTTGAATGGTTAAACAAGAAAACCAGGGATGCAGGGTATGTTCCTGATTGCAATGCTGTTTTGCTTGATGTAGAGGATGATGAAAAAGAGCGACACCTGTGGGTACATAGTGAGAGACTGGCCTTGGCTTATGGACTAACTCAGACTCCGCATGCATGTGCTATTCGCATTATTAAAAATCTTCGAATATGTGTAGATTGTCATGCAGTTGTAAAGTTGATATCGAAAATTGTACATCGAGAAATTATTATCAGGGATATAAATCGGTTTCATCATTTTCGTCACGGGGTTTGCTCATGTGGTGATTACTGGTAACTGATAATGTAGTCGAAAAATAGGATACAACTTGCTTAGGTTGGTGGGGAGGTGGATTTCATTGAATGTGAAGCGAGTTCAACAATCTTTTTGGGTAGTTCAATATATATGCAACCTTGGATGAATGACTTAGATGGTGGGGTTTGTTTTGTTAGTTCACTAACCGTTGTAATTTTCCAATACACATTCTGTTGAGGACGATAACAAATTAGTTGTGGATATGTAGCATTGTTGTCATGAATAGGTTTAACATTATTGTTTTCTTTTTACGGAAGGTTCAAGATTATTGTTAATTGTTATTACTATTGCTTTAAGAAATGCAAATCATTTTATACAATTGTTATTACTTTGTTGACTGGAGTTGTTAAAGGAGAGACATGTGTATTTTGATTAAATCATTTGTGTTATGCAATTTCTATATGTTGTTTTGCTTTTCATAGATGGTTGGCATCTTTTGAATTAAAGTCAGCATATTCATAGTTCTGGTAATGTGACTTTCGACTTTTGAGCCATACTTACGAAGCTGATTTTTGGTAGTTGTTATGTTGATCGTCTCTTCTCAATATTCACCGGTTTGATCTATAACAAGTTCTTTTTTATTCTATTTGATCTATGTGGTTCTTTAGCATAAGTTATTTTTATCCTATTTGATCTCTTTGGTCCTTTAGCATATTTGTGCCACGATCTTTTAAATTAGAAGTTCTAAAACTCTTAATAATTAGTCCATGATCACTTCATAAAAAACATGTTCCAGCGGCAGTTATCACATCGCTTTTCCTGCAACTGGATCCTATGCCAACAATGCAATACTATACAGTTCACTAACAACAATTGCCTGAAGATGTAGTGAAAATCTAATTGTGCGCATTAGAGGCGGACAATTTTATCATACCATCAGTGCTCCAGGTATGCTAATGTTTTTTTTATCTAAATTACATATCTCCGCACGCAAATTTCTCAATAATTTCCTTTAATTTATAGATGTTATAGTATGATTTAACTGGTGTTTCAATCTTCAGTTAATATGTTTGTCATCAACCACCGCAGCCTTTGGTTTCCACTCTTCAGTTAACACATGTTGAGGCATGCACATACAAAACAGAACACATTTCAGATGACAATCTTATAACCCAAAATCAAACTAGCAAAGATCAAATAAGAGTGACAAGATTGTCACACTCACATCAAACTTTTTTTAAATAGACGGGAGATCCAATGGATTTAGGAATAGGATCGGTGAGCCTGTTATGGGAAATGTTAAGTCCTTTAAGTTCATGAAGTCTCCGATGAAAATTGACAAGACCACTCAAGTTGTTTGATGATGACATAAGAAAGTTCAGTTTAGAGCATTAACAATGGATTATGGAATATTTCCTTGTAGTTTGTTGCCACATAGATATAGTGTATTTAAAGAATATGATGAGATTTATCATTTGAGAGATTTAAGCATACTAAAGATAGCAAAGATAAGCAGTTGGAAGGAATTGTTCCATTTGGAAAGTTATTTAAATTCAAATACGTTAGTTTTTGGAACCCTCTAACTTCGTTGACTAGAGGACCCTCTAGTTTATTACAAGAATAATCTAATGTAACAATTTGAGTCAAGTTGAATACTGAAGATAAAATGTCCTTCTAAATCATTTGAATATAGAATGAGTTCTTGTAGTTTTGCCATCCGACCTAAAACGTCTGAGATTTGACCATTAAATGAATTTGATGAAAGAAAATTCTAACACTGATATTTGAGTTTTCATAACTTTCTAGAAAATGAATCAAACTTTGATATTTGAGTTTTCATAACTTTTTAAAAAATGAGCACAATGATTATCAATGGTGTAACATGTGTTTAGTAGTAATCACTGTTGTATGCATATAGGCATTAAAATTTTGAATTAAATTTAGTTCGTTGAGTCAATTATGCTTATCAATCACTGTTGTAACTTGTAAGCACACATGCATTAAACATTACTAATGTATGCTCATAAACGTACCAATTGTCCTAATTTTTGAATTGTGCATGCATTAAAAAAAAACCAGCATAACAGTATTGATATCTCCAGGAAAATACAGTAATGATATGAAAACTATTTGCTTCATATTCAAATAATTTGAGCAAACTATTACTAACAGGTCGTCTCCGGCTTCGGCAAAAAAACTAGGTCTTCATTCAGTAATTGTCTAAATAATAGTATAATCTAACCATGAATGAACCGTATCATGCCCCCAACAATGTTTCAATCAAATATAACACCATAAGCATGATGGACTTGTTGGCTTCTCTCATGGTTTTCTCGTATTGCACACCTTGGTAATGAAGTATGAACTCCTTGCATTCTGTGAAAGAGCATACTCATTTGATACCCAAGAACTCTAATCCAGTTGCTTTAGGTGTTAAACCAAGCTTAGACAAGTATTGATCATTACAAAACTTGCTCAAATGTCTCATTCCACTGTCGCACAGAATGGTTACAATTGTGTGACCAGGGCCTAATGATTGAGCTGCTCTAACTGCTCCAATACAGTTCAATGAAGAAGAGCTCCCAAGAAAAAGCCCGTCATTCTTCACAAGAAACCTAAAACAAACACAAAAACCGAAAATATTAGGGCAATAGTCCAATCCATTTATCATTTTTTCCAGATGCCACATATGAAAGGGAACAAGAAACAAACAAAAAGTCTTCAAGATTAAAAGAAGTACAATGGCTTAACAAAGAGTAAAGACTGACCGGGCCATTTCAACAGCCTCCATATCTGTGGCTCTAAAGGCCCCATCAAGTTTTGCCTCTGCAAAATTCTTTGTTAGCCTGTTAATTCCAATTCCTTCTGTTATAGTGTCAAATGGATTCTTAAGTCTCCGTCCTTCTGCCTCCTCTTTAGTGTACATTACCCCCCTCGTTACCTTATTAAACAAGCCAGAACCAGGTGGATCTATGAGGTAACACTTGATGTTTGGATTCTTTTCCTGTTGAGCATAAAACATGAAATTCAGGCAACTTTTACAATCAAAACGACAATATTAAAAACATTAAGAAAAGAAGAGATGAACCTGAAGAAACTTGGAAACACCAGCCACAGTACCACCAGTTCCTGCTCCTGCAACAAATGCATCTAACTTTCCATTTGTCTGTTCCCAGATCTCAGGTCCTGTACCATGGTAATGGGCCCTGAAGTTTGCAAGGTTCTCAAACTGATCAGCAAAGAAGCCGCCTTGACAATCATCAGGAAAGAGTGAGTTGTGGTCGTGTCCGTCAGATTTATAACCATTTATTTGCTGCGAGTCCGTGCCATTCGGTTGTGATTTTTTATGCTTAAATGCAAACTCGTTTGCTTCAGTTGCCCGTCTTCTTGCAATATTGACAAAATGGTCTTTGTGAGTGATTGACACTGGCCGTACTCTTTCAACATTTGCCCCAAGAGCTTCAATTATTTGAGACTGAAGTATGATTCAAATAGAATAAATGAAACGCCTCAGCAAACAAAGAAATAAAGTGGAAAGACTAAGAAGGAAATATAGAAAGAGTACGAGAAAGTTACAATATCCACGCAGACAATTTACAGCCACAACAGAAAATATTTTTAAAGCTACCAGAGAAGACATATTTGTGTTAACCCTTAAATTAATTTTTGTTCAATCATTTTGTTCCACCAACAAATCTATTATAAATATATAAAAACAAAAATACCTGGAAAAACCACAAATACCCTATTGACTTCACGTTAAAACTTTTCTGATGTCAGGGTTACAAGTGACTTTTTCAACCATTGCTTCAATATTATTCATTTGATATTTAATGTTACTTAGGTGTCACTCCTACATTTTTCCATTTTGATTTTGATTTTATTTTATAATGATTTTAATCTCTAATTAAATATGGAAGTGTCTATTAAACTTCAAAGCAACGTATGAAAACCTGGAAAAACCATAATCATTTATTGGACAATGGAAAGTCTCACTACTTCCCATGTTCATCATCAACTTCAAAGCATATAACACAGAAGTCACATAGAGACTGAGAAGTTGCCTCTCTATTTCTTCTTCAAAACATCATCAGACCACCGTTTCACAACTATTTGTTTCACCAGCACGGTTTACATTTTTCTGTTTCTGGACCGCTACCACAAACCACCACGCAAAAACACGAAACCCTACCGATTCAACTACCACCTCCGAAAGCGCAGCAGTTGCAAACCACCTCTAAATCTGCTCTGGCGAAACTTCCCTTCGAAACTCAGATGTCATCACCGAAAACTTCTGCATTCGTTTCCATTACAACCACCACCATAATCGTTTCCGGTCACCCATCTGATTTTCGTTTTATTTTTTAGAAATTTTTAAAATCGATTTGTTTGTTATTTATTGAGACTGTTTTTGTCGTGTTTAGATGAATACAATGGAATTTATGATTTGTTTTTTTCTTTCGTTCCAAATTCTTCCATCACAGAATTCCAAACAACACCGGGCAAGATAATTGAAATTTACCAACAAATCGATTTAAGATACATTATATTGCTGGATACACTAAAAAATTGAAAGGGGAAGGATATTGCTGGAGATTGTTTGAACGCAGGCCAGCGGATCCGATGCGGAGAACCATGGTGGTGACGGACATGGGCGGTTCTGATTGGGGATCTGGTTGGACGGTCAAGGTGACGTTGCAGGTGGGTCTTCGGACGGTGCGGTGGCCTGGACACGTGGTTGAGGGCAGCAGTTTGTCAGAAGGTGGTCGTGCAGAGTGATGGTGGATGGCTGAAGCAGAGGAAAAGGGTGTTCAGACTCAATTTTCGCAGCGGGAATCGAAAAAACTAAATTTGTTGTGTTGTTGAATCTATATGTTCATGTTACTGTTATTGCTGGATTTGTGAATTGCAAAAGTTAATGATAATATTGTTGATGAGAGAAGAATAGTTTGATGTTTCTCTGCTATCAAAAAAGATTTCTGTTAGTGTGAATAGTTGTTGATGCATTTTTTTCAATTTTTTTTTTTTACGAAACAGGGTGTGAAAGTGTGTATTATGAAAAACATTACAGATTTGTCAATGGTTTCTTTTTTGGATGAAAGTTGGAGTTTTGGGAGGTTTAATTGAAAATTCTCTACGGGTTGTTTGACTTTATCAAAGTGATAGTTGATTTGAATTGGTTTGAGGGACATTGTTTTTAGGTAGTGTTGGTTATGGGTAGTATGAAAGGTATGGTTACTGGTGTAATTGTTACAGTTTATGGTTAGACTTTTGTGGTTATTGGTCTTAGTATTTGTGTTGTTATGGTGGCAAATAAAAACGTGGGGAAGAGAGTCTTTTTGTGTGATAGAGGTTTTCACAAAAAAACAAGAACGTAAAAGGCTATTCTGTGGGAGAGTTGATGTTAGATTTATTGAAAATAAAAAGAAAGCACACATCCTTTCACTTACAATCTTATCCCTATTTCTCTTTCTCTCTTATCACTTGTTGTAAGTTAAAATGTTTCGGTTACTGCACGAATACCATTCAAAATATAAGTGCATTAGATTCCGAATAGATTCATTAAAATGGTTGATAAAGAATCACGACAATTAGTATTTTACTTACTTACTATTATTACATAACATAATAATTGTCCATTATACGAACAATTTATTATGAAATAAGTATAATTTTTTGTTCCAAACCAAACAATGAAACATTGAAGCATCGAAGATTGGACTTTTCGATGCAAAAGTAAAACTGACGCGGTGAAGAAGTGCAAAAGCTAAAAAGGGTTATATTTTCTTAATCAATCCCTTTAGTGTTCTTCCCACACATCAATTCTTAGTTGGATATATTTTACCAACGAATAGATTCTCCTCATAGTTAAATTAAAATTAGGTTGAAAGAAGGTTATCTCTGTAAAAATTGCTTAATGGTAATATAACTTTGAAGATAAAGACACAACTGTAAAAATTGCTTAATGGTAATATAACTTTGAAGATAAAGACACAACTCACAAATTGAGAAAGTTAAAAAAAATTAGCTGTAGAAATGAGTATGTGTTCTCTTTTTTAAATATAATAAATCTTGACCATCAATTAAATCTAATGATAATTATTTTGAGTTTCACCGATGAAAGATTTAGTTGAACCCTCACCCTAGACTACACCTTGATATTTTTAAGTAAAAACAACTAAATTAATTTGGTTTTGCTGGAATGATTCATTATTTTTTATGAACGGAAAATGTGTACGATTGATACAAAAAAACTTATAATTGAAAAAAAAATCTATTGTTGATACAAATATTTTTATAATTGAGAGAAAGTGTATCGTTGATACAAATATCTTAATAAACGGGAAAAAGTATATAGTTGGTACAAATATTTTTATAAACGGGAAAATATGTATTCACTTCAACAAGTTTTTTAAATATTTGCTTTCAATCAATTTTATATTGGCATACTTCCTTCTTAGCAGATTATTTTTATAAATAGAAATAAGTTACATATACTTTTATAAACACACAAGGATTCTAAGCGTTTATATAGTATCAAATAATTGTATTGTTTTTACACGGGTAGATGTAAACGTATTATAAGATATCAGTTGTAGACTGTTATTTTAATGTTCATCTTTTAAATCTTTTTTTTGATGTTGTTTTATATAATTGAAGTTAAAGAATCGGTTGTACGGATTATTATAAGTACGATTATTATAAGTACGGATCAAGACTTAAAAGTTGGTGCATATTATTAACCTATATTTGTAATTATTTGAATGTTAATCAATTGAATAATGAATTCATACTTTATAAATGATAGTTTAGTAGACATGTGAATCCAGACGGGACTCGTGCGATAGTACGAATTTCTTACTAGTTACAACCCAAAACAAAACAAAAAGCGAGGAAGAGACAAGTGCTCTACGGAGTTTTTGGCTTATGTTAAATCCAAAGGAGTTTCAAGTTCAGCTTTGGAGAAAATATACATTAGCTCCTTGCAAAAGATAATCATCATATACAAAAACTACAGGCTATAGCTAGACTATAAGCAAAGGCAAAGCATAATAGAGTTACTTGATAATAATTATTGAACATATATACCTTCTCAATGGCAGCATCATCTGGAATAACCACATGGCATTTGCATCCATAAGCAGGAGCAACAGTAGCAAAGCTAATGGCAGTGCTTCCGACACTCCCTTCAGTAACTATACCACCTTTACGTAGCTGCCCAGATTCTAAAGCCTGCTCAATCAAATCACAGGAATTATGAAACAAAAGCCATACATTAGTGATAAATAAAGACCAACGAGTCTGAAAAAAATGAAATGACCCAAACTTGGATAATCCTCTTTTGACAAGAAAATTGTAGGGCACCAATTCTCCGAAAGGCTAGAGCTAAAGTTTGATTCGGTTTAAATTAACTTGTATATGTATGCAATTAAGAACTTAAAGGTTAAAATGGAATTATGAGTTTCCCTTGAAAAATAAAATCCTTTATAAACTAGGAGCTGTTTGGATAGGTTTATTTCTGTTTGTCTATTGGCATCAGTATTGTTGATGGTGGACGGCGATTTATGGTAGAGTCAAAATCCCACCATACAAGTTGCTTTGCGGCGCCATCATAGCAGATTATGGCGGAAAAACTCGCAATATTGGTCAATTTTACCATTGCTGCAGGCCCAAAAACTGCCACATAAGTCCTCCATAGTGCCGTCATGGCCGTTATTCGATAACAGTTAAACACTTGAGAGATTGTTAGGGAGAACTTATGAATTATAAAACTCGAACAGATATACGGACGCTGGACACGACACAATAGTAATTTCTAAAAATGAATAAATTGAACTGATTGTAATCAGATGTTTCGTGTCATATTGAACACCGACACCTGTTGGACACGGACAGGCCAGACAACAAAGTTTAAGAATATATAGCCTATGATATGTTCATACTTATTTTCACAAGGTATTCAAGATAGCTTATGAAAACAACTTATATATTATACAAAAAATAACTTAACTTTTGTTATAGGAATACTTAATACTTAAGTACTCATGCTTTAAGCTGCAAATTTAATTGTTTATCCAAACATGGCCTAATCCTAATCGATTATGCAGGAAAATAAAATAACAGACATTAAAAAGCCAATTTCAACAACAATTCAACTAGTATTATCTTAAAAGAACTTTAATTACCTCTTCAATAATTTGAACTGCAACGCGATCTTTGACACTCCCTCCAGGGTTCAAAAACTCACACTTGCCAAGAATCTAAAGAGTAAACAGAAGAGTTATAACAACAAATACTATAAAAATTAGGGCATGCAAGTGAACAAACAAAAAATTGAAAAAGGGATTACTTCGCAACCAGTGGCATCGGAGAGACTATTGATTCGAATCAGAGGAGTGTTACCGATGGCGGAAAGGATTCCATTCTTTGATTTCTTCTTCTTGTTGTTTTTTGATGAATTGCAGAAGAAATACGCGACGGCGAGAGAGAGTAAGATGGCGGTTCCGGCACCAACGGCGCCGGCGCTTCTCGCTGCCACAGGCGCCATTTTTTGGATACTAACAGCTTCATGCTTTGGGCTTGTTGCTAGTAAATAAATGGGATGTTTCTATTTACACCCCAATTGTGTTTCCGAGAGCTTTTAATTTTTTAATTTTTTTTTTTGTAATTTATTTAATAATTCTAAATGTTATGTTTTGAAATTATAATGCATGTTGGAAATTAACTTCTAAATAAAATAAAATGTATTTTTAAAACCTCTTAATTAATTTTTTTATGGCGGTGTATTAAAAAAAGATTGTGCAATTAGCAACTTCATAAACATATATTTAGTTACTATAGTAGTGTTATGGGCCGCCAAAAATCTAACACAGAACCAGTAGTATTGGCAATGGTGTGAAGATGAGAATTTCTCTTTATATCTAGTACTTTCTTTTAGATTTTTGACGAAAAATTTAAAATGAATTTAGATATACATATTCGAACGCATTATATTTGATAATAACATGTGTGTTTGCATATGCATATTAGAAGTAATTTTATTTTGTCAAAAAATGTAATTTCGAATGTGCATCTCTGAATTCAATCCATAATGTATCACTTCGGATATGCACATCTGAAGTCATTGAATTGTTTTCAAAATCACGAACATAACATACTCATTTCTTTACAAATTCAAAATTTTCAATTTTCTACTCCAAATCCTTAATTTCTACTACCCAAACTTGAATAACCGAGTCATTTCTACTCATTTCCTCATTTCAACTTTTTTCAAGTCATTCTAACTCATCTCCAAAGTTCTAAAATTTGTGTAAGTTTTCTCCATTTTCATTTGATTCGTTGTGCAATGCTATAATAATTTATTAGGCTAGTTAGAGTCAATGACATTGTGTAGGTTGATGTTAGAATAGATAAATGTTGGTGTTTGGGTGACAAAAAAGTGTATTTGGATGATTTAGGGAAAAAAGAATAAGCTACTTGAAAATGGTTGTTCGCAAGTGGTTTCAGATGTACACATCTGAATTTCCCCTTGATCAGTTTCAAATATGCACATCTGAATTTTTGTCTGAGTTGTTTTTTTTAAAATCATCATATTAACAATTATCATTTTTCAGGAAGATGACTGGCAACCAGGACCCGAACAATCGATTGAAATAAGGCAGACCAAGCCAGATTGTTTATACTCGTCGAGAGAGAGCTGAGCAGCAGGTTAACAGGCCTCGAGGACGGGGTCGGGTACGATGGGAGGAATTGCCTGGAGGTTTTACTTCTACATCGAGGAGTCGCTTGTCTTAGGTGTCTACATCTCGTGCGCATGAGCAGATACCCGATAAGATGGAGGTTTTCGAGGAGTTTGCGGTACCCGAGGGGGTGAGGTACCCGAGGAGGCAAACATCGATTATCCAAGAGGGCCTTATGACACCTGCCTCTTGATATATTATAATGGTCATGCCACTCGACAATGTTTGGGATAAACATATATATTTTTTGTTGCACTTTATCATTTTAATGTTTTACTCACAAATAATAATTTAACAGTACTTTTTTTATTACAGGAACGATTGCTCATTAAGTTTGTGAATCACTTGCAGAAAATATGTGAATCGTTTATACCCGCGGTTGCTTAGTTCTAAGAGGTCGTTGTTGGATCCGGACTTGCCACACTATGTTGTACTGGTTATAATACTATAAGCCACGATATGTAGAGGAATTTGCCGAGAAGTGGCACAAGGAGACATCGTCTTTCTACTTTCCTATTGAGGAGATGACAATCACACTATAAGATGTTGCTTGTTTGCTCCACCTATCTATCAGAGGGAAGTTACTTAACCATCACAGGGTACCATGAGTTGAGGTCGTTGAATGGATGGTCGAGTATCTAGGAACTGATCCATATAAGGTAGTTGAGGATTGCTGAAGCACTAATGGGTTGCATGCAAATTTTCCCTCCCTGAAGGAACTATATGAAAAACATCTGGTTGCAGCAGCATGGGCCGAGGATGACGATGATATGGTTTTATTCAGTACCACAAAGATTGTGCTTTATAGTGTTACTTCATGTTCTTGGTTGGCATGTCCCTCTTTGTGGAAAAAAGTGCTTACTACGTAGATGTGACATGCCTCCGGCATTTTATAGATTTGACTACAGTTCGTGAATGGAACTAGGGGACCGCCATTTTGGTATACCTCTATGAGAAGCTGAATGAAGCTTCAAACTGGAGGACGAGACAACTCACTGTCTCTTGCACACTCCTCACGGTACCTTTCATTTCAACTATTACATTTAATTTGTTTTTTATGATTTGTACTTACATATTATCTGATTGTTGTTTCTGAGCTGGATAATCTCTTACTTCCACCACATTTATGGTTTCAAGCGTGATCCATCTTATAGTGACGACATGTCGAGGGCTGAAAAATATGTCTTCCACAAAGGGAATCATAAAGTATCTCCTTACCGGGTGTATCTTGATCATACTAATCACGATAACATTAAATGGACGTCATTTTAGGATTACAGGGATGTTGTCCCATTCGATCACTATTGAAATATTAGACGAACCAACGTATTGTTATGAGATTGATACTGAGGGAGTACAGGAAAAGCCTTGGTTCCACAAAGTGAAAAGGCATCTTGAAGCCCAAGAGAACCCTAAGGGGGCATACATCAATGACAAGAAGGTTCTCTACCAAGTTCTTCCTCAGTGGCGGAATTCTCTATAAGGGCAACCATGATTCCACTTTACTTTGGTGTGTGGACAAGAGAGAAGTAGAAAAGATTATGGAGGATATGCACGAAGGTACCTTTGGCACCCATTCTAGTGGGCACAGGATGGCTAAGAAGATTCTAAGGGCAGGTTACTATTGGTCCACTATGGAGATAGAATGTCATCATCACTCTTGAATTTGTCACAAATGCCAAATCTACGCTGACAAAGTACATCTGCCTCTGGTTCCCTTAAATGTCTTGACTGCTCCTTGGTCGTTCGTAATGTGGGGCATTGATATGATTGGAGAGATTAGACATATCGCTTCCAATGGGTATCACTTTATTCTCGTTGCCATTGATTACTTCACAAAGTGGTTCGAGGTAGCCTCATTTGCTTCTGTTACCAAGAACGTCGTGGCTCGGTTCATCAAACATAATCTTATCTGTCGGTATGGTATCCCAGAAGAATTATCCCAAATAATGGTACCAACCTCAATAATACTATAATCACTGAGCTCTGTATGAAATTTAAGATCCAGCGTCATAACTCTCCTCCTTACCGGCCAAAGATGAATGGTGATATGGAGGTTGCCAATAAGAACATAAAGAAGATTATACAGGAGATGACGGTAACATATAAAGACTGGCACGAGATATTACCATTTGCACTTCACGGTTACCATACCTCAGTACGCACATCAACAGGGGAAACCCCTTTTTCTCTCGTGTACGATATGGAAACTGTTTTACCCGTCGAAGTCCAAATCCCTTCCTTGAGAATTATGAAGGATGCAGGTTTAAACGAAGACGAATGGATTCAGAATCAACTTGACCAATTGAACATGATTGACGAGAAGAGGCTCGCGGCTGTTTGTCATGGTCAGATGTACCAGAAACGTATGATCAAGGCTTTTAACAAGAAGGTCAGACGTCAGATATATTAGGTTGGTGACCTAGTAATCAAGCGCATCATCCCGCCACAAGGTGATCCCAGGGGCAAGTGGACTCCTACATACAAAGGAACATTTATGATCAAGAGTATATTTTCTGGTGTATGTGACACCCCAAATAATCCGATTATTAAATAATTATAATTTTTAATTATTAATTTAATTGGAAATTTAATTATTGGTATTTTTGGATTAATGGAATTAATTTAATTAATTAAAGGAAAGAAGTATTGGTGGTGTGAAGAGTGATTAGAGGGTGTGAGGGGTAAAATACTCTACTCTTACTAATTACTAATTTAATTATTCTATTGGAATAATAAAAGGAGTATTGAAAGGAAAAAGAAGAGAAAGAGAGTTATTTTGGAATATTCATCATACGTGCATTTGAGAAGAGGAAAAAGAAGGAGAAAATCGGAAGCGTCAGAATTCGAAGAACCCACAAGGTAAGGGGTGATTTTGATTAGTTAATTCGTATTATCGGTTTAGATATTCAATAGTATGGATCATAGTATGTTAGGGAATCCCGGTTTGGAATTCTAGGGTTCCGTAGAATTGTCCCTATTGCGTCGAATTGTAGGTTGAAAACTATTAGGGTGTCATATGATAAAAAGGAATGATGAAATAATGTTGTTTGGGGTTATAATGGTGCAAAATGGATGTGTTTTGGTGTTTCTCATGTTGCAATTCGTATGGGTATATTTGGAATTGGTTTAGAATAAATAAATGCTGTCAAAAGTGCAGAATTTGACTCTGCAGGTCGTGGGAACCGGTTCCCAGTGGGGAGGATCCGGGTTCCACTATGTGAATTTATAAAAACTGGCAAAAATGCACGTAGGAACCGGTTCCTGTATAGGTAGGAACCGGGTTCCCATACATTTTTCCAGAAGTATGATTTTTGAACTTCGCAGGAACCGGTTCCTGCATATGTAGGAACCGGGTTCTGCTGTAACTTTTTGAAAAATATTAAACTTTGAAAATTCATAACTTTCAAACCGTAAGTCCGTTTTGAGTGCCGTTTTGGATGTTATTTCTTAAATTTAATGCTCTATTTTATAAAATGAAAAGATTTCCTAAAACCTGAAATTATTTTGAAAATGAGTCAAATCCCGGAATAAGTGATTATTGGCTAACGCACATGGGTGTGTATGTAGCAGTGAACCTGTGATGGATGGATGTATTAGTATTGTGTGAATGAAAGGCATGTTTATGTTGCTAATGATGGTGTGCATGATCATTGAGATATCATGTTTTTGGTTTTGGTTCAGTTATGATAAATTGATGTATTTCATAGACTGATTTGATGTTGCATGCTAGTGATGTGTGTGCATATGCATTGTTTTGGTGAAGTTAATTCCCATTGTGTGGAATTTGACTTGTATTGTCGTTAACCGATACCCGAGTGATGATGGGTGGTTAGGCTGGATTCGTGTCCGGGTGTTTATGGACGAATCGATGGTTGCTGTATCCGGTTGATGATGGATCAGTGTTGGGTGACTTGGTCACGTGTTGGTACCACATGCATTGTGTCTGCATTTGTGTTTGCATGGAATTGTAACATGTTAGGATGTCTTCCAGTGTTACAATTCTTTGGTTGATTATTGATTTGTGCATAATGACTTGTATGATTAGAACTGCGTGTTGAATCTGAATTTATGCTAAAATGGGTGAAATAATATGCTTGTGATATAATGTTGATTGAGAAGCTTATAATGCATGTTAATTATGAGAAATCTCACCCTTACTTTAACAATTTCATATTAAAGTTAGCAGCTCAGGAGTTGGTGAGGATGGCTCTAGAGCTATGTTACTTTAAGTCCGCGTGTCAGTGTCGTGCTCTGATAGGTTGTAACACTGGGGAACGTTTAGTTGAGGAATTAGTTATTATTCAATTGTTTCTTTGAATTTCATTGGGAATAATTATGTTTTGGTTTATTCCGTTTTGGTTATGGTATTTTTCCGCTGTGTAAGACATGGTCTTAATTTGATTGAATTATTTGAATAATGACCCCCAGTGTAGCATGACTACTGTTTTATTGGAAGTTTTATTTATTTCATAATTGTGACATCCCTTGTTCCGTGTTAACTCTGATGGAATATGTCTTTAATCATTGATATAATTAATATTATCCGGGGTATTTTAGAAGGGGTGTTACAATAGTGGTATCAGAGCATAGTCGGTCTTATCTTGTGTCGTTATCCCTTTTGTATGCGACTAGTGTAAGATGACACTGTCGATACTTGTGTGATGATGAGGTTGTTTTGTAATGTTACAAGAACAATGGCCGGAAGAGGTAACGGAAGAAACGACGATGCTATTGCTGAAGCATTGGGAATGTTGGCTGGAGTACTCGGAGGGAACCAGCAGGGAGCTGTGATTGGTGCTGACCGACAATTGGGGAATTTTCAGAGGAATAATCCTCCGTTGTTCAAGGGTGCACATGATCCCGAAGGTGCTCAGAAGTGGTTGAAGGAGATCGAGAGGATCTTCAGAGTAATTGACTGTGTTGAAGGGCTGAAGGTGAGATACGGAACTCACATGTTAGCAGAGGAAGCTGATGACTGGTGGGTTGCTACCAGAACTGAAATGGAAGAAGATGGTATTGCGTTGACTTGGGCTGTGTTCAGGAGGGCTTTTCTGAGGAGGTACTTTCCTGAGGACATCAGAGGCAAGAAGGAGATTGAGTTTCTGGAACTCAAGCAGGGTAACAAGATTGTCAGTGAGTATGCTTCGAAGTTTACTGAGTTAGCGAAGTATTATGCTCATTATACTAACGATGCAGATGGAGAATTTTCCAAATGTATCAAGTTTGAGAATGGTCTTCGTGATGAGATTAAGCAGGATATTCGGTATCAGCGTATCTGAAGATTTCCTGATCTGGTTGACTGTAGTAGGATTTTAGAGGAGGATCTTGCTAGCACTAAGTCGAATGCTCGAGGGTATGTTGATAGGAAGGGTAAGAAACAGATGGATCGTGGTAAGCTTTATGATAGAAGTAATCAGAGACCCGGTGGTTGGAAGAAGTTTGGTGGAGGAGATTCTAGTTCTTCCATTAAGTGCTACAAGTGCGGTGAGACAGGACATCGTATGGTGGATTGCAAAAGTAATGATAAGAAGTGTTTCAAGTGTGGGAAACTCGGCCATGTGGCCAATGATTGCAGAGTAAGAGTGGTGACTTGTTACAACTGTGGTGAAGAAGGTCATACTCGTCCTCAGTGTACAAAACCCAAGAAGGAGCAAGCTGGTGGTAAAGTGTTTGCATTGTCTGGGTCAGAGACTAAGCCAGATGATCGGCTGATTAAAGGTACATGTTTTATTAATGACATACCTTTAATTGCGATTATTGATACTGGAGCTACGCATTCTTTTATTGCTTTGGATTGTGCTAAAAGATTGAATTTGGAAATTTCTAATATGGATGGAAGTATGGTTATTGATACTCCTGCGTCGGGTTCAATGACTACTTCGTATGTTTGTAGGAATTGTCCTATTGTGATTTTTGGTAGGGGTTTCGGTATGGATTTAATGTGCCTACCGTTAGAACAACTTGATATCATCCTTGGAATGAACTGGTTGGAATTCAACCAGGTTCATATCAACTGTTTTGCAAAGACGGTTATTTTTCCTGAAGAGGTTGGTGTCGAAGATGTGACTATGTCGGTTAAACAGATGAACCTAGCTGTGAAAGATGATGCTGTGGTATTTATGTTGTATTCTGCAATAGAAGCGGAGGGAAAAGCAAAGAGTGATGGATTGCCAGTGGTGAATGAATTTCCAGAGGTGTTTCCGGAAGACGTTAGTGAATTGCCACCTGAGAGGGAGGTAGAATTTACTATAGATTTGATTCCTGGAACTAGTCCGGTGTCGATGGCGCCTTACCGTATGTCGGCATCTGAATTAGCGGAGTTAAAGAAACAGTTGGAGGAGTTACTTGAGAAGAAGTTTATTCGTCCGAGTGTTTCGCCTTGGGGTGCTCCGGTGTTGTTGGTTAAGAAGAAAGAAGGTTCAATGAGATTATGTGTTGATTACAGACAGCTGAATAAAGTTACAATCAAGAATAGGTATCCTTTTCCGAGGATCGATGATTTGATGGATCAACTAGTTAGAGCTTGTGTATTTAGTAAGATTGATCTGAGATCTGGATATCATCAAATTCGTGTGAAGTCGGAAGATATTCAGAAAACTGCATTTAGAACGAGGTATGGACATTACGAGTATTTTGTTATGCCGTTTGGAGTTACTAATGCACCTGGTGTTTTCATGGAGTATATGAACAGGATATTTCATCCGTATCTTGATAAGTTTGTGGTGGTGTTCATTGATGATATTCTAATTTATTCGAAGAGCGATGAAGAGCATGCAGAACATCTCAGAGTTGTGTTAGAATTGTTGAAAGAGAAGAAGCTTTATGCGAAGTTGTCCAAGTGTGAATTCTGGTTAAGTGAAGTAAGTTTTCTTGGCCATGTAATTTCCAAGAATGGAATTGTTGTGGATCCTACGAAGGTAGAAGCAGTATCTCAGTGGGAAGCGCCGAAGAATGCTTCTGAGATTTGTAGTTTTCTGGGTCTTGCAGGTTATTACAGGAAGTTTATAGAAGGATTTTCCAAATTAGCGTTACCGTTGACTAAGTTGACCAGGAAGGGTTAGATGTTTGTTTGGGATGTTGAATGTGAGAAAGGATTTCAAGAGCTGAAGAGGAGGTTGACAAGTGCTCCGATCTTGATTTTGCCAAATCCGACTAAGTCTTTTGTTGTGTATTGTGACGCATCATTAATGGGATTAGGTGGTGTGTTGATGCAAGATAAGCAGGTGGTAGCTTATGCTTCGAGACAATTTAAAGTACATGAAAGGAATTATCCGACTCATGATTTGGAGTTGGCAGCTGTTGTGTTTGTTTTGAAGTTGTGGAGGCATTATTTATATGGTTCTCGGTTTGAGGTGTTCAGTGATCACAAAAGTCTGAGGTATCTCTTTGATCAGAAAGAGTTGAATATGAGGCAAAGGAGATGGTTAGAATTTCTAAAGGATTATGATTTCGGTTTGAATTACCATCCTGGTAAGGCAAACGTTGTTGCGGATGCCTTGAGTAGGAAGTCCTTGCATATGTCGATGTTAATGGTCCGTGAGTTAGATTTGGTTGAGAAGTTCAGAGATTTAAGTTTGGTATGTGAAACTACTCCGAATAGTGTGAAATTGGGTATGTTGAAACTGACTAGTGGTACTCTGGAAGAAATTTGGAATGGACAGAAGTCTGATGTTGGGTTAGTTGATAAATTGACATTGATCAACCAAGGTCAAGGAGGAGAGTTCCGGATTGATGAGAATGGTGTTATGAGATTTGGTAATAGGGTGTGTGTTCCGGATGTTGCAGAGATTAGGAAGAGTATTTTGGAAGAAGGACATCGAAGAATTGTGATTCTATCTGGGTTATTGTTGATCGGTTGACGAAATCTGCTCACTTTATTCCGATAAGAATGGATTATCCGATGGAAAGGTTGGCAGAATTGTATGTTGAGAAGATTGTGAGTTTGCACGGTATTCCTTCTAGTATTGTGTCGGATCGAGATCCGAGGTTTACATCTAAATTCTGGACGGGATTGCAAGAAGCTTTGGGTACTAAGTTGCGTTTGAGTTCCGCTTATCATCCACAGACAGATGGTCAGACGGAGAGAACGATTCAGTCGTTGGAAGATTTGTTAAGAGCTCGTGTGTTGGAGAAAGGTGGAGCTTGGGATAGTTATCTACCATTGATTAAGTTTACCTACAACAATAGTTTTCATTCGAGCATTGGTATGGCTCCATTTGAGGCATTGTATGGTAGGAGGTGTCGAACATCGTTGTGTTGGTATGAATCTGGAGAGAGTGTTGTGATTGGACCGGAAATTGTCCCACAGACTTCGGAAAAGATTAAGATGATTCAGGAGAAGATGAGGACTTCTCAGAGTCGTCAGAAAAGTTATCACAATAAGAGGAGGAAAGATCTTGAGTTTAGCGAAGGAGAACATGTTTTTATACGAGTTACTCCGATGACTGGTATTGGTCGAGCTTTGAAGTCAAAGAAGTTGACTCCACGTTTTATTGGTCCATTTCAGATTACCAAGAGAGTTGGGAAAGTTGCTTATCAGATTGCTTTGCCGCCGTCACTTGCAAATTTGCATGATGTTTTTCATGTATCTCAGCTAAGGAAGTACATTGATGATCCGTCTCATGAGATTCGGGTAGACGATATACAGGTACAAGAGAATTTGACTGTGGAAGCGGTACCTGCGAGAATTGAGGATCAGAAGTTGAAACAGTTGCGAGGCAAGGAGATCGCGTTGGTAAGAGTGGCTTGGGGAGGACCAGCAGATGGAAATGTCACTTGGGAGCTGGAGAGTCAGATGAAGGACTCGTATCCCGAACTGTTCGTCTAAGGTATGTTTTCGAGGACGAAAACTCTTTTAGTTGGGGAGAGTTGTGACACCCTAAATAATCTGATTATTAAATAATTAGAATTTTTAATTATTAATTTAATTGGAAATTTAATTATTGGTATTTTTGGATTATTGTAATTAATTTAATTAATTAAAGGAAAGAAGTATTTGTGGTGTGAAGAGTGATTAGAGGGTGTGAGGGGTAAAATACTCTACTCTTACTAATTACTAATTTAATTATTCTATTGGAATAATAAAAGGAGTATTAAAAGGAAAAAGAAGAGAAAGAGAGTTATTTTGGAATATTCATCATACGTGCATTTGAGAAGAGGAAAAAGAAGGAGAAAACCGGAAGCGTCAGAATTCGAAGAACCCACAAGGTAAGGGGTGATTTCGATTAGTTAATTCGTATTATCGGTTTAGATATTCAATAGTATGGATCATAGTATGTTAGGGAATCCCGGTTTGGAATTTTAGGGTTCCGTAGAATTGTCCCTATTGCGTCGAATTGTAGGTTGAAAACCATTAGGGTGTCATATGATAAAAAGGAATGATGAAATAATGTTGTTTGAGGTTATAATGGTGCAAAATGGATGTGTTTTGGTGTTTCTCATGTTGCAATTCGTATGGATATGTTTGGAATTGGTTTAGAATGAATAAATGCTGTCAAAAGTGCAGAATTTGACTCTGCAGGTCGTGGGAACCGGGTTCCACTGTGTGAATTTATAAAAACTGGCAAAAATGCATGTAGGAACCGGTTCCTGTATAGGTAGGAACCGGGTTCCCATACATTTTTCCAGAAGCGTGATTTTTGAACTTCGCAGAAACCGGTTCCTGCATATGTAGGAACCGGGTTCTGCTGTAACTTTTTGAAAAATATTAAACTTTGAAAATTCATAACTTTCAAACCGTAAGTCCGTTTTGAGTGCCGTTTTGGACGTTATTTCTTAAATTTAATGCTCTATTTTATAAAATGAAAAGATTTCCTAAAACCTGAAATTATTTTGAAAATGAGTCAAATCCCGGAATAAGTGATTATTGGCTAACGCACATGAGTGTGTATGTAGCAGTGAACCTGTGATGGATGGATGTATTAGTATTGTGTGAATGAAAGGCATGTTTATGTTGCTAATGATGGTGTGCATGATCGTTGAGATATCATGTTTTTGGTTTTGGTTCAGTTATGATA
Source organism: Vicia faba (assembly GCA_948472305.1). Classification (NCBI taxonomy): domain Eukaryota; kingdom Viridiplantae; phylum Streptophyta; class Magnoliopsida; order Fabales; family Fabaceae; genus Vicia; species Vicia faba. The sequence continues at coordinate 550,811,976 of OX451736.1, read as the reverse complement.
AATTGATGTATTTCATAGACTGATTTGATGTTGCATGCTAGTGATGTGCGTGCATATGCATTGTTTTGGTGAAGTTAATTCCCATTGTGTGGAATTTGACTTGTATTGCCGTTAACCGATACCTGGGTGATGATGGGTGGTTAGGCTGGATTCGTGTCCGGGTGTTTATGGATGAATCGATGGTTGCTGTATTCGGTTGATGATGGATCAGTGTTGGGTGACTTGGTCACGTGTTGGTACCACATGCATTGTGTCTGCATTTGTGTTTGCATGGAATTGTAACATGTTAGGATGTCTTCCAGTGTTACAATTCTTTGGTTGATTATTGATTTGTGCATAATGACTTGTATGATTGGAACTGCGTGTTGAATCTGAATTTATGCTAAAATGGGTGAAATAATATGCTTGTGATATAATGTTGATTGAGAAGCTTATAATGCATGTTAATTATGAGAAATCTCACCCTTACTTTAACAATTCCAGATTAAAGTTAGCAGCTCAGGAGTTGGTGAGGATGGCTCTAGAGCTATGTTATTTTAAGTCCGCGTGTCAGTGTCGTGCTCTGATAGGTTGTAACACTGGGGAACGTTTAGTTGAGGAATTAGTTATTATTCAATTGTTTCTTTGAATTTCATTGGGAATAATTATGTTTTGGTTTATTCCGTTTTGGTTATGGTATTTTTCCGCTGTGTAAGACATGGTCTTAATTTGATTGAATTATTTGAATAATGACCCTCAGTGTAGCATGGCTACTGTTTTATTGGAAGTTTTATTTATTTCATAATTGTGACATCCCTTGTTCCGTGTTAACTCTGATGGAATATGTCTTTAATCATTGATATAATTAATATTATTCGGGGTATTTTAGAAGGGGTGTTACAGTGGAGCTATGATATTAACCACTATGGATGGTGACGACCTTTCGCACCTTATAAACGCGAACATAGTTAAAAGATACTACACATGAAAATAGACCCACTAGGTTGACTGGCCTGGGAAAAAATAAGGGCATCCCAGCGAACCAAAAGGGTTCGGACAAAAATCAGGGATATATATATATATATATATATATATATATATGTGTGTGAAAATTGTACACCAGACAAGTCGAAAACCTGAAAAGGCGGCTTGGGAAAAAAAGGGTATCCCGGTGGACTGAAAACCCTAAAGGGCGGTCCAGGAAAAATTAGGGATTTAAAAGCGTATGACTATGTCCCGTTGGATCACCTTACAGCCAGACTTCGCTATCAATTAGCAAGTTCGAATAGTGTGGATCAATCTAGTCAGCTTCTGCCAAGCAGCAAAGTGATGAGACGCTCAAAGATATAAAGGCAATAGCATAATGGAAACCCAATGGGATTATTTCACATTGTTGTTTTCTCTTTTGTACCACTTTGTATATTTATTGTTTTTTACGACGACATTCTCTTATTAGGATGTCCGTCTCCTTGTACAAAAATGTCTGTTATAGGCATACTTTCTCAAATTAATACAAAACTACCTCTGTTAAAGTTCAAAACTATTTGTTTTTTATTTTTCTGTTTTGTTTGCAAAAACGTCCAGTGATTATTTTAAATGAACATATGCATCTGAATGTGACTACCGTGTACAAATATATGCATAAAAATAGAAAGACAATTACTAAGGGCTCTAAGAGTTGGGACGATGTCGAAAAGCCATCTGTAAATCCCCACAGAGCAACCACTTCTAGGGGACTATTTTCACCAGTTCATCCTCAGCAAAAATACATTCCTCAGTAGGTACAGAGACAGGGGCATCTTCCCTCAATTCACCATAATATCTTCAGCATATAGCCTAATGATTTCAGTTGTTCCAACATTTCATAACAAATAAGAAGGTTCAATCATTTCCCTAGCATCTTGGAGAATCCCCCAACATGGTCTATGAATTTCTTGGGTTCCCCAACATGATTTCATAAAATCCCCAAGCAGTTTATGAAATTTATTTCCCCAATAGAGTTTATTTCTCTAGCTACGGAAGTTCACCCCCCAGCGGAGTTTATTTCTCCAAATTGATAAAATCTTCCAACAAAACTTTTTTCTCCAACAGGATTGATCAAGATAACCACCTCCAGAAGAGTAGCTACTCACATAAGAGGGTTATTCATCTTCCATATCCAGTCAGAGTGCATGTAATCCATCTGTTTCAAGAACCATGACAGGTTATCAACTCCCCTTGAAGGATTCTATCCTCAAGCAGAAATCAAAATCTCCAGTGGAATATCCTCAGGCAGAAAGTGGGAATCCCCGGTAAATTTAATTTCAACAAATAGTGAGGAATTACATCCTTCATCTCAAACAGCAGTCAAGGATTTATTTCCCCCCAGTCTAACGACACTACAAAGAGCAACTGATACGCTCATATTCATACATCATTTATAAACGCCATAGCATATGCATACAAAACACATACAACACAATATCATTTATTTTGAGAACATCTTTCCGCAATGCATTTCATACATCATGACATTGCATGCAACTAACTCTTTACCGTTTCAGGGAAAGATAAATTAACAAGACCAACATCATCAACTACTGGTAGGACCAAATAGTCTTATCAGAGACAACGTCTTCTGGATTAGAATAAATCAACCAAAGGTTTTATTCTGATACTTCTTCCGATGGACATTCTTCTGGCTCAATTTAAATCGACCAATGATTTATTCTGATACTTCTCTAGTTAAAGACAACAAAGACCTCTTCTGGCTCAGTTTAAATCGACCAATGATTTATTCTGATACTTTTTCTAGTTGAAGACGGTCGTAGATAGTTGCTGGCTCAGATTAAATCAACCAATGATTTATTCTGATACTTCTTCCAGTGGACCTTTTTCTAGCTTAGATTAAATCGACCAATGATTTATTCTGATACTTCTCCAGTTAAAGACAATAGAGATCTCTCCTGGCTCAGTTTAAATCGACCAATGATTTATTCTGATACTTCTCCAGTTAAAGACAACAGAGACCTCTTCTGGCTCAGTTTAAATCGACCAATGATTTATTCTGATACTTCTTCTAGTTGAAGACGGTCGTAGATAGTTGCTGGCTCAGATTAAATCGACCAATGATTTATTCTGATACTTCTTCCAGTGGACCTTTTTCTGGCTTAGATTAAATCGACCAATGATTTATTCTGATACTTCTCCAGTTAAAGACAACAGAGACCTCTTCTGGCTTAGATTAAATCAATCAATTATTTATTCTAATACTTCTTCCATTTAAAGACGGTCATAGATAGGTACTGGCTCATATTAAAACGACCAATGATTTATTCTGATACTTCTCCCAGTAGACCTTTTTCTGACTCAGATTAAATCGACCAATGATTTATTCTTATACTTCTTCCAGTCAAAGATATTTTCTGGATCAAATAGAACCAACCATAGGTCTATTCTGATACTTCTCTAGTCAAAGTCAAATATATACCTCTTCTGGCTCAGTTTAAAACGACCAATGATTTATTCTGATACTTTTTCCAATTGAAGACGGTCGTAGATAGTTATTGGCTCAGATTAAATCGACCAATGATTTATTCTGATACTTCTTCCAGTGGACCTTTTTCTGGCTTAGATTAAATCGACCAATGATTTATTATGATACTTCTCCAGTTAAAGATAATTGAGACCTTTTTTGGCTTAGTTTAAATCGACCAATGATTTATTCTGATACTTCTCCAGTTAAAGACAACATAGACCTCTTCTGGCTCAGATTAAATCAACCAATGATTTATTCTGATACTTCTTCCAATCAAAGACATTTTCTGGCTCAAATAAAACCAACCATAGGTCTATTCTAATACTTCTCCAGTCAAAGTCAAATATATACCTCTTATGGCTCAGATAAAAAACGTAGGTTTATTCTGATACTTCTTCCAGTTTGACATTAACCATTACTTTAGATGGAATCTATAAGCCCATCTCAGACGACTCTCATCCCCATCTCTGAATGGTATCTTTTAAGTCCATTCAAGCATACCATCAACTGACAACGTTACTCCACGCACCAGCGAGCGCAAATTTCTGGGCACTCTAGTGTTCAATCATCTTCCACCTTCAGATCACGAAAGGCAGACAAGCCAATCTAAATCCTCAGGTTAAAGAAGATTGAACAGGGAAAGCTGTTGTACCCCAAAATTTTCCCTCTCATTTTATTCAAGACACACTCCTAGGGGTCCTCAAATGCTCAAGGTTGACCAAAAATTGACCAGATAAATTCTCCTCCTAAGCAATAGACTTCCAATTAGGGTTTCACTTTTCACAAAGAATTTTGGGTTTCAAAGGCCTCAAGTGATTTCCATGGCTCCTAATATGTCCTCAAGAATTCTCATGCCAAGTTTCATGTCTTGCATCACAAGTTTGCTTAGTCAATTGCTCAGATGACTGAAAATCAACTATATTAGGTCAAAAGTCAAGTGTGGACAATATACAGTAAAACTTCAAGATTTTTGGTCAACATCAACATTTTGAAGTGATATTCATCATTTTATCAAGGGTTGATCGTGACTCCTCAAGGATTTCTTTAAAATCATCAAGAATCCAAATTGCTAAATTAGGGTTTCTTAGGAAAAGTCAACTGAACTTTGACCAGACATAACTTTCACATACTTCATCCATTTTTCCCCAACCAAAGCTCACTTTGAAGAAAATTCAATTCTCTACAACTTTTATTTTATCCTCAAGTCCAAAAAATGCATAATTGGAAATATATGAGCCAATACATTACAGGTCTTTTTGAAAGTCAACAAAAAGGCATTTTTTGTCAAGGCAAGTTACATCAAGATAAATTCTACAAATGAAAAAATGATCAAAAGAGAGATTTTAGGGGACATCTTGAGCTTTCCAAAGTCCAAGATAATATTTAAAAGTTGAAAATTGAGTAAGTTATGATCAGTGCAAATTGGGCAAATGGGTGAAAATGCAAGAAGTCAACTTTGAGCAAAAATGCATCTTTGAGTTAATGGACCTATTTTTTTGGGGTTCAAGCATGTTTATAACTTACTCAAGGACCTATAAACTTATTCATGCACTATTGTTATTTTTATTTTTATTTATTTGAATTTTATTCATTTAAATACCAATTAAATCAAAACAAAATGCAAAGTAGGATGTAAGGCGTGTGGGCTTTGCTTGTTGATCAAATTGAAGCCCAAGAAGCCTAACAAAGCTATCAAAAATGTGCAGAAATAGAATGGAAGAGGTTTGAATAAAAAATGACAAGTTTTGATACAAAATTCAAATCTCATATTTTATCATCAAATCATAAAGATTTTGTGCAAATTTTGTTAACCTAGTTGCTACTACATATTCTTAACAAGTCTCAAGCCTCAACAAATACGCGACCACCTGAAAACAAACCTTAAAAATTCCACAAAAAAAAATCAAAGAGAAAGTGAATTCCATTTGGTATGATCTAGCCATTCTCCATCAGATCTAAATACTCCATCACACACCTGAAAGCCCCAGGATTCCATCCCTATAATTCTTGAAGCTCGCAGCATCCCAAATCATCATAACCAAGTGTCATCGGCTAGCAAGGTTTGATAAAATTAAAATTGAAAATCCATGTATTATTGACATGTTTGATGTATTGATTTATGTTCAGGACATCCATTAGAGCAGTTTGGACGTTTCACATGAGAGATTTGAGGCCTGAATTGTGTGATGCCATTGTTAGGGCATCACGAGCTGAAACTTTTGAAGCTCATAATATAGGGACTCTAAGGCCAAATGAGCACCACCATTGAATTCGTATACCCCAAATTAGGGGGGTAGGGTCATTTTTGTTTTTATTATGTTTGATTTTTGCAGGTTTGGAGTTTTGGCCAATCAGAAGGGATGACCGGAGCCACCACCCCACGACGGCTTGATCGGTGTTGACTGATGCATGGCAAAAAGGGGCAACACAATTGGTTCGTTCCAACATTAGGGTCCCATTTTGGGAGCGCGTGTTGCACAGTCAGCACTTAGAACCAGTTTTGATATTTAATCAATTGATTGTGTTTATGTTAATGGAAGTAAAATCGTCCCAACGGTAGAGGCAGTGCGTGTTAAGGCTTTGTGTATGTGTGAGGGCAGGAGTTTGAACCCTGACTTTGCATATTATTTTTCTAATTTTTGTTTGTAGATCTAGTGTCACAAAGGCAAGCGTGTGTACTATATGTTCCATCCTCATCACCTTTGGATCCATCCAATAGCAGATCCAACGCCCCAGATTGGAGTGCCTACACTAGACCCTCAAGAAGCCAATAACATTGAAGCGTGTAGGAGTCTGGGCTTCCTCTTATTGGGCCTAAGTATAATTCCAGACACATACCCCCCAATTGCTTCTTACATCAGGCCCATTTTTTTATTTTCTTTATTTTAGATTTGTTTATTTAATTGTTTTATATTTATTTTTAAAAACCAATATTATTTTTATGTTAAAATCAGAAAATCACAAAAAATAGACTTAGATTTTTTTCTAATTAAATTTAATTTTTTGCAAATTATTTATTTAATTGTTTTGATTAATTTAAAACCAATTAGAACTAGGTTTAATTATTTTAAATCTTTTTCTCAATAAAAATACCAAAAATATTAGAATTAGTTTTTATTTCCTGATTACATTTAATTAATAATCACTTCTTTTTTAATTAAGATTAGATTTAGTTTACTTTTAGAATTTTCTTAAAACCAATAAAAAATAACAAAAATATCCTAAGTGTTTAAAAGTTTTAGGGTTTTTACTTCGCTTTCCATACTCGTGCGCTTATTTCAAATTTCACATTTTTATTCTTTCATATTGATGTAACTGCAAAAGGATGTAATAAATATACATTTAAGACTTTACTTTTCCCCGTTTTGGATTTGTAATTCCCCCTCCCCGAGGCCATGTAATAGCGTAGCTTTTTAATTCCGCACTTTATTTTTTGCACTGATATTAACTGTTAGATGTATGCATAATATGCTTGTATGGCAAGATAAAAGCAAACGCTAGCAAACTTAACCTCCAAAGATAAATAACTGAAACACAAAGCACTCGCACACGCGCACCTCTAGGATATCTCCACTTGTTGCCTTCAGAATAAACAGTCATGTCCCTCGAACGTGGGTCACTTTAGCAAAGACCCTCGATTAAAAAGATCATAGTCCCTCGACGACCCTTCGATGTTGCCTTTGGTATACGATCTAGTCCCTTACGATAAAATTGCTAAAGTTCCCTACGAGTTGCCTTTATGACTGTACGATGACCCTCACATGTCCCTCAAACATCCGACGATAAGGATACCTACTGACTAATAGTAGGATAACATTGTCTAAAGGAAAGAGGAAAAGAACAAACCTTTCGAGTAGGTAGATAGCTCCTAATTGCCTGCTCAAACAAAAAAAAATTTATACACACAAGCTTCTTCTAAACATTTTCAAATACATGAAAACACTTTATATACGTTCTCGCCGAAACGAGAAACATTACAAAGTTCGCCGCACTAAGGCGTCTTTTTCAAAATATTTTCAAAATACACTTACACCAAAAAGTATTTTCAAAATGAGATAGCAACTAAGAGCTCGTAGATAACTACGGATGAAAAGTGTGCTAACACCTTTCCTTTCTATAACCTACTCCCCTTACTCAGAAAATAATCTCGAAAAGTTTTTTCTGTTCTTTTCACTCTTTCCTTTGTTGGATAAAAGAAAAGTCAATGGCGACTCTTGCTAACCGCAATATTGTGATAAAATACAAAACCAGTAAAATCAGTTCTCCCACCGTATTATATATATATATATATATATATATATATATATATATATATATATATATATATATATATATATATATATATATATATATATATATATATATATATATATATATATATATATATATATATATACAAACACAATGACAAATTATTTTACACGATCAACTAATCACAACTATGTTAAATGTCAAATTATACTATTATTTTTAAATAAATTATACTTCTTTCATTTCAAAATGTGTGTCATTTTAACAAATAAATTTTATTTTAAAATAACTTGTCATTTTCACTTTTTAATGTAGTAATCATTGTAGTAATATTATAAAAGTTTAATGTCTTATGACAATATTATTATATTTCTTAACCTGTGTAAAAAACCTTAAACAACAATCATTTTGAAATGGAGGGAGTATGATATAACTAAGTTATAAAATTTTATTATATGACAATATATTGTCTCTTTACTATCTTTTAACACGTCAAAAAAACTTGAAAGTGTTCTAGACACGTGAACCAAAAGCAAATTATTATTATTAGTTTCTAACCATTTAAAAAAGAAGGAAAAATAGAGAAAACGGTGATTAGACTTGAATTGAAAATGAAATTCCAAAGCAAAGAACAGTTACTACTAGTACTAACTGAGTGAGAAATGAGAATCTAATTCTAATTCTAATCTATTATACCTTATACACATAACAACAAACAAACAACCTGAACCTGTGCCTCACTCACTCTCCCAATGATGAAGATCCCAGAAAAAACTCCTCAAACTAAAATACCATTTCCTCACTCTAATCCTCTTATCTCTAACCCATTTTCCCCTCATACTCATGGCCCCAAAACTGGTAACCCTCTTCACCTATTTATGGCCACTCTTTCTCTCCACTGTACTCGTCCCCGCCCTCGTCTTCGTTTTCACTAAGACCTCTCCTCTTCCTAACGCCGACACTTATATTCATAAGAGTCTATTTTATTACGTCTCCGATGACCATGATTCGCACTTGGATCTTCATAATAAGTCTGATTAACCACCCGTTTATCTCTCCGATGAAGGCTAGCATCCAGATCAGAAACAACACCGTGTTATGTAGTACTAATCTAATTCAAAAATTGTTTCTGTAATTTAGTTTAATTTTTTCTTCTTCTTTTTAAAATTAGCGGGATAAATTAGAATATGATATATCAGTTGGCAAAGATGTCACAACATCTTACTCAACATCTGGAGGCAGCAACACCTATTATGACAGTTGTTCAAGATGTCACAACATCTTGCACAATATTTGGCTGTGATGCATAATTTCCCAAATAAAACATGTTTTATCAAAATTATTATTAATCATTAAATCATAGTCCTAAAAATCTCCCTCTATAGCAAATTTTGGCTAAAATAACATTTACATAATAAACCCGGATATAAGGAATAAAACCATAAAATAAATAAAATACAAGCTACATAAAACGCATGTAAACTTTGTACAAACTGCAAACAGAAAACATCATAGATAAATGTAGCGACAGAGAGACCCATCCTCACACACAACTCTTCTTCAAACTCCAAAAATATCCAGAGATCAGATGTCAAGACAAGTGGTCTGACATCACATCAACACAACCAAACAAACTCTAACACAACTCAACAAACTCAGCACCATAGTATAATGCTCAACAACTTCATACATGTCCATTACTCCCTCTGTCACACATAATCAATATTCCCCCTCAAGGAAACATCCAAACAATATAAATATGAATTGTCCAAGTTCATACATCATAGGTGCATGCAGCAGAAGAAAAATAAGCCTCACAAATAAAAACTAAGAGAACCAGAGTAACCAGAGTTCTCCATAAAATACTTCAGACAAGATGACAGGACATATGGTATGACATCATGTACACACACCACAATAGTAGTAGCATAAGTAAAGTACCATAAACAAGCATGACAAACACTCATTCTCCCCCTAAACATTTGCATATATAACAAGTAACAACAAAGACTACTCTCCCTAAGTGAGTGTAGTCATAAGATTGACAGTCTCAGAGTTAGAATCATCTCCTGACTCATCATCATCAGACCAAGATGCAAAAAGTCCCTTTTTCTGTTTCTTGAGATAGGTGGGATATTATGACCTAATGTGACCAAGTCCTTCATACTCAAAACATTGAATGACTTTGCTTTGATTGGACTTCTCTTGAGTTCTAATATTTTTCTAAAAAAAATCATCATTATTGCTGATGTCAGATGAGATGTTCTTGACATTTGGTCTTCCTCTTCTGTCCATTCTCTTCAGAATTCTATTGAATTGCTTCCCGACTAATACAATGGTATTTGAAAACCATTCCTCAGTATCCAAATCAACCTAGGCCTCTTTATCTCCATAATTGGATACAAAAGCTATACTTTTGTTCTTCTTCTCAGGTTTGTCACTTATAGCCAGTTCAAAAGTTTGAAGTGACCCAACAAGTTCATCAACCGCATGCTACTAATGTCATGAGCTTCTTTAATAGTTGTTATATTCATATCAAATTTCTTAGGTAAAGACCTGAGAGTCTTTCTAACAAGATTTTATTCTAAGATCTTCTCTCCCAAGAAACTAGATGCATTTTCTATTTCAAGAACATTCATATGGAAGTCCTGAATTCTTTCATCATCATTCATCTTTAGATTCTCAAATCTGGTAGTGAGAAGTTGAACTCTTTACATCTTCACTTTGGATGTGCATTCATGAGTTGTATTAAGGATTTCCCAAGCATCTTTAGCTACATTACATGAATTTATTAACCTGGAGACATTCTTGTCCACTCCATTGAATAAAGAATTTAAAGCTTTGGAATTTCCAAGAGCAAATTCATCTCCCTCTTTGGACCAGACTTCTTATGACTTCAAAGACGCATTCCCATCTTTGTCCTTCACAACAGGACTTCAACTTGAAATTATCTTCCAATAAGTGAGATAGTTTGAACCATCTAATAGAAGTGGTCTGTCATTGTATCCTCCTTCGTATCTTTCCTGGAGCTCACCCAAAAATAGAATAGGGTGTCTGCTTTGATACCAATTGAAATTTTAACACTTTCAAATAAATGTTAAGACAATGTCTCAAAACCAAAACACAATGTCAGTACAGATGTTAAGACACCATCTACCTAATACAAATTTTGCAGAAATTATGAATTATGCAGAAATTAAATTACTGAAGATAAATAATACAATTAATTGTTAACCCAGTTTAGTGTAACACCACCTACTTTGGAGGCATCCAAGCCAGAAAGAAAGTCCATTATGATAGTATTAGTTCAAAGCTAAGCAACTCTAGTTTATAACTTATCACCTAATCACTATCTTATGCAACTTCTACCTAGGAGTATCCTAGATATGATAACTCCCTCTCACTTTCCACAATCACCTTAATGACAATAACAAAAGACTAAAAACAGAAGATCGCACTTCCAATTACACACAATTCACTCTTTGCTTAAAATCTCATGAGTGATTGACAATGAACAATGAACAATCCGTCAAACTCTATGTATCAACATGATACACGAGTGACATACATAAAAACAAATCACACTTAAGAGACTCTCAAAACCTAAGACTCTTATAGAATAACTTCTCCTTATTTTTCACACCTTTCATTAGGTTTAGGTTTTTCCTTTTAAAGACCTCAGCTGTCCACGGGCTTCGAAATCTCTGCCCAATTTGTTGTAGATCTACAAGCTGATGATTGCACCAATTATGCAGAAAAATCTTTTTGAATCTCGGAACAAAACAACATAAGTTTCCTAAATTATTTGCATATCTAATTTTAAAAACTAATGTACTACTGAAGATAAAATAAATTGTTCTAAATAAAATCTTCTTGACTTGCACAAATAAGTGAGATGTATCCAAGAGAATCTCATAAAATCAAATCAAATTTATCAAGAAAGTAACAGCAGAATCTGCTATATCGGTTGGCACAGATTTCACAACATCTTGCTCAACATCTAGAGGCAGCAACATCTGTTATGACCTTTGTTCAAGATGTCACAACATCTTGCACAACATCTGGATGTGATATATGTTTTCTCAAATGAAATATGTTTTATCAAAATTATTGTCAATCATAAAATCACAGTCATAACACAAATAGTACAATATCAAATATCTTTTCTACCATCCTACAAATCAGGATAAATGATTGTACTATTATACCAACATTTTTTCCAATCGTCTCATCCTCTCTCTCATTATGTCGTAAGTGCCACTCTACTATGGTATAATCAAGCGTCTTCATGCAAGCTGTAATATTAAAGATATTCCAACTACACCCTTCAACAGATCTATTCATCATCTATATAAATATGTCTTCGAAGTTTGAAAATATAACAAGACAGACGCACTGAGAATGAAAAATTGAGAAATTACACAAAGAAGAAAACCATTATTATTCTAAAGCTTTATATCTTTCATTCTTTGTTAGAAAATATTGTTTGCAATAAATCTTATGTATCAAATTTCTTAGAAGCATCTTTATAAACACAATCTTGTATTCATAACCTTTGGTTAGTTTCCTCGAGGGACTAGGGTATAGTCAGAATCATTGAGAAGCTTTTTATTGTGTGTCATTAGTTTGTAATCAAAGTTTTGATTAGTGGATTAAGTCCTTATTGAGAAGGCGAAATCACTTTGGCGGATGGATTGAACTAACCGATTTAAAGGGGAACCATGATAAAAATACTTGTTTTCTTTTATCATTGTTGTATTTGTGTTGTTTGTGTTTGGGTGAAACAAGAAGTTGTAATCTAAAAACTCAATTCAAACCCTCATTTTCTTGTGTTTCATTGAACCTTCAACTCCCTCAGCTCTATCTTTACCACTCCCTCTACAACCCACTGTCTGATAGCAATCAAAACCTCATTTCTTATGAATCTCTGGATCTCAAACTCTTTTAACCTAGTTTACAACAAAAGGACCACGTCGGGGTTTTCTAAGCATAAGAGCCTCTGCAAGGCTCGTAGTGCACGAAGACTCCCCAATCCCCAACAGTTTCAGCTTAAAATTTTCATTGGAGCATGCGGTGTTGGTCTTCCAACACTAACTCTAGTTCGTTTGTCATGCCATTTGAATCACGTGCCACCATTTTCCTTTGATTCTCTTTGCAATCCATGTTCCTTATGTTTTTTCTGAATATAAATGAGAGAACAAATAAACATTGGTTTGAAGTTTTATGTGAGTGTGATATATTTCTCAAATGTGTAGTTGCTTTTGATTCAATATGAATACTCTCTCACGACTCATCAGTTTTCCCCTTAAAATTATAGTCCATATTTTTCTAGAATGTTTAACTTTGCTATCTATTATGACTAACACATGTGTGTTGCAGGTTGTTCATTTGTCTCTCATAATTAAAATTTTTAAAAGTTATATTAATTTTTATGTCGTTTCACTAAAAAACAACACATTGAATTTTTTCATTAAAATTTAATTTGAATCGATAGAATATGATAAAATAAAGTGGTATGAAATAGAATAAAATAAAAAATTTATATGAATTAATTAAAATTAGATGGAGAAAACGGTGATTAGACTTAAATTGAAAATGGAATTCCAAAGAAAGGAACAGTTAGTACTAGTAGTGAGTGAGTGAGAAATGAGAATCTAATTCTAATTCTAATCGATTATCTCTACACACAAACACAAACAAACACACAACAAAACAAGTCAAGTGTAATCTGCGTCACTCACTCTCACTGATGAAGATCCCAGAAAAGCTCCTCAAACTAAAATACCATTTCTTCACTCTAACCCTCTTATCTCTAACCCTCTTTTCCCTCATACTCATGGCCCCAAAACTGGTTACCCTCTTCACCTATTTCTGGCCACTCTTTCTCTCCACCGCACTCGTCCTCGCCCTCGTCTTCGTCTTCGCTAAGACCTCTCCTCTTCCCAACACCGACGCTTCTATTCATAAGGATCTCCTTGATTACGTCTCCGGTCATCATGATTCGCACTTGGATCTTCACAATAAGTCCGATTAACCACCGCTTTATCTCTCCGATGAAGGTTAGCGTCCAGATCGGAAACTGCACCGTGTTATGTAGTACTAATCCAATTCAATAATTGTTTCTTTAATTTTGTTTTATCTTTTTTCTTTCCTTCTTCTTATAATTAGCGTTATCTTAGTACTTTTATATATCTTGTGAATTTGTATCAAGCTGTTGCTGGGATTGAAATTATTAATTACATCCTTCTTTTCTTTCTCTTTTTTTAATCGATTCTTGAACCAAATAAATTTCATACTATTATTTAATTTTGGGTTTAATCGATCCTTAAATAAAATTAATTTGATCGTACACTAATATTCTTACGAATCTATTTTTGGGTCAAGATCGTACAAGCATCACGTGACATCCATATTTCTTGTTGGGTATCTCCACTACTCTATTATTACTTAGGGGACCGACATCAAATTTAAATAAAACTTTTAATTTTTAATAATTAAAATGTTGAATTTCAAATTTATCTCATAGATAATGTCTATCCATTCACAAGGGTAGTTATGCACTATCCATATAGAATATTTTACATGGTTACGGTATCACATCATTCACAAATTTAGGGTGTGTTTGGATTGACAATAGACAAAATTAATTAAAATTAATTTTAGTAAAGTTGAGGTTGATAGAATTAATAATTGAGTTTAGTAAAATTGATTTACGTTTGAATATATTTATATAAAAGTGAGTTGAATAATAAATTTTAATGTAAAAATTATTCAAAATTAATTTTGGAGATAGAAACCACAAATTATAGCTTTAATTAAAATTAATTCTGAAAATAAAATCAATTTTATTTTTACTTAATCAAATATTTCAAAATAATCTAGAATCAATTCTACACTTTCAAAATTGTTTTTTACTTTTCAAAAAGCCAAATCAAACAAGCATTTATATTACCTCCGGTTTTATCTATAAGTAAAAATTCACTTTTTAAATATATTAAATAAATAACATATTTAAATAATATATTGTTCAAATATATTATTTTTGTCTAACCAAACATCTTAAAATAATCTAAAATTAATTCTGCATTTTCAAAATTATTTTTTACTCAGCTAAAAGTCAAACCGAGCAAATATTTATAGTACCTTCGATTTTGTCTATGAGAAAAAATTTATTTTTTAAATACATTGAATAAATAACGTATTCAAATAAATAATATATTGTTCAAGTATATTATTTATTTAATATATCTAAAAAATGAATATTTTCTTATAAATGAGCTCAGTGGGAGTATAAAATTTGAGGATTATAATTTATATTCTGTTAGTATATTTATTAAATTCAAAATCTAAAATTGTCCTAGATTCATTCAAATGGAATGTGATTTATAGATTCATTCAAATGGAATGTAATTTATCTTTTATTGTAATATTATTGATTTAAAGTAATAACCAATGATGGCTAATTTTTGTCAGAAAATCTAACCGATCATCTTAATTATTGGAATTTCTTCTTTCAATTAGTTTTTTCAATTCACACTATTTAAATTTAAAATCTTGCTTAAGAAATTCACAAGTCAATTCTGTTAAGACTAATGTCATGTTTTGGTAAATGGAGTTTGAATTTGACAAGTAGTTATTTTTATTTTATTTTTGTAATCCCCTTGTAATTTTAGTCTCTCTTGTGAAACTTTTTTTTCCTTCTTATCTTAGTAAAATTAAATCAACTACTGATCATATAATTGTAAAATACTCCAAATTTTTATTTAGTGATATTGTTCTTAGAAGTACAAATATATCAAATCAAATTTTAAAAGATGAGTCTAATCTATAATAAATTATTTTTCGGTCTAAGTATGGTTTATATATTAAAAGTTTAAAATAATTCAAATATATTGTGGAAGTTTGATGAATCGTTTCATTGAAAATAACTTATTTGAGAAGTACTTTTGAAAATCTGAAATTTGGAATTTTCGAAGAGGAAATCGATTTTCACAAAGTGGGTAATCGATTTTCACAACTGAGCTTTTCTGGAAATTGCTTTTTTTTAGTTCAGGAAATCGATTCCCTTGTTTTGGGAAATCGATTTCCAATGCGATATTTTGTTTTTCAGCTGTTTTCTTAGGTCTATTTGGTTTCAACTTGTTTTGTGAGTTGCTATAAACATTTCTCCCCTCTCTCTCTCTCTCTCTCTCTAAAACTTTGTAACTTCATCTTTTCCAATTAACCATTTTCACCATTAATTCACCAACTTATTTTGTGTATGTTCCAACATTTGGTATCAGAGTCTGGTTCTGATCCATTAATACGTTGCAAATATGTCTACCATTTCCAATGATCGAATCCCTACCAACCTTCCAACCCTTGACTCCAAGAACTATGATAAATGGTGCAAACAAAGAAAAGTTTTGTTTGGGTATCATAGCGTTCTTGAAGTGGTTAACGATGGTGTTACACCACTTGAGGCATAAGCTACAGCTGCTCAACATGATACATTCAAGGAAGAGAAGAAGAAAGACTACAAGACACTCTTCTTGATACATTCTTGCATCGACAATGATAACTTTCAAAAGGTTGGCGATTGCGGATCGACGAAGCAAGTATGAGAGATCTTGAAGAAAGCTTATGAAGGGGTTGATAAAGCAAAGGTTCTGAGGTTACAAACTCATAAGAGGCAGTTCAAGATGGTTGCAAATGGAAGAGAAGGAATTGATCAATGATTACGTTACTCGTACAACGTGTTTGGTGAACCAAATGAAATCTTGCGGTGAAACTGTGTCAGAGAAGAATGTTGTTGCAAAGATCTTACGTTCTTTAATGTCAAGATTCGACAATATTGTGGTTGTAATCGAAGAATCTAAGGACCTTCCTACATTGAGCAAAGAGGAGCTTCAAAGCTCATTAGAGGCTCATGAACAAAGGATGGATGAAAGAGGGAACGAAAAAGTCAAAGTGGAGATTGCGTTACAAGCACGATTCAATGAGAAAAACAAGAGATCGAAAGGAAAATGATCTTCAAAAGGGAAGAAAAATTTCCAGAATTTTGGTGGAAAAGATCCACAAATTTCAAAGACTTCCATGGCACAAAGAAGTGAGAGCAGCTCCAAAGGTAATGGTAAAGGAAACTACACCAAAAAATTTGACAAGAGTAGTGTAAAGTGTTACAATTGTCATAAGCTTGGTCATTTCAGAAAGGAATATAATGCAAAATCGAGAGAAAATCAAAGTGATGAGGCTAAATTTGTGCGAAAAGAGGTGGATGATGATAACACACTTCTGGTCATGATCACAGAGGAGAATTATGGCAAGGAAAAGTTGTTGGACAGCAGCCGTAGCAGCCGTCAGTGGCTGGGCAGCAGCGTCTGCAATGCGAAAATGCTGTAGAAATGCGTTCAGAGCAAAACGTAATGGTAACTGTTCGAGATGGAGTCCAAGACAGTGATGAGTGGTACTTGGATTCTGGTTGTTCAATGCATATAACGGATAGAAAGAGTTGGTTTGTTAAAATCAATCAAGCCACAAAGAATAAAGTAAAATTTGCGAATGACACCACATTAGCGACTGATGGTGTCAGTGATGTTTTGATCATGAAGAAGGATGAGAGTCATTCTTTGATCAAATATATGCTATTCATTCCTGGAATTAAGTGTAATCTCTTGAGTATTGGCCTAATGCTTGAGAATAATTACACAATTTAGATGAAAAACAAGATTTTGCGCGTTTTGCACCGAAACAAAGTTTTAGTTCTTAGAGCACCCATGGCTGTCAATCGGACTTTCAAGATAGAGTTGAAAGTGATGGAACGTATGTGTCTTGCTACAATGACAAGTCGTGATGAGTGGTTGTGGCATTACCGTCTTGGACATCTCAATTTTCGAGACCTTGACGTGCTATAAAGGAATGGTATGATGACCGGGCTGCCTAAGATCAATGCTCTAGTTGATATTTGTGAAGAGTTTGTTCAAAGGAAGCAACACAAGTGTAGTTTAAACAAGGGTGGAGGTCATAGGACCAAACATCACCTTGGGGTGGTGTACTCCGATGTGTGTGGTCCAATGCAAGTCGACTCATGTAGTGGAAATAGGTGTAACACCCCAAAATAATTAGATTATTTATTTAATTATTTGATTAATTTATGTTGAGTATTTGTGATTTAATTGCGATGCTTATGTGATTTATGGATGATCATGATGCTTGATATGATGTTTTGTATGGTGTATGATGGGGTGGTATTAAGAAGGTATATAGTAGTTTAGAATAATTTAGATAATTAGAATAATTAATTGGAATTATTTTAATTAGTTAAATAGAATAATAATAAGAGGTAGAAGCTATGAGGTCAAAGTGGTAAATTATAAATGGATAAGTGAGGGTAAGATGGGAAGATCATAGAAAGGGTCTAAAGGTTAAATAAGAAACGGAGGGAAGAGAGTCTCATTCTGTGCAATCGTGAAAAGAGAAGAACGTTGTGAAGAGAGCCAAGGCATGAAAGAACTTAGAGGAATTTGATAGAACACGAAGAGAAATCAATTGTTAGGAGAAATCTAAGGTGAGGGGGTTTATCTTTGTAATTATAATTGATCTAATGTTTAGATAATTGTAGATTGTGTTGAGATTTTGGGATGATGATGTCAATATGATGCTTTGATGAAAATTGGTGAAATTATGATGTTTTCTTGCAAAGAATTGATGCATACGGTGTATGATAATCTGTGTTGTTGTTATGTGATGAAACTAAGTGAAACCATGATGAACTGAGACTTGTACCATGAATAAATCGTGTAGAAATTGGGATTGTACAATGGATAAATCGCAATAGGGAAGTCTTGTTCGTGCTGCAGCGCCAGGCGGTGGATATGCATCATCGGGCGATGGAGCCTCGCTCTAGCAGCGTCGGGCGAGTAAGAAGCGATGGGATGGAGTGAAAAACATAGCCCCTGGATTTTGTATGGAGGTTGGTTTATCATTGAAGCATCGTCGGGCGACACAGAGGCGTGGGGTGAGTATCGAGCGATGGAGACCAGAAAGGAAAAAGGGTGATGTCTCTCCCTCATCGTCGGGAGAGCCTCATGCGAGTATCCTACTTCGTCGGGCGAGCACCAGACGATGGACAACAATAGTATTTTAAAAGTGTCATAACTTGAGTTTCAAGACTCCGATTGATGCGCCGTTTGAATCATTAGGAAGGTAACACGATAAAATATACCTTGGTGGAATAGGAAGAGTCATATGATGTGTTTTTACATTACCTATTCTTAGATGAATAAGGCAATTCAGTGATTGTTTTAGTATGGTGTGTGTGTGTGTATACAATTAATTGGTGATGCTATGATGATATTGTTTCGTGTTATGAATCATGTGTTGATATTTATGATGATTATATGAATGATGATGCATTTTGACTAGCATTGGTCATTTGGTTATTAAAGATGTTTCGCATCATGCATTCATGGCGTAAGTTAGGGCGTAGCCCAGTGATGGTTGTAGGACGTTATTCTAGTTGATTTTGTAGGACGAATAGTCTAGTGATGGCTTCAATCACATAGTGTAGATTGATTTCAATTTGTGATGTCCTCTGGTTCTAAGCAAGAATCGATCCAATTGGTGGGGATCTTTGGAGAAAATGATGACAGTGTCATCAGTGAAATTTTGGTACCACATGCATGAATCTAAAGAAGTTGCATTGCATTATATATGGTATTGCATAATGATTTGATTGACTGATGTTTTGTGGATGTGTGTTTGTGATAATTGCTAATTGATGATATTACCATGTGTCTGATGCGTATTATGATGCTTGAAGGTGTGAGTATGACATGAGGTTTTGATGGTGTGTTTCTTTGTTGTTGTATCATAACTATTTTATTTACTCCTTATGTCTTTTATAATGATTATTATTTACTCACCCTTGCTGCTTGGAAATGTTGCCTCTATACGTGGATAACTTGCAGGTAATCAAGAATAGTTCATCGAGGCTTAGTGGATAGCTGCGGAGTGTGTTCTTTATTTCCTGTAGAATAAAGTGGTCTTGCTCTGATATGTAACATCGGTGATGGGATTGTTTATTTTGAATCATCGTATTATCTTGTTTAATTTTAGATTTGAACTACCCATGTGATAATGAGTTGTTTTAATTTGATGAAGTTATTTAGAGGTATCTTAATACAGATGTTTTGAATTATGAATTTCCATTGCGAGTAAGTTGAAAAGTTATGGTTGTTGATCATGAAGTACTTAATGTAATGGATTTTTGAAAGCCCATGTTACGGAGCAGAATGTGTCTTATTATGAAGTTTGTTTGAAGCAATGTGACACCCTTTTGGTGCATTACTCTGATTTAATTATTGAATTACTTTGCGAATAATCTTTGGGGTTTAGAAGGGTGTTACAATAGATATTCTGTCACATTTATCTATGATTTTAGTAGGAAGCTATGGACATGCCTAATCAAGAGAAAGGATGAGGTATTTGATGTGTTTAAAATATTCAAGTCCATGGTTGAACGGCAAAGTGGTCACAAAATAAAAATTCTCAAAACGGACGGTGGAGGTGAGTATACCTCAAATGTGTTTGAGAATTATTGTGATGGTAAGGCTATAGTGCGTGAAGTTGTGCCAACTTATACGCCTCAACAAAATGGTGTTTCCGAGAAGAAAAATCGTTCGATAATGAATATGGTTCGTAGCATGTTGAAGGGAAAAAGCTTGTCGAAGGAACTATAGGGAGAAGCCATTTCTACAGCTTCCTATTTATTGAATTTGTGCAATACAAAGAAGCTGGACAAGGTGAATCTAGAAGAGGTATGGTTTAGACTTAAACCAAGTTTGAGTCATTTGAAAGTTTTCAGCTTGGTAGCATTTCAACATATTCTGGGACAACTTCAAAAGAAGTTGGATGACAAAGAAGAAATGATTTTACTTATTGGTTATCATCCTAACGGATGTTATAAGTTGTTTGATGTGAAAAGCAAGAAGATTGTAATAAGTCGAGATGTGGTAGTGGACGAGATAAGGCTGTTTGACAGCAGAAAAAGGAAAATTTCAGTTTAGGAAATCGATTACCTAGATGAGGGAAATCGATTTCCTTCACGATTTTTGGACACATAAGTTGTTGGAACTGGATTTTCAGAAACACAAATCGATTCCACCAATTCTAGAAATCGATTTCCTTAAGTAAATGCAGAAATTCTGGATTCTGCAGGTCCTGAGCAGCAGCCGATTGAGATCGAAAATGGTGAATCCAGTAGACGAACAACAAGGAAGAAAGGTCTACCTTAAAGGCTTCGAGATTGTGAAGTATTCCATGATAATGAGATCAACAATTATGGTGATCTTATTCACTTTGCGCTTATAGTGGAATCTGAGCCTGTGAGCACGGAGGAGGCATTAAGCAATCCAAAGTGGGTGTGTGCAATGAAAGAGGAACCAGTCGATTGAGAAAAATAGTACTTGTGAGCTGGTCGATCTACTGGAACAGAAAAAGTCAATAGAAGTAAGATGGGTCTATAAAGTGAAGGAAAATTCAAAATGCGAAATTGTAAAGCATAAGGCTCGACTAGTTGCGAAGGGATTTTTGCAAAGAGAAGGTATATACTATGATAAGGTGTTTTCACCTGTGGCTAGTTTAGAAACTATACGACTGGTTGTTGGTATTGCGAATAACAATAATTGGTGAATTTATCAAATGTATGTGAAATCCTCATTTTTTAATGGTTCACTTGAGGAGGAATTCCATGTAGAGAAGCCATTGGTTTTGTTGTCACAAATTAAGAGGGAAGAGTCTACAAGTTGAAGAAAGCGCTTTATGGTTTGAAACAAGCTCCTACAGCTTAGAACAAACACATTGATGCTTTTTTAGTTGAAGTTGGCTTTAAGAAATGTGTTTTCAAACATGGTGTCTATGTGGAGACGGCTGCAAGCAAAGATGTGATCATACTTTGCTTATATGTGGATGATTTATTGATCACTGTTGTACCCCAATTTTTGCCCATAAGATCCCTTCATAATACCATGTTGATTCCATCACAACAAGATCACATTAGGATTCTTGGTTCCCCTCCTTATATTTAGCTTTGCTCTTTGAGTAATCACCAAGCACCCTGACTTGTGTCCTTTTGTGATCATAAATATTTTTTGTCTTGATTTCTTATTTTAATTAATAAAATGCAATGTTGGTTTGTCTTGCTTGTTATCCATGTAGGTAAAGGCAATAAGATTCAGCAAGTTGCTCCATGGGTTCATGAGTTTATTTCCATGCCCTAGTTAATAAATCTTGAGAAGTTAAAGCCTCACCATTGAATTTGTTTTGGAAGGAATGGAATGGCAAGGTTATTTTGGTTCACCACATTTCAAGGTTATAAAATTTGGTTCAAAAGCACAAGGGATTGATTGGAGAAGTTGGCTTGCTTGGACAAGGCTTTGTTCCCATTGGTCACAAATGCATATTTCTCTTAATTATTAAGATATGTAAGTGGTTATGGTTGCTATTAGTTCTCATTATCATCCTCAACAACTTATATTTACAAATCATTTGTGTTGGTACAAGAAGTTTGTTCAAAATTGTCAAAGTTCCTCAAGGCATGTTTCTTGATCTAGGAGCTAGTGTTTTGAACTTCAAAGAAGTATATCTTGCTCATATTTTTGTATTTTTGAGTGATTCCAAAGGAATCCTTCTCTTCAAAGTGTTATCAACAAATCACTTCAAAAGTTCCAAGGAGTTTTCATGTGGAAGAAACTTGATGAAGAAGAAAGATTACAAGTCCTCTAGATGCACCCCCAATTTTCCATGTGTGACTTCAAATGATCATAACTTGGTCAATTTTTATCAACTTGATCCCATTATTTTTCCACAATGATCTTGAGGATGTGAACTTTATGCCTTCTTTTATGTGCAAAGTGAGAAAATGGATGGAAGTTGCCTTAAGGATACAAAAGATTATAGGTCATTTCATGATTTTTTGCCAACTTCAACAATTCATAACTCTCTCAATTTCTGGATATTTTGAATGGTTCAAGTTTCAAAATGTCATTCAAGAGGTATACTTCATTCCATCTTTTTTGGTCAAGAGCAAATTCCAAGTGGAAGGCTATGTTTGGATGCAAGACATTATAAGTCATTTTTGAAGAAAAATTTGAAATATTTCTAAGTATGGAAAGTCAACATTTTTTTTTCAACTTTGACTCGTTATAAATTTCAGCTTCTAAACATGTTTAACGAAGTTCCATAAGTGATTAGCATAGCAAAACGTGCGTTTTGGATGAGTTTTGATCAAATTGGAAGTCACACTTTTCTTGTTTGCAACTTCACACGATTTCCCTCCAAACTTCATCATTTCACACGCTTGGACATTCCATTTGATTCCCTATAAATAGAGGGTCATTTCCCATTCATTTCCTCAAGCTTGGATAGCCAGAATCACCCTGCCAAACTTGTTCCATAACTCAAAACTCAGCAACTTCGAATCCATTCTCAAGTCTTTTTCAATCCAATTTTTTCATCAATTCGCCTTCCTTGATCCTCCCTGAAGCTAACCGTATAATTACATTCAAGAATCATGCCCTATATTGCTCCATAGAAGTCCAGTTTCAGAGCTCTGCAACTCAACTTCAATAGGTAGATTCCTTCATCAATTCTTCAAAACTTTGATATCATTGTGATGCTCTCATTGCCCTGGTTCTAGTTGCAACACTTGCTTTTTACTGGAAACACGTTTTGACCATGAAATTTCAAATCCCTTTTCAAAACTTTCCTTCCAAATTGCTTGAGCTACAATTTATATAAATTTGGCGTAGGGTGTAGTTGTCTTCGTATTGAAGAGACGAAGCGAATGGCATAGGTCCGAGCTTCTGATTTTACAGTTTGAGAGACCTGTAATTCACGCTGGCTGGAGGTTGAAGATAACCTACGTGTCGTCTTCTAACCAATGATGGCACGCCACTTGTATTTTTTGAAATCTGATTTAATTATTGATCCTATGCATTATTCATTAATGACCATGATATGCACGGTGCGCCAGATCCCTTGGATTTGATTACTAATGCGTTTTGACTCTCATCCAATGGTCCACATATTTTTTACTTTTATTTTCTTTTCTGATTTTTATATTTAATTGTTTTAAACTTCAAAAAATCATAGAAAATTCATTTTAAGTCCAAAAAATCTGAAAAAATCATGAAAATATTTTTGATTATTCTCTTTCTGATTTTTATTTTTTCACAATTTAATTTTGTGTTTTGGTATTTTTTATAAATTTTCATTTTATTTGAATTGTTTTAAATGTTTAAAATACTTTTATGCATTTTTAAATTCTAAAAAAATTATGGAATGATCCAATGATATTATGACAAATATTGGTGACCTCACTTATTTTTTATTTCTGACTTTGGTATTTTTTATCATTTTTAGTTTATTTTACTCATTTCTTTTAATTTTAAAAATAGTTTCTGACTTTAAAAAATTATCAAAAAATTTATGAGATCATTTGAGTCCTTTTCTGATTTTTCTATGGACTTACTTTTTATTTCTTGATCAATTTGAACATAGTTGATATTTTTCTCTTTTATTTTTATTTTAAAACATTTTTTTAAACCTTTTTTTTGTATATATTAAATTTAATATTATTTTGTGATTATTTTCTAGCTGATCTTGGGTTAAATTTTTTATCATGAACTTTATTAACATCATTGGATCCATGGTGTTGAGTCTAACTCCATAAAAATGGATGAATAATTTTAATAATAGTTTGATTAAATTTAATTCAAAAATGGTTTGTATATTCTCTCTCACCCCTCTTCATTGCATCCCTTTATTATTGCTCTAATTGTTGTAGGAGCATGATCTCTATATCATGTCTCAAAACAAATGGTGCATAGATTGCTATTGACCGGCCTCAAAATAGGTGCGACTTCTATATAAGTCCACTTACGATTGCTTAACATAGCGCTAAATTTTGTCCCGATTCGAATAAATGATCATTTGTGGCCCAAACTTATGTT
The DNA here is from genome assembly GCA_948472305.1 of Vicia faba. Lineage (NCBI taxonomy): Eukaryota > Viridiplantae > Streptophyta > Magnoliopsida > Fabales > Fabaceae > Vicia > Vicia faba. Next base: position 550,787,238 of record OX451736.1, on the reverse strand, counting down.
TGCAAGCCCAAGTATGTTATTTGATCTCTTTGATCCGATAACCTTGACATTCGTTGTGTGGAGGCTTTGGTTCTACCAATCCTCTAATGGATCTACAACATATTTGGTCAACGCAGATCACTTAAACATCGTTGATCATTAAATGGTACTCATGAGGATTCCAAATAGATGATATACTTGACAAAAAGCAAATGCAACTTATTGTGTGGAGGCTTTGATTCTACCAATCCTCTAATGAGTTCCAAATGCAATTTTCAAGATGGTCATCCAACTAACCACTAATCACTAATAATTGACTTTATCCTTTATTTTTATTATATGCCCCTTTATTTTTATGCACTATTTAGTTTTAGCATTTACATTTCATGCCATTTTCATCTTTGCTCATTTGAGTATTTACTTTCTTATCATTTTATTTTTGCTCACTTGAGCTTTACTTTTCTTTTTCAAAAAACCTAATAATCAACATAAACCCTAAAAATCTTTAATGATACTTGGACTATTTGGTTACTATCCTTAGCATTATGGAGCATTGTACTTTTTGGACTTAGGATTAGAAACTTTGACTTATGATTGGAGACCTTGTGACCTTATCTGATTATTTTGTCTAGAGCTCTTGAGGTTTACCTCAAGGCATTGGGTTGTTTGTTTGTTTTGTATGCAGGTTATTATGATTAACTCTTTATTTGTAATCTGGAATTCGTCTGTATACAGCCGTTACTCTGCCCAATTTTTGTGAAGACTTAATACACTTGAAGTTTGATTCTCTCAAGAGGTCTATTATCTTTGCTTGCTTAGTTTCAATCTAAAAAATGAGAATTCTATCTTGACTCATAATGTCAAGTATTGGCTTCTTGTTAGTTAGATGGTTCCTATCCCTAGCTTTTACCTTATGCTTTAGGATAGTCTCTTCTTCTCCTCCCATCTTCTTTAATTTCAAAAATCTTATTCCTCCTTTTGAAAACTCTTCTTGCTTTTTTTAAAACTTGAACCACTTTCATAATAAACTTGGACTTAGGTCCATGCACTTTCAAAACATTTTCATAAATAAACTTAATAATACTTTGACATTTTTTGTGAGAAGACTAAAAGCCAATCAATCTCATGTCAAACCATTTTTCCACTTTGGCTTTTATCTTTAAACTTTTCTAAAAAAGATTGGACTCTTTTCAATCCTTGTAGTGATGCAAACAACTATACTTCTATAATATGTAGTGAAGTGAGATATTTTCCACTTGGGTGTTGAGTGAGGCATTGTTAATTTTAAAATCCAAGCCATATCCTCCACTTTGAGATGATACAAATTCTCCTTTCTCATGATTGTGGGTAGTAAGTATATTTTCCACACGGATAATGACGATGATGCCTTATCTCTTAAAATCAACCAACACACTTGTGTTTTAAAATCTTTAAAAGAGGAACTACGTGTACCCTGATCCCCTATTGCACGAAAGGTGGTACGTAGACACTAAAGATTCGCAACCGCGGCGGGTGTAAAAATTATAAAAATATTTCTTTTCTCACCTCCAACGTCTATTTTTATACAACATTTCATAGCCAAAATATACAGATTTTACAAAGAGGTTCATGCGGAGTACCGTAGATGTTTAGGGTGCTAATACCTTCCCTTTGCATAACCAACCCCCTTACCTTGAATCTCCCCCCCATCTTTTGGGTTATTCTCTCTTTTCCCATTCCTTTGGAAACAATAAAGCGCGGCGACGATTTTTATTTTGATCTGTATAAGTCTAGTCAATCCAATGGCTTAGTCTTAAACATTTCTACCGCTACAATCACAGACAACAATGAGGTGAATATTTCTAAGTTCAAAAGTGAGCTTATGGAAGAATTTGAAATTAGTAACCTTGGAATCATGACTTAGTTTCTTGGCATAGAGTTCCACAAGTCAAAATTGGGATTGCTCATGCATCAAAGAAAGTATGCTCTTAAGATTTTGAAAATGTGTGATATGGAACATTGTAATGCTGCCAATACATCTGCTGAAGCAAGGTTCCAGCTATCCAAAGTGATGATGAGTATATTTTGAATCCAACATAATATAGGAGGTTGATTGGATCGTTCATTACTTGTGCAATACGCGGCCAGATTTGACGTTTAGTCGGTATTGCAAGTAGATTCATGGAGAGACCAAAGGTGTCTCACTTGGTAGTAGTTAAGAGGATCCTAAGATACATCAAAGGAACTCTTAGCCGTGGAATACTCTTTCTCGTAGCTGATACGTGCAAAAAATGTGAGTTACACAGTTACACGAAAGTTATGTCTAACCCAAATTGCAAGAACAACTGTATTCATGCATCATCGATCTCTCAGCGCAACACAAACAACACTAAAGCATTAAGCTCTAGTACCCACATTGATTATTAGCTCTAAATTTATCTCTAGAATATAGAAACTAATAGATATTCATCCCTGTTATACCCTAAAATTTTCCCTCCCATATTCTTCAAAGTTTTGACAAGCATCATCTCAATTTGCTCAAGTCTTCTCAAGGGCTACACAGTCAACCACTCTCCTAAGCTAGTCAAACTAGGGTTTTGGTTCTTGCAAAGAAAGTTGAGGTTTTCAAGGGCTCAATCAAGTCCCATATGCTCATATACATTGTCAAGCACCTACATGTCAAGTTTCAAGGCTCACAAGGTCAAGTTGCACAGTCAAAAACCCTAATTGCTCCACAGTCAACTGTAGGGGTAAAATGGTCATTTGGCAGTCAAAAGTCAAAAATTTTGGTCAACATCTTATTTTGAAGCCACAATCATCATTTTATCAAGTCTTGATCATGATTCCACAAGAATGGCTAAAAAATCATCAAGGTGTCAAAAGTTTCTATTTTTGGACAGTTGAAAAGTCAACTGTAACTTGACCAAGGCATAACTTTTTCATGGTTCATCAGAAAAATCCCATCCAATTCTCATTTTGAAGGGGAGGACATTTCCTACAATTCATCTTCACATTCCAAGTCCAAGAAATGCTCTCACGAAAAGTTATCAATTTCAACATTATAGGTAATTTTCAAAAGTCAACAAAAAGGCACTTTAAGTCAAAGACCATAACTTGAGATTGGTAAATTAAAATGACATGGGACCAAATACATTGGTTAGAGGACTTCAAGACCTTTCCAAAATGTCCAAGAACATGTTCATAGCTTCAAAATTGAGCAAGATATGCATTGTAGAAGTTGGGAAATTTTTGTGAAATGGCCAAAGTCAATTATCCTTGAAACTTCATTTTTGACAAAAGGGGCCCACTTTTTCCACTTGATTCAGCTTGGCCATGCCTCCCACGTGTCCCACGATTTATTTCAAGATTTAAAATTAATTTTTCCATTTTTATTTAGTTTTATTTGATTTAATTCATTTTAAATCTTTAAAATTCAAATAAAAATTAAAGAAATTAATGGAGGGATATATTTTGTGTTGATTAGCTTTGATACACCTTGAAATACCTTCCAAATTCGTGCAAGGCCTATTATGGGCATAAAAATTCAAATTTTCACAAATATGGCAAATGGTTCAATGTTGGTTATGGAGGAAATCAAGAACATTATTGCAAGGCTTCAATGACCATTATTTGGATTGGTACACTTTTCATTACTATATATACAAGTCTTCCCAACCTCATTCAAAAGGATAGTGTGTGCAGAAACGGCCAAGAGCAAAATAAAAAATTATTCAAAAAGTGGGAGTTCTAAAACATAGTTGCGAGCATCTTCAGATCAAAACAAGCACGTGGCTAAAGCAACCTTTGCCAAGTCCTGAGGCTCATACCGCGCTGTAAGTTCTTCCCAGGTCCCTTATAATTTCCATATTATTTTCTTCAACATTTTCCTGTGCAGATTCCAATATGAGGTGCATCATAAGTCCCACTTCCCAGCGCTGCCATATGTCATCAACGCAGATCCAAAGGACAAAAAGTGTAGCACACCATGGTCTGGAGTCAAGCACGCTACAGGCAACCATGAAAGTCAAACGTGGCTTAGATTTCAGCGGGCTTGGATTGCTTCAATAAACCTCCTATTTGGCCCACACCCCCCTTGGTTTTACTTCTTTTTATTTTTTGTTTTGTCATTTTCTCTTATTTTTAATTGCTAACCCTTTAATTATTTTTATTATTAATAATTAACTTAATTAGCACATTTTCATAAAAAAACCAAAAAATAGAATTAACATTATTATCATTATTATTATTTTATTTTGTAAATAAATATTAACCAAAATAGTTTAATTAGGCAATTGTAATTCCTTTTCTTAAATAATTAAAATAACTTAGATTTAGGATTAACTTTTAATTTTGTTTCTTTCATTTTTATTTTATTTCATAAAAACATAAAAAAAACAAAAAAAAATTTTCTTTTAATTAAAATAATCAATTAGTCATTAATTAGTTTTTAATTTCATTTAATTACCAAAAAGACCAAAAAAATCAATTTTCTTTTCTAAAAAGGGTCAACACCCTTAGAACATTCCGATTTAATTCGTGCACAGTTTATTATTATGTAATTGCTCCGGACATGTAATAGTAATTAGGACTTTACTGTTTTTATTTACTTTCCGTACTCATTTACTAAAAAACGGGTCTTTGTAATTTTTGGCGATGTATAGACCCGCGCCTTGTAATAGCGTAGGATTTATTTTTCCGCAATTTACTTTCCGCACCCCTTAACTGTTAACTTGCATGAAAGAATGTATGTAAATAAAAACAACTCGTAGCTCACTAATTAACAAGACAAACATTAACTGAATACAACACACTAATATACACACCACTTCTAGGGTACGCCTCACTTGTTGCCTTCGAAACGTGGTCGTCAAGTATAGGACGTCTTAGCGGTCCTTATGTCCATGATCCAGTTGCCTCGAAACAGTCGCCTCGAAATAGTTGCCTCGAACAGTTGCCTCGAAATGGTTGCCTCGGATTAAAAAAGGATCAAGGACATAAGGGTAGCTTCTAAGGTATCCTAACTATTGCTTCGGTGACCACACTGTCCCTAAAATTGAATTGACCCGAACACCTCCAACGGTGGTGCTACCTACCTCTCAATGGTGGGATGGCACTACCTAAAGGACATTTACACAGCTTAATTCCTTAGGGTAGGTAGATGACTCATAGATACTTGCTCTCTAAAAAACAAAACAAAAAACCTTTTCACACCTTACACTTTCAAAAGCTTTCAAGACAAATTTTTCAAACACTCTTGAGGACAGATACAAGAGTTATTCAGAAATCTTTCAAAGAAACTTTTTCAAACCCACTCACATTTGAAAAGCAAACAAATCATTTTGAAAACATAAGAGCAAGTACCTAAGAGCCCATGGATAACCATGGATAGAAAGGGTGCTAACACCTTCCCTTTCTATAAATCTACCTCCCGAACCGAGAAACGTATCTCATAAGGAATTTTGTTGTGCTTTTGTCCTTTCCTTGTTGGAGAAAATAAAAGACGGTGGCGACTCTTGCTTCCGCGACATTTCGCGAAACCAGCTAAAAAACAGTCAGTTCTAAACCCACCGATCACAGAATTGGCGACTCTGCTGGGGATATAAAAGTGAGGTGTACCTTAGGATTAGATCATACTTATGTTTTCAATTGCTTTGCTTTGATTGCTTTATATTTGTGGGTTTTTGCATCGGAGTTTCGTAGATCCTAACCCGGATCTGGGGATACCCTTTTAGGTAGCATAAGATGTGAGGGACTTGTCCGGCGTAGACCGACACGGGTGAAGCGGTGGCTACGTTGGTGTGGCACCTTGGTCTGTACCGATATCCCTTGTGTTGCAACGAGGAGAATATGGGTCTTCTGAGGAGTCATTAAGCACCAACCGACCTTAGAACCCTAATGTGACCCAACTTGGCCATAGAACAGTAGCAGTATGCTACACCCATTGAGGCTAAACTCTCGCGATGATTCTGGCCGCAAGAAAAGATTGCGACGCTGGAGTTATGACCGATTGAGGGTAGTCAGTGATATTGGGATCCTCTAGAACCCGGTTACTTTTGATAGGACAGGTCTTAACCAACGAAACTGAAAGAGGGTAGTACCCCAAACTTCATGCTGGCCTGAACTCTAAGGGTTGTCTGGTGTGACTTGTGTGCTTTCATACTTGACTACTTGCATACTTGTTATCTGACACATGAGTTTTCTTACAGGTTTTGTTTACAGTCCTTAATTGGGACTCATTACAGGGCCTACTTACATCACTCCATGCATAGCATAACATCATACCATTGCATACATCCTACATAAGGACTAATCCATTTCAAGGATCTCAAGGGTTTGTAATGCAGGTCATGATGAATCAAATGTCTAGCAAGGGGCAAAGGGGATTTATTTTCCCCTAGCCAAGGTTGATAACTTGAGTCAGGGGCTATGACCCACTTGATATGGTGAGCCTTGACTCTTGAAGAAGGACTCTCAATAACATGAAGATCCTTCCATCAAGCTACAAGATTTAAATGCTAACAATTTTTCTTGTTTACCCCGCGAGATCCTCGGAAACATTGCATGCATACATATCATTGCATCACAGGTGCCCTTTTGTTACAGGTCACTTACCTTCTTCGCTGTTTATTTTAGCAGTCATCATGAATCCTGAATCATACAATGAACAAGCTATCAAGGCCCTCCAGGCCCAGAATGCCCAGTTCCAGGAGTTGATTATGAGCCTAGCCCAGGGTCAAAAGGAATTGAAGACTCTGATTCAGAAGAAGAAGAAGAAGAGGACTGTTTTGTTCAACCCTAGGCGCAGATCTGGGAACACACTGCAGAATGAAGCTGAGAGGACTACTCCATCTGTGGGGGAAGGCAGTCACCAAGGGAGAGAGGTTCCTAGCCCCGTGGTCTCTGACACTGAGACAGACTTCAATGATGAACAGTACCCCCTGCAGAAGACAGGTACAAGCAGCTGGAGGACCGGTTAAATGCTATGGATATCCAACGTGTGCCTGGGTTGGACTTTGGAGACCTAGGTTTATCTTCTGGGGTGGTGATCCCTCACAAGTTCAAGGCACCTGCCTTTGTAAAGTACGACGGGGTTTCTTGTCCTAAGCTGCACCTCCGTTCATACGCAAGGAAGATCCAGCCCTACACGGCAGACAAGAATCTATGGATCCATTTCTTCCAGGAGAGTCTTTCAGGGACTCAGCTCGATTGGTTCTATCAGTTGGATGGAACCAGTATTCGTAACTGGGAGGACTTGGCAACTGCTTTTTATAAGCAGTATCAGTATAATGCCGACCTCGCTCCTACGCGTACCCAACTCTAGGGTATGTCACTTGGGACGAGTGAAGGTTTTAAGGAGTATGCGCAAAGGTGGAGAGATCTGGCTGGAAGGGTGCAGCCACCTTTGACTGACCGTGAACTCATCGACATGTTCTTGGGCACCCTGTCTGGTCCCTTCTTCAACCATCTGATTGGGAATTCTTCTGCTGGGTTTACAGATTTGATCTTGACCGGGGAGAGGATCGAAGCTGGCATCAAGGCTGGAAAGATTCAAGAAGCTACACCTTCTGATACTCACAAAAAGCCTTATACGGGGAAGAAGGAGGCCAATGCTGCGTACAGCCAAAAGGGTCGCCATAATCAACATGTATGGGCAGTCCAGATCTCTAATCCTAGGCCTGCTCAACAAGGACAGGGGCATCAACGTAAGGAGGTCGCACCCAAGAGACAATTCACTAAAATCAACATGTCGCTGGATCAAGCACTACAACAAATGTTGAAGGCAGGGCTGATTACCTTGAGGGCTCCTCTCCGGAATCCAAACACCTCTGCTCCCAACTACCATCCTAATGAGAAGTGCGCATACCACTCCGATAGCCCGGGTCATACTACGGACAACTGCTGGCCTTTGAAGAACAAGATTCAAGACATGATCGACGCCGGAGAGATTCAGTTTGAAGCGTCAGAGACTCCAAACATAATCAATGCTCCTTTTCCCAATCATTGAAGGCTTTTGTTTATTTGAATTTCCGAGTTGTAATTTTTTGCTTATACAAACAATTAATGTCATAGCAAACTCTTTTATTTCACTAATGCACTGCATATGTCTGTTTTTGAATTAATCCAATTATTTTCATTATATTCAAATTGCTTTCATATATTTTGTGATGTCCAACTCTCGGTTAATAATTCTAAGCCTCTTGAGGGGGGATGACGAAAACGATTCCACAATCTACATTATGCTTTTGAACAGACCCCGCTGATGAGGTACAGGCATTGTTTCAATTCCTAAACACTGGAGTTATAAGGATGATAATCCCTCGTCAACCCCTTTGAGCCAAAGAAGTAGGAGTTTTTCTTTTCACAAAAAATTAAAACCCTTAATCATAACCTGGGGCAGGGTAGTTTTCTCAGTTGATCCAAGTGTACAACGAATGGCATCAAAGAGGTCCTTCTAAAACAAAAGACAGTGATGGTTTCAAATAATCATAAAGACAGGCAGTCATTATCTCCCAAAATAAAAGCCCAATAAGTTAAAACCTATAAAGGAGACTTACAAAACAGGGGCATCCCGCTGACTGTAAAAGAAACAGTTCAGGCAAAAAATAGGGATAATAAAAATAAAAAACAAAGAGGTCCTACAGACTCTCAACAAAAAAAGAAATGACTGCCTATTCAAAATAATCTGTCAATATCCGAACCATCATTGGAACATCAGGACAAAGACTCAAACAAGGTCTAACGTACGATCAGCTGAGTTTAGGTTTGAAGAACATCACGAAGAGCGGGTGGGTACAAATACTTTGAGCCTTTATCATTTGTTTCTTAAACCGTGAACCAGGCCACGATATAACCCTTAAAAGTCCTAGCTGAAGCATGGGTTAGTTCGAAAGCATATTGTTACGAAAGGTATCCTGACTCCTTAAGGCTTGCGGTAAAATAACGAGTTGACATCACAGTTTACAAAATTCACTTGTTTTTACTGAAAAATACATTTGCAAAAAAAAAAAAAACTTCGAGACAGACATACGCTTTGCATTCTTAAAATAATATTGTTTGCATATGACTATTTGTTCAACAGCAGAGAAATTCGCACGAAGAATATCTAGGGAACAAAAGCACTCCCAACCAAGGGGCAGGGCATGATCATTGTCCCATAATCTGGGGCAGTTAAGTCAAGATTCGTAGAATCTCTCAAGGCTAACCAGCTTGGGGCAAACCTCCATCTGGATCACTTGGGGCACTGGACGATCAAACGAAGATCTTCTGGTGGCATGGTAACACTGCACTACTGACAGTGACAACTCCCTACATCCTGAGAGCACGGACATAGTCGAAAAATACTGCGCATAATCAAAGACCCGCTAGGTTGACACACCTAGGCAAAAATAAGGGCTTCCCGGCGAACCAAAAGGGTTCGGGCAAAACAAGGGATGAAAATGAAAAAAATCTGTACACCCGGCAAGCCGAAAACCTGAAAAGGCGGCTTGGGCAAAAATGGGTATCCCGTTGGATTGAAGACCCGAAAGGGCGATCCAGGCAAAAGTTAGGGATCAAAGCGTACGACTATGTCCCGTCATCTTGTCACTTGCCTACCAGAAGAAGATTTGTCAAATCGGCAGTCCTCAAGCACCTCTACAGGTACCTTCTCCTGCAGAAACAGGGGCAATAATGAGTTGTCCAAACGATCTAGTTGCTCTGTCAACCAAGGTACCAAGGTAGGTTCGGCTGAAGAATGTAACCAAGTTACCTCAACTCCTCACAGAGTAAGACCATATTTCAGCAATACTCCCCCGAGCAGAGTTTGGTCTCCCAATCAACCCTGGAAAGGCACAATATCCTCCAGCAAGTCAGCGATACTCTCCCCAAGCAGAGTTAGTCTACTGTCAGCCTCAAGGAAGTTGGTTTATCCCCCAGAAGATCTCAATATTCCCCAGCGGAGTATACAGATCTTCCTAAGCAAGCATCCCCGGAAGTCTTAATATAAGATTGTTCCCCGATGGAATACAGACACACTAGTGGAGCCACTTCCCCAGTACAGTTCAAAAGTTTCCCCAGGAGAGTTGAATCAATCCCCCCAGTAGGAAGCTTATCCCCAGTAGATTCTGGAAGCTTATCCCCTGCAGAGCACGAACGCGTCTCCCCGGCTTTATCCAAAGGTTATTCCCCACCAGGGATTATAACTGGGTTATCCTTAGCTAATAACCACAGAAAGATCGTCCTCGGCGAAGTTTCTTCCTACCCCCCAGCGGAGTTCATCAATTCCCTCAACAAAGCTTATCAACGGTATCCCTCAGCGGAGTTATCATCAAATTCTCAGCGAAGTATCGCTTCCCCACAGAGTATTCCCCGCAGAGTATCTCTCCAGCAAGTTTATTCCCCAACTGAGTCATCTTCTTCTACCGGTTTGTTCTTGCAACCATCATCCCCAGCAGAAACGAAGAACTCTGTTCTTCAACATCAGCCCAGGATTCAACTTCCCGACATTCGTCAAAGATTTATTTTCCTAGACGAAAATACATTCATAAACATATCACCATTCATACATCTTTCTTACATACACAATGCATGCACATACGCATCATATCACACAATCTCATTTCTCCCTGAGAACATCATGACATCATGCATTGCACAACTGATGTTTTGCCTTTTCAGGAAAAAGGTCAATCCAAAGATGATTACCATCAACTGTCGCAGTTCTAGATTCGACACTTGTATCTAGCCAGGGCATATCTGTGAGCGATTGATTGTGGATTCGATACCTGTATCTAGACAGGGCATATCAACATTAAAGAGATAGCTAGGAAATGCTCCAGAGATGGATGTTGTTCTTTTGCTTATTCAGATTTTCTCTTCAGAGATAGCTTGGAAATGCTCCAAATATGGATGCTGCCCTTTCGCTTATTCAAGAGTTTCCTTTCAGATATAGCGGGGAAATGCTCCAGATATGGATGCTGTTCTTTTGCTTATTCAAGACTCCTTCTAGAGATAGTTCAGATGTGACCCAGGCATGGCGACGTTCTGATACTTATTCCAGATTTCCTTTCAGAGATAGCTTGGAAATGCTCCAGATATGGATGCTATTCTTTTGCTTATTCAAGACTCCTTCTAGAGATAGTTCAGATGTGACCCAGGCATGAAGACGTTCTGATACTTATTCCAGATTTCCTTTCAGAGATAGCTTGGAAATGCTCCAGATATGGATGCTGTTCTTTTGCTTATTCAAGACTCCTTCTAGAGATAGTTCAGATGTGACCCAGGCAAGGCAACGTTCTGATACTTATTCCAGATTTCCTTTCAGAGATAGCTTGGAAATGCTCCAGATATGGATGCTGTTCTTTTGCTTATTCAAGACTCCTTCTAGAGATAGTTCAGATGTGACCCAGGCATGGCGATGTTCTGATACTTCTTCCAGATTTCCTTTCAGAGATAGCTTGGAAATGCTCCAGATATGGATGATGTTCTTTTGCTTATTCAAGACTCCTTCTAGAGATAGTTCAGATGTGACCCAGGCATGGCGACGTTCTGATACTTCTTCCAGATTTCCTTTCAGAGATAGCTTGGAAATGCTCCAGATATAGATGCTGTTCTTTTGCTTATTCAAGACTCCTTCTAGAGATAGTTCAGATGTGACCCAGGCATGGCGACATTCTGATACTTCTTCCAGATTTCCTTTCAGAGATAGCTTGGAAATGCTCCAGATATGGATGTTGTTCTTTTGCTTATTCAAGACTCCTTCTAGAGATAGTTCAGATGTGACCCATGCATGGCGACGTTCTGATACTTCTTCCAGATTTCCTTTCAGAGATAGCTTGGAAATGCTCCAGATATGGATGTTGTTCTTTTGCTTATTCAAGACTCCTTCTAGAGATAGTTCAGATGTGACCCAGGCATGGCGACGTTCTGATACTTCTTCCAGATTTCCTTTCAGAGATAGCTTGGAAATGCTCCAGATATGGATGTTGTTCTTTTTCTTATTCAAGACTCCTTCTATAGATAGTTCAGATGTGACCCAGGCATGGCGACGTTCTGATACTTCTTCCAGATTTCCTTTCAGAGATAGCTTGGAAATGCTCCAGATATGGATGCTGTTCTTTTGCTTATTCAAGACTCCTTCTAGAGATAGTTCAGATGTGACCCAGGCATGGCGACGTTCTGATACTTCTTCTAGATTTCCTTTCAGAGATAGCTTGGAAATGCTCCAGATATGGATGCTGTTCTTTTGCTTATTCAAGACTCCTTCTAGAGATAGTTCAGATGTGACCCAGGCATGGCGACGTTCTGATACTTCTTCCAGATTTCCTTTCAGAGATAGCTTGGAAATGCTCCAAATATGGGTGCTTTTCTTTTGCTTATTCAAGAGTTTCCTTTCAGATATAGCTGGGAAATGCTCCAGATATGGACGCTATTCTTTTGCTTATTCAGAGTTCTTTTCAAAGACAACTTAGAGATGCTCCAGCCCGGATGCTATTCTATTGTTTAGTCCAGATTCATTCAAAAGACAGTCCAGATACTATCCAGATTCGGATGACATACTGTCACTCATTCAAACACAGACTAGATATGCTCCAGACACAGAGGCCATTCTATTTCTTATTCGGACGCAGCTATCCATTACAGTTCCAAATGGCATCTATAAGCCCATTCCCGACAAGGTTCTGTCACATCTTCCAGATGGCATCTTTAAGCCCATCCTCCTATCCACCACCTCTCCAAATGGCATCTTTAAGCCCATTCCCGCTATCACACTGCTGATACTCTACTATGTGAGTGCAAATTTCTAGGCACTCTAGTGTTCAATCATCTTCCACCCTCAGATCACGAAAGGCACACAAGCCAATCTACATCCTCAGGTCTAAGAAGATTGAACAGGGGCAACTGTTGTACCCCAAAATTTGCCCTCCCATATTCTTCAAAGTTTTGACAAGCATCATCTCAATTTGCTCAAGTCTTCTCAAGGGCTACACAGTCAACCACTCTCCTAAGCCAGTCAAACTAGGGTTTTGGTTCTTGCAAAGAAAGTTGAGGTTTTCAAGGGCTCAATCAAGTCCCATATGCTCATATACATTGTCAAGCACCTACATGTCAAGTTTCAAGGCTCACAAGGTCAAGTTGCACAGTCAAAAACCCTAATTGCTCCACAGTCAACTGTAGGGGTAAAATGGTCATTTGGCAGTCAAAAGTCAAAATTTTTGGTCAACATCTTATTTTGAAGCCACAATCATCATTTGATCAAGTCTTGATCATGATTCCACAAGAATGGCTCAAAAATCATCAAGGTGTCAAAAGTTTCTATTTTTGGACAGCTAAAAAGTCAACTGTAACTTGACCAAGGCATAACTTTTTCATGGTTCATCAGAAAAATACCATCCAATGCTCATTTTGAAGGGGAGGACATTTCCTACAATTCATATTCACATTCCAAGTCCAAGAAATGCTCTCACAAAAAGTTATCAATTTCAACATTATAGGTCATTTTCAAAAGTCAACAAAAAGGCACTTTAAGTCAAAGACCATAACTTGAGATTGGTAAATCAAAATGACATGGGACCAAAGACATTGGTTAGAGGACTTCAAGACCTTTCCAAAATGTCCAAGAACATGTTCATAGCTTCAAAAGTGAGCAAGATATGCATTGGAGAAGTTGGGAAATTTTTGTGAAATGGCCAAAGTCAATTATCCTTGAAACTTCATTTTTGACAAAAGGGGCCCACTTTTTCCACTTTATTCAGCTTGGCCATGACTCCCACGTGTCCCACAATTTATTTCAAGATTTAAAATTAATTTTTCCATTTTTATTTAATTTTATTTGATTTAATTCATTTTAAATCTTTAAAATTCAAATAAAAATCAAAGAAATTAATGGAGGGATATATTTTGTGTTGATTAGCTTTGATACACCTTGAAATACCTTCCAAATTCGTTCAAGGCCTATTATGGGCATAAAAATTCAAATTTTCACAAATATGGCAAATGGTTCAATGTTGGTTATGGAGGAAATCAAGAACATTATTGCAAGGCTTCAATGACCATTATTTGGATTGATACACTTTTCATTACTATATATACAAGCCTTCCCAACCTCATTCAAAAGGATAGTGTGTGCAGAAACGGCCAAGAGCAAAACCAAAAATTATTCAAAAAGTGAGAGTTCTAAAACATAGTTGCGAGCATCTTCAGATCAAAACAAGCACGTGGCTAAAGCAACCTTTGCCAAGTCCTGAGGCTCATACCACGCTGTAAGTTATTCCCAGGTCCCTTATAATTTCCATATTATTTTCTTCAACGTTTTCCTATGCAGATTCCAATATGAGGTGCATCATAAGTCCCACTTCCCAGCGCTGCCATATGTCATCAACGCAGATCCAAAGGACAAAAAGTGTAGCACACTGTTGTACCCCAAAATTTGCCCTCCCTTTTTCTCAACATTTCTCATCACCAAGCCCTTGGAGATCAAGATCCAGTTAGGGTTTCATCTGCTCAAGACTTCTCCTTGCACTGTTGACCCAAATTAGGGTTTGTGTTTGCACAAAGATATTTTGACCTAAAATGCCTAAGATAACTTTCATGCTTCATATTGGACTCCCAAGTTTATCCATACCAAGTTTCAAGTCTTGATTCCAAGTTTTGCCCAGTCAATTGGACAGTTAACCTAGAAATCAGCTGTATTGGGAAAAAGTCAACTGTGGTCAATTGACAGTCAAACCTCATGATTTTTGACCCACATCAACATTATGAACTCATATGAACCATTTTTTCAAGTTTGGATCACAATTCCACAAGAAATTTGATCAGATCACCAAAAGGGCAAAATGGTCATTTTTAGGGTTTTGACTGCACAAAGGCAATTTTTGACTGTTTGACCTAACCAATGGCAAACCAAGCTCACATATGGACTCAAGGACCCCATGGAATTATCTTGACATGCTCAACAAGTTCAAAAGATCCCAAGTACACAAGATTGACAGTTGAATTTCCCAGTCAATTGATCAATTTTGATTGTATACTGAAAAGTCAAACTTTGACTTTTTGGTCAAAATCAAGAGTCAAGATTCATTTTTCATCAAAACATGCCAAATCATGAAACTTGTTCACCAAGAAATCAAAAATTGCAAATTAGGGTTTGAAATGAGAATTTTTCATAACTTAGAATTTTTCTAAGTTATGAAAAACCCTAATTTTTCCCCAACTTTGCTCCACTTTCTCACCAAGATTCATTTGGATTCAAGCAAAAGTAAAAACATGAAAGTTGTAGCCTATTTCATGATCTACAACTTTAATTCACAAAGTTTTCCCAAAAGAAGCTTGTATCTCAAGTTACAATTTTTGGAACAAGGGTACTAAACCATTCTTAACTTAGTGAAATTTTGACCTTTTTAGGCAAGGTTTTTACCTAACTTAAAGACCATCTTTCACATACTTACCCTTGGAATTTCAATTTGCATTTCAAAGATGGATTGTAGTACACATTCCAAGCTTTCCAAAATGTCCAAGAACTCATCAAACAACCTCATGACTTGAGAGAATCGAATTTTGCAATATGGCAAAAAGTCACTTTGATTCATGGCCATGTACATGTTCATAACTTGTGCAATTTTTCAAATCAGCATGCTTCCCTTGATTACAGGCCTCTAAACCATCCAACACTCAATAATTTAATGCATACTCATTGTGCCAAGGCCTTGTTTTATGAGTTTAAGCATTACATGTTGAATTAAGCCATTTATAGAAAAAGTGAAATAGCCATTTTTGAAAAGTTAAGCTTTATGTCAAAGTTGCAAATCAACAAGTACAGATCAAATTACTTTGGCACAAGATTATGAACAAAACACACTGATCAAGGGGAGGGTTAGCAGCACATTAGGGGGGCCTCTAGCTGTCTAAAACTCAAGTGGACATTTGCTTGCTTAAGTGTGAAGAAATGTGGCATAACACAAGACAACTTTCATCTCAGCAATAGAACCCTTAAGCAAATATTTTGTACACATTCAAGACATCCTAACTGAGCTAGCACACGACTCCAACACCTCCAATACCTCCACAAACTCAAAATCACCATTGAACTGCACAAAAACAGGGCTTGCTGCAGTTTGAGTGCCAACTCTCATCCCTTTCATGCTTTCTTGCTCAAAGCTCATCAAACACATTCCCTAGCATCACTTGAAGCTAACCAAAGCATAAAACACGACCTGTAACTCCTCTAATCAGTTCCACCATTTTCACTTTCTTGTTTTGCAGTTGAAGGTCCATAGCTTTATTCAAGGTGTTTCAAAGCAAAGTAAGCATTGGAATAGCACCACTACACTTCAGGCAAGCTGTACAGATCATCATCTTGCCCTGAAAGCTCCTCCATTGCCAGATACAACTTCAACTGAACAGGTATCTTCTTGAACTTCTAACTCTTAATGTAGGCATTGTTAGCTCTAGGTTTATGAATAAGAAGTGTTCTACTCATGCCCCTGAATCTGTACATACTTTTACTTTTCATTTATTTTGTCTGAGCTGTGAGAATTTGAGGTCTGAATATGGAAGAAAAGTTAGGTCAAGATTTGGGAATGTTAAAATTCTCTCTCATTTCTGAGAGTTAGGATGAGTTCTTTACATATTTAGAATCGTGGCTTGATGATTAACATTTCTTATGTTGAAAGTTTGTGCAAAAAGTCAAAGAATCCAGATGTTTGAACTTGAGTACAGGCGCGCGTTTTGGAACATTTTTCTGGCTGGAGGTTGAAGAAATACTTGGTGGGCTGGGCCTGCTTTGTTATTTCTTTTCACACCACATTTTCACTTTGACACCCCCTGAGCCCATTTTGTTTGTTTTAATGATTTTTTGATTTTTCTCTTTTTATTCTGATTTATTTATTTTTGCTAATCATATTAAAAAACATAAAAAATATTTTTACACCATTTTCATATTTTTTAGGCATTTATTTAGTTATATTACTATTTGTATGTAAATAAGTACAAAAATATATTATTTAGGATAAATAGAAAAAATAATGTAAACACCATTTTATTTTCATTTTTATTTTGTTTTATCTTCTTAAAATATTTTATATAAAATATACTTTTTTTATTATAAATATTAATTATTATTATTCTTGTATATATAATATATTTAGTAAATAATCAAGATATTCATATATATATATATATATATATATATATATATATATATATATATATATATATATATATATATATATATATATATATATATATATATATATATATATATATATATATATATATATATATATATATATATATATATATATATATATATATATATATATATATATATATATATATATATATATATATATATATATATATATATATTAATATATTTAGGGCAAAAATACCAAAATACATACATTTTTCTTTTATTAATATTTGACCTCAAAAAATACTTTTTTTATATAAATTTACTTCATTTTATTTTATTTTTTGTATATAATTATTAAATATTATACATATTAAATAGTTAATATATTTATTTAATGAAATTAGGGTTTTGCCCTTAGAACACAAAAACTCCAAAAAATAATACTTTTTTTATTTTGTTTATTTGACATAAAAATACCCTTTTTCCATACATATAAAAACCTTTTTTTACATCTTGCATATTTATTTTATTTTCCATTTAATTTATGCAATTAATTATCTTGTAAATATTCCAAAATTGATGTAATAGTTAGATTTAAATTCTTTGTCGAAATATCCCCCCATTTGAACATTTGTACCCCCCTTCCCATATTGTGTTGTAATAGTGTAGGAATTTTACTTTTCGCACTTTAACGCTTTCTAAATATACCATGTTAGAATTAGGGTTTGTATGCAAATAAAAAGAACAAAATAGTTTGACCTAATTTCAAGATAATCAAAGCATGAAAAATGGACAACACATACCACACTTGCACCCCTAGGGTATTCCACTTGTTGCCTTCAATAAATGGGCCATATTGCATGTTAGGTCTCTTTGGGCAAAACAAATACAAATCAATTGATCATAGTCCCTCGATGACGCTTTCGAAAAGTTGCCTAAAATGATCAAAGTCCCTTAAAGGAAAATTGCCCAAAGGTACTTAGCACCATTGCAATTATGGTCTAAACGATGACCCGCGCCCGTCCCTTTCACCTCCTAACACAAGATTGTCCACCAAATACAATGGTGGAACAAAATTGTCAAAAGGGTTAAAACATAGCATAAATCTTTGAGAACTTTAGGGTAGATAGCTCTTAAGTACTTGTCCACTTGCAAAAGAACACACTTGCCTATTTTTCAAACCATACTTCACAAACACTTTCAAAACAAACTTTCAATAAAACCTTGAAACATCTTTTCAAAAAGACAAACACCTTTTGTAAAACATTCGAGTAAAGAATTGTTACAAGAGTAGCCTAGACAAGGCATCTTTTTCAAAACATTTTTCAAAAGCCACACACAAAGCACCATTTCAAACAATTGAAAACCAAGGCAAGTTGATCTAAGCAAGTACCTAAGAGCCCATGGATAACCATGGATAGAAAGGGTGCTAATACCTTCCCTTTCTATAATCTACTCCCCGAACCCAAGAAAAATCTCAAAGGTTTTTGCTGTGCTTTTTAAACCTTTCCTTAGGATAAAATAAAAAGTAGGTGGCGACTCTTGCTCAACCGAAACATTTGCGAAAACAAACGCAAAACCATAGTCAGTTCTCCCACCGTATCACAGAACTGGCGACTCTGCTGGGGAAATTTTAAAAGTGGAGTAACCTTAGGGCTTAGATCACCCTCTTGCATGACTAATTGTTTGAATTGATTGCTTTATATCTTGGCTCTATTGTTTGGGATTACAATCCTACACTCGAATTTTGGGAAACATTCATAGATAGCAATACGTTGTGGAAATTGTGCGGGGTATACCGACACGGTCGAAGCAATAGCTATATTAGTGCGACATATTTGTGAGTACCGGTAACCCTTGAGTTCAATCAAGGAGAGTACGGGGCCGCTGAGTGATGTCACTAAGCACTAATGACCTAGAACCTTACTTGACCATCTTGGCCTTTTATTAGGGGTAGTGAGATGACCGACTTTGGTGCAGTCCGAAGTTGGTAGATACTCGATACTACACTCATTGAGGGTTGTTTTCTTGGAATATTTTGGTCGCTAGTTAAGTGGCTAAACCAAAACAATGAACGATGAAAACAATCCAGTGATATTGAGCTCCTTAGAACCCGGTTACTATTTATAGGACATGTTTTTAAGCCAACTACACTCAAGAGGGTACTTACCTATGAAACCCCATGCAAGCCTGAAACTAGGGTTTGGTGTGAATTGCTTGTACATATGTTTTGTGCATACATCATAAACATCATAAAACATCATGTGCATTCACTAACCATTTCAAGGGTTTGGATCTTCATCTTTGTTCTTGTTTTGTAGGTCATGGAAACTCCTCGCAGAAATACCATCCAAGTCAACCTTGTGAGAATTTCTCCTCAACTCAAGGAGCTCACCTCAAGAATTCCGGAAAGCTCATCCTTCAGTGAAAGACATGGTAGACTGCTCAGCCTAGTCAACACCAACATTGAAGAGTATATGATGAAGGTGCTATTCCAGTTCTTTGACCCTCTTCATCACTGTTTCACTTTCCTCGATTACCAGTTGGTGCCCACTTTGGAGGAGTTTTCTCAACTCCTAAGAATCCCTATCCTTAATCAACTACCATTCAACGGTACAGAAAAGGAACCAAATCTGGAAGATGTTGCTCGAGCATTACATCTACAACCCTCCGACATCAAGGGGCATTGGGAAACCAGAAGCGGCATCAAAGGATTCTTAGAAAAATTCTTGTTTGAGAAGGCACAAGAGTGTTGGAATTCATTGGACCTTCAAGCCTTTGAGGAAATTGTGGCACTCCTTATCTATGGGTTGGTCTTGTTCCCAAATGCTGACCAATTGATAGATGTCAACGCCGTCAAAATCTTCTTGTCCAGAAATCCAATACCAACATTGCTTGGGGACATTCTTCACTCATTTTACACACGAACAATGAGAAAGAGGGGTGTTCTCATGTGTTGTACTCCTCTCCTTGCAAGGTGGTTTATTTCGCACCTTCCACAATCTGTCTTGAAGAATGACCAAGGCTCAAGGTGGTCCCAACGGTTGATGACTCTTACTCACTCTAATGTACATTGGTGTTCTCGGTCCAGAGAAAATGTCATCATCGTCGATCGTTGCGGAGAATTTCCTAATGTTCCTTTACTTGGAATCAGAGGAGGTATCACCTACAACCCTTGCCTAGCTTTGAGGCAATTTGGATATGCACGGAGGGATGGCCCTCATGACATGTTGATTCCTGACCTAGTTTTTGACTTCGACAACGATGCGCAAGGACTTCGCCAAAGATTCATCAGAGCTTGGGGAAGGCCCAACAAGGTTGATAGCAAGACACTGGGACACAAGAACTCCATCCCTCTTGAGCCTTATCTTAGGTGGGTACGAGCCCGAGCCCAAAGTTTAATGATGCCTTATCCTCATGTACTCCCGGTGATTAAAGAGCCCGTCAAGGAAGGAGAGGTTCCCTACACCATCCTACATCCTGACATGCCTACATCGTGGGAGGAAATGTAGAAAAGTTGGATTCAGCTCAAGGAAGAACGGAACACTTTTGAAGCTAGCTTCTACGCCAGTGAGAAGAAGGTTCTAGAGCTTACCCGCCGACTCCATGAGCAAGAGGCCCTCAATACCTACATTGCGCCAAAGAGGATGCGCAATGTCTTTTTACCTTGAGAAGAAGTTTTTGTAATATTTGGCCCATGGGGCATTTATGTACTAACAAATTTCTTCTTATTAATATGACGTGCGTTCTTCTTTGTCTGAAACAATTTTGAATGTCCTAAATCCTTGAATGCATTGCATACATAAGCATACCATTCATCATGTGCATAAGCAGGTCTCACTCCAGGTTTCCTTATCTGTCTGCTGTTTATTTCAGTAGGATGGATCTCGAGCAAACAGTCAAAGACCTACAAGCTCAAAATGCACAGTTCCAGCAACTCCTGACAACCTTGGCTAAAGGGCAGGAGGATCTCAAGACCTTGCTGGGGAATAAAGACCCAGTGAAAAAGAAGAAAAAGAGACTCGGGGTGGCTACTTTGGGGAGAAGATTTGACGGAGAAGCTCGGAGAGTGCTTGAATTTTCTCCTACTTCTGATGAAGGAACCAGCAAAGGAGGAGGGGTTGTGGTACCTTCCGAGTCCGAGGTGGAAGAAGAGGAGGTCGAAGAGGATGAAGATTATTCTGATCAACAATACCCTCCAGCTGATGATAAATACAAGGGTTTAGAAGACAGGTTGGCCGCCATAGAGCTACAAAGAGTACCGGGTTTGGATTTTGAAGACTTGGGTTTGGTCGCCGGGATTGTGATTCCCCCAAAATTCAAAGTGCCAGTGTTTGTGAGGTATGATGGGCTGTCCTGTCCAAAAATGCATCTCAGGTCCTACGTGAGAAAGATCCAACCCTATACGGCAGATAAAAACCTTTGGATTCATTTCTTTCAAGACAGCCTTTCTGGGGCTCAACTGGAGTGGTTTTATCAGCTAGAGGGAACCAGCGTCCGAAATTGGGAAGACTTGGCCACCGCCTTCTACAAACAATACCAGTATAATTCTGACCTTGCTCCTACTCGTACCCAACTTCAGGGTATGTCACTAGGAACAGGCGAGAGATTCAAAGAATATGCACAAAAATGGAGGGATTTGGCTGGCAGGGTGCAGCCTCCTTTAACCGACCGTGAACTTGTCGATATGTTTCTAGGGACCCTATCTGGGTCATTTTTCAATCATCTGATTGGTAACTCTTCCGCGGGGTTTACCGATTTGATCTTAACGGGCGAAAGAATAGAGGCTGACATCAAGTCAGGAAAAATTCAGAAGAGTGTTGCTGCAAGTGTTAAGAAGAAGCCTTTTAAGAAGGAAACAGCTGTGGTATACTCCCAAAGAAGAGCAGGGAAGACTGAGCACCGGCCGACCGTGGGGGCCGTAATGATTCAAAACCCTTCAAGTGAGCAGCCTTGCTATAACCAATCCAGACCAAATCAACAACGAGTGGAACGACCACAACGGCAGTTCACCCGTATTAATATGACTCCAGCGCAAGTGCTTCCCCATCTGTTAAAGTTGAATCTCGCCACTATCAAAGAGGCACCAAAGAATGTGAATACGTCCTCTCCGCATTACCATCCTAATGCTAAGTGCGCCTACCATTCTGACAGTGTCGGGCATGACACCAATGATTGTTGGGCACTCAAGCATAAAATCCAAGACCTGATAGAGGCGAAGGAAGTAGAGTTTGACGCTCCGGAGAAGCCTAATGTGATATCTGCTCCCATGCCGAAGCACGGCCGGAATGTCAATGCCATTGAAGAGGATTTATATGTTGATGATGTCAATGATCTGATAACTCCATTGCTAACCATCAAGTTGAATTTGTTAAGGGCCGAGATCTTCCCGAGATGTAAAGAAGACTGCTATTGTTGTTACTCTCTGCCGTTTGATTGTCCGTTATTGAAGAAAGGCATCCAAGGCCTTATGGATAGTCGACAAATTTTGTTTGAAAAAGTTTCTGCTGTTCCAACCCATATCGAAGATGTCTCAATCATAACCATTCACGCCAATCTTTCCAAGGCCGTCAAAAAGCCTGTTAAGATTACACCAGCTACGAAATCTGTTCCTTTGAAGATAACAATGTCAGGGCCTGTCCCCTTTGTTTCTGAGAAGTCAATACCATGGAACTATGGCGGTGACGTCTACTACCATGGTATTAAACAAATCGAAATAACTGAAGAAAGTTCGGATGATGAAGAAGCCAGCATTGGTAACATTGCAGGCACGAGCAAAATCACCCGGAGCGGGAGAATTTTTTCTCCAGAGATTGCCCCTCCAAGAGCAATCTTTGGACCCTCATCTACCGACAAGGTCATCCCTGCACCAACAAAACTCTCTTCTAGAGCCCCTTTGATTGAAGATGTTGTTGTTCCTAGTACTGTCCTTCCTACCGCTGTTGATAAAGGTAAGGGAATCCAAGATGAGCTCGTCAGAACGAGAGCTCAACCCTTGGTCATCCCGGAGACCTCCAAGAAGGAAATGGATGAGATTTTAAGGATAATCAAAAGGAGTGATTACGATGTGGTGGAACAATTGGGGCAAAACCCCTCAAAGATCTCCATGCTGGCACTACTACTTTGCTCGGAAGCGCACGCTAAAGCTCTGATAAAATTCCTGAAGGCAGCCCATGTGCCCCAGGAAACCTCTGCGGATCAATTTCAAAATTGTGTGGCTAGCCTGACTGCGGACAATGGATTAGGTTTCTCTGATGCCGACCTAACTCCTAAAGGTAGAAACCACAATGATGCTTTGCACATTTCAGTCGAGTGTCGGGGAATTACTCTCGCACATGTCTTGGTCGACACTGGTTCGTCGCTGAATATATTGCCTAAGAAGGCCTTGGACCGACTAGATTGTGAAGGGTTGGAGTTGAAACTGAGTGATATTGTTGTCAGAGCTTTCGATGGTTCGAAGAGAATGGTCCATGGGGAGGTTAAAATTCCCATCAAGATAGGCACTGAGGTGTTTAAGTCTACTTTCTATGTGATGGACATCCGTCCGTCATACTCTTGCTTGCTGGGTAGGCCTTGGATACATCATGCTGGGGCAGTCACCTCCTCCTTACATCAGATGTTGAAGTATCCTGTCAAGGGAAAGATCATTACTGTCCATGGCGAAGAGGAGTACATGATTAGCCACTTGAATTCCTTCCGGTACGTGGAGGTAGAAGGGGAATTCATTGAGACGCCTTTCCAGCATTTCGAAGAAGTCCTTCCTGAAATAACAGTAGAAAAGTTGGCAGCTGAGACACCGAGGCAGATGGCCAGGATGGCATCTCTGGAGGACGCAAGGGCCGCAATAAAAGAAGGGAAGAATTCAGCATGGGGGCAGTTGCCTGACATTCCACATAAAACCGACAAATTTGGATTAGGGTTCACTACCGCAGGCCAGAAAGCTATGCGCTGTTTGAAGATTGAAAGAGCGCCAGTCAAAATTTCTCCCTACAGAATCAATGCTTTGGAGGACGAAGACAAAGAGAGCAACATCGAAGAGTGGATTTACCCAACTGTCAAAGGAGGATTGAGCAACTGGGAGGCAAAAGACTTTGTCCCCATCACTTTTATTCATCAGTAATTTATCTGTCAAACATTTCTTATTTGGTCTGTAATATTTATTTTCAAACAATCCGTACACTATCTTTTCACCTCATGCCTTGCCCGGGGCATGTAGGTCCATTTGTAAGGGCTTTGATTATTTTTCATATCCATATGCCATGTTTAATGATTCATTGGACGTTTTTCATTTGATAAACTGCTTGTGTTCATTTTCTTTCCTTTTGCATTTTTTGTTTAAGGATGGCTATCCCTTACACACACCCACACTCACAAATGCAGGTACCCATCCACTCTGAATTCCATGGGTGACAATTCTGCTATATCCTTCAATAACTCTGAAGATCTGGTCAATCAAGCCGAGTATGAAGATGACGAAGGTTGTGAAGTACCAGGGGAACTAGCCAGACTTCTACAGCAAGAGGAAAGGGCCATCTTACCGCACGAAGAGTCATTAGAAACTGTCAACTTAGGGACCGAGGAAGACCGGAAGGAGGTGCAAGTGGGTGCCAATCTGGAACCAAGCGTCAAGGAACGCCTGATACAGTTGTTGAATGAGTATGTTGAAATCTTCGCTTGGTCTTATGAAGACATGTCGGGTTTAGACACAGACATCGTGGTTCACCGCCTCCCCACAAGAGAGGATTGTCCACCGATCAAGCAAAAAGTCCGCCGAATGAGGCCTGACATGTCTGAAAAGATCAAAGCAGAAGTGATGAAGCAATTCGACGCTGGCTTTCTGGCTGTTACGTCCTATCCTCAATGGGTCGCTAACATCGTGCCAGTACCTAAGAAAGATGGCAAAGTCAGGATGTGTGTGGACTACCGGGATTTGAATAGGGCCAGCCCCAAAGATGATTTTCCACTTCCACACATTAACATTTTGATCGACAATACAGCTCAGCATAAAGTGTTTTCCTTCATGGATGGATTCTCGGGCTACAATCAAATCAAAATGGCCCCCGAGGATATGGAGAAAACAACTTTTGTCACACAATGGGGCACTTTCTGTTACAAGGTGATGTCGTTCGGGCTGAAGAACGCAGGGGCAACTTATCAACGTGCCATGGTAGCTTTATTTCATGATATGATACATCATGAGATCGAAGTTTACGTAGACGATATGATAGCTCGGTCACAAACAGAGGAAGAGCACCTTGAACATCTAGAAAAGCTGTTTGCCAGATTGAAAGAATACAAACTCAGGCTGAATCCAAGCAAGTGCACTTTTGGAGTTAGGTCTGGTAAACTTCTAGGATTTATTGTGAGCAACAAAGGCATTGAAGTCGATCCCGCAAAAGTGAAAGCAATACAAGAGATGCCTGCTCCTCGTACTGAAAAGGAGGTTAGAGGATTCTTGGGGCGCTTGAACTATATTGCCAGATTCATCTCGCATCTGACTTCTACCTGTGAGCCAATTTTCAAACTCTTGAAGAAAGACCAAGTAGTCGAATGGAACGATGATTGCCAAGCTTCTTTTGATAAGATCAAGGAGTATTTGCTAGAGCCTCCTATTCTGATGCCACCCGTCGAAGGAAGACCATTGATCATGTATCTGACCGTCTTGGATAACTCAATGGGGTGTGTTTTGGGCCAGCATGACGAGTCTGGTCGAAAAGAGCATGCTATTTATTACCTTAGCAAAAAGTTTACCGACTGTGAGACTCGCTACTCACTGCTCGAGAAAACTTGCTGCGCTTTGGTATGGGCTGCTCGCCGACTAAGACAGTATATGTTGACTCATACTACCTTGTTGATTTCCAAAATGGATCCTATCAAGTATATCTTCGAAAAGCCCGCTTTATCTGGAAGGATAGCTAGATGGCAAATGATCCTGACTGAGTATGACATCCAGTACACCACCCAAAAAGCTATAAAAGGGAGTGTACTAGCTGACCATCTGGCTCATCAAGCTATCGAGGATTATCAACCCATGAGATTTGACTTCCCAGACGAGGACATCATGAATTTGGACAACATTGAAAGTAACGGACCGTATGACGGACCCGAAAAGGGATCCCGATGGAACCTGTACTTTGATGGTGCTTCAAATGCAGTTGGAAACGGTATCGGTGTGGTACTCATCTCCCCGGAAGGTTGTCACACCCCTTTCACGGCCCGACTTTGCTTCAGTTGCACGAACAACATGGCTGAATACGAAGCTTGCATCTTTGGTCTCAAGGCTGCTATAGATTTGGGAATCAAATCTTTGATCGTATTTGGGGACTCGGCTTTGGTTATCAGTCAAATCAAAGGAGAGTGGGATACCAAGCATCCTAATCTTATCCCATACAAAGAACATGTCCTTACATTGTTGCCTCATTTCGAGCAAATTACCTTCGAGCATTTCCCGCGAGAAGAGAATCAGCTAGCAGATGCTCTAGCCACAATGTCCTCCATGTTTAAACTCAACTGGGATAACGAGGCTCCCCAAATCACCATTGAGCGAATGGATGAACCTGCGCGTTGTCATGAGATTAATACCGAAGAAGTAGTGGAACAACCCTGGTTCCATGAAATCAAAAGGTATCTCGAGACTAGAGATTATCCCGAAGGAGCTTCCGTAAATGACAAGAAGTTCTTAAGGAAATTTGCTGCTAATTTCTTCCTGAGCAACAGCATCCTTTACAAACGAAGCCATGATTGCGTATTACTCCGATGTGTAGACAAAGCTGAAGCAGAGTTGATCATGACTGATATACACAACGGCACATTTGGCACTCACTTGAGCGGGCATACAATGGCTAAGAAGATCCTAAGGGCATGCTATTACTGGTCTACCATGGAAGCTGACTGCCATCAACATTCCCGTACTTGCCACAAATGCCAAGTCTACGCTGACAAAGTTCATATCCCTTCGGTTCCTCTCAACGTTCTGACTGCTCCTTGGCCATTTGCAATGTGGGGCATTGACATGATTGGAGAGATCAAGCCCACGACTTCCAACGGACATCGCTTCATCCTGGTCGCCATTGACTATTTCATCAAATGGGTCGAAGCGGCTTCCTTCGCCTCTGTTAATAAAAATGTGGTTGCCCGCTTTATCAAGCAAAATCTCATATGCCGGTATGGTGTTCCAGACAGGATCATCACAGACAACGGTACAAATCTGAATAACACGATGATCACCGCTTTGTGCGAACAGTTCAAGATTTATCATCACAATTCATCTCCCTATCGGCCGAAGATGAACGGTGCTGTTGAAGCTGCGAACAAAAACATTAAGAAGATCATTCAGAAAATGACAGTCACTTACAAAGACTGGCATGAGATGTTACCGTTTGCTCTGCATGGATACCGTACGACGGCACGTACTTCAACCGGGGCAACCCCATTTTCTTTGGTATATGGCATGGAAGTTGTCCTGCCTATGGAGGTTCAGATTCCTTCTCTAAGGATTATGAAGGACACAGGTTTGAATGAAGATGATTGGATGCAGACCCGACTTGATCAACTCAATCTGATCGACGAGAAGCGACTCGCTGCTATATGCCATGGTCAGACGTATCAAAAACGGATGATCAAGGCCTTCAATAAGAAAGTCAGACGTCAGGTGTATCAAGTCGGAGATCTCGTAATCAAGCGGATTATCTTGCCGCAAAGTGATCCCAGGGGCAAATGGACTCCTACATATGAAGGACCATTTGTGATCAAGAGCATATTTTCTGGTGGTGCAATGATTCTGACCACCATGGACGGCGACGATTTGCCGCACCCTACGAACGCAGACATAGTCAAAAGATACTACGCATAAAATAACCCGACAAGTCGAAAACCTGAAAGGGCGGCTTGGGCAAAAATGGGCATCCCGGTGAACTGAAAACCCGAAAGGACGGTTCAGGCAAAAGTTAGGGATAAGAATAAAAAATCTGTACACCCGGCAAGTTGAAAACCCGAAAGGGCGGCTTGGGCAAAAAGGGGTTTTCCAGTGGATCGAAAACCCGAAAGGGCGATTCAGGCAAAAGTTAGGGAATTAAAGCGTATGACTATGTCTCGTCGGATCACTTCAAAGACAATCTCTTCATCAACCAGTTCCAGGCTTCTGATCAATCCAGTCATCGACAAACGAAGCATTGAATGGACAGATATTCAGAGTTGTGAAAGTTATAGCGGAATGGAATCCCATGGAATTATTTCACATAGCCATCCTTTACTTTGTATAAATCTTTCAATATTTACGACAAAATCCTCTTACTAGGATGATTGTCTCCTTTGTACAAATATACTCATAGAAAGTCAATACAAATACTTTTCCCAGAAATTTGTGTCATTTCCTTTTCTTTTCTCTTGCACTATTTGTTTTATTTTGAGAAACGTCCAATGTTTTGTTAAATAGGCATATGCATTTGAACATAATCATTTCCTTATGAATCAAGAAAGAGGATTACTGATAGGTTGAAGGTACAGTTGGATATCTTGATACCCTTCAAAGGAAACCCCCAGGAGATTTGGAATCCATATCCCCCAGCCAGTCTTGAGGCTTATCCCCAGTAGATTCTGGAAGCTTATCCCCTGTAGAGTACGAACGTCTCTCCCGAGTTTTATTCAAAGTTATTCCTCACAAGGGCTTATAACTGGGTTATCCTCAACTTATTGCCACGGAAGATCGCACTCGCCAAATTTATTCCTATCCCCAGCGGAGTTCATCAAAGTTCCCCAACATAACTTATCAATACGATCCCCATAGGAGTTTATCTTTGTTATCCCCAGCCAGAGAATCCTCCAGAACACAATTCCCCTCAGAATTTAAGTTTCAGTATCCCCAGCGGAGCCAGACTGGTGAACCTTCTCCCCACAGAATTTTGGGAGGGCAAATCTTGAGTTCCCCAGTGAAGTCGCCAGAAATACTGCCCACCAAACTGAAGATTCTCAGTCTTACCTCCCCAGCATGAGTCTATTAGATTGGAACTCCCCAGTAGAAGTCATCGGGAATTCTCCAGAAGATTGTTATGCAACCCAAGCTCTTTATTCTCCAGCAACAACCAGGAATTATTCTTCCCAGCAGCAGTCAAGATACTTTTATCTTCAGCCATCTCGGATTCATCTATCCTTTGCAAGACAGCTCTCCAGCTTACATGCGCATTCATTTACATTCATATCACATAACATACATTGTATCATGCATCATGACATTGCATATAACTAACTCTTTACCTTTTCAGGTAAGATCTGTCGAAAGACTAAAATCATTATCTTCTGAGATTTCTTTCCAGGAATAGTTCGGATGCGACCCAGACACGGCAACATTCTAATGCTTATTCTAGATTTATCCAGATGCAGTTTATACAAGCTCATCATCAGGGAACCCTACACCGGTTCTCCCTCCAACTCCAAGACTTCTGAAAACAGTTTATGGATTCTTCCCAACAACGGATGTTAATCTATCGCTTGTTCAGACTCTTCTCAACTTTTGAAAACAGTTTACGGACGCTTCCCAACAACGGATGCTGCTCTATTGCTTATTCAACTCCAGGATTTCTGAAAACAGTTCACGGGTTCTCCAAGTAACGGATGCTAACCTATCACTTGTTCAGTTTCTTCTCAAGACTTCTGAAAACAGTTTATGGATTCTTCCCAACAACGGATGTTAATCTATCACTTGTTCAGATGCAACTTTTGAAAACAGTTTACGGACGCTTCCCAACAACGGATGCTGCTCTATTGCTTATTCAACTCCAGGATTTCTGAAAACAGTTCACGGGTTCTCCAAGTAACGGATGTTAACCTATCACTTGTTCAGTTTCTTCTCAAGACTTCTGAAAACAGTTTATGGATTCTTCCCAACAACAGATGTTAATCTATCACTTGTTCAGATGCAACTTTTGAAAATAGTTTACGGACGCTTCCCAACAACGGATGCTGCTCTATTGCTTATTCAACTTCAAGATTTCTGAAAACAGTTCACGGGTTCTCCAAGTAACGGATGTTAACCTATCGCTTGTTCAGATTCTTCTCCAGACTTCTGAAAATAGTTTATGGATTCTTCCCAACAACGGATGTTAATCTATCAACTTTTCCAGATGCAATTTTTGAAAACAGTTTACGGATTCCTCCCAACAACGGATGTCAATCTATTGCTTATTCAGACCCCCAGTTCAGAAATGGTCCCAAGCATGGACACCTTCCTGATACTCATTCCAGATGGCATCTTTAAGCCCATCCCCGACAAGTTTCTGTCATTCCTCCCGATGGCATCGCTAAGCCCGTCTCCAAATGGCATCTCTAAGCCCATTCCCGCATCCCTTGCTTTGACGAGTGCAAATTTAAGGGCACTCTAGTGTCCAATCTCCTTTTACACTCGAGTCACGAAAGGCAAACTTGCCAATCTAACTCTTCGGATTCAAGAAGATTGAACAGGGGAAACTGTTGTACCCCAAAATTTGCCCTCCCTTTTTCTCAACATTTCTCATCACCAAGCCCTTGGAGATCAAGATCCAGTTAGGGTTTCATCTGCTCAAGACTTCTCCTTGCACTGTTGACCCAAATTAGGGTTTGTGTTTTCACAAAGATGTTTTGACCTAAAATGCCTAAGATAACTTTCATGATTCATATTGGACTCCCAAGTTTATCCATACCAAGTTTCAAGTCTTGATTCCAAGTTTTGCCCAGTCAATTGGACAGTTAACCTAGAAATCAGCTGTTTTGGGAAAAAGTCAACTGTGGTCAATTGACAGTCAAACCTCATGATTTTTGACCCACATCAACATTATGAACTCATATGAACCATTTGGTCAAGTTTGGATCACAATTCCACAAGAAATTTGATCAGATCACCAAAAGGGCAAAATGGTCATTTTTAGGGTTTTGACTGCACAAAGGCAATTTTTGACTGTTTGACCTAACCAATGGCAAACCAAGCTCACATATGGACTCAAGGACCCCATGGAATTATCTTGACATGCTCAACAAGTTCAAAAGATCCCAAGTACACAAGATTGACAGTTGAATTTCCCAGTCAATTGATCAATTTTGACTGTATACTGAAAAGTCAAACTTTGACTTTTTGGTCAAAATCAAGAGTCAAGATTCATTTTTCATCAAAACATGCCAAATCATGAAACTTGTTCACCAAGAAATCAAAAATTGCAAATTAGGGTTTGAAATGAGAATTTTTCATAACTTAGAATTTTTCTAAGTTATGAAAAACCCTAATTTTTTCCCAACTTTGCCCCACTTTCTCACCAAGATTCATTTGGATTCAAGCAAAAGTCAAAACATGAAAGTTGTAGCCTATTGCATGATCTACAACTTTGTTTCACAAAGTTTTCCCAAAAGAATCTTGTATCTCAAGTTACAATTTTTGGAACAAGGGTACTAAACCATTCATAACTTAGTGAAATTTTGACCTTTTTAGGCAAGGTTTTTACCTAACTTCAAGACCATTTTTCACATACTTCCCCTTGGAATTTCAATTTTCATTTCAAAGATGGATTGTATTACACATTCCAAGCTTTCCAAAATGTCCAAGAACTCATCAAACAACCTCATGACTTGAGAGAATCGAATTTTGCAATATGGCAAAAAGTCACTTTGATTCATGGCCATGTACATGTTCATAACTTGTGCAATTTTTCAAATCAGCATGCTTCCCTTGATTACAGGCCTCTAAACCATCCAACACTCAATAATTTAATGCATACTCATTGTGCCAAGGCCTTGTTTTATGAGTTTAAGCATTACATGTTGAATTAAGCCATTTATAGAAAAAGTGAAATAACCATTTTTGAAAAGTTAAGCTTTATGTCAAAGTTGCAAATCAACAAGTACATATCAAATCATTTTGGCACAAGATTATGAACAAAACACACTGATCAAGGGGAGGGTTAGCAGCACATTAGGGGGGCCTCTAGCTGTCTAAAACTCAAGTGGACATTTGCTTGCTTAAGTGTGAAGAAATGTGGCATAACACAAGACAACTTTCATCTCAGCAATAGAACCCTTAAGCAAATACTTTGTACACATTCAAGACATCCTAACTAAGCTAGCACACGACTCCAACACCTCCAATACCTCCACAAACTCAAAATCACCATTGAACTGCACAAAAACAGGGCTTGCTGCAGTTTGAGTGCCAACTCTCATCCCTTTCATGCTTTCTTGCTCAAAGCTCATCAAACACATTCCCTAGCATCACTTGAAGCTAACCAAAGCATAAAACACGACCTGTAACTCCTCTAATCAGTTCCACCATTTTCACTTTCTTGTTTTGCAGTTGAATGTCCATAGCTCGATTCAAGGTGTTTCAAAGCAAAGTAAGCATTGGAATAGCACCACTACACTTCAGGCAAGCTGTACAGATCATCATCTTGCCCTGAAAGCTCCTCCATTGCCAGATACAACTTCAACTGAACAGGTATCTTCTTGAACTTCTAACTCTTAATGTAGGCATTGTTAGCTCTAGGTTTGTGAATAAGAAGTGTTCTACTCATGCCCCTGAATCTGTACATACTTTTACTTTTCATTTATTTTGTCTGAGCTGTGAGAATTTGAGGTCTGAATATGGAAGAAAAGTTAGGTCAAGATTTGGGAATGTTAAAATTCTCTCTCATTTCTGAGAGTTAGGATGAGTTCTTTACATATTTAGAATCGTGGCTTGATGATTAACATTTCTTATGTTGAAAGTTTGTGCAAAAAGTCAAAGAATCCAGATGTTTGAACTTGAGTACAGGCGCGCGTTTTGGAACATTTTTCTGGCTGGAGGTTGAAGAAACACTTGGTGGACTGGGCCTGCTTTGTTATTTCTTTTCACACCACATTTTCACTTTGACACCCCCTGAGCCCATTTTGTTTGTTTTAATGATTTTTTGATTTTTCTCTTTTTATTCTGATTTATTTATTTTTGCTAATCATATTAAAAAACATAAAAAATATTTTTACACCATTTTCATATTTTTTAGGCATTTATTTAGTTATATTACTATTTGTATGTAAATAAGTACAAAAATATATTATTTAGGATAAATAGAAAAAATAATGTAAACACCATTTTATTTTCATTTTTATTTTGTTTTATCTTCTTAAAATATTTTATATAAAATATACTTTTTTTATTATAAATATTAATTATTATTATTCTTGTATATATAATATATTTAGTAAATAATCAAGATATTCATATATATATTCATATATATATATATATATATATATATATATATATATATATATATATATATATATATATATATATATATATATATATATATATATATATATATATATATATATATATATATATATATATATATATATATATATATATATATATATATATATATATATATATATATATATATATATATATATATATATATATATATATATATATATATATATATATATATATATATATATATATATATATATATATATATATATATATATATATATATATATATATATATATATATATATATATATATATATATATATATATATATATATATATATATATATATATATATATATTAATATATTTAGGGCAAAAATACCAAAATACATATATTTTTCTTTTATTAATATTTGACCTCAAAAAATACTTTTTTTATATAAATTTACTTCATTTTATTTTATTTTTTGTATATAATTATTAAATATTATACATATTAAATAGTTAATATATTTATTTAATGAAATTAGGGTTTTGCCCTTAGAACACAAAAACTCCAAAAAATAATACTTTTTTTATTTTGTTTATTTGACATAAAAATACCCTTTTTCCATACATATAAAAACCTTTTTTTACATCTTGCATATTTATTTTATTTTCCATTTAATTTATGCAATTAATTATCTTGTAAATATTCCAAAAT
Organism: Vicia faba; assembly: GCA_948472305.1. NCBI lineage: Eukaryota > Viridiplantae > Streptophyta > Magnoliopsida > Fabales > Fabaceae > Vicia > Vicia faba. The sequence continues at coordinate 550,753,260 of OX451736.1, read as the reverse complement.
TGATGTAATAGTTAGACTTAAATTCTTTGTCTAAATATCCCCCCATTTGAACATTTGTACCCCCCTTCCCATATTGTGTTGTAATAGTGTAGGAATTTTACTTTTCGCACTTTAACGCTTTCTAAATATACCATGTTAGAATTAGGGTTTGTATGCAAATAAAAAGAACAAAATAGTTTGACCTAATTTCAAGATAATCAAAGCATGAAAAATGGACAACACATACCACACTTGCACCCCTAGGGTATTCCACTTGTTGCATTCAATAAATGGGCCATATTGCATGTTAGGTCTCTTTGGGCAAAACAAATACAAATCAATTGATCATAGTCCCTCGATGACGCTTTCGAAAAGTTGCCTAAAATGATCAAAGTCCCTTAAAGGAAAATTGCCCAAAGGTAATTAGCACCATTGCAATTATGGTCTAAACAATGACCCGCGCCCGTCCCTTTCACCTCCTAACACAAGATTGTCCACCAAATACAATGGTGGAACAAAATTGTCAAAAGGGTTAAAACATAGCATAAATCTTTGAGAACTTTAGGGTAGATAGCTCTTAAGTACTTGTCCACTTGCAAAAGAACACACTTGCCTATTTTTCAAACCATACTTCACAAACACTTTCAAAACAAACTTTCAATAAAACCTTGAAACATCTTTTCAAAAAGACAAACACCTTTTGTAAAACATTCGAGTAAAGAATTGTTACAAGAGTAGCCTAGACAAGGCATCTTTTTCAAAACATTTTTCAAAAGCCACACACAAAGCACCATTTCAAACAATTGAAAACCAAGGCAAGTTGATCTAAGCAAGTACCTAAGAGCCCATGGATAACCATGGATAGAAAGGGTGCTAATACCTTCCCTTTATATAATCTATTCCCCGAACCCAAGAAAAATCTCAAAGGTTTTTGCTGTGCTTTTTAAACCTTTCCTTAGGATAAAATAAAAAGTCAGTGGCGACTCTTGCTCAACCGAAACATTTGCGAAAACAAACGCAAAACCATAGTCAGTTCTCCCACCGTATCACACACACCATTGTCTGGAGTCAAGCACGCTGCAGGCAACCATGAAAGTCAAACGTGGCTTAGATTTCAACGGGCTTGGATTGCTTCAATAAACCTCCTATTTGGCCCACACCCCCCTTGGTTTTACTTCTTTTTATTTTTTGTTTTGTCATTTTCTCTTATTTTTAATTGCTAACCCTTTAATTATTTTTATTATTAATAATTAACTTAATTAGCACATTTTCATAAAAAAACCAAAAAATAGAATTAACATTATTATCATTATTATTATTTTATTTTGTAAATAAATATTAACCAAAATGGTTTAATTAGGCAATTGTAATTCCTTTTCTTAAATAATTAAAATAACTTAGATTTAGGATTAACTTTTAATTTTGTTTCTTTCATTTTTATTTTATTTCATAAAAACATAAAAAAAACAAAAAAAAAATTTCTTTTAATTAAAATAATCAATTAGTCATTAATTAGTTTTTAATTTCATTTAATTACCAAAAAGACCAAAAAAATCAATTTTCTTTTCTAAAAAGGGTCAACACCCTTAGAACATTCCGATTTAATTCGCGCACAGTTTATTATTATGTAATTGCTCCGGACATGTAATAGTAATTAGGACTTTACTGTTTTTATTTACTTTCCGTACTCATTTACTAAAAAACGGGTCTTTGTAATTTTTGGCGATGTATAGACCCGCGCCTTGTAATAGCGTAGGATTTATTTTTCCGCAATTTACTTTCCGCACCCCTTAACTGTTAACTTGCATGAAAGAATGTATGTAAATAAAAACAACTCGTAGCTCACTAATTAACAAGACAAATATTAACTGAATACAAAACACTAATATACACACCACTTTTAGGGTACGCCTCACTTGTTGCCTTCGAAACGTGGTCGTCAAGTATAGGACGTCTTAGCGGTCCTTATGTCCATGATCCAGTTGCCTCGAAACAGTCGCCTCGAAACAGTTGCCTCGAACAGTTGCTTCGAAATGGTTGCCTCAGATTAAAAAAGGATCAAGGACATAAGGGTAGCTTCTAAGGTATCCTAACTGTTGCTTCGGTGACCACACTGTCCCTAAAATCGAATTGACCCGAACACCTCCAACGGTGGTGCTACCTACCTCTCAATGGTGGGATGGCACTATCTAAAGGACATTTACACAGCTTAATTCCTTAGGGTAGGTAGATGACTCATAGATACTTGCTCTCTAAAAAACAAAACAAAAAACCTTTTCACACCTTACACTTTCAAAAGCTTTCAAGACAAATTTTTCAAACACTCTTGAGGACAGATACAAGAGTTATTCAGAAATCTTTCAAAGAAACTTTTTCAAACCCACTCACATTTGAAAATCAAACAAATCATTTTGAAAACATAAGAGCAAGTACCTAAGAGCCCATGGATAACCATGGATAGAAAGGGTGCTAACACCTTCCCTTTCTATAAATCTACCTCCTGAACCGAGAAACATATCTCATAAGGAATTTTGCTGTGCTTTTGTCCTTTCCTTGTTGGAGAAAATAAAAGACGGTGGCGACTCTTGCTTCCGCGACATTTCGCGAAACCAGCTAAAAAACAGTCAGTTCCAAATCCACCGATCACAATCCCTAATCAAGATTTGTGAGGTATATATCTATAACAACCCAAATCCAAACATAAAACTAAAAGATCAAGAAAGACATCAACAATGATTTAGAAAGCAAGCTTTATACAACACCATGATCAACAAATATACATATGTTCAAACTAAATATACAAACATTTCCCAACAAAATAGAGTTTACAAACAGAGGAAAAAGATATAAATCAACACTTCTCGATTTGTCAAGACGATTGGTGAGAATCCACCTCCGATTTGACAAGATACAACTCCAATTGATGTTTTCTAAGCTCTCTTTACCAAAAAATGGGTTTGATGGTATTGGGACTCAAAAATACCCAATCCATAACCTTAAAATGTGTTTTTTCACCTATTTAATGAGTTTTGAAGTCGCAAGGCGCGCTAAGCGCGCACAGAGGGCGCTTAGCGCCAAACCCGTTGTTCTGAAAAAAATCAGTTTTTGTTTTCGCCATAACTTGAGAATCGTAACTCCGATTTACGTACGGTTTGAAGCGTTAAAAAGCCTATTCAATGCCATATCTAAAAATTCCTAAATATAAACCAAAAAGTTAATTTTTCTCATCCTTGTTTTGAGCCTTATTCTTTGATGAATTGCTAAAAATTGCATTCTTGAAGCTTAGCCTTTGGCCTTTATTACTCAATGCTCCAATTATGAATGAATACTTATAAAATAGATGAAAAATTATATGTGATACAGTGGCAGAACCGACTGTTAATACTGATTTATGTTTTCTATTGTAATTCACTACGAGAATCTAATTACAGCCCTACAAACCTTATTATAAATATACTAAATCATCACCTAACATTAACCTATAATACTACATCGATTACACATCATCATAACATCATTATTCATCAATAATTCATCAATATTCATCATACATCATCCAATTCAAGAACAAAAACAACAATCCTCTAACCCCACATATCAGACATCATGAACCCAATTATAAAGCCAGAACCCCACCCTTACCTTGGATCGAAGGTCGCTCTACAATCTTCCGGGTTGAATCTTTGTTCTTGCCGTTTTCCACTATTTCCAGTAGCATCACGTTCTTCACAAATCCTTATTTTCTTCTTACTGCTTCTTCCTTCTATTCTAACAACAAATAATAAAATAACCTAATATTATTATATTATTCCTTAGTGGGCTCCAAACTTACACCCCCCTTATTACTTCCATTCACACCATATAGGCTCACATTAAATAATATCAACTTCTAACATTATTTCACCAAATAGTAATATTATACCTCTAATATTATTATTTCTCCACTTAATATAATAAATCCAATTTAATAAAACTTCTTCACAAATATTCTAAAAAATAATTTAATTAAATAATTAATTAAATTACGGGCGTTACAGTGGTCATCCCACCAAAGTTCAAAATCCCTACCTTTGCCACATATGATGGGGTCTCTTGTCCTAAGATGCATCTGAGATCTTATGTCCGCAAGATTCAACCATACACAACTGATCAGAAGCTCTGGGTCCATTTTTTCCAAGAGAGCTTAGTTGGGACGTAACTTGAATGGTTATATCAATTGGAGAGTTCTCACATTCACACATGGGAAGATCTAGCTGCTGCTTTCTACAAGCAATACCAATACAACGCTGATCCTGCACCAACTCGTGTGCAATTGCAAAATATTACCATGCGTTCCAATGAGGGCTTCAAAGAATACACCCAAAAGTGGAGAGACCTGGTTGGAAGGGTGCAGCCACCCTTAACTGACAGGGAGCTGATTGACATCTTTATGAGAACTTTGACGAGACCTTTCTTCAATCACCTAATCAGAAGCTCCTCGGTCGGGTTCACCGAGCTAATACTGACTGGTGAAAGAGTCAAAGCTGGCATCAAAAGCGGAAAGATCCAAGGAGCTACATCCTCTGATACTCAGAAAAATACATACAATGGGAATAAAGAGTCCAATGTTGTGTACATCCAAAAGGGTCGTACCAAGAATAACCACGAATAACATGTGGGGCAGTCCTGATCTCCGGTCTTGCATTGCAGTGACAACAACAACAGGGAAATCAGCGAAGGCAAGACGAGCCCAAAAGACAGTTTACCAACATCAACATGCCACTGTCTCAAGCATTATAACACATGTTAAGGTTGAATCTAATTACGTTAATAGGACCTCATCCAAACCCTAAAACTTCTTCTCATAACTACAATCCTGATGCAATATGTGCTTATCATTCTGGCAGTCCAGGGCATGATACTAACGATTGTTGGACGCTGAAATACAAGATTCAAAACATGATTGACGCCAAGAAGATTGAGTTCGACCCTTCAGAGACTCCCAACGTGATCACTGCTCCCATGCCAAATCATTAAGAGCGTCCTTTTCATTTTTTGAATTTTCAATTGTAATCTCTTTTGTTGTTCAAACACTTATCTATTAATGTTAAGCTTTGTTTCATTAATGCATTGCATATGTTTGTCTTGAATTAATTCATTCATTTTCACTCTATGCTTTTTACTCCCTTTATAATATTCAACTCTTGTTTCAAAAAGTTGCAAGCCTTTAGAGGGAGGATGACGAAAACAATGCCATAATCTCATACAATATGCTTTTGGACAAACCTTGCTGACGATGTATAGGCGTTTCTTTCAATTCCTAAACACTGGTGTTATAAGGAGGATAATCCCTAGTCAAACCCTTTTGAGCCAAAGAAGTAGGAGTTTCCTTTTTTTACACAACTCAAAACCTTTAATTAAAACCTGGGGCAGGGTAGTCTCTCAGTTAATTCAAGTGCGCGTTCAGTTGCAAGCTTTCACTTCATACACAACGAATGACATCAAAAACATTCCTTCTGAATCAAAAAGATGGCGATGGTTCCCTATCAAATAGGCAGCCATTATTTCCCAAGAGAAAAGCCCACTAAGTCAAAACCTACAAAGGAGACTTAAGAAAAATTGGGGCATCCCGCTGATTGTAATCTCAAAATAAGAACAGTTAGGCAAAAATCAGGGATAATAAATCAAAAATAGGTCACTACAAATCCTCGACAACATGAAAAACGTTGCAAAAATGACTGCCTTCCGATAAACTTAACTTATCCAAACCATCACCAAAACGTCATTCAGACTCAATTGGAGTTCAAAACGCACAATTAACTGAGTTTAGGATTGAAGAACATCGCGAAGAATGGGTCGGGTACAAATAAACTTTGAGCCTTATCCTTTGTTTCTTAAACCGTGAACTAAGCCACGTTACAACCCTTCAAAAGTCCTAATTGAAGCATGGGTTAGTTTGAAAGTATACTGTTACAAAAGGTATCCTGACTCCTGTAAGGCTTACTCTAAATCCCGAGTTGAATTCACATTCTTAAAAAATTCTTTTATCTACTAAAACGCATTTTCAAAACATCAAGGCAAGCATAAACTTTGCATTTTTTGAATATCGTTGTTTGCATATGGTTGTTTGTTTGATAGTGGAGAAATTCACACGACGAATATCCAGCGAACAAGAACTCTCTCAGTGAACAAAATCACTTCAAATGGGATGACACTTCCAATGACAAATATCCTATAAGCAAGGGGGCATGACATGTCACCGTCCAACTCGTCTGGGGGCAGTCAAGTCAAGATTCCAAGAAATCTCCCAAGAAATGTTGAATAACTAGGGGCATGTCTGTATGTGAATCACTTGGGGAATTGAACATGAATTCCAACAAAGGGTTGTATACGGTCAAGCAAACATTTCCTAGCAGTGCTACAAACACTTGTTACTAGGGGAAGCGACAAATTCACACAAAGTCCTTTTCATAGGATGACCCCCAGTCAAGTCCCCACAAAGTTGGATCTAGGAAATTCCTAGCCAGAGTTTCAATCTCTGGAAAACCATTCTTCCCAGTGAAGTTTGGTCTCAAGAAGAATCCTCGAGGAGTTCTGCCAAAAGAAAATGCCTCTCCAGCAGATTGGCAACATGGTTTATTTCCCTCAAACAAATTCAATATTCCCCAACAGAGTTCTCCTCAAACAACAAAACAGGAAGCCCCAACGGAAACACTCTAAACAAAGGTCGAGGATACGCATACTCTTCATCCCCAACTGCAGCCCGAGATTTAACTTCCCAAAACTCCCAAAAATTTGTCAAGGGTTTGTTTTCCAAGACAAAGATACATTTCAACAACATTCATAGCATATGCATACGAAACACATATAGCACAATCTCATTTGTTTTGAGAAACATCGTTACACCATGCATTTCATACATCATGACATTGCATGTAGCTAACTCTTTACCTTTTCAGGAAGGATCAATCAACAAATAACTATCATCAACAATTTTCAAAGAGGTAAGAGATTAATACCTAAAACCAACCAAGACAACTATCTCAACAACCGACAAAAACAAGTTCCAGATTAATACCTGTAACAAGCTAAGACAACTATCTGTGGACGACCGATTGTAGATTAATACCTGTAATAAGCCAGGGAAGCTATCTACATGAGCATATTGAAGATTAATACCTGTAACAAGCCAGGGAAGCTATCTATATGAGAAGATTGAAGATTAATACCTGTAACAAGCCAGGAAAACTATCTTTCTTTCTAAGGTCAGAAATTACCACCTGAAACCAACTGAAGTAACCCTACCCAGGTTCCTTCTTATTTGCAGATGCAGTTTTACCCGGACTCATCATGAAACAACCCTACCTAGGTTCCTTCTCATTTCCAGATGCAATTTTACCCGGACTCATCATGAAGCAACCTTACCCAGGTTCCTTCTTATTTCCAGATACAGTTTTACCCGGACTCATCATGAAGTAACCCTACCCAGGTTCCTTCTCATTTCCATATACAGTTTTATCCGGACTCATCATGAAGCAACCCTACCCAGGTTCCTTCTCATTTCTAGATGCAGTTTCACACGGACTCATTATGAAGCACCCCTATGATCGGTGGATCTGGAACTGACTGTTTAACGCTGGTTCGCGAAATGTCGCGGAAGAAAGAGTCGCCACCGTCTTTTATTTTCTCCAAATGGAAAGGACAAAAGCACAGAAAAATTCCTTATGAGATAGTTTCTCGGTTCGGGAGGTAGATTATAGAAAGGGAATGTGTTAGCACCCTTTCTATCCATGGTTATCCATGGGCTCTTAGATACTTGCTCATTTGTGTTTTCAAAATGTTTGTTTGCTTTTCAACTGTGGGTTTTAAAAAGTTTCTTTGAAAATTTCAGTTCGACTCTTGTATCAGTCCTCAAGAGTGTTTGAAAAAATTGCTTTCGAAAGCTTTTTGAAAAGGTGTCGGTGTGAAAAGTATTTTTGATTTGTTTTGAGATTTAGAGCAAGTATCTAGATTCGTCTACCTACCCTAAGGAATTCGTCTGTGTAAATGTCCTTTAAAGTAGTGCCATCCCACCATTGAGAGGTAGGTAGCACCACCGTTGGAGGTATTCGGGTCAATTCGAGTTTTGGGACAGTGCGATCACCGAGCAGAGGTAAGATACCTTAGGAGCTACCCTTATGCCATTGATCTTTTATTCCGAGGCAACTATTCCGAGGCAACTTATTTTAAGGCAACCAGATCAATGGGACATAAGGACTCACTAAGACGTCCTATAGTCGGCGACCACGTTTCGAGGGACAAGGCAACAGTGTGATCACCGGAGTAATGGGAAGATACCTTAGAAGTTACCCTCATGCCAGGTTCCCGGATCATGAGGACTTACTAAGACATCCTCTACTCGACGACCACCTTTCGAGGCAAGGCAACAGTGAGGCGTACCCTAGGGGTGGTGTGTGATTTGTGTGTCATGTTCATTTATTTTAGTCTTGTCATGTTATGGTGATCTACGCGTTCTTTTTATTTCAGTCATTCATTCTTGCATGCATTTTATTAGCAGTTAAAAAAAGTGCGGAAAGATAAAATTCCTAAACTATTACAAAGGCGCGGGTCCACATCGCCAAATTAAAATCCAGGACCCGATTTGACAGAAAGTAAAGGAAAGTGCGAGAAATTATAAAATTACACGGCTTTGGGAGAATTACATTAATATTATAAGAAGTAAAATAAAATGCGCGAATTGAATTGAAATTGAAAGTGAGGGCATTGGACCCTTTTTAATGAAATTAAATTAAATTATTAAATTAATTAAATTAAAGTGAAAAAAGAAATTGTTTTTTTTGAGGTTTTTGTATTTATGATTTTAATGAGAATTAAATGAAATTTAAACCTAATTCTAGCTATTTTTTAATTTATTAAGAAAAACATGTTGAAATTTAAACCTAAGATTAATCTAATTATTTACATGGTAATTTAATTATAAAAAATAATATTCAATAATTAATTATGGTGAAAAAGAGAAAAAAATAATAAAAGTAATTAAAACCTAATTCTACAAATTTTAAGGTTATTAGAAAAAATATTAAGATTAACCCTAGATTTAAGAGCTAAATTAAATTAATGAGATTTATTTACAAAAATATTAGTTAAATAAAATATATTTAATTTTTTGTCTTTTCTGATTTTTCTATTGTTTTTTTATATTTTTATGAAAATAAACTAAATTAAAGAAATTAATTAAAAAAAGAAATAATTGAATCAAATAAAAAATGGAAAATATAAGAAATAGCAAACCTTAGGGGGTTCTGTCCCCAATTGGAGGGTTTTGTCCAGCAATCAGGCCCATTAAGCCTTTGGCCTTGTTGACTTTTCAGGATGCGTGTAAGTGCGTTGACTCAGGTCTATGGTATTCACCAAATCTGGGCCTTCAGATTGTCTCCAGTGGCCAAGTGGCATAGTTGGATCAGGGGTTGTATGGTGGAACCCTGGAAGTGAACTACACACAAGCACGTTTATAAAAATAATATGGAAAGGGATGGGGACCTGGGATCGAACCCAGGTCCTAGAGATCACCAACCCTTCGCTTGACCAGTGGAGCTACCAACGCGTTTTAATTATTATATGGAAGACAAATAACATAAGGTAAATCAGGCGTTAGTGGACATTCTCGCGCGAAAATTCAAATGACTCAATCAGGTCTTGACACTTCATCATCTTCTCCGTTTTGCTTTTTCCCCTGAAATATAAAAGAGGTTAACGGGGGTTTTAAACCCCCTCAAAACATACAATTTTCAATAATAGCGAATAGCTCGTCTTGGATCAGAAAATAGGCGCGACCATGGCAATCGATTCGTCCAAGTGTCCTGGTTTTGATCATGGTATTGGGAAGTCCCAATTTTACAATATATAAGAATACCCAATTCGAAGCTTGAAGAACCCTAGTTGGCATCAATGGTGAAATCTCCAATAGTGCACAAAAACTCAATTAAAGTATGCAGTTAGCTTTAGAATCCATCCATTAGTATGAATCCATAAAAGAAATGCAATGAAAATGCTTGAATATTGAAATACGAATATGCATATTATATGAAAAATTCTGAGTTCTGTATACCGATTCAAGGTGCTATGCACGTGGAAAGCTATCCAGTCAGACTCAGTAATGTCTTAGGAAGGTGATGGAATGAGTTTCTTGCCTTGAAAAGCCTTGCAAATGTGTTTTCAGTTTTGGAATTTCTTGTTAAAAACTCAAACTTTGTTATGGATTTCTGGCGCAGCTGGGAGATTCTTAGGAGTAGGTTTTGCATTAGTATATATGTGTGAACGATTAGGGTTGGAAATTTTGTCCAAAGAATCAATGAATTGATGAGAAAATATTTGATTTTCCATGCCATAATTTTCCAATATTTTTCATGCAAATTTGCTTCAAATCATGTCCAATTACCAAGATTTTTTCCAAATCTGATCATGCACGAAATATTGAAGTTATCCCATGCATAAAAAGATTTGATTGACTTGCTTTGGTATTTTTCACATATTTATTTTAATTAAATGAATTATTAATAATTAAAAATCCAAATAAATAAATAAAAATGATAAAAAACTTCCCTTTGGGCCAAATGGTCGTGCACATGCCTTGGATAATGATTCTTGGAAGAAAAAGAGGCCCATTAGCATTTTTAAGACATTTGAAGTAATGTTGACTTTTCAAAATATCCAAAAATTTCCCAACTTCCACAAGGCATAACTTGCTTAATTTTTAAGCTTTGCTCATGTTCTTGGACATTTTGGAAAGGTCTTTGAGTCCTATAACCAATTTCTTTGGTCCCATGTCATTTTGATTTACCAATCTCAAGTTATGGTCTTTGACTTAAAGTCCCTTTTTGTTGACTTTTGAAAATGACCTATAATGTTGAGATTGATAACTTTTTGTGAGAGCATTTCTTGGACTTGAAGTGTGAAGAGGAGTTGTAGGAAATGTCTTTCTATTAAAAATGAGCTTTGGATGGAATTTTTCTGATAATCCATGTGGAAGTTATGCCTTGGTCAAGTTACAGTTGACTTTTTCAACTGTCCAAATATGGAAACTTTTGCATCTTGAGACTTTTTGAGCCAAACTTTGAGAATCATGATCAAGCATTGATCAAATGATGTTTGTGGCTTCAAAATGAGATGTTGACCAAAAATTTGAACTTTTGACTGTCAAATGACCATTTTGCCCCTACAGTTGACTGTAGTGCAATTAGGGTTTTTGACTGTGCAATTTTATGCTGTAAGTCTTGAAACTTGGTATGAGGATGCTTGACCATGTTTGTAGGCATGTGGGACTTGATTGGGCCCTTGGAAACTTCATTTTCTTTTCCAGAACCAAAACCCTAATTTTTGACTGTTAGGAGGCCCTTACACTGTGCAACCCTTGGGGAGATTTGAAGCTTTGACTTGGCAAATCTTGGAGAATATGGGAGGGCAAATTTTGGGGTACAACAGTTGCCCCTGTTCAATCTTCTTAGACCTGAGGATGCAGATTGGCTGACGTGCCTTTTGTAATCCGAAGGTGGAAGATGATTGAACACTAGAGTGCCCAGAAATTTGCGCTCACATAGTAGTGTGATGGTGGAATGGGCTTACAGATGCCATTTGGAGATTGATGGATAGGATGATGGGCTTATAGATGCCATGCTAAGGGATGATGGAAGGTGGATGGGCTTATAGATGCCATCTGGAGATTAATCGCGTAAGAGATTCCTTAGTGAGAACTTGCGTACCTGCAAAAGAAAAATGAGTACCTGACCTGTTACAGGAGCTGGTCTTCAAATTCTTTATATAGATGTGTCCTAACTGGTTACAGGAGCTGGATCTGGATCTTCAAAAGGTGATGAATGAACCAGGGATGGTTACTACCTCAACAGGAACGGTGAGAGAACCTTAGGCGACTTCAACCTCAACAGTAATCATTGAGAGAATCTTGGACGACTTCAACCTCAACAGTAATCATTGAGAGAATCTTGGGCGACTTCAACCTCAACAGTAATCATTGAGAGAATCTTGGGCGACTTCAAACTCAACAGTAATCATTGAGAGAATCTTGGATAACTTCTACTTCAACAGTTACGCTGAGAGAAACTTGGGCGATTACTACCTCCGCAGTAACGGGGAGAGAACCACAGGCGACTACAACTTCAGCAGTAATCATTGAGAGAATCTTGGATAACTTCTACTTCAATAGTAACGCTGAGAGAAACTTGGGATGATTGCTACCTCCGCAGTATCGGGGAGAGAACCACAGGCGACTACAACCTTAACAGTAATCATTGAGAGAATCTTGGATAACTTCTACTTCAACAGTAACGCTGAGAGAAACTTGGGATGATTACTACCTCCGCAGTATCGGGGAGAGAACCACAGGCGACTACAACCTCAACAGTAATCATTGAGAGAATCTTGGATAACTTCTACTTCAACAGTAATGCTGAGAGAAACTTGGGATGATTACTACCTCCGCAGTATCGGGGAGAGAACCACAGGCGACTACAACCTCAACAGTAATCATTGAGAGAATCTTGGATATCTTCTACTGAGTCTTTATCAGGAAAATCTGTTAGGGGTCGATTTAGCTGGACTAGAGAAGGCCTTTGACTGGATAAGAAACAGAAAATCTTAGGGTCGATTAACTGAACCGGTCTAGGTCTTGAAATGTCTTCAACTGGATAAGAAACAGGGAGATCTTAGGGTCGATCTGACTGAACCAGAGAAGGCCTTGGACTGGATAAGAAACAGAAAAATCTTAGGGTCGATTTAACTGAACCGGTCTAGGTCTTAAAATATAGTTGAGAATTTAACTGAATCTTTCCTGAAAGGTAAAGGTCAGTTATATGCAATGCATGATATGGATCAAGTAATGATGTTCTCAATATAAATGAGGTTTGTAAGATATGATGCGTATATGCATGCTGTAATGAAAATGTGATGTTTATGAATGTATGTTTTTGTCTTGGGAAAATAAATCCTTGACGGGTGCCGGGAAGTCACTCCTAGGCTGATGTTGAAGAATAGATTTGCTTCCGCTGGGGATGATAGTTGCAAGTATACCGGTAGGAGAAGATAACTCCGTTGGGGAATAAACTTGGCGAATGGATTACTCTGCGGGGAGAAAAGTACTCTAGTGATCTTGCTGGGGAGCAATACTCTGTGGGGAGAGAGATACTTTGCTGAAATGTTGATAATAACTTGCCGGGGATACCCTTGTTGTGTTGGAAGTGTTAATAGACTTCGCTGGGGATAAGAAGACTTCGTCGAGGGCGCTCTTTCCGTGGCTTTTGGCTGAGGATAACCCAGTTATATCCTGGTAGGGAAATAACTCTTTAAATAAAGCCGGGAGACGCGTTCGTGCTCTGCGAGGGATAAGCTTCCAGAATCTACTGGGGATAAGCTTACTGCTGGGGAGATGATTCCAACTTTCCTGGGGAACTAGATTGGACTTTCTTGGGGAAGTTTTGAACTGTATCGGGGAAGTAACTCCATTGAATGTTTGATATACCGCCGGGGAACAATCTTTAGGTCAAGACTGCCGGGGATGCTTGTTAAGGATGACTGTATATTGCTGGGGAATGTTGAGATCTGCGGGAGGATACCCAACTTCCTTAAGGCTGACAGTAAGCTAACTCTGCTTGGGGAGAGTGTTGCCGACTTGCTGACTCACTCTCTGGGGAATTAAGACATCTGGTTATGTTCTTTAGCTGAACCTACCTTGTTACCTTGGAGGACAGAACAATTAGATTGCTTAGACAACTTTTTATTGCCCCTGTTTCTAATGTTACCTGTAATTAATCCTTTATTTCGTATGCAAATATTCATGAGTTAGCAAATTATTGTCAATGCATATATCACAAATTGAACCTTGGACGTTCTTCGCAAAACAAAACAGAAAAAGGAAAAAACAATTGGCAGTTTTAACTGAAAAGTGTATTTGTATTGATTTTTGAATTTGCCTGTAAAATAGGCGTTTTATGTACAAGAGGCTGACGTCCTAGTAAGAGAACGCCGCCGAACAAAAGAGTTTATACAAATTTTGTACAAGAGAAAATAAAACAGCTGTGTGAAATGAATGATCCCACTGGGTTTCAACTCTGCTATCGCCTTTATATCTCCGAGCGTCTCATCACTTGATGACCTTGGTTGAAGATGAAGCTGACTGATTGATGCCGTCTGAACTTGATGTAGATACCGGATTCTGGATGCAGAGTGATCCAATGAGACACAGTATTACGCTTTATCCCTAACTTTTGCCTGGACCGCCCTTTCGGGTTTTCAGTCCACCAGGATACCCATTTTTTGCCCAAGCCTCCTTTTCAGGTTTTCGACTTGCCGGGTGTACAGATTTTTTTTATTTCATCCCTTCATTTTGCCCGAACCCTTTTGGTTCGCCGGGAAGCCCTAATTTTTGCCTAGGCATGTCAGCCAAGCGGGTCTTTATCATGCGTAGTATCTTTTTACTATGTCTGCATTGGCGGGGTGAGGAAGGTCGTCACCATCCATGTTGGTTAGAATCATGGCTCCTCCTGAGAACACATGCTTAACCACAAATGGCCCTTCGTACGTAGGGGTCCATTTGCCCCTTGGATCACTCTGAGGAAGGATGATTCGCTTGATTACCAGATCCCCAACTTGATATTCCTGTGGTCTGACCTTTTTGTTAAATGCCCTGATCATCCGTTTCTGATACGTCTGACCATGGCAGATAGCAGCAAGTCTCTTTTCATCAATGAGGTTTAACTGATCAAGTCGTGTATGGATCCAATCATCTTCGTTCAGATTTGCATCCTTCATTATCCGGAGAGAGGGTATTTGCACTTCGATCGGTAAGACTGCCTCCATACCGTAGACCAAGGAGAAAGGAGTTGCCCCGGTCGACGTCCTGGCTGAGGTACGATACCCATGTAGAGCGACGGTAACATCTCGTGCCAATCTTTATAAGTCACTGTCATCTTCTGCACGATTTTCTTGATATTTTTATTTGCTGCTTCTACAGCCCCATTCATCTTCGGTCTGTAAGGGGAAGAATTATGGTGCTGTATCTTAAACTGCTCGCAGAGCTCAATGATCATCTTGTTATTAAGATTGGTACCGTTGTCTGTAATAATTCTTTCTGGGACGCCGTATCGACAGATCAGATTATGCCGAATGAACCGTGCCACAACAGTCTTGGTTACCGTAGCGTAGGAAGCTGCTTCGACCCACTTCGTGAAATAGTCAATCGCCACCAAGATGAAGCGATGCCCGTTAGATGCCGTAGTTTTAATCTCACCGATCATGTCTATGCCCCACATTGCAAACGGCCAAGGCGCAGTCAAAACATTCAGAGGAACTGGAGGAACATGCACCTTGTCTGCATATATCTGGCATTTATGGCATGTCCGGGAATGTTGGTAGCAGTCAGCTTCCATAGTGGACCAGAAATACCCTGCCCGTAGGATCTTCTTTGCCATAGTGTGTCCACTGGAATGTGTACCAAAAGTCCCTTCATGTAATTCTTCTATGATCCTTTCTACTTCTGTCTTATCCACGCACCGCAGTAAGGTCGAATCATGGTTTCGCTTGTACAGGATGCCGTTGCTAAAGAAGAACTTAGCTGCGAACCTTCTCAGAAACTTTTTATCATTGACAGAGGCACCTTCAGGGTATTCCTGAGCTTCAAAATATCTCTTCACCTCATGGTACCAAGGCTTCTCAATCACCAACTCCGTCTCGAGATCACAACAGTATGCTGGTTCGTCCAGTTTCCAGATGATGATCCGGGGAGCCTCATTATCCCATTTGACCTTGAACATAGAAGACATTGTAGCTAACGCGTCCGCCAGCTGATTCTCCTCTCTCGGGAAGTGTTCAAAGGTTATCTTCGTGAAGTGGGGGATCAATGTCAACACACATTCTCTATAAGGAATAAGATTCGGATGTTTCGTATCCCACTCTCCTTTGATCTGATTGATCATGAGAGCGGAATCTCCGAAGACACTCAGAAACTTGATCCTTAAGTCGATCCCAGCTTGAAGACCCATGATGCACGCCTCATACTCCGCCATGTTGTTGGTGCAGTTGAAACATAGCCGGGCAGTGAGTGGAGTATGAGTGCCTTGAGGAGATATTATTACAGCGCCAATACCGTTACCCAAAGCATTGGAGGCTCCGTCAAAGTGCATAGACCATCGGGATCCTTCCACAGGTCCTTCATCCGGTCCAGGTACTTCACAATCAGTCACTATCATGATGCTCTCGTCCGGAAACTCAAAATTCATTGACTGATAGTCGTCTACTGCCTGATGTGCCAAGTGGTCTGCCAATACACTTCCCTTGATGGCTTTCTGGGTTGTGTACTGAATGTCGTATTCCGTCAAGATCATCTGCCATCTTGCTATTCTCCCAGACAGAGCAGGCTTTTCAAATATGTATTTTATAGGATCCATCTTTGAGATCAACAAGGTAGTGTGAGTCAGCATATACTGTCTCAGCCGGCGAGCAGCCCATACCAAAGCGCAACAAGTTTTCTCAAGCAGTGAGTATCGGGTCTCACAGTCGGTAAACTTTTTGCTAAGGTAATAAATGGCATGCTCTTTTCGGCCAGACTCGTCATGCTGTCCCAACACACACCCCATTGAGTTGTCAAGAACTGTCAAGTATAGTATCAGAGGTCTCCCTTCAACCGGTGGCATAAGGATGGGTGGTTCTTGGAGATACTCTTTGATTCTGTCAAAAGCAGCCTGACATTCATCATTCCAACGCACTACCTGATCTTTCTTCAGCAGCTTGAAGATTGGCTCACAGGTAGCAGTCAGGTGTGAGATGAATCGAGCAATGTAATTCAGGCGTCCTAAAAAGCCTCTGACTTCCTTCTCTGTCTTAGGAACTGGCATCTCTTGAATAGCCTTGACCTTGGCAGGGTCCACTTGAATACCTTTATCACTTACAACGAAGCCTAGCAACTTTCCAGATCTTACCCCGAAGGTGCACTTGTTCGGGTTCAACCTTAGCTTGTACAATTTCAACCGGTCAAACAACTTCTGCAGATGATCAAGGTGGTCTTCCTTAGTCTGGGACCTTGCGATCATGTCGTCAACATACACTTCTATCTCATGATGGATCATGTCATGAAATAAAGCAACCATGGCACGTTGGTAGGTTGCCCCAGCGTTCTTTAGTCCAAAAGGCATGACCTTGTAACAGAAGGTGCCCCACTGAGTAACAAAGGTAGTCTTCTCCATGTCTTCAGGAGCCATCTTGATCTGATTGTAACCTGAAAAACCATCCATGAAAGAGAACACCTTGTGCTGAGCAGTATTGTCAACAAGGACATCAATGTGAGGTAGAGGGAAGTCATCCTTGGGACTGGCCCTGTTCAGATCCCTGTAATCGACACACATTCTGACCTTACCATCCTTCTTTGGTACCGGCACCACATTAGCAACCCACTGAGGGTAAGAAGTTACTGCGAGAAACCCGGCATCAAACTGTTTCATAACCTCGGCTTTGATCTTCTCAGACATCTCTGGACGCATACGGCGGACCTTTTGCTTAACCGGAGGGCAGTCTTCCTTAGTAGGCAAGTGATGGACCATAATATCGGTATCCAACCCGGGCATGTCTTCGTAGGACCAGGCAAAGATCTCCATATAATCATGTAGCATCTTAGTCAACCGTTGCTTCACGCTGAGCTCTAGGTTGGCACCAATCTTTAGCTCCTTTCTGTCTACCTCAGTACCCAGATTTATTGTCTCCACTGGCTCCTCGTGTGGTTGAATTGCCCTCTCCTCCTGGAGTAACAGTCTTGCAAGCTCACCAGGCACTTCGCAATCATCTTCACCTTCGTCTTCGGCTAAGTTGATCGGATTTTCGAAGTCATAACTGGCAGTAGCAGAGTCGTTACCAGTGAGATCCAGAGTGGATTGAAACCTGTATGAGTGAGTGTGTGTAAATACAACTGTTTTGAAGTATATAAAGAAAGGAAAGAAAGAAAAGGAGCATAAGATTTGAAATGCGAGAAAACGTCCAAGATCTTTATTCATGATATATGAAATGACAATTTATATGCCCTCACAAATGAAGCCACGGTTCCCCGGGTAAGACACCGGGCCATAAAGTTTTAATTGTTTATTACAAATGCCAAAAACATAGGAATTCATTACTTAGTAACAAGAGAAACAGGTAGATTGTCCTTTGCACTCCAATTGTTAGGTCCACTGTCGGTTGCCGGGTAAATCCATCTATCAAACTCAGCTTCATCCACTTCATCCTCATCCCCAATAGCATTCACTCCATGAGCAGGCAGGGGAGCTGTCACTACATTAGGCTTCTCAGATGCTTCAAACTGTACCTCCTTCGCATCAATAAGGTCCTGCAGCTTGTTCCTTAAGGCCCAACAGTCATCAGTGGAATGCCCCGGGCTATCGGAGTGATAAGCACAGCGGGCATTTGGATTGTATTTGGGGGAAGCAGTGTTCACAACCTTTGGGGCCTCTCTAACAGTTACTAGGTTGGTGGACAGTAACTGTGGCAAGATCTGCGACAAAGTCATACTCAAGCGGGTGAACTCTCTCCGGGGTCTTTCAGCCCTTTGAGGATTGGTTTGCCGAGGAGCGGCAGCAGGCTTAGCAATCATCACCGTGTTGACAGATTGGCAGCGCTCAGGTTTCTCTTGTCGTCTGGAGCCATATACAGCACTGGCCTCCTTCTTGAAGGGTTTCTTCTCAGAACTTGTAGATGCCCCTTTCTGAATCTTACCAGACTTCAACCCAGACTCAATTCTCTCTCCAGTCAGAATAAGATCAGTGAACCCTGCAGACGAGTTACCGATAAGATGGTTGAAAAATGGCCCAGATAGGGTCCCCAAGAACATGTCTACCAACTCCCGGTCAGTCAACGGAGGCTGCACCCTGCCAGCCAGATCCCTCCACTTCTGAGCATACTCTTTAAAACCTTCACTTGACCCTAGCGACATACCCTGGAGTTGGGTACGTGTAGGGGCAAGGTCGGCATTATATTGATACTGCTTATAGAAAGCAGTATCCAACTCCTCCCAGTTACGAACCTTGGTCCCATCCAGCTGATAGAACCATTCGAGATGAGTCCCTGAAAGACTCTCCTGAAAGAAGTGGATCCACAAGTTTTTGTCCACTGAGTACGGTTGAATCTTCCGCACGTAGGATCTGAGATGTAGCTTGGGACAAGACGCCCCGTCATACTTGGTAAAGGATGGCGCTTTGAACTTACGAGGAATGATCACACCAGTAGACAAACCCAAATCTCCGAAATCCATCCCAGGCACTTGTTGGATCTCCATAGCATTCAGCCTGTCCTCCAACTGCTTATATCTGTCTTCTGCAGGAGGATACTGTTCCTCATCAAAATCAGTCTCGTTGTCGGAGACTACCGGACTAGGACCTTTTTCCCCTTGAGGGGTACCCTTGCCTATAGAAGAACCAGCCTCTTCATTTTGTAGAGTGTTGCCCAACCTTCGGCCCGAGTTAAACAGAATAGTTCTCCTCTTCTTCTTCTTCTCTTTCTTCAGAAGCAGAGCCTTCAACTCTTCTTGGCCCTGAGCCAAACCCATGATTAGTTCCTGAAATTGCGCGTTCTGCGCCTGAAGAGCCTTGATGGACATCTCAGTTGATGATGAGTCCGGATTCATGATGCTGAAATAAACAGCGAAGAACAGTAAGCAACCTGAAAAGAAGAAAACCTGCTATGCACATGATGAATGGAATGCGTATGATTTATGTTTTCAAAGACAATCGGGAATCAACTTTGTAAACAAAAAGGAACACACTTCATTAGATTCAACTTTGAAACTTAAATTGTTCAACAGGTTGCCCTTAGGCGTTACGTGAAAGGAAATACTGAAAAGGGAAATAAAACTGTAAAAGAACATCCAGAGCTCCTTATTGATCCCATGGTCTCCTCTTCTCAGTACGGATGTAAGCATTCAGAGCTCGCTCATTCTCCAACTGCTTTGTCAGCTTCTGGATCTTCAATTCCTGCTCGTTGAACTTTTCCCGGTAAGAATCCCGTTCTTCTCGCAGTTGTGACCAAGACCTCTTTAATGTCTCATAATCAGTGGGTATCTGAGGAGGGAGGACAGTTGGAGGAACACCATCTTTGTCGGGATGCTCAAGAATGACGGGTCTGACAGCTTCGTATGGCATACCTAGCTTCTGAGCACGGATGCGAACCCATTTGTAGTAGGCTTCCATAGGTAAAGAAGTCTTTGGCCCCAACTCTTGTGGGTCAGCTTTATGAACTTTGTCTCAAGCCTTGATGAACCTACGACGCAGCTCGTCACTATCCACCTGAAACTCAAAACTGATGTGAGGCACCAACATCTCATGGGGCCCTGCTCTTCTGGCTTTTCCAAACTGACGGAGAGCTAGACATGGGTTGTAAGAGATTCCTCCTTGGGTACCAATCAAAGGAACATTAGGGTATTCCCCGCATCGATCAATAATAGCTATCTCATCCAAACCTCTGCAAGTCCAAATGATGTCTTTGTCGGTGAGAGACATTAACCTATGAGCCCAACCTCTTTCTTCTTGGTTCTTCAGTACGAACTTAGGGAGGTGCGAAATAAACCACCTCACCAACAAAGGGATACAACACCATAGAGTTCCTCGTCTTTGGGCAGTACGAGCATGAAGTTGTTGCAGGATGTCACCCAAGAGAGTGGGTACAGGATTCTGAGACATAAAGATCCTTATGGCAGTGACATTGATGAAGTTGTCAGGATTAGGAAACAAGACTAACCCATAGATTAAGAGAGCCAAGATGTCTTCATATGCCCTAAAGTCCAGGTCATTCCAGAAACTGTTAGCCTTACCAATCAGAAACTTGGCCAAGAAACCCTTAACTCCGCTTCTAGTCACCCAGTTGTCCATTACTTCTTGATGTGTCAAAGGAAGAGCTGCAGCAACCTCCTCAAGCCTGAGGGTCTTTTCCCAACCAGTAAAGGGAGTCTGATCCAAGATAGGGATACCAAGCAAATCAGAGAACTCTTCCAGGGTAGGGACTAGCTGGAAGTCTTGAAAGGTGAAGCACTGGTACAGAGGGTCATAGAACTGGGTCAGAACACTCATAAACTATTGGTCCCGCTTTGCAGTGACTAAACTGAGAAGAGAACCATGCCTCTGAATGAAGGAAGTGGTATTTGGTATTCTGTTAACCAACTCTTCAAGCAACTCAGGTGAGTGAACAAAGTTGAACCGGATAGTATTCCTTCGCACAGGCATCATGGTGTCCTACAAAACAGAGCAAAGGTGAAACCCTCTTGTCTTTGAAATGGTCAGTCCTTATGCAGGATGCATGCAATGCTCATGATGTTATGATGTTATGATAAAGCACACCACAAATAGATACAAAGGCAAACATGGTAAGGCACACAAGTCACACAAGGCAAGCCCTTAAAGTTTAGGCCAGCATGAGGTCTAGGTACTACCCTCTTTCAGTTTGTTGGTTCATACCTGTCCTATCAAAGTAACCGGGTTCTTAGAGGATCCCAATATCATTGACTACCCTCAATCGGTCATAACTCCAGCATCGCAATCTTTTCTTGCGGCCAGAACCATAACGAGAGTTTAGCCTCAATGGGCGTAGCATACTGCTACTGTTCTAATGGCCAAGTTGTGTCATTTAAGGTTCTAAGGTTGTTGGTGCTTTATGACTCCTCAGAAGACCCATATTCTCCTCGTTGCGACACAAGGGATATCGGTACAGACCAAGGTGCCACACCAACGTAGCCACTGCTTCACCCGTGTAGGTCTACGCCGGACAGGTCCCTCACAGCTTATGCTACCTAAACAGGGTATCCCCAGATCCGGGTTAGGATCTATGTAACTCCCATGCAACCCACAAATTTAAAGCAGACAAGTCAATACAATTGAAAACACAGTTATGAACTAACCCTAAGGTACACCTCACTTTATAATATTCCCCAGCAGAGTCGCCAGTTCTGTGATCGGTGGATCTGGAACTGACTGTTTAACGCTGGTTCGCGAAATGTCGCGGAAGCAAGAGTCGCCGCCGTCTTTTATTTTCTCCAAATGGAAAGGACAAAAGCACATAAAAATTCCTTATGAGATAGTTTCTCGGTTCGGGAGGTAGATTATAGAAAGGGAAGGTGTTAGCACCCTTTCTATCCATGGTTATCCATGGGCTCTTAGATACTTGCTCATTTGTGTTTTCAAAATGTTTGTTTGCTTTTCAACTGTGGGTTTTAAGAAGTTTCTTTGAAAATTTCAGTTCGACTCTTGTATCAGTCCTCAAGAGTGTTTGAAAAAATTGCTTTCGAAAGCTTTTTGAAAAGGTGTCGGTGTGAAAAGTATTTTTGATTTGTTTTGAGATTTAGAGCAAGTATCTAGAGTCGTCTACCTACCCTAAGGAATTCGTCTGTGTAAATGTCCTTTAAAGTAGTGCCATCCCACCATTGAGAGGTAGGTAGCACCACTGTTGGAGGTATTCGGGTCAATTCGAGTTTTGGGACAGTGCGATCACCGAGCAGAGGTAAGATACCTTAGGAGCTACCCTTATGCCATTGATCTTTTATTCCGAGGCAACTATTCCGAGGCAACTTATTTTAAGGCAACCAGATCAATGGGACATAAAGACTCACTAAGACGTCCTATAGTCGGCGACCACGTTTCGAGGGACAAGGCAACAGTGTGATCACCGGAGTAATGGGAAGATACCTTAGAAGCTACCCTCATGACAGGTTCCCGGATCATGAGGACTTACTAAGACATCCTCTACTCGACGATCACCTTTTGAGGCAAGGCAACAGTGAGGCGTACCCTAGGGGTGGTGTGTGATTTGTGTGTCATGTTCATTTATTTTAGTCTTGTCATGTTATGGTGATCTACGTGTTCTTTTTATTTCAGTCATTCATTCTTGCATGCATTTTATTAGCAGTTAAAAAAAGTGCGGAAAGATAAAATTCCTAAACTATTACAAAGGCGCGGGTCCACATCGCCAAATTAAAATCCAGGACCCGATTTAACAGAAAGTAAAGGAAAGTGCGAGAAATTATAAAATTACACGGCTTTGGGAGAATTACATTAATATTATAAGAAGTAAAATAAAATGCGCGAATTGAATTGAAATTGAAAGCGAGGGCATTTGACCCTTTTTAATGAAATTAAATTAAATTATTAAATTAATTAAATTAAAGTGAAAAAAGAAATTGTTTTTTTTGAGGTTTTTGTATTTATAATTTTAATGAGAATTAAATGAAATTTAAACCTAATTCTAGCTATTTTTTAATTTATTAAGAAAAACATGTTGAAATGTAAACCTAAGATTAATCTAATTATTTACATGGTAATTTAATTATAAAAAATAATATTCAATAATTAATTATGGTGAAAAAGAGAAAAAAAGAATAAAAGTAATTAAAACCTAATTCTACAAATTTTAAGGTTATTAGAAAAAATATTAAGATTAACCCTAGATTTAAGAGCTAAATTAAATTAATGAGATTTATTTACAAAAATATTAGTTAAATAAAATATATTTAATTTTTTGTCTTTTCTGATTTTTCTATTGTTTTTTTATATTTTTATGAAAATAAACTAAATTAAAGAAATTAATTAAAAAAAGAAATAATTGAATCAAATAAAAAATGGAAAATATAAGAAATAGCAAACCTTGGGGGGTTCTGTCCCCAATTGGAGGGTTTTGTCCAGCAATCAGGCCCATTAAGCCTTTGGCCTTGTTGACTTTTCAGGATGCGTGTAAGTGCGTTGACTCAGGTCTATGGTATTCACCAAATCTGGGCCTTCAGATTGTCTCCAGTGGCCAAGTGGCATAGTTGGATCAGGGGTTGTATGGTGGAACCCTGGAAGCGAACTACACACAAGCACGTTTATAAAAATAATATGGAAAGGGATGGGGACCTGGGATCGAACCCAAGTCCTAGAGATCACCAACCCTTCGCTTGACCAGTGGAGCTACCAACGCGTTTTAATTATTATATGGAAGACAAATAACATAAGGTAAATCAGGCGTTAGTGGACATTCTCGCGCGAAAATTCAAATGACTCAATCAGGTCTTGACACTTCATCATCTTCTCCGTTTTGCTTTTTTCCCTGAAATATAAAAGAGGTTAACGGGGGTTTTAAACCCCCTCAAAACATACAGTTTTCAATAATAGCGAATAGCTCGTCTTGGATCAGAAATTAGGCGCGACCATGGCAATCGATTCGTCCAAGTGTCCTGGTTTTGATCATGGTATTGGGAAGTCCCAATTTTACAGTATATAAGAATACCCAATTCGAAGCTTGAAGAACCCTAGTTGGCATCAATGGTGAAATCTCCAATAGTGCATAAAAACTCAATTAAAGTATGCAGTTAGCTTTAGAATCCATCCATTAGTATGAATCCATAAAAGAAATGCAATGAAAATGCTTGAATATTGAAATACGAATATGCATATTATATGAAAAATTCTGAGTTCTGTATACCGATTCAAGGTGCTATGCACGTGGAAAGCTATCCAGTCAGACTCAGTAATGTCTTAGGAAGGTGATGGAATGAGTTTCTTGCCTTGAAAAGCCTTGCAAATGTGTTTTCAGTTTTGGAATTTCTTGTTAAAAACTCAAACTTTGTTATGGATTTCTGGCGCAGCTGGGAGATTCTTAGGAGTAGGTTTTGCATTAGTATATATGTGTGAACGATTAGGGTTGGAAATTTTGTCCAAAGAATCAATGAATTGATGAGAAAATATTTGATTTTCCATGCCATAATTTTCCAATATTTTTCATGCAAATTTGCTTCAAATCATGTCCAATTACCAAGATTTTTTCCAAATCTGATCATGCACGAAATATTGAAGTTATCCCATGCATAAAAAGATTTGATTGACTTGCTTTGGTATTTTTCACATATTTATTTTAATTAAATGAATTATTAATAATTAAAAATCCAAATAAATAAATAAAAATGATAAAAAACTTCCCTTTGGGCCAAATGGTCGTGCACATGCCTTGGATAATGATTCTTGGAAGAAAAAGAGGCCCATTAGCATTTTTAAGACATTTGAAGTAATGTTGACTTTTCAAAATATCCAAAAATTTCCCAACTTCCACAAGGCATAACTTGCTCAATTTTTAATATTTGCTCATGTTCTTGGACATTTTGGAAAGGTATTTGAGTCCTATAACCAATGTCTTTTGTCCCATGTCATTTTGATTTACCAATCTCAAGTTATGGTCTTTGACTTAAAGTCCCTTTTTGTTGACTTTTGAAAATGACCTATAATGTTGAGATTGATAACTTTTTGTGAGAGCATTTATTGGACTTGAAGTGTGAAGAGGAGTTGTAGGAAATGTCTTTCTATTCAAAATGAGATTTGGATGGAATTTTTCTGATAATCCATGTGGAAGTTATGCCTTGGTCAAGTTACAGTTGACTTTTTCAACTGTCCAAATATGGAAACTTTTGCATCTTGAGACTTTTTGAGCCAAACTTTGAGAATCATGATCAAGCATTGATCAAATGATGTTTGTGGCTTCAAAATGAGATGTTGACCAAAAATTTGAACTTTTGACTGTCAAATGACCATTTTGCCCCTACAGTTGACTGTAGTGCAATTAGGGTTTTTGACTGTGCAATTTTGTGCTGTAAGTCTTGAAACTTGGTATGAGGATGCTTGACCATGTTTGTAGGCATGTGGGACTTGATTGGGCCCTTGGAAACTTCATTTTCTTTGCCAGAACCAAAATCCTAATTTTTGACTGTTATGAGGCCCTTACACTGTGCAACCCTTGGGGAGATTTGAAGCTTTGACTTGGCAAATCTTGGAGAATATGGGAGGGCAAATTTTGGGGTACAACAACCCCTACCTAGGTTCCTTCTCATACATTTCCAGATGAAGTTTCACAGACTCATCCTGAAGCAACCCTACCCAGGTTCCTTCACATACATTTCCAGATGAAGTTTCACACCGACTTATCCTGAAGCAACCATTCCCAGGTTCCTTCTCATACATTTCCAGATGAAGTTTCACACGGACTCATCCTGAAGCAACCCTATCCAGGTTCCTTCTCATACATTTCCAGATGAAGTTTTACAAGGACTCATCCTGAAGAAGCCCTACCCAGGTTTCCCTCTCATATATCTCCTAAAGCAGCCCTACACAGGCTCATCATAAAATCTTACACAGATTCCTTCTAATACATTTCCAGACACAGCTTAACACGGGTCCGTTCTGGCATATCCTTCAGATTTATGTCAACCAAAGATTTATCCTGATACTTCTTCAAGATACAGTCAAACTTAGACTTAGTCTAATTTTTGTCAACAATTACCTTTGGATGGAATTTGTAAGCCCATATCCGACAACTCTCCATCATCTCTCCAAATGGCATCTTTAAGATCATTCCCTACAGTCAACAACCACATCATCGCATGCAAATTTTTGGACACTCTAGTGTTGAATCATCTTTCACCTTCAAGTCACGAATGGCAGACTCACTAATCTAACGCTTCAGGTTTAAGAAGATTGAACAAGAACAACTGTTGTACCCCAAAATTTTCCCTCTCTTTTCTCAAGGCATTTCTCACAAGGATTCTCAAAAATTCAAGCTTACAAAAGTACAATGGGATTTTTAAGCATCAAGTTAAAGAAGAAACTGTTAAAAATCACAAAGCAGATAAAAATAGTTTTTTTGAGAAAATTGAAGAAAAAACAAGTTTCCTTCGATTCATAAGGCTTCGAATGGATTTTGGTCTCCTGCAAGCTTTCTTCGATTTCCCTTGCTTCGATTGGACAAATGGCTGCCTATATGTCTGCTTCGATTGGATATTTGATACTTGCATGTCTGTGTTGATTGGACAAATAATTCCCTCCATGCTTGCTTTGATTCACAAAGTGATGGCTAGCTGCGTGTAGCCTTCGATTTAGCACTATATTCCTTCTCGCATGCTTCAAAGCAAGGGACTCCCACCAGGCCAGCAGGCACAAGGCAAAAAGCCTCCTGTAGTCTCCTTCGATTCAAAGAGGAAAAGCCTACTGTTGATGTCCTTCGATCCAAAGGGAAAAACCTCCTATTGATATCCTTTGATTCAGAAGTTGGTGATTTCCTACTGGCTTCCTTTGATTCAGAAGACAAGTTCCTTCTTTACACTTGCTCCCAATTCACAAGGCAAGGACCTTCTTCAGGCCAGCAGGCACAAGGTAAAGGCCTCCTGTTTGGCTTCCTTCGATTCAGGAGGCAAAGACCTCTTTTCTGGTTTCCTTCGATTGTGCCCTTTACCTCCTGCATGCTTTCTTTGTTTGGGCTTGTGACTTCCTTTAATACAAGCTTTGGTTGCTTTCTTCGTTTGGGCGTGTGGCTTCCTTCAATACAAGATTTGGTTACATTCTTCGTTTGGGCATGTGGCCCCCTTCAATACAAGCTTTGGTTGCATTCTTTGTTTGGGCGTGTGGCTTCCTTCAATGCAAGCTTTGTTTACATTCTTCGTTTGGACAGTGACTCTTCATGCAAGCTTTCGTTTGAGCAAAGACATCTTACATGTTTTCTTGAATTCACAAAGCAATGGCCTCCTGCAGTTCTCCTTCGACTCAGAAGCCATTGGTTTTGCATGTTTTCCAAACTCACAAGGCAGAATTTCCCCTTCATGCTAGCTCCCCCAAAGCAGGGACCTCCTGCATACACCCTTTTGTTTGGCCATGTGATATCTGTCAGGCAAGGCTTTGATTGGACAAGAGTCGCCTTCATACAAAGCTTCAATTGGAATTTTGGTTCCCTTCGAATCAGCATACTTCGAATCCAATCTGAACCCTTCGAAGAAAGCTTGTTTGAAGAACATTGAGCAAATCTTATAGCCTTATCCTCCAAATCTCACTTGTTAGCTATGTTTCTTCCAAATTCTTATATAATCAGAGGCTTACATAAAGGTTTGAAGCTTTGTCTAATGGATAATATTATTCTTGGATAAAATAGCAAAAAGCTACGTAACCTTTTTTTATAAAGAGTACTTTAATTACAAAATCAGCTCCCAATCTGATTTTTGTCTGAACACAAGCAGTGCCAAAAGCATAAGTCCAATCTCCTGCCCTCAACAGACAGCAGACCCCCACTTGTACTTGAAACTTGGGAATAACGAAAGGGTCCAATTTTGTTTTCGTTTCAACCAAACCATGGTTTTTTATCCTACAAACCTGGTTACTCCAACACCTCTAACCCTTTCTCTATAAATAGAGAAACATTTGCAAGCTGAAGAGGACTTTTGGGTGGTGTGGAAAGAATCTTCAAAAAAATCATCAAACTCTCAAAAAACTCTTAAACTCTTAAGATTCTCAAACAGTAAACACAAACCCAGAATCTAAAGAAACACAACACTTGTTTCTTTTTCTCTTTCGAATCTGAAGCAATCTCCACACTTTGTTTTTCTTTCGAATATAGTAGAAAGACCATTACACCTGTTCTTCTCCTTCGAATCCAGAAATAACAAACACCACCATCACACATCCTAACCTTCAAATCCAGTCAAAGAAACACCACACCTGTTTCTTTCCTTCGAATTCAGGAGCACTCGGGAAACCACTCAAGGTCCAACTTCAAGCAAGGTAAGTCGCTATGACCTTAAACTTTTCGTTTTAAGCTTGTACATAACATTTGTTTCCTTTTTGTTTCCACCTTTTCAGTCTGTTTTCATTGCTACCCTTTTGGTTTTGTTTCTTGGTTTATCAAACATTTTTTAAGAACTAACCTGGCCATGAGACAATACTAGCATGGCCTCAGGCCATGTTGCTATTTAAATCCAAAACAAAAGAAAACAGGAGGAAGGAGGTGTGAGCTGAAGCTTTAGGATTCACCCCTGGCTGCTTCACAGTTGCAAGAAGAACAAAGAGTGTGGCCTTAGGCTTCACCACACATTGACTTCCAGGCCATTCGAAGGAAGCAGAAAGGAAGAATCGAAAGCTACCCACACACTGACTTCCAGGCCCCATTCGAAAGAAATAGGAAAGGGATGAAATCTAAAGGCGTGTCCTTACTACTTCCAAGCCAAATCGAAAGAAGCCAAAAAGAACAGAATCGAAGGGTGTTGCTGCTTGAATCAAAAAGCTCATTTTCCTTTCTTTATTTTTGTTTTGTCTTTATATTTTCTTGCTACTCAATATGGTTGTAATAGTGTAAGATATTTATTTTCTACATTTTTATTACTTTATAAAAATGCTAGTAATTAGGATGTATGGCAAGATAAAACCAACAAGTAGACAACCTAAAAGTCAAAGACAAAATGCATGTAATCAAACACATCATTCACACACATGCACCTCTAGGATAATCTCACTTGTTGCCTCAGAAATAGTTATGTCCCTCGAATATGGGCGTTTTAGCAAAGACCCTCGATAAAAGATCGTAGTCCCTTGATGACCCTCGATGTTGCCTTCGGTAAATGATCTACTCCCTAAATGAAAGTTGCTAAAACGTCCCATAGGCTGTCTTCTATGACTATACAAACGACCCACACTCGTCCCTTCACATCCAACGATGGGGATTCTTACCAAATTAATGGTAGGGTAGCAACATCTAAAGGAGGAGGAAAAGAACATTATACCTTTTGAGTAGGTAGGACGCTCATAGTTGCTCGCTTGCTCACAACAACATTTTATGCACCAACACTTTCATTTGAAGTATTTTTCAAAAGACCAAACACTTTGTACGCATTCTTATAGAGACAAGAATCATTACAAAGACACTTTTCAAAATCACTTTCAAAAAACACATTCCACAAACACCTCTTTGAACTATTTTCAAAACCAACACTTTGTACGCGTTCTTATAGAAACGAGAATCATTACAAAGATGTTTTCAAAATACTTTCAAAACCCACACCACGAGCACATTTTCAAACAAAAGCAAGTGATCTAGCAAGCAACTAAGAGTCCGTAGAAAATTACAAATGAAAAGGATGCTAATTCCTTCTGTTTTCATAACCTACCCCCCCCCCCCCCCCCCCCCGAACTCAATAAAACATCTCTAAAGGTGTTTCCTGTTCTTTTCACCCTTTCTTTTGTTGGATAAAAGAAAAGTCGGCGATGACTCTTGCTATCTGCAACAATTACGATCAAACACAAAAACACCAAAGTCAGTTATCCCACCGTATTACAACCTCAATGATATAAGGTCAACTTCAGGATCGTGTGTCTATCTTGGTTATAATATCATTTAATGGAGCTCAAATAACTAGTCACTTGTTGCACACTCGAGTACAAAAGCTGAATATTGAGCTCTAGCACATACCACAACAAAAATTCTTTGACTTGAGTCCTTATTAACTGAGTTACACGCGCAGTACCAGGTGTCAGTTCTTTATTGTGATAAAATCAGTTCAATAATGGTTGCTCACAATCCAATTTTACATGCAAGGACCAAACATATTGAACTTGATATTCACTTTGTTAGAGAAAGAGTTGCAGCTAATAAACTCCAAATCCAACATGTTCTAGGCACGACTCCGATTACAGATGCACTCACCAAATCTCGCTCACCAAATCTCTCTCTCTCTCTCTCTCTCTCTCATGCAAATTCAAAGTGTTTCTAATTTATCAACCATGATCTTGTGTTTGTGTGTGTGGTGTGTGTGTGTGAGAGGGGGGGAGGGGAGGGGAAGGGAATTTGGAGTAGTGATAAGTTGAATATAAAACGTGTGTCTTAGTGAACAAGTAAGAATGGTTAGCAAATGATAAGAGCTGGTTAGGATATCTAACTAACTTCTTTAATGTAACAAACTTGTGTACCTTTTGAATCAAGATAATAAAGATAGTTCAATGGATAAGTCAAGATGAGTTTCATCTCTAATATTTTATATTTTAAAACAAAAAATTATCAAAACGACGTCGTTCAATCTTAGGAAAAAAATAAATATTTAACCTGTAGACGTTTTTAAAATCGTCGATTCACCATTTTTACAGGTTTTGACCAATTCCTACTGGTTCGACATCTTACCCTGTCAACAATCGTATCAGACTGGTGACCCATCTGATTTCCGGTTCAACCGATTCAATCGATCTCTTCAATCCGATTTTTAAAACACTTTAAAAAACCATCTATTTTTTGAGATCACATAATTTACTTTCAATCAATTAACTATTATATTTTAAAACTAATTTCAACTTAACACTCTAATTAGTTTCAAGGATATTTTTAAATTGTCCTCTAGACACGTTGAAGTATAATTTAAATTCAACACAATTCAGTTAGTATTTTATTTAAGGTTGTATTTAGATTTAATTTGAGATATATTTTTGAATTTCATTTGTAATAAAAATTGTATCTGTTTCTGTTTTTGAGAAAATAATTAATAAATTAGTTACAAAATTTTCTCTCAATTCTGTCTTCTTTTATCTTCATTTTCATCTTCATCTTCAGACATCAATACACGCAAGATTACCACATACTCCCTCCATTCATATTTATAAATAAATTTTAACTTTTTAGATTTATTGAATAATTGATGTATCTAACGTATATAGAGATTAAATACATTATTTATTCAATGAATTTAAAAAGTCAAAATTTACTTATAAATAAGAATGGAGGGAGTAACATTTATCTCCTCTTCTCATTGATTTAACATTCATTTGTTATTTTCGGTTTGATTGACTTTCTCATGACTAAAACCTATCATAAACACAACCAAGTAGTTTGGGCTCCAGTGGTAAAGGAGCTTCTGCTAAGAACGTAAGAAAATATCCCGTTTGATTCTTAGGTGAGAATAACACTTGATCAATGCTCATCCCTCTCGGTACGAACTCTGGATTACTAGAGCCCCATTCTCCGAAGAACCAAAGTCCAAAAGCCAACATATTGTTTAAACAAAAACCTTTGAGAAGTTGTTTAAGGAATATTTTTAGTCCACCAATTTTAACATTGATGCTTGAAAGATAATTCTATGACACTCACTTTAAGGCTACATTTATGAGAAATTGTTTTTTTTTCTCAAAAGCATCATTCATTTAAAATAAAGAAAATATATCAAGAGTTCAATTAAGCCTTTACACACCATTGACCATGAATTTGACTCCTCTTACTTTACAGTGTAATATGAGTTGGTAAAAAACAAGCACTGATATTCAAACAACTTCATTGTTTGTTATGCACTATACACATCAATTTCTAGATTAACTCCCTCACTTTAACTTTATCACACTTGAACCAGTGACATCAAAGCTCTGTTGTAAATAATGTTAGTCTAAGATGGTTGAGCAAGTGTTATATCAGAAACAGACAGTGTACCAGACTGATCAATGTCAAGCTCTTCAAACTCCTTCATCACAAGTGTTATATCTTCTTGACTAATCTTCCCCATCTCTTTCAACTTATAAATGACAAATTCAGCAGCCCTATATGAACAGTAATGTCAAAGAGATTGATATAAATTTAAGACATTCATGAAAGTCTTCGATAATGTTGAAGTATAACAGGTTGCCAACAATAAATAAATGTATAAGCATGTGTTTAGTTTTGCTTTGAGAGAAAATTTGATTTTGAATAAATTATTTTTGGCTAAAGTGAGCTAAACGTAAAGTAATTTATGTGTTGATACATAGTGTCGTCTTATGCTTTTGGAGGCTCGGTGTAGTTTAGTCGTGGTTTAATCGTGATAAAAATATTTAGGGGCCCTATTTAGTCATGATTTAACTTTGACAAACGTATTATGAAGCCTCATTTAACCATAATTTAACTATGATAACTTTGAGATCATATGCTTTAGTCCATCTTGCATACCTTCAAAGCCAATACATTCACATGAACACGAGTTGAACAATGAATTTGACTCTCAAAATCAATTATAGAATCAAAAACTCAAAAGTCTAACATCAAGTAAGAATCAATTAGTCATTTTTCCAAAATAAAAAACTTAAGACTTGGAAAGAAAGATCAACTAACCCAACAGTGCCATCCTCATCAAGATCGGCAGCTTCCAAATCGTGATTAGTCATTTTCCTGGTAAGAACCCAATTGACAAGTGCCTTTTGTCTGCTTTCAGTGTTCAGTTCCGCCATGTAGAGGAAAAACTGAGCTACGCAAATAGTACCGGTTAATATCCAAAACACCGCAAATATTCTTCCAGCTTGGGTAGAGAAACTTTTATCGCCATAACCAAGCGTCGTAATTGTTGAACAAACACAGTACAATGCATCAATAACATCCAATTTTTCGACAGCGACTAAGAAGATTGTCCCCGCAATAACGAGAATCAAAAGAACGAAAAGGACCAGAATAAATTTATATCTAGTTTTATTGGTCTCAAGTTCCTTTAAAATTTCACTTGGACCAACTTTTTGGTGCATGTGAATGGCTTTAATTAACAAAACTTCTTGTTTCTCAACCAAGTAATCTGCTGCTTTGCTTAGGATTAGTCCCATCAACGCCATTCCGGAGAAAACAAAAGCGCACGCGAGTAGTTTTGTAAGGTCGCTATTAGGCACAAGGTCTCCATATCCAACGGTGGTCATTGTCACAATTGTAAAGTATAGGGCATCAAGGAATTTATCTGTTTTCATTCCCTTGATTTGGTTTCTCACAAGGTAGAAGATTAAAGTTCCTATGCCTAAATAGATGATAAGGATTATAGCAACTTTTCTAAAGCTTGGATGTAGATTCCCAAACATAGACTCAGAAAGAGGATTTGATGATTCGTTGCCATTTCTCACCAGAGGAGCATGATCTGTGTGAGGAGCACTTCGAGAACGGAGGAGCCTTCTTTGGCTTAGCCGTCTTTTACCCTTTTGAGGTGCAGTGTCCTGCAATCTCAATAGCAAGGACTCGTTTATATCATTGTTGGCCATGAAGATAAGTTCAGAAAGCAAGAATCTGCAACCTGATTCAAACGCAAAGTGGTCCAAACTAGTCGTGTCAGCAAAACAATTAATCGAAAGTACATATTCCGAGTTTTCAACACACGCATACACACAAAAAGACTTCAAAGTATAAAAGTTAAGAAGCTTATTACAAATTCGGCGAAAGGGCTTCAAAGAAATTAACCTAGCACACCATATTCAAACATATAATAGGCAATTGTGATGAATCCTAGTTCTACTTCCAATTGAATGTACCAAACAGTCAAACACAAAATCAAATTCTACCACTGAGCTTGTAGTTATTGGACTAGATTAAGCAATTAATAGTAGCATAAGCATTGAAGCAGAATCAAGATCTAGATGCAAGAAAAGAAATGGAAAAAATCATAAAAATGATAGATCAAACATGATTAATCAACAAGGACTTTCCAATCATAATACTCAATTTCTAAATTCAAATCTTACAAAAACTAGAAAAGAACAAGAATTTACAAAATCAAGTAAGTGACAATTCCAATAAAGGAGATGGATTTCAGTTTTCACCTTTGAAGTGATTCTGAGAAGATGAATATTTATGTTGGTGAGTACTGGGAAAGGTTCTGATCCAGTGCAAGTTGTGGATCCCATTTCAATGTTTCTAGAACTAGAACTTGCTTATTTAAATAGTTTAGATATTTGAAAAAAAAAATCCATAAGATGTGGTCAATTTATCATTTGTTTCTTTCTATTGTCAACTATATTTCAGACTTTTTCATAGTTGGGGTGAAAAAGACATAGAATGCTATTTTTCTTTAAACTAAAATGCACATAAATATAGAGAAAATTCTATCTCAACAACAAAAATCACCCCAGTTCGAACTAGTGTGTGAGAGTTTTTAGTAATTAATTATCACCGCTTTGTTTATAAATATAAAAAATATCTTATTAACTTTTAATATATTTTTATCAGTATTCATTTTATGAGATTTTTTTAAATAAATTAAAAAAAAACATTATTTATTATTTACATATGATAATATTAATGATTATTTTATAAAATAAAATTATTATACTATGTTGAAATTGATTCATGTATTCGATTTTATTTATTGTGATACGGTTTAGTTGTTATTGTTGCTACAACTAAACATAACTGTTTTAAACATTAAGAAGTCATTTTATGATATAAAAAATTGAATATTTTAAAAAAGAAATATAAAATATATATTTACATCGGTGGTTACATAATAGTGGAGGAGGATGATGGTTTTTGATAAGATTTCTAGTCATATATTTTGGTGGAAGAAGGATAAGATTCGTCATAGGTTTTGATGAATGATGGATCTAAATTTGATGGTCTATTTTAGTTTTTTGTTGAAGTAATAATGTCCTGGTCTTACAACAAGAGTATGTGCAAACACTTCGACGCTAAAGTGAATGACTATCGAAAGTTAAATGAGTGAGTTTTAGGTTATAAAAGGTGTGTACCTGAATCTAAGGCATCATTAAGTTTTTAGAGTGAGGTCATAAAGCTTTTCAAGAACCTATAGCCTTTTAGTTGCCACAATTCTGTTGAAGGACAAACATTATGAAATTTTGCAAGTTCTTATCATCTAGCAGTATACAACAGTCTTGACCAGTCTTGAGGTGTGTTCTAGATCGTGTCTATCTTCTAGTTTGTCAATTTATTAGGACCTGGATGACCCGATTCTTGCAAATTGGGTCTCTGATCAGTTTTACCTACCTTCTAGGATGCCCGTGTCCAATCCTACTACTTTAGAGTGAGGTCATAAAGCTTCCAAGAACCTAGAGCCTTCTAGTTGCCACAATTCTGTTGAAGGACAAACATCATGAAACTTTGCAAGTTCTTATCATCTAGCAGTATACAACAGTCTTGACCAGTCTTGAGGTGTATTCTAGATCGTGTTTATCTTCTAGTTTGTCAATTTATTAGGACATGGGTGACCCGATTCTTTGCATATTGGGTCTCTGATCAGTTACCTTTTGAGTTGTCTATCTCTTAGACGACCATCTACCTCAATACTCCCCTCAAGTGTGAGTCTAAAATGCTCCCCTCAAGTAGAAGCTCTCCTCCATATACACTTGTACCACCGTTGACATTCTTCAACGAAACACCTTCTACCCACCACCTGCAGGAAGTATTTCGATACAAGTAAACCGGTCCCTTCACTCGCAACTAGACTCTGATACCACTGTTAGGGGAAATTCAGAGGGAGTATTTTTACTGGGACACACCTTTTGTGAGAGACACACTACATATTCACCCAAAACTTTAAGGTGATAGGTGTGTGGGTTCTCTCACATATAAAATATTCATTCTTCCATTTGCTAATCAATGTGGGACTTCTTTCTCACATTTGATTCTCAACATATATAACTTATATGTAATATCATATACCTTTGTTAAATTAGTCTCTTATAATCAATTGGCTTTTAGGTGAGATAGAGTCACCAAGAGCAGTTGGAAATAAAGATTAACTATAAGGATATTTAGGTCTTTTGTCTAGGGATATAAAAAGGAAAAGGCAAGAGAAGTAATTCATTCTCTCTCTCTCTCTCTCTCTCTCTCTCTCTCTCTCTCTCTCCTCTCTCTCTCTCTCTCTCTCTCTCTCTCTCTCTCTCTCTCTCTCTCTCACCACACACACACACACACACACCACACACACACACACACACACACTCATAGAGATTAGGTGAATTCTTATATACCCAACTCAAAAAGTTGGGTAAAGTTACTTAAGTGTAAAATGCTCTGTAAACAACCAACAAATTTATTATTTAATAAATAATTAAGTGTGTTAAAATTAAATAGTATCATAACACCAGAAGCAGTTGATATTTTACATAGAGTTCAAAGGCTTATGAATAACAATGTTGTATCTCCTAGGTCTATGAATATAGTTTTTAAGAGAATTAGTTTTGCGATCCAAAAAGGAGTAACGACATAACTTGTTGCCCACTTGTCTTCTAGGAATTTATATTCTCTATTTTTTATTATGAGATAAGCATATTAAAATTGAACAAAGATGCTTCAAGGCACTTTAATTTTTTTTAAAATTAATTATTTAAACAATTATAATAAAAAAGTAATATTATTTAATTGATTGAAGGTACACTATCCAATTTTTTGTGATAGATAGAGAAGTTATCCTTTATAAATTATGTGTTCTCTCTTCTCTCACCCTCAAGAGGAGGAAACATAAATTAATCACAAAGCTTTGTTCTTGACGAAAAGAGAACCTGCCCAGAAGAAAAAAACATAAGTTAATAGGTGATTGTGCAATGATGATATACTTATATATTTGAATTGAAAGATATTAAAATCTTTCTGTTGCTTTGCATTGTTTAATGGTAATCTGATAGGATGCTAATTTAAAATCCTAACAAATCGGAGAGAACTAAGAAATAAAAGACAATTATAACTAACTAATAAAAATAAGGGTTAATTGTTATTTTTCCCCCTGCCATATGTGCGAGTTTTGAAAATCCCCTATAAAAAAAAGTTTGGATTCGC
Organism: Vicia faba; assembly: GCA_948472305.1. Taxonomy (NCBI): domain Eukaryota; kingdom Viridiplantae; phylum Streptophyta; class Magnoliopsida; order Fabales; family Fabaceae; genus Vicia; species Vicia faba. Next base: position 550,715,946 of record OX451736.1, on the reverse strand, counting down.
CCCCTAACATATGCAGATTCCCCCTGTAAAAAAAGTTTGGATTCGCCCCATAAAATATGAAGATTCCCTTGTTTTATCCCCTCAAGAAATCCAATCATAAAAAAAAATGACATGTCAACCATTTTTTTTTTTAAATTTTTGTAATGACATGGACTGTCTAGTTGTCTTTTTTATTAATTATTCATTTTATTTTAAATGTCATGTGACTTTTATTTTTCAATATTTGATTTAGGGAGTTTTTAAATGCAAAATAATTCAAAATTTTGCACTCAACAGGGGATCAAACACAAGTTCATGCCCTCAATAGAACACCCCTTTACCACTGGGCCATGCTCACTATTTTTATAACCTTACCCATGCAATTTGTATATTATATAATATTTCCTCAAGTATGCATCCTGAAGCTCATACAGAGGATGATTGCTAGCAACAACAACACACTTCATTCATGCATCATGTGCAACTTCCACTATTAGAGTTTCCAAACATAATACACCTTCCAGATATGAAGTTCCAAAATTATGTTGCATACATAAATATTTCAGGATTGGGCTTGACCTTTCTTCGATCAAAACCACCATCAATGAATGAAGATAACAAGAACTCGTCTTCCTTCGATTAAATCAAAGGCAGTCAAACAACAACCTTTCCACCAAGAAACTCAGCCGGTGGAAACCTGCAAGTGTTGAAAGATTTCCTCTTTTGAGATACATCACTAATTAAGTTTCCACCGCAAATCGGAAAATAGCCTAGCATTGAAGTTACATCAATTGAATCATCCATTTTAACAACAAATATACCTTAAACCTAACCAAAATGAATTCGATTTTGATGATAATACTAGAAAGCCACTTCAAGGGTACAATGAATTCCACAAAAGAAGAAACCAATTGACTTAAATATTCAATACCTAGATTTCATGTGTTCAATCCCATTTAGGTGAAATTTTTTGAATTATTTTGCTTTTAGAAACTCCAAGCTTAAATTAAATATTGAAAAATAAAATCCACATGACATTTAAAATAAAATGAATAATTAAAAAAAAAGACAACTAGACAATCCATATCATTACAAAAATAAAAAAATGGTTGTCATGTCATTTTTTTTTATGATTGGATTTCTTGGGGGGGGGGGGGGGGGGGGGGGGGGGGGGGGGGGAATAGGGAAATCTTCATATGTTAGGGGGAGAATCCAAACTTTTTTTACATGTTTTTTTTAATTTATTTAAAACTTGCCCATATGACAGGGGGCAAAATAACAATTTTTTTGAATAACCACATTTTTAAATCTTCATATGTTAGGGGGAGAATCCAAACTTTTTTTACATGTTTTTTTTAATTTATTTAAAACTTGCCCATATGACAGGGGGCAAAATAACAATTTTTTTGAATAACCACATTTTTAAATTTTTTTTCTCAAATAACCAATTTTTCAAAAAAAAAAAACCAAAGTAATCACTTTTCAAAACAAGCGAGTCATAACAGACCCCAAACACATCAAACACCTCATCATCAAGCGAGTCATAACAGACCCCAAACACTTCAGGGAATTCAACAATAAATGGTGAGGCAAGGGGTGAGACAAAGACGGAGGCGTTTATGTCATACAGGGATACACATAGGTTGAGGGAGACGTCCGTAAAAATAAGTATTTATGCATTGTGTAATTTTAAATATTAATATAAAATAATTTTATTTACTTTTATTATTATTTATAAAAAAAATAATAACAACAACTGTCAAGCCATCTAAGGTGGCACATCCACTTCAACTTACATGCATTCGCCACACTGCATGACACTACATAGGAGGACAAACCATGCAATGTGGCGCCTCCTCTCTAGCTAATTTACATGCATGCACCACACATAGTGGTTTGACCTTTGTGTGGTAATTTTTTTTGTTTGAACAATGGTTACTTTGGTAATTTTTTTGAAAAAGTGGTTATTTGAGAATTTTTATAAAAAAAAACAAGTGGTTATTAAAAAAAAATCCAAAATAACTATTAACCATAATAATAAAGATTTTTTCATTTGATTCTTGATATCCTCAATGTCTCAAAGAGACTACATATATAATACTCATAATGGATAATAAACTTAAAAATCCAAAGGGAATTTCTTTCCCCACCCTTACACCTTCTTAGCCACCTCTGATGAAATTCTGTTTTTACTCCCAGAATTCGGAGATGTATCTCCAAACGCACCAGATTTCATTTTTCTGGGGTGATTTCGGAGATGTATTACCGAAGTTACGTAATATCATTTTTTGGGGTGAATTCGGAGATGAATTTCCGAAGACACGTAATGAACATTTTCGATAATACATTTTCGAAATAAACACTGACTAATATGCAAAACAGAAACATTGAAATATTGACAATGAAACATAGAGAAAACAAATCAGAATCCATGAAACATAGATATAACATAGATGTTGAAACATTGATATTACATAAATATCACATAAACAATAACATAAATTTAACATTTATAGTCGAAATTACGTAGATATTGAAGCATAAAGTTAACATTACATATTGTTATAAATAAGTAACTGAGGACGTCGCAATATTTTGATAATATCTTTAGCGAATCTTTGAATTTTTGCATCCAATTCAATCAGATCCTTAATAGAGTATTGGCGAAAAGTACTTCACATAACATGTAAATCGTCATCCGTAACAGGGGAGCATCATATCTAACACAAATAGAAACATATAAATTGTTAATAATTCTATTTCTGCAACAGGGAAATTTCAGAAATGTATTTTTGAAATAGGTTAGGTGGGTTTCTGAAATACATTTTCGAAGTGATGCATTTTTTCATCTGAAAAATCAGCATCAATGCAAGAAATTGAGAGGTGGAATGAGAAATGTTTACCTTAAATTGCAGCTTTCTATGCACTCTTTGACATGATAAAACACTTGAAACTTCTTTTGGAGACGAAAAATTGATTGAGTTTTTGGTGAGGATTTTGGTTGTGAGAAGAACTTGAATACAATGAAATAGTTCATGCAGCAAAGTGGTATAACTAGCATATTTTCGGAAATACATCTCCGAAAATATACCTGAATGTTTAAATACAACATTTTACTAGAAATAAAGTATTTTCAGAAGTGCATTTCCGAATTCACTCTAAAATTTGATATTGAATGCTTTCGGAGATACATCTCCGAAACACCTTGATTTGGTGTGTGTTGAGAAATACATTTTTGAAGGGTATTTTCGGATTTTCATGAGTTTTTCTCCACCCCAAAGAGGCGTACAAAAAAATTCTCAAATCCAAATATTATTAAAAGCTCAATAACAATACTAATAGCTAATAATATAAATAACTTACTAAATTAAATTAGTACTCCCATTCAAACTTGTTCATTGGTGACATAGAGGAATAATTAGAGAAACTTAGTTTTCAAAATTACTGGCCTCAGAAGAAGCGTGGCCAAAAGAAATAAGATCATGGCTGTTTTTAACTAAATTAAATCAGACCATTACTAAATTCCGTCTAGCAACAATTCTTAGATCTTCCTTCATTTTTCTAATGAAATCTTCAAATTTTTTATTTAATTCTTCTGTACTTAACCTATTACTTTCTTCTTCTTCTACATAATCTTCTTCTTTTTCTATATTGTTTTCTTCAATTGGAACATAATCAATTTCTGACCCTTTATCTCCCTCTTCATCGTCTTCATCAAATAATTCAACTTCTTCATTTTCTTCTTGCTCCTTCATCTCTTCTCCTTGTCCTTCATCTGTCAAAATTATATTTTCAATGTTTTCTTCTACTTTTTCTTCCTCTGCTGCTGCATTTTTATCATTTGGCCCACTAGTTGTGTTCTCAGGTTCTCTCTCCAACATTGGCTCATTGACCTCAACATCAAAGATATGACATTGTGAATAATCTTCTTCTTCTTTAACATACTGTGATGATGATAAAACTTCTGAGTTATTTGAAGGTTGATCATCATCACTATCACAAGAAGTACTTGAGAAAGATTTGGTTACGCCAACTAAAACAAGGAGAGCATTAGAAAGGAGGAACATGCTGTTCTTGTCTATATTGTGAGTAAAGAGTTGAAAAGGTAAAGTTGAGAAATAGAATTTGAAGTAATGGAGGAAAACAAACAAGGAAGAAGGTGAAAAGACGAAGGAAAACACTGAAATTGAAATGAATAACTGTGTAAATTTAATTACATTGGAATTAGCTTTCATTCCCTGAATCAATGTTGATATGTTTTGGTCTTTGAGCTGACAGCTAGTGTCCATACTGTTCACTCTGTTGAAGGAATGAGAGAGGTTAGTAATTGGAAATGGTTTGGTGGAATTAAAGCCATGAAGGATTCATTATTTATAGTGATGAATGGTGTGTGGAGAGGGTATCTCTATTATTATTTTTGTTGAAAAGAATTTGAAGACTGTGTGCATCCACAATCTTATATGGTACAACACCTTATTCACTTGTGTATTATAGAATTAATTCAAATTATATATGGTATAATATGAATTCCAAGTTGAATTTTGTTGTTAATAAGTTCATAAAATAATATATGACTTATACCTTAAAATTAATAGTCCATTGCATAGGCTTAATTGTTTCCGTAAATGAACATGGTTGCAAAATTATTATTTGGCAGATGGCATGTTAGGCAGTATGACAATGCTTACATCTCTATTCATGAAGATATTGTGTCATGTACTTGATAGGTACTTGAAGGGTAAAGTAGTAGTAGTAGCCAGTTGTCATGTATTATTTGTCATAGAAATTTTCAACTTTTATCTTCTTCTTTAAGAACAAATTGAGGTTTGATTGTCAAGTAGCATTCATGCCAGTCAAATTGATGGGTAATGCGGCAAAACAAACATTATTCAAAATTAATCACAGTGGCCAGGAGTAATAATTGATGTATAATGAGGGTTGGTACCCAACAATCAGCCATAAAATTTTTTAGTTAATAACAATATAAATGAGGCAAACGTGAGAAAATAAAATAGAGAAAAGATTGAGAGAAAGGTAATTCAAATGCGTTATTTTTATGTGTTACAAAAGATAAAGGAGTTTTCTATTTATAAGATAAAAGATGGTTCAAATATGAATATAATTCAAGAATTTTTTAAGGCTCATAATCGATCATACGCATCTCATAATCGATTATAAGATACACAAATGGAAGATTTTCAATAGATTTGTTGTTTAATTGACTATTAACCCTAATAATTGATTATATGGTGTGACAAAAGATAATAGACCATTATGTCTACTAGATAATCGATTATTCAGTTTAAAAAGCTTTCATAAAGAACTTGAGTTCTTAGCCAATTATCTAGGTACAAATATATTTTCTGATTATTTTAGTAAAATGAAAGAGACTTTTTAAAGGATTGAAAATGTGTGTGATTTTTCTAAGTAAAGTTGACAGTTAGTCTTATATCTTTACAGACATTGATCACTCGACATAGACACGAGGAACTTGTACACTTTCTCTCTTTCAAAACTCTGAAACTTCTGGTTCCTTGCCACATTATATTTGACTTTACCATTTCATTGATCCCTCGACATAGGCACAACAAACTTCTACACTTTCTCTCTTTTATAACTCTGACATTCATCGACTCTCAAATAGCAAAAAAATATGACTAAATAGAGCATAATATGAAACCAAAAACCCAAGCATGCCAAAGGTAATGTCATAAATAAATATTATTTACAAGCCAAGACTCAAAATCCCGAAAAAAATCTTACAGGAACAAAACAGAAGCAGAAGAAAAAAAAGAGGAACAAAAGGATCCTCAAATTCCAACTCTCGGATCCAATACACCCAAACCATCTCCAACGTTCTCTCTAGGAATGTCTTGGAAAAGATCTAGTTGGCTTTTCAGAACCTTGTTCTGATCATCCTTCTTTTGCAGAATAGTTTTCTGATCCGTTTTGAACTCACAATATGCCTTTGTCACGACTTTAGAAGCTTTCTTCCAATTTCCACTCCCTTAGCAAGAGAAAACTTCAACTTCACTATGCGAGCATCTAAATCGAAAGAGATTTATATCACTCCACCTTCTTATGCAAAGAATCAGCAAGCTCGACCTTTTTCTACAACTCAACCAATTCCTTCTCAATTGTGGAATTCTCCCGCTTAAGGGTCTCACACTTTTCTTTTAGTTCATACCGCTTCCTAATAAGGTGAACAGAACCTAATACATCATCATGGCAAGCCGCTACCATCTGAACCAATGATTCTGCCCAAAACATGATGTAGGAAGCATCTGCAAAAAGACTTCGCTTGTCATAAACCAATCTCAGACAACAACGCCATTTTGTTGCAGCGGTATAACGGCAAGTAAAAAGTAAAGTATTATTTTACCGGATGATATTTAGGTTATATTGTATTGTGTCCAAAGATTGTTTATCGAGTCTTCGTTCGACAAATCATTTGTTAATGAGTTTGGGAGTTTGAATGGAAAGGATAAAAGTTATCAACATAAGTTAAATATAAACAAAAAATAAATAAAAATGAATAACTTATCAAGAGTGCATATATACTACTTCTCAGATACTTAAATCTATCGACCAATTATACTCAACCTACATGTATTAAATATATAATTGTATTTTTGGTGCTTCATGTATTAAATATATAATTGTATTTTTGGTGCTTCATGTATTAAATATATAATTGTATTTTTGGTGCCCATTTTTAAATATTAAAATTATACACTTTTTTAATAAAAATGATATTCATTCATTCAAATGGATAGAATACATCGAATAATACAAAATCAAAATCCCTATAAACTGAAAAGGATGGATCTGCGAACAAATCCGCAACATCCATGTTAATAGCATATAACGGTAAAATGCCTACAAATGTGAAAAAGCCTACAAATATGAGGAAATTGAAATGCTTGGAATATCCATATCTCTGAGTCTGCACACTACAACATTTAGGCTCTCCAACAACAATTGAAAAACGTTGCCAGAACTCTGAAAATCGTTGCCTAAAACAATAGGGGACGTTTTCTAGGCGTCTCCTGTGCGAGTGTTGCCTATTGTTTGAGGCGACGTTTTTTTATGTTTTTTAGGAACGCTTTTGAAAAACGTCGCCTATAGTAAAGGAATAGGGGACGATTATTTATGGCCTCTGAGACAATGTTTTTTAAGCGTTGCGTTGCCAAATTCGGCTACAATTAACAATCGTTGCCTTAAACCTGAATCAGGAAGATCGTTTTTGAAGTGTAGCCATAGCTTATAGGTTGTTGTTTTATAGTGTCCACATAAAATATACAATTTTGCAATTATTATCAAAATAATATAGTCAATAATAATTGGCTTCAAAAATAATATTGATTATATAACTTAAACCATACATCCATAAAAGTTGTAATATAATAAAATCGAGTTCAAACTTTAATTCAAGATATAGTATATAGAGTACACAAAATGCCTAACGTAACAATATTACTTTTAATACTTTGAAGTATGACCCTAGTAAAATAACTAAAAACATAGTTCAGCAAAAGAAAAAAAAACATATTTCAAGTTTAATGCTTTCAACTACAAGCCAAAAAAAAGACATCATCCAACTCATTCAAGTTTGTCTTCTAGGAGTAAAGCATCCAGATCGTCATCTTGAAATTCGTTAGATATGTCATCCTCCATAAATTCTTCATCTACGCCGTCCTCTTGAAATTCACCATCTATATCCTCCTCTTGAAATTCATCATCTAGATCTATGTCGTCCTCTTGAAATTCGCCATCTACGTCGTCCTCTTGAATTTTATCATTTAGGTCGTCCTCTTGAATTTCATCATTTATATCGTCCTTTTCAACATCTTCATTGATACATTGCTGCATAAGAAAATAAAATAAAACACATTAACCATAAGTATTTTTGGTCCAAAGAACAATTAAGACATCAACAAGAATTAAACCTCGCACAAATAAAAACTAAACCAATGAGCAAAACACATTGTTTATATTCTTCACATCTCATGGATGTGAATTAATTATGAAGGTTTTTAATGGATGTGAATTTTCGTTCTAAACTGTAATAGGTGACATGAGCTTACTAGCAAATAAATCAATTATGAAAACCATTCTGTTTTTGGCTCACTATTCAGGACTTACAATAGCCTTTAACTGTATGTATGTATGTATGTATAACTTGTGCTATCCTTTTATGTTTATTTTTTGGAGTAAATGAACTCTGATGAACACTCTTACTTGTTGTATCTTCTTTGGTGTTCAGTATCATATGGATAAATTTACAGCATACATAGTGAGTGTTATCAAACAAGGGGGTCCCATAATCTTATCCCAGGCAAGTATGTTTGTGAAATATCAATGAAAGCTCGCACAAATAAAACAGTTTCAGCCACTTCTAGGTGTTGTCACTACTTAAACAATTTCAACCACTTACTTTATTCTAGGTGTTGTCACTACTTGCAAATTTTTGCATACATTAACAACCATTTTGATACTATAACATAAATTTAAAGTATATGCAGGGATATTAACTACCTTGTGAAACTTCTTTGTTTCCATGTGCAAGAACTTCCTTAACTTGTGGTTGCAAAAGCTTAGGTCTCTCTGCTTTCTTCATAGCAATGTGGTTGTCCAATTTTCCATCAACCTTTTGAATTCTTTCTCTATTCACTGTAGCTTTCACTTGAGTTCTTTTCTTTGGTGTTTCTAATTTTAGTAAAAATTCACCAAAAGATATTAGGAATAATTTCATGTAATATATGCATAATAGAAAAATTTAAAAATCACTTACCTTGTACAACTTCTTTGTCACCATGTGCATGATCTTTCATTACTTTTGGTTGCGAGAGTTTGTCTATCTCCATTTTCTTTGCAATAGTCTCTTTGTCCAAATTGTGATCAACCTTTTGAACTCTTTCTTGTTGAGTTCCTTTTTTTGGTGTTTCTAATTTTTGTAAAAATTCATTAAAAAACAGTAGGAATAATATATCTAAAGGAATTCCAAAACATAACTTTAACATACATCATTTTATATAAAATCAAATGAAACAAGAAAATGATTTACCGTCCACAACTTCTATAATTTCCTGAACCCTTTTAGGGCCAATACCCGCTTCATAGCAAACATTTCTCCAAGAACCCTAAAATCTTCTTCATAACAATTCACTATCTAATGCCTTACTTAAGCTAGGTATTATAATACCTCACATAATACAGTGTATATATGCCTCTGACATTAAATATACAATGCATGCGTCAGTAAACCATAATCAAGTAACATATTAACCTGAGAATGGCTTTCTTTGTCAAACTTCCCTCTTCAGCTCCATTTAGTTGCTGACGCAATGCAGGAGGGTAGAATATCAAATTTAAATTTTACAGTCTATCCATTCTTTTGAAACAAGGAAACAAAATTAACAAATCTCACCCTAGCGCGCTCTTCTATTTTAATTGAAGGATAAAGTAAATTTTCCTACTTTATAAGTTCAGTTGAGGCCATTCCCATTCCTACAAATTTGATTAGTCCTAATCCAACCTTACAAAATTGGTTTGTAAGGCGAAGGTTGTCATGTCACCCACTTATAAGCACAATTCAGATTCAAACCAAATCACTATCAAATGTGTGAAACTAAAACATGACTAGGGCTGTAGGGCATAACAAATCCACTCTTTAATTTCACCAAAACAAACTTGATCCAAATAGAACAAATTTTGCATGCATCCGAGTAAATCAAATAACAGCCACCGCATAATCATAGATCAAACTTTATCCACAATAGAGCAAAAACATCAAAATGTTTTTAAAACAAAATTCCACAAAGTACACACTTCATTACAAGACAGATCAAAATTCAAACACATCAAAAGGTTACTAACTCAAATACAAGAAAACATAAAAAATCAGTAATCACTTCCAATTCAATATTCAATCAGGCAAAATGCAACAACTGTTAACAAAAAACTTGTAATAAATAAGAAGATAAAAGATTGAGAAGGAAGAGAACACACATATGTATTCAACTGTCTAACAAAGCTTGAGAAGTTGTTGTGTTTGAAGTACTTCGGCAAAAGGTCCCTAGCGAATTCCGGTGGGTCCCAAACAACAAAACTGTTATTGGTTGCGCTCCATGAAACTACGGCGTCAGTGGAAGGGTCATCCACCATGTCATACATCTTGCTCAAAAACGGAGGCGGCGAGTTTGAGTTTTGCATCGGTGTCGGTGCCGGTAATTGGGATGAGACTTCTCCGCCGCTACTGACGCCGCTGGCTCCGTCCATATCGGAGATTTTTGATATTTGAATAATAATGAGGAGTGTTGAGAAATTGAAAACCCTAAAAGGGTAGTTTTTGAATGATGAGAGATGGAATTATGGAATTAGAGAAATATTAATAATGTGTTAGAAAAATTCCTGTTTAATTGAAATATATATAAGTTTTAGACTAATATACACACATATATATATATATATATATATATATATATATATATATATATATATATATATATATATATATATATATATATATATATATATATATATATATATATATATATATATATATATATATATATAATTTTTTATTTTCTGTTTAATTGAAAAAATTTATTTTTAAATTCCTGTGTTAGAAAAATATTTTTTTTTATATATATATTAATAATGTTTAGAGAAAAATATTTGTTTTTTAGTGTATAAGTTTTGGAGGGAAGATTGCCACCAAAAATTTGATAATTCTAAAAAAATTTATACAACATTTCAGAAATGTAGCCTTTTATTAGAACTAATGTAACAATCTAAAAATGTCCCCAAAAATAATTTAGGGGACAATTGTCAAACATTGCTAAAGAAATAATATTTTAACGCTCTAAAATCGTCCCCAAAAGCAGTTAAGGGCACAATTAACAACCGTTGGCAAAAAAATAAAAGAGTATCGCTCCATAAACGTCCCCAAAAGTATTTTAGGCGACGATTATCAAGGGTTGCAAACATAGTTTTGACAACAATCGTAAATCGTTGCCTATATGAATTTAAGGCAACAATTTCTACATGTTACCTAAAAAAGTGTTGCCAGAGACAACAAATATTGTAGTGGCAGTGTTGACGACGTCAAAGTCATTGATTGAATCTGCATGCAGTCGAAATTATTCTATCAATCAGAACCAAACAAACACTGCAACAAGACAGTAAAACAAAATAACGCCGCAAGAAGACGACGACCAACACAACGTCACACTAAGACGATGAAATCACAAAGAAAAAAATAAAAATACGTGTGAAATCACTTATTTGAATTAAAAGGAAAAGAAAAATATTTCAGAGGGGAAATTTTTCATTAAAAAATTGACCCTAAAACTATCCATCTTTAGTGGATGAAGAAAAAGAAAAAACTAGAGTTGAAGAACGAGGGAGGCCATTTTACTATTCTCAAATCAAGATATTTTGAAATTATTGATTAAAATTGTACAAATAAAAAATAACTATACCTATTTTTTAAACTAGAATTGAATATCTGAATTGATTGGACTGACCATAATAATTGATATATTTGATTGACTATTACACAATAGTTCTTATAAAAAGAGTGATGTCACAATCGAGTATTTGTCTAACATATATATAAATTTAACTATGCTTAACAAACTTAACTTTTAATGTTATGCGACATACATTGTAAGGAGTTACAAATTTTCTCTCTCTTAAATTATAAGTTATCTCATTAAAATCTACAATTTTCATCATTACTTTCTATTATTATTTATAATACTAGTAACAAACCCGTGCTATCGCACGGGTCTCGTCTGGATTCACATTACATTTATAGATTATTAAATTATTAAGTATGTTACCATGTTTTCAGTTGAGTATATGTCTCATGTAAACCATGTTGGCATTTAACTCCATATTTGTAGCAAGCGTCGGTCCTATCAACAAATCACGTCTGCATGAACAAATAGGAAAAATTATATACTTCTTGAAATACATGGAAAATGTACATACTATATATTTTAATTCAAAATAGATTTTTAATTTGAATCGTAAAGTATAAGATATAAAGTTTACCAACTATCAAAGTGCTTGAAAGACTTCCTTATACACAACATTAGTAGTAGTAGAACACGGTACATTCTCCTTGTCATGAATTAGGATTTTTAGCCCACTTTTGCTTTTAACTCTTGAAATTGCAACATATAATTGACCATGACTAAACACAGGAGTAGGAAAATACAATCCAACACTATCAAGAGATTGACCTTGTGACTTATTAATTGTCATTGCATAGGAGACAATAATCGGAAATTGTCTCCTAATCAACTTGAATGGCCAAGGTGAATCAGAAGGTGACATAGACATTCGTGAAATGTAAAAAATGTTACCTATGTTCTTTCCAGACATGATTTTTGCCTCAATGACATGATTTGCAAATCTTGTAACAATTAATCTTGTTCCGTTGCACAACCCATCGGCTTGGTCCAAATTTCTCATTAGCATAATAGGTGTACCAACCTTCAATTTGATCCTATGATTGGGAAGCCCTGACGTTCTTAATTTACTGAGAAATTCAGGAGTTAGAACTTCATATGCTTCAGTATAACTTGAATCTGTTCTATCAATGGAATCAAAAACTCAAATACTCTTTCTCTTCTCCTAAAAAAAGTTTAAAAGCAAAACATAAATAAATTAGTAAAACTATGTTCTTAAATATATATATATATATATATATATATATATATATATATATATATATATATATATATATATATATATATATATATATATATATATATATATATATATATATATATATATATATATATATATATATATATATATATATATATATATATATATATATTATGAATGTAATAATACAGTAAATATAAAACACATGTACCTGGTATCAAGTCTAATACATAATGATTGATTTTGTCCACAACTTCAATGGTTGAAGCAAGAATAGCCTTTCCTTGTAAGAATTCAACATCTTGATATTTTTCCAACAAATTGGGATATGTGTTTTCAACAATTGCTCTTATAGGATCATCAAAATTTGATATTAATAGCTCTTGAGGAATTTCAATATCAACCAAACCATCATTGGGTTCACAAATCTTACCATCACCCACATTTAAAATCCATTTTGAAAATTCCGCTAGTTCATTAGAACTTGGGTTGTCTCTTCCCTCTTGAAGTCTCATATTTTTTGATAGTGTTAAAACCTGGTGTGATACGGTGGGAGAACTGACTTGAGGTTTTGCGTTTGTGTTCGCAAATGTTGCGGTTAAGCAAGAGTCGCCACCGACTTTTTATTTTATCCTAAAGGAAAGGTTAAAAAAGCACAGCAAAAACCTTTTGAGATATTTCGTGGGTTCGGGGGGTAGATTATGAAAAGGGAAGGTATTAGCACCCTTTTCATCCATGGTTATCCATGGGCTCTTAGTTACTTGGTTTTTTTAGATCACTTGCCTTGTTTTTCGATTGCTTTGAAAATGGTGTGTGTGGGTGCTTTTTGAAAATGTTTTGGAAAAAAGATGCCTTGTCTTAGGCTAACCTTGTAACAATTCTTTACTCAAATGTTTTACAAAGGCGTGTATCTTTTCGAAAAGATGTTTCAAAATGTTTTTGAGAGTTTGTTTTGAAAGCGTTGTGGATTGTGGTTTTTGAACAGAAGGCAAGTGTTTTTGCAAGTTTGATCTCAAGTAACTAAGAGTTTTGTCTACCCTATTGTACTCAAAGGTTTTTGTCGTGTTCTAACCCCTTTTACAATTTTGTTCTACCATTGAAATTGGTAGACAATCTTGCGTTTAGGAAGTGTATTCGGGACGGGCGCGGGTCATCGTATGGACCATGAATGCAATGATGCCAAGTGTCTTTGGCAATTTGTTTTGAAGGGACTATGATCATTCCGTTTAGGCAACACTTTGAGACTTATGATCATTTGATTTTGTTTTGCCAAAGATACTCGACGTGCAAGCATGGCCCATTTTGGAAGGCAACATGTGGGATTACCCTAGGGGGTGCAAGTGTGATTGTGTATTGATTACATGTATTTGTCTTGTATTAGGTTATCTAGCGTTTGATTTTATGTACATACAAACCCTAGGTCTAACCATGGTATAATTGGAAAACTGTAAATTGCGGAATGTAAATCTACGCTATTACAAAATAATATCCGGGAGTGGGGGTATAACTGTACAAGGGGGATGAGACTTATAGTATCCAATAAGTTACAACCCAATCGAATGTGCGATCAAATGTAAATATCGAATATACAAATATAAGATAAAAATGTGTATAGGGCAATGTATTGTGTAAGTGTACAAGTGTATATGTATATGAATATGTGTAATTATGTACAAGTACGATATGTGAAGTTGAATCGTATTAGGGTTTTACCTAGAGATGTATTTTAAATGAATCTTTGATTTATGTATGCTTAATTATGTGCAAAAGGAAAAATGTTTTAATTAAGGTATGTTCACATTTTAATTAAATTATATTATGCATAAAAAAAAGAAAGTATTTTAATCACACATTTATTAATTTTAATATTAGAGAAATGTAGATATTGTTATGTACAAATATGTATATTAATTAAAAAAGGTATTTTTAATTTCTAATTATATGATAAAAAATGTATTTTAAAGTGTATTTAGAAATGTTTTCAAGTTAATTGTGTATAAAAAGTATTTTGTTATTGTTATGTACAAATATCTATCTAAAAAAAGATGTTTTAACCATATGATAAAAATGTATTTCATTTAAGTTAGTATTTTACAAGAAATAAAAAAAAGAGTAAATATTGTTTATAAAATGAAAAGGGTTAGTGATTAATGGGCTTTGGGGAATGAAGAACGGGTCAGGCCCATGGTTCAGGCAAACGAATTTAGGGTTAGGGACGTTAGTTCAGTTGAGGCGAAAACATAGGGTCAGCAGCGGCGCTGTGCGTTCGTCTTCTCCGATCATCAACCTCCTGAACGCTTCTCTTTCCGGCCATCAACGTCACTCCTGAAGCCTTTCTTCCCTCCATTGACATGAGCCCAGCGTCCTTGATTTAAGGTTTGATTTTCACACTTTATGTTTTTTTCGTGAATGATACGCATTTTTTGATTTGAGTCTTATTATTTCCTTTCATTATGAGATGAAGGAGAAGAGAAGTGGGAAAAGATTGTCTACCTTCATTTTGGGAGATGGAGGAGAGGCGGAGTGACGCTTCAGGAGGCCGGAACGGCGGAGAGAAATGTGACGAAACTTTGAGCTTCCCGGGTATTTTTATCTGATTGATATTTTAGGGTTTTGATGATGATGCTAGATTTGCCTGAAAACCCTTCTTTCTAATTTACTTCTTTATCTTCTTCTTCCATGCCACTGTTGCCTTTGGGAATTTGTATGTTGCCTCGAACATTTGCTTTGAATACTTTAGAACATTGCTGCCTTGGTATCTTTGTCTCTTCCACTTTCGTCTCTTTGAATTGTTGAATGCTTTCTTGAACGATTTGCCTACGTTGTGGCCTATGATGCCCTGAACACGCTTCTTATTGTTGCCTTGATGAACTTTCTCTTTTTCTCTCGAACACTATTGCCTATGACGCTTTGAGATGCCCAGTGATGCTTGTACTGAGGGCCTATGTTACCTTTGAAAATTTGTTGCTGGATGCTATGGTTGAAACAACTGTGTTGTTTTGATTAGCTTCTTTCTGGATTGCTTAATTTGAAATGGCCAATGATGAACACTTTCCTGAGGCCTAGGAGTTGGTTGGCTTTAGGGATGGTTGAGGTTGGATGGACAGTATATTCTCTTTGCATATGCTGTATGTTTTTTGTCTATTTTCTCTTCATCTTCAACTGTGTTGTATTGGCTTATGGGTTTGCGTATTGAGGCAGAGTTGATGAGTTCATGGTTGTGTTTGATGGTTTTGGTTATGACAGGGTATTGGGTGTTTGTGATTCTGGTTTTATCAGGTTTGAGATGTTCAGTTTAAGGTTATGTGTTGACAGGAGGTGGGGTTATGTTGGTTCAGTTTTAGTTTTTGTGTTTTTTTTTTGATTTGAACTGGTTTAACAAGGCTTCAGGTTATGGTTTTTATGAGACTTTTGCTAATGGGTTTGTGTTTGACAGTATGGTTAAGGCATTAGCAGGTTATCAGTTTTTGAAGCTTGAGGTTGTATTTTCAGGTTATGGTACTGGTATGAGGTTTGATTGTGTGTTTTGTATATTTTTTCTCTATACCTCCTGCTGCTGAACTGTCTTGGCTTGTGGATTTGTATATCTTTTTTTCTGTCCTCTCCTACTGTCTATGCCTGAACCCTTGCCTATTTCTCTCTTCTTCTCTCCTAAAGTACAATTAAAGAATTTAATAATGTTTATGTTGTACTTGCTCTGAAGGGGCCTACTATGCTGGGAAATGATGATAAGATTGCTTGCATAACACATTTTGCATCTTTATCTAGCTTTTGACAACTTTGATCTGACTTTGCACTTTGATATCCTTTCCAAAATCTTCTTTGACAGTTTGTATGCTTTGATAGCAACTTGTACTATTGAAATCTTTGATATCTTTGGCATTTTGACAGTAACTTGCCTTTTGCTTTGGATAGAAAGTTGAGATTGGATTTTTTCAGTTTAGTTGGAAGTTTGCAGTTTGAATTTTGGAACTTATACTTTTGACATTTGCATTTCATGAATAAAAGATAGAATTCTTCCCTCTTTGTGAACCGGGAGAAATCCCGTGATTTGCAGAGAGGGTCAACTGATCCCAGTCAGTGGCCCCTAATGATGAGCAATTTTAACTGTCTTTTTTAATTAACTGTTTTCTGACTTTTTCTTCTCTTTTTGCAGATAAAAATGGAGCACCGGCGCGGAGTGAAGGATGAAGAATATTAGAACTAGGATAGTTTTTATTTTATGTAATATTTAAATTAATGTATATTATTGTTCATAATTTTAAATTATAAACAACAATTTGTACAAATAATTCAAATATCAATAAAAGTCTAAATTATCCAATTAATTCTAATTTTCTTTATTGTTTATTTATTTATTTAAAATTCTTAGAATTAAAACAATTGAAAAATAAATTTCAATCATTCAATTTTTTAGAATAATAAATAACTTAAATAATAACAATATTGGTCAATTAAACCTGTCTTATTCAAAATCTAAAGCAAAGCAGCAGTCAATCCAAATAGACTGATCAAACGCATTCCTTCTTCACTGATTTGCCATAAACATTGTGAACCCAATACTACATACTGTATCTGACTGGCCCAATCAAAACGTACTGAATTCAAACCACTGTCTCCTTTACTGATTAAATCAAGATAACGCGAATTTTAACCCGAATCTCGGAATAAACTGCGAAGTGCTGTGGAATTTAAATTCTTCTGAGAATATGCCCATAAAACCTTAATTCCCGATTAAATGCCAAATAACGCTCGCCTGATCAAAATTGGACCAAAAATCATCCAAAACCCTGAGCCAACTGTGAAACAATCCAAAGCTCTGAAAATCAGTAAAAACCCTAATTTTGCTTGACTGTCAAGAAAAGTCCGTTTGTCCGATTCTTGAGCCAGTTTGAAAAGTCAGGAAATGTCTGAAGCTGAGATTTCTTGGGAAAAATGCGAGGGCAAATTTTGGGGTACAACAGTTGCCCCTGTTCAATCTTCTTTGACCTGAAGAGTTAGATTGGCAAGTTTGCCTTTCGCGACTTGAAGGTAAAAGGAGATTGGACACTAATGTGCCCAGAAAATTTGCGCTCGGTGATATGATGGTAGATGTGAATGGGCTTAAAGATGCCATTTGGTGATGGGCTTAAAGATGCCATCTGGTGTGAGAGAAATTTTGTCGGGGGATGGGCTTAGAGATGCCATCTGAGAATGGGCTTACAGACGCCATTCGGCGACTGCTGGTAGGAGGATGGGCTTATAGATGCCATCTGGACATGTTGAACTGTATGTCAATGGTGAGTGGACAAGTGTCAGAAGGGCATCCCTGTTTTGGGATATCTCTGAATTGGGGTCTGAACAAGCAACAGATTGACGTCCATATATGGGGAATCTGTAAGCTATCTGAGATTGAATAAGCAATAGAGCAGCATCCGTTGTTGGGACGTGTCCGTAAACTATTTTCAAAAATTGTGAAGAGTCTGAATAAGTTGGTAGATTGACATCCGTTGTAGGGAAGAATCCGTAAACTGTTTTCAAAAGTTGAGAAGAGTCTGAACAAGTTGGTAGATTGACTTCCGTTGTAGGGAAGAATCTGTAAACTGTTGTCAGAAGTCTTGAAGTTGAAGAGGAACCGGTGTAGGGCTTCTGCTGATGTGTCTGAATGAATCTGGAATAAGTATCAGAAAATCGCCGTGTCTGGGTCGTATCTGAACTATTTCTGGATGAATCTCGGGAGATGATCTTTGTCTGTCGACTGATCTTTCCTGAAAAGGCAAAGGGTTAATTGTATGTAATGTTATGATGCATAATGCAATGCCTGTGACATTAATGTTTATGATATGAATGTAATGAATGCGCTTGTAAGCTGATGAGCTAATCCTGCCGAGGATACATGAATCCGAGATGGCTGAAGATAAAAGCGTCTCGACTGCTGCCGGGGAAAATAAATCCTTGGCTGTCGCTGGGGAAGAGAATCCCTGATGACCTCTACTGGGGAGTTCCAAACTAGTAGATTCATGCCGGGGAGACCAGATTGAGAATCTTCGGCTTGATGGGAAATAACTCTGGAGACTTCACTGGGGAACTCAAGATTTGCCTTTCCAGAACCCTATGGGGAGGAGGTTCAATGGTCTGGCTTCGCTGGGGATACTGAACCTTAAACTTTGAGGGGAATTAAACTCCGGAGGATTCCCTGGCTGGAGATTTTGATGAACTCCACTGGGGATAAGGAGAATTTTGGCGAGCGCGATCTTCCGTGGTGGTTAGCTTGAGAAGAATCTGAACAAGCGATAGGTTAACATCCGTTTACTTGGAGAACCCGTGCACTATTTTCAGAAACCTTGAAGTTGAATCAGCGATAGAGCCGCATCCGTTGTTGGGAAGCGTCCGTAAACTAATTTCAAAGGTTGCATCTGAACAAGCTGATAGATTAACATCCGTTACTTGGGAAGAATCCATGAACTGTTTTCAGAAGTCTTGAGATTGAATCAGCAATAGAGCCGCATCCGTTGTTGGGAAGCGTCCGTAAACTAATTTCAAAGGTTGCATCTGAACAAGCTGATAGATTAACATCCGTTACTTGGGAAGAATCCATGAACTGTTTTCAGAAGTCTTGAGATTGAATCAGCAATAGAGCCGCATCCGTTGTTGGGAAGCGTCCGTAAACTAATTTCAAAGGTTGCATATGAACAAGCTGATAGATTAACATCCGTTACGTGGGAAGAATCCATGAACTGTTTTCAGAAGTCTTGAGATTGAATCAGCAATAGAGCCGCATCCGTTATTGGGAAGCGTCCGTAAACTAATTTCAAAGGTTGCATCTGAACAAGCTGATAGATTAACATCCGTTACTTGGGAAGAATCCATGAACTATTTTCAGAAGTCTTGAGATTGAATCAGCAATAGAGCCGCATCCGTTGTTGGGAAGCGTCCGTAAACTAATTTCAAAGGTTGCATCTGAACAAGCTGATAGATTAACATCCGTTACTTGGGAAGAATCCATGAACTGTTTTCAGAAGTCTTGAGATTGAATCAGCAATAGAGCCGCATCCGTCGTTGGGAAGCGTCCGTAAACTAATTTCAAAGGTTTGAGAAGAGTCTGAACAAGTCGGTAGATTGGCATCCGTTGTTGGGAAGAATCCGTAAACTGTTTCAGAAATCTTGAAGGGGAACCGGTGTAGGGTTTCCTGATGATGAGCTTGTGTAAAACTGCATCGGGTTTTGAGCACTTTTGACATTCGAATGCCCCAAGTGGTGATGTAGATAAATTCCTGGATTATTACAGGTGTTGGTCTACAATCGGTCGTTCACAGATGTTTCCTGGGTTGTTGCAGGTGTTGATCTGGAATTCTTCAGACATGCCCTGGCTGGATACAGGAATCGAATCTGGAAAGGTGATAGTTGATAGATATGCCCTGGCTGGATACAGGAATCGAATCTTCGAACTCTTCAGACGTGCCCTGGCTAGATACAGGAGTCGAGTCTGGAAATAATCGTCAACAGATGTGCCCTGGCTGGATACAGGAATCGAATCTTCGAACTCTTCAGACGTGCCCTGGCTAGATACAGGAATCGAGTCTGGAAATGTGGTCAACAGATATGCCCTGGCTGGATACAGGAGTCGAATCTGGAAATAGCGTAGTTGATTTGTTGAACACTTCTGACATTCGAATGCCCCAAGCGGTGAAGAAGGAGTCTTGAATCAGATTACTCTGCATATTGAGAGATTTTTTGAAATCTTGACTGGACTGCCCCAGGTTAACTGAACTTTGAAAGATCTGTTGGACCTTGACTGGACTGCCCCAGGTTAATTGAATTGTGACATGTCATGCCCCTTGCTGATAGGAGATTTGATGGAAGTGTCATCCTCTTGAAGTGATTTTGACTTACTGAGAGAGTTTTCGTTCCTCCGAACATTCGCTGTATGAATTTCTTCGCTGTCAAACAAAAGGGGTCAAATGCAGACAGTGATATTCGAATAATGCAAAGTTTATGTTTGTCTCGAAGTTTTGAAAAATGCGTTTTTAGCAGAAAACTTTTCATAAGACAAGTCAACACGAGATTTAGAGCAAAGCCCTACAGGAGTCAGGATACCTTTTGTAACAGTATGCTTTCGAACTAACCCATGCTTCAATTAGGACTTTTGGAGGGTTGTAACGTGGCCTGGTTCACGGTTTAAGAAACAAAGGATAAAGGCTCAAAGTATATTTGTACCCACCCGCTCTTCGTGATGTTCTTCAACCTAAGCTCAGTTAATTGTGCGTCGCACTCTGTTTTGAGTTTGGAACGACTTTTGGGTGATGGTTCACCAGTTTGAATTTGGGAGACAGTCATTATCTCCTTTTTTTCTTTTGCAACACTTTTCATGTTGTCGAGGGTTTTGTAATGACCTCACTATTTTGATTTTGATTTGTTATCCCTAACTTTTGCCTGACTGTTACCGTTTTCGGGATTACTGTCAGCGGGATGCCCCAGCTTTCTTAAGCCTCCTTTATAGGTTCTGGCTCAGTGGGCTTTTCTCTTTTGAGAGATTGACTGTCTATGTGATAGGGAACCACCCTTGTCTCTTGATTCCAAAGGAATGCTTTCTCTTTTGATGTCGTTCGTTGTGTTACGAACTGAGAGTTTGCGGCTTCAATGCGCACTTTCTTTTGAATTAACTGAGATACTACCCTGCCCCGGGTTTATATCAAAGGTTTCGATTGTTTAGAACAGAAAACTCCTACTTCTTTGGCTCGAAGGGGTTGACTAGGGATTAACTTCCTTATAACTCCAGTGTTTGGGAATTGAAAGAAATGCCTGTACATCATCAACAAGGTCTGTTCAAAAGCATACTGTATAAGATCATGGTATTGTTTCGTCATCCTCCCTCTAAAGGCTTACAACTTTTTATCAAGAGTCAAATATCATAAAGAAAAGCATAAGAGTAGTGAAACGAATGGATGAATTCAAGACAAACATATGCAATGCATTAATGAAAACAGAGTTTAACATCAACAGATAATTGTTTGATAGCAAAAGAAATTACAACTTTGAAAATTCAAAAAGAAGCAAAAGTCTTTCAGCTCGAGCTTCGTCACTTCAAGCGGAGAACCCTCTAACGGAAGATCTTCATCTCGCCGTCTGGCATGAATTCCAGCACCCCAATGTCGATCAGATCTTGAATCTTGTTCTTCAAGGCCCAACAGTCGTTGGTACTGTGTCCCGGGCTGCAGGAGTGGTAAACACAGAATGCGTCGGGATTAAAGTGAGGAGAGGAGATGTTGAGCTTCTGAGGAGGGTCCTTTACAGTAAGCAAATTGACATCCAACAGGCGCTTCAGTATGAAGAATGATGGTATTTCAGTCTCCGTAAACTGTCTTCCCGACTTTTCTTGTTTACGCCGATTGCCCCTTTGACGCTGGCGAGGTTGTTGAGGGGATTGTGACCCTGAAGCTAGCAAAGGAGCTTTCCCCTTGTCTTCTTGAGTGGACGGAGGCTGAGCGGTGACTTGCTCTTTGACCTCAGATGTTTGCCCCAGTTGGTTGTTTGGAAGCAGTTGGCGGACAAGAACTCTGAGTTCCTCTTGTCTTTGAGATAGGTCTTGGATGAGAGCCATCTGGCCCACCAACTGTCCCATCATTTGAGTCCTCAGTGTTGTCAGATCAAACTGCAGCTCCGCAATCTGATCACTCCTGGCATTGTTGGAACTCCCCAAGCCCTTGGTGAGGAGAGCTTTCATCTCTTCTTGCCCCAGAGACAAGTTCAGGAACATCTCCTGCAGCTGAGCAGTCTGGTCTTGGATGTCTTTGACAGACCGTTCTAGATCCATCTCTTGCTGAAATAAACAGCAGGAGAGTAAGGAAACCTGAAAAAGGAAGGATTGTCAAAATGAAATGCATGATATGTGGATGCATGCTTTCAAAGATCTCTTGGGGTAAACACAAGAAAATGTTAGAGGTTGAACTCTGCTCTTGGATTGGAGAGCCCTGTACCGGTGGACGTCCTTCCACTAGAATCAAGCTCACCATGTCGAGTGGGTCATAGCCACTGATTCAAGTTGTTGCACTTGATCTTTGATTGGAGAACTTTGTATCGGTGGATGTCTTTCCACTAGAATCAAGCTCACCATGTCGAGTGGGTCATAGCCACTGATTCAAGTTGTTGCACTTGAACTCTGACTGGATTGGTTAGAGGAGAAAACCCCCTTGCCCCTTGATAGACGTCTGGTTCAACGTAATCCTGCATCAACAGAACCCTCGAGATCCTTGAAATGGTTATTGAAAATGCTAGAATGCTATGGTATGATGTCATGATGTTATGTACATGTATGCACAAGCAAGTGAGCGTATATACAGGCAAACAATATTCACACAAAGCACACAAGGCCTTAGGTTTAGGCTTGCATGAGGTTCAGGTACTACCCTCTTTCAGTTTGTTGGTTAAAACCTGTCCTATCAAAAGTAACCGGGTTCTAAAGGTCCCAATATCACTGGATTGCTTTCATTGTTCATCGTTTCGATTTAGCCACTGAACTGGCGACCGAAATATTCCAGGAAAGCAACCCTCAATTGAGTGTAGTATCGAGTATCAACCAACCTCGGACTGCACCAAAGTCAGTTATCTCACTACCCTAAAAAGGCCAAGATGGTTCAATTAAGGTTCCTAAGGTCAGTTGATGCTTCACGACACCACGCGGCGGCCCCGTACTCTCCTTGACTGAACTCAAGGGTTACCGGTACACACCAAAGTGCCACATCAACGTAGCAGACTGCTTCAACCATGTCGGTATACCCCGCACAGTTCCCTCACAGCCTTGTTGCTACCTAAAAGGGTTTCCCCAGATCCGGGTTAGGATCTATAAAACTCCGATACAAAGCCCACAAATGTAAAGCATTTAAAGCAATCAATTGAAAGTAAAGGTGATCTAAACCCTTAAGGTAACCCCACTTTTAGAATTATCCCCAGCAGAGTCGCCAGTTCTGTGATACGGTGGGAGAACTTACTTGAGGTTTTACGTTTGTGTTTGCAAATGTTGCGGTTAAGCAAGAGTCGCCACCGACTTTTTATTTTATCCTAAAGGAAAGGTTAAAAAAGCACAGCAAAAACCTTTTGAGATATTTCGTGGGTTCGGGGGGTAGATTATGAAAAGGGAAGGTATTAGCACCCTTTTCATCCATGGTTATCCATGGGCTCTTAGTTACTTGGTTTTTTTAGATCACTTGCCTTGTTTTTCGATTGCTTTGAAAATGGTGTGTGTGGGTGCTTTTTGAAAATGTTTTGGAAAAAAGATGCCTTGTCTTAGGCTAACCTTGTAACAATTCTTTACTCGAATGTTTTACAAAGGCGTGTATCTTTTCGAAAAGATGTTTCAAAATGTTTTTGAGAGTTTGTTTTGAAAGCGTTGTGGATTGTGGTTTTTGAACATAAGGCAAGTGTTTTTGCAAGTTTGATCTCAAGTAACTAAGAGTTTTGTCTACCCTATTGTACTCAAAGGTTTTTGTCATGTTCTAACCCCTTTTACAATTTTGTTCTACCATTGAAATTGGTAGACAATCTTGCGTTTAGGAAGTGTATTCGGGACGGGCGCGGGTCATCGTATGGACCATGAATGCAATGATGCCAAGTGTCTTTGGCAATTTGTTTTGAAGGGACTATGATCATTCCGTTTAGGCAACACTTTGAGACTTATGATCATTTGATTTTGTTTTGCCAAAGATACTCGACGTGCAAGCATGGCCCATTTTGGAAGGCAACATGTGGGATTACCCTAGGGGGTGCAAGTGTGATTGTGTATTGATTACATGTATTTGTCTTGTATTAGGTTATCTAGCGTTTGATTTTATGTACATACAAACCCTAGGTCTAACCATGGTATAATTGGAAAACTGTAAATTGCGGAATGTAAATCTACGCTATTACAAAATAATATCCGGGAGTGGGGGTATAACTGTACAAGGGGGATGAGACTTATAGTATCCAATAAGTTACAACCCAATCGAATGTGCGATCAAATGTAAATATCGAATATACAAATATAAGATAAAAATGTGTATAGGGCAATGTATTGTGTAAGTGTACAAGTGTATATGTATATGAATATGTGTAATTATGTACAAGTACGATATGTGAAGTTGAATCGTATTAGGGTTTTACCTAGAGATGTATTTTAAATGAATCTTTGATTTATGTATGCTTAATTATGTGCAAAAGGAAAAATGTTTTAATTAAGGTATGTTCACATTTTAATTAAATTATATTATGCATAAAAAAAAGAAAGTATTTTAATCACACATTTATTAATTTTAATATTAGAGAAATGTAGATATTGTTATGTACAAATATGTATATTAATTAAAAAAGGTATTTTTAATTTCTAATTATATGATAAAAAATGTATTTTAAAGTGTATTTAGAAATGTTTTCAAGTTAATTGTGTATAAAAAGTATTTTGTTATTGTTATGTACAAATATCTATCTAAAAAAAGATGTTTTAACCATATGATAAAAATGTATTTCATTTAAGTTAGTATTTTACAAGAAATAAAAAAAAGAGTAAACATTTGTTTATAAAATAAAATAAAATAAAGTTAGAATTTTACAAAAAAAAAAGAGTAAATATTGTTTATAAAATGAAAAGGGTTAGTGATTAATGGGCTTTGGGGAATGAAGAACGGGTCAGGCCCATGGTTCAGGCAAACGAATTTAGGGTTAGGGACGTTAGTTCAGTTGAGGCGAAAACATAGGGTCAGCAGCGGCGCTGTGCGTTCGTCTTCTCCGATCATCAACCTCCTGAACGCTTCTCTTTCCGGCCATCAACGTCACTCCTGAAGCCTTTCTTCCCTCCATTGACATGAGCCCAGCGTCCTTGATTTAAGGTTTGATTTTCACACTTTATGTTTTTTTCGTGAATGATACGCATTTTTTGATTTGAGTCTTATTATTTCCTTTCATTATGAGATGAAGGAGAAGAGAAGTGGGAAAAGATTGTCTACCTTCATTTTGGGAGATGGAGGAGAGGCGGAGTGACGCTTCAGGAGGCCGGAACGGCGGAGAGAAATGTGACGAAACTTTGAGCTTCCCGGGTATTTTTATCTGATTGATATTTTAGGGTTTTGATGATGATGCTAGATTTTCCTGAAAACCCTTCTTTCTAATTTACTTCTTTATCTTCTTCTTCCATGCCACTGTTGCCTTTGGGAATTTGTATGTTGCCTCGAACATTTGCTTTGAATACTTTAGAACATTGCTGCCTTGGTATCTTTGTCTCTTCCACTTTCGTCTCTTTGAATTGTTGAATGCTTTCTTGAACGATTTGCCTACGTTGTGGCCTATGATGCCCTGAACACGCTTCTTATTGTTGCCTTGATGAACTTTCTCTTTTTCTCTCGAACACTATTGCCTATGACGCTTTGAGATGCCCAGTGATGCTTGTACTGAGGGCCTAGGTTACCTTTGAAAATTTGTTGCTGGATGCTATGGTTGAAACAACTGTGTTGTTTTGATTAGCTTCTTTCTGGATTGCTTAATTTGAAATGGCCAATGATGAACACTTTCCTGAGGCCTAGGAGTTGGTTGGCTTTAGGGATGGTTGAGGTTGGATGGACAGTATATTCTCTTTGCATATGCTGTATGTTTTTTGTCTATTTTCTCTTCATCTTCAACTGTGTTGTATTGGCTTATGGGTTTGCGTATTGAGGCAGAGTTGATGAGTTCATGGTTGTGTTTGATGGTTTTGGTTATGACAGGGTATTGGGTGTTTGTGATTCTGGTTTTATCAGGTTTGAGATGTTCAGTTTAAGGTTATGTGTTGACAGGAGGTGGGGTTATGTTGGTTCAGTTTTAGTTTTTGTGTTTTTTTTGGATTTGAACTGGTTTAACAAGGCTTCAGGTTATGGTTTTTATGAGACTTTTGCTAATGGGTTTGTGTTTGACAGTATGGTTAAGGCATTAGCAGGTTATCAGTTTTTGAAGCTTGAGGTTGTATTTTCAGGTTATGGTACTGGTATGAGGTTTGATTGTGTGTTTTGTATATTTTTTCTCTATACCTCCTGTTGCTGAACTGTCTTGGCTTGTGGATTTGTATATCTTTTTTTCTGTCCTCTCCTACTGTCTATGCCTGAACCCTTGCCTATTTCTCTCTTCTTCTCTCCTAAAGTACAATTAAAGAATTTAATAATGTTTATGTTGTACTTGCTCTGAAGGGGCCTACTATGCTGGGAAATGATGATAAGATTGCTTGCATAACACATTTTGCATCTTTATCTAGCTTTTGACAACTTTGATCTGACTTTGCACTTTGATATCCTTTCCAAAATCTTCTTTGACAGTTTGTATGCTTTGATAGCAACTTGTACTATTGAAATCTTTGATATCTTTGGCATTTTGACAGTAACTTGCCTTTTGCTTTGGATAGAAAGTTGAGATTGGATTTTTTCAGTTTAGTTGGAAGTTTGCAGTTTGAATTTTGGAACTTATACTTTTGACATTTGCATTTCATGAATAAAAGATAGAATTCTTCCCTCTTTGTGAACCGGGAGAAATCCCGTGATTTGCAGTGAGGGTCAACTGATCCCAGTCAGTGGCCCCTAATGATGAGCAATTTTAACTGTCTTTTTTAATTAACTGTTTTCTGACTTTTTCTTCTCTTTTTGCAGATAAAAATGGAGCACCGGCGCGGAGTGAAGGATGAAGAATATTAGAACTAGGATAGTTTTTATTTTATGTAATATTTAAATTAATGTATATTATTGTTCATAATTTTAAATTATAAACAACAATTTGTACAAATAATTCAAATATCAATAAAAGTCTAAATTATCCAATTAATTCTAATTTTCTTTATTGTTTATTTATTTATTTAAAATTCTTAGAATTAAAACAATTGAAAAATAAATTTCAATCATTCAATTTTTTAGAATAATAAATAACTTAAATAATAACAATATTGGTCAATTAAACCTGTCTTATTCAAAATCTAAAGCAAAGCAGCAGTCAATCCAAATAGACTGATCAAACGCATTCCTTCTTCACTGATTTGCCATAAACATTGTGAACCCAATACTACATACTGTATCTGACTGGCCCAATCAAAACGTACTGAATTCAAACCACTGTCTCCTTTACTGATTAAATCAAGATAACGCGAATTTTAACCCGAATCTCGGAATAAACTGCGAAGTGCTGTGGAATTTAAATTCTTCTGAGAATATGCCCATAAAACCTTAATTCCCGATTAAATGCCAAATAACGCTCGCCTGATCAAAATTGGACCAAAAATCACCCAAAACCCTGAGCCAACTGTGAAACAATCCAAAGCTCTGAAAATCAGTAAAAACCCTAATTTTGCTTGACTGTCAAGAAAAGTCCGTTTGTCCGATTCTTGAGCCAGTTTGAAAAGTCAGGAAATGTCTGAAGCTGAGATTTCTTGGGAAAAATGCGAGGGAAAATTTTGGGGTACAACACCTGGCAATAATCCCATACATAAGATGAACTAATTGATGCATGAACAATATCAGAACGCCCAGCTCTTGGAACAACAGGAAGAATCTGTCTAAAATCTCCTCCAAATACAACAACTTTTCCACCAAAAATAGTATTCTCAACACCCTTTTTGCTCATTACATCTTTAAGGGTTTTATCCAATGCTTCGAAGCAGTTCTTGTGAGACATAGGTGCCTCATCCCATATTATCACATCCGTTGCTTCAAATAATTGAGAATGTTCGGTGTCTTTGTCGATGTTGCAAGTTGAGTTGTCAAGCGTTGGCACAGGTATTTTGAACTTTGAGTGTGTTGTTCTTCCACCCGGCAATAATAACGAAGCTATCCCACTTGAAGCAACAATAAGAACAATTTTTTTTTGAGAACGAAGTGCACTTGATAGTGTTCTCCACATGAAAGTTTTACCAGTCCCTCCGTAACCATGCAAGAAAAATACCCCTCCACTCTGTTTGTTAACATCATCCATGATTTTCTCAAATATCAAACGTTGTTCATCTATAAAATACAAACCAAGAATTATAAGTGCAAGGACAATAAAAATCATTTTTGTAATTCATAGTATAAAGAAAATAAATCACCTGTAAGGGCATGAAAAAGTTATTGGAATTTCTGTTTCTCGGTATCGGCATCGTAATTAAGTTCATCATAAATAAGCCTATTGCTAACATGTTTTGTGATGTATGAATCTGGATACGGCATACATTTAAATTCATGCAAACTTCTTCGATTCGATTGCATCATGTTCTCAATCTCAATTAGTGTGAGATTCTTTAACTCATTGTCCGATAGCTGCAATTCTGTTAAAAAATTTTCATTAGTTTTCTATATAATTACATATGTATGATGCAACTGCTGTCGTGATGTTGAAATACATTGAACATAAATCAAACAGTTGATGTTGCGGCTGCGTGAAATTAAATGGAACCAAAGACACTGTTGCAGCTGCAAGTTAAGAAAATAACTTACATACATGACAAATGACAAATATGAAAATGTTTCTTACGTAAATGGACATACCTTATGAAACATATTAAATAAGGGACATATGGATGAAGAATAATTATATTTTAAAGTAAGTTCATATCATTATATTTTGTAATAAAAAAAGATACAGCTTGCATTCGGAAAATAATATTTGTTGACTTAAAAAAGTTTAATAAAGTGTTCATACCTCTTCTATTTGTTTTTTGCCTTTGTTGGTAGAGGATACCATCAGATAACGTACTCCAAGTTTTTTCCCAAACATGTCGTGGTCTATTGACAGTACCAGATAGTAACATAGTGACAAATAACTTTCGTAAAAAATGCCCGGAACCCCAATTCTTTGCTTCGTCGATGGCTGCAACATATTCCTTGTCATCGTTAAGAAAGCCCATTTCGAAGCATGCATCCCTAAAAGAATCCTGAACTTTTCCACCCACAAATTTTATATCCTCATAGCAAGTTGGACCTTTGACGACTGTTAGCATCATTCTCAAGAAATATAACTCACCCGTACTTGGAGGGACCCAAATAAGTCTGCCAATTGTATTTCCTCTTTTACGCGGTCTCCATCGACGGTATCTTTTATCATAAACAAATTTGGAAAGAAATTGTGAGTACGTCAAATTCTTTGCCTCTGGGTATGCTTGGTTTGCTTCCATCCATGCCGTAAACATAGATTCTTTCACAGTTGGTTTGTCAAGCACCTCATCTATCAATTCATAATCGGTATAATAAACAGAGTTGTCTCCTTCAAGATGAAAGAACAACCTTTCAACTGCGGGTGATCTACCATGAATAGGAAATGAAAAAAGTCTCCAACATGCCTCACTTGGTGAGATATATCTGCAATCAAGATATTGCTTGATTTCGTCAACCATTCTGACCGAGGGAGATCCATCACCGTCAGTTTGGACAATAGCAGCAGTAATTCTATCATACCCCTTGTTAATATACTTAAATAAGTATTTAACTGAAGTACTTTGATTACGCCACTCCATATTGATGTGTGCTTGGAATTTCTTTAACAAATATGGATTGTAAGGAACTACATATCTGTTATCAAGTTGAACGTGTTTTTTCAGCACTGTATTACCAGTTTCTCTTCTTCGGTACACGGGATATCCATCCTGATCAACAATGGTTTCGGTTTGATATTTCTTTGGAAAGTATTTTGAGCACTTTCCATTTTTCATGCAAGTTGAATTCGCATTTGCTAAACCACATGGGCCATGAATCATATGTGTCTTGACCAAATGGTAGAGTTGCCTATCATCTTCTTCCGTTGGTATCTCTGCTGAAATGATCTTGTTTATATCATCTGGAGTCGGATACTTGCTTGAAGGATGCAAGAATAATAGTATATGGGCGTGTGGTAAACCCCGCTTTTGGAATTCAATGGTGTATATATCTGAAATTAAGTAAGTTTAAACTTAGTAAAACGATGCATATTACATATTTAATAAGATTAATGTCAAAAAATATAACTCGACTGAAAGGGTATTAAATTGACTTACATGCAATCACTCTCCCTAACACGTGCTTTTTTGTTAGATCACACAACAACTCATCTAACTTAATTTTGAAGACTCTTGAGATAATATCTGGACGGTCTTGAGAATTCAAGTTAATTTTGCTAAGCAACCTTTGGATTTCAGGCCAGTTGGGATTGCAAGTAAATGTGATAAAAAGATCTGGAAATCCAACTTGGCTACAAATTGCCATTCCATCAAAATAGAGTTGTTCCATAAACCTCCGACTTCCAACATAAGTTGAAGGTAAAACCACTCTTTTACCTTTGTTTGATCCTTGAGTGTTTGCATTCTGTTCAGATGAGCTCAAATTGCAATATTTAGAAACACACAGCTTTTTCTGATGTTTTCGAATATAATTCAATCTTTGTGACTCCATCATAGTAAATCCATCAACCAAAAATTGTTGAAACAACCTTCTTGACCGCAATATAGTTTGTGCCTCGTTATGTCTGCATTGAATCCTAAAAGCAAGCCATTCTCTAATGGTAAGCTTATTCCTCTTCATTTTTTTTTGGTATTAGTTTCTCTAAGAAGAACTCCAAGTCTAAAACCATCTTCCCCATAAGGAAACAAAAGTGGATATTGATATGCCAGATAACTTGAATGAAACTCACTTATTCTTTTTAGCCTTCCGCTCTTTCTTTCAAGAAGAATATCCCTCTTAGAACCCGTATCAACATCACCAACTATTAGGGCGGCTACCTCCGAAACAGTAGGTTGGTTATAAATCCTTCCATCTGTTGATCTATCAGATATTAGCTTAAGCTTGAGATCAGGCAAAGAACAATCCTTTAATCTATCTGCTGCCATCCTAAAAGATTTGGCATGTGTGTTGAACTCATCTAACATGTCCTTCAATCTACTAACTGTTTCTGGAATAATATTGGGGTTGTTCCTGCATATAAAAGGAAATACTATGATGCAGCAATGAAAAATATTTAATATGTTGTAAAGAAAACAAAGTTTGGTAAAAACAATTACATCAATATTTGAATTTTGTTCGTTTATCAAAATATTTGTAAGTTATTTAAGTTTATAAAAATAATTATAAAAATAAATATTTACCATATTATCTTAAATTTATTTATTCAAGAGTGATAAATATGTGTCTCTTAGTTAATTACATTTATAAATAAATATCGTGTACTAGTGATATATATTAAATTTATTATCTTAATGTCTAACTAATTAAAATGAATTTATTATTGTCAATCAAAAATTATAATATTAAATAATAATATAATATTATTATTATATATGGGAAAAAGAATAAATTAAATCTAAGAATATCGGAAAATTTATTATAATATTAAATAATAATTTAACATTTATTATTACAATGAATCATATATAACATTTCAAAATTATGTATTTATTTCTTATGTTTTATTATATTTGATTTGTAATAAATATTTTTTAGTTTATTGCGAATTTTCAATAATTAAAAATTAATGATATTATACAAAATTAATTTCATGAAATAAATTTATTTAATAAAGTGTTATATAAATATTTAATACATTATATTATACCATTAATTTATATAAAATGATATTAACTTATTCCTGTTTATAAAATTATTGTAACTTTTTTCCGGTTTATAAGCATGTTGAATTCGTGTGTCCATTATTAAAATATATGTAATTTACTATTATTGATATAAATAATTTTATAAATAGTTTAATTTATTACATTTATAAAATTATTTGTAATTTATTCACCTTTATAAAATTAATTATAAATTATTTAATTTTTTTAAGTGATTGTATCAATAATTTTTTATTTTATCATAAATTTTTATGATTATCATTTATCATTAAATTTTCATGATTACCATTTAATATTTTTTTATCATGATTACAATTATAAAGTTAATTTGAAAAGATTATGATATATTTTAGTTATTTCATAAACTTTAAAAAATTATCAAATCTCAATTGATTTTGTTTTGTTTTATTAACCTTTTTATAGAAATTGAAATAATTTATTTTAGGTCAAATAAGGATCTAAATAATTACAAAATAATATTTATTCTTACATTTATAGAATGATAAATTAAATATTTAAGATAAACATTAGAGTTCTTATTTACTTTATCTTTTATATATTTATAATATACCTTTTTTTGTTAATTTATTTAGAAGTCGGTAGAAAATTTTATTGGTTAAATTATAATTCCATTAAAAATTTATTGATCATAAATTTTTGAAATCAAATCATGCATAAAAATAAAATGTATTAATGTGATCATTCAAAATATTTTCTATATATAATAAAAATAAATAATATTCATACCTCCATTCAAAAGATATATTTGTAAAGTTTTGATTTAATTTTTTTCATATCTTTATATATTCTAATGTATATAATATTCCTACCATATGAAACAGTATCAAACCTATAATATTAAAAGAGAATTCAAATTTTATTGATCATAATATTTTATGGAATCAAATCATATATAAAAATTAAATATATTTATGTCACCATTCAAAATAATTTCCATATAAGTATAATAAAAATAAATGATAATAATGCCTCCATTCAAAAGATATATTGGTAAAGTATCGAATTAAATGGTACTCCAATATTTGATTAAAAAATTGTAATATTTGTTTTTAATATTGTATAAAAATATATTAATTAGTCGTACTTTAAAAAAATAAATCGTAAATATTTTATTAAAAATTGTAATATTTGTTTCTAAAATTATAGAAATTAAAAATAAAAAAATATTAATACAAAATAAAAAATTTATTCAAATTTCACGACAAATGAGAATTATAATTTCGATTCAAAATAAATTAGAATTTTGAAGGCACATCAACACCAACATGTAGGTTATTATCTTCTCCATAGGAGAAGAGAAATTCTATTTAAAAAAGATTGTAAATATGTTAATTGAACGAAACTTAGGGTAGTGTGTTTGCTAGAGGCAATGCTATATTCCATTTAATTATAATAGATCTAATTTGGCCATTCCAATTCCTTCCTCATTAACCGTGACTCAAACATTTGAATTCAAATTCTGTAAAAAAAAAACATTGGAATTCAAATATAAATAAATTAACTGGGAATGAAACATTGGAATTGGAATTCAAATATAAATAAAATAAATTAATAAATCAAATAAATAAAAAATAGTGTAAAATTATTATATATTGACATGTCAGCAAAATTAAATGTTTGAGTCGTTGATGTCTTTCACAGCTTCAATCGGTCGTGCCATTGATGTTACTATTTAGACCTGTTACAAAATCTGTATTAAAATGGACACAGAGAATCAAAATATGGGAATGAAGAAGAATTGAAAAATAATACGTAACCTTTTAAAAATAATGGAGAATGAAGAAGATTGAGAAGTGAAAGAGTAAGGTTTTAGAATGACTATATATATATATATATCAAAATAATTCATTCTAATTTCAATAATATACATTTAATCTGGTAGTGTAATGATAAATAGTGTGTATTTTTAAATCATGCAATGAATAATATTCCATTTAATTATAATAGATCTAATTTGGTCATTCCAATTCATTCCTCATTAACCGTGAGTCAAACATTAGAATTCAAATTCTGTCAAAAAAAACATTGGAATTCAAATATAAATAAATTAACCGTGAATGAAACATTGGAATTGGAATTCAAATATAAATAAAATTCAAATATAAATAAAATAAATTAATAAATCAAATAAATAAAAAATGGTGTAAAATTATGATAGATTGACATGTCAGCAAAATTAAATGCCAAATGAATATGGTAAGAGCATAGTGTTGATAATAGATAGATTTTATTTTTATTTTTCTTCTATTTTAACTTCACAATACTATCTCCTTTTTAATCCAGTTATTTTCAGCCAAGATGAAATATATTACTTATAAATAATTTATTTAACTTATTAATTATTTTATGTGATTTTTATTTGATGTAGTCAGATAATTATGAAAAAAAATTGATATTTTTATTTTTGATAACTTTAATAATTTTGTGTGTAACTTTCTAATCATTATATTTTTTATTAAAATAAATTATTTGATTCAATTCAAAAATATATATTTAATTTATAATAATTATTAATAATAAATTAATAGAATTTACCGTATTGCACGGGTGAAGTCTGGTCATATATTATTATTCTCAAGTAAACTTGCCCTTAGACATAGGGGAACAATCAGAGAAATAGTTTTCAAAATTACTAAGCATGGCCAAAAGAAACAAGATCATGGTTGTTTTTAACTAAATCAGACCATTACTAAGTGCCTTCTAGCATCAATTCTTAGATCGTCCTTCATTTTTCTAATGAAATCTTCGAACTTTTTGTTTAAATCTTCTGTACTTAACGTACAACTTTCTTCTTCTTCTACATAATCTATATTGTTTTCTTCAATTAGAACATAATCAATTTCTGACCCTTTATCTCCCTCTTCGTCTTCTCCATCATATTGTTTAACTTCTTCTTCTACCTCCTTCATCTCTTCTTTGTCTTCTTCTTCTTCTTCATCAATCGTAATTATCTTTTCAATGTTTTCTTCTTCTTCTTCAGCACTTTGTTCATCTGGTTCACTAGTTCTCTTCTCAACTTCTCTCTCCAGCATTGGCTCATTGATCTCAACATCAAGGATATGAGATTGCGAACCTTCTTCATCTTCAACTTCAATATATTGTGAGTTATTGGAAGGCTTATCATCATCATCATCTGTTGAAGAACTTGAGAAAGATTTGGTTAAACCGACAAAAACAAGGAGAGTATTACAAAGGAGAAACATGCTGTTCTTGTCTATGTTGTGAGTGTAGAGTTGAAAAGGTAAAGTAGAGAAATAGAAGTTGAAGTTTTGGAGGAAAACAAAGAATGAAGAAGGTGAAAATATGAAAGAAAACACTGATATTGAAATGATTAATTGTGTAAATTTTATTACATTGGAAGTAGTTTTCATCCCCTGAGTTAGTGTTTCTATGATTTGGTATTTGAGTTGACAAGTACTGTTCATGGTGCTCACTCTATTGAAGAATGAAAATAGAGATTGGTAAATGAAGGTTTGAAAGTTGGTGAATTAAAGGCATGAAGACCTCATTATATATAGTGGTGAATGGAATGTGGAAAGGGCTACTCTATTATTACTTTTTTTGGTTTCCTAAAAGAATTTAAAAACTGTGCACCCAAATGGCGGTTTTTTTAAACTGCAATAAAATTTTATAAAATAGATAATTTATACGTCAGCGTTTAACCTATCCACAATTTTAGAGATCCATCAAATTATACTATCTCTTAAAACAGATGTAAGGGATCAAAATATTATAAAGTTAATTTTATTACGCATAAATAAAAGAGAAAATGATATAGAAAAGTGAATAATTTCATTAGTTTACAGTAGTGTATATATACAGGTTTGATAAACCTAATTTGGAATAAATCAAGGTAACAAATCTTCTATTGATT
Organism: Vicia faba; assembly: GCA_948472305.1. Lineage (NCBI taxonomy): Eukaryota > Viridiplantae > Streptophyta > Magnoliopsida > Fabales > Fabaceae > Vicia > Vicia faba. The sequence continues at coordinate 550,679,860 of OX451736.1, read as the reverse complement.
TTCCACTAATGTAGCTATTAATTTTTTACTACAAACTAGGTAAATAACAGATTTGTAAATCGGCATAATTAAAGGAATTTTAAATCTAATTATTATTATTGATATCCTCCCGCAAGTTGGATAATTTGTAAGAGAGATGCAATTTGGACAGTAAAAACTCGAACCGTGGGCGAAGCAGAGGCTTTGTTTGAATATCAGCAAGTTGATCATCAGTAGAGACAAAAGATACACGAAACTTGCCATGTTGAACGTTTTCACGGACAAAGTGATAGGCTAAGGCTATATGTTTCATTCGAGAGTGGAATACAGGATTAGCACTTAGATGTGTGGCACCGAGATTGTCACAATATATTACCGGATTAGCAGTTGGAGTGTGACCAAGTTCCGTAAATAAGGAAAGGACCCATAGTAGTTCACTGGCTGTGTCAGCCAAGGCTTTATACTCTGCTTCTGTGGATGATCGAGCAACCGAACGTTGTTTGCGGGAGCTCCAAGAGATGGGAGTGCTGCCAAGATATAACAAGTAGCCAGTGGTTGAAACATAATCATCTTTGTCACCAGCCCAGTCTGCGTCCGAATATGCATGAAAGTTCAGCGGAGCTGTTGCCGAGATGAAGATTCCTTTGTCACACGAGCCTGCCAGATAGCGGAGCACTCTTTTGAGTGCAGACCAATGCACCGTTCTTGGGTTCTGCATGAACTGTGCAAGTTTGTTGGTGCTGAAGGCGATGTCTGGGCGTGTAAGACTCAAGTATTGAAGACTTCCAACTAGCGTTTGGTACTCAGTTGGGGAAGGCAGAAGATCACCAGAATCCTTGAGTAATGGAATAGTTGCAGACAACGGAGTGGATGCTGGTTTCGCATCTGCCATACCTAATTGATGTAGTAGATCGGTGATATATTTTCTTTGTGAAAGAAACATACCCACAGCGGAAGGAATTACTTCGACACCCAAGAAGTAGTTGAGGCATCCAAGATCTTTCAACGAGAAGCGAGCAGCAAGTGTGGCAATGAGGCTGGATAATTCTACAGAAGAACTCCCAGTGACAATTATATCATCAACATATACTAATAAGTACAAAGTAACACCTGATTTTTGGTGGATGAATAAAGATGCATCTGCAGTTGAATTAACGAAACCAATGGAGAGCAGAAATACTCAAAGTTCTGTATACCAAGCGCGAGGTGCCTGCTTCAGCCCATAAAGTGCCTTTTTGAGGCGACAAACATGATTAGGGAAGGTTTTGTTGACAAATCCAGGCGGCTGCACCATAAAGACTTCCTCTTTGAGTGTCCCTTGAAGAAATGCATTATTGACATCAAGCTGACGGATGGACCACCCTTGACGAACTGCAAGTGTTAGAACGATTCGAATAGTCACTGGTTTAACAACGGGGCTGAATGTTTCCGTATAGTCACAACCGGGGCGTTGGTGAAACCCTTTGGCAACTAACCGAGCCTTGTAACGATCAATTGATCCATCTGGATTCTGTTTGATTCGAAAGACCCATTTACAACCAACCAAATTTTGAGCAGAGGACCTACTTACAAGATCCCAAGTGTGGTTGTGGTGTAAAGCATCAAATTCGGCTTGCATGGCTGAGCGCCAATCAGGATCACGAAGAGCCTGAGTGATGGTGTTGGGTTCAATGGGAGAGGAGGATCGAACGTGTAGGTTGAGCTTTGTAAGAGGTTTGATGATGATGTTTTTAGACCGGGAGATGATCCCACCAGCATTGGTTTGTTGTCTTGGGTTTGGGTTGATGGGTGGTGGAGAAGGTTGGGGGGAGGGTTGGGAGTTTGAAGGGGAAGTTTGAGTAGTATTGGTGGGTTCATTTGAGGTTGATGTTTGAGCCAAATCTGGTAAGTGGGTGACAAATGGAGTGGTATGGGCAGCGGATAAGTTTTCCGGTGGGTTTAGAGTGGTATTGTCAATAGGTTGAGCTAGGGGCGGTAAAATAGAGAGTTGAAGTGGGCTTGTTTGTGGTTCTGTATGTGAATTAGATTGAGCTACCAGAGAGCTGTATGGGAATTTGGATTCCACGAACTTCACATGGCGAGAGGTATAAATCCTTCCAGTTGTGGGATCGAGACACAAATACGCGTGTTGATCCGCCGAATAACCTACAAAAACACACATAGCAGACTTTGGTGCAAGTTTATGGTTAGCATATGGTTTAATCCAGGGAAAACACAAACATCCAAAACATTTTAATTTATGATAATCCGGGCTAATGTGGAGTAATTTGGAATAAGGTGACTTGTACCCAAGAATTGGAGTTGGGAGACGATTTATGAGGTAGGCTGCAGTAGTCATGGCGTGAGGCCAATAGGTGAGGGGCAAGCCCAAATGGTGAAGAAGAGAGAGGCCGGTTTCGGTAATGTGACGATTCCGGCGTTCAGAGATTCCATTGTGTTCAGGTGTATGAGGTGGGGTGGTGTGGTGACTTATACCATGAGTGCTTAAAAATGGACGAAGTCCAATGTATTCACCACCATTATCTGTGTATAAGATTTTGATTTTGTGCTGATAAAATTTTTCAACTAGTGATTTAAATTTGGGAAATATATTTTGGACATCAGATTTGTGTTTTATTGGATATAGCCAGATATAACGAGTAAAATGATCCACAAACATGCAATAGTAACGAAGACCATCAATAGATAAAACAGGAGAAGTCCATACATCTGAAAAAATTATTTCTAATGGATAAGAAGATTTAAGAGTGGATTCATGAAAAGGAAGTTTGTGACTCTTACTAATTTGACATGAATTACAATCGGATTGTGGGAATTTATTTGAACCCAAAGAAAAATGATGTTGAATAAATTTAAAGATAGAGGATGAGGGGTGCCCAAGCCTATGGTGCCATGATGCAGAGGATTCCGCGCGGACGGTATGGACAGATGGTGGGGAGGTGGGCCAGAGATAAAGTCCATCCACACATGAGCCCTTATGGGTTATTTGGCCTGTCTGCAAGTTCTTTACATGAAAAGAGTTTGGCAGGAAAACAACAGCAGAGTCAGTCTGTTTGGTAAGTTTAGAGACAGAAATAATTTGTTGTTTCATGGAAGGAACACACAGAGCATTAGACAAGGATAAATCATGAATTAAAAGTGTTCCAGAATGAGAGATGTTTAAACCTGAACCATTGCCCATGAACAGCGAGTCAGGACCAGTGTACGGATGATGAAGTGCCATATTTGCAAGATCGTTGGTTACATGATGTGTTGCTCCACTATCAACCAAGAAATCAGTATGAGATGGACCAGCAGCTGCAATGTTGGCCTGAGCCGATCTAGTGTGAGCAATAAAGTTTCGAGACGGTGGCGGGATACCAGGATGTTGCTGCTTGAAGAGTTGGCACTGAGATAGAACATGTCCTTTGACATTGCACCACTGACAGCGTCCAAGAAACGGTTTGCGATTGCTGGTGTGTTGATTAGACGGTGCAGGGAATTGACCAGACCGAGGCTTGTTGTTATAGTTGGGTCGAGCCTGAGCATTCAAAGCTGTAACCGGGGCAGGAGTTTGTCTCTGAGCAGCAACAATAGAGAGTTCTTGGATGAGAAGTTTCTCAAGGAGATCATCAAAGTTAATTGGGATATCCCTTGCGTTTATTCCATCAATGACTGCTCTGTAGCCATCGTCGAGACCACGCAAAACATGGTCAGTCATGTCTTCAACCGAAACAGGAGATCCGAGTGAAGCAAGAAGGTCTGCTATTTGCTTCAGAGAGTGCATATAGGTTGTGATGGATTGGGTACCTTTGGAAGCCATTCGAAGACGCTCTTTGAGTTGCTTGAGATGGTTGCGAGAGGCCTTGGCATATGTGTTTTTGAGAAGAGTCCAAAGACTATGCGAAGTCTTTGTCTGAGACACTAGAGAGGCCACTTCATTGGAGAGAGTGGTGAGGATAGCGCCATAGATGAGGCGATCTTGTCGACGCCATGTTTGATAAGCAGGATTTGTTGTCGTCACTGAGGGTGTTGCAGTGGTAGAGATCATTGCCGGCGGCGCGGGGAAAGATCCATCTGGATATTTTAGGAGATCAAAGTCATCAAGGAAAGCTTCAACTTGGAGTTTCCAATTAAGATAATTGGTGGGAAGCAGCTTGGTGACACTGCTAAGAGTGATGCACACAAAGGGTTTGGATGGCTCATAGGGGTTGGTGATGTAGTGGGAACTGTCGGAGGCCATGGGAGACGAGGTTGACAGCAGGAATGGGAAACGGCGTTCTGAATTAGAAGGATAGGGCTGAATCGTTTCCAACTGATACCATATAGAAAAGTGAATAATTTCATTAGTTTACAGTAGTGTATATATACAGGTTTGATAAACCTAATTTGGAACAAATCAAGGTAACAAATCTCCTATTGATTTTCCACTAATGTAGCTATTAACTTTTGACTACAAACTAGGTAAATAACATATTTGTAAATCGACATAATTAAAGGAATTTTAAATCTAATTATTATTATTGATAAATGGTTGATGCACTCGTGTGATATAGTTTTATAATATTAATCAATTATAATTATATATTTAACTAAGTCACTTTTTTATTTTAAAATTTTCTTAATGACATGATAGAATTTTTATTTTTTATTAAATGATTTACACTGTTAGTGTACTACTTTTTATGTTTAACTAAAATAATGTTTTATAATGTACGGTACAACACCCAATTCAGTTGTGTATTATAGAATTAATTCCAATTATATAGTATAAAATTGAATTCCAAGTTGAACTAATAGTCTATTGCACAGTCTTACTTGTTGTTTTTATAAATGTGCATGGTTGCAAAATTATTATTTGGCAGATGGCATGTTAGGCAGTATGACAAAGCTTACATCTCTGTTCATGTACTTGATAGGTACTTGAAGGGTAAGTACTAGTAGTAGCCAGTTGTCGTGTATTATTTGTTATAGAAATTTGCAACTTTTATCTTCTTGCTATTGAACAAATTGAGGTTTGATTGTCAAGTAGCATTCATGACATTCAAATTGAGGGGCGATGCCGCAAGAAAGAGGAGAGAGGGCTAACATTATTCAAGCTGTTTCGACCGCCTTCAAGTTCACTGTATTGTGCTTATTAAAAAAAAAAAGTTCACTGTAATGTGTACAATGGATCGTTTGTTTTGGTTGCGGAACCACTGTCTATGTAAGTTGAAGAGTCTAAAAACCCAAATTCAACACCGAAATTCACCATTAAAACCGAGATCGAAGTAATGCGGCAAACAAGAATAAAAAGGGTCAAATTTATTTAACATAAAAATTAAATAAGGACATTTTTCATATCTAAGTATGTCTCTACACTACAAGAAAATGTTTATCCAGCCACGTGAAGTTGCCACGCGATTTTTATGTGACTAAATAAAACCAGTTGCGACGTGAAAATCACGTGGCAACGTGTTTTAATAATATAATACAGAAGCATTAAGTGTGTCAGTTATTTTTTTGTGTTAAAAAAAGTTGTGACGTGGGATTCACGTCGATAATTAAAATATCATAAAAATTAAATAAATCACAACTTCCAACACTGGCGTGCTCAGGTTTTGAAGGAAGAGAAAACAATTATAAGTTTGTTGCGACGTGAAAATTACGTGGCAACCACTACGCCAAATAAGCTATTTAATAGCGTTTTTTTTTTGTTTTTGATAGCGCTTAAAAGTGCTATTAACCGCGCCACTATTGTAAATATTTCTTATTTAATAGCACTTTAAAAGCGCTATTAAAGTACCAATTTATAATAGCGTTTTAATTAAAGTGCTATCAAAGTCAGTATTTTGCATGTTTTTTGTTTGTTTTTTTATAGCACTCTAAACAAAAAGCGCTAATATATAACATATGTTTGATAGCGCTTTCAAATAAAGTGCTAATAAATGGTACATATTTGGTACAATATTTTTAATAAGTACAGTACAATATTTTTTCTTACACAATCATTTTTTTTGGTGTAAATATAAAATAATTATATTCAATTCAACACAAATAACGCTTTAAATTACTCATTGCATATATATTATGATCCATCAAATACCAAATAACATTTTAAATTACCAAATCCTATTGTTTCCAAATATCATAACATATAGAATATTAAGAGGGCGTTTGCATAGCCAAATTTGTAGATGCCCATCTATGAGTACTTCAATCCAAATCCAAAAACATACAATCAAATTCTCTAAACAAAACACCAAAAAAATAAGAAAGGATAACAAAACAATCCCATGTAGTAACCACCTTCATGATCCAAAAGCGTTGAACTCATAGATACAATCACTAATTAGGCAAAATAATTGCTTCTTGTTTTCCTGTATCATAGAAGGAATATTGATTATGTATTGTACAATAAAAACTAATTCAACATATAAAGAATAATCAAACATTTAATATGGGTCTAACAAGAAGCGCATAAAATAAGGAATGATTATTATAAACTAATAACAATAAATCGATATAACTAATGCAATAATTGAACTAATTAAGTCTAACAAGAACATGACTTGTAAATATATAGACCACAATTTCCATTATTAGATGCATATAAACACTAAACAGAATATAATTCAAATTCTCAAAATATACATAAACACTTAATTGTGTGTAACTTTCTTTTCATGATCCAGAACTAGATATCAAACACCTTACAATTGTTACTACGAATATCTAAAAATTTCAAGTAGAAACGGAAAACTATAAATCAATCATACAATAAGATATAAGTCATTTTTCCGTATTTTCCTATTTCAAAATTTAAATTCGAGACCAAGAAAGAACACTCAGTACCTCTGTGCCATATCTTCTAAACCAATAAAATACTAAAATCATTTATACGACAACTCTAAATCCAACTCAAAAATTAAAATTAAACATCTAAGTCAAAACATTTGAACTCTAAATCCATGAGTAATATTTGTCTTGTTTATCAAGTATCAAGTCAAGGAAAAACTCACCGAAAACATCATCCACCACATAAGTAGCCCAATCCTCCTTAACCTCAGTTAACTTATCATGAGAGTAGGTACGACATTTGTGGTCAAAAAAGTACTTCAAATATGAAAACATCAACAATTAATCGTGTTAGAATTAAATTATATTAATTTAATTTACAAAAGAATAATAATAATAATTAAAATCACGTACATTTGTGGGGATCATAAATTCATTTTCCATGATGACCTCTTTCATAAATCGCATTACAAAGTATCCACAATCAACGCCATTAATTTGACGAGGACACTACAAAAAAAAAATTTATATCGATTAATTTTACTCCACATAATTGTTTTAAAATAACATTAATTTAGACACATACCTTTATTTTTTGCCATGAGATTTTCTTTGACTTTGACACTTTAGGCACTTTAGAACTACTATTAGCACGATAAATTTGCAAAGCGCTAACAAAATGAAATTAACTCCAAATGAGTAATTATATAAATAATAATACGTACATAAATTTTAAATTAAAAGAGTCTATACTCACTTCTCAAACTTTGTTTTAAAATTTTGATGTTTTGTTGGCTCACCATTCAACGGATCCATGTAATATATCACCTCAGCATTGAGATTGATGACAAGCAACACCCAATGTTTCCTGCACCCAACATTTAAATATTGCATTAAAGATTCACATTCATTAGAGTTTTTTCTCGTTAATTTAATAACTTTTTGAATATAAATCTCACCCTAGATTACAAGGTGCAAGAATCATCTTATCCTTGAACTCCTCATCTTTCAAAAGTATTTTTGCTATACCATTTCCTAGATTATCCTCCCGTGATACATGTGGAGATATGAAAGAGAACTTATTTATTAATCCATTTGGACTAATAAACTTGTCATACAAATACCTAGAAATGAACAACAATTGAATTCATGATCTAAAAACTCCTCACCAAATATACTTTCCTCCATTTTTATTTGAATTAATGATCCAACCCTCATCATCTTTTTCACATACATATCAAGGAAAGGTAAATTTGCAATACCAGCTGAACCGCCAACTCTAGGAGACTCTTCGATTTTGAATTTTTTGTTACTTTTGTTGGGTGATGAAACTGAATATTCAACACTGTGTTGAATATTATTACCTTTGTTTTGGGATTGACCAGGAATCTAAAAAGTTGTATTAATTAATATTAGTGATCAAATAATAAAATAAGTAGCGATCAAGCAACTTGATTATAAGTAATTTACCTTTTCACATTCAGCAACAAATTCAAGAAGTTTCGTTGGCCATGGCACAATTGTTCCTATTGCTTGACCAACCATGGATACATCTCCATCTTCAACAGATATAGGCAATGGGGCATTTGGCACAATAGCAACTTCGATATTAACCTTGACATATCCAGGTGGTAACGTCATGCCATGTACCGTGTTACCTTTGGTGTTATATAGTTTTCCACGAGCAACCAAACAACGACTCGGGGAGGATAAATATATATTAACAGGAAAGAGACCCTAAACCAATAAGATATGAATAAAAAGATTAACATCATTATTGAAAGAACAAACATATCGAATTTGAGAGATAATAAAGAAACCAATTACCTCGGGAATGTTGCCAAATGATCCAGGGTTGCAAGAACCTTTATCACTAGGTAGTCGACTCTCAGCTACTTTTTCTGGTTGTTTCCTTTCTACCACTTGTTCAAGGTGTTGCCTCTGTGCCACTTTTTCAGGTTGTTGCAACCTCTCTGACACTTGTTTAGGTTGTTGCCTTTCTTCCACTTCTTCAGTTTGTTGCCTCTCTAGCTTCTCTCTATCCAACTTATCTCTCTCAATCTTTTCTCTCTCTAGCACCTCCAATCTACTTTTGAGTGAATTACAAAAGCCATACAATTTTTCAAAATCCATTTGTGTGGGGCGATTTTGGCGTGGTAATATGTCCCTAGAACATACCCCAAAACCATAAGTCCTAACACGTCCAGAGTAGTTTGGGAGATTAAGAGCCTCAAATAATATGTTTGTGGGACCAAGGTCTTGTCTCTCTTCTTCAGATAGAGCTTCTGTTAACTTCTCCTGACATTGATAAGTATAAAAGAAATAACCAATAGTTAGATACAAGTTGCAATTAATGGCTATTCTATTAAAATAAGACACAAAGACTCAATTAATTAAGGAAAATCGAGTTTAATGACTTCAAACTAACTAACAAAATACAAATTCGGTAACAATGATGAGTATAGAAAAAGTGTCACATCTATAATGTGAGCATTTTGGAAATAACATCTATAGTGTCACATCTAAAATTCGACTTACACATTGATCCACAACTCTTTGAACATTCTCATTATCAATCACCCCGCTCTTATTGACGCGGGCAGCCTTCCACACTTGACTACGGTTTATCTCACCAACTTCTGACTCTTCTACCTGTATATACATTTTTACAAATTAACATAGCAATTAAATTTTTTTATAATATTGTATAGTACATTTATACACATACTTACCATATCAGCTTCAAGACGAGCACACCCTAAACGTGACTTTCTATAGGGATGTTGAGGATTTAACGCTCTTTCTCGATTCTCATCACTAACTTTCTGCATTTATTATAAAAAATGCATCCCACAACACTATCACTAATACTATAATAGAAGAAATAGCAAACAGGAGCACTATTTTCGATCCAGTTATTTGGCATGTTTATTTTGACTCTTCCAACCTTATGCCCACCCAAGGAAATTTTGAGAAATGACAACTATTATTATAAGAAAACAAATTATAATGCACACATCTTGAGAGAGAAATGTTAGTTCTCTCTTTTCTTTCTAGACAGTGATACTTCTTCTTCTTACTCTCTCTCGCAAAAGACCACAACTTGCAGAACAATAACCATGGTTTTTTCTATCTCTCATCCATTTCAACCCCAAAACAAAATCAATCTTTATCTTAAAATAAGAACAACAACAAAATAGAAATCCAAGATTCAAATCAAGCATTTAAGTTCTCCAACAACAATGACAACAAATCGAGAAAATAGAGGAAAAAAATTGCTTACCTGCAAGCAAAACCGAGAGTGGCTGGAGATGGAGGTCGGAGTCGAACGCCCAGTGGTGGCTGCCGGTGACGCTACAGGGGGCCGGAGTGCGTCGATATTATGCTGTTGCAGAAGCAGTTGAGTTGTCGCTCGCGGTCGCCGGCGTGTCGTCAGAGGCCAGTCAAGTAATGGATTTGGAATGACTTTTCTCCTTCCTGTGTTTTTTTATTTTGTTTCGGTTTCTAATTGAAATAACTTTCTGAAAATGTGTTTTTTTTTTATCAATTAATTAATTAATTCATTATTATATATAACACAGCGCTTTTTAATAAATGCTATTATATAGGTAGTCAAATAATAGCGTTTTATACAAAATGCTATCTTAAAGAAGTTTAATAATAGCGTTCTGGTACAAAGTGTTATCATAATTACATAGTCTGTATTATATAATAGCGCCCGATTAAAAAGTGCTATTATAAATGTGTTTTTTCCATTTTAATAGCATTTTTTTTAAAAGTGCTATTAAATTAGGTGATACAAAAAATCATTTTTGGCGTAGTGAACGTTGCGGCGTGATTTTCACGTTGCTACTTGGTTTATCTAATTTATCAAAACGTTTCACAACGCACACAGTTTCTGTTTCATTTTCTTCTTCTTCAACCTTCCATACTCCTCTCCATACCCATTTTCTTCTCCAAATTTTTTTCTTCTCCACACTTAAATTCCTACCATCTTCATACATTGGTTGTAAGGTAATTTCAATTTCATGTTATTTATACTTTGTTAATAGCTTTTGATGTGTTATTTGAGTATAATTTTTTTTCAATTTTTCTTTGAATAGAGAAGGAGAATATAGAAGTATAGATTGCAAAAAAGGACAAGAAGATTGAAGGAGTTACAAGATAAAAGGTATGTCTTGAATTTTTTTATTTAAAATTAGTATATTTTCTGAATTTGATTAATTTATTGGTTATATATATATATATATATATATATATATATATATATATATATATATATATATATATATATATATATATATATATATATATATATATATATATATATATATATATATATATATATATATATATATATATATATATATATATATATATATATATATATATATATATATATATATATATATATATATATATATATATTCTGTATTTGAGTTAAATGTTAGGTTTAATTATTTAGTTTATAATAATTATTAATTATTAATTTGTGATGAATGAGTTTAATTATTTTAGGAGTTTAAATTTTTATATTTTTAGGAGTTTATAATTTTTTAGTGTTTAAATTAAATTTTTAGGAGTTTAATAAGTTTTTAAATTTTTAGGAGTTTATAAAATTTAGGTGTTTAAATTAAATTTTAAGTGTTTAAAAATAAATAAATATTTTTAGGAATTTATAAAATTTTAAGTGTTTAAATTAAATTTTTAGGAGTTTAATAAGTTTTTAAATTTTTAGGAGTTTATAAAATTTAGGTGTTTAAATTAAATTTTAAGTGTTTAAAAATAACTAAATATTTTTAGGAGTTTATAAATATTTTTGAAAGCATATATTTATCTTTAATTGTATATGTTTAGGATTATTATTAAGTTGATTAATTAATATTTCTAATTAAATAGGTTTTGATTATATAAATTTGCAGTAAATGGAATATTATATGTATTATCGTAGTTGGATGTACGATAGACTATATCCAGGAAGACGCGCACTTAAACCCAATTTTATAGACGGGGTTAATGGTTTTATCGCGTGGACGTTTGCCCAGGAACTTTGTCGAAGTGAAGGAGGAGTTAGGTGTCCTTGTCTTAAATGTGGATGTAGATATATAATTAGTGACCCAGAGAAAATAACACGCCATTTGCATAGGAAAGGTTTCATTGAAAATTATTGGGTTTGGACGTATCATGGTGAAACACTGCCGAGTAATGTACCAGAGACTAGCAACACAAATGCTTCAAGTAGTCAACCGATTATGCAACCACCTATGGAATTTGAAGAAAACTTTAATCTGATATGTGACATGGTTGGTGATGCTTTTGGTGTTAACGTGACCTATGATCAACCTGAAGACTTTGACGGGGAAGAGTTGCCGAATGAGGAAGCACAGAGATTTTATCAGTTGTTGAATGAGATGAATACACCGTTGTTTGAGGGGTCGTCAGACTCAAAGCTATCAATGTGTGTTAGATTATTGGCCGCCAAGTCAAATTGGAATGTTCCTGATCAGTGTTTGGAGCACTTCGCAAAAATGATGTTGGACTCAACTGCAACGAAAGACAACTTTCCTGCGAGTTTCTATGATGCAAAGAAGTTGGTGTCGAAGTTGGGTTTAAGAGTAAGAAAGATTGATTGTTGCATTAATGGTTGTATGTTGTTTTATGACAACGAGTTTGGTACTCAAGATGAATCGTCAGAGGAATGTAAGTTTTGTCATAGTCCAAGATATAAAGTTCGCAATAGAGCCATTAACAGTAACCAAAAACGGGTAGCAGTAAAGTCCATGTTTTATCTTCCGATAATACCAAGGTTAAAACTAATGTTTTCTTCAATGCACAATGCAAGTCAAATGACATGGCATCATACAAACAAAACAAGCCCAGGCAATATGCGACACCCATCTGACGGCCATGCATGGAAGCACTTTGATGAGGTACATCCTGATTTTGCCGTTGAACCTAGAAATGTCATGCTTGGATTATGCTCTGATGGTTTTGCTCCATATGTCCAAGCGTCCGGAAGTGCGTATTCTTATTGGCCAGTTATTGTAACCCCTTACAATCTCCCTCCTGAGATGTGCATGACAAAACCATACATGTTTTTGACGTGCGTCATTCCAGGACCGTCGAGTCCAAAAACCAGAATTGATGTGTACTTATAATCTTTAATTGATGATTTGAAGAGGTTGTGGAATAATGGAGAATGGACTTATGATATATCCCGTAAACAAAACTTTTCTATGCGAGCTGCCTTGATGTGGACCATTAACGACTTTCCAGCATATGGCATGTTGTCTGGTTGGGGCACGCATGGCAGAATGGGTTATCCGCATTGCATGGAATGCACTAAGGCGTTTACATTGGAAAAAGGGGGGAAAAGCTCGTGGTTTGACCGTCACCGCAGATTCCTACCATCAAATCATCCCTTTAGAAAAAACAAGACAAATTTCAAAAAGGACGAACGGGTAACGGATCTGCCTCCGCCTCGATTGGCACCAGTTGCTATATGGAACCAAGTTTGTGAACTTCCAAAGTTTACAGATACTGGCAAAGCATGTAGAATTGAAGGATATGGGGTCACACATAATTGGACAAAAAGAATTATATTTTGGGACCTCCCGTATTGGAAAGATAATTTGTTGCGCCATAATCTTGATGTTATGCATATTGAGAAGAATTTTTTCGATAACGTATTTAACACAGTGATGGATGTTAAAGACAGAACAAAAGATAATGTGAAGGCTAGACAAGACATGGAAATTTGGTGTAATCGTAAAGAGTTGGAATTGAAGCCTCAACCAAATGGAAAATTATTTAAACCCAAAGCTTGTTTCAGTCTGACCCCCCAAGAAGCTAAAGCGGTTTGTGGATGGCTAAAAGGTTTGAGAATGCCCGACGGGTATTCTTCAAATTTATCAAGGTGTGCTGATGCTAACACTGGGAAGTTGCATGGTATGAAAATTCATGATTGCCATGTTTTTATGGAACAATTGCTACCAATTGCGTTCGGTTCTCTACCCAAACATGTGCTTAATCCACTCACTGAAATTAGTCAATTTTTTAGAGATATTTGTGCTTCAGCTTTAAGAGTGGATGACATCATTAAGTTGGACCAAAATATTCCAATCATTCTCTGTAAGTTGGAACAAGTATTTCCTCCTGGTTTTTTTGACTCCATGGAACATCTACATGTGCATCTTGCATATGAGGCTTATCTAGGAGGACCTGTTCAATATAGGTGGATGTATCCGTTTGAAAGGTTCATGGGTGATTCAAAGCGATCAGTGAAAAATAAAGCTAGAGTTGAAGGATCAATATGTGCACATTACTTGCATCGAGAAACTTCACATTTTTGCAGTCACTATTTCAAGCACTTGATGTTAACTCCAAGAATCATAAGGAATCCTGTAAATGTTATCGAAAGAAGTCAGTACACCTTATCAGTCTTCGGGCTTCCAGGTCGTCCCTCTGGAAAGAAGGGTGAGCATTGGTTGACCCAACAAGAAATGCAATCTGCACATGTTCATGTCTTGATCAACTGCATTGAAGTTAAACCATATCTTGAGTAAGTATAATCCAACTTCTTAATTTTCTTTACAGTGTAAATATAAAATTGATTACCTTGAAAGTTATAGTGTCTTTCTTTTTAGTGAATTTAACAACGCCTACTTTGATAGTACCGGTGTACAATCAACATCTGGTGTCATTCATGCCCAATTTCCAACATGGTTCAAGGAGAAATTGTATAGGGTTGTTGCACCGACTCCAGAAATACTCCATTTGAGAAACTTGTCTAATGGCCCTTGTTAAAGTGCAAACAAATGGCACACATACTTCGTGAACGGATATAAATTTCACACTCATGAATGGACTGAAGGGAAAAAAACTATAAACAATGGCGTATTTGTGAAAGGAGTTACAGATGGTGGTGAAAATGACTTCTATGGTTTTGTTAAAATATCTACGAGTTAGTATACAATTACTTGGACTCGGAAAATAAAGTTGTCTTGTTTTATTGTGAATGGTATAATCCAACTAGAGGCACAAAAATAGATAAGACATATGGTACTGTTGAGATTCAAATGGACCGGAGGTACAAAGAGTACGACCCTTTCATAATGTCAAATATTGTTAGGCAAGTTTATTATGTTCCTTATCCTTCATTTGTGCCACGTAAACGACGGTGTTATGTTGTAATAAAAACAAAACCATTGGGTCATATTGAAACTGACGATCTAGTGGAGGATGTTGCTTACCAAGTTGATGAAGTTGAAGTTAATGATGTGATTCCAGATGAACACACTACAAGTTTGTCTGATACAATGGTTGAGGGGAATCAAGTTGATGAGGATGAAGATCATGAAGATTTTGGATCTGAGGATAGTATCACATCAGATGCCGATGATGAAATGGATGAAGAGCATGACGATTCAGAATAGTGAACCTATATTCATGAGAATTGTGTCTTGTAATTTTACTTAACGAACCATTTATTGAATGATTTAATGAATATGTATTCATGAGAATTGTGTCTTATAATTTTACTCAAAGAACCATTTATTGAATGATTTAATGAATATGTATTCATGAGAATATGTATATGTTAACTTGTATTTTCTTTAATTAGGTCAAAATGCCACCCAAAGATGATAAGGGTAAAGGTCCTAGTGATAGTGGTAGGAAGCCCAGGCGTACAAGGGTAGTAGTATGCCAGTTACCTCACTCAGCCACGTGTCCTCCCCCGCAGAGGCAGGTTCATCATATGTCCATGGACAATACTATGCCATTTACTCCATTACTATCATCTCAGAGTCCTCTTCAGTTCCCATCTGGGAGTACATGTTTTATTAGTCCATCTGGGGCCCCACCTGGTTTACCATTCCAGCAGACACAGGTGCCCTCATCCTTCCAGTAGACACAGGTGCCATCCTTCCAGCAGACACATGTGCCCTCATCCTTCCAGCACAGTTTTCCATTTCCCACACAGATGCCCTCATTCATGCAGCAGCCTGGAGGATCCAGCACCCCACTTCCTACACAGATGCCCCCATCCGTCCAGCAGCCTGGAGGATCCACCTCTTCACGACCCACACAGACTGGTCGCACCCCCACATCCCACACAGAGTCGGATGATGACGATCTTGGTGTGGATGATGATCAGATAGATGGGAGAGATCTTCGAGGGGATGATGATCCGAGTGAGATTCATACCATTGATGGGAGATTTTGGATATGGCCTGAAGGGAACTCGTAAGTTTCTTATTTATTGATTTTTATTTATAAGTACACATTTCCATTTTTAATATAACTTTATATAATTAATTATGCTAATTCAATTATTGTTGTTTTAGTTTCGGGCCGAGTCGGACTGCTGCTAAGGTTATCAATTATATAATTCAGCAGAATTATACAAAAAATTTGAAGAGTTTTAGAGAAGTTTCCGATAAAGAAGAATGGTTCAAGCAATTTCAGGTATAATTAATTTATTTCTTAAGTTATTTTTATTTAAATGACCTTTTCATTATTGTTATAATTTATCTAACTATTTATTTTAATGTCATACAACATTGCAGGCGAAATGTGTTTGGGATCCCCTGAACCATAACAAAGTAAAAAAAAAATTATTTTGGGAGGAGTTCAAGACGACTTTCTGACATGCTACGACGTGTTAGAGAGAATTGGCACCTTTTGGGCATTTGTCCCAAATGGATAGGCAAAGAAGTTTTTGAACAACTTCTTAAGTATTGGGAATCAGATGAATTTAAGGCTAAATCTGAAACTGCAAAGAAGATGAGGGCATCGGAAAAAGGGGGTTGCATTAATGCTGTTGGAAGTATTAGTACTGCTGAGCATGCTCGACGCATGGTAATTAATACCACTTTTTAAGGTCATATTTGGATTTATAACATATTATTAATTTAAGTTAATTTTTATATTTAGGCTAAGCGTTTGGGGAGACAACCATTGATGACTGAGCTGGTTAAGGAGACTCGGACAAAGAAATCGGGAGGATTTACTGACGAGCGCACAAAAAAAGCCCTGGTAAGTAAATTTATGTTTATATTTTTTAAAGCAATTTTGTGACGTGATTTTCATGTAGCAAGTGACATGTTGTGGCGTGAAAATTGAGTGGCAACTGATAAGTTGTGGCGTTACAATCACGTGGCTGTTTTTTTTTAATTTTTTTTTATTTCATTTAATTTCATTAATGTTACTTATAAATTTAACTTGATTTTTTTATTGTATGTGTAGGAGGATTATCAGGCGTTGCTTGTAGAATTTCTGACCCATAATCCTCAGTATACGCCTCCTCCAGAAAAACCGGTTCATCCAGATGTGGATTTCTATATTTGGAGTCAAGTTGTTGGGGGAAAGGGGCCTAACGGGTGTTTTTTTGGTGGTGGAAATTTGGCGGGCACCTTGAGGAGTGGGGATAGAAATCTGTATCAGAGAGCTGCAGACGGTGAAGGAGGGTCACGTCAAACAAATTTGACACCAGATCAGTTAGAACTGGTAAGACAATTGGCTAGACGCGAGTCCGAAGATCGTGAGGCGGCATTGAAGGCCCAAATGGATGCCCGAATAGAGGCAATGAGGGGTGAACATAATAGACAAATTAAGGCAATGGCGAAGAGGTAAGCTGATATGGAGGAGCAAATGCGACAATTTATGCAAGCATTTGGTAGAAATCCCAACAGTGGTGGCCAAAATAATAACCACCAAAATAATGATGACTTTCTTCCCGACATTTTCGACGACTCTAATGATTCTGCTTAGTTTTATTTTTATTCTGTATTTAGTTTTTTATTTGTGTAATATAAATTTATAATCATATTGTATATTTAAAAATATTATAAATTTAAATTTGAGTTTATTAAATTTATAATATTAAGTATATTTATTTATACATTTAGATATATTTAGTTTTGTTTTTGATAATTTGATTTATAATATTGTATTTAATAAATAAATTATAATATTTAATTTATAAATTTAATAAAACAAAAAATAATATTAATTATTAAAACAGAATTAATATATTTAAAACACAAAATATATATTTTTTTAAATGAAACAAGTTGCGGCGTGTTTTTCATGTCACTAATTAGTGACGTGAAAAACACGTCGCTACAGCTAACGTAAATATAAATGTGACTGCTCTGCTCTGCTCTGCTATGCTCTGCACACTTTCATCTTATACAGTATGTTGCGGCGTGAATTTCACGTGGCAACTTGGTGACATGCTTTTCACGCCGCAACAAGATTGCCACGCGCTATATAGCGACGTGTTTCTTAAGGTGGCAAAATTTTATTAGTGACGTGATTTGGGTGTTAGTGATGTGGCTTTCACGTGGAAAAACACAAGTTATTTTGTAGTGCTACTCCACCGTCTTCTTCGTAATTCCAATTAATAAGGACATCTGATTCAAAAGAACATAAATATCTCAAAATTAGAATCACCTCAAGATCAAGAGGAGAAAGAACACTTGGGTCCACCCTTTGGATAATTTGTGGATACGACTACCTAGATAAGGGAAAGAGGTAGTCAAACCTCTCCCCAACAATGTTTAGGGAAGCACAACCTCACCCTCTCACTCGTACGCAATTATATTTCCTGTCTTCAATAGGGTTTACAAAGGGATTTAGCATACATTTGTCAGAAAAGGGACGCAATGTCAGCCAACCATTGTTGGGGAGAATCTATATCCTAAATATATAAAGAAACACCCATGCAATAGGAGACACTCCTATATTGCAACAAAGCATCTAAAAATCCATGAGTCTGACCCACACATTTGGGGTAATGTGAGAAGGAGCAACATTGATAGCAGTAAAAAATCCGCCTCGAAAGAGTTGGACGAAATCAAAAACATCGACTCATAAAAAATAGGAAGGTGGACATAAAAATAGGGAGCAGACGGCTCGCCAGAAGTATCCATATTAGCCATTTCCTCCTTGGAACTGGGTTCCATAATCGCATATCTTTCATGACCCGCACTGAGAAATTTAATACCATGATGAAACTTATTGATCATATCCACAATAGAATACATGGATGCAGTATTTTGAACTTGAACGAGTTTAAATTTCTTTCCCATGATCACTTGGAGTATAGAAACTAAAGATGAAATGCTTTCAATGGTATATTTTTCTAGAAAAAAGATAAAGGGGAAAGAAGAAAAAGAAGTAGAGTAAGGGTTTATTGAAATAATATATGGGAAATTTAATGGCACTAGTCATATGTTCACTCAATAAGATAATTTCCATGATAAACAGGAAAATCTATACACTTGGAAGACGTGGATAAGAAAAAGAGGATAAATTGATTTTCCCTGAGAACACCATTATGAGGTGCATTAAATGCCACCCACACTCTTTTTCCCACTTAAGCACTCAAGATTTCAATAACCATTGACATTTTGACATATGGGTGTCTAATAAAAAAAACAAGATATATCCCTCTATAGTTCAGTCATTTTAGCGTTTAAGAGACATAAGAATGACACTACTACAAAAAACACATCTAACATCAGACATAAAATGTGTTTGATGTCTGTGATCGGTGGATCTGGAACTGACTGTTTAACGCTGGTTCGCGAAATGTCGCGGAAGCAAGAGTCGCCACCGTCTTTTATTTTCTCCAAATGGAAAGGACAAAAGCACAAAAAAATTCCTTATAGAGATTGCTCTCGGTTCGGGAGGTAGGTTATAGAAAGGGAAGGTGTTAGCACCCTTTCTATCCATGGTTATCCATGGGCTCTTAGATACTTGCTCATTTGTGTTTTCAAAAATGGTATGTTTGCTTTTCAACTGTGGGTTTTAAAAAGTTTCTTTGAAAATTCCAGTTCGACTCTTGTATCGGTCCTCAAGAGTGTTTGAAAAATTGCTTTCGAAAGCTTTTTGAAAAGGTGTCGGTGTGAAAAGTATTTTTGATTTTGTTTTTGAAATTAGAGCAAGTATCTAGAGTCGTCTACCTACCCTAAGGAATTCGTCTGTGTAAATGTCCTTTAAAGTAGTGCCATCCCACCATTGAGAGGTAGGTAGCACCACCGTTGGAGGTGTTCGGGTCAATTCGAGGTTCGGGACATGGTGATCACCAGAGCAATGGGAAGACACCTTAGAAGCTACCCTCATGCCAGGTTCCCGGATCATGAGGACTTACTAAGACATCCTCTACTCGACGATCACCTTTCGAGGCAAGGCAACAGTGAGGCGTACCCTAGGGGTGGTGTGTGATTTGTGTGTCAGATTCGTTTATTTTATCTTGTCATGTTATGAGTGAGCTACGCGTTTGTTTTTATTTTTGGCCATTCATTCTTGCATGCATTTATTTAACAGTTAAAAAGTGCGGAAAGATAAAATTCCTAAACTATTACAAAGGCGCGGGTCCACATCGCCAAATTAAACCAGGACCCGATTTGACATAAAATAAAGAAATAAAATGCGGGAAATATAAAATGTCCGAGTTACATGGCTTGAGCAATTACATAATATTTGAAAGAAAATAAATGTGCGAAAGAAATAAAAATAGAACGTTCGAGGGCGTTGGACCCTTTAAAGAAATTAAATGAAATTAAAAATTAATTCATTATTTATTGAAATAAAAGAAGTGTTTTTTAGGTTTTTTTTGTATTTATGAAATAAGAAAATTAAAATTAAAATTAAAAGAAACCCTAATTCTAAGTTATTTTTAATTATTTGAGAAAAATGTTAAAGTTTAACTTAATTTACTAAAGAATTTATGTACATGTTTATTTACAAAATAAATTAGTAGTTAATAATAATAATAATGATGAGAAAATTATTTATTAAAAAAAATGATGAAAAAGTTAAAAACCCTAATATCTACATATTTAATTTATTAAGAAAAATATTAAAGTTTTGAAACCTAAATTAATCTAATAAATTGTTTAAAGTTTATTTACAAAAATAATAATAGTAAAATTAATATTAATAAAATAAACATTTTTTGATTTTTCTGTTTTTTACTATTTTTTATATTTTATGAAAATAAGTTAAATTAAAGGAATTAATTAAAAAAAGAAATAATTGAAATAAATAAAATAAGGAAAAGAAAGAAAATACAATACCTTGGGGGGTTTCTGTCCCCTTTTTGGAGGTGAATTGGAGTGGTTTGGCCATTTGTGTTCTGGCCTCATCATGGATAAGTTGTTCTACTTTGGCCTTTTGGCTTTTGGCCATTTGCGTTTTGGCTTTTGGCCATTTGTGTTCTGGCTTCAACATTCCTTTAATGTCTGGCTTAATGTCTGCCTCGCCATGTATTGGTGTCATGCATAAAATGTTCTGTTTTGACCATTTGGCTTTTGGCCTTTTGGCCTCAACGTTCCTTAATGAACATGGGATCCTGTCTAAATCTGCAGTGTTGAACCTCAAGAACACATTAAATAAAATCATAAAAATTCAAATAAAACCAACGTATGAAGAAATTTAATATTTAGGCACAATATGACATGTATGAATGATTATACCCTTTTGATCATGGAGATCAAATCAATCTTACCCTTACTGGAAGATTAGAGACCTGAATGCTTTTATGCCTTACTGGAAAATTAGGATCATGGAGATCAAGCCAGCCTTATCCTTAGTGGAGAAGTAGTGAGGTGTTGGTTTGTAACTGAGATGACTTTGTTTGTAGTGAGAGAGGGATTTGTAATAAGGATTTCAAGGTTTTAGGGTTCTTGAAAGAGTTTGATATTCCAACAGTGTTGTGGCAAGGTTTTTTCTCTCTTTTTCTCTTTCTTTTTTTCTTCTCCTTGTTTGTGTGACAATAAGGTGATTATATAGTGGAAATTAGGGTAAAGAAAATGGGCTTTGAATGTGCAATTGGGCCTCCAATATTCACTTGAATTCGTCACCTTCCAGGCTAAATCGCAGGGACTTAAGTGCATTTTTTGAAGTTGAAATGTGAAAACAAAATGTAGCTGACATCGAGAACTAACTCCTGTTCGAAAATCGACTCAATCGGATAAACGGTGAATTAGTTATGAATTTTTGAAGTTTCGGCTCAGATGAAATAATATTCAGCATTCAGGATTTTCAGCGTGTCACGCACTCTGAGCAAAAAACGAAGGCCTTTTGAATACCGTTTGAACTCAATTCCTTCTGTGAAAATGTAGTCAACTCAATTTTTGAAATTTTGGCGCCGGAACCAGCTCGATACGATGAAAATCGACCAAGTTATGATTTTTTGAACATGACGCAAATAAACTTCTGTCACAAATTTTCTGCACGGAAATACCTGATAAATCCACATATTTGAAGACCTTCTGATCGAAATTGGCTTCCATCCGTGAGAGATAAAAACGTAGATAATGTCGAGACGGAATTTTGGCCACCGGAACGGGTTCAAAACGAGTCACGATCTTCAAGTTATGAATTTTTTAGCGCGTAAAAACTGCACTTTCAGCACACTTTTTTCACCATATTTCTTCGAGAAAACTCACACATTCGGATACCTTCTTTAAAGAATTGACTCTTGAGCCGAACCTGAATTTGAGAATATGTTATTAGAGATATCTTGGCGAAAGAATACCTGAATATGACGCGCCGGGTTGGACTTGTGAATTTTTCTTGAAATATTTTGAGAAATATGGGAGGGCAAATTTTGGGGTACAACAGTTGCCCCTGTTCAATCTTCTTAAACCTGAGGATGCAGATTGGCTGACGTGCCTTTCATAATCCGAGGGTGGAAGATGATTGAACACAAGAGTGCCCAGAAATTTGCGCTCACATGTTAGCAGTGTGATGGGGGAATGGGCTTATAGATGCCATTTGGAGATTGCTGGATAGGATGATGGGCTTATAGATGCCATCTGGATGTTGATCGCGTAGGAGATTCCTTAGCGAGAACCTGCATACCTGCAAAAGAACAAATGAGTACCTGACACGTTGCAGGAGCTGGTTTTCAGATGCTTGGTATAGATGTGTCCTGACTGGTTACAGGAGCTGAGTCTGGAGCTTCAAACAGCGATGAATGAACCAGGGATGGTTACTGCCTTAACATGAATGGTAAGAGAATCTTGGACGATTACTACCCCAACAGGAACGCTGAGAGAATCTTGGGTGTCTTCTACTGAGATAAGAATCAGGGAGATCTTAGGGTCGATCTGACTGAACCAGAGAAGGCCTTTGACTGGATAAGAATCAGGAAAATCTTAGGGTCGATTTAACTGAACCGAACAAGGTCTTGGAATCTTCAACTGGATAAGCATCAGGGAGATCTTAGGGTCGATCTGACTGAACCAGAGAAGGCCTTTGACTGGATAAGCATCAGGAAAATCTTAGGGTCGATTTAACTGAACCGGACAAGGTCTTGGAGTATCTTCAACTGGATAAGCATCAGGGAGATCTTAGGGTCGATCTGACTGAACCAGAGAAGGCCTTTGACTGGATAAGCATCAGAAAAATCTTAGGGTCGATTTAACTGAACCGGACAAGGTCTTGGAATATCTTCAACTGGATAAGCATCAGGGAGATCTTAGGGTCGATCTGACTGAACCAGAGAAGGCCTTTGACTGGATAAGCATCAGGAAAATCTTAGGGTCGATTTAACTGAACCGGACAAGGTCTTGGAATATCTTCAACTAGATAAGCATCAGGGAGATCTTAGGGTCGATCTGACTGAACCAGAGAAGGCCTTTGACTGGATAAGCATCAGGAAAATCTTAGGGTCGATTTAACTGAACCGGACAAGGTCTTGGAATATCTTCAACTGGATAAGCATCAGGGAGATCTTAGGGTCGATCTGACTGAACCAGAGAAGGCCTTTGACTGGATAAGCATCAGGAAAATCTTAGGGTCGATTTAACTGAACCGGACAAGGTCTTGGAATCTCTTCAACTGGATAAGCATCAGGGAGATCTTAGGGTCGATCTGACTGAACCAGAGAAGGCCTTTGACTGGATAAGCATCAGGAAAATCTTAGGGTCGATTTAACTGAACCAGGCTAGGTCTTGGAATATCTTCAACTGGATAAGCATCAGGGAGATCTTAGGGTCGATCTGACTGAACCA
Organism: Vicia faba; assembly: GCA_948472305.1. Taxonomy (NCBI): domain Eukaryota; kingdom Viridiplantae; phylum Streptophyta; class Magnoliopsida; order Fabales; family Fabaceae; genus Vicia; species Vicia faba. Next base: position 550,656,095 of record OX451736.1, on the reverse strand, counting down.
GAGAAGGCCTTTGACTGGATAAGCATCAGGAAAATCTTAGGGTCGATTTAACTGAACCGGACAAGGTCTTGGAATATCTTCAACTGGATAAGCATCAGGGAGATCTTAGGGTCGATCTGACTGAACCAGAGAAGGCCTTTGACTGGATAAGCATCAGGAAAATCTTAGGGTCGATTTAACTGAACCAGGCTAGGTCTTGGAATATCTTCAACTGGATAAGCATCAGGGAGATCTTAGGGTCGATCTGACTGAACCAGGGAAGGCCTTTGACTGGATAAGAATCAGGAAAATCTTAGGGTCGATTTAACTGAACCGGACAAGGTCTTGGAATGTGATTGAGAATTTAACTGCATCTTTCCTGAAAGGTAGAGGTCAGTCATATGTTATGCATGATATGAACCAAGCAATGATGTTCTCAACATAAATGAGATTTGTATGATATGATGCGTCTATGCATGCTATAATGATGTATGTGATGTTTTATGTATGTTTTTGTCTAGGAAAGTGAATCCTTGACGGGTGCCGGGAAGTCGTATCCTGGGCTGATGTTGAAGAATAGACTTTGCTTCCGCTGGGGATGATAATTGCACGAATACCGGTAGGAGAAGATGACTCTGTTGCGGAATAAACTTGGCAAATGGAGGATTCTACGGGGAGAAAAGATACTCTAGCGACCATGCTGGGAAGCAAAACTCTGTGGGAAGAGGGATGCCTTGCTGAGTGTTGATAATAGTTTACTGGGGATAGGAAGACTTTGTCGACGACGCTCTTTCCGTGGCTTTTGGCTGAGGATAACCCAGTTATATCATGTTACGGAAATAACTCTTTAAATAAAGCCGGACGACGCGTTCGTGCTCTGTGAGGGGATAAGCTTCCAGAATCTACTGGGGATAAGCTTACTGCTTGGAGAGATGAATTCCAACTTTCTTGGGGAACCAGATTGGACTTTTCTGGGGAAGTTTTGATATGCTGGGGAAGTGATTCCTTTGAATGTTGATATACCGTCGGGGAACAATCTTTAGACCAAGACTGCCGGGGATGCTTGTCAAGAATATGTGTTGCTGCTGGGGAATGTTGATATCGGCTGGAGGATACCTAACTTCCTTGAGATTTGATAACTCTGCTTGGAGAAGAATGCACTGGCTGCTGACTTACTCTCTGGGGAATTAAGATGTACTTGGTCATGTTCTTTAGCTGAACCTACCTTGGTACCTCGGAGGACAGAAACAATCAGATTGCTTAAACCACTCTTTATTGCCCCTGTTTCTGAGGTATGAGAGGAAGACCTGTGAGGTGCTGATAGTTGTTGATGGACAAACCTTCTTCTGGTAGGCAGATGATAAGATGACATGACATAGTCGTACGCTTTGATCCCTAGCTTTTGCCTGGACCGCCCTTTCGGGTTTTCAGTCCACCGGGATACCCATTTTTGCCAAAGCCGTCTTTTCAGGTTTTCGACTTGCCGGGTGTACAGATTTTTTATTTATTTATTATTTCATCCCTTCATTTTGCCCGAACCCTTTTGGTTCGCCGAGAAGCCCTTATTTTTGCCTAGGTGTGTCAACCTAGCGGGTCTTTGATGATGCGTAGTATTTTTCCGACTATGTCCGCGCTCTCAGGATGTAGGGAGTTGTCCCTGTTAGAAGTGTTTTGTCATGCCACCAGAAGGTGTTTGATCAGGCCAGATTCGTTGTTGAAATGCCCCAAGTGACTCAGGTGGAGATTTGCTCCAGGCTATTTGACCTTTGAGAGATTCTCCGAATCTTGATTGGACTGCCCCAGACAATGGACAATAGTCATGCCATGCCCCTTGATTGGAAGTGCTTCTGTTCATTAGGCATTCGTCGTGCGAATTTCTATGTTGTTCAAACAAAAAGTCATATGCAAACAAAGTTATGTTAAAAATGCAAAGCTTATGTCTGTCTTGAAGATTTTGAAAATGCATTCTTTTTTTCATAAAACAAGTGATTGTTTGTAAAACGTGATGTCAACTCGTTATTTTATTGCGAGCCTTAAGGAGTCAGGATACCTTTCGTAACAGTATGCTTTCGAACTAACCCATGCTTCAGCTAGGACTTTTGAGGGTTATAACGTGGCCTGGTTCACGGTTTAAGAAACAAAGGATAAAGGCTCAAATTATTTGTACCCACCCGCTCTTCGTGATGTTCTCCAAACCTAAACTCAGTTGATCATATGTTAGACCTTGCTCTGATTTTCCGGTGATGATTCGGATGTTGATAACTTACTTTGAATAGGCAGTCATTCCTTTTTTGTTGAGGGTTTGTAAGACCTCTTTCTTGTCTGATTTTTGTGTTATCCCTTTCTTTTTTGCCTGAACTGTTTCCTTTTTTGGAATTACAGTCAGCGGGATGCCCCAGTTTTGTAAGTCTCCTTCATGGGTTTTGACTTAATGGTTTTTTTTTATATTTTTTTTTTGAGATAATGACTGCCTTCCTTTATGATTATTCGGAACCATCACTGTCTTTCTTCGTTTTGTAAGGACCTCTTTGGTGTCATTCGTTATGCACTTGGATCAACTGAGAGACTACCCTGCCCCAGGTTATGATAAAGGGTTTTAATTTTCGAAAAGAAAAACTCCTACTTCTTTGGCTCAGAGGGGTTGACGAGGGATTATCTTCCTTATAACTCCAGTGTTTAGGATTTGAAACAATGCCTGTACCTCATCAGCGGGGTCTGTTCAAAAGCATACTGTAGATTATGGTATCGTTTTCGTCATCCTCCCTCAAGAGGCTTAGAATTATTATTTAAGAGTTGATCATCAGAAAAAATATGAAAATAATTTGCATTTAGTGAATACGAATATATTGTTTTAGAACAGACATATGCGATGCATTAATGAAATAACAATGTTTAACATGAGTAAATGTTTGAACAAAAGAAAATTGCAACTTGAACATTCGAATGAACAAAAATTCTTCTCATCTCAGGGCTTGTCACTTCAAATGGTGCCTCCTGTAGGGATGGTAGAAGCACTCAGCCTGGCCATCTTGTGTGAATTCTAATGCCCCTTCATCAATCAGGTCCTGGATTTTATTCTTCAAAGTCCAACAATCCTCTGTAGCATGCGCCGGGCTGTCAGAATGATAAGCGCAGTGAGCGTTGGGGTTATACCTTGAAGGTGTCCTGTTGGGATTCTTAGGAGGATCCTTTAGAGTTACCAAGTTCAACCTCAGCAGTTGTTGTAAGGCTTGAGGCAGCGACACGTTGAGCTTGGTGAATCGTCTTTTGGGCTTGTCTGGCTGAAGCTGGTGAGGTTGATACTGAATTTGTGACACTGGAGCCCTTTGAGGAGCTCTCCCTTTACCTCCTTGTCTCAAAGATGGTCGAACGATGACTGGCTTTTTACCCTTAGACGTTTGCCCCAGTTGGTTACCCTGAAGCAGTTGGTTGACGAGAAACCAGAGCTAATCTTGTCTTTGAGCTAACCCTTGAATGGCAGTCACCTGCCCCAGCATCTGGACCTTCAATGCATCCACCTCAGCTTGTAGGTGTTTCAGCCTTTCATCCTCAGCACTGTTCCTGACAAAGGTCTCCATGAGAAGTGTCCTTAGCTCTTCCTGCCCCTTGGATAGATTCAGGAGGATTTTCCCGAACCTGGTCTCTTGAGCAAGAAAGTCCTGGTTGTCTTGTTGGGAAGCCATTGCTGAAATAAACAGCGGGAAAGGTAAGTGACCTGCAACAAGGGTACCTGTCATGCAATGATATGTATGATATGCATGCAATGTTTTCAAGGACCTCGCAGGGTAAACAAGAAAATTGGTTAGAATTTGGGTCTGGTAGCTTGATTGACGGAACTGCATATTATTGAGAGTCCTTCTTCAAGGGTCAAAGGCTCACCATATCAAGTGGGTCATAGCCCCTGACAACCCTGGCTAGGGGAAAATAAATCCCCTTTGCCCCTTGCTAGACATGTTGGTTTATCATGACCTGCATCACAAGCCCTTGAGATCCTTGAAATGGGTTAGGATGTATGCAATGGTATGATGTTATGATGCATGGGGTAATGTAGGTGACCCTGTTATGAGTCCCAATTAAGGACCACAAACCCAAAACCTGCAAGAAACTTGGTAAAACCTGTCATGAGTCCCAATTAAGGACTAAAACAAACCCTGCAAGAAACTCGGTAAACCTTGTTATGAGTCCTAGTTAAGGACTAAAACAAAAAACTGCAAGAAACTTAGTAACCCTTGTTATGAGTCCTAGTCAAGGACTATGAACAAAACCTGCAGGAAATTCAGTAAACCCTGTTATGAGTCCTAGTTAAGGACTATGAACAAAACCTGCAAGTAACTTAGTAAACTTTGTTATGAGCCCCAATTAAGGACTAAAACAAACCCTGCAAGAAACTCAGGTGTCAGACAACAAGCATGCAAATAGTCAAGTACGAAGGCACACAAGTCACACAAGAGAAACCCTTAGAGTTTAGGCCAGCATGGGGTCTGGGTATTACCCTCTTGAAGTTGGTGGGCTCAACCTGTCCTATTAGAAGTAACCGGGTTCTAAGGGTCCCAATATCACGGGATTACTTTCATTGTTCATCGTTTCGATTTAGCCACTGAACTGGCGACCAAAATATTCCAAGAAAGCAACCCTCAATTGAGTGTAGCATCGAGTATCAACCAACCTCGGACTTCACCAAAGTCAGTTATCTCACTACCCTAAAGAGGCCAAGATAGTTCAATTAAGGTTCCTAAGGTCTGTTGATGCTTCACGACACCACGCGGAGGCCCCGTACTCTCCTTAACTGAACTCAAGGGTTACCGGTACACACCAAAGTGCCACATCAACGTAGCAGACTATTTCAACCATGTCGGTATACCCCGCACAGTTCCCTCACAGCCTTGTTGCTACTTTCTAAGAAGGTATCCCCAGATCCGGGTTAGGATCTATAGAACTCCCAAGACAGTCCCACAATAATAAAGCAAGCAATGAAAGCAATTGAAAACACCGTGATCTTAGTCCTAAGGTACACCTCACTTTAAGTTTAATCCCCAGCAGAGTCGCCAGTTCTGTGATCGGTGGATCTGGAACTGACTGTTTAACGCTGGTTCGCGAAATGTCGCGGAAGCAAGAGTCGCCACCGTCTTTTATTTTCTCCAAATGGAAAGGACAAAAGCACAGAAAAATTCCTTATAGAGATTGCTCTCGGTTCGGGAGGTAGGTTATAGAAAGGGAAGGTGTTAGCACCCTTTCTATCCATGGTTATCCATGGGCTCTTAGATACTTGCTCATTTGTGTTTTCAAAAATGGTATGTTTGCTTTTCAACTGTGGGTTTTAAAAAGTTTCTTTGAAAATTCCAGTTCGACTCTTGTATCGGTCCTCAAGAGTGTTTGAAAAATTGCTTTCGAAAGCTTTTTGAAAAGGTGTCGGTGTGAAAAGTATTTTTGATTTTGTTTTTGAAATTAGAGCAAGTATCTAGAGTCGTCTACCTACCCTAAGGAATTCGTCTGTGTAAATGTCCTTTAAAGTAGTGCCATCCCACCATTGAGAGGTAGGTAGCACCACCGTTGGAGGTGTTCGGGTCAATTCGAGGTTCGGGACATGGTGATCACCAGAGCAATGGGAAGACACCTTAGAAGCTACCCTCATGCCAGGTTCCCGGATCATGAGGACTTACTAAGACATCCTCTACTCGACGATCACCTTTCGAGGCAAGGCAACAGTGAGGCGTACCCTAGGGGTGGTGTGTGATTTGTGTGTCAGATTCGTTTATTTTATCTTGTCATGTTATGAGTGAGCTACGCGTTTGTTTTTATTTTTGGCCATTCATTCTTGCATGCATTTATTTAACAGTTAAAAAGTGCGGAAAGATAAAATTCCTAAACTATTACAAAGGCGCGGGTCCACATCGCCAAATTAAACCAGGACCCGATTTGACATAAAATAAAGAAATAAAATGCGGGAAATATAAAATGTCCGAGTTACATGGCTTGAGCAATTACATAATATTTGAAAGAAAATAAATGTGCGAAAGAAATAAAAATAGAACGTTCGAGGGCGTTGGACCCTTTAAAGAAATTAAATGAAATTAAAAATTAATTCATTATTTATTGAAATAAAAGAAGTGTTTTTTAGGTTTTTTTTTGTATTTATGAAATAAGAAAATTAAAATTAAAATTAAAAGAAACCCTAATTCTAAGTTATTTTTAATTATTTGAGAAAAATGTTAAAGTTTAACTTAATTTACTAAAGAATTTATGTACATGTTTATTTACAAAATAAATTAGTAGTTAATAATAATAATAATGATGAGAAAATTATTTATTAAAAAAAATGATGAAAAAGTTAAAAACCCTAATATCTACATATTTAATTTATTAAGAAAAATATTAAAGTTTTGAAACCTAAATTAATCTAATAAATTGTTTAAAGTTTATTTACAAAAATAATAATAGTAAAATTAATATTAATAAAATAAACATTTTTTGATTTTTCTGTTTTTTACTATTTTTTATATTTTATGAAAATAAGTTAAATTAAAGGAATTAATTAAAAAAAGAAATAATTGAAATAAATAAAATAAGGAAAAGAAAGAAAATACAATACCTTGGGGGGTTTCTGTCCCCTTTTTGGAGGTGAATTGGAGTGGTTTGACCATTTGTGTTATGGCCTCATCATGGATAAGTTGTTCTACTTTGGCCTTTTGGCTTTTGGCCATTTGCGTTTTGGCTTTTGGCCATTTGTGTTCTGGCTTCAACATTCCTTTAATGTCTGGCTTAATGTCTGCCTCGCCATGTATTGGTGTCATGCATAAAATGTTCTGTTTTGGCCATTTGGCTTTTGGCCTTTTGGCCTCAACGTTCCTTAATGAACCTGGGATCCTGTCTAAATCTGCAGTGTTGAACCTCAAGAACACATTAAATAAAATCATAAAAATTCAAATAAAACCAACGTATGAAGAAATTTAATGTTTAGGCACAATATGACATGTATGAATGATTATACCCTTTTGATCATGGAGATCAAATCAATCTTACCCTTACTGGAAGATTAGAGACCTGAATGCTTTTATGCCTTACTGGAAAATTAGGATCATGGAGATCAAGCCAGCCTTATCCTTAGTGGAGAAGTAGTGAGGTGTTGGTTTGTAACTGAGATGACTTTGTTTGTAGTGAGAGAGGGATTTGTAATAAGGATTTCAAGGTTTTAGGGTTCTTGAAAGAGTTTGATATTCCAACAGTGTTGTGGCAAGGTTTTTTCTCTCTTTTTCTCTTTCTTTTTTTTTTCTCCTTGTTTGTGTGACAATAAGGTGATTATATAGTGGAAATTAGGGTAAAGAAAATGGGCTTTGAATGTGCAATTGGGCCTCCAATATTCACTTGAATTCGTCACCTTCCAGGCTAAATCGCAGGGACTTAAGTGCATTTTTTGAAGTTGAAATGTGAAAACAAAATGTAGCCGACATCGAGAACTAACTCCTGTTCGAAAATCGACTCAATCGGATAAACGGTGAATTAGTTATGAATTTTTGAAGTTTCGGCTCAGATGAAATAGTATTCAGCATTCAGGATTTTCAGCGTGTCACGCACTCTGAGCAAAAAACGAAGGCCTTTTGAATACCGTTTGAACTCAATTCCTTCTGTGAAAATGTAGTCAACTCAATTTTTGAAATTTTGGCGCCGGAACCAGCTCGATACGATGAAAATCGACCAAGTTATGATTTTTTGAACATGACGCAAATAAACTTCTGTCACAAATTTTCTGCACGAAAATACCTGATAAATCCACATTTTTGAAGACCTTCTGATCGAAATTGGCTTCCAGCCGTGAGAGATGAAAACGTAGATAATGTCGAGACGGAATTTTGGCCACCGGAACGGGTTCAAAACGAGTCACGATCTTCAAGTTATGAATTTTTTAGCGCGTAAAAACTGCACTTTCAGCACACTTTTTTCACCATATTTCTTCGAGAAAACTCACACATTCGGATACCTTCTTTAAAGAATTGACTCTTGAGCCGAATCTGAATTTGAGAATATGTTATTAGAGATATCTTGGCGAAAGAATACCTGAATATGACGCGCCGGGTTGGACTTGTGAATTTTTCTTGAAATATTTTGAGAAATATGGGAGAGCAAATTTTGGGGTACAACAATGTCGGTAACAGAACCGAGGTAAATAAGATCGTCATAAAAGGTTACTCTTTATCACCTCAGATATTAAAACACCGAGAATACAAGTTAACTACACGTGGGTTCGATTCTCAACATCAACATTTTATTATTTTCAGAACTGAATGGCGCGCCCCATATTAACACTCGGTGTTTTGTAGAACCGAGGTAACATATCAAAATTCTTTCCTCAGATTATTATGGAAACCAAGGGGTTCAAATTTAATTTTTTCTACTATCGTCTGCACCTGAATTACATAACCATATTACAGAATACATAACCGTATTTTTCAAATTCCTAAAACAGAGACATTGTACATTTTGCCAATTCCTCAATCTGAAACATAAATATTCATTGATTACACCAAAATGCAAACCCAAAATGGCACACACTTTATAATTTTACATCAAAACTAAAACAAATGATTAAGAGAAAAAAAAGCAGTAAACCATTTACTTACTAGTTTTTCCATATGTCCTCTTCATGATCACGACGAATAGCATGCTCATAATCTAAATCATTTTCTTCAGATGATTGACGTATTATTGCTAAACAAGGAGTCTCATAGTTAAAACCTTGATTTTCATCAGTACTATCGAGAAGATTTTTTTCTTGAAGAACCATTGACAATCTAATGTTAGATGGATCATTCACATAAAAAACTTATTTTTCTTAGTTTTCCATGATGAATGGTCCATTCTTGTAAGTTTCATTTCGAAGATCATCCCTTGTGAATCCTAATTCACCGGTTTCTACTCCAATTTTACTGTCAATCCATCTGAACTTAAAGTAAAGGCACTTTAAAAGAAACATAGTCATTCTCCAAAATCTCCTCAATGATCCCAAAGTACGCTCTAGATGCTAGTACTAGATTGTTATCTTTGGAACTAGAAAAGTACATAGATTCTGCCTCAACCATAACATCACTATTTTGCATGGTGCTACGATCATCCTTTGATTTTGTGTAGAACGAATATTTATTAATGTCGTATGCACTCCAAGTAATTACGTTAAACTTAGGTAAATGTGACAACCATTTGCAATTATCTGATGCACCACTCCCTTTAGATATAATTTCATTAAACCAATCTATGAAAGTTTTGTTATGCTCCGTCAATAACCATTTTCCATTTATCCGGGGGTATTTTCCTTTATAAGAGCTTTGTGCGCGGTCAAGTAAGGATCAATTTCACTAAAGTTATTCAATATATATATATATATATATATATATATATATATATATATATATATATATATATATATATATATATATATATATATATATATATATATATATATATATATATATATATATATATATATATATATATATATATATATATATATATATATATAACTTACTTGAAGAACTACTTGTCGACTAAATATCTTAACATTTAAACCTTGAATACCTCTACCATCATAAAATCCGTCATGACTAGACTCGTGAACTCATATACTGTTCGCATCTGACAAATAGTTTGTACAAAATATGGAAGGCGATAAATTACTAGCAATAATATGGAAGGCGATAAATTTTGGAAATTAAATGTTCTATGCTATTACAATACTTGAGGGGATGAGGATACAAATTTATGAATGGAGGTGACAAGTAAAGTAAACGCTAATTACTATTACAAGGCTTTGACAATTACATAATTTATAATGCAAAATAGTAAAATGTGCAAGAAAATGTAAAGTGAAAGATTTTGTTTTTTAGAGTTTTTTGATAGAAAATGTTTTGTAGTTCATTTAATTGAAGAAAAACCTAGGTCTAAGTTAACTTTAAAAAAAAACTAATTGTTTAGAAAAATATTTTTGATGTTTCATTTGGAAAAAGGTTTTATAGTGTTAAGTCATCTCCAAGCAATGCAATATGTCTAGTGCACCTTTAATGGTCCAAAATTATAGCAAAAAAGTCAAAAATCAAGATTTCTCATGCCTAGGCTGACACGGGCCGTGTCACCGGACACGGGCACCCATGTCAGGATTTCCCCACGCCTATGCACAATGTTTTTATTCCAACCAAATTGACACGGGCACCCGTGTCAGCCCATGTCCTCCTGATTTTGCACGTTTCCAGTTCCAGTTGATTTGACACGGGTCGTGTCGTGTGACACTGACACCCGTGTCAGTCCCTGCCCTACATTTTTGTTAGGTTTTCAACCCAGCTGAGCTGACACAGACCGTGTCGTGTGACACGGGCACCTGTGTCAGTCCCTGGCCTGGCTTTTTGCTGAGTTTTCTTCTTTGATATGTCTTTTTATATTTTTTGAAAGCAAAAACAAATGATGTATGGATAAAGATGTTATAGTTTGAGAAAATTTACCCCTTGAAGCGAAAAATTTAGAACACGTACAGATGTTGTCGGGTGCAAAGTGGTGACTGATCGAGCCTATTTGATCCTTCTTGAAGTTGCTCCAAACCTCCTTCTATGTTGAAAATGGTTGAACCACTCCAACCAAGTCAAGTTGCAAGGTACTATTTTTGAGTTTGGAAGATGGTGATAGTGATATTACAAAATTTTTTCTTGTGTTTGAACAACTTCTATATGATGTATATGAAGTATTTGGATGGTTTGGCAAAACTTGCATGGTATGAGAGATTTAAAGATTTGGGTTTCAAAGCTCATAAATGGAGGTTTTTATGGATAATTATGATTTTTTAGAGTATAAGGGGTTTTGAGGATTTTTTAACACACAAGAATCTGGCCTCTTTAGCTTGCAAATGGCCTCTCTATTTATAGAGAAAAAGTTTGGGAAGTTGAAGTAATCAGATTTTCAAGATAACAAATTATGGTATGGTTGGAATGCAAATATCAAGTTATGTCAAGTCTTCCATGGTCCCAAGATGAAGTACCAAAGTTGCTGGTATAGAGGACTAATTTATATGATTTATGGTGGAGTATAATCAGAAGCAAGCAAGGTATGGGATCAAGACAAATTTGTACCAAAAACTTACTTTTCAAGAATAACAATGGTGCCTTTATGCCATTAATGGAAAAATCTTTTGGACAATGGCTCAAACACTTGGGTAATAGCTCAAGAGTAGGTGTAAGTATTAAATTATGGTCAGATTTGCAAGTTAGAAGGCCTGCAACACAAGATTATGCAACATAGCATATAGATTGGGTTATGTGTTCTTCACCAAAAAGACTTGTAATTCAAGAATGGATGCCCAACTTCATGCCTTTGAATCTCCTAGCTCAAGTATGATAAATTCATGCTCTTTGATGTTTTGGAAAGCTTGAAACATTGTCTACAAATTTCTTGTTGACCATTTTGGATAAATCAAATTGGAACTTGATGAAAATTGGCCAAGAAGTTGGGAAAAAAACCTGACCAAAACCTGTTGAAAATTTCTCTAAGTGTTAGATGAAAATGTCATGACTTCAGGGGCCTGTATCTTCAAATATAAGCATTTTTTGGATATCAACCCCCTAATACAGAGTTATATAATTCATCAATATCTACAACTTTCATGTTGAAAGTTTTCTTTGAATCATCTTGCATCTTTGTGAAAAAATGTCACGAAGTAATGAATTTATCATGTACAAAACACTTAGAAAAATTTCTAAGTTTTGAAAAGTTTAACTTTTTTCATTAACTTTTGAATTTCTTAATTTATTTATGATCAAGCTTCATATTTTTGAATGTATTGATGAATTTTGGTTTTTGAAATTCAATTTTGACCAAAAAGTCAAAGTTTGACTTTTTGTGTATCGATCAACTTTTCGTCAGCTGATAAAAAATTCAACTATCGAACTTTTGATCTGGAGAAATGACTGGAGTCATGAAATTAGGTCAACATGTCTTGTTTGAGTCCTTTAGATTATGCTTCAAGCAATTAGGTCATGTATTAGGTCAAAAATCAATGATCAGTCAACTTCAGTCGAAACCCTAATTTGTGACCTTAGTGCTTAGGAGATGATCTGACCTAGTCAACACTTGTGCAAGCTTAAGTCATTGAAAATTTTTGGTGATAAATGTATTGAGAAAAGAGAGGGCAAATTTTAGGGTACAACAACCTCCAACAAAATATTTGATTTATTTTTTATTTCATATTTATATCTTAAATTAAATAGATTTGATCCTATTCAATATGTCAATCAAATCTAAATCATGCATTGCTAAAAGGTAGCAACAAATAATGTTGCGCATATTCTGAAAACACCTTTAGACTAGCAACAACTTTGGCCTGCTGACAAAGGTTAGGTGTTGCGCATATGCTGGAACATCTTATCTCATATGTGTCATTTCTTCACTAAAACATCTTGTACACTCGATGTTGTTTTGTATACTGCAGCCAATTATATAGAACAACAACATTTATTACACTCATCATATGCTTATACTTAAGCACATTATTCATCTACAGTTTCTCTCACCTCACCTGAGCAAGACTCCTAAAAAAACCATAAAGCACTACCGTATAGAGCTTCCCTTCATTGTAGGAAAGTCCTAACCACCATACAATATAATATACCTATTAAGGCCTCTGAGTCACCCTACCCTAGTAGGAGGAACACATGTACTTTTTGACCAATACAAAAATATTAAGATGAAGGCTTTCTTGAATTTTATTTTTTAGTTGATTTTATGCATGATCCACGTGGTGATTTCATGAATTTGAAAATGATGAAAATATGGCGTGAATGATTTGAAAGGTATTCAAAATTAAATTATTTGTTTGATCAAGCTTTGAAGTGGTATTAACAGTTATGGCACAAGAAATCAGTGAATTATCATGGATAAAACAAGTAATAAAATATTTGAATATATAGTGTTAAGGTCCTATGAAGTTGTTTTGTTATAATAAATAGGCCATTAGTATTGCATATTGTCCTACTCGTCATGAAAAGATAAAACCCATTTTGATTGATTTATATTTTATCATAGAAAAATTGGATAGTAGAATAATGACTCTAACCTACATTCCTTTTTGTATCAGTTGAAACTTGTGTTAAATAAAGGTTTACCAAAATAATGATTCAACCTTGCATTCTTGGAATGATTAATATTCTTTCAGCAACTTGAGATGAATTTTGTAAATATCAATTTATTATACTTGTATGAAGCCCATTAAGCAAAGCCCATTAGATTTATTTATATTTTCTGTTTAAGTTGGATTATATTCAATGTGCAATTAAAATTTTCAATATATAAAAACCTTATTTTACAATATAATTCATTTATAAATGAACTCCAACCACCATAATACTTGATCCTATTTTATATAAAAAAACGTGACAATTATCATTGTATCTATAATCAAATAAGGGAACTCATACATCCAAAATTCATAACATAGACTAAACCTAAACCATAACTTAAAATTTCAAATTCTTTTTTTTTCATCTCAAGTTCACAAAATAACTCATTCTATGGATGTTATTAATTTAACTCATCATCTTATCCATATGAATATCAATAATTTCCATCTCATTCAACTAACCTCATTATGCCTTAGGAAGTTCATATGAATAATATGGATGTGCATTTAAAAGAATTCGAAACATTGTAATTTTGAATCCATGTTAGCATGAAAACTAATAATCTTAGTTAACTTCGTGTTCACATTGATTATGAATACTTAAAAAGTATTTTTAAAAAGGAGGATTTATCATTCAATAATAGTTGAAAATTTCAAAGGATCCAATTGTTTGGGATCATAAAAAAATATGGTGTTTGGAAGAGGACCACTAAATCTAATAAAAGACATTATAATTAGAATTATATAGAAAGGAAATAAATGGCACTAACACTATTATAAAAATGGTCTTTCACCATAATTTGTATAGTAATATATGCTCTATTTACTATCATGGGATGATAATCATCATAAAAATCTAGTAGTAGTGTATAACATAGCACTATCATTATAGAAAGCAACCATAGTAAAGTATGGAGGGCAGGGGTTCATATCCAGCGCCAACATTTTTCGCTCTTTCATTGTTAGAGTTTGGTTTAATGCTTGTAGTTCTTCAATCAATACTTTCTTTTTTATTAGTTCTTTCTACAAAGCTGGAGAGTGAAGAAAACTTATAAAAGATTGATTAATGTAAGTTATTTTCTAACATAAAAATCTTGTAGTGTATAACATATCACTACGATTATAGAAAGCAACCATATAGTAAAGTATGGAGGGCAGGGTTTGATACCCAACGCCAACATTTTTCGCTCTTTGATTGCTAGAGTTTGGTTTAATGCTTGTAATTCTTCAATCAATACTTTCTTTTTTATTAGTTCTTTCTACAAAGCTGGCGAGTGAAGAAAACTTGTAAAAGATTGATTAATGTAAGTTGTTTTCTAACATAACTTAATTTTTTATATTATTATTTTCTAATTCAATTTGAAAGGTTATATATTAAATATGGGGTTTATAAAACACTCAAACCACATATGATATAATAAACTTATCTTCTAGAACATGTTGGTTGAATAAAATGATAGCTGCAATGTACAAGTAATAACATTAACAATATCATAAACAATAACATAAACAATAACATAAACATTAACATACCTATACAATCACGTCATACAATAACACAAACAACAATATTTATCAAACATACCTCGACAATATAACATTTATCAACATATCTCAACAAAAACATCAACATACTTCAACAAAAAAAATATGTAAACTAAATCATAAACTTATGAACAAAGCAAAATTATTTATCACTACAAAATAACTTGTGTTTTGCCACGTGAAAGCCACGTCGCTAACACCCAAATCACGCCACACAAAGTTGCCACGTGAAATTCACGCCGCAACAGACTGTATAGGATGAAAGTGTGCAGAGCAGAGCAGAGCAGGCAATTCACATTTATATTTACGTTTGCTGTTGCGGCGTGTTTTTCACGTCACTAATTAGTGACATGAAAAACACGCCGCAACTTGTTTTTAAAAAAAAAAATATTTTGTGTTTTAAATATATTAATTCTGTTTTAATAATTAATATTATTTTTTGTTTTATTAAATTTATAAATTAAATATTATAATTTATTTATTAAATACAATATTATAAATCAAATTATCAAAAACAAAACTAAATATATCTAAATGTATAAATAAATATACTTAATATTATAAATTTAATAAACTTAAATTTAAATTTTATAATATTTTTAAATATACAATATGATTATAAATTTATATTACACAAATAAAAAACTAAATACAAAATAAAAATAAAACTAAGCAGAATCATTAGAGTCGTCGGAAAAGTCGGGAAGAAAGTCATCATTATTTTGGTGGTTATTATTTTGGCCACCACTGTTGGGATTTCTACCAAATGCTTGCATAAATTGTCGCATTTGCTCCTCCATATCAGCCTGCCTATTCGCCATTGCCTCAATTTGTCTAATATGTTCACCCCTTATTGCCTCCATTTGGGCATTCATTTGGGTCTTCAATGCCGCCTCACGATCTTCGGACTCACGTCTAGCCAATTGTCTTACCAGTTCTAACTGATCTGGTGTCAAATTTGTTTGATGTGACCCTCCTTCACCGTCTGCAGCTCTCTGATACAGATTTCTATCCCCACTCCTCAAGGTGCCCGCCAAATTTGCACCACCAAAAAAACACCCGTTAGGCCCCTTTCCCCCAACAACTTGACTCCAAATATAGAAATCCACATCTGGATGAACCGGTTTTCCTGGAGGAGGCGTATACTGAGGATTATGGGTCAGAAATTCTACAAGCAACGCTTGATAATCCTCCTACACATACAATAAAAAAATCAAGTTAAATTTATAAGTAACATTAATGAAATTAAATGAAATAAAAAACAAATAGCCACGTGATTGTAACGCCACAACTTATCAGTTGCCACTCAATTTTCATGCCACAACATGTCACTTGCTACATGAAAATCACGTCACAAAATTGCTTAAAAAATATATATAAACATAAATTTACTTACCAGGGCTTTTTTTGTGCGCTCGTCAATAAATCCTCCCGATTTCTTTGTCCGAGTTTCCTTAACCAACTCAGTCATCAATGGTTGTCTCCCCAAATGCTTAGCCTAAATAAAAAAATTAAATTAAATTAATAATATGTTATAAATCCAAATATGACCTTAAAAAGTGGTAATAATTACCATGCGTCGAGCATGCTCAGCAGTACTAATACTTCCAACAGCATTAAGGTAACCCCCTTTTTCCGATGCCCTCATCTTCTTTGCAGTTTCAGATTTAGCCTTAAATTCATCTGATTCCCAATACTTAAGAAGTTGTTCAAAAACTTCTTTGCCTATCCATTTGGGACGAATGCCCAAAAGGTGCCAATTCTCTCTAACACGTCGTAGCATGTCAGATAGTCGTCTTGAACTCCTGCCAAAATAATTTTTTTTTTTACTTTGTTATGGTTCAGGGGATCCCAAACACATTTCGCCTGCAATGTTGTATGACATTAAAATAAATAGTTAGATAAATTATAACAATAATGAAAAGGTCATTTAAATAAAAATAACTTAAGAAATAAATTAATTATACTTGAAATTGCTTGAACCATTCTTCTTTATCGGAAACTTCTCTAAAACTCTTCAAAAAATTTGTATAATTCTGCTGAATTATATAATTGATAACCTTAGCAGCAGTCCGACTCGGCCCGACTCTACGGGGGAGGACACGTGGCTGAGTGAGGTGACTGGCATACTACTACCCTTGGACGCCTGGGCTTCCTACCACTATCACTAGGACCTTTACCCTTATTATCTTTGGGTGGCATTTTTACCTAATTAAAGAAAATACAAGTTAACATATACATATTCTCATGAATACATATTCATTAAATCATTCAATAAATGGTTCGTTGAGTAAAATTATAAGACACATTTCTCATGAGTACATATTCATTAAATCATTCAATAAATGGTTCATTAAGTAAAATTACAAGACACAATTCTCATGAATATAGGTTCACTATTATAAATCGTCATGCTCGTCATCCATTTCATCATCGTCATCTGATGTGATACTATCCTCAGATCCAGAATCTTCATGATCTTCATCCTCATCAACTTGATTCCCCTCAACCATTGTATCAGACAAACTTGTAGTGTGTTCATCTGGAATCACATCATTAACTTCAACTTCATCAACTTGGTAAGCAACATCCTCCACTAGATCGTCAGTTTCAATATGACTCAATGGAGGATAAGGAACATAATAAACTTGGCACAAATGAAGGATAAGGAACATAATAAACTTGCCTAAAAATATTTGACATTATGAAAGGGTCGTACTATTTGTACCTCCGGTCCATTTGAATCTCAACAGTACCATATGTCTTATCTATTTTTGTGCCTCTAGTTGGATCATACCATTCACAATAAAACAAGACAACTTTATTTTCCGAGTCCAAGTAATTGTATACTAACTCGTAGATATGTTTAACAAAACCATAGAAGTCATCTTCACCACCATCTGTAACTCCTTTCACAAATACGCCACTGTTTATGGTTTTTTTCCCTTCAGTCCATTCATGGGTGTGAAATTTATATCCGTTCACGAAGTATGTGTGCCATTTGTTTGCACTTTGAAGAGGGCCATTAGACAAGTTTCTCAAATGGAGTATTTTTGGAGTCGGTGCAACAACCCTATACAATTTCTCCTTGAACCATGTTGGAAATTGGGCATGAATGACACCAGATGTTGATTGTACACCAGTACTATCAAAATAGGCGTTGTTAAATTCCCTAAAAAGAAACACACTATAAGTTTCAAGGTAATCAATTTTATATTCACACTGTAAAGAAAATTAAGAAGTTGGATTATACTTACTCAAGATATGGTTTAACTTCAATGCAGTTGATCAAGACATGAACATGTGCAGATTGCATTTCTTGTTGGGTCAACCAATGCTCACCCTTCTTTCTAGAGGGACGACCTGGAAGCCCGGAGACTGATAAGGTGTACTGACTTCTTTCGATAACATTTACAGGATTCCTTATGATTCTTGGAGTTAACATCAAGTGCTTGAAATAGTGACTGCAAAAATGTGAAGTTTCTCGATGCAAGTAATGTGCACATATTGATCCTTCAACTCTAGCTTTATTTTTCACTGATCGCTTTGAATCACCCATGAACCTTTCAAACGGATACATCCACCTATATTGAACAGGTCCTCCTAGATAAGCCTCATATGCAAGATGCACAGGTAGATGTTCCATGGAGTCAAAAAAACCAGGCGGAAATACTTGTTCCAACTTACAGAGAATGACTGGAATATTTTGGTCCAACTTAATGATGTCATCCACTCTTAAAGCTGACGCACAAATATCTCTAAAAATTTGACTAATTTCAGTGAGTGTATTAAGCACATGTTTGGGTAGAGAAACGAACGCAATTGGTAGCAATTGTTCCATAAAAACATGGCAATCATGACTTTTCATACCATGTAACTTCCCAGTGTTAGCATCAACACACCTTGCTAAATTTGAAGAATACCCGTCGGGCATTCTCAAACCTTTTAGCCATCCACAAACCGCTTTAGCTTCTTGGGGGGTCAGACTGAAACAAGCTTTGGGTTTAAATAATTTTCCATTTGGGAGAGGCTTCAATTCCAACTCTTTACGATTACACCAAATTTCCATGTCTTGTCTAGCCTTCACATTATCTTTTGTTCCGTCTTTAACATCCATCACTGTGTTAAATACGTTATCAAAAAAATTCTTCTCAATATGCATAACATCAAGATTATGGCGCAACAAATTATCTTTCCAATACGCGAGGTCCCAAAATATACTTCTTTTTGTCCAATTATGTGTGACCCCGTATCCTTCAATTCTACATGCTTTGCCAGTATCTGTAAACTTTGGAAATTCACAAACTTGGTTCCATATAGCAACTGGTGCCAATCGAGGCGGAGGCAGATCTGTTACCCGTTCGTCCTTTTTAAAATTTGTCTTGTTTTTTCTAAAGGGATGATTTGATGGTAGGAATCTGCGGTGACAGTCAAACCACGAGCTTTTCCCCCCTTTTTCCAATGTAAACGCCTTAGTGCATTCCATGCAATGCGGACAACCCATTCTGCCATGCGTACCCCAACCAGACAACATGCCATATGCTGGAAAGTCGTTAATGGTCCACATCAAGGCAACTCGCATAGAAAAGTTTTGTTTACGGGATATATCATAAGTCCATTCTCCATTATTCCACAACCTCTTCAAATCATCAATTAAAGGTTGTAAGTACACATCAATTCCGGTTTTTGGACTCGACGGTCCTGGAATGACGCACGTCAAAAACATGTATGGTTTTGTCATGCACATCTCAGGAGGGAGATTGTAAGGAGTTACAATAACTGGCCAACAAGAATACGCACTTCCGGACGCTTGGACATATGGAGCAAAACCATCAGAGCATAATCCAAGCCTGACATTTCTAGGTTCGGCAGCAAAATCAGGATGTACCTCATCAAAGTGCTTCCATGCATGGCCGTCAGATGGGTGTCGCATATTGCCTGGGCTTGTTTTGTTTGTATGATGCCATGTCATTTGACTTGCACTGTGCATTGAAGAAAACATTCTTTTTAACCTTGGTATTATCGGAAGATAAAACATGGACTTTACTGCTACACGTTTTTGGTTACTGTTAATGGCTCTATTACGAACTTTATATCTTGGACTATGACAAAACTTACATTCCTCTGACGATCCATCTTGAGTACCAAACTCGTTGTCATAAAAAAACATATAACCATTAATGCAACAATCAATCTTTCTTACTCTTAAACCCAACTTCGACACCAACTTCTTTGCATCATAGAAACTCGCAGGCAAGTTGTCTTTCGTTGCAGTTGAGTCCAACATCATTTTTGCGAAGTGCTCCAAACACTGATCAGGAACATTCCAATTTGACTTGGCGGCCAATAATCTAACATACATTGATAGCTTTGAGTCTGACGACCCCTCAAACAACGGCGTATTCATCTCATTCAATAACTGATAAAATCTCTGCGCTTCCTCATTCGGCAACTCTTCCCCGTCAAAGTCTTCAGGTTGATCATAGGTCACGTTAACACCAAAAGCATCACCAACCATGTCACCTATCAGATTAAAGTTTTCTTCAAATTCCATAGGTGGTTGCATAACCGGTTGACTACTTGAAGCATCTGTGTTGCTAGTCTCAGGTACATTACTCGGCAGTGTTTCACCATGATACGTCCAAACCCAATAATTTTCAATGAAACCTTTCCTATGCAAATGACGTGTTATTTTCTATGGGTCACTAATTATATATCTACATCCACATTTAAGACAAGGACACCTAACTCCTCCTTCACTTCGACAACATTCCTGGGAAAACGTCCACGCGATAAAACCATTAACTCCGTCTATAAAATTGGGTTTAAGTGCACGTCTTCCTGGATATAGTCTATCGTACATCCAACTACGATAATACATATAATATTCCATTTACTGCAAATTTATATAATCAAAACCTATTTAATTAGAAATATTAATTAATCAACTTAATAATAATCCTAAACATATACAATTAAAGATAAATATATGCTTTCAAAAATATTTATAAACTCCTAAAAATATTTATTTATTTTTAAACAATTAAAATTTAATTTAAACACCTAAATTTTATAAACTCCTAAAAATTTAAAAACTTATTAAACTCATAAAAATTTAATTTAAACACTTAAAATTTATAAACTCCTAACAATATTTAGTTATTTTTAAACACTTAAAATTTAATTTAAACACCTAAATTTTATAAACTCCTAAAAATTTAAAAATTTAAACTCCTAAAAATTTAATTTAAACACTTAAAATTTATAAACTCCTAAAAATATTTATTTATTTTTAAACACTTAAAATTTAATTTAAACACCTAAATTTTATAAACTCCTAAAAATTTAAAAACTTATTAAACTCCTAAAAATTTAATTTAAACACTAAAAATTTATAAACTCCTAAAAATATAAAAACTTAAACTCCTAAAATAATTAAACTCATTCATCACAAATTAATAATTAATAATTATTATAAACTAAATAATTAAACCTAAAATTTAACTCAAATACAGAAAATATATATAACCCAAATTCAACAATTTTAACCCAATGCAAATTCATGAAATTCAGAAAATATATATAACCTAAAAATTAATCAAATTCAGAAAATATACTAATTTCAAAAAAAAAAATTCAAGACATACCTTTTATCTTGTAACTCCTTCAATCTTCTTGTCCCTTTTTGCAATCTATACTTATATCAATATTCTTCTTCTCTATTCAAAGAAAAATTGAAAAAAAATTATATTCAAATAACACATCAAAAGCTGTTAACAAAGTATAAATAACATTGAATTGAAATTACCTTACAACCAATGTATGGAGATTGTAGGAATTTAAGTGTGGAGAAGAAAAAATTTTGGAGAAGAAAATGGGTATGGAGGAATATGGAAGGTTGAAGAAGAAGTTTAATAAAATCTGAAATGCTACTGTGTGTTGTGGAGCGTTTTGATAAAGCAGATAAAGCAAGTAGCGACGTGAAAATCACGCCGCAACGTTGCCACGTGATTTTCACGTTGCAACAATCATACAATTGTTTTCCCTTTCTTCAAAACCTGAACACGCCAGTGTTGGAAGTTGTGATTAATTTCTTTTTTATGATATTTTAATTAGCGACGTGAATCCCATGTCCCAACTTTTTTTAACACAAAAAAAAACTGACACACTTAATGCTTCTTTATTATATTAGTAAAACACGTTGCCACGTGATTTTCACGTCGCAACTGGCTTTATTTAGCCACATGAAAATCACGTGGCAAAATCACGTGGCTGGATAAGCATTTTCTTGTAGTGTATGAATAAATAACACAAATAAATATTTATGAATAAAATCATAAACAAACCTTAATACAAACAACAAATTACTTCAAAAAACAACCAAATACCTCAACAATAACTTAAACAATTTACTTATCTCATTAAATTAAACATATAATCTCATGTTAACAACAATAAAAGAATAAACCCTATGTTGGACAAAGGAAAATGTTATACATAGCTTTTGAAAAGTAAAAAACAAGATGAATAAGACTAATATTTTGAAATACAACAACAAGATGTCATAACTCATAAAATGTTTCACGTACGTACCTTTATTGAAAAGATTCGTGGAAAATGAAAACAAAGATATGAGTTAGCTACTTGTTTCATGACACTTTTCCTTGATTCATACTAGTTTAAAAAGTTATGTTGGAGTTTTATAAAGTTAGGATGAATTTTTGAAAGATTGGAATAAGGAGATTAGAATAAGGAGATTGGAATAAGTTAGCTTATATAGGTAATATATTTCAGAGGTTGTTAAAAATAACATTGGTGATTTGTCTTGATATTTCAAAAGTGTTGTTAATTTTGACTGTGGTGACAAGTTTTTTATTTTGCCCTTTTAATAACGAAGAAGCACGAAAATTGCATGTGTTGGGTTTTGAAGCGTGTCACTCTTAACATATCATAATGGTTTTCAATTGTAACTGTGATTATATATAATTTAAAAAAGGGACATCTTTAATTAGAAGTGCACACGCTTATTATCAACATGGGCTCTCTTCTCTCTCTCTCTCTCTTAGTTTTTCCACTGTCTTTCATTAATCTTGCCTGGTTCTGCCTGGTTTTTCACGGTGAAGATGGATTGGAAGGAATTTAATAGGAAGAAGTTCAAAAATATTATTGCTCGTTGGGATGTATTTTCGTTGGGGAGAAGGGCAAATAAAGAAGGTGATTTGAAGATTTCCTCCATCTTTTTTTCCGAGATTCCAGATAGGATTAAATCATATGATATCTTCAACCTTTTTGGTTGTATGGGTGAGGTGGTGGAGGTGGTGATTCCATCTAGAAGAAATAAGTTGGGAAAGAGATATGGATTTTCTAGATTCAAAGAGGTGGAAGACATTAGGTTTTTAGCAATCAAGTTAGATACTATTCTTATAGATGTGAGAAAAATTCATGCCAACCTTCCTAGGTTCAGCAAAAGTGGGGGAACCGACTACCCAGAGAAGAGAGGAAGAAATTTTGGAGGCTTTCATTCTGTTCCAAAGGTCATTCCAGAGAATAGCGCAAGAGTTTTCAGGGGAGTTGTGGGTTCTAAATCTTATGTAGAGGCGACAATAAATAATTGTACGAAGGTCCTTCATGAGGCGAATCCTACTTTTGCCTATTCTTCCAAAAAGATTGATAAGGAGAGGTTGGCGAAGGCATATATCGAGGATGTTGTACCCCAAAATTTTCCCTCCCATTTTCTTTAAGACATTTTTCTAAGGTTCTCAAATGCTCAAAGATTCTCAAGAGTTGATAAGACAAACTCATCTCCAAAGCAAGGATCCTCAATTAGGGTTCGGTGTTTCTCCAAGAATTTTTGCTCTGGTTATGAAGATGCAATCTATTCGAGTGGTTCTTGGGCTAGCCGGTAGTCTTGATTTAGAAGTAGAGCAAATGGACGTGAAGACAACTTTCCTTCATGGTGATCTACATGAAAAAATTTACATGGAGCAACTAGATGGATTCTGAGAGAAAGGCAAAGAAGCTATGTTTTGAAAATTAGTAATAAGTCTTTATGGTTTGAAAGAAGCACCTCGCCAATGGTATCAAAAGTTCAACTTGGTGATGATTGAACATGGATATAAGATGACTAAGGTCGATCATTGTGTATTTTTCTGGAATTTCTCTAAAGGTGATGTCATTATTCTCTTGCTTTATGTAGATGATATGCTAATTGTTGGAAAGAATATTTCAAGAATTAAAGAGTTGAAGAACACTTTGAGTGAATCTTTTGCTACGAAGGATTTAGGAGAGGCTCGGAAAATTTTTGGTATTGAAATTGGTCGAGATGGAAATGAGAACAAGTTGTACTTGTCACAGGAAAAGTATGTTTAGAAAGTCCTTCGGCATTTTAGTATAGATAAGGCTAAAGCGGTGAGAATTTCACTTACTTCTCATTTTAAGCTTAGTCATAAACTATGTCCATATACGGATGAAGAAAACTTGAGTATGAAGAATATTCTGTACTTTTCGGTTGTTGTTAGTTTGATGTATGCTATGGTTTGTACAAGACCTAATAATGCTCATGTCATAGGAATGGTGAGTCGTTATCTCTCAAATCTAGGAAAAGATCATTGGGAGGCAGTGAAGTGGGTGATGAGATATTTGTGTGGTACTTCAAATTTGAGACTAACTTTGAGGATGTAAGAAGCCTATGTTGGTTGGATATACAGATTCAAATTTGGCTGGAAGCTTAGATGATCGAAAATCCACTTCAGGATATATGGGAACTTTTGTCGGGGGAGTCGTGGCTTGACAATCAAAGTTGTAAAAGTGTATTGCACTCTCTACTACCGAAGTCGAGTTTATAGCCGTCGTAGAAGCTTCAAAAGAGTTGTTATGGTTGAGGAAATTTGTGATAGAACTTGTTTTGAAATAAGAAAAGTATGTATTATTTTGTGATAATCAAAGTGTCATTCACTTATCGAAGAATTCCTCCTTTCACTCAAGGTTGAAGCATATTGATGTTCGTTATCTTTGGATTCTTTATGAATTAGATTCCAAGTTGATGGAGATTGAGAAGATTCACACTAATGAAAATGGTTCAGATATGTTGATGAAGGTGTTTCCTAGAAGAAAGTTTGAGTTTTGTCGCATGGTAGCCAAATTGGTGTTGCCCTCCAACTAGTCCGTCGGAGGAGTTTGTTGGGCTATCCCTTCTATTTGGAGAGACCCAAATGGATGTGGGTTAGTGGCTCATGTGTGTCTGTGCCTTTGTTATTACCCAACAAAGAGAATTATGTTATTCATTTATTGTGTGAGAAAAACAACAAGAATACCTAGAGAGAAAACCCTATTCCCGCAGCCCCAATTCTACACAAATCAGTCCAAAAAAATTGGAGCCTGCACAAAATCCAGCGGTCGGATCAATTCTTAAATTTGACATAACGTTCATGACTCATAGGAGCACATTCTGAATGATTTTGATTGCATTCAGAGCTTTCTAAGTCTGTCTGTCGAGTCCATCTTTGAGGTCTGAATTTCTTGGTGTTTTGGGGTTGCTTTGTCTCTCTTGATTATTGTTGTATTCCAAGATTGATTGTAAATCTTAATGATGTTTATGTATGCCTCTAACTAGTGCTAGAGAGAACCTTCTTGTACTCATTATTGATTATAATGGAGATTTTAAATGGCCTATGGGTCCCATGGTTTTTTACTCCTAATTAACGAAAAATTTCCGACGCTAAAATTGTTTGTGTTGTTTTATGTGTTTTGTTAATTGTCATTGTATTTGATATCTAGGAGAAATTGTGTTATTGATTTATTCCGTTGCGTTTGTGGATTTCCTCCTAACAGTTTTAGACCTAAAATGTTGCTACGACAGCATCACTGATGCAAAATTCTCAAAATTTATATGAAAGTACTAATCATAAAAAATATTCATTATAAATATCTATATTTATATCTATATCTATATAATATATTAAATTCAACACATCAAATATTATAACAACACATCATCAAGTATAACTCTAAATTTATCACATCATTCTATAGTTCTATATGGCACATCCCAAAACTCATTTTCATCTTATACTTTTACAAATTGGAGGTCATTGGTTCAAACCCTCGAATTTTTTAAACAAATTGATCTAACAAATCAATCATTAATCCAACTACGCATATTTCCTTAAATTAAAATATTCTTTCATATTTCAAATATAAAAGAGATACGAAAATTCAAATACAATAAAATATTTTTCATTTTTCTGAAATTATAGCAATAACTGTAACACTTGAAATATATATATATATATATATATATATATATATATATATATATATATATATATATATATATATATATATATATATATATATATATATATATATATATATATATATATATATATATAACAAATTAAAGTAAAATATCTAAATAAAAGATAAGTGTAAAAAAACATGAGAATAAAAACAAAACAAAAAATCACTTTATAAATATGTAAGTTTGCAAACCTAAATTACGGATATTACTCTCAATTTACACGCATGTATTTTTTTCCAAATGAAATATATATTTATTTATATGATTAATTTTTATTATTATCTCTATTATAATTAAAAAAAAAAGTTTATAATATAAATTTAATAATTATATTTTATCAAAACCAACTCTTAATATATTTAAAATTCAATAAAAAATAAATAAATAAATTTAAAACCGCACTATCCCACAGATCTTAATCTAATTAATATATCAATTGTAACAACGGAAATAAAAAAAACAATTAATCATGATAAGAGCAAATGATCATCCCACACATAATTAAGACTATGTCATTTTAAAAACTACTAATCCTCGTGCGCAACATATTTTGAATTTAATTACATTGGACATTCTAAAGCTTTTTCATTTTTACAGTTGAATTGAAAGATATTCAAATCTTTCTGTTGCTATGCATGGTATTATGGTAACCATATTATTATTCTCACTCAAACTTCCTCTTTAGTGACATAGGGGAACAATCAGAGAAAATAGTTTTCAAACAAACTAGCCTCACTAGAAGCATGGCCTAGAAAAACAAGATCATGTTCATGGTTGTTTTTAACTAAATCAGACCATGACTAAATGCCGTCTAGCATCAGTTCTTAGATCTTCCTTCATTTTTCTAATGAAATCTTCGAACTTTTTGTTTAACTCTTCTGTACTTAACATACTACTTTCTTCTTCTTCCTCTTGTTCTATATTGTTTTCTTCAATTAGAACATAATCAATTTCTGACCCTTTATCTCCCTCTTCGTCTTCTCCATCATATCGTTTAACTTCTTCTTCTACCTCCTTCATCTCTTCTTTGTCTTCTTCTTCATCATCATCAATCGTAATTATCTTTTCAATGTTTTCTTCTTCTTCTTCAGCACTTTGTTCATCTGGTTCACTAGTTCTCTTCTCAACTTCTCTCTCCAACACTGGCTCATTGACCTCAACATCAAGGATATGAGATTGCGAACCTTCTTCTTCTTCTTCAACTTCAATATATTGTGAGTTATTGGAAGGCTTATCATCATCATCATCTGTTGAAGAACTTGAGAAAGATTTGGTTAAACCGACAAAAACAAGGAGAGCATTAGAAAGGAGAAACATGCTGTTCTTGTCTATGTTGTGAGTGTAGAGTTGAAAAAGTAAAGTAGAGAAATAGAAGTTGAAGTTTTGGAGGAAAACAAAGAATGAAGAAGGTGAAAATATGAAAGAAAACACTGATATTGAAATGATTAATTGTGTAAATTTTATTACATTGGAATTAGCTTTCATCCCCTGAGTTAGTGTTTCTATGATTTGGCATTTGAGTTGACAAGTAGTGTTCATGGTGCTCACTCTATTGAAGATATGAAAAGAAACTATAGAGATTAATTGGTAAATGAAGGTTATAGTGAGATTGGATGGTTTGAAAATTGGTGAATTAAAGGCATGAAGACCTCATTATATATAGTGGTGAATGGAGTGTGGAAAGGGCTACTCTATTATTACTTTTGTTGGTTTCTAAAAAGAATTTAAAGACTCTACATTGTGTTGAGTGTAGAAGAATTAATTCCGGTTAATTCGCGACTAAATTGAATCTCATAGAATATTTGTTACATAGTAAAATCGTAATTAGATAAAATCTTTATTTTATTTTATTAAACATTATCTATCCTACACATAGAGCTTCTAAAAATTTAATACACATCCACAATTTTAGAGATATATCAAATCACAATATCTCTTAAAAGAGATGTTAGGGATCAAATTATTAGAGGTTAATTAAATAAAATGATGTTCTTTAATGTACATATTTGTGTATGGTACAACACCTAATACATTTGTGTATCATAGAATTAATTCAAATTATATATAGTAAAATATGAATTAGAGGTTGACTTATGTTGTTCATAGGTGCATGAAAATATGACTTAAACCTTAAAATTTTGATAGTCCATTACACAGCTATCCCTCCCACCCTATAACACAGGCTTAATTGTTTCCTTAAATGTGCATAGTTGCAAAATTATTATTTGGCAGATGGCATGTTAGGCAGTATGACAGAGATTACATCTATTCATGAAGATATTTTGTCATGTACATGATAGGTACTTGAAGGGTAAGTAGTAGTAGTCAGTTTTCATGTATTATTTGTCATAGAAATATGCAACTTTTATCGTCTTCGTAATTAACAAATTGAGGTTTGATTGTCAAGTAGCATCATGCCATTCAAATTGAGGGGTGGTGCGGCAAAAAAGGAGAGAGGGTCACCATTATTCAAAATTAATCACAGCCTCCATGCGTGGTGATCTTAGTGGATAATAATAAGGGATGTGTCATGTAAGTGGGTACCTAAAAATTACCCATGAAATTCTTTAGTTAATAATAATATAGATATCAATTCAATAGATACAGTAGGTGTTCGCGGTGTAGTTTACGCGGTTTTGACGTTAAAAGTTAATCTTACTAGTTGATTAGAATCTGTAAGATGGCCGAATGATGATCTTCATGCGAGTTGGAAAATCGAAGAGGAAAAATGAGGGTTGTACCTACAAGGCACTCTTAACAAAGTCACTATTTTATGGCCATTTTTCACTAAGATCCAAATTGATTCAGAAAAACTCACAACATGAAAGTTGTAGATCTTGATTCAAGCTTTTCAAAATGTCCAAGAACACAAATTTATCATACTTGAGCTATAAGTTTTGAAGAGATGAAGATGACATGTCAAATTTAAATTATAAGTCATTTTTGTGATGAACTCATAATCAAATCTCATAGCCATTCCTTGTAATCTCACTTTGCAGGTCTCTAAACCTCCAAATCTATCCATAATCAGAAGATTACACACACTTTTGAACCATGATCCAAGTGATTAAAGCTTTATCCAATCTATTTTGCCATTTAAGAAAGAAAGGTCACACTTACATTCTAGTAAAACATGCTTTATACACAATGCCAACTCTCCTTGAGCCTCTAAACTGTTGTCTCTACACAAACACAATCCTAACATCAAAAGCAACTCCTCTAAAAGATATCAACCACCCTAGAGGAGTTGTACTATGCCTTAGCACCATGATTTTCACAAAACTTGGTTGTTCCATTTCAACCAAACCATAACTCTTCAACTTGACAACCTGACTTTCTCATTACCTCCAATCTTTCCCTATAAATAGAGACCACCTCTCATTGCTAAAGGCACGAATTCACAGCTTCAAAACACCCTCATACTCTGTAAAATTCTGAAATTTCTCCAAAACTCCACTAAAGCTCCAAAAAGACCATTTCTTCGAAATTCTTCACCATTGTCATATCTTTGCAAGTTAATCATCCTAACACTTCATAAACATCATATATAACTCATCCTTACCCTTGTTACACACATGTAACATCATCATCACCATCCTCCAAACTCCATAACCGAAGCTTGCAACTTGACTTGGTTGAGGAGATTCAAACACTTTCAGCACAAAGTAAGGATTGCAACACACTCACAAGGTCCAAGGAAGCATTTGGCATCATTTATTTGCACTTGGAAGCATCCATATGTGTTCTGAGTTTTCACTTCAAGAGGTAAGTTTTCCAAACTGTGATATCTTGATACAAGCATCATTTGCAAATACGTTCTAAAGCAAAAATGTAGACATCATGTCTCTAAAGCTAACCATGTCCTTATTTCTCATTCAAATTAACTGTGTGAAGAGAATTTTGACTCTGAATTCTTAGGGTTCATTTTTGGTACCAATAGAAATTCTCTCTAATCTTTGAGTTTCAGCTTGAGTGAATTACATGGTTGAATTCGTGATTGAATTTCAAGCAAGTTTGGTGTTTACATTTTTTAAAATGGTTGACAAATGAAGCTTTTGAAAGAATCAAATATGTTTTTTTTGTTGTTAGTGCGAGGAAGAAGAAGAGGTGGGAATTTTAAATTTAAAAAATGATTTTATAATATATTTACTGGGGGCGTTTCATAACCGGATGAAACAGCCACCCCAGTGGTAAAGCAAGCGCGCTATGACCTTAGGAACTTGGATTTGAGCCCTAGTGGTATCCTTTTTTTTTCCACATATTTTTTGCAGATTCAACACACTAAACCTATGCAAGTACATGGTGCATCCTTCTCGTCATCACCCTTGGATCTCTCAAAGATCCAGATCAACGCGCTAGAGCTTGCGTGCCTACGGTGGACCTACTTAGAGAAACATGCTGGATCTCAGGCAGGTGGACTGGGTTTACATGATCTGGGTCCAACGTTTCTGTTTCTCACACCCCCAGATTTTCTTCAACAGGCCCATTCTCTTATTTTTTTTAAAATTATTTTACTTTAACTCTTTTTAACATAATTAACTCTTTTCTTAATTAATTTAAAATCAATTTAAAATTAGATTTTTAATTAACCAAATTAATTCTTTCTTTTAATTAACTTAATTAATCTTTTTTAAAATAAATTAATTTCTTTTAAATCAAAATTAAATAGGTTTATTTTAGTTTTTTATTTTAACTAATAGATCTTTTTTTCTTAATTAAAATTAACTTAAGAGTTTTTTTTTACTTTCTAGGTTTTAATCAATTTCCTTTTTTCTAAACTAAAATTAATCAAATAATTAGGTTAATCATCAAATTTTTTTCTATAAAACAAATCATAAAAAACAATTTCCTTTCTCTTTTATTTATTTTACATTTTTGCGTATTTTATTATTTCGCATTTTTCTAATTATTGTAACTGCTAACGGTCTGTAATAGATAATTAGGTTTACTTTACTTTTCATCCCCATTCATAAATTTGTACCCCCATTCCTAAAGCCTTGTAATAGCGTAGAATATTTAATTTCCGCAATTTACTGCTTTCCTTTAACTACTAGATTAATTAGGCGTGTATGACAAGATCTAAAACCAAACATTAGAAAACCTAATCTCAAAGATAAATACTTCAAATCTAATCACTATTCACACACACACACACACCTCTAGGGTAAACTCACATGTTGCCTTCAGATAAAACAGTCATGTCCCTCGAACGTGGGACACTTTAGCAAAGATCCTCGATTAAAATAGATCATAGTCCCTCGATGACCCTTCAATGTTGCCTTCGGTAAACGATTTTAGTCCCTTACGACAATTTATTAAGCGTCCTACGAGTTGCCTTCTACGATTGTATGATGACCCGCGTCTGTCCCTCACATCCAATGATAAGGCTTCCTATTAACTAATGGTAGGGTAGCATTATCTAAAGGATGAGGAAAAGAACAAAGACTTTTTTAAGTAGGTAGAACGCTCGTAATTGCTTGCTCATAAACTAAAACAATATTCACACCTCACACTTTCCAAACCAAACACTTTCATCCAATAAATATTTTCAAAACAAACATTTTATGTACATTCTCAACGATGTGATAATCATTACAAAATTTCCGCACTTAGGCATTTTTAAAATATTTTCAAACATACACAAACACAAGGCATTTCAAAAAGCAAGCTAGCGATTAAGAGCCCGTAGATAACTACGGATGAAAAGGGTGCTAACACATTTCCTTTTCATAACCTACCCCCTTACTCAGAAAATTATCAAAAGGTCTTTCATGTTCTTTTCATCCTTTCCTTTATTGGATAAAAGAAAAATCGGTGACGAATCTTACTATCAGCAATATTTGCGATAAAACGCAAAACCAAAAGTCTGTTCTCCCACCGTATTACACTAAGTATATTCTAATACAAGAAAACTACCACACCAAGTATAATCTAAATCGTTTAGTTCAAAAAGAAGTCTTTATCTAGTTAGAAGACTTTGACCACATCAATAAATCCTTAGTCTTTCCTTTAAACTCACATTTGGATCTCATTCTAATCACAATTTCAACACTACCATTCCTTCATATGGCTGGTGGTAGAACTCCCATGTTTCTCCCTAACTCGTGTCTATAATTTTCCGTCATATCCATGATTCCAATCCTTCTTGAATTTATCTTTCCTCTAGCATTACTTCTCTTCTCTTCAAAAACTATCATCTTGTAATCATCCTTAATCGGCATAAGTTTCATCTCCATACACTTATCTAATACATTCACATCCTTACTAATGTTAAACATTTCATTCCCTTAACTCATTCACTAACAACATATCTCACTTGACCTCATCTCAAGTGTGATATGGTGGGTGAACTGACTTGAGGTTTTGCGTTTGTGTTTGCAAATGTTTCGGTTTAGCAAGAGTCGCCACCGACTTTTTATTTTATCCTAAGGAAAGGTCAAAAAGCACAAGAAAGACCTTTGAGATGTTTTCTTGGGTTCGGGGAGTAGATTATGAAAAGGGAAGGTGCAAGCACCCTTTTCATCCATGATTATCCATGGGCTCTTAGTTACTTGTTTAGATCACTTGCTTTTTCTTTTCAATTGTTTGAAATGGTGCTTTGTGTGTAGTTTTGAAAGATGTTTTTGAAAAGAGGCCATCGTTGTGGCAATATTTGTAATGATTCTTGTTTGAATGTATACAAAGGTGTTTGTCTTTTGAAAAATGTTTCATTATTTGAAAGTTTGTTTTGGGAAATGTTTTGAAATTGTGTTGTGAAGTGTGTTTGAAAATAGCAAGGATTTTTTGCAAGTTTTGATCAAGTAACTAAGAGCTATCTACCCTATTTTACTCAAAGATCTTTCCTATATGTTTTTAACCCTTTTTGACAGTGTTGTTTTACCATTGTATTTGGTAAACAACCTTGTATTAGGATGTTAAACGGGACAGGCGCGGGTCATCGTATTGACCATGATAGCAATTGTGTTAAGTATTTTTAGCAATTTTTTGAGGGACTTGATCATTTTGTTTAGGCAACCAAGATAGCGTCATCGAGGGACTATGATCTTTTGTTTTGTTTTTTGTTTTGCCAAAATACTCAACATGCCTAACATGACCCATTTTTAAGGCAACAAGTGGATGTAACCCTAGGGGTGCAAATGTGCATTGTGTATTGATTTTCATGCATTTTTGTCTTTGTATTAGTCAAGCTACTTTGTTTGATTTTTGGATTGTTGACATACAAACCCTAATCTCTAATCATGATATAATTGAAAGCGTAAATGCGTAAAATAAATCTACCACTATTACAACATGATTATGGGAGGGGGATACAATTTTTAAATGGAGAATATTTGACAAGAAATTAAAATCCTAGTTTTACTATTACATCCAAATTGAATCAAATGGCATAAATAACAAATGAATAATATTTAAGTAAACAAATTAAATAAACATACAAAATAATATGAATATGCAAAAAAGGTTTTTGTGTATTTTGATGTATGTAAAATAAAAAAAAGATTATTATTTTTTTTATTAAGGGTAAACCCTAATTTTCTTTTAAGAATGAAAATATATTAAATATACTATTTATATACAATAAAATAAAATAATGTATATACAAAAAATAAAATATATTTAGAAAAAGTATTATTTAAGTATAAATAATAATAAGAATAAAAGTATAATATTTTTATATTTTTATTCTAAAGTATCTATTAAATAAAATAAAAGTGTATATATATATATATATATATATATATATATATATATATATATATATATATATATATATATATATATATATATATATATATATATATATATATATATATATATATATATATATATATATATATATATATATATATATATATATATATATATATATATATATATATATATATATATATATATATATATATATATATATATATATATATATATATATATATATATACAATAAAAATAAAAAATATATACAAGACAAAAAAATATTTAGAACAATATTTTTTAGTGTAAATAAAATAAAGAATAAAAATAAAAGTATAATGTTATTATTTATTATTTTCAAATTTTCAATAAATAAAAGTATATACTAATTAAATTATTTTATGTCTAAAAAAAAACAATAAAATAATAAAAATAAATGTGAGAAATTATGAAAATATTTTTGGATATTTTTATGTTTGGAAAATATGAAATAAAAATCAGAAATGATAAATAAATACAAAAATATAAAATATAAAGAAATTGGGCCAGGGGGTGCATTCAGTAAAATGGGGGTGTCAATAGTGAGCCATGCCAAGCCCAGCCCACCACACTTCATCTTCAACCTCTGTTCTTCAAAAACGCGCGCGCCTGGATTCAAACACGAACAACCTGTATACGTGCTCTAATGCAAAAAGCACATAACATCAAAGTTGTAGAGCTTTCCAAGACGAATTCAACCATATAAAAAACTTGTCCTAACTCTCAAAGACCAGAGAGAATTTCTCTGGCCCTAAAATCTAACCTAATTTTTTCAGGAAATTCATGGATCAAATTCTCTTAGCATGCTTAACTAAAATGAAAACTGAGCATATGTACAGTTTCATGGCTATAAATACTACATTTCTTATTCACAAACCTAAGTCTAAATGTTCCTAAATAGAGAGATAGGAAGTTGATAAAAACTTGTTTCATCTGACTTCGTGTATGGCAATGTGGAGCTTTTCAACAAGGCCTGAGATGTTTGGGAGCTTGCTTGAACTTCACTTGACCTTCTCCAATGTCTAGCTTGCCTTGAATGTGCTTGAACAAGCCTACAAAACTCAACCTGCAAAAGATGAAATTAAAAATGGCAAACCCTGTAAATGGAGTTACACTCAGTGTTTAAGGGTTGGGATAGTTTGGATAGGTTGTATGGAAGGTGTTTGAACAGGTTTGGGGCAAAACGCACGAGCAAATTGTGTTATGGAAATCAAACTGCAGATGTTGCCCTGTTTTGCCAATGAGATGTGATTTTGTGCTATGGGAGGTTTGAAGGCTCAAAGAATCGTGTTTCTGGCTCAAGGGGATGTGAGAAAGTTGTCTCAAAAGCTTGCACAAGTTGGTTTTTGCTGATGTTCAAGTTCTAGTGTTTTGGACATATTTCTTGTATTTTAAGCCAAAATGAGCAATGATGTAATACAAGCCTGTACATGCTATCTATCAGCCCGCTTATTCTGATCTTGGCCCCTCAATTTGGTGGATATGCTTTGCTGCACAAGATTTGGCTCTATGCTCAAGGATTGTGGTTTTGACATAAAGCAAACTTTGGCAAAAATGGTAATGTACCTTTTACCATTTAGGGATTAATCTTGTATGCAATGCCCTAATGACCAAAACAATGCCTTAGACCAATGGATTTGCATTAAATTATTGAGTGTGAAATGGTTTTGGGGCCTGTAATCTAGTGCAAAGCAAGCTGATTTGAATTTGCAACTATCAATATGAACAATCCATGGATGAAAAGTGAGTTTTTGCCAACTTCAAGCCTTCAATTCTCCATAACCACAAATGTGTTTGGAGAGTTCTTGGACATTTTGGAAATCTTGAAACATGCTCTAAAATACATCTTTGAAATGAAATTTGAGATTCCAAGTGGAACTATGTGAAAAATGGCCATGAAGATAGGTCAAAATCCTGCCTAAACTAGGGCAAAATTTCACTAAGTTAAAAGTTTTAGGGACCCCTGTTCCAAAAATCATAACTTGAGATACAAGCTTCTTTTGGGAAAACTTTGTGAATAAAAGTTGTAGATTTTGTGGAGGACTACAACTTTCATGTTGGAAGTTTTATTTGAATCCAATTGCATCATGGTGAAAATGTTGGGAAAAGTTAGGAAAAATTGCGAAAATTTCATAACTTAGAAAAATTCTAAGTTATGAAAATTTTCAACTTTAAACCCTAATTTGCAAAAATGGTTTTCTTGATGAGAAAGTGTCATATTTTGACATATCTTGATAAAAAATAACCTTTGGCACCTGATTTTGACGTCAAAGTTTGACTTTTCAGTGTATAGTCAAATTTGATCAGTTGACTGAAAAATTCATCTGTCAATCCAATGCATTTAAGATCTTTTGAACCTTGTGAATAGGTCAATATGATTCCATTGAGTCCTTAAATCCATGATTGAGCCCAAATTGCCATTAGCTAGGTCAAAAATCAGAAATTGCCCTTGTGCAGTCAAAACCCTAAAAATGACCATTTTGCCCTTTTGGTGATCTGATCAAATTTCTTGTGGAGTTGTGGTCCAAACTTGATCAAATGGTTCATATGAGTTTATAATGTTGATGTGGGTCAAAGTTTATGAGGTTTGACTGTAAATTGGCCACAATGGACTTTTTCCCCAATACAGCTGATTTCTAGGTCAACTATCCAATTGACTGGGTAAAAATTTGATTCAAGGCTTAAAAATTGGTATGGACAAACTTATAAGTCCAACATCAAGTATGAAAGTCACTTTGAGTATTGAAAGTCCAAAAATCTATGTGCAAACTCAAACCCTAATTTAGGCCATCAGTGCAAGGAGATGTCTTGAGCAGTGCAAAACCCTAATCCTGTCTGGAGTTCAAGGAGCCTTGTGAGGGGAAATCTTGATAAAATAAGAGGGCAAATTTTGGGGTACAACAGCTGCCCCTGTTCAATCTTCTTGAACCTGAAGAGTTAGATTGGTGAGTTTGCCTTTCGTGACTCGAAGGTAAAAGAGGATTGGACACTAGAGGGCCCGTAAATTTACACTCGTCAAAATGTAAATGAGGGAATGGGCTTAAAGATGCCATTTGGAGATGGTAGAATCTTGCTGGAAATGGGCTTAAAGATGCCATCCAAGACTTTTTTGTTGAAAATCAGGAGAATGATTATCAGAATGGTATCCGTATCTGGAACGTATCTGAGTTGTATCTGGAGATTGGATTTGTGTGAGCAAAGGAATGGCGTTCGTGCCTAGAGTGTATCCGAACTGTAACGATATTTGATTCTTGAATGAACATCAGAATGACTGCTGTTTTTGGAGTGTATCTGTATTGTATCTGAATTCTGAATGGGCGATAGAAACAACATCCATGTATGGAGCATCTCTGGGCTGGGGAATAGGTTTGAATGAGTGACAGAATGGTAACCGTGTCTGGAGCGTATCTGGACTGTATCTGTAGATGAGAATGACTTCCGTGTCTAGAGTATATCTGAACTGTAACTGAGATATGAATAAGTGACAGAATGACTTCCGTGTCTGGAGTGTATTTGAACTTGAATTTGATAGTTGAATCTGAATGAGAAATATAATGGCTTCTGTGTTTGGAGCGTATCTAGTATGTATCTGATTGCTGAAGTCTGTATGAGTAGTAGAATAACCGCCGTGTCTGGGGTGTATCCATACCGTATTTTGACTTGAAATTCTGAATGAGTAATAGAATGACCGCCACGTCTAGGGTGTATCCATATTGTATATGAAATCTTTGAACATTTGTTAAAGATAGCTTTTGATCTTATCCTGAAAAGGGTAAAATGTTAGCTGAAAACACAAAGTTATGTTGCATGAAATGTATGGTGCAATAAATGTGTTTTATCAATGTTTATGATATATGAATATAATGTATGCACATGTAGGCTGATTAGCCGTCCTGCTGAGGAAAATAAATCCTTGATAGCGGGAGATAATGAAGTCTCTGACTACTGCTGGGGAAAATAAACCCTTGACTGCTATTGAAGATTCAAAACCTTTAATTATTGAGACTGAGGAATCCTTTGGACTATTGTTGGGGATCGAAAATCCTTGGCGACTTGTGGGGATTAACAAGAGCTTCGACAACTTCTGCAGGGAATTGAGCATCCTTCATGACTTTCCTGGAGGATAAGGAAAACTCTGACGATCTCTACTGGGGAATTAAAACCTGGGAGGCTTCAATTGGAGAAATGAGAACAAAAATTTGTTCCGTTGGGAAATAACTCTGTGGCGAGAATGTTTATCCTGTTGGAGAGTTTTCAAAAGCTTGGGTTGTATGCCAATCTATTGAGGAAGCAAGAATTATAATCTTCATTCAGGCGTTTGGGTCAGGAGGTTGGGTGTATGCCAATCTTCTGGGGTTTTAAGAACTGGAATCTTCATTCTGTTAAGGGTGTCAGGAGCTTGGGAGTATGCCAATCCTCTAGGGTTTTATCCTTAGTTGGGGATAAGAGTTAACTGTTATCTGGTTGATTTCCAGGTTTTAAGATAACTTGCTGGGGGATTTGGAGAAACCGGATGATTTCCACCGTGGTTTAAAGGTTGAAGTTTCGGACTATGTTGGGGAAGAAAGTTTCATCTTCACTGGGGATTTGTAGTTCAAAGTCTTCTGGCTCCGCTGGGGATTGGGAGTTTAGAAACTTAGCTCTGATGGGAATTGTGAAACTTAACTCCACTGGGGGTGTGCATTTCAAGGTTTTAGCTCTATTGAGAATCTGGATGACATACTGCAGGGGATTTCCTCCAGAATATCATAAAGACGTCTTCCTATACTTTCAACCTATCAATAATTATCCTTTCTCATCCCGTTTTATTTGTAAGCAGTGGTTAAATTCAAATGCATATGCTCATTTAATAAATCATTAGACGTTTTCAAATAAAACACAAGTGTAAAAAAAGAAAGAACAAACAAATTTCTGCACTTTGAAATATCTTTGTATTAACTTTGTGTAAGTATTTTGTACAAAGGAGACAGACATCCTAGTAAGAGAATGTTGTCATGAGAAAAATTTATACAAAGAAAGATGGCTATGTGTAACAACTCCATGGGGTTCCCGTTCTGCTATAGCCTTCACAACTCTGAGTATCTTGTCTATTCGTTGCTTCGTCCGCAGATGATTGGATTGATCAGAAGCTTGGAGCTTGTCTGTGAAGAGATTGTTCTTAAAGTGATCCGACGAGACATAGTAATACGCTTTAATTCCCTAACTTTTGTCTGGATCGCCCTTTCGGGTTTTCGATCCACCGGGAAACCCTTTTTTGCCCAAGCCGCCCTTTCGGGTTTTCAACTTGTCGGGTGTACAAATTTTTTTATTTATCCCTAATTTTTGCCTGAACCGCCCTTTCGGGTTTTCGATTCACCGGGATGCCCATTTTTGCCCAAGTCACCCTTTCGTATTTTCAACTTGTCGGGTCGTTTATGTGTAGTATCTTTTGACTATGTCTGTGTTCACAGGGTGCAGCAGGTCATCACCGTCCATGGTGGTCAGAATCATTGCCCCACCAGAAAAGATGCTTTTGATCATAAATGGTCCTTTGTAAGTAGGAGTTCACTTGCCCCTGGGATCACTTTGCGGCAAGATGATTCGCTTGATTACAAGGTCCCCGACTTGATATACTTGTCTCTTGACTTTCTTGTTGAAGGCCTTGATTATACGTTTTTGATACGTCTGACCATGGCACACAGCAATAAGTCGCTTTTTCGTCAATCAAGTTAAGTTGATCAAGCCGGGTATGAATCCAATCGTCTTCACTCAAACCAACGTCTTTCATGATTCTCAGGGAAGGAATCTGA
Source organism: Vicia faba (assembly GCA_948472305.1). NCBI lineage: Eukaryota > Viridiplantae > Streptophyta > Magnoliopsida > Fabales > Fabaceae > Vicia > Vicia faba. Next base: position 550,616,605 of record OX451736.1, on the reverse strand, counting down.
ACCTCCATAGGTAAAACAGCCTCCATGCCGTATACCAAAGAAAAGGGTGTTGCCCCAGTTGAAGTGTGTGCCGTGGTACGGTACCCGTGCAGAGCAAACGGTAACATCTCATGCCAGTCCTTATAGCTGACTGTCATCTTTTGAATGATTTTCTTGATATTTTTTTTCCAGCTTCAACAGCACCGTTCATCTTTGGCCGATAGGGAGATGAATTGTGATGTTGAATCTTGAACTGCTCGCACAGAGCGGTGATCATAGTATTGTTCAAATTTGTACCGTTGTCTATAATGATCCTGTCGGGGATACCATACCGGCATATAAGGTTCTACTTGATGAAGCGGGCAACCACATTCTTTGTAACGGAAGCGAAAGAAGCTGCTTCGACCCACTTGGTAAAGTAATCAATGGCCACCAGGATGAAACGGTGTCCATTAGATGTTGTAGGCTTGATCTCTCCAATCATGTCGATTCCCCACATCGCGAATGGCCAAGGAGCTGTTAGGATATTGAGAGGAACTGGGGGAATATGTACCTTGTCGGCATAGATTTGGCATTTGTGACAAGTACGGGAGTGTTGATGACAATCAGCTTCCATGGTAGACCAATAGTAGTTTGCCCATAGAATCTTCTTTGCCATTGTATGACCACTCGAGTGGGTGCCAAAAGTGCCATTATGTAGTTCAGCCATGATCTGCTCAGCTTTAATCTTGTCCACACAACGGAGTAGGACACAATCAATATTGCATTTGTATAGGATACCATTGCTCAGAAAGAACTTGGCCGCGAACCTCCTTAAGAACTTTTTGTCGTTGACTGAAGCTCCTTCAGGGTATTCTCGAGTCTTGAGATACCTTTTGATTTCGTGAAACCAGGGTTGTTCCACTGCTTCTTCGGTATTAATCTCATGACAGTGCGCAGGTTCGTCCCTTCGCTCGATGGTGATTTGGGGAGCCTCATTATCCCAGTTAAGTTTAAACATGTAAGACATTGTGGCTAGAGCATCCGCTAGCTGATTTTCTTCTCGCGGGAAGTGCTCGAAGGTAACCTGCTCGAAATGAGGCAGCAATGTTAGGACATGTTCTTTGTATGGGATGAGGTTAGGGTGCTTAGTATCCCACTCTCCTTTGATTTGACTGATAACCAAAGCTGAGTCCCCAAATACAACCAAAGATTTGATTCCCAAGTCAATAGCAGCCTTGAGACCAAAGATACAAACTTCATACTCGGCCGTGTTGTTGGTGCAGCTGAAGCAGAGTCTAGCAGTGAAAGGTGTATGGAAACCTTCTGGAGAGATAAATACCGCGCTGATACCGTTTCCAAGTGCATTTGAAGCACCATCGAAGTACAGGGTCCATCGGGATCCTTGTTCAGGTCCGTCATACGGCCTGTTATCTTCAACGTTGTCCAATATCATAATGTCTTCGTCGGGGAAGTCGAACTTCATGGATTGGTATTCTTCAACAGCTTGATGAGCTAGATGGTCAGCTAGTACACTCCCCTTTATAGCTTTTTGGGTCGTATACTGGATATCATACTCAGTCAGAATCATTTTCCATCTAGCGATTCTTCCAGATAAAGCAGGCTTTTCGAAGATGTACTTGATCGGATCCATCTTGGAAATCAACAAAGTGGTATGTGTCAACATATACTGCCTTAGCCGGCGAGCAGCCCATACCAAAGCGCAGCAAGTTTTCTCGAGCAGTGAGTAGCGAGTCTCACAGTCGGTAAACTTTTTGCTAAGGTAATAAATGGCATGCTCTTTTCGGCCAGACTCGTCATGTTGGCCCAGTACGCACCCCATTGAATTATCCAAAACAGTCAGATACATGATTAACGGTCTTCCTTCGACGGGTGGCATCAAAATAGGAGGTTCTCGCAAATACTCCTTGATTTTATCGAAAGCAACTTGACAGTCGTCATTCTATTCAACCACCTGATCTTTCTTCAACAGCTTGAAGATTGGTTCACAGGTAGATGTTAGGTGAGAAATGAATCTTGCAATGTAGTTTACGCGTCCCAAGAAACCTCTAACCTCCTTCTCAGTGCGGGGGGCAGGCATTTCTCGTATAGCTTTGACTTTAGCAGGATCAACCTCAATGCCTTTGTTGCTGACGATGAATCCCAAGAGTTTACCGGACCTAACTCCGAAAGTGCACTTGCTAGGGTTCGGTCTGAGCTTATACTCCTGCATAGATTTGTGATTGAGTTCATGAAGAACCCCATAAAAATGTTTGGGATTGAGTTCCTGAAGAACTGCATAAAAAAATTTGTGATTAAGTTTTTGAAGAAATTCGTAAAATATTTGTGATTGAGTTCTTGAATATAGTAAGAATTATGATTTTGGTTGATAAAATTATGTATAGTTCCAGAAGAACTTAAATTTTAATATTATTATTAATAGCATATTTTGTCTCCATTGATCAGAAAATCAATGATATTTTTATGCATCATAAAATATGTGCATCAATCATGTTAAACAATCCAGAAGGATTGTATCAATAATATTTAATAATCCCAAAAGGATTAAATCAATAATGTTGAAGTTTCCCCCTAAAGGATTGTAGATGTTATTACTTTTTGAAATACTGAATTAATACTTTAAAAAAAATTCCTGATTGTAAATTCATTAATTGACAAAATTAATATGATTAATTTAATATTTATTTTATAAGATAAAGTTATGGTTTTGTGGCTATTTTATTAAGATTGATAAGTATTTATTTTATTATTAAAGATTATCAATTTGTTATTAATTTTTGTTATTATTAATAGTGTGTTTTATAAAAATAAAAATAATACGAATTGCCTAAACATAATGTGAATTTTTTTTATGATAGATATTTATTTTTGAAATTTTTATATCATAAAGATAAGTCTTAATGGTGATTTGATTGAATAAATTACTTTCTTAAAAATAATGCATTTTATAGTATACATATATTTTCTTTTGTCTAATTTTCTAATGAACACATATTTATTTTCTTTTATTTCAAATTTGTTTATTAAGTTATTATTCTTGCATAAAATCTGTAGAGTTATTTATATTTATTGAACAATTTTTGTACTCTACATTCATATACATAAAACGTAAGAAAATATAGTAATGTATTTTTTGTACTATGTGATTATTAGCAAAATTTAGAAACTTTTGATTTAGATGTCTAACTTGTAATTAAATTATATGCCATCTATTTTAAAAAATATATTTTATATAAATAATTTATTATTTACAATGGGTTGAAACAAATTAGAAGAATATATTCATATATATTATTGTAAATCAGAAGTTTACAAATTACACTTAAGTGTATTATTGGAAAAACTGGTTGGGTCATCTGGGTCATCTCGAATGTATTATGATGCGAGAATTAGTTTTGAAGAACCAGAAGTTTCTTCAATCCAATAAAATTTGTGTATTTCTAAAGAAAAATTTGAGAAATTGAGTTTTTATGACATTAATTATTGTATCGATTAAAAAAAATCATGCATATGTCTACTCATAACCATAAGTTTGTGAAATTATTTTCTCAAATAACTAGACTAAGATCTTGTTTTCTAGATTTTTTTTAGAAATTCATGTATTAGTATCACATATATTATTAAAATTAATATTGAACATCATGTAATAATATTCATAAAATAAATGGACTTGAAGATCCATTATTTAGACGTCTAAAGTTAATTATATGGTTGATACTTATGAGATCATCAATTTCAAATTATATATTTGAAACACCCAAAGTATGATATTAAGATATTTATTTGTATCAAGCCAACACCTTGCGATACATTTCTCCTTTCTTGATGTAATGTATTTCAGGTTAATAACCTGATACTTTCCGTCTAAGTGCATTTTTGGATGTATTGTGTATTTTGCAATTGCTCCAATATAATACACTAAGACAAGTCCTGAAAGAATATTAGAAAAATATATTTGATATAAATCCCAATTTTGAGACATAATTTGAGCAAATAATTGGATACTTGATTGCAGTTTAGTATGTTGATTATTGATTGAGAAATTAAATTTTTCAATATTTGGGGGAGATTAAGCGGCTGAAGAGTGAACCAGAAGTTCATATACAATTTTAAAATAAATTATCATATTGATTCTCGTATAAACGAATATGAACCAAAAGTTAAATATATTTCTCATTTGTAAAGTTTATAAAATTTATTATCAGCGGTTAATACTCCAATTAAAATAGGTTCTCTTGTTGGATAATCTAATATTGTAAATGAGTTGAAACCACGCATGAAGCATGGTAGGTAAGTTGGTTCCTATTTTAAAAGTCTTCTACAAGAAAAAGAGATAAAATTAAAGACGACTCAAGTGAAGATATGTAAACTCTAAGATTACTTTGTCATACTTTATTTTTAGTTTCAGAAGAACTAACTAGGTACCTGAAATTTATAAAAATAAAGAGATCTCGATAAATTATATCAAGGAACCAAAATAAAGTCAATATTGACAATGTCTTCAGATAAAGTATAGCGCTAAACATGATAAATGATAACGAGGATCATGAATCAAAAGTCTATTAAACATTGTAGACAAAGTGAGAATTGGCCAAAATGAATATATTTAATTGAAGAAGAATTAAACTCATTACAAGTGACTCGATTTTAGATCTGTAGTCCAAACACCTCAAGGTGTAAAATCAATGGAATATAAATGAGTTTTTGTGAAAAAACAAAATAAGAATTGTATAAAGTTTGATTTTTTGCTCAATAATTTTCGCAAAGACCTAAAATTGATTTATATGAAACATATTCACCTGTAGTAGATTTAATTAATTTTTTAATATTTGATTAGCCTTGTAGCGCATGAATGACTTAATATGAACATGATGAATATTGTGACATCTTATTTATACGGTTCACTTGATAGTGACATTTATATGAAACTCCCTAAAGATCAAAGACACATAATTTTGGATATGGAGAAAGCTATTCAATAAAATTGAACAAGTCTCTTTATGAGCTAAAATAATATGGACACATGTGGTATAATCGCCTTAGTAAAGATTTACCAAGGGAGATATATACAAATAACTCTAAATGTCCTTGTATTTTTATGAAAATATTTGGAAAAGAATTTGATATAATAGATATCCATGCGGATGGCATAAATATAATTCGAACTCCTAAATAGTTTTTGTAAAAGCAAGCTTCTCAAAATCACTTTTGTTTTGATTAAGACAAACCTTGATTGACATAGAAGTCAAAGATTTTTTATCCAGCTAAAAGCATCTGTGGATAAAGTCTTCAGTTCAAGCACTTAGCAAAATTTCAAGGTATAATGATAATACTTACTTTGAACTTAAGACATAGATGCTCAATGGTCAAAAGAAATATTTTATATTATCCAAATCTTTACTCAATTTTTTCTAAAGCTAAAAATCATTTTTTACTTGAGTGCAATCGATTTGCATATTAGTGCAATCGATTGCATGCTTTAAATTTTCAAATCTTTTGTTACTGTTTCTAAGTGTAATCGATTTACATGTTTATGCAATCGATTGCACTCAATCAATTTTTGCTACTGACTTCACATACAATCGATTTATACTCTTATGCAATCGATTGCACACTCAAAATATTTGAAATTCTAGATGTTGAAACCCCGTGCAATCGATTTACACAAAGGGTGCAATCGATTGTATGCTGCACGATTTAAAAAAAAAATAGTTTTGCACATGCATGTTCATAACACCATTTCATGGAAACCTTTCACTCAATCTTGGCAATTGTTCATGATTCATCTCCAGAACTTTATGATGTTTCAAAAAGGTGCTATGAACATATAAATACTCATTTTCAAAATTATTTCAACACCTCTTCCAATTATATTTTCTGAATTTTCAAAAAAAAAAACAAACTCAAGTTGTTATACATTTTTATACACAAGTTTTCTGAACACTTTCACATATTGTTAACCAGAAAACTTTGAGCATTATATATCTTGAGTCATTGTATACTATTATCATTGGAAGAGAAGATCAATTCATTGATTAAATCACTCAAAGTGATCATTTCTACTCAAACTCACTCAAATCAAATATTGCTATATACTTGCTTATTTTTCAGGATTGTTGGAAATAAGTTTAAGTAGTTTTATAAATCTTGTTTTTCCAGAATTGTTGGATACGAGTGAAGTCACTTTGAGAGGATTGTTCTCATTGTTGACATAGTGAAATTCCAAGAGGATCGGTCTTGGTCCAAGAGGATTATTCTTGGTTTTGGATAGTTTTTGTTTAAGTTTGCCACAGTAAGGAAATCTCTTTCATGTTGAAAGGGGACTGGAGTACTCTCGGGCTGTGAGGGGAACCAGGATATATCACTTGTGTCTCTTTATTTTTCTGCACTTTACTCTTTCATAAACTCACCATAATCCAGAAAAATAATATTCATCATCACTAAAACCAGAATTTTTTAAAGTACCTAATTCACCCCCCCCCCCCCCCCCCCCATCTTAGGCGCACTTCGTACTTACAGTTTTCAAAAATTATAAATTGTTTAAATAAATGGTTTGATGTGAAGGACTTGGAAAAGACAAAGTTCTTACAAGGTCAACATTTAGACAATGAAATTTTCCTACACCGAGAATGTTATATAGAAAAAGTATTAAAACATTTTTATATGGAAAAATCCCGTATATAGCAAAAATGTTAAAATGTTCTTATATGGGCAAATCTAGTGTGCTGTATACCTTTATGATGGTAGATAATTGGATGTGTAAAAAATCTTTTTAGACCTCGAGAAGAGGATGGAAAAATGAATTGATCCTGAAGTACCATATCTCAGTATAATTCAAACACTGATCTATATTGTTAATTATACACACCATAATGTATAAAGTAATATTACTCTATTAACAAGATATAGTCTTTCACCTACACAAAGGCATTGGAGCGAAGTCAAAATATACTTCGTTATTTTAGGGGTAAATGAACATGAATTTATTTTACTCGTATCCAAATTAGAATGAACAAGTTATGCAGAAACATAATACTTTCCAGATCCTCATAATTATAGATCACACAAATTATTTGTTTATTTATGGTGGTACAACTATTTCATAGAGACCGGTGAATCAAACTATAACAACAACTTCGTCTAATCATGAAAAAATTTGTAGCACTACATGAGGCAAGTCGAGAATGCGCTTGATTGAGATCCTAAATTCAACACATACAAAAGACTTGTGATTTGACTTCTAGAAAGAAATACAACAACCATATATGAAGATAATACAACATGCATTGCTCAACTGAAAGATGGTTACATTAAGGGAGATCGAACAAAACACATTTCTCCAAATTTCTTTTTCACTCATGATCTTCAGCAAAGTGGTGATTTAAGCTCCAACAAACTTGTTCATCTTGCATACCTTTTAGTGCAAAAGATTGATCTTCATCGTTGAAGAAATGATCATTCAGATGAGGGGGAGAAATGAATTCTTTCAGCTAAGGGGGAGAAATGAATTTTTATTAAAAGGATATTGTACTCTTTTTTCTTCACTATATTTTTTCCACTGGGTTTTTACTAGTAAGATTTTAACGAGACATATCTTGAACAAACATCCAAGGGATATGTTGAATAATGGATGATTGTCTCCCTATAATTTTCTTTCTTATTTGTAATAATATGTATTGACTATTAACGAGGTAGTTCCTTCAAAAAGAATGATGTACTTTTTTTCCTTCACTACAATTTTTTTCATTTGGTTTTTTTGAGTTTTAACGAGGCATATTCTTTATGGACATCCAAGGAGGAGTGTTATAAATGAAATGATTATGGATGTACATCAATTAGGAGATTTTAGTTGATTTTCTATTTATTATTTATGTCCTATAAATATGACTCATATTGTACTTGAAATCGACATTGATAATGAAAATAATACAATCATATTTTCTCTCCTCTCTTTCTTTACTTCGTCTCTACTCTTCTAATTTATATATATATATATATATATATATATATATATATATATATATATATATATATATATATATATATATATATATATATATATATATATATATATATATATATATATATATATATATATAGAAAGTTTAAGGTATTCTTTCAAGAGCTAACCAATCATGGATCCATTTGGCATAATACTACGCTGCTAATGAAAATATAGGCTTTTTGTTACTTTAAAAGAAGTTGAATGTTTGGAATGGTGAATAATGATTAAGGTTCTATAGTACTTCTATATACAACCTTAATCATTAGAGAATTTCTTTCTACACCTAGTACATTTTTTTAGGACATTTGACGAAATTTCTAAAATACTTCTAGAATTTGGAAGTGCATCTCCGAACGTACCACCAACGTGAATTATTAAATTTACTTTAGATATGCATATCCGAAGTCACCATATTTGACAAAAAACAGGTGTGTTCGCATATGCATATCTGAAGTCTGTTTATTTTGTAAAAAAATGTGACTTCAGATGTGCATCTCCGAATTTACCCCAGAATTTGAAACTTCAAAGATGCACATCCGAAGTCATTATGTTATTCGCAAAACAACGAACAGAACATACCATTTACATTCAAACATAAAAGCCTCACTTTTTTACACCAAACCCCTTAATTTCTAATATCCAAACTTGAAGCACTAATTTATTTCTACTCATCTCCCCCATTTCAAGTCATTTCAACTCATCTCCAAAGCTCCAAGTTTGTATAAGTTTTCTATATTTCCATTTAATTCACAATGCAATGTTATAATAGTTGATTAGGTTAGTTAGAATCAATGACATTGTGTAGATTTCTGTTAGAATAGTTAAATTTAGGTGTTTGGGTGATAAAAAAAAATTGTATTTGGATGATTGCAAGAAGAAGCTGCTTCTTGAAATGGGTTTGCAAGTGGTTTCGGAAGTGCACATCTGTAATCCCCTTGGACCAGTTTTGGATGTGCACATCCGAATTCTTGCCTGAGTTGTTTTTTAAATTAACAATTTAAATTAATTTTTCAGAATTATGGTGGATAACCAAGACAGGAACAACCGTTTGAGACAAGGGAGGCCAATCCAGATTTCCTCTGCTCAGAGAGAGAGAGAGAGAGAGAGAGAGAGAGATAGAGAGAGAGAGAGAGAGAGAGAGAGAGCTGCACAACAATTTATCAGACCTCGAGAACGGGGTCGGGTACAACAGGAGGAAGGAGCTGGAGGTTCTTCTTTTGTATCGGTGAGTCGTCTGTCTCAGACGTCTACCTCTCATGCGCATGAGCAAATACTAGATGAGAAGGTTCCCTATGAGTTTGAGGTACCCGAGGGGGATGAGGTTCCCGAGCATATTGAGGTACCCGTAGAGGACATCGGCTATCCAGGAGGGCCTTATGACACCTCTCTATTGATCTATTATATTGATCATGCCGCTCGACATGTTTGGGATGGAAAGGTATTTTTTATTATACTTTTTCATTTATAGGTTTAGTCACAAATTTATAATTAACGGTTATATTTTTTATTTATTTCAGGAACAGTTGCCAATTAAGTCTGTGAATCACTCGCAAAAAATATTTGAGTTGTTTATACATGCGGCTGATTGGTCCCATGAGGCTGTTGTTTGATCCGGACTCTTAGGACTATGTAGCACTGGTTACAGTACTATAAGCCACAAAATGCAGGGTGCATTTGCTGAGAGGTGGCACAAGGAGACGTCTTCTTTCCACTTTCCTATTGAGGAGATGACGATCACACTTGATGACGTTGCTTGCTTGCTCCATCTACCTATTAGAGGAAGGTTACTTAACCATCACAAGATTACACGAGTTGAGGCGATCGAATGGATGATTGAGTATCTGGGTGTTGATCCATATAGGGCATTTGAGGACTACAGAACCACAAATGGGGGCATGCAAAATTTGCGCACCTGAAGGATCTATATAAGGAGCACCTGGTTGCAGCAACATCGACCCAGGATGATGGTGATGAGGTTTTTGTCCAATACCACCGAGATTGTGCTTTACGGTGTTACTTCATGTTTATGGTTGACACGTCCCTCTTTGTGGACAAAAGTGCCTACTACATAGATGTGATATATCTCTGGTATTATATGGATCTGAGTACTGTTCATGAGTGGAACTGGGGAGCCGCCATTTTGGCATAGCTATACCAGAAGCTGAATGAAGCTTCAAGGTGGACAGTGAGACAACTCACTGGTTCTTGCACACTCCTCACGATACCTTTCATTTTAACTTTTACCGTTAATTTGTTTTTTTTATAATTTGTACTTACATTTTCCATGCTTTCTGTTTCAGAGCGAGATAATCTCTCACTTCCACAGCATTCATAGTTTCGAGCCTGATCTGGGTCAATACTGACGATATATCAAGGGCTGCAAAGTATGTCTTCCACAGAGGGAATCATAAGGTGTCGTCTTACCATGTGTATCTTGACCGTACTAATCTTGATGACATCAAATGGACGCCATTTGAGGATTACAAGGATGTTGTCCCATTCCATCGCATCTCATTATACTCTGGGTGGCTAGCATGTGAGTCGAATCTTATGGTCGGGTATCTTTCGGAGAGGTGTATCCGGCAGTTTGGCTTTATGCAAATGATACCGAGATCTCCTTTTCAGGCTATTTCCGACACCATTGTCCGACGGAATCTCGATGCCATCTTCCAGGATTGGGAGAATTATTTGGTACCACAGGAGTATCGGATGATGCTGGCACCTGAGTTGACATTGTGTAGAGGGTTACGTGACATGGTTCTTTAACGTGTCACGCCCTATCATGACACCAGATGGTCTTGGACGACCATCTAGGTCAGCTCATGAGGAGATCTTAGAGAACCAGCAGGCCGAGGATGACTATGCCACTGATCTCTTGTCGGTCTGTCAGCGAATACACCTACTTGGACAAGAGACATTGGATTTCGGTATCATCGAGAGAGGTGGTCCTGAGGCGGTTGCCATAGTTGGGATGATGGTTAGGGAGGCAGCTAGAGCGGCGCATTACAGTCGGCAGAGGAAGCCACAAGGGGTGAGGATCAGGCATACGCAGTAGCAATAACTTATGTTATGTATTGTTTTTTGTAATTGATGTAATATTTTTATATTACGCACTTTCCGAACAACTTATGTACTAAATTATGTTTTAATATGTTTGAACATCTAATATAATCATTATGTTCGAAATGTTATGTTCATTTCATATTTTTGAAATAATTTGTCTGTTTGTATGGTATGGGTAACTATGTTGTTGTTAACAAAAATTACACAAACAGATAAAGTTTTAGAGATACACTTCCGAAGTCACCTCAAAAATATTTCGGATGTGCATCTCCAAAACTACTTCAATAATTTCAAATACAATATTTATGTTATAAAACCTGAAAAAATGGTGTCTTCGAAGATACACATCTGAAACATACTGATAGATGCATTCGAAAGTGCATCTTCGAAAAATATTTTCGATTTTTCATAAGTGATTTTCACCACTACTAAATATAAAAAAGAAATTCTCTACTCATTATTGAATGCATTATGCATTATTGGTAAGATGAAATAAAAAATCCTATATATCAATTGTCTTCATCAATGCGATTCAGTAAACACATTCATGTACTTAGTTTTATACATCAGAAAAAGACTAATACTCTAAACCCATACCACTCAACAATCAATAATTTATGTATAATTATAAGAGCCACCCTCGCCACATGATACAACCACATATGGACTCAACATTATTTTGAAGTAGCTTTCACTTTCTTTGTATTATTGATTTAGTGTCCATGAACTAATCAGTACTTTCAAGGACACAAGGACGGTCCTTCTTTTTCAAGAAATACATTTTTCAAGTTTAAAATTTATTATTCATATTGATTTTTTTAATTGTTATATATAAAAAAAGGCAAATAATACAAGATACACAATGAAGTTAGTGTTCGACAAGAAGTGGCATTGAAATCGCATGAAAGAAAAAAAATAATACAAAAAACAAAACAAAACAAACGGTGCCTCAAAAAATCAAAGTTGTCATCAAAAGAAACTAAACTACAATCCGAAAAATATCAACATAGCAAAAACTTCCATTTTGCAACTTCGAATCACACGTCAAGAAAATTGAACGACACATTTAAACCGCTATTGACATAAACAAATGACACCTTATAAGACAACCATCCTCCTCAAGCCACCAAAAATCTTATGCCACATTGTTACAAAGATATAACAAGTATTAAATAAATGAGAGACAAACTCTAAAGCCTTAACACATAACCCTCAAGAAAAATCAGCAGATCTAGAATAATCTGCTTGATACGAAGATTCTTTTGGTAATAACCTTACACTAAGCATGGTATTATTCATACCGATTGTTTCATTGAATCGAATAAAACAATTAAGATTTCAATCTCTCTCCTTTAGTTTAACAAATAAATTAAAAACAGATGATAAAATAGAATCATATTCACATACAAAATCAACATCTATTTCAAACACAGTATGTCATCATAAGTAAAATGTTGCTCAACTAAGTATGGGCATGGAATCTGAATGGACCCAAATTCCCTACAGTAAAAGAAACTTTGTATTCCTGCATTTAAGTGTAAACGACTGTTTGCTCAAAATCGGACACTACTGATTTAAAGTTGATAATTTAAAAAAAAAATTTAAATATATTTTTTCTAAACCTTCGAATCGAAATCAAACAATCACTATTATTTTGATAGTGTGAATGTGACAAAAAATTGACTGCATATGATTCAATTTCAAATCTGAATATGCATAAGAAAATATTTAAAAAATCACAACCATATAACATTTCTCAATAATACATGAAACATTTAACAAAATTAATAATAAAAAAAAACATTTAATAAAGTTATATTCTAATACACGATAATATATCTTATACACCCTCGAAAAGTTATTTTGACTACTTAAATGTAAGTCATTTGATTGTGTGGAGTGCATAAAAATTCGAATTAGAATATTTACCACTATCATGTATAGAAATTTGAATTAGAATATTTACTACTATGACGTAGTTTTTGTCTTGTGAGTTAAGTCCTTTCATTTTCAAAATGAATTGACTTCACCTAAGCTTAGAGGATTACTTGGGGTTTATCCTTTCTAGTAAATCTACTATGAAAGTCATCTAAGAGTATGAAAATGAAATGTCCATTGGTTTCTACAATATTTAGGTCAATGCATTTATGAGTTATCGGCCATTTAATAGTAGTGTCAAATAATTGACAAACTGTTAGGTCTCTTTCAGAAATAAAAGTAAAAGTTTATGTTCTTTTTGTTGTTACTAAATGGTAATACTTATCAATTGTTTTAAATTTTCAAGCCATTAAGCAGCAGTACTATTCATTTTAATACTGTAAAATCTGAGGAGGAAAGGTGGGGCAGGAGTGCTAGAAGCAGGTAGATAGATGATAGAAATGTGATTAGTGAAGTGGGACCTAGGTAAGGGTGTGGAGAGTTTACACGAGGAGGAGGACAAAAGGAATTAAAGATGATGACGTGGCGGTGAATGAATTAAGTGCATGAGAGTGGCTATATGTAGCTACAGCCGGAAGGGAATAAGGAGGGAGGAATTCAGTTAGGATTTGGTGGGGTCACCTTTGGTGATTTAGGAGCACTCCGTGCTTGGGAATTGGTAGCTACTACTAGTTTGTTATTTTCCTTTTCTTCCTTCCCTATTTTCCTGTAATTGTGGATCTCATAGTAATACAATTGCAGCTTCTTTATTCTAATTACACTGTTCTATCCATTTCTTTACTATTTTGTGCTTTAAGACCCATCAATTGGTCCGACCTACCGGATCGAACTCACACTAAGAAGACGACTGTAGATGCCAAGGAAGCCTAAGATGGGTGACAGAGTTGACGCTTTGGAGACACGGATGGGAAATGTGACGACAACACTGCAAGAACTTTCTCTTCAAATGCAGCAACACGCTCAGCAAATGCGTCAACAAAGCTTGGTTCTAGCAGAACTAAGCAAACATATGGGAAAGAAAGGAGAGACGCCAGAAGGAGAAGCCTCTACGGGTGAATCTACACAGAGTGAGTCTCGTCTCGCCGGAAAGAAGGTGAAATTGCCTCTGTTTGATGGCGATGATCCTGTGGCTTGGATTACACAGGCCGAAATTTATTTTCATGTTCAGAACACATTAGATGAGATGCGTGTGAAGTTGGCTCGCTTGAGCATGGAAGATTCAACCATTCATTGGTTCAACCTGTTGATGGAGACGGAAGATGAGTTGTCATGGGAGAAGCTGAAGCGAGCGTTAATTGCTCGTTATGGCGGACATCGTCTGGAGAATCCGTTCGAGGAGCTTTCGGCGTTGAAGCAGAAGGGAAGTGTGGAGGATTTCGTCGAAGCCTTTGAGCTGTTGTCATCACAAGTTGTCAGGCTTCCTGAAGAACAGTATTTGGGATATTTTATAAGTGGATTGAAACCCCAGATTCGGAGGAGGGTGCGTACTCTGAATCCTCGAAATAGGATGGAAATCATGAGGATTGCGAAGGATGTTGAAGAAGAATTGAAGGAGAACGACGATGATGGTGAGCGTCGTGATGTGAGAAAAGGGGGGTACGAGCGTGTGGGCCGGAAGGATTGGGCCGAGTTATTAAGGAGTAAAAGTGGGTTCCAGCCCAAGGATGCAACTCGTCCGTTTCAGTCGGGTGGGTCAAACCCGAGTCAGAAAACGGGTTCGACTGGATCCAATGCGAATTCAACGTCGTCTTTGGTTTCCTCAGCGCGCAAAAACGAAGGGGGGTCGCGTTCCAGTGCAACAGAGAGATGGAAGGGAGTACGAAGTCTCCATAATGATGAATTCGAAGAGAGGAGAGCGAAGGGTCTATGTTTCAAATGTGGGGGGAAATACCACCCTACGTTACATAAATGTCCAGAAAGAGCTCTTAGGGTTTTAATCTTAGGAGAGGGTGAAACTATGACAGACGAAGGGGAAATTGTTAGTATGGAAGACGTGACGGTGGAAAGTGAAGAAGAAATGGAGGTGGAATGTAAACTGATGGGGGTATTGGGAAGCATGGGTGAATCTCACACCATGAAGGTTGAAGGGAAGATACAAAATGTAGACTTATTAGTGTTGATTGATAGTGGTGCCAGTCACAACTTCATTTCTCCCAAAGTGACTACTGCTTTGGGTCTTGCTATTACACCTACAGCAGCTAAGAGTATCAAGCTTGGTGATGGTCATAAAGTGATAACAAGTGGAGTGTGTAAAGGGATCAATATGAAGTTGGGAGGGATTGAAGTGATTGTGGATGCGCTGGTGTTGGAGTTAGGAGGAATGGATATGGTGTTAGGAGTTGCTTGGTTAAGTACTCTTGGGAAGGTGATGATGGATTGGAAGACCATGACTATGCAATTTTCTTATGAAAATGAGTTGGTAAAATTGCAAGGTCAAGGCAGCAAAGGATATCTAAACTCTTATCTTGAGAATACTCATAGAAGAAGTGAGCTAGGTTGGTGGTGGGCTTATTTACAGTCAATAGAAGTAACTCAAGATTCCCAAAGGCCTAAAGCCTATACTAGAAGAATTCCAGGCAGTGTTTGGTGACAACATTCAGCTACCTCCTGAGAGGAGTCAGGTGCATCAGATTAAACTTTATCCTGATCATGGTGCTATTAATGTCAGACCCTACAGGTATCCTCACCACCAAAAATAAGAGATTGAGAAGCAAGTGTCAGAGCTGTTGAGAGCAGGAGTCATTCGGCCAAGTATGAGTTCTTTTTCAAGTCCTGTGATACTAGTCAAGAAGAAAGACAAGAGCTGGAGAATGTGTGTAGATTATCGGTCCTTAAATAAAGCTACAATACCAGATAAGTACCCAATTCCTATAGTCGATGAGCTGTTAGATGAATTATATGGAGCTACTATGTTTTCTAAAATTGATCTAAAATCTGGATATCATCAAATTAGAGTGCGTGAGGATGACATCCCTAAAACGCCATTTAGAATACATAATGGCCACTATGAGTATTTGGTTATGCCGTTTGGACTGATGAATGCCCCGGCTACCTTCCAAGCTATCATGAATGACATTTTTAGGCCATATTTGAGAAAGTTTGTCTTGGTGTTTTTTGACGATATCTTGATCTACAACAGAGATATCAAGGAACACCAAATGCATTTGAAGATGGTTTTGTCTGTTTTAGTTGAGCATTGTTTTGTGGCAAATCAAGCAAAATGTAGGTTTGGGTGTGCTCAAATTGATTATCTTGGCCATATTATTTCTGGAGAAGGTGTGTGTTGTACCCCAAAATTTGCCCTCTCATTTCATCAACATTTTCTCATCACAAGACCCTTGGAGCTCAAGATCAAGTTAGAGTTTACTCTGCTCAAGGCCCCTCCTTGCACTGTTGACCCAAATTAGGGTTTGAGTTTGCCCAAAGATGTTTTGACCTAAAAGGCCCAAAATGACTTTCATGATTCATGTTGGACTCACAAGTTTATCCATACCAAGTTTCAAGCCTTGATTCCAATCTTTGCCCAGTCAATTGGACAGTTGACCTAGAAATCAACTGTATTGGGGGAAAAGTCAACTGTGGTCAATTGACAGTCAAACCTCATGATTTTTGACCCACATCAACATATTAAACTCATATGGATCATTTGATCATGTTTGGATCACAATTCCACAAGAAATTTGATCAGATCACCAAAAGGGCAAAATGGTCATTTTTAGGGTTTTGACTGCACAAAGGCAATTTTTGACTGTTTGACCTAGCCAATGGAAAACCAAGCTTACATATGGACTCAAGGACTCAATGACATGGTCTTGACACATTCAACAAGTTCAAAAGATCCCAAATGCACAAGATTGACAGATGAATTTTCCAATCAATTGATCAAATTTGACTGTATACTGAAAAGTCAAACTTTGGCTTTTTGGTCAAAATCAAGTGCCAAGATTCATTTTTCATCAAGACGTGTCAAATTATGAAACTTGTTCATCAAGAAACCAAAAATTACCAATTAGGGTTTAAAATGAAGAAATTTCATAACTTAGAAATTTTCTAAGTTATGAAATTCCCTTTTTTTTTCTAACTTTGTCCCATCTTTTAATAAAGATATATTTGGATTCAAACAAAACTAAAAACATGAAAGTTATAGTCCATTGCAAAATCTACAACTTTGATTCACAAAGTTTTCTCAAAAGAAGCTTGTAGCTCAAGTTATGATTTTTGGAATAGGGTTGCAAAACATTCTTAATATAGAAATTTTTTGACCTATTTTAGGCAGGATTTTTGCCCAACTTCATGGCCACTTTTCACATGCTTCCACTTGGAATTTCAACTTGCATTACAAAGATGGATTGTAGTACACATTTCAAGCTTTCCAAATTATCCAAGAACTTCTCCAACACCCTTGTGGTTAGGGAGAATCGAATTTGTGAAGATGGGCAAAAGTCACTTTGTTCATAAGCCAATTACATGTTCATAACATTGCCATTTTCAAGTCAGCATGTTCCAAGCTAGATTACAGGCCTTTTATCTCATCCACACTCAATAATTTAATGCAAAACCTTTGTGTCCTAGCATTATCTTGTTCATTAAGCCATTGCACAAAGGATTAGTCTTAAAATGGAAAAAGCATTTTAGCCATTTTTTAAAATATCCACTTTATGTCAAAGTCCATATCTTTGAAGTACAAGGAAATCTCGGAGGCACAAGATTATGGACATATCCCACTGATCAAGATGGAAATTTGCAGCATGCTTGAGGGGCCTGTATGATCCTACAATCTAACTTGACAACTCTTGCTTAGATAAGAAGAAAACTTGCATTTTGTACCATAACAGACATTCCTGCAAGAACCAACTAAAACCAACTTTGTGAACACACTTCATACTTCCTAACTAACCTGAAACACGACCAAACCATCCCTAAAACTCCCTCATCCATCAAAGCCCATTTTTTCTGTAAAACAGAGTCCCTGTTGTAGATTGACTTGGCCAGTTCATTTCCCTCGTGCATTTTCATCCAAACCAGTTCAAACACATCCTACATCATTCATACAAACTATCCCAAGCCTGGGAAACAGACTGTAACATCCCTAACCAAGTTTGCCATTTTCATTTTTTCATCTGTGCAGGTTGAGTTACATAGCTTGATTCAGTTAGTTTCAAAGCAAGCTAGAGGTTGGAAGAGCATCCTTGGACCTCAGGCAAGCTGTGCAAATCCTCAAATTCCATTGAAAGCACCTCCATTGTTGTACACGATTCAAGCTGAACAGGTAAAAGTTTGAACTTCTATCTCTCTATCCAAGCATATCTAGGCTTAGGTTTGTGAAGAAATTATGTCCTGCTCATGGCCCTGAAGCTACCCATATCCTCACTTTTCATTTATGTTGTGTGTGCTGCACGAATTTTGGACATGAACATTTGAAAAAAGCTAGGTCAGGAATTGGGGGAGGAGAAATTCTCTCTCATTTCTGAGAGTTAGAACAACTTCTTTATATGTTTAGAATCGTGACAAGATGCTCTATAACATTGATGTTGTGAGTTTTGGCTGAAAATCAAAGAATCAGGATATTTGAATCAAGCAAGGAAACGCGCGTTTTGTTGTTCAAGGTTGCTGGAGGTTGAAGACAACCTTCTTTGGGCTGGGCCTGATTTGTTTTTTCTGTTTACACCACCTTTTTACACATACACCCCCTTGGCCCATTGTGTGTTATTTTTATCATTTTTGACTTTTTATTTTTTCTTCTGACTTTTTATTTTTTGTCAAAACATAAAAAATATTAAAAATATTTTTTCAACCATTTTTGCATTTTATTTGGATTTTATTTATTTTATTTGAACTTATACATATAAAATAACATATATACTTTTATTTAAAATACTAAAAAATAATACAAAATATATTTATTTTCAGTTTATTATTTTATTTTATCCTTTGAAAACATTTTCTTAAAATATACTTTTTTTGATAAATAATAAATATTTTATTTTTTGTATATATCTAGTATAGTTAATATATAATATAAATACTTATATATTTATTAGAATATTTAGGGTAAAAATATAAAAATAATACATTTTTATTTTTATTAATATTTGACCTCAAAAATTACTTTTTTACAATATACTTCTCTTTTATTTATTTTTTGTGCATAATTAACAAATATTGTATATGATATAAATAATAAATACTATTTATTTACAAAATTAGAGTTTTACCCTAAACCATGAAAATATCAAAAAAATAAACAATACTTAATTTTCCATTAAGTTAACATTTTTTGTCACTTGTAAATAAGTCACCTACACTTACACAAATACATTGATACATTTACATTTGCTTATTCATATACATTGATACACATTACATTTGAGATCGCAATTCGATTTGGTTGTAAATTATTTGGACACTACTCTCCTATTAAAGTCTCATCCCCATTTGTAAATATTTGTACCCCCACTCCCGGATACTTATTTGTAATAGCGTAGACTTTAAATTCCCGCAATTTATCGCTTTCAAATATACCATGGTTAGACCTAGGGTTTGTATGTACATAAAATCAAACGCTAGATAACCTAATACAAAACAAATGCATGAAATCAATACACAATCACACTTGCACCCCTAGGGTAATCCCGCTTGTTGCCTTCCAAAATGGGCCATGCGTGCACGTTAAGTTCTTTGGCAAAACAAAACACTTCAAATGATCATAGTCCCTCGATGACGCTTTCGAAAGTTGCCTAATCAAAATGATCATAGTCCCTTCAAGCAAATTGCCAAAGACGCTTGGCACCATTGCATTCATGGTCCATACGATGACCCGCGCCCGTCTCGTTAACATCCTAACGCAAGATTGTCCACCAAATACAATGGTGGAACAAAATTGTTAAAAGGGTTAAAACATAGGAAAAATCTTTGAGTAAATTTAGGGGTAGACAACTCTTAGTTACTTGATCAACTTGCAAAACACACTTGCCTACTTTTCAAAACCCACCCACAAACACTTTCAAAACAAACTCTCAAAAACATTTGAAACATCTTTTCGAAAAGATACACACCTTTGTATATACTCAAACACGAGTCATTACAATGGTTGCCTAGACAAGGCCTCTTTTTTCAAAACATTTTCAAACACACACACACACACACACACACACACACACACCACAATTTCAAGCAATTGAAAATCAAGGCAAGTGATCTAAACAAGTAACTAAGAGCCCATGGATAACCATGGATGAAAAGGGTGCTAATACCTTACCTTTTCATAATCTACCCCCCGAACCCACGAAACATCTCAAAAGGTTTTTCCTGTGCTTTTTAACCTTTCCTTTAGGATAAAATAAAAAGTCGGTGGCGACTCTTGCTAAACCGAACAAGTGCGAATACAAAACGCAAAACCTCAAGTCAGTTCTCCCACCGTATCACAGAACTGGCGACTCTGCTGGGGATAGATTCAAAAGTGGGGTTACCTTAGGGTTTAGATCACCTTTACATACTTGCTTTGATTGCTTGATTGCTTTACTTTTTGGATCCTTGTTTGGGTTTGTTGTAAATCCTACACCCAGATTTGGGGCACCTTTTTAGGTAAATAGCAATAAAACTGTGAGGGAACTGTGCGGAGTATACCCACATGGTTGAAGCAGTAAGATATGTTAGTGTGACATATTTGTGAGTACCGGTAACCCTTGAGTTCAATCAAGGAGAGTACGGGGCCGCTGAGTGATGTCGTGAAGCACTAACAAACTCTTAGAACCTTAATTGACCATCTTAGCCTTTTTAGGGGTAGTGAGATGACCGACTTTGGTGCAGTCCGAAGTTGGTAGATACTCGATACTACACTCATTGAGGGTTGTTTTCTTGGAATATTTTGGTCGCCAGTTAAGTGGCTAAACCAAAACGATGAACACAGAAAACAATCCAATGATATTGAGCTCTTTAGAACCCGGTTTCTATTTTAGGACAGGATGAGCCAACTAACTTCAAGAGGGTACTTACCTACAAACCCCATGCAAGCCTAAACCTAAGAACTTGTTTGCTTTGTGTGAATATGTTTGTCTGTATATACACTCACTTGCTTTTGCATGCATGTACATAACATCATGACATCATACCATAGCATTTTCAATAACCACTTCAAGGATCTTGAGGGTTCTTTTGATGCAGGGCTACATTGAACCAGACGTCTACCAAAGGGAAAGAGGTTTCTCCTCTAAACAAATGCCATCAAAGATCAAGTGCAACAACTTGAATCAGGGGCTATGACCCACTTGACATGGTGAGCTTGATTCTCGTGGAAAGACATCCACCAGTGCAAAGTTCTCCAATCAAAGATCAAAGTTCAACCTCTAACATTCTCTTGTGTTTACCCCAAGAGATCCTTGAAAACATTGCATATATATCATACATATCATTGCATAACAGGTTTCTCCCATGCAGGTTTTCTTATCTTCTTACTGTTTATTTCAATAAGATGGATATGGAACAAACGGTGAAAGATCTCCAAGCTCAAAATGCTCAATTCCAACAAATGCTGCTGGCTATGGGTAAAGGGCAAGAGGATCTGACAGCTCTTCTTCTCAAAGACAAGAAGAAGAAGTCCAAGAAGGCAGCCCGCATCCTGAACTTGAGGAGAAGACCTAAGACCCTGGACCTGGCAACTCCATCTAACATAGGGGATAGTCCTGAAGAAGACCACAATATGGAGATTGTTGAAGAGGAAGCTGACTACTCCGAAGAGCAATATCCTCTCGCTGATGACAAGTACAAAGAGTTGGAGGATCGCCTCAATGCCATGGAGGTCCAACAAATACCTGGCTTGGATTTGGGAGACATGGGTTTGTTTCCTGGATTGGTCATCCCTCCGAAGTTCAAAGTCCCTACCTTTGCCGTGTACGACGAAGTTTCTTGCCCTAAGATGCACCTAACGTCTTATGTCCGTAAGATTCAACCATACGAAACTGATCCAAAGCTTTGGATCCATTTCTTCCAAGAAAGTCTGGTAGGGGATCAACTTGAGTGGTTCTATCAATTGAAGAGTTCTCGCATCCATACCTGGAAGGACTTAGCTTTTGCTTTCTATGAGCAGTATCAGTACAATGCTGATCTTGCACCAACTCGTGTGCAATTGCAGAGCATAACCATGGGTTTCGACGAGAGCTTCAAGGGATATGCACAAAAGTGGAGAGATTTGGCTGGTAGGGTGCAACCTCCTTTAACTGATAGGGAGCTGATTGACATCTTCATGGGAACTTTGACCGGGCCTTTCTTCAATCACTTAGTTGGAAGCTCCTCAGCCGGGTTCACCGAGCTAATACTGACCGGCGAGAGGGTCGAAGCTGGCATCAAGAGTAGAAAGATCCAAGGAACTACATCCTCGGATACTCAAATAATTCCCTACAATGGAAAGAAAGAGTCCAATGCTGCGAACAGTCAAAAGGGTCGTCATGACCAACACGTAGGGTCAATCTTGATCTCTAATCCTACGCCTGCTCAACAAAGACAGGGGCATCAGCATAAGGAGGTCGCGCCTAAGAGACAGTTCACCAAGATCAACATGTCACTGTCTCAGGCACTGCAACACTTGTTGAAGAGGGATCTGATTACATTGAGGGCTCCCCTCCGGAACCCAAATACTTCTGCTCCTACCTATCATCCCAATGAAAGGTATGCATATCACTCTGACAGTCCGGGACATGACACAAACAACTGTTGGCCTCTGAAGAACAAGATCCAAGACATGATTGATGCCAAGGAGATCGAGTTTGACCCTCCAGAGACTCCAGCATAATCACTGCTCCTATGCCAGCTCATTGAGATTGTGTTTGTTTCATTTTGAATTTTCAAAGTTATAATTTTTTGTTACTCAAACAATTATCTTTTAATGTCAAACTCTGTTTCATTAATGCATTGCATATGTTTGTCTTGAATTCATACATTCGTTTTCACTACTCTTATGCTTTCTTTTTGACATTTAACTCTTGATAAAAAGCTGCAAGCCTTTAGAGGGAGGATGACGAAACAATACCGTAATCTCACACAGTATGATTTTGAACAAACCTTACTGATGATGTACAAGCATTTCTTTCAATTCCCAAACACTGGAGTTATAAGGAAGATAATCCCTAGTCAACCCCTTCGAGCCAAAGAAGTAGGAGTTTTCTGTTCTAAACAAATCAAAACCTTTGATATAAACCTGGGGCAGGGTAGTCTCTCAGTTAATTCAAAAAGGTGCGCATTAAAGTCGCAAACTCTCAATTCGTAATACAACGAACGACGACAAAGAAAAACATTCCTCTGGAATCAAAAGACAGTGATGGTTCCCTATCACATAGGCAGTCATTATCTCTCAAAAAAGAAGAAAAAAAAGCCCACTGAGCCAAAACCTGTAAAGGAGGCTTAAGAAAGCTGGGGCATCCCGCTGACTGTAATCTCGAAAACGGGAACAGTCAGGTAAAAGTTAGGGATAACAAATAAAAATAAAAATAGAGAGGTCATTACAAATCCTCAACAACATGAAAAATGTTGCAAAAGAAA
Organism: Vicia faba; assembly: GCA_948472305.1. Classification (NCBI taxonomy): domain Eukaryota; kingdom Viridiplantae; phylum Streptophyta; class Magnoliopsida; order Fabales; family Fabaceae; genus Vicia; species Vicia faba. Next base: position 550,593,087 of record OX451736.1, on the reverse strand, counting down.
AAAGTAGATGATGACTGTCTTCCTAAATTCAACTGGTGAACCATCACCTAAAAGTCGTTCCAAATTCAAATAGAGTTCGACGCACAATTAACTGAGCTTAGGATTGAAGAACATCACGAAGAGCGGGTGGGTACAAATATAATTTGAGCCTTTATCCTTTGTTTCTTAAACCATGAACCAAGCCACGTTACAACCCTTCAAAAGTCCTAATTGAAGCATGGGTTAGTTCGAAAGCATACTGTTACAAAGGTATACTGACTCCTGTAAGGCTTTGCTCTAAATCTGGTGTTGATTTTGTCTTATGAAAAGTTTTCTGCTAAAAAACGCATTTTTTTAAACTTCGAGACAAACATAAACTTTGCATTGCTTGAATATCACTGTTTGCATTTGGCTATTTGTTTGACAGCGAAGAAATTCATACAGCGAATGTTCGGAGGAACGAAAACTCTCTCAGTGAACAAAATCACTTCAAAAAAGGATGACACTTCCATTACAATCTCCTATCAACAAGGGGCATGACATGTCACCATCCAACACATCTGGGGCAGTCCGATCAAGGTTTCAACAGATCTTTCAAAGTTCAGTTAACCTGGGGCAGTCCAGTCAAGATTTCATGAAATCTCTCAATTCATGGAGTAATCTGATTCAAGACTCCTTCATCATCACTTGGGGCATTCGAATGTCAAAAGTGTTCAACAATTCCTTCATCACCTGCTGGAAGTTACAACCACCAACAAAATAACAGAAAACTAAAAAATCTGTTTCTCTCAAGAATGAAGACTCTCATCCTCAAAAACCTCAGAAGATTGGTATACTCCCAGTTTCTGACTGTTGACAGCATGAAGATTCTCAAAAACCTCAGAAGATTGGTATACTCCCAATTTCTGACCCTTAACAAAATCAAGATCTAGAAATAGTTCAAGATGTGACCCAAGATTTGGCGACATTCCGTAACTTATTCAAGATTTCCTTCCAGAAATAGTTCAAGATGTGACCCAGATTTGGCGACATTCCATAACTTATTCAAGATTTCCTTCTAGATATAGTTCAAGATGTGACCCAAGATTTGGTGATATTCCGATACTTATTCAAGATTTCCTTCCAGAAATAGTTCAGATGTGACCCTGATTTGGCGACATTCTGATACTTATTCCAGATTTGCTTCTAGAGATAGTTCAGATGTGACCCAGATTTGGCGACATTCCGTAACTTATTCAAGATTTCCTTCCAGAAATAGTTTAAGATGTGACCCAAGATTTGGTGACATTCCGTAACTTATTCCAGATTTTATTCTAGAAATAGTTCAGATGTGACCCAGATTTGGCGAAATTCCATTCAAGATTTCCTTCTAGAAATAGTTCAAGATGTGACCCAAGATTTGGCGACATTCCGTAACTTATTCCAGATTTCCTTCCAGAAATAGTTTAAAATGTGACCCAGAGATGGCGACATTCAGTAACTTATTCCAGATCAACACCTGCAGCAATCAGAAGATTCTTGCAATCCCCAGCCAAAGAGCCTTCCAGAATCTAATTCCCCTCAGAGTCAAGATTCAAAATCCCCAGCGAAGCCAAAACTTCCAACTATCAATCCCCCAAGCAGATTGAAGACTCTCGTTCTCAGTACCTCACAGAGTATTCGAATATTCTCCAGTGAAGACCTCCTCAAGACAGGAATTCCCCAGTAGATTGGCGTACAACCCAAGCTCCTGCTTCCCCAACAGTGGTCCCGGGACTTCTCATCCGCAACAATCAAAAGATTCTTGCCCTCCCCAGCAGCAGCCAAGGAATTATTTTCCCTGGCAGCAGTCAAGATTCTTTTGTCTCCAGCCATCCAGGATTCATCTATCCTCAGCAAGACAACTCATCAGCTTACATGCGCATTCATCACATTCATATCATAAACATTGATGTAACATACATTGCATCACGCATCATGACATTGCATACAACTAACTCTTTACCTTTTCAGGAAAAGATCAGTCAACAGACAAAAATCATCATCTTCCGAGATTCATCCAGAAATAGTTCAGATGTGACCCAGACACGGCGACATTTTGATACTTATTCTGGATTCATCCAGATGCAGTTTTTCACGGACTCATCATCAAGAAACCCTACACCGGTTCCTCCTCCACTTCAAGACTTCTGAAAACAGTTCACGGGTTCTCCAGTAACGGATGTTAACCTATCGCTTGTTCAGATTCTTCTCAACTTTTGAAAACAGTTTACGGACGCTTCCCCATCAACGGATGCTGCTCTATTGCTTTTTCAACTTCAAGACTTCTGAAAACAGTTTACGGATTCTCCAAAACATGGATGTCAATCTATCGCTTATTCAGAACCCCAGTTCAGAGATGTTCCAAAACATGGATGCCTTTCTGATACTCGTCCACTCACCAAGGACATGCAGTTCAACATTTCCAAATGACATCTTTAAGCCCATCCTCCTACCAGCAACTTCCAAATGGCATCTTTAAGCCCATTTCCAAATGGCATCTCTAAGCCCATCCCCCGACAAGATTCTGTCACATCACCAAATGGCATCTTTAAGCCCATTCCCTCTACCATCACATCACCGAGTGTAAATTTTTGGGAACTCTAGTGTCCAATCTCCTTTTACCTTCGAGTCGCGAACGGAAAACTTGCCAATCTAACTCTTCAGGTTCAAGAAGATTGAACAGGGGCAACTGTTGTACCTCAAAATTTGTCCTCTCATTTCATCAACATTTTCTCATCACAATACCCTTGGAGCTCAAGATCAAGTTAGGGTTTACTCTGCTCAAGGCCCCTCCTTGCACTGTTGACCCAAATTAGGGTTTGAGTTTACCCAAAGATGTTTTGACCTAAAAGGCCCAAAATGACTTTCATGCTTCATGTTGGACTCACAAGTTTATCCATACCAAGTTTCAATCCTTGATTCCAATCTTTGCCCAGTCAATTGGACAGTTGACCTAGAAATCAGCTGTATTGGGGAAAAAGTCAACTGTGGTCAATTGACAGTCAAACCTCATGATTTTTGACCCACATCAACATATTAAACTCATATGGATCATTTGATCAAGTTTGGATCACAATTCCACAAGAAATTTGATCAGATCACCAAAAGGGCAAAATGGTCATTTTTAGGGTTTTGACTGCACAAAGGCAATTTTTGACTGTTTGACCTAGCCAATGGCAAACCAAGCTAACATATGGACTCAAGGACTCAATGACATGGTCTTGACACATTTAACAAGTTCAAAAGATCCCAAATGCACAAGATTGACAGATGAATTTTCCAATCAACTAATCAAATTTGACTGTATACTGAAAAGTCAAACTTTGACTTTTTGGTCAAAATCAATTGCCAAGATTCATTTTTCATCAAGACATGTCAAATTATGAAACTTGTTCATCAAGAAACCAAAAATTACCAATTAGGGTTTAAAATGAAGAAATTTCATAACTTAGAAATTTTCTAAGTTATGAAATTCCCTTATTTTTTCCTAACTTTGTCCCATCTTTTCATCAAGATATATTTGGATTCAAACAAAACTCAAAACATGAAAGTTGTAGTCCATTTCAAAATCTACAACTTTGATACACAAAGTTTTCTCAAAAGAAGCTTGTAGCTCAAGTTATGATTTTTGGAATAGGGTTGCAAAACATTCTTAACTTAGAAAATTTTTGACCTATTTTAGGCAGGATTTTTGCCCAACTTCATGGCCACTTTTCACATGCTTCAACTTGGAATTTCAACTTGAATTACAAAGATGGATTGTAGTACACATTCCAAGCTTTTCAAATTGTCCAAGAACTTCTCAAACACCCTTGTGGTTAGGGAGAATCGAATTTGTGAAGATGGGCAAAAGTCACTTTGTTCATAAGCCAATTACATGTTCATAACATTGCCATTTTCAAGTCAGCACGTTCCAAGCTAGATTACAGGCCTTTTATCTCATCCACACTCAATAATTTAATGCAAAACCTTTGTGTCCTAGCATTATCTTGCTCATTAAGCCATTACACAAAGGATTAGTCTTAAAATGGAAAAAGCATTTTAGTCATTTTTGAAAATATCCACTTTATGTCAAAGTCCATATCTTTGAAGTACAAGGAAATCTCTGAGGCACAAGATTATGGACATATCCCACTAATCAAGAAGGAAATTTGCAGCATGCTTGAGGGGACTGTATGAGCTTACAATCTAACTTGACAACTCTTGCTTAAATAAGAAGAAAGCTTGCATTTTGTACCATAACATACATTCCTACAAGAACCAACTAAAACCAACTTTGTGAACACACTTCATACTCCCTAACTAACCTGAAACACGACCAAACCATCCCTAAAACTCCCTCATCCATCAAAGCCCATTTTTTCTGCAAAACAGAGTCCCTGTTGCAGATTGACTTGGCCAGTTCATTTCCCTCGTGCGTTTTCATCCAAACCAGTTCAAACACATCCTATATCATTCATACAAACTATCCCAAGCCTTGGAAACAGACTGTAACATCCCTAACCAAGTTTGCCATTTTCATTTTTTCATCTGTGCAGGTTGAGTTACATAGCTTGATTCAGTTAGTTTCAAAGCAAGCTAGAGGTTGGAAGAGCATCCTTGGACCTCAGGCAAGCTGTGCAAATCCTCAAATTCCATTGAAAGCACCTCCATTGTTGTACACGATTCAAGTTGAACATGTAAAAGTTTGAACTTCCATCTCTATATCCAAGCATATCTAGGCTTAGGTTTGTGAAGAAATTATGTCCTACTCATGGCCCTGAAGCTACCCATATCCTCACTTTTCATTTATATTGTGTGTGCTGCACGAATTTTGGACATGAACATTTGAAAAAAGTTAGGTCAGGAATTGGGGGAGGAGAAATTCTCTCTCATTTCTGAGAGTTAGAACAACTTCTTTATATGTTTAGAATCGTGACATGATGCTCTATAACATTGATGTTGTGAGTTTTGGCTGAAAATCAAAGAATCAGGATATTTGAATCAAGCAAGGAAACGCGCGTTTTGTTGTTCAAGGTTGCTGGAGGTTGAAGACAACCTTCTTTGGGCTGGGCCTGATGTGTTTTTTCTGTTTACACCACCTTTTTACACATACACCCCCTTGGCCCATTGTGTGTTATTTTTATCATTTTTGACTTTTTATTTTTTCTTCTGACTTATTATTTTTTGTCAAAACATAAAAAATATTAAAAATATTTTTTCAACCATTTTTGCATTTTATTTGGATTTTATTTGTTTTATTTGAACTTATACATATAAAATAACATATATACTTTTATTTAAAATACTAAAAAATATATTTATTTTCAGTTTATTATTTTATTTTATCCTTTGAAAACATTTTCTTAAAATATACTTTTTTTTGATAAATAATAAATATTTTATTTTTTGTATATATCTAGTATAGTTAATATATAATATAAATACTTATATATTTATTAGAATATTTAGGGTAAAAATATAAAAACAATACATTTTTATTTTTATTAATATTTGACCTCAAAAATTACTTTTTTACAATATACTTCTCTTTTATTTATTTTTTGTGCATAATTAACAAATATTGTATATGATATAAATAATAAATACTATTTATTTACAAAATTAGAGTTTTACCCTAAACCATGAAAATATCAAAAAAATAAACAATACTTAATTTTCCATTAAGTTAACATTTTTTGTCACTTGTAAATAAGTCACCTACACTTACACAAATACATTGATACATTTACATTTGCTTATTCCTATACATTGATACACATTACATTTGAGATCGCAATTCGATTTGGTTGTAAATTATTTGGACACTACTCTCCTATTAAAGTCTCATCCCCATTTGTAAATATTTGTACCCCCACTCCCGGATACTTATTTGTAATAGCGTAGACTTTAAATTCCCGCAATTTATCGCTTTCAAATATACCATGGTTAGACCTAGGGTTTGTATGTACATAAAATCAAACGCTAGATAACCTAATACAAAACAAATGCATGAAATCAATACACAATCACACTTGCACCCCTAGGGTAATCCCGCTTGTTGCCTTCCAAAATGGGCCATGCTTGCACGTTAAGTTCTTTGGCAAAACAAAACACTTCAAATGATCATAGTCCCTCGATGACGCTTTCGAAAGTTGCCTAATCAAAATGATCATAGTCCCTTCAAGCAAATTGCCAAAGACGCTTGGCACCATTGCATTCATGGTCCATACGATGACCCGCGCCCGTCCCGTTAACATCCTAACGCAAGATTGTCCACCAAATACAATGGTGGAACAAAATTGTTAAAAGGGTTAAAACATAGGAAAAATCTTTGAGTAAATTTAGGGGTAGACAACTCTTAGTTACTTGATCAACTTGCAAAACACACTTGCCTACTTTTCAAAACCCACCCACAAACACTTTCAAAACAAACTCCCAAAAACATTTGAAACATCTTTTCGAAAAGATACACACCTTTATATATACTCAAACACGAGTCATTACAATGGTTGCCTAGACAAGGCCTCTTTTTTCAAAACATTTTCAAACACACACACACCACAATTTCAAGCAATTGAAAATCAAGGCAAGTGATCTAAACAAGTAACTAAGAGCCCATGGATAACCATGGATGAAAAGGGTGCTAATACCTTCCCTTTTCATAATCTACCCCCCGAACCCACGAAACATCTCAAAAGGTTTTTCCTGTGCTTTTTAACCTTTCCTTTAGGATAAATTAAAAGTCGGTGGCGACTCTTGCTAAACCGAACAAGTGCGAATACAAAACGCAAAACCTCGAGTCAGTTCTCCCATCGTATCAGTGTGGCTGTGGACCCTGAAAAGGTGAAGTGTATTCTTGCATGGCCTACACCAAATAATGTGAAAGGGGTACGTGTTTTTTTGGGACTCACAGGGTATTACAGAAAGTTTATCCAGGATTATGGTAAAATAGCAAAACCTCTCACAGATTTGACTAAGAAAGACAATTTTTCTTGGGGAATTGAAGCTGCCAAGGCTTTTGATGAGATGAAGAGGATCATGGCTTCTCCCCCTGTGCTAATTCTTCCAAATTTTGATTTACCTTTTGAAGTTGAGTGTGATGCGGCTGGCAGAGGTATAGGTGATGTTCTAATGCAGCAGAGGCAACCTATTGCTTTCTTCAGTAAAGCTTTATCTGATGGGAATCTGGCAAAATCTGTTTATGGGAAGGAACTAATGGCCCTTGTGTTGTGTATTCAGCATTGGAGACATTACTTATTGCGCAGAGAATTTATTGTGCATACAGATCATAAGAGCTTGAAACATTTTTTGCAGCAGAGAATTTCATCTCCAGATCAACAGTGCTGGTTGGCCAAACTTCTAGGCTATCAATTTAAAGTCAAGTACAAACCTGGCCTAGAAAATAGAGTTGCTGATGCTCTGTCTAGATGTCATGGTGAGGTAGAAATGAATTCTATCATTTCTTTTCCTTTGTGGGCTGATAGACAGAAACTTTTGACTGAAATAAATAATGACTCGTACATTTAAAAGTTAATGAAAGAAGTGCAGGAGTCTCCTGAGCTTAGACCTGGATTTCAGGTGTAACAAGGAGTTTTACTGTATCATGGCAGGTTGGTGATTTCCCCCAAATCATCCTCTATCCCTTGGCTATTGGAAGAATTTCACAATACTCCTGCTGGAGGGCACTCAGGTTTTCTAAGAACATACCGCAGACTGGCAGATTCCTTATATTGGGTGGGAATGCAGAGGAGTGTAAGGGATTATGTCAGATCTTGTGATGTTTGTCAGAGACAAAAGTACAGTGCTACGACTCCTGGTGGTTTGTTACAGCCTTTACTTATTCCTAATAGTGTGTGGGAGGACTTGTCCTTATACTTTATCACTGGGTTTCCTAATTTTAAAGGTTATGAGGCTATTTTAGTGGTAGTGGATAGACTATCCAAGTATAGTCATTTTGTTTTACTCAAACATCCATATACTGCTAAATCCATTGTTGAACTCTTTGTCAAAGAAGTGGTGAGACTTCATGGAATTCCAAGCTCTATAATTAGTGATCATGATCCTTTATTTGTGAGTCATTTCTGGATGGAGTTGTTCAAGTTGCAGGGTGTGATCGGTGGAAATAGAACTGACTGTTTTTTAGCTGGTTTCGCGAAATGTCGCGGTAAGCAAGAGTCGCCACCGTCTTTTACGTTCTCCAACATGGAAAGGACAAAAGCACGGCAAAATTCCTTATTCGAGAATGTTTCTCGGTTCGGGAGGTAGATTTATAGAAAGGGAAGGTGTTAGCACCCTTTCTATCCGTGGTTATCCACGGGCTCTTAGGTACTTGCTCTTATGTTTTCAAAATTTGTTTGCTTTTCAAGTGTGTGTGGGTTTTGAAAAAGTTTCGTTTGAAAAATTTATAAGTAACTCTTGTATTTGTCCTCAAGAGTGTATGAAAAATTTGTTTGAAAACTTTTAGAAAGTGTAAGTGTGAAAAGATGTTTTTGTTTGTTTGAAAGAGCAAGTACCCATGAGAATCTACCTACTCTAAGGAATTAGGCTGTGTAAGAGTCCTTTAGATAGTGCTATCCCACCATTGAGAGGTAGGTAGCACCATCGTTGGAGGTATTCGGGTCAATTCGATGATTAGGGACATGTGTGGTCACCGAAGCAATAGTAGGACACCTTAGAAGTAACCCTAATGTCCTAGATCCTTTTTATCCGAGGCAACCGTTTCGAGGCAACTGGATCTTAGACAGGAGGGCGACCTCTAAGACACCCTATACTTGATGACCACGTCGAGGCAACCAGTGAGGCGTACCCTAGGGGTGGCATGTGCTTTGTGTGTTGGTTTTCAGTTAATTGTCTTTGTACATGTTATTTGTGAGCTACGGATTGATTTTATTTACATACATTCTTTCATGCATTTTTTAACAGTTAGGAGTGCGGAAAGTAAATTGCGGAAATGTAAATCTAGCTATTACAAGGCGCGGGTCTATACATCGCCAAAAAACAAAGACCCATTTTGGTAAATAAGTGCGAGAAATTAAATAAAGTGGTAAAATTCCTAATTAACTATTACATATCTGGAGACAGTTACATAAATAATCAAAATAAAATAAATGCGCGTGAATAAAAATTTAATCGGGAACATCCTAAGGGTTTTGACCCTTTTGAGAAAGAAATTGAATTTTGTCCTTTTTTAATTAATGAAATTAAAACTAATAACTAATTAATTAATTAATTAAGGAAATGTTTTTTTTTTGTATTTTTGTGTTTTTAATGAAAATAAAGAGAAAATAAATAGAAACTAAAAGTTAGCAAAAACCTAATTCTAAATTGTTTTTATTTATTGTAAAAAGTATTAAAGTTAATTAATTAAGCTAATTTAATTTAATTTACATTTATTTACAAAATAAGTTAATAAATAATATAAATGTTTTTTTGGTTTTTCTGAATTTTATGGGAAAAATTAGTTTGAGTTAATTAAACAATTAATAAAACTAATAATTAATAAAAGGGAAATTATAAAAGAAAAGAAAATAAAAAGAGAAAAAAGAAAAGAAAATAAGAACCCAAGGGGTGTTGGACCCTTAGGGAGGTGAATCAGGAATTTAGGCCCATTGTCTCAAGCCTTTTTGACTTTTGAATCGTCCAGAGGCGCGTTGACCAGGGAGCATGGTGTGGAGCACCCTTTGGCCTTTGGATTGATCTTTTGAGACACTTGGCGCGCATTTGTATGAGGCCTATGGTGGAACGCGTCTAGGAAGCTGCATGGGAATTTGTTAGAAAAAATAATATTGAGACTTGGGGGGACCTGGGAAAACTTACAGCGCGGTATGATGGACCTTAGGATGTGGCAAAGGTTGCTTTAGCTTCAGAGTATGGCAAAGAAGAGAGTCACGTTCTCCTTTTGGCCTGAAAATGCTTGCAACACTCCTTTTGATCTCACACTTTTTTTTGACACTTTTTGGATTTTTCTCTGGCCGCCTGTGCACACTCTAGGTCGTGAATGAGGCTTTTTTACACTTGCATATGTAGTAATGAATGAGAATAGGTAACATTATGAGCTAATGATCCCTTGCAATTAAGTTTTTGGATTCTTCATAACCACCATTAAAGAAACATTCCAAGTTTGTTCAAATTTTGAATTTTTATGCATAAAATGGCCCTAGCACGAAATTGGTAGGTTGTTCATGACACATAAAAGTCATTCAAATCAAAAGATGTTATTTAATTAATTTTTTTGATTTTATTTGAATTTTATGGATTTAAAATGAATTAAATCAAATAAAATTAAATAAAAATAGAAAAATTAATGTTTAATCTTGAAATTGATCATGGGACACGTGGGTGGCATGACAAGGCTGAATCAAGTGGAAAAAAGTGGGCCCTTTTGTCAAAAATTGAAGTTTCAAGGATAGTTGACTTTTGCCATTTCACAAAAATTTCCCAACTTCTCCAATACATATCTTGCTCAATTTTGATCATATGAACATGTTCTTGGACATTTTGGAAAGGTCTTGAAGTCCTCTAACCAATGCCTTTGGTCCCATGTCATTTGAATTTACCAATCTCAAGTTATGGTATTTGACTTAAAATGCCTTTTTGTTGACTTTTGAAAATGACCTATAATGTTGAAATTGGTAACTTTTGTGAGAGCATTTCTTGGACTTGGAATGTGAAGATGAGTTGTAGGAAATGTCCTCCCCTTCAAAATGAGCATTGGATGGGATTTTTCTGATGAACCATGAAAAAGTTATGCCTTGGTCAAGTTACAGTTGACTTTTCAGTTGTCCAAAAATGGAAACTTTTGCATCTTGATGATTTTTGAGCCATGCTTGTGGAATCATGATAAAGACTTAATCAATGATGATTTTGGCTTCAAAATAAGATGTTGACCAAAATTTTTGACTTTTGACTGCCAAATGACCATTTTACCCCTACAGTTGATTGTGAAGCAATTAGGGCTTTTGACTGTGCAACTTGATGCTGTGAGCCTTGAAACTTGGCATGTAGATGCTTGAAAAAGTTTATAGGCATGTGGGACTTGATTGAGCCCTTGAAAACCTCAACTTCCTTGAGAGAAACAAAACCCTAATTTTGACTGGCTTAAGAGGATGGTTGACTGTGCAATCTTTTAGAAGTCTTGAACCAATTGAAGATGATTCTTGACAAACTTTGAAGAATATGGGAGGGCAAATTTTGGGGTTCAACAGTTGCCCCTGTTCAATCTTCTTAGAGTTGAGGATGTAGATTGGCTTGCGTGCCTTTCGTGATCCGAGGGTGGAAGATGATTGAACACTAGAGTGCCCAGAAATTTGCACTCGCATAGTAGAATGTCAGCAATGTGATGACGGGGATGGGCTTACAGATGCCATTTGGAGAGATGATGGATAGGAGGATGGGCTTATAGATGCCATCTGGAGATGTGACAGAACCTTGTCGGGAATGGGCTTATAGATGCCATTTGGAGACTGTTGATAGGTGGATGGGCTTATAGATGCCATCTGGAGGTGGTCTGTTGAACTGTAATTTTTGTAAGTTGAAAGAGGGAACCTGTGTAGGGTTGCCTGATGATGAGCTCGTGTAAAGCTGCATCTTGGAAAGAAGGACACCTGTGTAGGGTTAACTGATGATGAGCTCGTGTAAAACTGCATCTTTGGAGGAAGGAAACCTGTGTAGGGTTTACTGATAATGAGTCCATATAAGACGGCATCTGAAATGGAGAAGGAACCTGTGTAGGGTTACTTTGATGACGAGTCCGTGAAAAACCGCATCTAGAGCTGAGAAGGAAACCTGTGTAGGGTTTACTGATGACGAGTCCGTGCAAAACTACGTCTGGAGTTTGAGAAGGGAACCTGTGTGGGGTTACTTTGATGATGAGCCCGTGTAAAACTGCATCCTGGAAGAAGTAAAACCTGGGTAGGGTTTCTGATGACGAGTCCGTGTAAAACTGCATCTTTGGGAAGAGAGAACCTATGTAGGGTTTCTTTGACGACGAGCCCGTGTAAAACTACGTCTGGAGAGAGAGAGAACCTGTGTAGGGTTTCTTCGGGATAAGTTTGTGTAAAACTTCTGGAGGAACCGGGGTAAGGTTACTGCAGGATAAGTTCGTGTAAGACTTCTGGAGGAACCGGGGTAAGGTTACTTCGGGATAAGTCCGTGTAAGACTTCTGGAGGAACCGGGGTAAGGTTACTGCAGGATAAGTTCGTGTAAAACTTCTTGATGAACCGGGGTAAGGTCATCTTGAGATAAGTCCATGTAAGACTTCTGGAGGAACCGGGGTAAGGTTACTGCAGGGTAAGTTCGTGTAAAACTTCTTAATGAACCGGGGTAAGGTTATCTTGAGGTAAGTCCGTGTAAGACTTCTGGAGGAACCGGGGTAAGGTTACTTTGATGATAAGTCCGTGTAAGACTTCTGGAGGAACCAGGGTAAGGTTACTGCAGGATAAGTTCGTGTAAAACTTCTTGATGAACCGGGGTAAGGTCATCTTGAGATAAGTCCGTGTAAGACTTCTTCTGAAAGAAAAGGAACCGGTGTAGGGTTACTTTGATGATAAGTCTGTGTAAGACTTCGTCTGAAAAGTGAGAAGGAACCGGTGTAGGGTTGCCTGATGATAAGTTCGTGTAAAACTACATCTGAGGTTGAGAAGGAACCGGTGTAGGGTTGCCTGTTGATGAGCCCGTGTAAGACTTCTTCTGAAAGAAAAGGAACCGGTGTAGGGTTGCCTGAGGATGATCAAGTAGATAATTGTCCTGTCTGGTTTCAGATATTAACCCACGATCAGTCGTCCACAGAATTTTCCTGGCTTGTTACCAATGTTGATCTGGAACTGTAGAGGTAGATGGTAATCATCTTTTGATTGACCTTTTCCTTAAAAGGCAAAACGTTAGCTGTATGCAGTGTCATGATGCATGAACTGCATGATATTAAGATGTTCTCAAGAATAAATGAGATTTGTGTGTTATGATGCGTATATGCATGCGTCATGGTGTATGATAATGTGATGTTTATGAATGTATTTTCGTCCAGGAAAATAAATCCTTGACGAATGTCGGGAGCTTGTTGAATCCTGGGATGATGTTGAAGAGTATAGTTCTTCATTTCTGCTGGGGATGATGGTTGCAAGAATAAACCGGTAGGAGAAGATGACTCTGTTGGGGATAAACTTGTTGGAGAGATTACTCTGCGGGGAATTACTCTGTGGGAAGAGATACCTTGCTGAGGTTTTGATGATAACCCTGCTGGGGATTCTGTTGATAAGCTCTGTTGGAAGATTTGATGAACTCCGTTGGGGATAGGAAGAGCTTCGCCGAGGACGATCTTTCCGTGGTAATTAGCTGAGGATAACCCAGTTATAAGTTCTGGTGAGGAATAATCTTTGAATAAAGCCGGGGAGATGCGTTCGTACTCTGCAGGGATAAGCTTCTAGAATCTACTGGGGATGAGCTCCCATAATCTACTAGGGAGATTGATTCAACTCTCCTGGGGAGACTTTTGAACTGTACTGGGGAATAGCTCCACTGGGGTGTCTGGTATTCCGTCGGGGAATAATCTTATATTAAGACGGCCGGGGATGCTTGCTTAGGAACATCTGTATACTCCGCTGGGGAATATTGAGATTTTCTGGGGATACCCAACTTCCTTAAGGATGACAGTAGGCTAACTCCGCTTGGGGAGAGTATCGCTGACTTGCTGGAGATAATGTGCCTTTTCGGGCGAATGGGAGACCAACTCTGCTCGGAGGAGAGTACTGTTGAACCCTGTCTTACTCTGCGGGGAGTGGAGGTATCCTGGTGTTGGCTGAAGATTTTGATAATATTATTAGAAGCCAAGCGAATTGAACGTTTCGATCGAAATGAAACAAAGCGTCATGTTTCGAAGTAGCAGAAGCAGTGTTTCGAATAAGCATATCAAAGCTTGAAGCTTCGAGTGGCAATTATGGGAACATATCTAAAGAAGTCTCGAAATAACAACAAGGCTATGTCTGAGAAGTGCGTTCGAAACGGAGAAATACCAAAACATTTGAAATTCAAATGGAAGCGGGACATTCGAAGTTTGAAATTTATGTGCTGGAGCATTTGGAGACACGTGGAAAGAAGAGAGAGGCATTGTTCTGCATGTTCTGAACGTGGCATAATCCTATAGCAAGACCGTTATGGTCAAATTAGTATAAATAGAAGTCTTAGTATTAGGATTTCGTGTGTCATATCTATTGTACTAAATACTCAGTAACATTCAAATTACCACATGGAAAGGGAAACGAATGCAAGAGCAATGTACGTATGATAGCACCACATATTTATGATTAAATGAAAACCTTTTATCATTTCCAGCACTTTCCTTTATCTTTCTGCCAAATAACATTTACAAGTTTTCTCATTCAAAGTCTGTTTATTTCGAAATCTCTTCATTAAAGCTTTACATTTCAAGCACTTTACATTTCAGAAAACTGTCATACTTTTCATGCCTTTATCTTCAAGTTTTGTCTTTCGAAAGTCTATTTTTACTTAAAGTCATTTACAGATTTCTTGCATTAAACGCTTTCTTCATATTCCGAATCTTTTACGTTCCAGAGCATCTTTTACATTAACTGTTTTTATAATTCGAAGTCATTTACTTGCTTTTTATGCAATTTTACATGTCTTTACAATTAACATTTATTCATGAAATTTAGTTTCGTACACGCATATTTTGATTACACCTTTAGATCTTTAAGAGAGAAATCGAAATAAGCCAAACACCTATACAACACTCAAATACCAACCATGAATATCTGTTCGATCATGAGAGTTACCCTAATGACCAAGGAATCCTAGGATCAATCTAGTCGATCCTGTGAGTTACCAAAGAAATTGAATAACAGTCAGTAAGTTTATTCGATAGTTTGGAAGACTAGCGGTTGTTTACCAGAAATCACTGGAAACAAATTGGCACGCCCAGTGGGACCAATAATTGGACATTAGAAATAAAGATTGTTGAGACATAACCATTATAAAAACGTTGGAACCTAAGAAGTTTGCTGTTTTATGAACCTAAGAAGTGGTAAAACAACCAACAGCAACCAACCCTTATCCAGAAGAAAACGTTTGGCCAAGATGTCTAATTATGACAATCAACAAGGGGAACAAAATGCCCCACATACAACAGGCACTAATGTGTCCACTTCGATGGGAACATCTAATGTGATCCCTTCGAATGCACAGTCTGTTGCATCTTCAACCAGTAATATAGCCACCAATGGAGTAAGTGGCATATCAACTAATAGTTCGATCTTAGGAAATACTGGAACCATTGGTTACCCTGGGGGATTCGTTCCACCATCAGGGACACAATCCCATTTCGCCACTCCACTAACTAGACCACCCGGCTTCGATGGTAATAGAACCAGAAATTCCTCTTATGGAATGCCAACTTCCTTTATGGCAGGTTTACACAATTCCACATCGAATTCATCACCACAATTAGGGTCTGGGTCTGGGGCGAATCAGTTTATGACAAATAACCAAGGGTCAGTGGGTTATAGCACAATGCCTATTTTAACCACAGAAAACCAGTTGGCTTTTAGGCAATTGATGAATGACAGTAACCATAATATGATAGGGGTGTTAGCACAAACTATGCAGGAAATATTTGCCCCAATAGTACAAAATATGACTGTGACAAACAGGGAAAACACTGACAACATGAGTCGAATAGCAGATTTCTTTGCTCCCCCAAAAAGGCGTAGGCAGAATCAGGCGGGATTTCGAGCAAACATGCCTGTTATAGAACAAATTGCTAACGACCCAATTTATAGACCACCTAGAGAAGAAGTTAACTTAGGGGCCAGGGCACCAAGGTTAGAAGCCCCAATAATCCCGGGCCCACAAGGAGAAATTATGGAACCAGGGGCAAGGGTCGAAAGGCTAGAAGCCCCAGAGTTTCGAGAAGAACAACCTAGGGGAGTTGTCCTGGTTGGTCGAAATCAAGATGCCGATGCTGTCGTTCATAGAGTTCGAAACGATAACATCTTGGCAGAAAACAATCTAACCACCATGATAGAGAGAGTCGTGGCCCAGAATGGCCTCAACACAGGAATGAGAAGGCAAAATTATGCTTCTCCTATATTAGATTGCATAATGCATACTGATTTACCAAGGGGATATAAAGTCCCTAAATTTACAAAGTTCGTTGGGGATACCAATGAGTCAACAGTCGAACACATAGCGAGATATCTAACCGAAGCTGGAGATATAGCCAATAATGAAGATCTCAGGATCAAATACTTCCCAAGTTCCTTGACTAAAAACGCCTTCACATGGTTTACCACTTTGCCTCCTGGGTCCATTGACACTTGGGCTCTTTTTGAGAGATTATTCCATGAACAATTTTACATGGGACAGTCGAAAATAAGCTTGAAGGAATTAGCCAGTGTCAAGAGAAAGTTCACCGAACCCATAGACGATTATCTGAACAGATTTAGGCTTTTGAAATCCAGATGTTACACAGTAGTGCCTGAACATGAGTTAGTCGAAATGGCCGCTGGTGGCTTGGATTACTCTATTCGAAAGAAACTAGACACTCAATATTTGAAGGATATGGCTCAGTTAGCCGATAGGGTTCGATAGGTCGAAAGGCTAAAGGCCGAAAAAGCCAGAGTCTTTAAGAATAGCAAGAAAGAAAGGATCTCTTATGTTGGAACTGAGGAAGCAGAAGAATATCCTGAATTCGAATTCGAAGAGGTCGAAATAGACCTCGCTGAATTAAAACAGGCTCCACCCTACTCCTGCAAATTATTGGTTCCCACAAAAGGGAAAGAGATTGTTGAAAATGAGAAAAGTGACAAATTCCCAAAGGTTTATACCTTCGATGTCACTAAATGTGACGAGATTTTTGACTTACTTGTCAAAGATGGCCAACTCATTGTGCCATCAAATGTCAAAATACCTCCTTTAGATCAGAGAAAGAAGAGAGGGTTTTGCAAATATCATAGTTTCCTGGGCCACAAAACCTCACAATGTTTTCTTTTCAGGGACCTAATTCAAAATGCAATCAAAGACGGCAGACTAAAGTTTGTTGATAAGGTAAAGATGAAAGTGGACGAAGATCCCTTGGACGTCGCAGACACCAACTACTCCGAGCCTGCATGCATTGGAGAGATTAACATGGTGGAAACTGACCAAAGCGACGCCCTAACAGGAGAGAAAGGTACTGAAACTGAAAATTGGGTGATGGTCGAAGTCGATAAGGAGGTCACTGAAGACATCCAGAAGATACCAGAGACTTCGATTGAAGCAGCACCTGTAGCTGTTGCAAAAGAAATCCAGGCTACTGAAGGCCAGGGAAATCAAAACCAAGAGCTAACACAGGTCACTGAAGGCTTGAGGCTGGAATTGGAGAAGGTCCAAATCACGAAGCCAACTTCCCCTCAGAAGGAAATATGGGACACTCTAGGGGAACCCAGTGGAAAATTTGACTATTTGGTCAAATATTCTGCCCCAGAGAGTTCGAAGGTTCACATTGAGGATATAAAGCCCACAGGATGGGGAGATGATGAAGCTAAGGGGGAAGATGTTGAGATAAATATGGTGGATATGGAGAGGCCTCGCTCTGAGATGGAGGAAGTAGAAAAATACTTAGAAAAAGAGAAGTATAGAATGGAGGATAATCACACTGGAGACGCTAGTCTCAAGGATTACCTCATGACATGCCACAAAGGAGATTCAGGCATGATATTATGCCCTAGGTGCAGCATCCTCTGCAATCAAAGAATCGCTGCGAATTTTGAAAGGGTACAGAGGACTCGAACTGGCAAAAATTGGCGCCAGGATAACCAGCTTTTCAGGTGTTATCCCAAGGTTGGAGAAAGTTTGCTGGAATTTGTGTTTCGTTGCTACAAAGGGGCAACCAAGTGCTTGATTTTCCCAAGGTGTTCTGCTGTGTATGACCAAAGCATGGCCAGAGCCTTCGAAACGATTCCCTTCGCCCCTTGCTGGAACCATCAAGAAACTGTCCAGATGGGCCATGGTTTCGACAGCAGACACAAACAACGAAGGCCTGATAGCCCTCACCCCAAGGCTGCTCGAAGAGTGACTTTCAAACTCCCTGCTGAAGTGCCAACCGACAGATGGTTACAAGTCAGAAATGACAAAGGCAAAGATAGATGGAGAAACACCGAACGAAATGCACGCCATGCTGTGACATACAGAAGGCAATTCAACACAGCGAAAAGGGAGGAGGTAAGATTAGAAAATTACAAAGGAAGGAACCCCATGTCAAGATCCCAGTGGCGCAGGCAACAAAGGATTCGAAAGGCTGAAAGGGAAGCTGTGGCAAACAAAGGGGTCACTTCAACAAAGAACCAAGGTGAATCTAGCACCAACAAACCAAAAAATCAAACTGAAGACAAACCTCCAGTCAATAGGAGGCTTTTCTCTGAAGTACAACGGGATGAACCAAAGGAATACACTCCAGGCCCAGAAGAGGAAGAAGATATGATAACAGATAACTTCGAATCGGAGGGGGAGTCTTCATTCAACCTAAACTGTAATGTGGTATCTGTGCTTCCCTGTGAATTTTGGCAGGAAACTGAAATTGATGAATATGAGGAAGAAGATACCACAAACTTGATGAAACATAGGCATGTGTGCTACTATGTGATGGACAATGCGGCTGTTGAGGAGCAAAATGCGTTCTTCGAACATCCAGAACCCGCTATGAAGAACCATCTTAAGCCACTTTTTATTCGGGAAAAAGTTGGTGTCCATGGTGTGAACAAAGTTCTAGTGGATGGGGGTGCTGCAGTCAATTTGATACCCCATTTCACGCTGAAAAGATTAGAGATCCGCGAAGGAGACATCAAGCCCCATAATATGGTTCTGTCCAATTATGAGGGAAAAGTGGGCAAAACACTGGGAGTGGTCCAGTTGGAATTGACAATAGGCTCAAGCTGTAGGCCCACCATGTTTATGGTGATCGAAGCCAAGGCCAACTATAACTTATTGCTGGGAAGGGAGTGGATCCATGGCGTGGGGGCAGTTCCTTCGTCAATGCATCAGCGACTAGTTCTGTGGAGAGATGATGGAATCGTGGAAAACATCGAAGCAGACCAGAGTTACTTTATGTCAACAGTCAATTTAGTTGACAAGAGGGATTATGATAAAAATCTGGCAAAGATTGCTCCGTGTGTTCCAAATGACGAGATTAACAAAACCAGAAACGCCCACTACTACATGACCCTTCGCCATGATGGCCTTTACTGGGATAGAACAATAATCAGTGAAGAAGAGGGAGTCGAAAGCACTATACAAAAACGGCCAGCAGGCTGGGACTTCGACAACCTTATCCATGACTGAGTCCACCTTTTTCGAAAGGATTTCGGCCTATATGGCTGAGAACAAATCAAAAGCGGCCTTAGAGGCTGAAATAAATAAATTAACTGTAAAGATGAACGAAGTAAGTGGGGATGGCTCGAATTGCTCACCCTTCAAAGAGTTTGAGATGGATCAAAGGTTGGATGCCATCTACGATAAAGAACCCTTAGGCTTCGAAAGGGACCCCATAAACTCAGGTGCCAAAATGTTGGCACAAGATCCACTCGAAGAAGTCAACTTAGGGGATGAAAAAACGAAAAGAATAACCTACATAAGTGCAAAACTCAGCCCAGGCCTCAAGAAGGAAGTAATCGAAGTCCTCAAGGAAAATAAAGATTGCTTCGCATGGGATTATGACGAAATGCCTGGTTTAAAGAGGGAGTTGGTCGAACACAGACTGCCAATCAAAGATGGCAAGAAGCCCATCAAACAAACTCCCAGAAGATTCGCACCAGCGGTTCTCACAAAAATTAAAGCTGAGATCGAAAGGTTGCTGCGTTGCAAATTCATTAGAACAACAAGGTACGTCGAATGGTTAGCAAACATAGTACCTGTTATTAAGAAAAATGGTTCTTTAAGAATTTGCATAGATTTTAGGGATTTAAACACTGCAACCCCTAAAGATGAATATTCCATGCCTGTGGCAGAAATGCTAGTAGATTCTGCTGCAGGGTTCGAATACTTGAGTATGTTAGATGGATACTCTGGGTATAATCAGATTTTCATTGCTGAAGAAGATGTTGCAAAGACAGCATTTCGTTGCCCAGGAGCCTTAGGCACCTACGAATGGGTGGTGATGCCTTTTGGTTTAAAGAACGCTGGGGCAACTTATCAAAGGGCAATGAATTCAATTTTTCATAATTTCATTGAAACCTTCATGCAGGTGTATATTGATGATATAGTCATCAAATTTATATCTGCAGAAACACATTTGCATCATTTGAGCCAATCATTCGAGCGAATGAGAAAACATGGCTTAAAGATGAATCCCCTTAAATGTGCATTTTTTGTGCAGGCTGGAGATTTTCTTGGTTTTGTGGTTCACAAGAAAGGGATTGAAATCAACCAGAACAAAACTAAAGCCATAATGGAGACGAAAGCACCTACGTCAAAAAGGGAGTTGCAATCTATGCTATGGAAAATTAACTTCCTCAGAAGATTCATTTCGAACCTGAGTAGAAGAACCCAAGCTTTCTCTCCGTTACTTCGTCTAAAGCAAGGCCAAGCCTTCGAATGGAACGAATCCCACCAGGAGGCATTTGACAGGATAAAAAGATACCTCTCTCAGCCTCCTATTTTGTCTCCACCTTCATGGGGGAAGCCCATGAGATTGTACATATCTGCCTCTGAAGTTAGTATAGGTAGTATGTTAGTACAAGAAGATAGCAATGGTATCGAAAGAGCCATATACTATTTAAGTAGAGTACTAAATGATGCAGAGACTAGATATAGCAATCTAGAAAAGCTATGTCTCTGTTTGTATTTCTCTTGTATGAAACTCAAGTATTATATAAAGCCTGTTGATGTTTATGTTTCATCTCATTTCGATGTCATTAAACATATGCTTTCAAAACAAATAATGCATAGCAGAGTTGGTAAATGGGCTTTAGCCTTAACAAAATATTCTTTGACTTTCATGCCTTTAAAAGCTATGAAAGGTCAAGTGATTTCTGACTTCATTGTGGACCATTCTTTGGTTGAGCAGACTGTCATGAGTTACGTCGAAATGCAACCATGGAAATTGTACTTTGATGGTTCAACCCACAGGAATGGAAGTGGCGCTGGAGTCCTTCTAATTTCTCCTGAAGGAATTCCAACAAAATTCAAGTATAAATTAGATGGTCCTCGTTGCTCGAACAACGAAGCTGAGTATGAAGCGCTCATTGTTGGACTCGAAGCTTTGTTGGAATTGGGGGCAACCAGAGTCGAAATTAAAGGAGACTCTGAATTAGTGGTCAAACAAATCACAAAGGAATATAAGTGCATAAAGGAAAACTTAATGGTATACTTCATCATAGTCAATAGGCTATTAAGGAAATTTGAATACATGGATATTCAACACATACCAAGAATAGAGAACCAAGAAGCAAATGACTTAGCGCAGTTGGCTTCGGGTTATAAAGTTTCTACCAGGAACTTTAAGGATTTAGTTGAATTAAGGGGTAGAGTTATGGCTACTAGATTCACACCATCAGATCTGGAAAGTATGAAATTGGGATATGCTGAGAAACAGGGATTCGAAATATTAGCCATAAATACTTTGTCAGATGCAGATTGGCGAAGTCCACTGAAGAGTTATTTAGCAGACCCAACTCTGAACGTGGATAGAAAGACAAAATACAGAGCATTGTCATATCTCCTCATGGGGAACGAATTGTTTAAAAAGACCCAAGAGGGCGTATTATTGAAATGCCTAGGAGAAAGTGAGGCATACCTAGCATTGTCAGAAGTCCACAATGGGGCATGTGGGGCACATCAAGCAGGCCATAAAATGAAATGGCTGTTATTTCGATACGGCTTGTATTGGCCTAGCATGCTCAAAGATTGCATAGACTTTGCTAAAGGATGTGAGGAATGTCAGAAACATGCAGGGATTCAACATGCCCCTGCAAGTGAGTTGCATTCGATCATCAAACCATGGCCATTTAGAGGATGGGCATTGGATTTGATAGGAGAAATAAATCCTGCTTCGTCCAAGGGACAGAAATATATCTTGGTAGGAATAGATTATTTTACCAAGTGGATCGAAGCTATACCACTGATAGTTGCTGATCAAGAGGCTATTATTGAGTTTATACAAAAGCACATTATCTATAGGTTCGGATTGCCAGAGAGCATAACCACAGACCAAGGCTCTGTGTTTACTGGTAGAAAGATGCAAGAATTTTCCCAAGAAATGGGGTTTAGATTGCTAACGTCAACACCATATTATGCTCAAGCAAACGGTCAAGTCGAAGCAGCCAATAAAGTGATAATAGGATTAATCAAGAAGCATATTGGCAAAAAGCCAAGAAACTGGCACAAAACTTTGGACCAAATATTATGGGCTTGTAGAACATCTCCTAAGGAAGCTACTAACACTACGCCTTTCCAACTCACATTTGGTCATGATGCAGTGTTGCCAGTAGAAATTAATCTACAATCAGTTCGAATTCAGAGACAAAACGAAATCCCAGCTGCATTATATTGGGAAATGATGATGAATGAATTAGTTGAGTTGGACGAAATTAGATTACATGCATTGGAAATTTTGATGAGACAAAAAGAAAGAGTGGCCAGAACATACAACAAGAGGGTGAAGAAAAAAGTATTCATTATTAATGACTTAGTTTGGAAAGTCATATTGCCCATGGACAAGAAAAATAAAGCATTAGGTAAATGGTCACCTCATTGGGAAGGACCTTTTCGAATATTAAAAGTATTCTCAAACAATGCATACGAAATTGAAGAACTGGTGGATGATAAACGTATCCTAAAGGTTATTGGGAAATATTTAAAGAAATATAAGCCACGCCTACAGGAGATTCGAATAGTAACAATGTAACCAAGATATTATAAAAGGCCAAAATGGCAAGATAAGATGCCAAAATGGCGTTGTTCGAATATTACATATAAGAAACCAAAATTATAGTCAAATAAACATCTGAAATTTAGAAATAAGAGTTATTTTTCAGTCGGTTGAAGGTGCTTCGAAATGATTCAAGCCTCTACTGAGCAAAACGCCTGGCTCCTTCCAAGGTTGCCACTTCTCCTTTAAGTTGTTCTGCAGTTTCCATTTCTGCAAACCCCTGGTTGAGAAGCTCTTCGAATTGGTTACCAGCAGTATTGGTTTCGAAGGCTACTTGTTGTTCCTTAGCCTCCTTAACCTTCTGTTGAAGTTCTAGAATCTGCTTTTCCCAAAGAAGTATGGACTCAGCTCGAGCCTCATAATCAGTTTTCGCCTGCTTTAGATGCATAGCTTGATCCTCAGCTTCTTGAGAGAGTTTCGAAGCTTGTTCATAAGCAGCATCCATGGCAATGCGTTTCTCTTGAACCTTCTTGGCAGCAGATTCATCTTGGAGAAGGTGACCAGTTACGTTGTCCAGCAAAGCCTGAAGATCGAACAAGAGAGTACTAACTGGCAAGGAGCAGTTAGCAAGATTGACCTTTGTGAGCAGCTCCTTCATAGTATAGCAAGCAGTACTATCTTGTTTGAGCACTTCGAATATATCCACATTGAGAATTGTTTTCCTAATCTTATTAAGAAGTACAATTCTTTCATCTGTGGGAAGAGGATAGCTGGTCGAACTTGTGCCAGCCCTAGCAAGTGGGACGTCCCTTTGAGCCAGCTTTGCCTTCATGTACCCAATGGGGTCTGTTGCACCCCAAAATTTGCCCTCCCATATTCTTCAAGAAATTGCCAAGCCAAGTCACAAAATTCCCCAAGGGTTGCACAGCTCAACAGTCTCCCATACAGTCAAAACTAGGGTTTGGGTTCTGATCAAGAAAATGAAGTTTTCAAAGGCCCAATCAAGTCTCACATGCCTACAAAGATGGTCAAGAATCCTCATATCAAGTTTCAAGGCATTCAGCTCAAAATTGCACAGTCAAAACCCTAAATTGCACTACAGTCAACTGTAGGGGCAAAATGGTCATTTGGCAGTCAAAAGTTCAAATTTTTGGTCAACATATCATTTTGAAGCCACAAATATCATTTGATCAATGCTTGATCATGATTCTCAAAATTTGGCTCAGAAATCATCAAAGATGCAAAAGTTACTATATTTGGACAGCTGAAAAAGTCAACTGAAATTGACCAGGGCATAACTTTCACATGGATTATCAGAAAAATTCCATCCAAAGCTCATTTTGAAGAGAAAGACATTTCCTACAACTCATCTTCATACTTCAAGTCCAAGAAATGCTCTCACAAAAAGTTATCAATTTCAACATTATAGGTCATTTTCAAAAGTCAACAAAAAGGGACTTTAAGTCAAAGGCCATAACTTGAGATTGGTAAATCAAAATGACATGGGACCAAAGTCATTGGTTAAAGGACTCAAATACCTTTCCAAAATGTCCAAGAACATGAGAAAAGCTTAAAAATTGAGCAAGTTATGCCTTGTAGAAGTTGGGAAATTTTTGGATATTTTGAAAAGTCAACATTACTTCAAAAGACCTAAAATTGCTAATGGGCCCATTTTTCTTCCATGATTCATCATTCTAAGCATATGCACGACCACTTGGCCCAAAGGGAAGTATTTTATCATTTTTTATTTATTTATTTGAATTATTATTTATATTAATTCATTTAAATCATTTAAATATGTAGAAAATATAAAACTTGACCTAAAAAATCTTTTCATGCATGTTTTACCCTCAATATCTCGTGCACATCCCAATATGGCAAGATTTGGTCTGATTTAGGCTAGTTGACACAAAAATACATGTGAAAAAGATTCAAAAAGATCTTAAGAAAATCAAATATGCAAAACCATTATTGCATTGGATTTTATTGTGTTTTGTTGACCTAATAGCCTCATTACATAAGCACAAAGAGAACCCTAATGCATACACACTCTAAGCTGCGCAAAAGAACAGGTTGCAAACTTGAGAAATTTTCCATAAAACTCAAAACTGAATTCATTGATAGAGGGCGATTCAAGGCACAAAAGCTTTTCCAATAGCTTCCTCAAGTCCTCCTGATCACATTGCAATCCAAAACATCAACTCAAACTCCAGGAATTGGTATATAGAACCCTCCCTGTACAGCAAAAAAGTGACAATCGTATTTTCAATTCTAGGCATTCTCATGACATTCTAATTATGGATTCTTGTTCTTTGTGATGTTTTAAAGCTAACCATTATATTTAATTTGATTATCGTGCTGTGTATGAGATTTTACCATGCGCGATTTCTAGGGTTTACAGGTTTGTCAATTTAGGGCTTTGGTAACGAAGCAAAATTAGAACTCCAGACCAATGCCATTCAACTCAGCGCATGAAGACGAAGATGATGGAACCCTCGCGCTCAATTTATGAGCGTTGAGGGGCCAATCGTTATTTTTTCAAAGGGCCTCTTCTGAAACACATCAAAAACCGTGGCCATACGTTCTTGTTTCAGAAAAAAGAAAGAAACACGCGAAGACGATGACCTCGTGTCACACAGTGGTTGGTCCGTTTAAAAAAGTGGCGCGCGGACCCACTAACGCTTTGTTTTTGTTTTATATTATTTGTTTGTATATTATATATCAAATGGCTTCAGTGGCTCAGCTGGCAGTTGGTGATTGCAATAACGTCCAAGACCTGGGTTCGAGTCCCAGGTCTGTATAACTTCAATATTATTTTTCTTCTAATATTCACATGCAGCGCTTATGTAGACAACCACCATAGTCCCTCACCATCAAGCGTGACACGTCCCCCTGGAGATCTAATCAAAGGTTGGGATTGGTGAATACCATATACCATGGTCAACGCCTGTGCACGCTATTCAGAAAGGTCAAACGAACCAAAGCTTATTGGGCCAGCCTTCCAGGATTACACCTCCATATTGGGGACCTCCACCCCCCCTGGTTTGCAACTTTGCTTTATATTTTGTTTTATTTATTTTATTGCTTTAATTTGATTAGTTATTTTTTTTTTACAAATTATAAAATACACAAAAAAATCAGAAAAAGAGCAAAATATAATATTTGTCTTAATTATTTTTATAAGTATTTTCACATGTAAATATTTAGTTTTAATTAGGATATAATTTTAATTCTTTTAATAACTAAAAATCCAAAAGTAGAATTAGGTTTAAGTGATAATTTTTATTTCCTTTTAATATTTCTTTCACAATAATAATGTTTATTTTATTTATTTTTTATAGTTAAATTGTACATAAGAAAAAAACTTAGTTTTAATTTAGGTTAAATTTTAATACTTTCATAATAAACTTAAAAATAATTAGAACTAGGTTTAACATTTCATTTTAGTTTTTAATTAATTCTTTTTTTATTAAATCTTAAAAAACACAAAAATACTAAAAAAAACATTTTCTTTTAATTCTTAATTTTAATTCCTTATTAATAATATTTTGCAAAAGAGTCCAACGCCCTCGTTCGTAATTTATTTAATTTGCGTATTTATTTTATTTCGCTTAAATAATTATGTATCTGTCCCGAAGCCATGTAACTTAAACTTCTCGCACTTTTATTTGCCTTATTTATTTTTCTGTCAAATCGGGTCCGGTTTAATTTTGGCGATGTGGACCCGCGCCATTTGTAATAGCCTTAGAATTTACTTTTCCGCAAATATTGTTAAATAAGCATGCAAGAATGAATGGACATAATAAAATCAAGCGTAGATCATAATGAACATGACAAGACAAAATATCAATGAAAACGACACACGAATCGCACACACCACCCCTAGGGTACGCCTCACTGTTGCCTTGCCTCGAAAGGTGATCGTCGAGTAGAGGATGTCTTAGTAAGTCCTCATGATCCGGGAACCTGGCATGAGGGTAGCTTCTAAGGTGTCTTCCTATTGCTCTGGTGATCACCACGTCCCTACAAACTCGAATTGACCCGAACACCTCCAACGGTGGTGCTACCTACCTCTCAATGGTGGGATGGCACTACTTTAAAGGACATTTACACAGACGAATTCCTTAGGGTAGGTAGGTTCTCGTAGATACTTGCTCTAAATTTTAAAACAAAACAAAATACTTTTCACACCAACACATTTTCAAAAAAGCTTTCGAAAGCAATTTTTCAAACACTCTTGAGGACCGATACAAGAGTCGAACTGAAATTTTCAAAGAAACTTTTTAAAACCCACAATTGAAAAGCAAACAAACCATTTTTGAAAACACATTGAGCAAGTATCTAAGAGCCCATGGATAACCATGGATAGAAAGGGTGCTAACACCTTCCCTTTCTATAACCTACCTCCCGAACCGAGAGCAATCTCTTTAAGGAATTTTTCTGTGCTTTTGTCCTTTCCCTTTGGAGAAAATAAAAGACGGTTGCGACTCTTGCTTCCGCGACATTTCGCGAACCAGCGTTAAACAGTCAGTTCCAGATCCACCAATCACAGAACTGGCGACTCTGCTGGGGACTAAACTTAAAGTGAGGTGTACCTTAGGACTAAGATCACTGTGTTTTCAGTTGTTTTCCTTGTGTGCTTTAAATTGTGGGTTGCTTGGGAGTTCTATAGATCCTAACCCGGATCTGGGGGATACCTTCTTAGAAAGTAGCAACAAGGCTGTGAGGGAACTGTGCGGGGTATACCGACATGGTTGAAACAGTCTGCTACGTTGATGTGGCACTTTGGTGTGTACCGGTAACCCTTGAGTTCAGTCAAGGAGAGTACGGGGCCTCCGCGTGGTGTCATGAAGCATCAACAGACCTTAGGAACCTTAATTGAACTATCTTGGCCTCTTTAGGGTAGTGAGATAACTGACTTTGGTGCAGTCCGAGGTTGGTTGATACTCGATACTACACTCAATTGAGGGTTGCTTTCCTGGAATATTTCGGTCGCCAGTTCAGTGGCTAAATCGAAACGATGAACAATGAAAGCAATCCCGTGATATTGGGACCCTTAGAACCCGGTTACTTTGATAGGACTGGTTGAACCCACCAACTTCAAGAGGGTAATACCTAGACCTCATGCTGGCCTAAACTCTAAGGGCTTCTCTTGTGTGACTTGTGTGCCCTCGTACTTGACTACTTGCATGCTTTAGCTGACACATGAACTATTTGCAGGTTTTGTTTATAGTCCTTAACTAGGACTCATGACAGGGTTTACCAAATTTCTTGCAGGTTCTGTTTATAGTCCTTAACTGGGACTCATAACAGGGTTTACTAGATATCTTGCAGGTTTTGTTTATAGCCCTTAATTGGGACTCATAACAAAGTATACTGAATTTCTTGCAGGTTTTGTTTATAGTCCTTAATTAGGACTCATAACAGGATTACTAAGTCTTACAGGTTTTGTTTATAGTCCTTAATGGGGACTCATAACAGGGTATCCTAAGTTTCTTGCAGGTTTTGGTTTGTAGTCCTTAGTTAGGGACTCATAACAGGGTTTACTCACATTACCCCATGCATACCATAACATCATACCATTGCATACATCCTAACCCATTTCAAGGACCTCAAGGGCTTGTGATGCAGGTCATGATAAATCAAAAATCTAGCAAGGGGGCAAAGGGGATTTATTTTCCTCTAGCCAAGGTTGTCAGGGGCTATGACCCACTGGATATGGTGAGCCTTTGACCCTTGAAGAAGGGCTCTCTACAACAGGAAGTTCCTTCAATCAAGTTGCCAGTTTCAAATGCTAACAAATTTTCTTGTTTATCCCGCGAGGTCCTTGAAAACATTGCATGTATATCATACACATCATTACATAACAGGTATCTTTGTTGCAGGTCACTTACCTCTCTCGCTGTTTATTTCAGCAATGGCCTTCCAACCAGATAACCAGGACTGTCACGCTCAAGAGACTCGGTTCGGGGAAATCCTCCTGAATCTATCCAAGGGGCAGGAGGAGCTAAGGATACTTGTCACGGAGACCTTCGTCAGGGGGAGTGCTGAGGATGAAAAGCTGAAACACCTACAAGCTGAGATGGATGCAATGAAAGCCCAAATGCTGGGGCAGAGGAATGCCATTCAAGGTTTAGCTCAAAGACAAGATGAGCTCCGGTTTCTCGTCAACCAACTGCTTCAGGGTAACCAACTGGGGCAAACATCTAAGGGTAAAAAGCCATTCATCATCCAATCATCCTCGAGACAAGAGGATAAGGGAAAAGCTCCTCAAATGACTCCAGTGCTACAAATTCAGCATCAACCTCGCCAATTTCAGCCAGACAAGCCCAGGAGGCAATTCACCCAGCTCAACATGTCGCTGTTTCAAGCTTTGCAACGCCTATTGAGGTTGAATCTGATCACATTAAGGGCTCATCCCCGGAACCCCAACACAGCATCTCCTGTCTATGATCCCAATAAAAGGTGTGCCTACCACTCTGCCTGTCTAGGACATGATACAAACGAGTGTTGGGCTTTGAAAAACAAGATCCAGGATCTGATTGATGAAGGGGCATTGGAGTTCACCCAAGATGGTCAGGCTGAATTTTTCTACCATCCCTCCAAGACTCACCAGTTGAAGTAACAGGCCCCGAGAAGAGAAAACTTTTGTTCATTCGAATGTTCAAGTTGTAATTTTCTTTTGTTCAAACATTTACTCATGTTAAACATCGTTATTTCATTAATGCATCGCATATGTCTGTTTTGAAGCAATATATTCGTATTCACTATACGCAAATTATTTTCATATTTTTTCTGATGATCAACTCTCAATAATTCTAAGCCTCTTGAGGGAGGATGACGAAAACGATACCATAATCCACAGTATGCTTTTGAACAGACCCCGCTGATGAGGTACAGGCATTGTTTCAATCCCTAAACACTGGAGTTATAAGGATGATAATCCCTCGTCAACCCATCTGAGCCAAAGAAGTAGGAGTTTTTCTTTTCGAAATTTAAAACCCTTAATCATAACCTGGGGCAGGGTAGTCTCTCAGTTGATCCAAGTGCATAACGAATGGCACCAAAGAGGTCCTTACAAAACAAAAGACAGTGATGGTTCTGAATAAATCACAAGGACAGGCAGTCATTATCTCAAAAAATGAAAAACCCATTAAGTCAAAACCAACGAAGGAGACTTATGAAACTGGGGCATCCCGCTGACTGTAATTCCAAAAAAGGGAAACAGCTCAGGCAAAAAAAGGAAGGGATAACAAAAAAAAAATCAAAAAGAAAGAGGTCTTACAAACCCTCAACAAAAACAAAGATGACTGCCTATTCAAAATAAGTTATCAACATCCGAATCATCACCGGAAAGTCAGAGCAAAGACTCAAACAAGGTCTAACGTGTGATCAACTGAGTTTAGGTTTGGAGAACATCACGAAGAGCGGGTGGGTATAAATAAAATTTGAGCCTTTATCCTTTGTTTCTTAAACCATGAACCAGGCCACGTTATAACCCTTAAAAGTCCTAGCTGAAGCATGAGTTAGTTCGAAAGCATACTGTTACGAAAGGTATCCTGACTCCTGAAGGCCTACGGTAAATACGGAGTTGACATCACGTTTTACAAACATTCACTTGTTTTATGAAAAAGAATGCATTTTCAAAATCTTCAAGACAGACATAAGCTTTGCATTTTTAACATAACTTTGTTTGCATATGACTTTTTGTTTGAACAACAGGGAAATTCGCACGAGAAATACCTAGTGAACAAGAGTATCTCCAATCAAGGGGCACGGCATGATCATGGTCTACCATCTGGGACAGTTAAGTCAAGATCCAGAGGATCTCTCAAAAGCCAAAAAGCCTGGGGCAAATCTCTGCCTGAGTCACTTGGGGCACTCCAGCAACGAATCTTGCACGATCAGACACCTTCTGGTAATATGACAACACAAGCAGCCAGGGGCACCTACCTGCATTCTAAGTGCGTGGACATAGTCGGAAAATACTACGCAAAATCAAAGACCCGCTAGGCTGACATGCCTAGGCAAAAATAAGGGCTTCCCGGCGAACCAAAAGGGTTCGGGCAAAAATAAGGGATGAAATGAAAAAATTTGTACACCCGGCAAGTCGAAAACCTGAAAAGGCGGCTTGGGCAAAAATGGGTATCCCGGTGGACTGAAAACCCGAAAGGGCGGTCCAGGCAAAAGTTAGGGATCAAAGCGTACGACTATGTCCTGTCACCTTATCACCTGTCTACCAGAAGAAGGTTTGACCCTCAACAATTATCAGCATCCCACATGTGCCTCCCCCATAGAAACAGGGGCAATAGTGGGTGGTCTAAGCAATCTGATTGTTCTGCCCTCCAAGGTACCAAGGTAGGTTCAGCTAAAGAACATAACCAATACAGTTCAATACTCCCCCAGGAGAGTCCAATCCAGTTTCCCCAGGAAAGCTGGAATTCATATCCCCAAGCAGCAAGCTTATCCCCAGTAGATTCTGGAAGCTTATCCTCTCGCAGAGCGCGAACGCGTCGCCCGGCTTCATTTAAAGAGTTATTTCCTTAACAGGATATAACTGGGTTATCCTCAGCCAAAAGCCACGGAAAGATCGTCGTCGACGCAATCTTCTTATCCCCAGCGAAGTCCATTCATACTTCCGACACAACAAGGGTATCCCCAGCAAACTATTATCAACACTCAGCAAGGCATCCCTCTCCCCACAGAGTATTGCTTCCCAGCATGGTCGCTAAGAGTATCCTTTTCTCCCCGCAGAATCTTCCATTTGCCAAGTTTATTCCTCAACGGAGTCATCTTCTCCTAACCGGTACTCTTGCAGTTATCATCCCCAGCGGAAGCAAAAGCTATTCTTCAACATCAGCCCAGGAGTGACTTCCCAGCACCAGTCAAGGGTTTATCTTCTTAGACAAAAAAAATACATTCATAAACATCATATTTTCGTACATTATAGCATGCATATGCATCATACTACACGAATCTCATTAATTTTGAAGACATACAGTTCATGCATCATGATTTTGCATACAATTATGTTTTGCCTTTTCAGGAAAAAGATCAATATCAAAATGATTACTATCAACTATCGCAATTCCTTCTAGATATAGTTTCAGATATGACCCAGAGATGGTGACGTTCTGATGCTGCTTCCAGATATCCTTCTAAATATAGTTTCGGATATGACCCAGAGATGGTGACGTTCTGATACTGCTTCCAGATTTCCTTCACGATATAGTTTCAGATATGACC
The DNA here is from genome assembly GCA_948472305.1 of Vicia faba. NCBI lineage: Eukaryota > Viridiplantae > Streptophyta > Magnoliopsida > Fabales > Fabaceae > Vicia > Vicia faba. The sequence goes on along the minus strand of OX451736.1, from coordinate 550,561,006 downwards.
CAGATATGGTGACGTTCTGATGCTGCTTCCAGATTTCCTTCCAGATATCCTTCTAGATATAGTTTCAGATATGACCCAGATATGGTGACGTTCTGATGCTGCTTCCAGATTTCCTTCCAGATATAGTTTCAGATGTAAACCAGATATGGTGACGTTCTGATACTGCTTCCAGATTTCCTTCCAGATATAGTTTCAGATGTAAACCAGATATGGCGACGTTCTGACACTTATTCCAATTAAACATATTTCAAAGCCTTCTCTAGTCCAGCTAAATCGACTCCCAACAGATTTTTCTGATAAAAACTCAGCAGAAGTTATGGTCCCCTCTCCGACGATGAGTGTGAGGTGATAATCTCTTATGGTCCCCTCTCCGACGATGAGTGTGAGGTGGTAATCCTTTTCAGATGTTTCCCTCTCCGACGATGAGTGTGAGGTGATAATCTCTTATGGTTCCCTCTCCGACGGTGTGTGAGGTGGTAAGTCCTTTTCAGATGTTTCCCTCTCCGACGATGAGTGTGAGGTGATAGTCTCTTATGGTCCCCTCTCCGACAAGTGCGTGAGGTGGTAATTCCTTCTTCAGATGTTCCCCTCTCCGACGATGAGTGTGAGGTGATAGTCTCCTATGGTTCCCTCTCCGACGGTGTGTGAGGTGGTAATTCCTTCTTCAGATGTTCCCCTCTCCGACGATGAGTGTGAGGTGATAGTCTCCTATGGTTCCCTCTCCGACGGTGTGTGAGGTGGTAATTCCTTCTTCAGATGTTCCCCTCTCCGACAATGAGTGTGAGGTGATAGTCTCCTATGGTTCCCTCTCCGACGGTGTGTGAGGTGGTAAGTCCTTTTCAGATGTCTCCCTCTCCGACGATGAGTGTGAGGTGATAGTCTCCTATGGTCCCCTCTCCGACGGTGTGTGAGGTGGTAAGTCCTTTTCAGATGTTTCCCTCTCTGACATGAGTGTGAGGTGATAATCTCCTATGTTTCCCTCTCCGACGGTGTGTGAGGTGGTAAGTCCTTTTCAGATGTTTCCCTCTCCGACATGAGTGTGAGGTGATAATCTCCTATGTTTCCCTCTCCGACGGTGTGTGAGGTGGTAAGTCCTTTTCAGATGTTTCCCTCTCTGACGATGAGTGTGAGGTGACAATTCCTTTTCCTATGATTCCCCTCTCCTACGGCGAGTGAGGTGATCCCCTTTCAGATTATAATGGTCTATGGTTCCCGTTCAGATCCTGCGAAGATGGTATCTCCCACCAAGATTTTCTCAACGAGCGTTGTTGAAGTTAAAATCACCCAAGGTGCTCTTATCATTCATGCTAAGGCAGTAACCATCCCAGGTTCATTCATTGCTGTTTGAAGCTCCAGACTCAGCTCCTGTAACCAGTCAGGACACATCTATACCAAGCATCTGAAAACCAACTCCTGCAACGTGTCAGGTACTCATTTGTTCTTTTGCAGGTACGCAGGTACTCGCTAAGGAATCTCCTACGCGATCAACATCCAGATGGCATCTATAAGCCCATCATCCTATCCAGCAATCTCTAAATGGCATCTATAAGCCCATTCCCCCATCACACTGCTAACATGTGAGCGCAAATTTCTGGGCACTCTAGTGTCCAATCATCTTCTACCCTCAGATTACGAAAGGCACGCCAGCCAATCTGCATCCTCAGGTCTAAGAAGATTGAACAGGGGCAACTGTTGCACCCCAAAATTTTCCCTCCCATATTCTTCAAGAAATTGCCAAGCCAAGTCACAAAATTCCCCAAGGGTTGCACAGCTCAACAGTCTCCCATACAGTCAAAACTAGGGTTTGGGTTCTGATCAAGAAAATGAAGTTTTCAAAGGCCCAATCAAGTCTCACATGCCTACAAAGATGGTCAAGAATCCTCATATCAAGTTTCAAGGCATTCAGCTCAAAATTGCACAGTCAAAACCCTAAATTGCACTACAGTCAACTGTAGGGGCAAAATGGTCATTTGGCAGTCAAAAGTTCAAATTTTTGGTCAACATATCATTTTGAAGCCACAAATATCATTTGATCAATGCTTGATCATGATTCTCAAAATTTGGCTCAGAAATCATCAAAGATGCAAAAGTTACTATATTTGGACAGTTGAAAAAGTCAACTGAAATTGACCAGGGCATAACTTTCACATGGATTATCAGAAAAATTCCATCCAAATCTCATTTTGAAGAGAAAGACATTTCCTACAACTCATCTTCATACTTCAAGTCCAAGAAATGCTCTCACAAAAAGTTATCAATTTCAACATTATAGGTCATTTTCAAAAGTCAACAAAAAGGGACTTTAAGTCAAAGGCCATAACTTGAGATTGGTAAATCAAAATGACATGGGACCAAAGGCATTGGTTAAAGGACTCAAATACCTTTCCAAAATGTCCAAGAACATGAGAAAAGCTTAAAAATTGAGCAAGTTATGCCTTGTAGAAGTTGGGAAATTTTTGGATATTTTGAAAAGTCAACATTACTTCAAAAGACCTAAAATTGCTAATGGGCCCATTTTTCTTCCATGATTCATCATTCTAAGCATATGCACGACCACTTGGCCCAAAGGGAAGTATTTTCTCTTTTTTTATTTATTTATTTGAATTATTATTTATATTAATTCATTTAAATCATTTAAATATGTAGAAAATATAAAACTTGACCTAAAAAATCTTTTCATGCATGTTTTACCCTCAATATCTCGTGCACATCCCAATATGGCAAGATTTGGTCTGATTTAGGCTAGTTGACACAAAAATACATGTGAAAAAGATTCAAAAATATCTTAAGAAAATCAAATATGCAAAACCATTATTGCATTGGATTTTATTGTGTTTTGTTGACCTAATAGCCTCATTACATAAGCACAAAGAGAACCCTAATGCATACACACTCTAAGCTACGCAAAAGAACAGGTTGCAAACTTGAGAAATTTTCCATAAAACTCAAAACTGAATTCATTGATAGAGGGCGATTCAAGGCACAAAAGCTTTTCCAATAGCTTCCTCAAGTCCTCCTGATCACATTGCAATCCAAAACATCAACTCAAACTCCAGGAATTGGTATATAGAACCCTCCCTATACAGCAAAAAAGTGACAATCGTATTTTCAATTCTAGGCATTCTCATGACATTCTAATTATGGATTCTTGTTCTTTGTGATGTTTTAAAGCTAACCATTATATTTAATTTGATTATCGTGCTGTGTATGATATTTTACCATGCGCGATTTCTAGGGTTTACAGGTTTGTCAATTTAGGGCTTTGGTAACGAAGCAAAATTAGAACTCCAGACCAATGCCATTCAACTCAGCGCATGAAGACGAAGATGATGGAACCCTCGCGCTCAATTTATGAGCGTTGAGGGGCCAATCGTTATTTTTTCAAAGGGCCTCTTCTGAAACGCATCCAAAACCGTGGCCATACGTTCTTGTTTCAGAAAAAAGAAAGAAACACGCGAAGACGATGACCTCGTGTCACACAGTGGTTGGTCCGTTTAAAAAAGTGGCGCGCGGACCCACTAACGCTTTGTTTTTGTTTTATATTATTTGTTTGTATATTATATATCAAATGGCTTCAGTGGCTCAGCTGGCAGTTGGTGATTGCAATAACGTCCAAGACCTGGGTTCGAGTCCCAGGTCTGTATAACTTCAATATTATTTTTCTTCTAATATTCACATGCAGCGCTTATGTAGACAACCACCATAGTCCCTCACCATCAAGCGTGACACGTCCCCCTGGAGATCTAATCAAAGGTTGGGATTGGTGAATACCATATACCATGGTCAACGCCTGTGCACGCTATTCAGAAAGGTCAAACGAACCAAAGCTTATTGGGCCAGCCTTCCAGGATTACACCTCCATATTGGGGACCTCCACCCCCCCTGGTTTGCAACTTTGCTTTATATTTTGTTTTATTTATTTTATTGCTTTAATTTGATTAGTTATTTTTTTTTACAAATTATAAAATACACAAAAAAATCAGAAAAAGAGCAAAATATAATATTTGTCTTAATTATTTTTATAAGTATTTTCACATGTAAATATTTAGTTTTAATTAGGATATAATTTTAATTCTTTTAATAACTAAAAATCCAAAAGTAGAATTAGGTTTAAGTGATAATTTTTATTTCCTTTTAATATTTCTTTCACAATAATAATGTTTATTTTATTTATTTTTTATAGTTAAATTGTACATAAGAAAAAAACTTAGTTTTAATTTAGGTTAAATTTTAATACTTTCATAATAAACTTAAAAATAATTAGAACTAGGTTTAACATTTCATTTTAGTTTTTAATTAATTCTTTTTTTATTAAATCTTAAAAAACACAAAAATACTAAAAAAAACATTTTCTTTTAATTCTTAATTTTAATTCCTTATTAATAATATTTTGCAAAAGAGTCCAACGCCCTCGTTCGTAATTTATTTAATTTGCGTATTTATTTTATTTCGCTTAAATAATTATGTATCTGTCCCGAAGCCATGTAACTTAAACTTCTCGCACTTTTATTTGCCTTATTTATTTTTCTGTCAAATCGGGTCCGGTTTAATTTTGGCGATGTGGACCCGCGCCATTTGTAATAGCCTTAGAATTTACTTTTCCGCAAATATTGTTAAATAAGCATGCAAGAATGAATGGACATAATAAAATCAAGCGTAGATCATAATGAACATGACAAGACAAAATATCAATGAAAACGACACACGAATCGCACACACCACCCCTAGGGTATGCCTCACTGTTGCCTTGCCTCGAAAGGTGATCGTCGAGTAGAGGATGTCTTAGTAAGTCCTCATGATCCGGGAACCTGGCATGAGGGTAGCTTCTAAGGTGTCTTCCTATTGCTCTGGTGATCACCACGTCCCTACAAACTCGAATTGACCCGAACACCTCCAACGGTGGTGCTACCTACCTCTCAATGGTGGGATGGCACTACTTTAAAGGACATTTACACAGACGAATTCCTTAGGGTAGGTAGGTTCTCGTAGATACTTGCTCTAAATTTCAAAACAAAACAAAATACTTTTCACACCAACACATTTTCAAAAAAGCTTTCGAAAGCAATTTTTCAAACACTCTTGAGGACCGATACAAGAGTCGAACTGAAATTTTCAAAGAAACTTTTTAAAACCCACAATTGAAAAGCAAACAAACCATTTTTGAAAACACATTGAGCAAGTATCTAAGAGCCCATGGATAACCATGGATAGAAAGGGTGCTAACACCTTCCCTTTCTATAACCTACCTCCCGAACCGAGAGAAATCTCTTTAAGGAATTTTTCTGTGCTTTTGTCCTTTCCCTTTGGAGAAAATAAAAGACGGTGGCGACTCTTGCTTCCGCGACATTTCGCGAACCAGCGTTAAATAGTCAGTTCCAGATCCACCAATCACAGGGTCATTTCGTCTCAGAAGTGCAAGCTCCTCGTCAGTCATTCGAGACAAAGAGGTTTGAGGGAGTTCCACACGTAGGGGAGTCACGTCCATTTCAACCTCCATGGGTTCGTTGGTTGCATCACCATCCCCTTCATTCGTTTCGTGCTCATGATCTTCTTCATCATCATCCAAGTCTACCACTTCGATGCCTTCCCTTTCACTGCTATTTGCATTGGACTCCGTCCCAGCAGTCGAACCATCATTAGCATCCTCCTCCTCAGACTCTTCGTCTGCAGATTCTTCGTCTCTTTGGCCAGAATCAGCTTTCTCTCCTTCAGTTTGAGTGTCCTTTGGGTCCTCTTGAAGAGTTTCAAGAGGGGACTTTTGAAGAGAAGCTCTTTGCAAATCCTCTGCAGATGTTTGAAGTGGTATTTCGTTTGTCTCTTTCAGAGGAATAGAGGTGCCTTGATCATCCTGCTGTTCAGAAGTTCCAGCCAGAACCGCCATATTAGACGAACCTTTATTCTGTACGAGGTTGCTGGAATCTCCTTGAGGAGAGGAGTTGAGTGGAGCAGCAGCTTTGGATGGTGAGTTCGAAGTAGTGGAAGCTGGATTCAGGATGTTCTGCAAGGAGCAACAGAATGTTAAAAAGCATGCACCAAGGTGATAAGAAATTATTATTTTCAAAGAGATTTAAAAATTCAATTCACCTGTGGACTCTCGGAGGAGAGGTTACTAGCTATGCGTTCCAACATTGTGTTGGAGGTCGAAGGTGGAATTTTGGATTTGGGTAAGGGAGTAGCATCCCTGGAATCTAGTCCAGAGACACTAGTTGGAACGGTACTTTTCGAAATATCTTTCTTTTGCTTCTTCTTCGAAGCAGTTGTTAAGTTTCCTCCAGCCTTGGGGTCTTCCCCAGTGGTAGTTGATTTCCGCTTCTTGGGAGTAGTAGGAGGAAGTTTGTTGGTCTGAAAAGATTTAAACAAAGAGTTAGATGCAAACCATAAAACATGAGTGAATTCGAAACATCAAGGCTAAGTGATTACCGTTGGAGTTGGAACACTGGTTGTTGTTGGTATTGCTGTTGTTGTGGTTGCAGCAATGGTTGTTGTTTCAGGTGGAGTCACTTTGTCAGTAGTTTCGATAGAGGCTTGAGAGGCACTCCCTTCTTTCGACTTCGAGGCGGCTGTCTTTACCCTGATGGCTGAAAATCGAAACAATTAAAGCAAAGGTTAAAGATATGGAAAATAAAAGACGTTTGGGATTTTCCCAAGCATTCACACCTGTGCCTTGATCAGATTTAATTGACATGGCAGAAAGGTCGTATCGAAGGTGTCCTGGGAAATCATGAAGCCAGTGTCGAGCCCATGTCACAGTCTCAGATGGCTTTGGTTTCCTTTGAAGATGTTTGAACATCTCTTTGCAAGTGAACCACCAAGGATATGGGGGAAACCAAGCCAGATCCAGTTCTGAGGTAGGTAATCTAGGAAATTTAGGTGGATGCATTTCGAATGCCAACCTATACCTATCCTCAGGTGACAACCCTGAAGGAAGTTTTAACTTAGAAACTTTTTGTTTGAATTTTTCCTTCAAGGTCTCAGCCGCTTGATGCACAGTGGATTCCAAGCGCATGGGGTCATAAGTAGTTTCAAAATAATTTTGGAAAGCTTTAATCTCTTTGGCATGAGTAAACATACCTTTCTTTGCTGGTACCTGCACATCGAAGGCATCAATTAGTTTCTGTTGAATTGTAAGTGTATCGAACATATAAGTTTGATAAAACTTGGTCCGCCATTCCAGAAACCCTTTAGCTGTGAGATGGGTAGGTTCGAAGGTTTTCAGCTCAAACTGGGCAAAGCCTTGATATTGTTCTTGCTGTATTTTGGCTTCCCGTGCCTTGAAAGTTCGCCCAGAAGTAATGGCACTCTCAGTTTGAAATAAAGGTTCAGGAATCAGTTGGCATAAGCCAAACTGTCTCGAAACAAAATTTGGCTGGTAAGCGAAAAGAAAAATCTGATTCTTGGCTGGAGTTATTCTTGAAGAAATGAGTCTAGGTAGCAAAAAAGCTCTCCATACATCCTGAATCTCCTTGCTCTTGATAGCTTCTGAGAGAGCCATGGTGAACCAGGAAGGTCCATGAGCCCTCGAAGCAAAAGGCGCCATGCTCTCTTCGAACTTGTGCCTTTTGGAGAATATCATGATGTACTTCGAGAATAGGACTTTGAAGTCGTCTTTGTCGTCATTTGGAGTTAATCTTCAAAGCCTAGTGCCTTCGACTATCCTATCAGTTATCTCAGGGTCTTATTCATCAATGGTGTTGGCAGTTGACAAGGAGGGTTCGAACATGGCATTTAGCCATAGCTGAAGTAACCAAAAAGGGCCAGCCAACAAGATATTCTTGGAGGTATGGGATTTGAGGCTCGAAATAGCTGACCTCAGGCTTTCATAAAGGTCAACTAAGAGCAGTTCACTTAAGCACACTCTTCGATTTTCATGCAAATCCCTAGCTAGAGGAATAAACCTACTGGCTACCTGTAGGGATCTACTGCAGAAAACGTATCTTGACAGCCATAGGGTTAGGAAAGCAATGTGTTCTACGTCAGACACATTGTCCCCCTCAGCATGGTAGTGACTGATAAACTTGGAAAAACTTGCTAGCTTGACTTCAAAGTCAATTATGCTTGAGTGTTCTTCATTGTCAGGTATATATGTTTCTCCTACTGGCGATAGCCCAATGATGGCCGCTATGTCGAAGAAGGTAGGGGTGATCATTCCACCTGGGAGATGGAAAGTATTATAGGTACTATCCCAAAAATAGAGGGACGCGAATAGCAGAGGGTGGCTGTAAGTGAAACCAGGCTTCAATAGCTTAATCAAATTGTAGATACCTAATTCTTCCCATTGCTGGGATTTCTTAGCTTCTACTTTCTTGAACCAGTTTTGATAAGCAGTATCGGAGGTGGGGCAAGATCGAAACGGTTTAAAATTACTTTTTACATAGTCCAATACAAAGGGGTCCTTAGGAGGAACAGTTGGATTTTCTATGGTGTTTGAGCCAGAAGATTCTATTGCCTTAGGGGCGTCCATTTTGTTAAACAAGGGTTTGAAACTATAGCAAACTGGGAAAATCGTCCTGGTATCTTTTAAAATTTCAAAAACCGTAAGAGGGCCATTTAAAGCTAACCTCTTACCAGCAACGGTGGTAGGAATGAGTACCTGTGATGCATACAACATTTCTTTTTCCTTTGAGATCATCTGAGGAGCAAGAACGGATTGACCTTGGTGAGTGATAATCTTACTTTCCATTGTAGTTCCTGCAGTTTTTCCCTTCTTCTTGGAAACCTTTTTGAGTTGGGATGAAGTAGAAGAAGACATTTTTAAAAGATGTTGAGAGCTTAGGGTTTTTGGCGAGAGAAGGAGGGTAAAAGATTCAGAATGTAGAAAGAAAAGAAAAATACTAAGTGGATGATGTTTTATAATGTGGAAGTTTAAGCATCCACTGAATAAGGGTGTGATACGTGGAAATCATGGGTTGGTGTGATGAAGAGGTGGCGTAAAGTTAACATGGGTAATAGGCGTGATTTAAAGATAATCATTGTTTGTAACTGCACCATACTGTGAAGTGGCTCCAGGCGGTTAAGGAATCCAAAAAGTGTTATGATTGACGTGACTGGAGTCAAATGCATTAAATGTTACGATGATTCGAAGGTCGCATCAAAATCTTGTGTAGATGTTTAAAATAGGTATTTCTCAGAGAGATCGAAATACATATTTTAAAGGGGCATTTTGTTGGCTGAAGATTTTGATAATATTATTAGAAGCCAAGCGAATTGAACGTTTCGATCGAAATGAAACAAAGCGTCATGTTTCGAAGTAGCAGAAGCAGTGTTTCGAATAAGCATATCAAAGCTTGAAGCTTCGAGTGGCAATTATGGGAACATATCTAAAGAAGTCTCGAAATAACAACAAGGCTGTGTCTGAGAAGTGCGTTCGAAAGGGAAAAATACCAAAACATTTGAAATTCAAATGGAAGCGGGACATTCGAAGTTTGAAATTTATGTGCTGGAGCATTTGGAGACACGTGGAAAGAAGAGAGAGGCATTGTTCTGCATGTTCTGAACGTGGCATAATCCTATAGCAAGACCGTTATGGTCGAATTAGTATAAATATAAGTCTTAGTATTAGGATTTCGTGTGTCATATCTATTGTACTAAATACTCAGTAACATTCAAATTACCACATGGAAAGGGAAACGAATGCAAGAGCAATGTACGTATGATAGCACCACATATTTATGATTAAATGAAAACCTTTTATCATTTCCAGCACTTTCCTTTATCTTTCTGCCAAATAACATTTACAAGTTTTCTCATTCAAAGTCTGTTTATTTCGAAATCTCTTCATTAAAGCTTTACATTTCAAGCACTTTACATTTCAGAAAACTGTCATACTTTTCATGCCTTTATCTTCAAGTTTTGTCTTTCAAAAGTCTATTTTTACTTAAAGTCATTTACAGATTTCTTGCATTAAACGCTTTCTTCATATTCCGAATCTTTTACGTTCCAGAGCATCTTTTACATTAACTGTTTTTATAATTCGAAGTCATTTACTTGCTTTTTATGCAATTTTACATGTCTTTACAATTAACATTTATTCATGCAATTTAGTTTCGTACACGCATATTTTGATTACACCTTTAGATCTTTAAGAGAGAAATCGAAATAAGCCAAACACCTATACAACACTCAAATACCAACCATGAATATCTGTTCGATCATGAGAGTTACCCTAATGACCAAGGAATCCTAGGATCAATCTAGTCGATCCTGTGAGTTACCAAAGAAATTGAATAACAGTCAGTAAGTTTATTCGATAGTTTGGAAGACTAGCGGTTGTTTACCAGAAATCACTGGAAACACCTGGTCACGTTCTTCAGATGAACCTACCTTAGTACCTTGGTGGACAAAGCAACTAGATCGCTTAGACAACTCATATTGCCCCTGTTTCTGCGGGAGAAGGTACCTGTGGAGGTGCTTGATGACTGCCGATGGACAAATCTTCTTCTGGTAGGCAAGTGACGAGATGACGGGACATAGTCGTACGCTTTTGATCCCTAACTTTTGCCTGGACCGCCTTCTCGGGTTTTCAGTCCATCGGGATACCCATTTTTGCCCAAGCCGCCTTTTCAGGTTTTCGACTTGCCAGGTGTACAGATTTTTCTATTTCATCCTTTATTTTTGCCCGAACCCTTTTGGTTCGCCGGGAAGCCCTTATTTTCGCCTAGGTGTGTCAACCTAGCGGGTCTTTGATTATGCGCAGTATTTTTTCGACTATGTCCATGCTCTCAGGATGTAGGGGGTGCCACTGTTAGTAGTGTTGTGTCGTCATACCACCAGAAGATGTTTGATCGTGCAAGATTCGTTGCTAGAATTCCTGTCCAATGCCCCAAGTGATCCAGATGGAGATTTGCCCCAAGCTGGTTGGCCTTTTGAGAGATTCTCCGAATCTTGACTTAACTGCCCCAGATAATAGGCCATGATCATGTCGCTCCCCTTGGTTGGAAGTACTTTTGTTCACTTAGATATTTGTCGTGCGAATTTCTCTGCTGTTCGAACAAATAGTCATATGCAAACAGTGTTATATCAAGAATGCAAAGCTTATGTCTTTTTTGAAAATGCATTTTTTCATAAAAACAAGTGAATTTTTTTTGTTGAACTGTGATGTCAACTCGTTATTTTACCGTAAGCCTTAAGGAGTCAGGATACCTTTGGTAACAGTATGCTTTCGAACTAACCCATGCTTCAGCTAGGACTTTTAAGGGTTGTAGCGTGGCCTGGTTCACGGTTTAAGAAACAAAGGATAAAGGCTCAAATTTTATTTGTACCCACCCGCTCTTTGTGATGTTCTTCAAACCTAAACTCAGTTGATCGTGCGTTAGACCTTGTTTGAGTCTTTGTCCTGATGTTCCAATGATGGTTCGGATATTGACAGTTTATTTTGAATAGGCAGTCATTCCTTTTTGGTTGAGGGTTTGTAGGACCTCTTTCTTTTTTGATTTCGTTATCCCTATTTTTTGCCTGAACTGTTCCTTTTCGTGATTACAGTCAGCGGGATGCCCCAATTTTGTAAGTCTCCTTCATAGGTTTTAACTTAATGGGCGTTTATTTTGAGGGATAATGACTGCCTGTCTTTATGATTATTCGGAACCATCACTGTCTTTTGTTTTGTGAGGACCTCTTTGGTGCTATTCATTGTGCACTTGGATCAACTGAGAGAACTACCCTGCCCAGGTTATGATTAAGGGTTTTAATTTTTTGAAAATAAAGGAACTCCTACTTCTTTGGCTCGAAGGGGGTTGACGAGGGATTATCTTCCTTATAACTCCAGTGTTTAGGAATTGAAACAATGCCTGTACCTCATCAACGGGTCTGTTCAAAAGCATACTGTAGATTGTGGTATCGTTTTCGTCATCCTCCCTCAAGAGGCTTAGAATTATTAATTGAGAGTTGACATCAAAAAATGAAAGCAGTTTGAATATAGCGAATGAGAATATATTGATTCAAAACAGACATATGCGATGCATTGATAAAGTAAAAGAGTTTGACATGAACAAATGTTTGAACAATCAGAGAAAAATACAACTTGAACATTCGAATGAACAAAAGCTTCTTAGTTTGCACCAGTCATTTCAGATGGAAGATTCTCAGCAGAAGATTTTCATTTTCCCTCCCGGCATGAACTCCAGCACCCTTCCGTCGATCAAGTCTTGGATCTTGTTCCTCAGGCTCCAACAGTCGTCAGTGTCATGTCCAGGACTGTCAGAATGGTAGGCACACCTTTCATCAGGATTATACTTTAGGGAGGTTATGTTGAGCTTCTTGGGAGGATCCTTTAAAGCAATCAGCTTGACCTCCAACAAGCGTTTCAGTATTAGTGAGGATGGCACACCAGTCTCCGAGAAATGTCTTCCAGACGTATTTTGCTTACGCCAATTACCCTGTTGACGCTGGTGAGGTTGATGCTGGGCTTGTGACCCCGAAGCAAACTGAGGAGCTTTTCCCTTGTCTTCTTGCCCCACAGGTGGTTGCATGATGGCTTGCTGTTCAACCTTAGATGTTTGCCCCAGTTGGTTATCCCGAAGCAGTTGGTTGACGAGAACCCTGAGCTCTCCTTGTTTTTGAGATAAGTCTCGGACAAGAGCCATTTGCCCCAGCATCTGGGTTCTCATTGTATCCACCTCATCTTGTAGACGTTTCAGCCGTTCGTCCTTATCGTCCTCAGAACTGTTCCTGACCAAAGTCCCCATGAGGAGTGTTCTCAATTCTTCCTGCCCCTTGGATAGGTTTAGGAGGATTGCCTTGAACCGAGTCTCTTGAGCATAAAGATCCTGATTGTCTTGTTGGGATGCCATTGCTGAAATAAACAGCGAAGAAGGTAAGCAACCTGTATAAAAGAGTACATGTAATGCAATGATATGTATGTATGCATGCGATGTTTTTCAAGGGTCTCGCGGGGTAAACAGAGAAGCTCGTTAGAATTTGAATCCGGTGGCTTGATTGAAGGAACTGCATATTGTTGAGAGTCCTTCTTCAAGAGTCAAGGCTCACCATATCGAGTGGGTCATAGCCCCTGACTCAAGTTATTAACCTTGGCTAGAGGAAAATAAATCCCCTTTGCCCCTTGCTAGGCATCATGACCTGCATCACAAACCCTTGAGATCCTTGAAATGGACTAGTCCTTATGTAGGATGTATGCAATGGTATGATGGCATGATGTTATGCTATGCGTGGAGTGATGTAAGTAAACCCTGTTATGAGTCCAGGTTAAGGACTGTAAACAAACCCTGCAAGAAACTCATGTGTTAGATAACAAGCATGCAAGTAGTCAAGTTTGAAAGCACACAAGTCACATAAGACAACCCTTAGAGTTTAGGCCAGCATGAAGTTTGGGGTACTACCCTCTTGAAGTTGGTGGGTTCAAACCTATCCTATCAAAAGTAACCGGGTTCTAAGGAGCTCAATATCATTGGGTTGTTTTCTATGTTCATTGTTTTGATTTAGCCACTGAACTGGCGATCAAAATATTCCAAGAAAACAACCCTCCATGAGTGTAGTATCGAGTATCTACCAACTTCGGACTGCACCAAAGTCAGTCATCTCACTACCCCTAAAGAGGCCAGGATGTTCAATTAAGGTTCCTAAGGTCAGTTGATGTTTCACGACACCACGCGGCGGCCCCGTACTCTCCTTGACTTGACTCAAGGGTTACCGGTACTCACCAAAGTGCCACATCAATGTAGCAAACTGCTTCAACCGTGTCGGTATACCCCGCACAGTTCCCTCACAGTTTGTTGCTACTTTCTAAGAAGGTATCCCCCAGATCCGGGTTAGGATCTATGAAACTCCCAAAACAGGCCCACAATTTTAAAGCAAACAGATCAAGCAATTGAAAACATAATGATGAATTATTCCTAAGGTACACCTCACTTTTAATGTCCCCAGCAGAGTCGCCAGTTCTGTGATCGGTGGAAATAGAACTGACTGTTTTTTAGCTGGTTTCGCGAAATGTCGCGGTAAGCAAGAGTCGCCACCGTCTTTTATGTTCTCCAACATGGAAAGGACAAAAGCACAGCAAAATTCCTTATTCGAGAATGTTTCTCGGTTCGGGAGGTAGATTTATAGAAAGGGAAGGTGTTAGCACCCTTTCTATCCGTGGTTATCCACGGGCTCTTAGGTACTTGCTCTTATGTTTTCAAAATTTGTTTGCTTTTCAAGTGTGTGTGGGTTTTGAAAAAGTTTCGTTTGAAAAATTTCTAAGTAACTCTTGTATCTGTCCTCAAGAGTGTATGAAAAATTTGTTTGAAAACTTTTAGAAAGTGTAAGTGTGAAAAGATGTTTTTGTTTGTTTGAAAGAGCAAGTACCCATGAGAATCTACCTACTCTAAGGAATTAGGCTGTGTAAGAGTCTTTTAGATAGTGCTATCCCACTATTGAGAGGTAGGTAGCACCGTCGTTGGAGGTATTCGGGTCAATTTGATGATTAGGGACATGTGTGGTCACCGAAGCAATAATAGGACACCTTAGAAGTAACCCTAATGTCCTAGATCCTTTTTATTCGAGGCAACCATTTCGAGGCAACTGGATCTTAGACAGGAGGGCGACCTCTAAGACACCCTATACTTGATGACCACGTCGAGGCAACCAGTGAGGCGTACCCTAGGAGTGGCATGTGCTTTGTGTGTTGTTTTTCAGTTAATTGTCTTTGTACATGTTATTTGTGAGCTACGGATTGGTTTTATTTACATACATTCTTTCATGCATTTTTTAACAGTTAGGAGCGCGGAAAGTAAATTGCGGAAATGTAAATCTAGCTATTACAAGGCGCGGGTCTATACATCGCCAAAAAACAAAGACCCGTTTTGGTAAATAAGTGCGAGAAATTAAATAAAGCAGTAAAATTCCTAATTAACTATTACATATCTGGAGACAGTTACATAAATAATCAAAATAAAATAAATGCGCGCGAATAAAAATTTAATCGGGAACGTCCTAAGGGTTTTGACCCTTTTGAGAAAGAAATTGAATTTTGTCCTTTTTTAATTAATGAAATTAAAACTAATAACTAATTAATTAATTAATTAAGAAAATGTTTTTTTTTGTATTTTTGTGTTTTTAATGAAAATAAAGAGAAAATAAATAGAAATTAAAAGTTAGCAAAAACCTAATTCTAAATTGTTTTTATTTATTGTAAAAAGTATTAAAGTTAATTAATTAATCTAATTTAATTTAATTTACATTTATTTACAAAATAAGTTAATAAATAATAAATTTTTTTTTTTTGGTTTTTCTGAATTTTATGGGAAAAATTAGTTTGGGTTAATTAAACAATTAATAAAACTAATAATTAATAAAAGGGAAATTATAAAAGAAAAGAAAATAAAAAGAGAAAAAAGAAAAGAAAATAAGAACCCAGGGGGTGTTGGACCCTTAGGGAGGTGAATCAGGAATTTAGGCCCATTGTCTCAAGCCTTTTTGACTTTTGAATCGTCCAGAGGCGCGTTGACCAGGGAGCATGGTGTGGAGCACCCTTTGGCCTTTGGATTGATCTTTTGAGACACTTGGCGCGCATTTGTATGAGGCCTATGATGGAACGCGTCTAGGAAGCTGCATGGGAATTTGTTAGAAAAAATAATATTGAGACTTGGGGGGACCTGGGAAAACTTACAGCACGGTATGATGGACCTTAGGACGTGGCAAGGGTTGCTTTAGCTTCAGAGTATGGCAAAGAAGAGAGTCACGTTCTCCTTTTGGCCTGAAAATGCTTGCAACACTCCTTTTGATCTCACACTTTTTTTTGACACTTTTTGGATTTTGCTCTGGCCGCCTGTGCACACTCTAGGTCGTGAATGAGGCTTTGTTACACTTGCATATGTAGTAATGAATGAGAATAGGTCACATTATGAGCTAATGATCCCTTGCAATTAAGTTTTTGGATTCTTCATAACCACCATTAAAGAAACATTCCAAGTTTGTTCAAATTTTGAATTTTTATGCATAAAATGGCCCTAGCACGAAATTGGTAGGTTGTTCATGACACATAAAAGTCATTCAAATCAAAAGATATTATTTAATTAATTTTTTTGATTTTATTTGAATTTTATGGATTTAAAATGAATTAAATCAAATAAAATTAAATAAAAATAGAAAAATTAATGTTTAATCTTGAAATTGATCATGGGACACGTGGGTGGCATGACAAGGCTGAATCAAGTGGAAAAAAGTGGGCCCTTTTGTCAAAAATTGAAGTTTCAAGGATAGTTGACTTTTGCCATTTCACAAAAATTTCCCAACTTCTCCAATGCATATCTTGCTCAATTTTGATCATATGAACATGTTCTTGGACATTTTGGAAAGGTATTGAAGTCCTCTAACCAATGCCTTTGGTCCCATGTCATTTGAATTTATCAATCGCAAGTTATGGTCTTTGACTTAAAATGCCTTTTTGTTGACTTTTGAAAATGACCTATAATGTTGAAATTGGTAACTTTTTGTGAGAGCATTTCTTGGACTTGGAATGTGAAGAGGAGTTGTAGGAAATGTCCTCCCCTTCAAAATGAGCATTCGATGGGATTTTTCTGATGAACCATGAAAAAGTTATGCCTTGGTCAAGTTACAGTTGACTTTTCAGCTGTCCAAAAATGGAAACTTTTGCATCTTGATGATTTTTGAGCCATGCTTGTGGAATCATGATCAATACTTGATAAAATGATGATTGTGGCTTCAAAATAAGATGTTGACCAAAAATTTTGACTTTTGACTGCCAAATGACCATTTTACCCCTACAGTTGATTGTGAAGCAATTAGGGCTTTTGACTGTGCAACTTGATGTTGTGAGCCTTGAAACTTGGCATGTAGATGCTTGACAATGTTTATAGGCATGTGGGACTTGATTGAGCCCTTGAAAACCTCAACTTCCTTGAGAGAAACAAAACCCTAATTTTGACTGGATTAGGAGGATGGTTGACTGTGCAATCTTTGAGAAGTCTTGAACCAATTGAAGATGATTCTTGACAAACTTTGAAGAATATGGGAGGGCAAATTTTGGGGTACAACACAGGGTACGAAACTGAAAATGAGTTCAACATATCACCCGGAAACAGATGGTCAAACGAAAGTGGTTAACAGGTGCCTGGAAAGTTATTTGCGGTGTTTTGCTTCTGATCATCCAAATACTTGGTCATTGTGGGTCTCGTGGGTGGAGTATTGGTACAACACTACCTTTCATGTATCTATTGGGAAGACTCTGTTCGAGGTAGTTTATGGGAGACAACCCTTTGCATTACTGAGATTTCTGTCTAATGAGACGAAAGTGGCTGCCATGGCATTGGAATTGAGTGAAAGAGATGAGGCCTAAACCAACTCAAACTTCATTTGCTCAAAGTGCAGGAACAAATGTCAAGGTATGCTAACATGAAGAGGAGGGACTTGTGTTTTGAAGTTGGTGAATGGGTTTTTCTGAAACTAAGACCTCATAGACAACAGTCAGTGGTGAAAAGGATTCATCAGAAACTCGCTGCAAGATTTTATGGACCGTTCCAAGTGGCAGAAAAGATTGGTGAAGTGGCTTACAGGTTGAAACTGCCAGCAACATCTAAGATTCGCTCAGTTTTTCATGTTTCATTACTCAAGAAAGTTGTTGGGAACTATCAGGTACAGGGAGAGTTACTAAAAGATTTGGAGGTGACCGAGGAGAATGATGTATATCTTGATAAGGTGCTGGGTTCAAGAGTCACAGTGCAGGGAGGTAATGAGGTTCAGCAGTCCTTGATACAATGGAAAAACAAAGCTGTAGAGGATGTGACATGGGAGGATAACAAATTTTTGCGTGGTCAGTTTCCTGAATTCTGCCTTGAGGACAAGGCATTGTCTAAGGAGGCGGGAGTTGATAGAAATGTGATTAGTGAAGTGGGATCTAGGCCAAGGGTGTGGAGAGTTTACACGAGGAGGAGGACAAAAGGAATTAAAGATGATGACGTGGCGGTGAATGAATTAAGTGCATGAGAGTGGCTATATGTAGCTACAGCTGGAAGGGAATAAGGAGGGAGGAATTCCGTTAGGATTTGGTGGGGTCACCTTTGGTGATTTGGGAGCACTCCGTGCTTGGGAATTGGTAGCTACTACTAGTTTGTTATTTTTCTTTTCTTCCTTCCTTATTTTCCTGTAATTGTGGATCTCATAGTAATACAATTGCAGCTTCTTTATTCTAATTACACTGTTCTATCGATTTCTTTACTATTTTGTGCTTTAAGACCCATCAATTGGTCCAACCTACCAGATCGAACTCACACTAAGAAGACGACTGTAGATGCCAAGGAAGCCTAAGATGGGTGACAAAGTTGACGCTTTGGAGACACATATGGGAAATGTGACAGCAACACTGCAAGAACTTTCTCTTCAAATGCAGCAACACGCTCAGCAAATGCATCAACAAAGCTTGGTTCTAGCAGAACTAAGCAAACATATGGGAAAGAAAGTAGAGACTCCAGAAGGAGAAGCCTCTACGGGTGAATCTGCACAGAGTGGGTCTCGTCTCGCCGGAAAGAAGGTGAAATTGCCTCTGTTTGATGGAGATGATCCTGTGGCTTGGATTACACGGGCCGAAATTTATTTTGATGTTCAGAACACATCATATGAGATGCGTGTGAAGTTGGCTCGCTTGAGCATGGAAGGTTCAACCATTCACTGGTTCAACCTGTTGATGGAGACGGAAGATGAGTTGTCATGGGAGAAGCTGAAGCGAGCGTTAATTGCTCGTTATGGCGGACGTCGTCTGGAGAATCCGTTCGAGGAGCTTTCAGCGTTGAAGCAGAAGGGAAGTGTGGAGGATTTCGTCGAAGCCTTTGAGCTGTTGTCATCACAAGTTGTCAGGCTTCCTGAAGAACAGTATTTGGGATATTTTATGAGTGGATTGAAACCCCAGATTCGGAGGAGGGTGCGTACTCTGAATCCTCGAAATAGGATGGAAATGATGAGGATTGCGAAGGATGTTGAAGAAGAATTGAAGGAGGACGACGATGATGGTGAGCTTCGTGATGTGAGAAAAGGGGGGTACGAGCGTGTGGGCCGGAAGGATTGGGCCAGGTTATTAAGGAGTAAAAGTGGGTTCCAGCCCAAGGATGCAACTCGTCCGTTTCAGTCGGGTGGGTCAAACCCGAGTCAGAAAATGGGTTCGAATGGATCCAACGCGAATTCAACGTCGTCTTTGGTTTCCTCAGCTCGCAAAAACGAAGGGTGTCGCGTTCCAGCGCGACAGAGAGATGGAAGGGAGTACG
Organism: Vicia faba; assembly: GCA_948472305.1. Taxonomy (NCBI): domain Eukaryota; kingdom Viridiplantae; phylum Streptophyta; class Magnoliopsida; order Fabales; family Fabaceae; genus Vicia; species Vicia faba. The sequence goes on along the minus strand of OX451736.1, from coordinate 550,541,801 downwards.
AAGTCTCCATAATGATGAATTCAAAGAGAGGAGAGCGAAGGGTCTATGTTTCAAATGTGGGGGAAAATACCACCCTACGTTACATAAATGTCCAGAAAGAGCTCTTAGGGTTTTAATATTAGGAGAGGGTGAAACTATGATAGACGAAGGGGAAATTGTTAGTATGGAAGACGTGACGGTGGAAAGTGAAGAAGAAGTGGAGGTGGAATGTAAACTGATGGGGGTATTGGGAAGCATGGGTGAATCTCACACCATGAAGGTTGAAGGGAAGAAACAGAATGTAGACTTATTAGTGTTGATTGATAGTGGTGCGAGTCACAACTTCATTTCTCCCAAAGTGACTACTGCTTTGGGTCTTGCTATTACACCTACAGCAGCTAAGAGTATCAAGCTTGGTGATGGTCATAAAGTGATAACAAGTGGAGTGTGTAAAGGGATCAATATGAAGCTGGGAGGGATTGAAGTGATTGTGGATGCGCTGGTGTTGGAGTTAGGAGGAATGGATATGGTGTTAGGAGTTGCTTGGTTAAGTACTCTTGGGAAGGTGATGATGGATTGGAAGACCATGACTATGCAATTTTCTTATGAAAATGAGTTGGTAAAATTGCAAGGTCAAGGCAGCAAAGGATATCTAAACTCTTATCTTGAGAATACTCATAGCAGAAGTGAGCTGGGTTGGTGGTGGGCTTATTTACAGTCAATAGAAGTAACTCAAGATTCCCAAAGGCCTAAAGCCTATACTAGAATTCCAGGCAGTGTTTGGTGACAACATTCAGCTACCTCCTGAGAGGAGTCAGGTGCATCGGATTAAACTTTATCCTGATCATGGTGCTATTAATGTCAGACCCTACAGGTATCCTCACCACCAAAAAGAAGAGATTGAGAAGCAAGTGTCAGAGTTGTTGAGAGCAGGAGTCATTCGGCCAAGTATGAGTTCTTTTTCAAGTCTTGTGATACTAGTCAAGAAGAAAGACAAGAGCTGGAGAATGTGTGTAGATTATCGGTCCTTAAATAAAGCTACAATACCAGATAAGAACCCAATTCCTATAGTCGATGAGCTGTTAGATGAATTATATGGAGCTACTATGTTTTCTAAAATTGATCTAAAATCTGGATATCATCAAATTAGAGTGCATGAGGATGACATCCCTAAAACGCCATTTAGAACACATAATGGCCACTATGAGTATTTGGTTATGCCGTTTGGACTGATGAATGCCCCGGCTACCTTCCAAGCTACCATGAATGACATTTTTAGGCCATATTTGAGAAAGTTTGTCTTGGTGTTTTTTGACGATATCTTGATCTACAACAGAGATATCAAGGAACACCAAATGCATTTGAAGATGGTTTTGTCTGTTTTAGTTGAGCATTGTTTTGTGGTTGTTGTACCCCAAAATTTGCCCTCCCATATTCTTCAAAGATTTGCCAAGTCAAGCTTCAAAATTCCCCAAGGGTTGCACAGTACAAGAGCCTCCTAAGCAGTCAAAACTAGGGTTTTTGTTCTGATCAAGAAAATGGAGTTTCCAAAGGTCCAACCAAGTCTCACATGCCTACAAATATGGTCAAGCATCCTCATACCAAGTTTCAAGACATTCAGCTCAAAATTGCACAGTCAAAACCCTAAATTGCATTACAGTCAACTGTAGGGGCAAAATGGTCATTTGGCAGTCAAAAGTTCAAATTTTTGGTCAACATATCATTTTGAAGCCACAAACATCATTTGATCAATGCTTGATCATGATTCTCTAAGCTTGGCTCAAAAAATCATCAAAATGCAAAAGTTTCCTTATTTGGACAGCTGAAAAAGTCAACTGTAAATTGACCAGGGCATAACTTTCACATGGATTATCAGAAAAATTCCATCCAAAGCTCATTTTGAATAGAAAGACATTTCCTACAACTCATCTTCATACTTCAAGTCCAAGAAATGCTCTCACAAAAAGTTATCAATTTCAACATTATAGGTCATTTTCAAAAGTCAACAAAAAGGGACTTTAAGTCAAAGGCCATAACATGAGATTGGTAAATCAAAATGACATGGGACCAAAGGCATTGGTTAGAGGACTCAAATACCTTTCCAAAATGTCCAAGAACATGAGAAAATCTTAAAAATTGAGCAAGATATGCCTTGTGGAAGTTAGGAAATTTTTGGATATTTTGAAAAGTCAACATTGATTCAAATGACCTAAAATTGCTAATGGGCCCATTTTTCTTCCATAATTCATCATCCATGACATGTGCACGACCACTTGGCCCAAAGGGAAGTTTTATTCATTTTTATTTATTTATTTGAATTTTTATTAATAATAATTCATTTAAATCAAATTAAATACATGAAAAATGCTAACCTAAGTTTTCCAATCTTTTTGTACATGTTTTATCCTCAAGATTTCGTGCATATTCAAATAGGGATAGATTTGGAGAGATTGGAGTTGATTTGTATCAAAAAAGCACATGGAAAGATTGAAAAAGTAATGAATGAAAATCAAATCTCAAAATCCATGAATGAAAGAGATTGTGATCAGAATTGTTAACCTAATTCACTCATTACATAAGCCTAAACATAACCCTAATGCTTGGAACCATTGAAGCTGCGCAGAAACCCTTGGACAAACTTGAAAAATTAGCAAAAAATCTCAATTCTGAAAACCACATTCCAAGGCGATTCAAGTCTCAAAACCTATTCCATTAGCTTCCTCAAGCATTATAGGACGTATTCCAATCACAAACATCAAAGATAACCTCTTGAAACGCTGTACAGAAGTCCCACTTTTCTTACTTTTTTGCATAATCGTATTTCAAGATTTAGGCATTTTTATTGCATATTGTTAATGGATTCATGCTAATTAAGGTGTTCTGAAGCTAACCGTTTATCTTAATTATGTTTTCGTGTACTATATGCTATTATGCCATTGATGCAGATTAGGGTTCATGAAGCTTGAAATTGGGCGTTTCGTGATATGGAAAAATTGAAACCTCTGAGTATCACCATTAGAACTAGCGCACTTGGACGAAGAAGAACCCATACTCGCGCTCAATTTATGAGCGTTCCTAGGCTATTCGCTATTTTTCCAAAACCGGCCTAAAAGAACACGTAAAAAAACGTTGCCTAATGTATTTGTGTTTCAGGGATGAGGAAGAAGACGACCTCGTGGCGTCAATGGATTGGCCAGTTTAAAAGTTCGCGCGCAGAGGCCCCACTAACGCTTGTTTCTTTTATAATGTTTATTAGTTATTCTATATTAACATGTGTAAACTGGCTCAGCTGGCAAGGCGTAGTGGTGTTAATCCTCATGACCTGGGTTCGAGTCCCAGGTCTTCATTGTTTCAATATTATTTTTCAATTTACAATCACATGCAGATTCAATACCAAGGACCATTATACTCCTTCCAAATCCAACGTCCACGCGTCCAGCTTCATCAGATCAAAGGCCATGGACTGAAGTACACGGTGAGTCCCAGTCAACCGTCTCACATGCCAACGCAAAAGTCAGAAGGGCCAAGACATAATGGGCCTAATCACATGGACTTTACCTCCCAATGTGGGACTGAACCCCCTAGGGTTTGCTTTCTCTATTCTTTTCTTATATTTTTCTTTTTTTATTTTAATTAATTTCATTTATTTCTTTGATTTATTTATTTTCATAAAATCACAAAATACCATAAAAAATCAGAAAAGACCAAAAATTAAATATATTTAATTAATTAATATTTTGTAAATAAATTTGCATATAATTAAATTTAGTGTAAATTAGGTTTAATTTAATATTTTCATAATAAATTTAAAAAAAAACAATAGAATTAGGTTTGATTAATTTTCATCTTTTTATTTTTTCTTTCATAATAATTAAAATAATTAAATATTTATTTTTATAATTAAATTGCATGAAAATAACTTAGGTTTAATTTAGGTGAAAAAACTTCAATATTTTCTTAATAAATTAAAAATAATTAGGATTAGGGTTTGCATCTTATTTTAATTTTAATTAATTCTTTTTTCATAATAAATCCGAAAATACTAAAAAATACCAAAAAAAAACAAGTTCTTTCCTTCTTTTAAATTTAATTAATTCCATTTAATTTTAATTTCGCAAAAAGGGTCCAACGCCCTCGTTTCGTTTAATTCTCATTAATTCGCGTATTTATTTTATTTCATTATAATACTTATGTATCTCTCCCGAAGCCATGTATTTAATTACTCGCACTTTTAATTCTTTATTTACTTTGTTTATTTATTTTCTGTCAAATCGGGTTCGAGAAACTTTTGGCGATGTGGACCCGCGCCTTTTGTAATAGCTTAGAATTTACTTTTTCTCGCAATATTTTAACTGTTAAATCAAAGCATGAAAGAATGTATGGACATAAATAAAAACAAGCGTAGAACACCAATGACATGACAAGATAAATACAAATGAAAACGACACACAAATCGCACACACCACCCCTAGGGTACGCCTCACTGTTGCCTTGCCTCGAAAGGTGATCGTCGAGTAGAGGATGTCTTAGTAAGTCCTCATGATCCAGGAACCTGGCATGAGGGTAGCTTCTAAGGTGTCTTCCTATTGCTCCGGTGATCACCATGTCCCGAACCTTCGAATTGACCCGAACACCTCCAACGGTGGTGCTACCTACCTCTCAATGGTGGGATGGCACTACTTTAAAGGACATTTACACAGACGAATTCCTTAGGGTAGGTGGATGACTCGTAGATACTTGCTCTAATTTCAAAACAAATCAAAAACTCTTTTCACACCGACACTTTTCAAAAAGCTTTCGAAAGCAATTTTTCAAACACTCTTGAGGACCGATACAAGAGTCGAACTGGAATTTTCAAAGAAACTTTTTTTAAAACCCACAGTTGAAAAGCAAACAAACCATTTTTGAAAACACAATGAGCAAGTATCTAAGAGCCCATGGATAACCATGGATAGAAAGGGTGCTAACACCTTCCCTTTCTATAATCTACCTCCCGAACCGAGAGCAATCTCTTTAAGGAATTTTTCTGTGCTTTTGTCCTTTCCATTTGGAGAAAATAAAAGACGGTGGCGACTCTTGCTTCCGCGACATTTCGCGAACCAGCGTTAAACAGTCAGTTCCAGATCCACCGATCACAGAACTGGCGACTCTGCTGGGGAATTAACTTAAAGTGAGGTGTACCTTAGGATTAAGATCACTGTGTTTTCAATTGTTTTCTTTGCTTGCTTTAAATTGTGGGTTGCTTGGGAGTTCTATAGATCCTAACCCGGATCTGGGGATACCTTTATTAGAAAGTAGCAACAAGGCTGTGAGGGAACTGTGCGGGGTATACCGACATGGTTGAAGTAGTCTGCTACGCTGATGTGGCACTTTGGTGTGTACCGTTAACCCTTGAGTTCAGTCAAGGAGAGTACGGGGCCTCCACGTGGTGTCATGAAGCATCAACAGACCTTAGGAACCTTAATTGAACTATCTTGGCCTCCTTAGGGTAGTGAGATAACTGACTTTGGTGCAGTCCGAGGTTGGTTGATACTCGATACTACACTCGATTGAGGGTTGCTTTCCTGGAATATTTCGGTCGCCAGTTTAGTGGCTAAATCGAAACGATGAACAATGAAAGCAATCCCGTGATATTGGGAACCTTAGAACCCGGTTACTTCTAATAGGACAGGTCGAACCCACCAACTTCAAGAGGGTAATACCCAGACCCCATGCTGGCCTGAACCCTAAGGGTTTCTCTTGTGTGACTTGTGTGCCTTCGTACTTGACTACTTGCATGCATGTTATCTGACACTTGAGTTTCTTGCAGGTTTTGTTTATAGTCCTTAATAGGGACTCATAACAGGGTATACTAAGTTTATTGCAGGTTTTGTTTATAGTCCTTAATTGGGACTCATAACAGAGTGTACTGAGTTTCTGGCAGGTTTTGGTTTGCATTCCTTAATTAGGACTCGTAACGGGGTTACTCACATTACCCCATGCATACCATAACATCATACCATTGCATACATCCTAACCCATTTCAAGGATCTCAAGGGCTTGTGATGCAGGTCATGATGAACCAACTGTCCAGCAAGGGGCAAAGGGGATTTATTTTCCTTTAGACAGGGTTGTCAGGGGCTATGACCCACGGGATATGGTGAGCCTTTGACCCTTGAAGAAGGACTCTCAACAACATGAAGTACCTTCAATCAAGTTACCAGTTTCCAACTCTAACAATTTGTTTACCCCTCGAGGTCCTTGAAATCATTGCATGCATATCATACATATCATTGCATAACAGGTACCCTTTCTCTGCAGGCTGCTTACCTTCTTCGCTGTTTATTTCAGCAGTCTCGTCATGAATCCTGAATCCTCAACCGAGCACACTATCAAGGCCCTCCAGGCTCAGAACGCCCAGTTCCAAGGGTTGATCATGAATTTGACCCAGGGGCAACAAGATCTGAAGGCTCTGCTCTTGAAGAAGGAAAAGAAGAAGAAGAGGACTGTTTTGTTCAGCCCTAGACGCAGATCTGGGAACACCCTGCAGGATCAAGCTGAGAGGACAACTCCATCTGTGGGGAAAGGCAGTCATCAAGAGGAAAGGGTTCCCAGTCCAGTGGTCTCCGACAATGAGACAGATTTCAACGACGAACAGTACCCTCCGGCTGAGGATAGGTACAAACAGTTGGAAGACCGGCTAAGTGCTATGGAGGTACAAAAGGTGCCTGGCCTGGACTTCGAGGATCTAGGTCTGTCTTCTGGGGTAGTGATCCCGCACAAATTCAAGGCACCTGCCTTTGCAAAGTACGACGGGGCATCCTGTCCAAAGCTGCATCTCAGGTCATACATGAGGAGGATCCAGCCCTACACGGCCGACAGGAACTTATGGATCCACTTTTTCCAGGAGAGTCTTTCAGGGACTCAGCTCGAGTGGTTCTATCAACTGAATGGAGTCAACATCCGTACCTGGGAAGACTTAGCCACTGCATTCTACAAGCAATACCAGTACAATGCCGACCTCACTCCCACGCGCACTCAGCTTCAGGGAATGTCTATGGGTCCAGGCGAAGGTTTTAAAGAATATGCTCAAAAATGGAGGGACCTTGCTGGAAGGGTACAACCACCTCTGACTGACCGCGAGCTCGTCGACATGTTCTTAGGGACCCTGTCTGGTCCATTCTTCAACCACCTGATTGGGAATTCTGCCGTTGGGTTTACAGATATGATCTTGACCGGGGAAAGAATAGAAGCTGGCATCAAGTTGGGGAAAATACAGAATGGTGACTCCTCGAACACTGAGAAGAAACCATCCAATAGAGAATCTAGTGTTGTCAACGCAGTAACTATTGCAAAGCCGGCCGGTACTCCTCAGCGTCACAATCAGCAAAGGGAAGAGAGACCCAAAAGGCAATTCACTCCCCTCGGCATGACCTTATCACAGATATTGCCACAGTTGCTGGAAACCAAGTTGGTAACTCTCATGGACCCTCCAAAGAATCCTAACAGGACACCTTCAAGGTACAATCCCAATGCTCGCTGCGCCTATCATTCTGACAGCCCGGGGCATGCTACAAACGACTGTTGGACTTTGAGAAACAGGGTTCAAGATCTGATTGACGCAAAGGAAGTCCAGCTCGACTCTCCAGAGGCTCCCAATGTGATCACTGCTCCCTTGCCAAAATATGGCTAGGATTGGTTTTTTTGTTCGTTCGAATGTTCAATTTGTAATTTTCTTTCGATTGTTCAAACATTTATTTCATGTCAAACTTGGTTATTTCATTAATGCATTACACATGTCTGTTTTGAAGTAATTATTTCGTATTCACTATACGCAAATTATTTTCATATTTTTTCTGATGTCAACTCTCGATTAATAATTCTAAGCCTCTTGAGGGAGGATGACGAAAACGATACGATAATCTACAATATGCTTCTGAACAGACCCTGCTGATGAGGTACAGGCATTGTTTCAAATCCTAAACACTGGAGTTATAAGGAAGATAATCCCTCGTCAACCCCTCTGAGCCAAAGAAGTATGAGTTTTTCTTTTCGAAAATTAAAACCCTTTATCATAACCTGGGGTAGGGTAGTCTCTCAGTTGATCCAAGTGCATAACAAATGGCACCAAATAGGTCCTTACAAAACAAAGAAAGACAGTGACGGTTCCGAATGATCAATAAAGAAAGGCAGTCATTTTCTCAAAATAAAAAAAAAAGAAAGAAGCCCAATAAGTCAAAATACCCATGAAGGAGACTTACAAACTGGGGCATCCCGCTGACTGTAATTCCAAAAAAGGAAACAGTTCAGGCAAAAAATAGGGATAACAAAGAAACAAAAGAAAGAGGTCTTACGAACCCTCGACAAAAAATGACTGCCTATTCAGAATAAATCATCAACATCCGAATCATCATTGGAACGTCAAAACAAAGACTCAAGCAAGGTCTAACGTATGATCAACTGAGGTTAGGTTTGGTGAACATCGCGAAGAGCGGGTGGGTACAAATAAAATTTGAGCCTTTATCCTTTGTTTCTTAAACCGTGAACCAGGCCACGTTATAACCCTCAAAAGTCCTAGCTGAAGCATGGGTTGGTTCAAAAGCATACTGTTACAAAGGTATCCTGACTCCTTAAGGCTCGCAGTGAAATAACGAGTTTGACATCACAGTTTACAAAAGAACTCATTTGTTTTATTAAAAAACTGCATTTTCAAAAACTTCAAGACAGACATAAGCTTTGCATTTTTTATATAACATTGTTTGCATATGACTATTTGTTTGAACAGCAGGGAAATTCGCACGATGAAAGCCTAGTGAACAGAAGCACTTCCAATCAAGGGGGATGACATGATCATGGTCCATCATCTGGGGCAGTCCAGTCAAGATTCAGGGAATCTCTCAAAATGCCAAATAGCCTGGGGCAAATCTCCGCCTGAGTCACTTGGGGCATTCCAACAACGAATCTTGCTCGAGCAGACATCTTCTGGTGGCATGAGAAAACACTTCTAACAGGGGCACCTCCCTACATCCTGAGAACATGGACATAGTCGGAAAAAATACTACGCAAAATCAAAGACCCTCTAGGTTGACATACCTAGGCAAAAATAAGGGCTTCCCGGCGAACCAAAAGGGTTCGGGCAAAATGAAGGGATGAAATGAAAAACCTGTACACCCGGCAAGTCGAAAACCTGAAAAGGCGGCGTGGGCAAAAATGGGTATCCCGGTGGACTGAAAACCCAAAAGGGCGGTCCAGGCAAGAATTAGGGATCAAAGCGTACGACTATGTCCCGGTATCTCGTCACTTGCCTACCAGAAGAAGATTTGTTAAACGGCAGTCATCAAACACCTTCACAGGTACCTTATTCTCCAACAGAAACTGGGGCAATAATGAGTTGTCTAAACGATCCGGTTGCTCTGTCCACCGAAAGGCCAAGGTAAGTTCAGCTGAAGAATGCGACCAAGAGCGAACGCGTCATCCGACTTTATTCAAAGAGTTATTTCCTTACCAGGATATAACTGGGTTATCCTCAGCTAAAAGCCACGGAAAGATCGGCCTCGACGAAGCCTTCTTATCCCCAGCGAAGTCTATCAATACTTCCAGCACAACAAGAGTATCCCCAGCAAGTTGTTACCAGCAAACTCAACAAAGTACCTCTCTTCCCACAGAGTATCGCTTCCCAGCAGGATCGTTAGAGTACTTTTCTCCCCGCAGAGTAATCCATTCGCCAAGTTTATTCCCCAACGGAGTCATCTTCTCCTACCGGTATTCTTGCAGCTATCATCTCCAGCGGAAGCAAAGATCTACTTGCCAATATCAGCCCAGGACATGACTTCCCGACACCCGTCAAGGATTCATTTTCCTAGACGAAAAAATACATTCATACACATCATATTTTCATACATCATGATACATGCATATGTGCGTCATGTCATACAATCTCATTTATGTCGTTGCTTGATCCATATCATGCACTGCATATGATTGATCTTTACCTTTCAGGAAGGATACAGTTAAATGATCAGATACGTCAGAGTAGACAAATTCAGTCAAAGAGACAAATTCAGTCAAAGTAGACAAATCCAGTCAAAGAAGACAAGCCCAGTTAAATCCCAAAGGTTTTTTTTCTGATGCTCATCCAGTCAAAGAAGACATGTCCAGTTAAACTACTTCCTAAAGTCAAAGAAAACACCCGTCATTGAAGACATCTCGTCAGTATAGACACCCGTCGTTGAAGACATCTGGTCATTAAAGACAACTCGTCAAAGAAGACAAATCCAGTTAAAATTACTTCCACTCGTCGTTATAGACACTCGTCGTTATAGACACTCGTCGTTATAGACACTCGTCGTTATAGACACTCGTCGTTATAGACACTCGTCGTGATAGACACTCGTCGTTATAGACACTCGTCGTTATAGACACTCGTCGTGATAGACGCTCGTCGTGATAGACACTCGTCGTGATAGACACTCGTCGTTATATACACTCGTCGTTATAGACACTCGTCGTGATAGACACTCGTCGTGATAGACACTCGTCGTGATAGACACTCGTCGTTATAGACACTCGTCGTTATAGACACTCGTCGTGATAGACACTCGTCGTTATAGACACTCGTCGTTATAGACACTCGTCGTGATAGACACTCGTCGTGATAGACACTCGTCGTTATAGACACTCGTCGTGATAGACACTCGTCGTGATAGACACTCGTCGTGATAGACACTCGTCGTTATAGACACTCGTCGTTATAGACATTCGTCGTGATAGACACTCGTCGTTATAGACACTCGTCGTGATAGACGCTCGTTGTGATAGACACTCGTCGTTATAGACACTCGTCGTGATAGACACTCGTCGTTATAGACACTCGTCGTTAAAGACCACCCGTCAATGGAAATAAACTGTCAGTAGAGACAACTCACCAACCTTTCTGAATACCAGATCCGATTCCTGTATCTTGCCAGGGTGTATCTGAAGAGTTCGAGGATCCGATGCCTGAATCTTGCCAGGGTGTATCCGTTGAAGACTAGCATTACCAAACTCGATTCCTGTATCTCACCAGGGCACGTCTGAAGAATTCAAAGCTCCAGCTCCTATAACCATTCAGGACATATCTATACCAAGCATCTGAAAACCAACTCCTGCAACGTGTCAGGTAATCATTTTCTGTTTTGCAGGTACGCAAGTTCTCGCTAAGGAATCTCTTATGCGATCAACATCCAGATGGCATCTATAAGCCCATTATCCTATTCATCAATCTCTAAATGGCATCTATAAGCCTATTCCCCCACCATCACTACTATGTGAGCGCAAATTTCTGGGCACTCTAGTGTTCAATCATCTTCTACCCTCGGATTACGAAAGGCACGTCAGCCAATCTGCATCCTCAGGTCTAAGAAGATTGAACATAGGAAACTGTTGTACCCCAAAATTTTCCCTCCCATATTCTTCAAAGATTTGCCAAGTCAAGCTTCAAAATTCCCCAAGGGTTGCACAGTGCAAGAGCCTCCTAAGCAGTCAAAACTAGGGTTTTTGTTCTGATCAAGAAAATGGAGTTTCCAAAGGTCCAATCAAGTCTCACATGCCTACAAATATGGTCAAGCATCCTCATACCAAGTTTCAAGACATTCAGCTCAAAATTGCACAGTCAAAACCCTAAATTGCATTACAGTCAACTATAGGGGCAAAATGGTCATTTGGCAGTCAAAACTTCAAATTTTTGGTCAACATATCATTTTGAAGCCACAAACATCATTTGATCAATGCTTGATCATGATTCTCTAAGCTTGGCTCAAAAAATCATCAAAATGCAAAAGTTTCCTTATTTGGACAGTTGAAAAAGTCAACTGTAAATTGACCAGGGCATAACTTTCACATGGATTATCAAAAAAATTCCATCCAAAGCTCATTTTGAAGAGAAAGACATTTCCTACAACTCATCTTCATACTTCAAGTCCAAGAAATGCTCTCACAAAAAAGTTATCAATTTCAACATTATAGGTCATTTTCAAAAGTCAACAAAAAGGGACTTTAAGTCAAAGGCCATAACTTGAGATTGGTAAATCAAAATGACATGGGACCAAAGGCATTGGTTAGAGGACTCAAAGACCTTTCCAAAATGTCCAAGAACATGAGAAAAGCTTAAAAATTGAGCAAGTTATGCCTTGTGGAAGTTGGGAAATTTTTGGATATTTTGAAAAGTCAACATTGATTCAAATGACCTAAAATTGCTAATGGGCCCATTTTTCTTCCATAATTCATCATCCATGACATGTGCACGACCACTTGGCCCAAAGGGAAGTTTTATTCATTTTTATTTATTTATTTGAATTTTTACAATAATAATTCATTTAAATCAAATTAAATACATGAAAAATGCTAACCTAAGTTTTCCAATCTTTTTGTACATGTTTTATCCTCAAGATTTCGTGCATATTCAAATAGGGAAAGATTTGGAGAGATTGGAGTTGATTTGTATCAAAAAAGCACATGGAAAGATTGAAAAAATAATGATGGAAAATCAAATCTCAAAATCCATGAATGAAAGAGATTGTGATCAGAATTGTTAACCTAATTCACTCATTACATAAGCCTAAACATAACCCTAATGCTTGGAACCTATGAAGCTGCGCAGAAACCCTTGGACAAACTTGAAAAATTAGCAAAAAATCTCAATTCTGAAAACCACATTCCAAGGCGATTCAAGTCTCAAAACCTATTCCATTAGCTTCCTCAAGCATTATAGGACGTATTCCAATCACAAACATCAAAGATAACCTCTTGAAACGCTGTACAGAAGTCCCACTTTTCTTACTTTTTTGCATAATCGTATTTCAATATTTAGGCATTTTTATTGCATATTGTTAATGGATTCATGCTAATTAAGGTGTTCTGAAGCTAACCGTTTATCTTAATTGTGTTTTCGTGTACTATATGCTATTATGCCATTGATGCAGATTAGGGTTCATGAAGCTTGAAAGTGGGCGTTTCGTGATATGGAAAAATTGAAACCTCTGAGTATCACCATTAGAACTAGCGCACTTGGACGAAGAAGAACCCATACTAGCGCTCAATTTATGAGCGTTCCTAGGCTATTCGCTATTTTTCCAAAACCGGCCTAAAAGAACACGTAAAAAAACGTTGCCTAATGTATTTGTGTTTCAGGGATGAGGAAGAAGACGACCTCGTGGCGTCAATGGATTGGCCAGTTTAAAAGTTCGCGCAGAGGCCCCACTAACGCTTGTTTCTTTTATAATGTTTATTAGTTATTCTATATTAACATGTGTAAACTGGCTCAGCTGGCAAGGCGTAGTGGTGTTAATCCTCATGACCTGGGTTCGAGTCCCAGGTCTTCATTGTTTCAATATTATTTTTCAATTTACAATCACATGCAAATTCAATACCAAGGACCATTATACTCCTTCCAAATCCAACGTCCACGCGTCCAGCTTCATCAGATCAAAGGCCATGGACTGAAGTACACGGTGAGTCCCAGTCAACCGTCTCACATGCCAACGCAAAAGTCAGAAGGGCCAAGACATAATGGGCCTAATCACATGGACTTTACCTCCCAATGTGGGACTGAACCCCCCTAGGGTTTGCTTTCTCTATTCTTTTCTTATATTTTTCTTTTTTTATTTTAATTAATTTCATTTATTTCTTTGATTTATTTATTTTCATAAAATCACAAAATACCATAAAAAATCAGAAAAGACCAAAAATTAAATATATTTAATTAATTAATATTTTGTAAATAAATTTGCATATAATTAAATTTAGTGTAAATTAGGTTTAATTTAATATTTTCATAATAAATTTTAAAAAAAAAACAATAGAATTAGGTTTGATTAATTTTCATCTTTTTATTTTTTCTTTCATAATAATTAAAATAATTAAATATTTATTTTTATAATTAAATTGCATGAAAATAACTTAGGTTTAATTTAGGTTAAAAAACTTCAATATTTTCTTAATAAATTAAAAATAATTAGGATTAGGGTTTGCATCTTATTTTAATTTTAATTAATTCTTTTTTCATAATAAATCCGAAAATACTAAAAAATACCAAAAAAAAAACAAGTTCTTTCCTTCTTTTAAATTTAATTAATTCCATTTAATTTTAATTTCGCAAAAAGGGTCCAACGCCCTCGTTTCGTTTAATTCTCATTAATTCGCGTATTTATTTTATTTCATTATAATACTTATGTATCTCTCCCGAAGCCATGTATTTAATTACTCGCACTTTTAATTCTTTATTTACTTTGTTTATTTATTTTCTGTCAAATCGGGTTCGAGAAACTTTTGGCGATGTGGACCCGCGCCTTTTGTAATAGCTTAGAATTTACTTTTTCTCGCAATATTTTAACTGTTAAATCAAAGCATGAAAGAATGTATGGACATAAATAAAAACAAGCGTAGAACACCAATGACATGACAAGATAAATACAAATGAAAACGACACACAAATCGCACACACCACCCCTAGGGTACGCCTCACTGTTGCCTTGCCTCGAAAGGTGATCGTCGAGTAGAGGATGTCTTAGTAAGTCCTCATGATCCAGGAACCTGGCATGAGGGTAGCTTCTAAGGTGTCTTCCTATTGCTCCGGTGATCACCATGTCCCGAACCTTCGAATTGACCCGAACACCTCCAACGGTGGTGCTACCTACCTCTCAATGGTGGGATGGCACTACTTTAAAGGACATTTACACAGACGAATTCCTTAGGGTAGGTGGATGACTCGTAGATACTTGCTCTAATTTCAAAACAAATCAAAAACTCTTTTCACACCGACACTTTTCAAAAAGCTTTCGAAAGCAATTTTTCAAACACTCTTGAGGACCGATACAAGAGTCGAACTGGAATTTTCAAAGAAACTTTTTTTAAAACCCACAGTTGAAAAGCAAACAAACCATTTTTGAAAACACAATGAGCAAGTATCTAAGAGCCCATGGATAACCATGGATAGAAAGGGTGCTAACACCTTCCCTTTCTATAATCTACCTCCCGAACCGAGAGCAATCTCTTTAAGGAATTTTTCTGTGCTTTTGTCCTTTCCATTTGGAGAAAATAAAAGACGGTGGCGACTCTTGCTTCCGCGACATTTCGCGAACCAGCGTTAAACAGTCAGTTCCAGATCCACCGATCACAGAACTGGCGACTCTGCTGGGGAATTAACTTAAAGTGAGGTGTACCTTAGGATTAAGATCACTGTGTTTTCAATTGTTTTCTTTGCTTGCTTTAAATTGTGGGTTGCTTGGGAGTTCTATAGATCCTAACCCGGATCTGGGGATACCTTTCTTAGAAAGTAGCAACAAGGCTGTGAGGGAACTGTGCGGGGTATACCGACATGGTTGAAGTAGTCTGCTACGCTGATGTGGCACTTTGGTGTGTACCGGTAACCCTTGAGTTCAGTCAAGGAGAGTACGGGGCCTCCACGTGGTGTCATGAAGCATTAACAGACCTTAGGAACCTTAATTGAACTATCTTGGCCTCCTTAGGGTAGTGAGATAACTGACTTTGGTGCAGTCCGAGGTTGGTTGATACTCGATACTACACTCGATTGAGGGTTGCTTTCCTGGAATATTTCGGTCGCCAGTTTAGTGGCTAAATCGAAACGATGAACAATGAAAGCAATCCCGTGATATTGGGAACCTTAGAACCCGGTTACTTCTAATAGGACAGGTCGAACCCACCAACTTCAACAGGGTAATACCCAGACCCCATGCTGGCCTGAACCCTAAGGGTTTCTCTTGTGTGACTTGTGTGCCTTCGTACTTGACTACTTGCATGCATGTTATCTGACACTTGAGTTTCTTGCAGGTTTTGTTTATAGTCCTTAATAGGGACTCATAACAGGGTATACTAAGTTTATTGCAGGTTTTGTTTATAGTCCTTAATTGGGACTCATAACAGAGTGTACTGAGTTTCTGGCAGGTTTTGGTTTGCAGTCCTTAATTAGGACTCGTAACGGGGTTACTCATATTACCCCATGCATACCATAACATCATACCATTGCATACATCCTAACCCATTTCAAGGATCTCAAGGGCTTGTGATGCAGGTCATGATGAACCAACTGTCCAGCAAGGGGCAAAGGGGATTTATTTTCCTTTAGACAGGGTTGTCAGGGGCTATGACCCACGGGATATGGTGAGCCTTTGACCCTTGAAGAAGGACTCTCAACAACATGAAGTACCTTCAATCAAGTTACCAGTTTCCAACTCTAACAATTTGTTTACCCCTCGAGGTCCTTGAAATCATTGCATGCATATCATACATATCATTGCATAACAGGTACCCTTTCTCTGCAGGCTGCTTACCTTCTTTGCTGTTTATTTCAGCAGTCTCGTCATGAATCCTGAATCCTCAACCGAGCACACTATCAAGGCCCTCCAGGTTCAGAACGCCCAGTTCCAAGGGTTGATCATGAATTTGACCCAAGGGCAACAAGATCTGAAGGCTCTGCTCTTGAAGAAGGAAAAGAAGAAGAAGAGGACTGTTTTGTTCAGCCCTAGACGCAGATCTGGGAACACCCTGCAGGATCAAGCTGAGAGGACAACTCCATCTGTGGGGAAAGGCAGTCATCAAGAGGAAAGGGTTCCCAGTCCAGTGGTCTCCGACAATGAGACAGATTTCAACGACGAACAGTACCCTCCGGCTGAGGATAGGTACAAACAGTTGGAAGACCGGCTAAGTGCTATGGAGGTACAAAAGGTGCCTGGCCTGGACTTCGAGGATCTAGGTCTGTCTTCTGGGGTAGTGATCCCGCACAAATTCAAGGCACCTGCCTTTGCAAAGTACGACGGGGCATCCTGTCCAAAGCTGCATCTCAGGTCATACATGAGGAGGATCCAACCCTACACGGCCGACAGGAACTTATGGATCCACTTTTTCCAGGAGAGTCTTTCAGGGACTCAGCTCGAGTGGTTCTATCAACTGAATGGAGTCAACATCCGTACCTGGGAAGACTTAGCCACTGCATTCTACAAGCAATACCAGTACAATGCCGACCTCACTCCCACGCGCACTCAGCTTCAGGGAATGTCTATGGGTGCAGGCGAAGGTTTTAAAGAATATGCTCAAAAATGGAGGGACCTTGCTGGAAGGGTACAACCACCTCTGACTGACCGCGAGCTCGTCGACATGTTCTTAGGGACCCTGTCTGGTCCATTCTTTAACCACCTGATTGGGAATTCTGTCGTTGGGTTTACAGATATGATCTTGACCGGGGAAAGAATAGAAGCTGGCATCAAGTTGGGGAAAATACAGAATGGTGACTCCTCGAACACTGAGAAGAAACCATCCAAGAGAGAATCTAGTGTTGTCAACGCAGTAACTATTGCAAAGCCGGCCGGTACTCCTCAGCGTCACAATCAGCAAAGGGAAGAGAGACCCAAAAGGCAATTCACTCCCCTCGGCATGACCTTGTCACAGATATTGCCACAGTTGCTGGAAACCAAGTTGGTAACTCTCATGGACCCTCCAAAGAATCCTAACAGGACACCTTCAAGGTACAATCCCAATGCTCGCTGCGCCTATCATTCTGACAGCCCGGGGCATGCTACAGACGACTGTTGGACTTTGAGAAACAGGGTTCAAGATCTGATTGACGCAAAGGAAGTCCAACTCGACTCTCCAGAGGCTCCCAATGTGATCACTGCTCCCTTGCCAAAATATGGCTAGGATTGGTTTTTTTGTTCGTTCGAATGTTCAATTTGTAATTTTCTTTCGATTGTTCAAACATTTATTTCATGTCAAACTTGGTTATTTCATTAATGCATTACACATGTCTGTTTTGAAGTAATTATTTCGTATTCACTATACGCAAATTATTTTCATATTTTTTCTGATGTCAAAGAAGTATGAGTTTTTCTTTTCGAAAATTAAAACCCTTTATCATAACCTGGGGTAGGGTAGTCTCTCAGTTGATCCAAGTGCATAACAAATGGAACCAAAGAGGTCCTTACAAAACAAAGAAAGACAGTGACAGTTCCGAATGATCAATAAAGAAAGACAGTCATTTTCTCAAAATAAAAAAAAAGAAAGAAGCCCAATAAGTCAAAATACCCATGAAGGAGACTTACAAACTGGGGCATCCCGCTGACTGTAATTCCAAAAAAGGAAACAGTTCAGGCAAAAAATAGGGATAACAAAGAAACAAAAGAAAGAGGTCTTACGAACCCTCGACAAAAAATGACTGCCTATTCAGAATAAATCATCAACATCTGAATCATCATTGGAACGTCAAAACAAAGACTCAAGCAAGGTCTAACGTATGATCAACTGAGGTTAGGTTTGGTGAACATCGCGAAGAGCGGGTGGGTACAAATAAAATTTGAGCCTTTATCCTTTGTTTCTTAAACCGTGAACCAGGCCACGTTATAACCCTCAAAAGTCCTAGCTGAAGCATGGGTTGGTTCAAAAGCATACTGTTACAAAGGTATCCTGACTCCTTAAGGCTCGCAGTGAAATAACGAGTTTGACATCACAGTTTACAAAAGAACTCATTTGTTTTATTAAAAAACTGCATTTTCAAAAACTTCAAGACAGACATAAGCTTTGCATTTTTTATATAACATTGTTTGCATATGACTATTTGTTTGAACAGCAGGGAAATTCGCACGATGAAAGCCTAGTGAACAGAAGCACTTCCAATCAAGGGGGATGACATGATCATGGTCCATCATCTGGGGCAGTCCAGTCAAGATTCAGGGAATCTCTCAAAATGCCAAATAGCCTGGGGCAAATCTCCGCCTGAGTCACTTGGGGCATTCCAACAACGAATCTTGCTCGAGCAGACATCTTCTGGTGGCATGAGAAAACACTTCTAACAGGGGCACCTCCCTACATCCTGAGAACATGGACATAGTCGGAAAAAATACTACGCAAAATCAAAGACCCTCTAGGTTGACATACCTAGGCAAAAATAAGGGCTTCCCGGCGAACCAAAAGGGTTCGGGCAAAATGAAGGGATGAAATGAAAAACCTGTACACCCGGTAAGTCGAAAACCTGAAAAGGCGGCGTGGGCAAAAATGGGTATCCCGGTGGACTGAAAACCCAAAAGGGCGGTCCAGGCAAGAATTAGGGATCAAAGCGTACGACTATGTCCCGGTATCTCGTCACTTGCCTACCAGAAGAAGATTTGTTAAACGGCAGTCATCAAACACCTTCACAGGTACCTTATTCTCCAACAGAAACTGGGGCAATAATGAGTTGTCTAAACGATCCGGTTGCTCTGTCCACCGAAAGGCCAAGGTAAGTTCAGCTGAAGAATGCGACCAAGAGCGAACGCGTCGTCCGACTTTATTCAAAGAGTTATTTCCTTACCAGGATATAACTGGGTTATCCTCAGCTAAAAGCCACGGAAAGATCGGCCTCGACGAAGCCTTCTTATCCCCAGCGAAGTCTATCAATACTTCCAGCACAACAAGAGTATCCCCAGCAAGTTGTTACCAGCAAACTCAACAAAGTACCTCTCTTCCCACAGAGTATCGCTTCCCAGCAGGATCGTTAGAGTACTTTTCTCCCCGCAGAGTAATCCATTCGCCAAGTTTATTCCCCAACGGAGTCATCTTCTCCTACCGGTATTCTTGCAGCTATCATCTCCAGTGGAAGCAAAGATCTACTTGCCAATATCAGCCCAGGACATGACTTCCCGGCACCCGTCAAGGATTCATTTTCCTAGACGAAAAAATACATTCATACACATCATATTTTCATACATCATGATACATGCATATGTGCGTCATGTCATACAATCTCATTTATGTCGTTGCTTGATCCATATCATGCACTGCATATGATTGATCTTTACCTTTCAGGAAGGATACAATTAAATGATCAGCTACGTCAGAGTAGACAAATTCAGTCAAAGAGACAAATTCAGTCAAAGTAGACAAATCCAGTCAAAGAAGACAAGCCCAGTTAAATCCCAAAGGTTTTTTTTCTGATGCTCATCCAGTCAAAGAAGACATGTCCAGTTAAACTACTTCCTAAAGTCAAAGAAAACACCCGTCATTGAAGACATCTCGTCAGTATAGACACCCGTCGTTGAAGACATCTGGTCATTAAAGACAACTCGTCAAAGAAGACAAACCAGTTAAAATTACTTCCACTCGTCGTTATAGACACTCGTCGTTATAGACACTCGTCGTTATAGACACTCGTCGTTATAGACACTCGTCGTTATAGACACTCGTCGTTATAGACACTCGTCGTTATAGACACTCGTCGTGATAGACACTCGTCGTTATAGACACTCGTTGTTATAGACACTCGTCGTGATAGACGCTCGTCGTGATAGACACTCGTCGTGATAGACACTCGTCGTTATAGACACTCGTCGTTATAGACACTCGTCGTGATAGACACTCGTCGTGATAGACACTCGTCGTGATAGACACTCGTCGTTATAGACACTCGTCGTTGTAGACACTCGTCGTGATAGACACTCGTCGTTATAGACACTCGTCGTGATAGACACTCGTCGTGATAGACACTCGTCGTTATAGACACTCGTCGTGATAGACACTCGTCGTGATAGACACTCGTCGTGATAGACACTCGTCGTTATAGACACTCGTCGTTATAGACATTCGTCGTGATAGACACTCGTCGTTATAGACACTCGTCGTGATAGACGCTCGTCGTGATAGACACTCGTCGTTATAGACACTCGTCGTGAAAGACACTCGTCGTTATAGACACTCGTCGTTAAAGACCACCCGTCAATGGAAATAAACTGTCAGTAGAGACAACTCACCAACCTTTCTGAATACCAGATCCGATTCCTGTATCTTGCCAGGGTGTATCTGAAGAGTTCAAGGATCCGATGCCTGAATCTTGCCAGGGTGTATCCGTTGAAGACTAGCATTACCAAACTCTATTCTTGTATCTCGCCAGGGCACGTCTGAAGAATTCAAAGCTCCAGCTCCTATAACCATTCAGGACATATCTATACCACGCATTTGAAAACCAACTCCTGCAACGTGTCAGGTAATCATTTTTTGTTTTGCAGGTACGCAAGTTCTCGCTAAGGAATCTCTTATGCGATCAACATCCAGATGGCATCTATAAGCCCATTATCCTATTCATCAATCTCTAAATGGCATCTATAAGCCCATTCCCCCACCATCACTACTATGTGAGCGCAAATTTCTGGGCACTCTAGTGTTCAATCATCTTCTACCCTCGGATTACGAAAGGCACGTCAGCCAATCTGCATCCTCAGGTCTAAGAAGATTGAACAGGGGCAACTGTTGTACCCCAAAATTTTCCCTCCCATATTCTTCAAAGATTTGCCAAGTCAAGCTTCAAAATTCCCCAAGGGTTGCACAGTGCAAGAGCCTCCTAAGCAGTCAAAACTAGGGTTTTTGTTCTGATCAAGAAAATAGAGTTTCCAAAGGTCCAATCAAGTCTCACATGCCTACAAATATGGTCAAGCATCCTCATACCAAGTTTCAAGACATTCAGCTCAAAATTGCACAGTCAAAACCCTAAATTGCATTACAGTCAACTATAGGGGCAAAATGGTCATTTGGCAGTCAAAAGTTCAAATTTTTGGTCAACATATCATTTTGAAGCCACAAACATCATTTGATCAATGCTTGATCATGATTCTCTAATCTTGGCTCAAAAAATCATCAAAATGCAAAAGTTTCCTTATTTGGACAGTTGAAAAAGTCAACTGTAAATTGACCAGGGCATAACTTTCACATGGATTATCAGAAAAATTCCATCCAAAGCTAATTTTGAAGAGAAAGACATTTCCTACAACTCATCTTCATAATTCAAGTCCAATAAATGCTCTCACAAAAAAGTTATCAATTTCAACATTATAGGTTATTTTCAAAAGTCAACAAAAAGGGACTTTAAGTCAAAGGCCATAACTTGAGATTGGTAAATCAAAATGACATGGGACCAAAGGAATTGGTTAGAGGACTCAAAGACCTTTCCAATATGTCCAAGAACATTAGAAAAGCTTAAAAATTGAGCAAGTTATGCCTTGTGGAAGTTGGGAAATTTTTGGATATTTTGAAAAGTCAACATTGATTCAAATGACCTAAAATTGCTAATGGGCCCATTTTTCTTCCATAATTCATCATCCATGACATGTGCACGACCACTTGGCCCAAAGGGAAGTTTTATTCATTTTTATTTATTTATTTGAATTTTTATTAATAATAATTCATTTAAATCAAATTAAATACATGAAAAATGCTAACCTAAGTTTTCCAATCTTTTTGTACATGTTTTATCCTCAAGATTTCGTGCATATTCAAATAGGGAAAGATTTGGAGAGATTGGAGTTGATTTGTATCAAAAAAGCACATGGAAAGATTGAAAAAATAATGATGGAAAATCAAATCTCAAAATCCATGAATGAAAGAGATTGTGATCAGAATTGTTAACCTAATTCACTCATTACATAAGCCTAAACATAACCCTAATGCTTGGAACCATTGAAGCTGCGCAGAAACCCTTGGACAAACTTGAAAAATTAGCAAAAAATCTCAATTTTGAAAACCACATTCCAAGGCGATTCAAGTCTCAAAACCTA
Organism: Vicia faba; assembly: GCA_948472305.1. Taxonomy (NCBI): domain Eukaryota; kingdom Viridiplantae; phylum Streptophyta; class Magnoliopsida; order Fabales; family Fabaceae; genus Vicia; species Vicia faba. The sequence continues at coordinate 550,519,278 of OX451736.1, read as the reverse complement.
TTCCATTAGCTTCCTCAAGCATTATAGGACGTATTCCAATCACAAACATCAAAGATAACCTCTTGAAACGCTGTACAGAAGTCCCACTTTTCTTACTTTTTTGCATAATCGTATTTCAAGATTTAGGCATTTTTATTGCATATTGTTAATGGATTCATGCTAATTAAGGTGTTCTGAAGCTAACCGTTTATCTTAATTGTGTTTTCGTGTACTATATGCTATTATGCCATTGATGCAGATTAGGGTTCATGAAGCTTGAAATTGGGCGTTTCGTGATATGGAAAAATTGAAACCTCTGAGTATCACCATTAGAACTAGCGCACTTGGACGAAGAAGAACCCATACTCGCGCTCAATTTATGAGCGTTCCTAGGCTATTCGCTATTTTTCCAAAACCGGCCTAAAAGAACACGTAAAAAAACGTTGCCTAATGTATTTGTGTTTCAGGGATGAGGAAGAAGACGACCTCGTGGCGTCAATGGATTGGCCAGTTTAAAAGTTCGCGCGCAGAGGCCCCACTAACGCTTGTTTCTTTTATAATGTTTATTAGTTATTCTATATTAACATGTGTAAACTGGCTCAGCTGGCAAGGCGTAGTGGTGTTAATCCTCATGACCTGGGTTCGAGTCCCAGGTCTTCATTGTTTCAATATTATTTTTCAATTTACAATCACATGCAGATTCAATACCAAGGACCATTATACTCCTTCCAAATCCAACGTCCACGCGTCCAGCTTCATCAGATCAAAGGCCATGGACTGAAGTACACGGTGAGTCCCAGTCAACCGTCTCACATGCCAACGCAAAAGTCAGAAGGGCCAAGACATAATGGGCCTAATCACATGGACTTTACCTCCCAATGTGGGACTGAACCCCCTAGGGTTTGCTTTCTCTATTCTTTTCTTATATTTTTCTTTTTTTATTTTAATTAATTTCATTTATTTCTTTGATTTATTTATTTTCATAAAATCACAAAATACCATAAAAAATCAGAAAAGACCAAAAATTAAATATATTTAATTAATTAATATTTTGTAAATAAATTTGCATATAATTAAATTTAGTGTAAATTAGGTTTAATTTAATATTTTCATAATAAATTTAAAAAAAAACAATAGAATTATGTTTGATTAATTTTCATCTTTTTATTTTTTCTTTCATAATAATTAAAATAATTAAATATTTATTTTTATAATTAAATTGCATGAAAATAACTTAGGTTTAATTTAGGTTAAAAAACTTCAATATTTTCTTAATAAATTAAAAATAATTAGGATTAGGGTTTGCATCTTATTTTAATTTTAATTAATTCTTTTTTCATAATAAATCCGAAAATACTAAAAAATACCAAAAAAAAACAAGTTCTTTCCTTCTTTTAAATTTAATTAATTCCATTTAATTTTAATTTCGCAAAAAGGGTCCAACGCCCTCGTTTCGTTTAATTCTCATTAATTCGCGTATTTATTTTATTTCATTATAATACTTATGTATCTCTCCCGAAGCCATGTATTTAATTACTCGCACTTTTAATTCTTTATTTACTTTGTTTATTTATTTTCTGTCAAATCGGGTTCGAGAAACTTTTGGCGATGTGGACCCGCGCCTTTTGTAATAGCTTAGAATTTACTTTTTCTCGCAATATTTTAACTGTTAAATCAAAGCATGAAAGAATGTATGGACATAAATAAAAACAAGCGTAGAACACCAATGACATGACAAGATAAATACAAATGAAAACGACACACAAATCGCACACACCACCCCTAGGGTACGCCTCACTGTTGCCTTGCCTCGAAAGGTGATCGTCGAGTAGAGAATGTCTTAGTAAGTCCTCATGATCCAGGAACCTGGCATGAGGGTAGCTTCTAAGGTGTCTTCCTATTGCTCCGGTGATCACCATGTCCCGAACCTTCGAATTGACCCGAACACCTCCAACGGTGGTGCTACCTACTTCTCAATGGTGGGATGACACTACTTTAAAGGACATTTACACAGACGAATTCCTTAGGGTAGGTGGATGACTCGTAGATACTTGCTCTAATTTCAAAACAAATCAAAAACTCTTTTCACACCGACACTTTTCAAAAAGCTTTCGAAAGCAATTTTTCAAACACTCTTGAGGACCGATACAAGAGTCGAACTGGAATTTTCAAAGAAACTTTTTTTAAAACCCACAGTTGAAAAGCAAACAAACCATTTTTGAAAACACAATGAGCAAGTATCTAAGAGCCCATGGATAACCATGGATAGAAAGGGTGCTAACACCTTCCCTTTCTATAATCTACCTCCCGAACCGAGAGCAATCTCTTTAAGGAATTTTTCTGTGCTTTTGTCCTTTCCATTTGGAGAAAATAAAAGACGGTGGCGACTCTTGCTTCCGCGACATTTCGCGAACCAGCGTTAAACAGTCAGTTCCAGATCCACCGATCACAGTGGTGAATCAAGAAATGTGTAGGTTTGGGTGTGCTCAAATTGATTATCTTGGCCATATTATTTCTGGAGAAGGTGTGGCTGTGGACCCTGAAAAGGTGAAGTGTATTCTTGCATGGCCTACACCAAAGAATGTGAAGGGGGTACGTGTTTTTTTGGGACTCACAGGGTATTACAGAAAGTTTATCCAGGATTATGGTAAAATAGAAAAACCTCTCACAGATTTGACTAAGAAAGACAATTTTTCTTGGGGAATTGAAGCTGCCAAGGCTTTTGATGAGATGAAGAGGATCATGACTTCTCCCCCTGTGCTAATTCTTCCAAATTTTGATTTACCTTTTGAAGTTGAGTGTGATGCGGATGGCAGAGGTATAGGTGTTGTTCTAATGCAGCAGAGGCAACCTATTGCTTTCTTCAGTAAAGCTTTATCTGATGGGAATCTGGAAAAATCTGTTTATGAGAAGGAACTAATGGCCCTTGTGTTGTGTATTCAGCATTGGAGACATTAATTATTGGGCAGAGAATTTATTGTGCATACAGATCATAAGAGCTTGAAACATTTTTTGCAGCAGAGAATTTCATCTCCAGATCAACAGTGCTGGTTGGCCAAACTTCTAGGCTATCAATTTGAAGTCAAGTACAAACTTGGCCTAGAAAATAGAGCTGCTGATGCTCTGTCTAGATGTCATGGTGAGGTAGAAATGAATTCTATCATTTCTTTTCCTTTGTGGGCTGATAGACAGAAACTTTTGACTAAAATAAATAATGACCCGTACATTTAAAAGTTAATGAAAGAAGTGCAGGAGTCTCCTGAGCTTAGACCTGGATTTCAGGTGCAACAAGGAGTTTTACTGTATCATGGCAGGTTGGAGATTTCCCCCGAATCATCCTCTATCCCTTGGCTATTGGAATAATTTCACAATACTCCTGCTGGAGGGCACTCAGGTTTTCTAAGAACATACCGTAGACTGGAAAATTCCTTATATTGGGTGGGAATGCAGAGGAGTGTAAGGGATTATGTCAGATCTTGTGATGTTTGTCAGAGACAAAAGTACAGTGCTACGACTCCTGGTGGTTTGTTACAGCCTTTACCTATTCCTAATAGTGTGTGGGAGGACTTGTCCTTATACTTTATCACTGGGTTGCCTAAGTTTCAAGGTTATGAGGCTATTTTAGTGGTAGTGGATAGACTATCCAAGTATAGTCATTTTGTTTTACTCAAACATCCATATACTGCTAAATCCATTGTTGAACTCTTTGTCAAAGAAGTGGTGAGACTTCATGGAATTTCAAGCTCTATAATTAGTGATCGTGATCCTTTATTTGTGATTCATTTCTGGATGGAGTTGTTCAAGTTGTAGGATACGAAATTGAAAATGAGTTCAGCATATCACCCAGAAACAGATGGTCAAACGAAAGTGGTTAACAGGTGCCTGGAAAGTTATTTGCGGTGTTTTGCTTCTGATCATCCAAATACGTGGTCATTGTGGGTCTCGTGGGCGGAGTATTGGTACAACACTACCTTTCATGTATCTATTGGGAAGACTCCGTTCGAGGTAGTTTATGGGAGACAACCCCCTGCATTGCTGAGATTTCTGTCTAATGAGACGAAAGTGGCTGCCGTGGCATTGGAATTGAGTGAAAGAGATGAGGCCTAAACCAACTCAAACTTCATTTGCTCAAAGCGCTGGAACAAATGTCAAGGTATGCTAACATGAAGAGGAGGGACTTATGTTTTGAAGTTGGTGAATGGGTTTTTCTAAAACTAAGACCTCATAGACAACAGTTAGTGGTGAAAAGGATTCATCAGAAACTCGCTGCAAGATTTTATGGACCGTTCCAAGTGGCGGAAAAGATTGGTGAAGTGGCTTACAGGTTGAAACTGCCAGCAACATCTAAGATTCACTCAGTTTTTCATGTTTCATTACTCAAGAAAGCTGTTGGGAACTATCAGGTACAGGGAGAGTTACCAAAAGATTTGGAGGTGACCAAGGAGAATGATGTATATCTTGATAAGGTGCTGGGTTCAAGAGTCACAGTGCAGGGAGGTAATGAAGTTCAACAGTCCTTGATACAATGGAAAAACAAAGCTGTAGAGGATGTGACATGGGAGGATAACAAATTTTTGCATGGTCAGTTTCCTGAATTCTGCCTTGAGGACAAGGCATTGTCTAAGGAGGAGGGAGTTGATAGAAATGTGATTAGTGAAGTGGGACCTAGGCCAAGGGTGTGGAGAGTTTACACGAGGAGGAGGACAAAAGTAATTAAAGATGATGATGTGGCGGTGAATGAATTAAGTGCATGAGAGTGGCTATATGTAGCTATAGCTGGAAGGGAATAAGGAGGGAGGAATTCAGTTAGGATTTGGTGGGGTCACCTTTTGTGATTTGGGAGCACTCCGTGCTTGGGAATTGGTAGCTACTACTAGTTTGTTATTTTTCTTTTCTTCCTTCCCTATTTTCTTGTAATTGTGGATCTCATAGTAATACAATGCAGCTTCTTTATTCTAATTACACTATTTTATCCATTTCTTTACTATTTTGTGCTTTAAGACCCATCAATAGAGATGGAAGATTTTTGCAGTTTTATTGATGCTATAGAGCTTGTTGACTTACCAGCATTAGGAAACATTTTTACCTAGATAAATCCAAATGGGTCTGCTAGCAGCCGCTTGGACGGGTTTCTGATATCGGAGGGTTTGATCCATAAGTGGAATGCAGTAGGGACATATCTGATCACATAGTTGTTTGGATTATGTTGTGTAATCGAAATTAGGGACTAAACACATTTAAGGTATTTAACTATTGGTATGAACATAATTTTTTTTATAGATTTTATACAAAATGAATGGGGATTGATTACTGTTGGAAACTCACCAAAGTCTATGATAGATTTTTACCACAATGACAATTTAATTATGAGACAAAAAAGGAAAGAAGACAAGAAAAATAATTTCTGTAGAGTTTCTCTCTGCTCACAACTGTGAAAACTTTCTTATTTATTTTGCAACTGCAAAATACTGTGAATGACTTGTTTGACTTGATTACAAAAAATAGAGGTTACTTCCTCTATTTATAACTGAGCTTACACCCTAAGTCCAAATTCTGAAATATCTATTTTGTTACTAAATCAAATCTAATCTATTCTTGACTTAAATCAAATCTATTTAAATTTAAAATAAATCAAATCTCTTCGACACATAGTTTCGACACACTGAATTACAATTTAACACACCACCTAATTCATTGTGTCTAAACTATCTATGTTTATCATGGCTCTTAGTCTTCTGAATACTTCGACTTGCACTTCCTTCGTGATGATGTCTGCAATCTGATTCTCAGTTCTGCAGTGTTCCAAATTCATCTTCCCATCTGCTACCTGCTCTCGAAGATAATGGAACTTCATTTCGATGTGCTTGCTTCGACCATGTGCTATTGGGTTCTTTGCTAGATTAATAGCTGACATGCTGTCTATCTTCATGGTAATTGCTCCATGATCTTTCTCTGTTATCTCTTCGACCAAGTTCACCATCCAAGTTACTTGACATGCACAAAGAGAAGCATCTATGTATTCTGCTTCCCATGATGATAATGCCACTACTGGTTCCTTTCTTGAATTCCAAGCAACTGGTGCACCACCTAGCATAAACACATATCCTGTTGTTGACTTTCAATCTTCAACATCACTACACCAACTCGAATCAGTGTATCCCACTAACTTGCATTATTTTCCTTTATCAACTGTAGGAAACAAAATGCCATAATCGAAAGTTCCTTTGAGATACCTTAGTATCCTCTTCACTGCTGCTAGATGTGATACATTTGGCTTTTGCATGAATCTACTTACATTACCTACACTATATGCTAAGTCATGCCTTGTATGACAAAAGTATCTCAATGATCCAATAAGTCTTCTATATTGGGTTGGGTCGACATCATCTTCATCTGCATCTTTCGACAGTTGCAGTCTTGGTTCTGCAGGTGTCGAAGTTGAGTTGCATTCTTCCATCTCAAACTTCTTGAGAATTTCTCCTGTATATCTTTTTTGATGCATAATCAAACGTCTATTTCTCTTGTAGAATTTGATACCAAGGAAATATGAAATCTCACCCAAATCAGACATTTCGAATTCCTTGCTGAGATCACCTTTGAAGTCTTCGATCTCACTCTTGTAGCTACCTGTTATCAACAAATCATCTACATAGAGATATAGTATAAACAATTCAATATTGCTTCTTCTTACATATACTCCATGTTCAGTTGTGCATTTCACAAATTCCTCCCCCCTTAGGAAACTATCAATTTTCTTATTCCAAGCCCTTGGAGCTTGTTTTAATCCATACAGGGCTTTATGCAGCATGTACACCTTTCTTTCTTCGTCATGTTTCACAAACCCAACTGGTTGTTTAACATAGACTTCTTCTTCTAAGGGCCCATTCAGGAATGCACACTTCACGTTCATCTGACATATGTGCCAACTGTTTATTTCTGCTAGACCAGCAACCAACCTGATTATTTCGATCCTAGCAACAGGTGCAAAAACTTCATCGAAGTCTATTCTGTCTTTCTGTAGAAATCCTTTCGCCACAAGCCTTGCTTTGTGTCAAGTTACTTCCCCTTTCGAATTCGTTTTCACTTTGTATACCCACTTGACATCAATTGCCTTCTTGTCTTGAGGCAATTTGACAAGTGACCAAGTGTTGTTGTCTTTGATAGACTTCACTTCTTCGTTCATTGCTTTCACCCACTTCGAATCCTTCAATGCTTCAGCTGCATTGACAGGTTCGACATCTGCATAGAAAGCATAATGTACCAGCTCACCTTCATTATCTATTACATCATCTGATGTAATCACATAATCTTGCAATCTTGAAGGCATGCGTCTTGTTCTTTGAGGCCTGCTTTTACTTGGTATATCTGATGGTTCCTCTTGTCGAACTTCTCTTTCGACTTGAGTTTCTGGTTCTTCGAATAGGATTCCCACTTAATCTTTCTTGACATTTTCAGTCCAATCCTATTCTTTAAACTCATCTATGATCACATCTCTGCTGATCATAATCTTCTTGTTCTCTGGATCGAATAACTTGTAACCTCCTGTCGAATGATATCCAACCAAAATCATTTGACTCGACTTGTCATCAAGTTTTCTTCTCAACTGATCTGACACATGTCTATGTGCAATAGATCCAAATACCTTCAGATGACTCAAGCTAGGCTTCAGACAGACCAACATTCTTCTGGAGTAATTCCTTCTAGCTTCTTTGTAGGACATCTGTTCAAAATGTATGTTGCAGTCGAAACAGCTTCATCCCAAAACTCTTTAGGTAAATTCTTGCCTTTCAACATACTTCTCACCCTATTCATGATGGTTCAATTCTTCCTTTCTACAATTTCATTTTGTTGTGGAGTATAGGGTGGCACCACTTTTGACTGAAATCATCTAGAAATGTAACAAAGTATTTGTTACCTCCCATCGAATCCACTTGGATTGGTCCACATACATCAGAGTATATGACTTCAAGACTAGCCTTCGACATACTTCCTGCATCCTTGCTAAAGCTATTCTTGTGTTGCTTTGCCTGCACACATTCCTCACATACCTCATTTGGAATGTCAATTTCAGGAAATCCTGAAACCATATTTTTTCTCTTCAAATCTATGATGTCTCTGAAGTTGATATGGCCTAGTCTATAATGTCATATCCATTCATCTCTACTAGATGCAGTCGAAAGGCACTTGTACTCCATCACATTTAGTTCAATCTTGAAGGTTCTATTATGAGACATAGGAGCCTTCAATATTAATCTCCCATTTGCATCAACGACTCTCATCATCTTATCTTTGATTGAAACTTTATAATTCTTTTCGACCAACTGCCCTATACTGAGAAAATTTCTCTTCATGCCTGGTATGTACAATATATTGGAAATTACTGACCTCTTTCCATCTTTCCTCGTAATCATAACATCACCAATACCTTCAGCTGCCAGGGTATTGTCATTTGTAAATTTTACCATATTTTTCGTTGAGGGCTTTATGTTAACAAACCAGTCTTTCCTTCCAGACATATGTGATGAACATCCTGAATCCAAGTACCATTGGTCCTTGAATCCATCTTCATCTTTTGTTGGGACCATCAGCATCATCTCTTCTTCTTCTTCTTCTTCTTCTTCTTCTTCTTCTTCTTCTTCTTCTTCATGTTTTGCAAGCTTTGCATCACTTTCTTGATTCTTTCATTTTTTTTGGACAATCACTCGAATAGTGACCATACTTCTGAAAATTGTAACATTGAATGTGACTCTTATCAGGTTTTCGACCACCACCTCTTCCTCTATTTGCAACACCACCTCTTTGGTTGCCTTGGTATGGTTTTCTTTGATTCGACATGTTTTCTTCAATCTGGTTTCCTCTACCATTCGATTTGTTGTAGCCACCTCTACCTCTGTCGAAACACTTTCCTTTGCCTTTGGTCTCTTTTACTGAATGTTCCTGCAGGGCCACATCACTCTTCAATTTTCCTACAGCTTTTTCGTTCATTCTTTGTTCATGAGATTCAAGCGTCCCTTGAAGCTCTTCCTTTGTCAATTTCGACAAGTCTTTCCCCTCTTCTATCGCCACCATTATATGGTCGAACTTAGGAGCTAAAGATCTCAAGATCTTCGAAACAATAACTCTTATTGTTAACGCTTCTCCACATATCTTGATTTGATTTACTAGTTTTGTAACTATGGTGAAGAAATCAGATATGCTTTCACTGTCTTCCATCTGAAGCAGTTCATACGTCCTTTTGTGAGTTTGTAACCTCACTTCTTTCACATTATCAACACCTCCAAAAGACTTCTCAAGGATCTCCTAAGCTTCTTTTGCAGATTCTGAATCACTAACCTTTTTGAAATTGTCTGGGCTGACACATTGATGAATTATAAATAATGCTTTATAACTCAGCTTCTCAGATTCTGTGTATTTATTCTTTTCTTCTTCTGAAGCGTTTTCTCCAAGCGCTTCGACTCCATCTTTTACAAGGTCCCAAAGACCTTGACACCTGAATAAGACTTTCATCTGTTTGCACCAATTCTCATAGTTGTCAACTTTCAGAATTGGTAGCGTTGCTGGATAGTTTGCATTCCCATAACTTGTCATCGTGAATTCTTCAATCGTTCTTGATTGACACTTCTCTCAAATCGAAACAAAAACTCTTGATACCAGATGTTGGAAACTTACCAAAGTTTATGATAAATTTCTACCACAATGACAATTTAATTATGAGACAAACAAGGAAAGAAGACAAGACAAATAATTTCTGCAGAGTTTTTCTCTGCTCACAAATTGTGAAAAATTTCTTATTCACTTTGCAACTATAAAATACTGTGAATGATTTGTTTGACTTGCTTACAAAAAAAATAGGGATTACTCCCTCTATTTATAACTGAGCTTACACCCTAAGTCCAAAGCCCAAAATATCTAATTTGTTACTAAATCAAATCTAATTTATTCTAAACTTAAATCAAATCTATTTAAATCTAAAACAAATCAAATCTTTTTGACACATAGTTTCAACACACTGAATTACAATTTAACACAACAAAAAGGAAAAAGTATTTTGTACTCAAAGAGAAATTTAAGTTCTTGAAGCAAAGATTGAGATGGTGGAACACTAATGTCTTTGGGTGGTTAGACTTGAAAGTAGAGGAGGAGGTAGCGGTCCTAAATGAGCTGGAAGGTAAACTACTGATTACAAGTACTTGGTTATCAAAAGAAGAGCAGAATCGAAGGAAAGCTTCAACTGAGGCAATTTGGAATAATCTACACTTGAAGAAAGTTTTATAAAACAAAAATCAAGGCAGAAATGGATTCAGGAAGGGGATTTGAACACCGAGTTTTTTCATTCAATGTTGAAAGTAAGAAACAGAAGAAATGCCATTATTTCATTACAGAGTGAAGGTAGGGTGGTGGAGGATGTTGTAGATATTAATAATGCAGTTAAACAATATTTATCAAAGAGGTTTCTGGAACAAGTGGAAGCTAGACCAAATCTGGACAGTTTGGAATTCAATTCTTTAACAGTGGAAGAAAGTGAAGCTTTGGAGGTTATGTTTACAAGAGAACATTTGACCGCGAGGTGGACACAAGTCCAGAGCCAGATGGATTCAATTTGGAATTCATTAAGAAATTCTAGAATGTGGTTGGAGAAGACATAATTGAGTTTATTCAGGAATTTCACAAGCTTGCGAAATTGCCAAAAGCAACTACCTCTTCTTTTTTAGCGTTGGTACCGAAGGTTGATAACCCTCAAGGGATGGAAAAGTACATACCAATCCTCCTAATAGGGTGCTTGTATAAGATTATCTCAAAGATTATGGCATCAAGATTGGAAAGCCGGTCTCGTGTAATTAAACTGCGTTTATTCGGGGACGACAAATCTTGGACAGTGTGTTAGTAACCAATGAGATCATTGATTTTGCGAAAAGAGAGAAAAGGAATTGTATGATGTTTAAAATGGACTTTTCAAGAGTTTAGATAATAGGAAAGAAATTATTGCAGGTAGTAATGAAGAAATTTGTATTTTATGGAACTTGCAGGAGGAAAGCATTGATCATATTATGATCTACTGCCAATACTGGTACTGGTACACTGGTCTATACTCAGCTTGAATTTGGGGGTTTTTTGGAGTCACAATAGACTTTGAATTTGACATACCAAACTTCTCAAGAATCTTCCGTAGGTATGCCTCTTGAGATAAGCATAATTTCGACTGCTTTCTATCTCTTCGAATGTCAATCCCAATAATCCTAGATGCAACTCCCAGATCCTTCATTTTGAAATCCTTATTGAGTTTAGCCTTCACCCTCATTACATCTTCGACATTATTGCTTGCTATGAGAATATCATCAACATAAAACAACAAAATAACAAATGAATTACGAGGTCGAAATCTAAAGTAAACACAGTGGTCGAACTCACTTTTAATGAAACTTATACGTGCCATGAACTTGTCGAATCTCCTATTCCACTGTCAAGGAGATTGTTTCAGTCCATATAGTGATCTTTTCAACTTGCACACATAATATTCTTTTCCCTTTTCGACATACCCTTCAGGTTTCCTCATCGGGATTGTTTCATCTAGATCACCATATAAGAACACAGTCTTCATATCCACCTGTTCCAATTCAAGGTCGAACTATGCCACCATGGCAAGCAACATTCGAATGGATCTGTGCTTCACAACAGGAGAAAACACATCATTGAAGTCGACACCTTGTTTTTGAGTGAAACCCCTTGCAACCAATCTTGCCTTGTATCTTTTCGAATCCACTCATTCAATTCCTTCCTTAAATTTAAAAATCCATTTACATCCGACTAACTTGGCTCCAACATGTTTCTTATTCAGTTCCCAAGTGTTGTTATCATGAAGAGATTTCATCTCATCATCCATGGCCTTCAGCCATTCAGTCTTATTTCGACTCCTCATAACTTCCTTATGGTCTCTGGGTTTTTCATGTAGATCCTCACTTGCAGAGATTATGGCATAAGCTATAAGATCTCCACACCCAATTCTCTGAGGTGGCTTAATGACTCTTCTCGTCCTATCTCTTGCCAATAGATAGTCATCAATAGTTTCCTCAATTTCCTCAACATCTTCTGCTTCTTCGACTTCATCTAGGATATGCAATTCAGCATCAATATGCTCCACCTCAACAAGAATCTCTACCTGATCTAACTCTTCATCAAATATTTTTGCACTTCAATAAACATCATCAGTTTTCTTGAAAGCCATTTCAGCTTCATTGAAAACTACACCTCGATCAGTGATACACCTCGTGTGACCTGGCTCTAGGCACCATAGTTGTTGTACTCCAAAAAATTTCCTCCAATTTTTGAAGACAATTGATTCACGACACCTCCTCGTGCTCATAAGGTTCTAAATTGTTCAAGAATACCCAAGGGTTTGAGCATACAAACACCTGTCCTAAGCAATTGACCTACAACTAGGGTTTTGTGTTTCTCAAAGAAAATTGAGCTTATAATGCCTCAAGTGGATTCAGTGATTCCTCGTATGCTTCAAGGTACCCTCATGTCAAGTTTCAAGCCTTACACCACCAGTTTGCTCAGTCAATTGCTCAGATGATTGAAAATTAACTATATTGGATAAAAAGCAAATTATGGTCAACATACAGTTAAACTTCAAGATTTTTGGTCAACATCAATATTTTGAGGTCACATTCACCATTTGATCAAGGTTTGATCATGATTGATCAAGAAAACTCAAGATCCATCAAAAGTCAAAAGTTACTAAATTAGGGTTTTCTTTAGGAGAAGTCAACTGAACTTTGACCAGGCATAACTTTCACATACTTCATCAATAATTCCTCGACCAAATTCCATTTTGAAGGAAATTAAAATCTCTACAACTTTGTCTCTCTAACCTCAAGGCCAAAAATGCTTCATTTGAGAGATATGGGTCAAAACATTACAGGTCATTTTAAAAGTCAACAAAAAGACATTTTTTGTCAAGGCAATTTACATCAAGTTAAAGACTTCAAATGAAAAAATGACCAACATGAAAGTTGTAGGAGACATCTTCAGGTTTCCAAAAAGTCCAAGATCACATTCATATGACAAAAATTGTGAGAGTTATGGTTGGCACAAGTTGGATAATTTTTTAGAAATACATGAAACCTCAATTGAGCAATTTTGAATTTTTGGACTAATGGGCCTAACTTTTGAGGATCAAACATGTTTATGACATGATAGAAGACCTTTAAGTCCATTGATACATGGTCATATTTTTATCCTATTTATTTAAATTTTTATTTAATTTTTGTAAAAGAGTTAAATTAAAAATAACAAATAGTTGAATTAATGTTGGACTATGATCATTTTGACATCTTCTAGAAGGCCCGAGACCTCATAAAATCTTGCCAAAACCGTGAGAGACATGTTTGAGACAAGGATCTTCAAAAATTGCAAGTTAGAAAACATGTTTCATTGATTTTTGGTAACACCATGATCACTTGATTTTTTCCTTCTTTGGTGACTTAAATCTCCTCCTCTATAAATACTCAAGCCCTCACACTACAATGACACGAAAATTTTTCCTCAAGAAAAGTCTCAAAAATCACAAATTTTCAAAGAAAGTGCACCATTGAATCTCAAGTTCCAGTTTGATTCAGTTGAAACCACCACCTCAAATCACTTCCAGAATATCTCCAAGGTAAGAATATGTAACTTTCCATGCTTATTTGTACCTAAAACTTCCATACATGCCATGTCCGGTTTGCATTATTTTTTATTATTCGTATTATAAATTATACGCGTTGTTAACTGATTCTAACAATTCAGATCACTTAGCATGATTGTTTAGAACATGTTTGAAACCTTACATGCAAGTTTTAACATGAGGAATACGAGATGCCATTGTTAGAGCATAAAATTCTGTTTGTTTCATGACGCAGTGGTAGTGTTCTTTCTTGGCAAAGGAGAGGGAGAGGGTTCGAGCCTGGGCGCTTGCAACCATCTTTTATCTATTTTCTAATCTTTTTCACTTTCAATTATTTTTACTTATTTTCTTATTTAAATATCTACTAATCGTTTTAATCCATAAAAATAAAATAAAAATAGTATTAGGGTTTTTATTAATTAATCTGATTTTGGACATATTTTTAATTCAATTTTATTAGACTTAGTTTTTTTAATTAATTAACCTTTATAATTAATTTAGAATTAGATAAATAATTATTTTTTAAATGCTTAAAACTAATCCAAAATACAAAAAATAAAATGTGACATTTTAGACATTTAGGTTTTTAGACAAGTGTATAGGTTGTAAAAATATTGTAATAGCTTAGTGTTTAATTTCTTGCAAGTTTTTATTAAATATTGTACCTTCCCTAAAGCCTTGTAACAGTAATTAGGGTTTTATTTTTACGTATCTTTACTTTCTGCACTTATATTTTATATACCTGTATATATAACTGTTAGATGTATGCTAATAGGGTTTGTATGGAAAGAATAAAGTCAATCGATAGAAAACCCTAATTCTCAAGATAAATATAATTGAACTGAACATACTATGCATACTTCACCTCTAGGGTAACCTCTCTTTGTTGTCTTCGGAAACATGGTCACGTCCCTCGAAAGTAAGGGTACTTTAGCAAAGACCCTCAATTAAATCATCACAGTCCTTTCGAATAAAGATCATAGTCTCGCGATATCCCTCGAGTTACCTATGAAAAATGATCTAGCTCCCTGTTGCCTACGAATAATTTGATGACAGTCTCTTTGAATTGCTAAAGTATCTTTATAAGTTGCTTCCTATGACCATTCGACGATCCTTCGCATGTATCTTCACATCCAATAGATAGAGTTACCTACCAACTAATGGTACGGATAAAACTATCTCTATAGGAGAAGGAAAAGAATAAGAACAACCTTGAGTGGGTAAGAACTTTTAATCGCTTGCTCACAACTCTTTTCTAAAAAATAAACATTTCGCACATCACCTTTTTAAAACAAAAATTTTCAAACACTTTGTATGCATTCTTGAGGACTGATACAAGAATCATTACAAAGTTAGGCATACTTTTCCTTTTCAAAAATATTTTCAAATCACACATACAAAGAAAATTTCAAAAAGTGAGCTAGTGATTAAGAGCCCGTAGATAACTATGGATGAAAAGGGTGTTAACACCTTTCCTTTTCATAACTTACCCCCTAAATCAAAATCTATCAAGGTTTTTCCTGTTCTTTTCACCCTTTCCTTGTTGGATAAAAGAAAAGTCGGTGGCGACTCTAGCTATCCGCATACTTGCAATAAAACGCTAAAAATCATCAATTCTCCCACCTTATTACAGAATTGGCGACTCTGCTGGGGAGTACTTAAAAAGAGGGGTTACCTTAGGGCTAGATCATTGTATTTGCTTTAATTGTATGCTTTTTTTGCTTTAAATTTAAGAGTTGTTTGGGTTTATTATTACTTGTAAGATCCTACACCTGGATCTAGGGATGCCTTAGGTTAGTAGCAATAGATCATTGAGACTGTACGGCATAGACCAATATGGTTAAAATGATGGCTACAGTTAGTGAGACACCTTGATTTGTACTAATGTTCCTTGAGTCAGTCAAGGATAACATTAGGCTTATGCGTGGTGTCATTAGCACTAACTTACTTTTAGAACCTTAATTGACCCGTCTTGGCCATTAGAAGGTAGTGAGATGGCCGACTTTGATGTAGTCCAAAGTTGGTTGATACTTGATGCTACGCTCATTGATATTTGAATCTCGTGATGTTTTGGTAGCAAATGAGTTGTCGTACTAAAATTAAACCTTCGAGAAAGATCCGTGATATGAGATTCCTATAACTTGATTACTATTTTAGGACAGGTTGAGCTAACTTAACTTCAATAGAGAAGGGTACTTGCCTATGGACCTCATGCAAGCCTTTAAACCTAAGGCTCTTGTGTGATTTGTTTATGTTTGCTACTTATTTAAACATGATTGTAACATCATGACATCATGACATCATAACATTTTCACTAACCGTTTCAAGGACCTCTGGATTTATATTTGTCCCTTGTTGCAGTTCATGGCTTCTGCTCACAGAAATATTATCTGAATCAAATTTGTAAGGGTACCTTCCAAGCTTAAGAAGTTAGTCTCAAAGGTTCCTGAAAACTCTCAATTCACCAAAAGGCATGGCTATTTACTCAGTTTGGTTACCCCCAGTTTCGAAGAAGACATGATAAGTGTTTTGTTCCAGTTCTTTGATCCTAAGCATCACTGTTTTACCTTCCCAGAATAACAGTTGGTTCCCACAATGGAAGAGTTCTCTATTCTACTTGGAGTGCCTATTCTTGATCAGACACCCTTCATCGGTCTAGAGAAAGTTCCAAAACCTGAAGATATTGCGACAACCTTACATCTGAAGCAGTCAAACATTGTATCTAATTGTGAAATAAGAAGTGGAGTTAAAGGTCTTCTTGCTAAATTTTTGATAGAGAAGGCTCAGTTGTTTCTAGATGCCATGAGTTTTCATGCTTTTGAAGATATTTTGGCTTTGCTGATCTATGGTTTGGTACTACTCCCTAATCCAGACCAACTCATAGATGTGAACACCATTAAAATATTTCTTACTCATAATCCTGTGCCTATTTTGCTTGGAGCTATTATGCACTCTCTTCACACTCGTACTATAAGAGATCGAGGGACTCTCATGTGTTGTATACCTTTACTATCCAGGTGGCTTATTTCTCACCTTCCCCGATCAATGATGAAGAATGAACAAGGTTTGAGGTGGTCTCAAAGGTTGATGTAACTCGCTCATTTAGATATCTATTGGTGTTCCCGATCTCAAGAGGACGTCACTATTATTGACCGTTATAGGGAATTCCCTAATGTTCCACTCCTTGGCATAAGGGGAGCTATCACTTACAACCCTTCTCTAACTCTACGTCAGTTTGGTTATGCTCAAAGAGACGGTCCTCATGATATGTTTATCCAGGGTATTGTATTCGACTATGAGAATGATCTTCAAGGTTATCGTCAAAGGTTTATCCGTGCTTGGGGCATGATCAATAAGATTGATAGAAAGACTTTAGGGCATAAGAACTCCATCCCTTTGGAGCCCTACCTCAGATGGGTGCAGTCTTGTGCTCAAAATCTTATAATTCCATATCCTATTGTCCTAGCCGTAATTGTGGATCCTGTTGTTAAAGGAGATGTTCCTCATACCATTCTTCATCCTGATATTCCTACTGACTTTGAAGAACTACAGAATTCCTGGATTCAATCAAGAAAGAAAGGGATACCTTTGAGACTTAGTTTTATGCTAGTGAGAAAAAGTATTGAAGTTGATGAAATGACTCCACGAAGAACAAAGCCTTAATTCATATGTCAACACAAAGAGGAAGCGTCCATGGGATACTTAATTCCTTAGGACTTAGGAGTTTCATAATTTAACTATCTTGTTTTCATTGTAAGCCTAAAAGGAAGTTATAATTTGAACTTACTACTAAGTTTCTTTGTTTCATTTTTTATTAACAAATTTAAATCCCACGAGGTCCTTGAAAACATTGCATATGCATATACATTTACATACCATATAATTGCATAACATGTATTCTCAAGACATGTTTCTCATCTTCTTTCTGTTTATTTCAGCATAAAATGGCTCTCGAACAGACAATCAAAGATCTCCAGGCTCAAAAAGCCCAATTCCAACAGGTGTTTCTAAACTTAGCCAAGGGGAAAGAAGAACTGAAGGTACTCATCACCAAAGAGAAGAAGAAAAATACAAAGAAACCATCTAGCATCCTTAACATGGTGTTTACAGTGATTTCTGGTAAACAACCGCTAGTCCTCCAAACTATCGAATAATCTTACTGACTGTTATTCAATCTCTCTGGTAACTCGCAGGATCGACTAGATTGATCCTAGGATGTATTGGTCATTTGGATAACTCTCATTATAGAACTGGTATTCATGGTTGGTATTTAGAATGTTGTGTAGGTGTCTAACTTACTTTGATTACTCTATTAAAGTTCTAATAACTTGATCAAGTAAATGTGCGCGAAACTAAATTGCACGAATAAAGTTCAATTGTAAAGACATGTAAAACTGCATAAAAGACAAGTAGATGACTTCGAAGCATAAAAACATGTAATGTAAAAGATTCTCTGGAATGTAAAAGATTCGAAATATGAAGAAAGCGTTTAAATGCAAGAAAATAGTAAAATGACTTTAAGTGAAAAAAGGCGTTCGAATGATAAAAGCTTGAAGATAAAGGCATGAAATGTGCAAAGGTTTCTGAAATGTAAAGTATTTGAAATGGAAAGAAAGCATTTAAATGTAAAACATTAGTAAAAAGACTTCGAATGAAAACATTTTAGTGTAAAAACTTTTGAATGGTATTGACATGAAGATAAAGGAAAATACTGGAAATGATAAAGAGTTTCATTAAATCATAAACACTTGGTGTTATCATACGTACATTGCTCGTGCATTCGTTTCCCTAGCCATGTGGTATTTTGAATGTTTACTGAGTTTTTTGTACAATAGATATGACACACGAAATCCTAATGCTAAGACTTCTATTTATACTACTTCGACCGTAACGGTCTTGCTATAAGATTCTGCCACGTTCAGAACATGCAGAGCAATGCCTCTCCCTAGCTTCCACGCGTCTTCAAATGCTCCAGCGCATATATTTCAAATTTCGAACATCCCGCTTGCATTTGAATTTCAAATGTTTTGGCACTTCTTCGCTTCGAACGCATTTCTTGGACACAACCTTGTTAACATTTCGAGACTTCTTTGAATATATCCTCATAACTATCACTCGAAGCTCCAAGCTTTGATATGCCCATTTGAAGCACTGCTTCTACCATTTCGAAACATGACATCTTGCTTTATTCCAATCGAAACGTCCAATTTGCTTCGCTTCTAATTATATCATCAAAATCTTCAGCCAACAAAATGCCCCTTTAAAATATGTATTTCGATTCCTTTGAGAAATACTTATTTTAAACATATACACAAGATTTTGATGCGACCTTCGAATCATCGTAACATTTATTGCATATGACTCCAGTCACGTCAATCACAACGCTTTTCAGATTCCTTAACCGCCTTGAACCATTTCACAGCATGGTGCAGTTACAAAACAATGATTATATTTAATCACGCCTATTACCAATACTCACTTTACGCCACCTCCTCATCAAACCAACCCACGACTACCACGTATCACAATCTTACTCAGTGGATGCTTAAACTTCCACACTATAAAAACCCATCAACTTAGTCTTTTCTTTTCTTCCCACATTCTGAATCTTTTCTTCCTCTTTTCTCACTGAAACCCTAAACTTCCAACATTCTTCCAACAATGTTTTCTTCAACTTCATCTCAACTGAAAAAGGGTTCCAAAAAGAAAGGAAAGACCACATGAACCATAATGGAAAGCAAGGTTGGCACCTACCAAGGTCAATCTGTTCTTGTTCCCCAGATGATCTCAAAAGAGAAGGAAATGCTTTATGCATCCCAGGTACTAATTCCTACTAACGCCGCTGGCAAGAGGTTAGCTTTAATGGGCCCTCTTACAGTCTTTGAAATCTTAAAAGACACCAGAAAATTTTTCCCTGTTTGTTATAATTTCAAACCTCTGTTTAATAAAATGGATGCCCCTAAGACAATAGAGTCTTCTGATTCAACCACCATGGAAAATCCAATCATTCCCCCTAAGGACCCTTTTGTGCTAGATTATGTAAAGAGTAACTTCAAACCATTTCGATCTTGCCCCACCTCCGACACAGCTTATCACAACTGGTTTAATAAAGTAGAAGCTAAGAAATCCCAGCAATGGGAAGAATTAGGCATTTACAACTTGATTAAACTATCGAAACCAGGTTTTACTTATAGCCACCTATTGTTATTCGCGTCCCTATATTTCTGGGACAATGCTTACAACACTTTCCATCTCCCTGGTGGAATGATTACACCCACCTTTTTTGACATAGCATCCATTACTGGGTTATCACCAATAGGAGAAACCTATATTCCTGACAATGAAGAGCATTCGAGTATTATTGACTTCGAAGTCAAGCTAGCTAGCTTTTCAAAGTTTATCAGCCACTATCACACTGAAGGAGACAGTGTGTCGGATGTGGAACACATTGCTTTCCTTACCTTATGGTTGTCAAGGTATGTCTTTTGCAGCAGATCCCTACAGGTAGCCAGTAGGTTTATTCCTCTAGCTAGAGATTTGCATGAGAATCGGAGGGTGTGTTTAAGCGAACTGCTATTAGTTGATCTTTACGAAAGTCTAAGGTCAACTGTTTCGAGTCTGAAATCTCACACCTCCAAGAACATCCTGCTAGCTGGCCCTTTCTGGTTACTCCAGTTATGGCTCAATGCCATGTTCGAACCTTCACTATCAACTGCCAACACTATTGCTGAACAAGACCCAGAAATAGCGGATAGAATCATCGAAGGCACTAGGCTGCGAAGACTTACCCCAAACGATGATAAGGATGACTTCAAAGTCCTCTTCTTAAAATATATCATGATATTCTCCAAGAGGCATAAATTCGAAGAGACCATGGCGCCTTTTGCTTCAAGGGCTCATGGACCCTCATGGTTCACCATGGCTCTCTCAGAAGCTGTCAAAAGCAAAGAAATTCAAGATGTATGGAGAGCCTTTTTGCTACCCAGACTAATCTCTTCACGAATTACTCCTGCTAAGAATCAAATTTTCCTTTTTGCTTATCAACCCAACTTCGTTTCGAGACAATTTGGCTTGTGCCAACTAATCCCTGAACCCCTATTCCAAACGGAAAATGCCATCACCTATGGGCGAACCTTCAAGGCAAGAGAAGCCAAACTACAGCAGGAACAATACCAAGGCTTCGCCCATTTTGAACTAATAACTTTTGAACCTACACACCTTACAGCAAAGGGTTTTTTGGAATGGTGGACAAAGTTCTATCAGACTTATATGT
Source organism: Vicia faba (assembly GCA_948472305.1). Lineage (NCBI taxonomy): Eukaryota > Viridiplantae > Streptophyta > Magnoliopsida > Fabales > Fabaceae > Vicia > Vicia faba. The sequence goes on along the minus strand of OX451736.1, from coordinate 550,498,360 downwards.
TCGATACTCTTACTATTCAGCAGAAACTAACTGATGCATTCGATGTGCAGGTACAATCCAAGAAAGGTATGCTCACTCATGCCAAAGAGATTAAGGCTTTTCAAAATTATTTCGAAACTACTTATGATCCCACACACTTGGAATCCACCGTGCATCAAGCGGCTGAGACCTTGAAGGAAAAATTCAAAGAAAAAGTTTCTAAGTTAAAACTTCCTTCAGGGTTGTCACCTGAGGATAGGTATAGGTTGGCATTCGAAATGCATCCACCTAAATTTCCTAGATTACCTACCTCAGAACTGGCTCTGGCTTGGTTTCCTCCATACCCTTGGTGGTTCACTTGCAAAGAAATGTTCAAATATCTTCAAAAGAAACCAAAGCCATCTGAGACTGTGACATGGGCTCGACATTGGCTCCACGATTTCCCAGGACATCTTCGCTATGACCTTTCTGCCATGTCGATTAAATCTGATTAAGGCACAGGTGCGAATGCTTGGGAAAATCCCAAACGTTTCTCATTTTCTATATTTTTAACTTTTGCCTTAATTGTTTCGATTTTCATCCATCAGGATAAAGACTGCTGCTTCAAAGTCAAAAGAAGGGAGCGCCTCTCAGGCCTCTGTCGAAACCATTGATAATGTGACCCTATCCAACTCAACAACAATTGCTGCAACAACAACAACAACAACACCAGTAATAACCAGTGCTCCAACTCCACAGGTAATCACTTAGCCTTGATGTTTCGAATACACTAATGTTTCATGATTTGCATCTAACTTATTGTTAAATCTTTTCAGACCAACAAACTTCCGCCAACCACTCCAAAGAAGCGAAAAACAAACACTACTGGGGAAGACCCCAAGGCTGGAGGGAATTTACCAGCTGCTTCGAAGAAGAAGCAGAAGAAGGAAATTTCCAAAAGTGTTGTACCAACTAGTGTCTCTGGACTCGATTCCAGGGATGCTGCTCCCTCACCTAAATCCAAAATTCCATCTTCGACCTCCAACGTAATGTTGGAACGCATAGCTAGCAACCTCTCTTCTGAGAGTCCACAGGTAAATTGAACTTTAAATCTTTGACAAAATAATTATTCATTACCTTGGTGCATGCTTTTAATATTCTTTTGCCTCTGCAGGACATTTTGAATCCACCTCTTACCAATTCGACTTCACCATCGAAAACTGCTGCTTCGATCAACTCTTCTCCTCAAGGGGATTCCAGCAACCTTGTACAAAACAAAGGTTCCTCCAATATGGCGGTTCTGGCTGGGGCTTCTGAGCAGCAAGATGATCAGAGTACTTCTCCTCCTCTAAAAGAAACAAATGAAGCAACGCTTCATGAATCTGCAGAGACTTTACAAAGAACTTCTCTTCAAAAGTCCCCTCTTGAAACCCTTCAAGAGGATCCAAAGGACATTCACGCTGAAGGAGAGAAAGCTGATTCTGATCAAAGAAACGAAGAATCTGCAGAAGAAGGGTCTGAGGAAGGAGATGCCAACGATGGTTCGACTGCTGGGACTGAGTCATATGCAAACAACAGCGAGAACGAAGATATCGAAGTGGTGGATTTGGATGACGATGAAGAAGATAATGAGCATGAAACGAATGAAGGTGACAGTGACGCGACCAATAAACCCATGGAAGTCGAAATGGATGTGACTCCCCTGCGCGTGGAACTCCCTCAACCGTCTCTATCCCGAATGACTGAAGAGGAGCTTGCTCTCCTGAGACAAAATGACCCTATTGGATACATGAAGGCGAAGCTGGCTCAAAGGGATATTCCACCTGCTAGGGCTGGCACAAGTTCGACTAGCCATCCGTTGCCCACAGATGACAGAATTGTACTTCTTAACAGGATCAGGAGGACAATTCTTGATGTGGATTTGTTCGAAGTGCTCAAACAGGATAGCACAGCTTGCTACACTATGAAGGAGTTGCTTACAAAAGTCAACCTTGCTACCTGCTCCTTGCCAGTTAGTACTATCTTGTTCGATCTTCAATCTTTGCTGGACAACGTGACTGGGTACCTTCTCCAAGATGAATTTGCTGCCAGAAAGGTTCAAGAAAAACGAACTGCAATGGATGCTGCTTATGAGCATGCTTCGAAACTCTCTCAAGAAGCTGAGGATCAAGCCATGCATCTAAAGCAAGCAAAAAATGATTATGAGGCTCGAGCTGAGTCCATCCTTCTCTGGGAAAGGCAAATTCAGGAACTTCAACAGAAGGTTAAAGAGGCTCAAGAACAACAATTAGCCTACGAAACCAATACTGCTGGTAACCAATTCGAAGAGCTCCTCAACAAGGGGCTTGCAGAAATGGAAACTGCAGAACAACTCAAAGGAGAAGTGGCTACCTTAGAAGGAGCAAGACGTTTTGCTCAACAAAGGCTTGAGTCTTTTCGAAGTACCTTTAACAGATTGAAGAATAATTCCTATTTCTAAATCTTAGTGTTGATTTGGTTAAAATATCACTTTTTTGTATGTAACATTTGAACAACGCCATTTTGGCAACCCCATATTGCCATTTTGGCACTTTTATGATATTTTGATTACGTTGTTACTATTCGAATCTCCTGCAGGTGTGGCTTATATTTCTTTAAATATTTCCCATTAACCTTTAGGATACGTTTATCATCCATTAGCTCTTCGATTTCATATGCATTGTTTGAGAATACCTTTATTATTCGAAAAGGCCCTTCCCAATGAGGTGACCATTTACCTAACGTTTTATTTTTCTTGTCCATGGGTAATATGACTTTCCAGACTAAGTCATTAATAGTGAATGCTTTTCTTTTCACTCTTTTGTTATATGTCCTGGCCACTCTTTCTTTTTGTCTCATCAAGATTTCCAATGCATGTAATCTAACTTCGTCCAACTCAACTAACTCATTCATCATCATCTCCCAATATAATGCAGCTGGAATTTCGTTTTGTCTTTGAATTCGAACTGATTGTAGATGAATTTCTACTGGTAGAACTGCATCATGACCAAATGTGAGTTGGAAAGGCGTGGTGTTAGTAGCTTCTTTAGGAGATGTTCTACAGGCCCATAGTATTTGGTCCAAAGTTTTGTGCCAGTTCCTTGGCTTTTTACCAATGTGTTTCTTAATTAACCCTATTATCACTTTATTAGTTGCTTCGACCTGACCATTTGCTTGAGCATAATATGGCATTGATGTTAGTAATCTAAACCCCATTTCTTGAGCAAATTCTTGCATCTTTCTAACAGTAAACACAGAGTCTTGGTCTGTGGTTATGCTCTCTGGCAATCCGAACCTATAGATAATTTGTTTCTGTATAAACTCAATAACAACCTCTTGATCATCAACTATTAATGGTATTGCTTCGATCCACTTGGTAAAATAATCTATTCCTACCAAGATATATTTATGTCCTTTAGACGAAGCAGGATTTATTTCTCCTATTAAATCCAATGCCCATCCTCTAAATGGCCATGGTTTGATGATTGAATGCAACTCACTTGCAGGGGCATGTTGAATCCCTGCATGTTTCTGACATTCTTCACAACCTTTAGCAAAGTCTATACAATCTTTGAGCATGCTGGGCCAATACATGCCATATCGAAATAACAGCCATTTCATTTTATGACCTGCTTGATGTGCCCCACATGCCCCATTGTGGACTTTTGACAATGCTAAGTATGCCTCACTTTCTCCTAGGCACTTCAGTAATACGCCTTCTTGGGTCTTTTTGAACAATTCGTTTCCCATGAGGACATATGACAATGCTCTATATTTTGTCTTCCTATCAACATTCAGAGTTGGGTTTGTTAAATAACTCACAAGTGGACTTCGCCAATCTGCATCTGATAAAGTGTTTATGGCTAATATTTCGAATCCCTGTTTCTCAGCATAACCCAATTTCATACTCTCTAGATCTGATGGTGTGAATCTAGTAGCCATAACTCTACCCCTTAATTCAACTAAATCCTCAAAGTTTCTGGCAGAAACTTTATAACCTGAAGCCAACTGTGCTAAGTCATTTGCTTCTTGGTTTTCTATTCTTGGTATATGTTGAATATCCATGTATTCAAACTTCCTAAGTAGCCTGTTAACTATGACGAAGTATATCATCAGGTTTTCCTTTATGCATTTATACTCCTTTGTTATTTGCTTGACCACTAATTCTGAGTCTCCTTTAATTTCGACTCTAGTTGCCCCCAATTCCAACAAAGCTTCAAGTCCAACGATGAGCGCTTCATACTCAGCTTCGTTGTTCGAGCAACGAGGACCATCTAATTTATACTTGAATTTTGTTGGAATTCCTTCAGGAGAAATTATAAGGACTCCAACACCACTTCCATTCCTGTGGGTCGAACCATCAAAGTATAATTTCCATGGTTGCATTTCGACGTAACTCATGACAGTCTGCTCAACCAATTAATGGTCCACAATAAAATCAGAAATCACTTGGCCTTTCATAGCTTTTAAAGGCATGAAAGTCAAAGAATATTCTGTTAAGGCTAAAGCCCATTTACCAACTCTGCTATGCATTATTGGTTTCGAAAGCATGTGTTTAATGACATCGAAATGAGATGAAACATAAACATCAACAGGCTTTATATAATACTTGAGTTTCATACAAGAGAAGTACAAACAGAGACATAGCTTTTCTAAATTGATATATCTGGTCTCTGCATCATTCAACACTCTACTTAAATAATATATGGCTCTTTCGATGCCATTGCTATCTTCTTGTGCTAACATACTACCTATACTAACTTCAGAGGCAGATATATACAATCTCATGGGCTTTCCCCATGAAGGTGGAGACAAGATGGGAGGCTGAGAGAGATATCTTTTTATCTTGTCAAATTCCTCCTGATGGGCTTCGTTCCATTCGAAGGCTTGGCCTTGCTTTAAACGAAGCAACGGAGAGAAAGCTTGGGTTCTTCCACTCAGATTCGAAATGAACCTTCTGAGAAAGTTAATCTTCCCTAGCAAAGATTGCAGCTCCCTTTTTGACGTAGGTGCTTTCGTCTCCATTATGGCTTTGGTTTTGTTTTGGTTGATCTCAATTCCTTTCTTGTGGACCACAAAAGCAAGGAAATCTCCAGCCTGCACAAAAAATGCACATTTAAGGGGATTCATCTTTAAGCCATGTTTTCTCATTCGTTCGAATGATTGGCTCAAATGATGCAAATGGGTTTCTGCAAATATAGATTTGATGACTATATCATCAATATACACCTGCATAAAGGTTTCAATGAAATCATGGAAAATCGAATTCATTGCCCTTTGATAAGTTGCCCCAGCGTTTTTTAAACCAAAAGGCATCACCACCCATTCGTAGGTGCCTAAGGCTCCTGGGCAACGAAATGTTGTCTTGGCAACATCTTCTTCAGCAATAAAAATCTGATTATACCCAGAGTATCCATCTAACATACTCAAGTATTCGAAAACTACAGCAGAGTCTACTAGCATTTCTGCCACAGGCATGGAGTACTTATCCTTAGGGGTTGCAGTGTTTAAATCCCTAAAATCTATGCAGATTCTCAAAGAACCATTTTTCTTAATAACAGGTACTATATTTGCTAACCATTCGACATACCTTGTGGTTCTGATGAATCTGCAATGCAGCAACCTTTCGATCTTAGCTTTAATCTTTGTGAGAACCGCTGGTGCGAATATTCTAGGAGTTTGCTTGATGGGCTTCTTGCCATCTTTGATTGGAAGTCTGTGTTCGACTAACTCCCTCTTTAAACCAGGCATTTCGTCATAATCCCATGCGAAGCAATCTTTGTTTTTCTTGAGGACTTCGATCACTTCCTGCTTGAGGCTTGGGCTAAGTTTTGCACTTATGTAGGTTATTCTTTTCGTGTTTTCATCCCCTAAGTTCACTTCTTCGAGTGGATCTTGTGCCAACATTTTGGCACCTGAGTCTATGGGGTCCCTTTTGAAGCCTAAGGGTTCTTTATCATAGATGGCGTCCAGCCTTTGATCTATCTCAAGTTCTTTAAAGGGTGAGCCTTTCGAGCCATCCCCACTTATTTCGTTCATCTTCACAGTCAGTTTATTCATTTCAGCCTCTAAGGCCGCCTTTGATTCGTTTTCAGCCATATAGGCCGAAATCCTTTCGAAAAAGGAGGACTCAGTCATGAGTAAGGTTGTCGAATTCCCAGCATGCTGGCCGTCTTTGTATAGTACTTTCGACTCTTTCGTCTTCACTGATTATTCTTCTATCCTAGTATAGGCCATCATGGCGAAGGGTCATATAGTAGTGGGCGTTTCTGGTTTCGTTGATTTCATCATTTGGGACACAGGGAGCAATCTTTGCCAGATGTTTGTCATAATTCCTCTTGTCAACTAAGTTGACTGTTGACATGAAGTAACTCTGGTCTACTTGAATGTTTTCCACGATCCCATCTTCTCTCCATAAAACTAATCGCTGGTGCATTGACGAAGGAACTGCCCCTACGCCATGGATCCACTCCCTTCCCAGCAACAAGTTGTAGTTGGCCTTGGCTTCGATCACCATGAACATGGTGGGCCTACAGCTTGAGCCTATTGTCAAGTCCAATTGAACCACCCCCAGTGTTTTGCCTACTTTCCCTTCATAATTGGATAGAACCATATTGTGGGGCTTGATGTCTCCTTCGTGTATTTCTAACCTTTTCAGCATGAAGTGGGGTATTAAGTTGACTGCAGCGCCCCCATCCACTAGAACCTTATTCACGCCATGGGCACCAACCTTTGCCCGAATAAATAGTGGCTTAAGATGGTTCTTCATAGCTGGTTCTGGGCGTTCGAAGAACGCATTCTGCTCCTCGACAGCCCCATTATCCATCACATAGTAGCACACAGGCCTATGCTTCATCAGGTTTATGGTATCTTCTTCCTCATATTCATCAATTTCAGTTTCCTGTCCAAACTCACAGGTAAGTACAGATACCATGTTGTAATTGAGGTTGAACGAAGACTCCCCCTCTGATTCGAAGTTGTCCGTTATCATATCTTCGTCTTCTTCTGGACCTGGAGTGTATTCCTTTGGTTCATCTAGTTGTACTTCAGAAAAGAGCCTCCTATTAACTGGGGGTTTGTCTTTAGTTTGATTCTTTGGTGTGGGTTTGTTGGTGCTAGATTCACCTTGGTTATTTGTTGAAGTTGCCCCTTTATTTGCCACAGCTTCCCTCTCAGCCTTTCGAATCCTCTGTTGCCTTCGCCACTGGGATCTTGACATGGGGTTACTTCCTTTGTAGTTCTCTAATCTCACCTCTTCCCTCTTCGCTATGTTGAATTGCCTTCTATATGTCATAGCATGGCGTGCGTTTCGTTCAGCGTTTCTCCATTTGTCTTTGCCTTTGTCATTTCTGACTTGCAGCCATCTGTCTGTTGGCACTTCAGCAGGGATTCTAAACGTCACTCTTCGAGCGCCCTTGGGATGAGGACTATCAGGCCTTCGGTGTTTGTATTTGCTATCGAAACGTGGGCCCATCTGAACAGTTTCTTGGTGATTCCAGCAAGGGGCGAAGGGAATTGTTTCGAAGGCTCTGGCCATGCTTTGATCATACATAGTGGAGCACCTTGGGCATATCAAGCACTTGGTTGCCCCTTTGTAGCAGCGAAACACAAATTCCAGCAAACTTTCTCCAGCCTTAGGATAACACCTGAACAACTGGTTATCCTGGAGCCAGTTGTTGCCAGTTCGCGCCCTCTGTACTCTCTCGAAGTTCGCAGCGATTCTCTGATTGCAGAGGATGCTGCACCTAGGGCATAATATCATTCATGTATCTCCCTTGTGGCACATCATAAGGTAATCCTTGAGACTAGCATCTCCAACATGATTATCCTCCATTTTATACTTCTCTTTTTCTAAGTATCTCTCTACCTCCTCCATCTCAGAGCGAGGTCCCTCCATATCCACCATGTTTACCTCAACATCCTCCCCCTTAGCGTCATCATCTCCCCATCCTGTGGGTTTTATATCTTCAATGTGGACCTTTGAACTCTCTGGGGCAGAATATTTGACCAAGTAGTCAAACTTTCCACTGGGTTCCCCTAAAGTATCCCATATTTCTTTCTGAGGGGAGGTTGGCTTCGTGATTTGGACTTTCTCCAATTCTAGCCTCAGGCCTTCAGTAACCTGTGTCAATTCTTGGTTTTGGTTTTCCTGGCCTTCAGTAGCCTGGATTTCTTTTGCAACAGCTAGAGGTGCTGCTTCAATCGAAGTCCCTGGTTGCTTGTGGACGTCTTCAGTGACCTCCTTATTGACTTCGACTATCACCCAACTTTCATTTTTAGTACCTTTCTCTCCTATTGGGGCGTCACTTTGGTCAGCTTCCACCATGTTAATTTCTCCAATGCATGCAGGCTCGGAGTAATTGGTGTCTGCGACGTCCAAAGGGTCTTCGTCCACTTTCATTTTTGCTTTATCAGCAAACTTCAGTCTGCCATCTTTAATTGCATTATGAATTAGGTCCCTGAAAAGAAAACACTGTGAGGTTTTGTGGCCTAGGAAACTATGATATTTGCAAAATCCTCTTTTCTTTCTTTGGTCTAAAGGAGGTATTTTGACATTTGATGGCACAATGAGTTGGCCATCTTTGACAAGTAAATCAAAAATCTCGTCACATTTAGTGACATCGAAGGTATAAACCTTCTTTGGGAATTTGTCACTTTTCTCATTTTCAACAATTTCTTTCCCTTTTGTGGGAACTAATAATTTGCAGGAGTAAGGTGGTGCCTGTTTTAATTCAGCGAGGTCGATTTCGACCTCTTCGAATTCGAATTCAATATAATCTTCTGCTTCCTCAGTTCCAACATAGGAGATCCTTTCTTTCTTGTTATTTTTAAAGACTCTGGCCTTTTCGGCCTTTAGTCTTTCGACCTGTCGAACCCTATCGGCTAATTGAGCCATATCCCTCAAGTATTGAGTGTCTAGTTTCTTTCGAATAGAGTAATCTAAGCCGCCAGCGGCCATTTCGACTAACTCATGTTCAGGAATTACTGTGAAACATCTAGATTTCAAAAGCCTGAATCTATTCAGATAATCATCTATGGGTTCAGTGAACTTCCTCTTGACACTGGCTAGTTCCTTCAGACTTATTTTTGATTGTCCCATGTAGAACTGTTCATGGAATAATCTCTCCAAAAGAGCCCAAGTATCAATGGACCCAGGAGGCAAAGTGGTGAACCATGTGAAAGTGTTCTTAGTCAGGGAACTTGGGAAATATTTGATCCTGAGGTCCTCATTATTGGCTATATCTCCCGCTTCGGTTAGATACCTGGCTATATGTTCGACTGTTGACTCATTGGTATCCCCAGCAAACTTTGTAAACTTAGGGACTTTATATCCCCTTGGTAAATCAGTGTGCATTATGTAATCTAATATAGGGGAGGCATAATTTGGCCTTCTAATTCCTGTGTTGAGGCCATTCTGGGCCATGATTCTTTCTATCATGGTGGTTAAATTATTTTCTGCCAAGATGTTATCGTTTCGAATTCTATGAACGACTGCATCAGCATCTTGATTTCGACCCACCATGACAACCCCTCTAGGTTGTTCTTCTCGAAACTCTGGGACTTCCAGCCTTTTGACCCTTGCCCCTGGTTCCATAATTTCCCTTTGTGGGCCTTGGATCATTGGAGCTTCTAGCCTTTGTGCCCTTGCCCCCAAATTAACCTCCTCTCTGGCTGGTCTATAGGTTGGATCGTTAGCAACTTGTTCTATAATAGGCACGTTCGCTCGAATTCCCGCCTGATTCTGCCTACGCCTCTCTGGGGGAGCGAAAAAATCTGCTATTCGACTCATATTATCTGCGTTTTCTCTGTTTGTCACAGTCACATTTTGTACTATTGGGGCAAATATTTCCTGCATAGTTTGTGCTAATACCCCTATCATATTATGGTTACTGTCATCCATTAATTGCCTAAAATCCAACTGGTTTTCTGTGGTTAAAATAGGCATTGCACTATAACCCACTGACCCTTGGTTATTTGTCATAAACTGATTTTCCCCAGACCCAGACCCTAATTGTGGTGATGAATTCGATGTGGAATTGTGTAAGCCTGCCATAAAAGATGTTGGCATTCCATAAGAGGAATTTCTGGTTCTATTACCATCGAAACCGGGTGGTCTAGTTAGTGGGGTGGCGAAATGGGTTTGTGTCCCTGATGGTGGGACGAATCCCCCAGGATAACCAATGGTTCCAGTATTTCCTAGGATCGAACTGTTAGTTGATATGCCACTTATTCCATTGGTGGCTATATTACTGATGGAGGAAGCAACGGACTGTGCATTCGAAGGGATCACATTAGATGTTCCCATTGAAGCGGACATATTAGTGCCTGTTGCATGTGAGATATTTTGTTCCCCTTGTTGATTGTCAGAATTAGACATCTTGTTCAAACGTTTTCTTCTGGATAAGGGTTGGTTGCTATTGGTTATTCTACCACTTCTAAGGTTCATAAAACAACAAACTTATCGCTCAGAGAGTATTTTTACAATGGTTATGTCTTAACAATTTTTTACTCTGTTCTAAATTCCGTAATGGCCAATGACTTGTCCCACCGGGTGTGCCAATTTGTTTACAGTGATTTCTGGTAAACAACCGCTAGTCCTCCAAACTATCGAATAATCTTACTGACTGTTATTCAATCTCTCTGGTAACTCGCAGGATCGACTAGATTGATCCTAGGATTTATTGGTCATTTGGATAACTCTCATTATAGAACTGGTATTCATGGTTGGTATTTAGAATGTTGTGTAGGTGTCTAACTTACTTTGATTACTCTATTAAAGTTCTAATAACTTGATCAAGTAAATATGCGCGAAACTAAATTGCATGAATAAAGTTCAATTGTAAAGACATGTAAAACTGCATAAAAGACAATTAGATGACTTCGAAGCATAAAAACATGTAATGTAAAAGATTCTCTGGAATGTAAAAGATTCGAAATATGAAGAAAGCGTTTAAATGCAAGAAAATAGTAAAATGACTTTAAGTGAAAAAAGGCGTTCGAATGATAAAAGCTTGAAGATAAAGGCATGAAATGTGCAAAGGTTTCTGAAATGTAAAGTATTTGAAATGGAAAGAAAGCATTTAAATGTAAGACATTAGTAAAAAGACTTCGAATGAAAACATTTTAGTGTAAAAACTTTTGAATGGTATTGACATGAAGATAAAGGAAAATACTGGAAATGATAAAGAGTTTCATTAAATCATAAACACTTGGTGTTATCATACGTACATTGCTCGTGCATTCGTTTCCCTAGCCATGTGGTATTTTGAATGTTTACTGAGTTTTTTGTACAATAGATATGACACACGAAATCCTAATGCTAAGACTTCTATTTTTACTACTTTGACCATAACGGTCTTGCTATAAGATTCTGCCACGTTCAGAACATGCAGAGCAATGCCTCTCCCTAGCTTCCACGCGTCTTCAAATGCTCCAGCGCATATATTTCAAATTTCGAACATCCCGCTTGCATTTGAATTTCAAATGTTTTGGCACTTCTTCGCTTCGAATTCATTTCTTGGACACAGCCTTGTTAACATTTCGAGACTTCTTTGAATATATCCTCATAACTATCACTCGAAGCTCCAAGCTTTGATATGCCCATTCGAAGCACTGCTTCTACCATTTCGAAACATGACATCTTGCTTTATTCCAATCGAAACGTCCAATTTGCTTCGCTTCTAATAATATCATCAAAATCTTCAGCCAACACATGGGAAGAAGGTTCAGCGGTCCAGTCAAGCGATTTCAGGATCCCGATACTCCATTAGATGAAGACAAAGAACAGGATAAAGATGATAAGAGTGGTGAAACTGAAAAAAGCAACTGTGGTCCTTCCAAATACTCCGATGAAGAGGAAGAATATCATTTGAATGAACAATATCCCCCCGTTGATGAAAAATACAAGCAGCTAGAAGATCATCTAAATGTTATGGAGAACTAGAAAGTGCTTGGGTTGGATTTTGAGGATTTGGGCTTAGTCTTAGGATTTGTCATTCCTCATAAGTTCAAAGTCCCCACTTTTGAAAAGTATGACGGTGTTTCTTTCCCAAAGCTTCATTTGAGGTTATATGTTCGGAAGATTCAACCATACACCGCTGACAGGAAGTCGTGGGTTCATTTCTTTCAAGAGAACCTGTCTGGAACACAATTGGAATGGTTCTATCAACTAGAGCGGACCGATATCCATACCTGGGAAGATTCAGTTGCTGCTTTCTATAAGCAATACCAATATAATGTTGATCTTGCACCAATCGTATACAAATACAGAGTATGACCATGGGCTCTAACGAAGGCTTTAAAGAGTATGCCACAAAATAGAGAGATCTATCGGGAAGAGTTCAGCCTCCCTTGTATGATAGGGAATTGGTTGACATGTTTATGGGAACTTTAACATGTCATTTCTTCAATCATCTGATCGGAATCTCTTCATCTAGGTTCACCGAGTTGATATTAACAGGGGAACATGTTGAAGGTGGAATCTGAAGCGGAAAAATTCAGGTGGATGCATCTTCAAGTACTGCGAAGAAGTCATTCAACGGGAAGAAAGAAGCTAATGTTGTGTATGGCCAGAAAGGTCGTAGTAAAGGTGACTTCCATCAATCTGTGGGGGCAGTAATGATTTCCAATCCCTCACCAACACAACATCAATAAAAAGGAAATTAGCGTAGGCCGGATGCACAAGGAGTCAATTCACCAAAATGAATATGTCATTGTCTCAAGCATTGCAACACCTGTTGAAGGTAGAGCTGGTTACATTGAGAGATCCTCCTTAGAATCCCAATACTTCCTCTCCCCAGTACAATCCCAATGTAAGATGCGCCTATCATTCCAATAGTCCCGGACATGACACAAATGGCTACTGGGCTCTGAAAAATAAAATCCAAGATATAACTGACTCTAAGGAGATTGAATTTGATCCTCCCGAAACTCCTAATGTGATCACTGCACCTATTCCTAACTATGACAAGGGTGTTAACGTTATTAATGTTGTGGAAAATGCTGATAGCAATAATGACCTGGGCAACTAGATCTTTTAGACTACTGACAAAGGGCTCACCAACTGAACATCTGAAGACTTTATACCAATCTCCTTTAGTCAGGAGTAAATGCCATTTTCTGTTTTCTATTTCCAAGTTTTTGGTTATGTAATTTGAACAATAATTTTAAGCCTTGTGCCTTACCCGAGGCACAACGGTCCATTTGTTAGGTTTGCCATGTTTCATTCGCATATTTTCATTTAATACAATCATTGGACGTTTTGCATTCAAATTTTGCACTCTTTGTATTTCTTTTACTTTATTGCTTTCAAATAGCTATGTGTTCTTACACACACCCACATAAAAAATTGCAGATCCATATCCACTTTGGATCTCATTGATAACAATTCTGCTATTGCCAATTATGACTTCAAAATTCGATTTACCAAGCCGAGGACAAAGGTGAGGAAGATTGTGAAGTGCATGGAGAACTTGCTAGGCTCTTAATTCAAGAAGAAAGAGCCATACAACCGCATGAAAAGCCAGTTGAGGTTGTGAACTTGGGTATTGAAGAGAACAGAAAAGAAATCAAGATAGGTGCCGACTTGGAAGATAGTGTCAAAAAGAGGTTAATATAGATGTTACGTGACTATATTGAGATTTTTGCTTGGTCGTACAAAGATATGCCAGGGCTTGATACTGACATTATGGTTCACCGTCTTCCGATGAAGGAAGGTTTTCCCCCTATAAAACAGAAGGTTTGTCGTATGTGTCCCGAGATGTCTGAAAAGATCAAGACTGAAGTTATGAAGCAGTTCAATGCAAGTTTCTTAGATGTTACGTTCTATCCTCAGTGGGTTACAAATGTGGTTCCAGTACCTAAGAAAGATGGTAAGGTGCGTATGTGTATAGACTACATAGATTTTAATAGGGCAAGCCCCAAGATGACTTTCCGCTCCCGCATATTGATGTTATGGTTGACAACACCGCTCAACACAAAGTATTTTCCTTCATGGATGGTTTCTCCGGTTATAATAAAATAAGGATGGCACCTGAAGACATGGAGAAGACTACTTTTGTCACACAGTGGGGCACTTTCTGTTACAAAGTTATGCCTTTTGGTTTAAAGAACGTCGGTGCAACGTATCAGTATGATATGGTAGCTTTGTTCCATGATATGATCCATCAAGAGATAGAGGTTTACATTGATGACATGATAGCCAGGTCTCAGACTGAAGAAGAGCACCTTGATCACTTGCACAAGTTGTTTGAGAAGTTGAAGAAGTACAAGCTGAGGCTAAATCCAAACAAGTTCACCTCTGGGGTAAGATCCGGTAAACTCCTAGGTTTCTTCGTCAGTGGTAAAGGTATTGAAGTTGATCCGGACAAGGTTAAAGCCATTCAAGAAATGCTAGATCCCTGTATGAGAAAGAATTCAGAGGTTTCTTAGGACGATTGAATTACATTTCCAGATTTATTTCCTATCTGACTGCTACTTATGAGTCAATCTTCAAGTTATTGAAGAAAGATCAAGTAGTGAAATAGAATGACGACTATTAGATATCTTTTGACAAAATCAAGGAGTACCTTAAAAACCTCTGATTCTGATGCCACCAGTTGAAGGAAGACCTCTTATCATGTACTTGACAGTGTTAGAGAACTCAATGGGTGTGTGTTGGGGCAACATGAGGAGTCTGGTCGAAAAGAGCATGCAATATACTACCTTAGCAAAAAATTTACCGATTGTGAAATAAGATACTCACTTCTCAAGAAAACTTACTGCACTTTGGCATGGGCTGCTCGTCAACTAAGACATTATATGTTGACTCATACTACCTTGTTGATCTCTAAGATGGATCCAATTAAATACATATTCGAGAAACCCGCTCTCTCCGGAAGAATAGCAAGATGGAAAATGGTCTTGACAAAATACGAAATTCAGTACAGTACTCAGAAAGCAATCAAAGGAAGTGTAGTAGCAGAACATTTGGCTCATCAAGCTGTAGATGACTATCAGTCTATGAATTTTGAGTTCCCGTATGAGAATATTAAGCTAATTATTGATTATGAAGAACCTTGACCCTACGAAGGACCCAAGTCGGGATCCCAATGGACTATGGTTTTTGACAGAGTTTCTAATGCGCTTGGTAATGGAATTGGTGTTATGATTGTCTCTCCCAAGGGTTGCCATACGCCCTTTACCGCGAGATTATGTTTTGATTGTACCAACAACATGGCAGAATACGAATCGTGTATCATAGGTATCAAGGCTGCTATCGATATGTGAATTAAATTCTTGAATGTATATGGGGACTCATCCCTAGTAATCAGTCAGATTAAGGGGGAATGGGATACGAAGCATCCAAATCTCATTCCTTATTGAGAGCATGTGTTGACATTAATTCCATACTTCGAAGAAATCACTTTTGAACACATCCCATGAGAAGAGAATCAATTAGCAGACGCGTTAGATACCATGTCATCTATGTTCAGAGTCAGATGGGACAATTAAGCTCCTCGAGTTACTATTGAGAGACTAGACAAACCGACGCATTGTTACGAAATTGATACTGATGGAGTAGAGGAAAAGCCTTGGTACCACGAAATAAAAAGATACCTCGAGACTCAAGAGTACCATGAAGGGGCATTTATTAATGATAAGAAATTCCAAAGGAGGTTCTCTTCCAAGTTCTTTATGAGTAACAGAATCTTATACAAGCGCAACTATGATTCGAGTTTTCTTTGTTGTGTAGACAAGAAGGAAACTGAGAAGATTATGGAAGATATGCACGAAGGAGTGTTTGGTACTCACTCCAGAGGGCATAAGATGGCTAAGAAAATTCTAAGAGCGGGTTATTATTGGTCTACCATGGAAACCGATTGCCATCATCATTCCAGAACTTACCACAAGTGCCTGATTTATGATGACAAAGTACATGTGCCTCTGGTTCCTTTGAATGTCTTGACAGCTCCTTGGCTGTTTGCAATGTGGGGCATTGATATGATTAGAGAGGTTAAGCCTACCGCTTCTAATGGGAAACATTTTATCCTGCCTCTGATTACTTCACGAAGTGGGTCGAAGCAACCTCGTTTGCCTCTGTTACCAAAAATGTTATGGCCTGATTCATTAAGCATAACCTTATCTGTCAATATGGCATCCTTGAAAGAATCATCATGGATAATGATACCAATCTTAACAATACTATGATCATAGAACTCTGCATGCAGTTCAAGATTAAGCATCATAATTCTTCTCCATATCGACCAAAGATGAATATCACAGTGGAAGTCACCAACAAGAATATCAAGAAGATCTTGCAGAAGATAACGGTGACATACAAAGATTGGCATGAAATGTTACCATTTTCTCTTCATGGTTACCGCACTTCAACATGTACATCAACTGGGGAAACCCCGTTCTCTCTAGTCTACAGTATGGAGGTTGTCTTACCTGTCGAAGTCCATATTCTGTCTCTAAGGATTATGAAAGATACAGGTTTAGATGAAGACGAGTAGATTCAGTCTAGACTCGACCAAATAAATTTTATTGATGAGAAAAGACTTGCGGTTGTTTGTCATAGTCAGATGTATCATAAACGTATGATCAAGGCCTTCAACAAAAAATTCAAACATAAGGTGTACCAGGCTGGTGATTTGGTAATAAAATACATCATCCTACCACAAGGTGATCCCAGGGGCAAATATACTCCCACATACGAAGGACCATTTGTAATCAAAAAGATATTTTCTGGAGGTGCTATGATACTTATCACCAAGGATGGTGAATACTTTCTGCACCCTGTGAATGCGGACATAGTAAAAAAAATACTACACATAAAATAGACTCGCTAGGTTGATAGGCCTAGGAAAAAATAAGGGCATCCCAATGAACCAAAAGGGTTCGGGAAAAATTAGGGATATATATATATATATATATATATATATATATATATATATATATATATATATATATATATATATATATATATATATATATATATATATATATATATATATATATATATATATATATATATATATATATATATATATATATATATATATATATATAAATTATACACTTGACAAGTCGAAAACCTGAAAAGGCGGCTTGGGCAAAAAAGGGTATCCTGGTGGACTGAAAACCTGAAAGGGCGGTCCAGGAAAAATTTAGGGATTAAAGCGTACGATTATGTCTCGTTGGATCACTCATCTACTTACAACAAGCTTTTTTATTAATGTCAAGATCAAATGGTACAGATCAATCCAGTCATCTTCTTCGAGAGCAAGGGATGAGATTCTTGAAGACATATAAGCAATAGCAGAGTTAAAACTCGATGGGATCATTTCCATATAGTTGTTTTTCTTGTTTATCACTTTGTATTTTTTTCAATTTCATAACTTCCTCTTACTAGGATTTTTTCTCCTTGTATAAAACTGCTTGTTCATAGGCAACCCTCCAAAATCAATACAACTCAGTCTATTTAAAAATTCGAAACTACTTGTTTTTACTTCCTCTGTTTTGTTTGCAAATATGTTCAATGATTACTTTGAATGAACATATGCATTTGAATATATTATCACCATCTACAAATATTTGCATAAAAACTAGGATTAACATTTATCGAAGACTCTAGGAGTTAGGGTAATGTTTAAGTCATTCATAAATCCCCGTATAGCAATCTCCATGAAACTATCTCTACAGAGCTATCTTCGCAAGCTCATCCCTAACAGAGATATATTCCCCAATGAGTCTAATATGCTCTCAGGAAGAAATTGGGGCATCTTCCAGCAGTTCACCTCCATATCCCTAATGGATAGATTAACCTGATCATCATCCCCAATAGGTCCCCTAGCGGATAAGGAAGTTTGATCATTTCCCCAGCATACAGTGGAGACTTCCTCAACACAACCTATAAAATTCCAACTCCCATCAGAGTTTATTTCCTCGACACAGTTTACAAGAATTTAATTCCCCGATAGAGTTTATTACTCCAATGCCATAAATCCCTAACAAAATTCTCTTCTCCAACAAGGTTTAATCAAAGTTGATATCCCCAGAAGAGTTGCTAAAGGTATCTGAAACCTGGAAAGATAGCACACTGATGGAATATCCATCTCTTTTATCCCCAGTCAGGGTACGTAAGAATCAAATCCTTCAACAAAAAGAACGAAAAATGACCAACTCTCCTCAAGCAGAAGTAGAAGATCCCGAGTGGAGTATCCTCAAACAGAAAGCGGGAATCCCCAGCAAAATTGTTCCCAGCAGAAATTGAAGAATCACTTTTTTCATCCCCAGCAACAATCCGAGATTTATTTCCCATTCTAGACATTGTTACAAGGAGCTACCGATACGCTTCAACGACATATTGCATCCATAAATCATTTCACAATACATCATAGCATATGCATACCAAAATGCATATAACATTCTCATTTATTTTGAGAGCATCATTACGCAATGTATTATATACATCATGACATTACATAAAGCTAATTTTATCTTTTCAGGTAAAGTTCGCAAACAGACGAATATCATCAATAATTTTCAAACAAGTCGCAGATTAATTCCCGAAATAGGACAGGGAAACTATCTATATGACTAGGAGGTATGAATTCCAGAAATAGGACTGGTTTACCAAAAAAAAATAGGTTGCAGATTAATTCCTAAAATAGGACGGAGGAACTATCTATATGACCAGGCAGTATGAATTCCCGAAATAGGACGGGTTTACCAACAAAAAACAGGTCACAGATTAATTGTATAAACAGGACGAGGCAACTATCTATATTACCAGGAGATATGAATTCCCGAAACAGGACATGTTTACAACCAAAAATAGATTGTAGTTCAATTCCTGAAACAGGACGGAGCGACTATCTATATGACCAGGCGGTATGAATTCCCGAAACAGGACGGGTTTACCAATGAAAAAAAGATTGTAGATCAATTCCCGAAACAGGACGGGGTGACTATCTGCATGACCAAATAATTTCCTTCATGGACTGAATTCTGACGAGCATCTCCTTCAGGGCTTCGTTATGAAAAGCATTCTCCCCAGAGACTGAATTCTAGCAAGCATTTTCCTTCAGAGTTTTATTCTGAAAAGCATCTCCTTCAGGGCTTCATTCTGAAAACCATCCCCCCAGAGACTGATTCTGGAAAACATTTTCCTTATGAAAAGCATTCTTCATATACACTCGGGCGTAGAATCATTCTGATACTCCTATTAACAGTTACTTTGGGTGGCATCTGTAAGCCCATCTCTAGAAACACTTTATCACCTCTCCTAATGGCATCTTTAAGCCCATTCAAGCTATATAATTAACCAACAACATAACTTCATGCACCGGCAAGTGCAAATTTCTGGGCACTTAAGTTTTCAATCCTCTTCCACCTTAAGATCACGAATGGCGGACATGTCAATCTAACTCTTCAAATTTAAGAAGATTGAACAGGGGCAGCTGTTGTACCATAAAATTTTCCATCCAATTGTTGAAGATAATTGATTCAAGGCACCTCCTCATGTTCATAAGCTTCTCAATTACTCAAGAATACCCAAGGGTTTGAGCATACAAGCACCTCTCCTAAGAAATTGACCTACAACTAGGGTTTTGTGTTTCTCAAATAAAATTGAGCTTCTAATGCCTCAAGTGGATTCCATGATTCCTCATATGCTTCAAGGTACCCTCATGTCAAGTTTCAAGCCTTACATCACCAGTTTGCTCAGTCAATTGCTCAGATGATTGAAAATAAACTATATTGGATAAAAAGTCAAATGTGGTCAACATACAGTCAAACTTCGAGATTTTTGGTCAACATCAATATTTTGAGGTCACATTCATCATTTGATTAAGGTTTGATCCTGATTCATCAAGAAAACTCAATATCCATAAAAAGTCAAAAGTTACTAAATTAGGGTTTTCTTTAGGAGAAGTCAACTAAACTTTGACCAGGCATAGCTTTCATAAACTTCATCTAGAATTCCTCAACTAAGTCTCATTTTGAAGGAAATTAAATTCTCTACAACTTTGTCTCTCTCAGCTCAAGGCCAAAAATGCTTCATTTAAGAGATATGGATAAAAACATTACAGGTCATTTTAAAAGTCAACAAAAAGACATTTTTTGTCAAGGCAATTTATATCAAGTTAAAGATTTAAAATGAAAAAATGACCAACATGAAAGTTGTAGGATACACCTTGAAGTTTCCAAAAAGTATAAGGTCACATTAATATGACAAAAATTATGAGAGTTATGGTTGATACAAGTTGGACAATTTCTGAGAAATGCATGAAACCTCAATTGAGCAATTTTGAATTTTTGTACTAATGAGCCTAACTTTTGAGGATCAAACATGTTTACGACATTATAGAAGACCTTTAAGTCCATTGGTACATGGTCATATTTTTTATCCTATTTATTTAAATTTTTATTTAATTTTTGTAAAAGAATTAAATTAAAAATAACAAATAGTTGGGTTAATGTTGGACTATGATCATTTGGACATCTTCTAGAAAGCCCAAGACTTCATAAAAGCTTACCAAAACCGTGAGAGACATGTTTGAGACAAGGATCTTCAAAAATGGCAAGTTAGAAAACAAGTTTCATTGATTTTTGGTATCACCATGATCACTTGATTCTTTCCTTCTTTGGTGACTTAAATCTCCTCCTCTATAAATACTCAAGGCTCACACTACAATGACACGAAAATTTTGCCTCAAGAAAAGTCTCAAAAATCATAAATTTTCAAAGAAATTGCACCATTGAATCTCAAGTTCCAGTTTGATTCATTCCAAACCACCACCTCAAATCATTTCCAGAACATCTCAAAGGTAAGAATAGGTAACTTTCCATACTTAGTTGTACCTAAAACTTCCATACATGCCATATCCGGTTTGCATTATTTTTTATTATTCGTATTACAAATTATACACATTGTTAATTGATTCTAACAATTCAGATCGCTTAGCATGATTGTTTAGAACAGGTTTGAAGCCTTACATACAAGTTTTAACATGAGGAATACGAGATGCCATTTTTATAGCATAAAATTTTGTTTGTTTCATGGCGCAGTGGTAATGTTCTTGCTTGGAAAAGGAGAGGGCGTGGGTTCGAGCCTGGGCGCTTGCAACCATATTTTATTTGTTTTCTAATCTTTTCCACTTTCTATTATGTTTACTTATTTTCTTATTTAATTTTCTACTAATCATTTTAGTCCATAAAAAATAAAAATAAAAAATAGTCTTAGGGTTTTTATTAATTAATCTAATTTTGGACATATTTTTAATTCAATTTTATTAGACTTAGTTTTTTTAATTAATTAACCTTTGTAATTTATTTAGAATTAGATAACTAATTATTTTCTAAATGCTTAAAATTAACCCAAATATAAAAAATAAAATGTAACATTTTAGACATTTAGGTTTTTTTTTAAAATTTTTTTTTAACATATAATTTTATTTATTTGATTTTTATTTTTAGATAAGTGTATAGGTTGTATAAATATTGTAATAACTTAGTGTTTAATTTTTCGCAAGGTTTTATTAAATATTGTACCTGCCCCAAAGCCTTGTAACATTAATTAGGGTTTTATTTTTCTGTATCTTTACTTTCTGCATTTATATTTTATATACATGTATATATAACTGTTAGATGCGTGCTAATAGGGTTTGTATGGAAAGAATAAAATCAATCGATAGAAAACCCTAATTCTCAAGATAAATATAACTGAATTGAACATACTATGCACACTTCACCTCTAGGGGAACATCTCTTTGTTGCCTTCGAAAACATGGTCATGCCCCTCGAAAGTAAGGGTACTTTAGCAAAGTCCCTCGATTAAATCATCATAGTCCTTTCGAATAAAGATCATAATTGTGATACGGTGGGAGAACTGACTTGGGTGTTTTGCGTTAGATCGCAAATATTGCGGTTAGTAAGAGTCGCCACCGACTATTCTTTTATCCAAATGGAAAGGTGAAAAATAACAGGAAAGACCTTTGAGATTGTTTCTTGAGTTCGGGGGGTAGATTATGAAAAGGGAAGGTATTAGCACCCTTTTCATCCATGGTTTTCCATTGGCTCTTAGTTACTTGCTAGATCACTTGCTTTTGTTTGAAATTGTGCTTTGTGTGGTTTTTGAAAGTATTTTGTAAAGAGGCCATTGTTCAGGCAAATTTTGTAATGATTCTCGTTTGTAAGAATGTATACAAAGTGTTGGTCTTTTGAAAATATTTTTTGTAAGATGTTTTGAAAGTGTAGATGTTTGTTTTGAAAATAGCAAGGATATTCGGTTTTGAAATGGAGCAAGTAACTAGGAGCATTCTACCTACTCAAAAGTCTTTACTGTTCATTTCTTCTTTCCTTTGATATTGTTATCTTACCATTGATTTAGTAAGTAACCCTATCTTTGGATGTAAACGGGACAGGCGTGGGTCATCGTATAACCATGATTAGCAATGTTGCGAGGCATCTTAGCATTTTTATTTAGGGACTAAGATCATTTTGAAAGGCAACTTAGCTAGCGTCATCGAGGGACTATGATCTTGTATTTTTGCTTGTTTTTGCTAAGATACCTCACATGCGTAATATGGTCATTTATAAGGCACTCAAGTGGATTTTACCCTAGAGGTGCTTGTGTACAAGTGTATTGATTTTCATGCTTGTTGATTTTATCTTACCATACACACCCTAATTACTAACAATTATATTAAAGCGATAAGTTGCGGAAATTAAAATTCTATGTTATTACATCATTTTGGGGATGGGGATACAAATTTACAAATGGGGGGATGAAAGAAAATAAATCCTAATTTACTATTACAACCATATTGAATGAATAAATAATATACAAAAATGAATAAATAAATAAATAAGAAAATTATTTTTTTAAATTTTTTTTTATGTATTGACACATATACTTATGTATTGACGCGTGTCATTATTTATTGATACGAAAATAATTTATGTATTGACGCATGCCATTGTGTATTGATACGAAAACAATTTATGTATTGCGCAAGCCATTATGTATTAATACGAAAACAGTTTACGTATTGACGCATGCCATTATGTATTGATACGAAAACTTCCTTGCTGCTGAAAAATGAAAATTAACTCAATATGAGTCGACGCATTCGCATTTCATATCGACTCATGCAACATTTCATATTGATGCATAATAGCTTGCATTGGCTCATAACCTATTTTGGACATAATATGTGTCGACTCATAGCATTTCGTGTCGACGCATAACTGTTGTTTTTTGCTTTTATCATTGTTTTGCTACATGTAAAAGTTAGTTCTCAACACATGGTTAGTGAAAATGAAAATAAAGCATATGGTTAGCTTCAAGGCAATTATATCTACATTTTATATTCACAAATGAACCATTAATGATACTTGTATGAAGAGTTCAAAGTCAAAAAAACTTACCTTGAAACTATAATTTGTGCTTTGAGTTTGAGCTGTTGTATGGGCTATTGTTGAGCTTGGGAAGTGATGATAGTGGTGTTACAGAAGTTATTTTTGTGTTTGAACAACTTCTATATGATGTATGTGGAGTTTTTGGATGGTTTGTTTGGAGAAAACTTGAAAGGTATGAGATTCAAAGATTTGGACTTCAAAGCTCAAAAATGGAGGTTTTGTGGGCAATTCTGGTTTTTGACAGCAAGAATGATTTTGAGTGTTAGTTTCTATGATACGGTGGGAGAACTGACTCAGGTCGTTTTGCATTTGTATTCGCAAATGTTGCAGTTTATCAAGAGTCGCCACCTTTTCTTTTATCCAAAAGGAAAGGTGAAAAGCACAGGAAAGACCTTTAGAGATGTTTTCTTGAGTTCGGGGGTAGATTATGAAAAGGGAAGGTGTTAGCACCCTTTTCATCCATAGTTATCTACGGGCTCTTAGTTACTTGCTAGATCACTTGCTTTTGTTTGGATGTGCTTGTGGTGTGGCTTTTGAAATTATTTTGAAAACGTCTTTGTAATGGTTCTCGTCTCTATAAGAACGCGTACAAAGTGTTTGTTTGGAAAATAGTTCAAAGATGTGTTTGTGAGATGTGTTTTTGAAAGTGATTTTGAAAAGGTGTCTTTGTAATGGTTCTCGTCTCTATAAGAACGCATACAAAGTGTTGTCTTTCGAAAATGTTTTCAAAATGAGAGTATGGGTGTATAAAAATGTTTTTTTTGTTGTGAGCAAGGGAGCAACTAGGAGAAAATCTACCTACTCAAAAGGTATTAGATGTTCTTTTCCTCCTCCTTTAGATGTTGCTATCTTACTATTGATTTGGTAAGAAGCCCTATCATTGGATGTGAAGGGACGGGTGTTGGGACGTTTGTATAGTCATAGAAGGCAACCTATGGGACGTTTTAGCAATGTCGTTTTAGGGACTAGATCGTTTATCGAAGGCAACATTGAGGGACTACAATCTTTTATCGAGGGTCTTTTGCTAAAATGCCCATGTTCGAGGGACATGACTATTTTTCTGATAGGCCACAAAGTGGAATTACCCTAAGGGTTCTAGTGTGCAAGTGTGTTTGATCACATGCATTTTAGTCTTCATTAGGGTGATATATTTGTCGGTTTCACATCTTGCCATACATACTCTAATTACTAACATTTCTATTTGAAAAGCGATAAATTGCGGAAATATAAAAGTCCTACGCTATTACAATATTTTAGGGATGGGGGTACAAACTTACAAATAGGGGGTTGCAAGAATTTAGATCCTAATTAACTATTACAACCATATCGAAATGTACAATGCAAGAAAAAAAAAAAAAAGAGGAAAAAAGACTTGTTTAGAAAATGGTTTTTTGTCTTAATGAATTAAGAAGAAAAAAAAAGAAATTAATTAATTAGTAAAAAGAAAATATTTTGATGTCCTTTTTATATTAATAAAAAGGGTATTAATATTGAAAATGATAAAAAAAAGGAAAATAATGAGATGTAGGATCAGCGTGCTGCTGCAAGCAAAACAAAATGGATTAGAAGTTCTGATGCCAAGAGCGTTGTGACTCAGCAAGAAATGTCAGTGGGCATCAGAAGTTCTGGGTTGATACATTCTGAGGTCCTGCAAGAAATGTTAGAGGGAAAACACAAAAGTTCTAGGTTGTTACATGCTGAAGTTCTGAATGGGAGAGCAGTGAGAAAACCTTAGAAGCTCAGTACGTGTTAAAATAGTGGGAAGAACTCAGAAGTTTTGTATTGTGTTAATACAATGAGTGAACAATCAGCAATTCAGCGTGTTATCAGCGTGTGTAAATCAGAAGTTCTAAGTGTTAAAACAGTGAGTGAACAATCAGCAGTTCAGTGTGTTTATCAGTAAGAAGAACTCAAAAGTTCTGTATTGTGTTAAAACAAATGAGTAAAAATCAGAAGTTCTATGCCACGTTTCATCTCTTTCCTCATATTAATCAGCACATCAGCAATTTATTTAGTTCTTAATAAACAATAAATCAAAAGGATAAAAACACACAGTTTATAGAAGTTCTAATCCTAATTCTAAGCCTAGCTTTAATCAAGAAGTTCTGATTCACACATTTTTCTTCTAATTATGCAATGACATGGACAACATCAATACTATGATATTTACATATTTAATGATGTTCTGAATGAAAGATGCGAATTCAGAAAGACTTACCTTGAATCTGGAGCGTGTGCTTGGGACTTGAACTGCTGCCTTCAGATGTTCTGGAGTCAACAAGAACAAAGGAAGAGAAAATTCTAAGTTCTTTGATTCAAAGGTAAGAATAAAGGTTTGGTTTTCTGTTTGGGATTTCTGGATTTTACGAAGGGCTTCACAGCTTTCTTTTCTCTCTTTTTATGATTCTCTCCCTCCAAAAGCCAACCTCTTGAACGTGTGATGAAGCCAAATATTTATAGATGGTTTTGTTGTGGTTTTGGGGGGAAAACAAATGGGATTTAAACCCTTTTGGTATGCTGTTCTGTTGCTTTTTAATCACAATTTTTGTATGCTACTTTGGTGAAAATATTGGGTTTGAGAAAAATGCAGGCGTGGACTAGATCATCAGCAATTTGGAGTGTTGTGGTAGCTGGTTGCAGGATTGTGCTATAGCAGTGCAACCTGCTGTTCAAACAAGGTTTTTTGGGCTTTGTGATGTTCTGATCGAAGAAGACCAAAATGAAACTCGAAGGGTGATGCTCTGATCGAAGCATATGCTGAAGAGTCATGTTCTGATTGAAGAACTATATTCTGAACCATGTTTTCAACTTCTGACTGCACTTGCGTGGAGGCTGGCTCAGAAGTTCTGAAGTATCATATTCTCTTAACACTTAGAAAATTTTCTAAATGTTTAGAAATTTGACTTTTTCAAAGTAATTTATGACTTCTGAACCAATTTCATGTCTTGATGAAATATAATTGTTGAAACTTGATTTTTGATCTAAAAGTCAAAGTTGGACTTTTGAGTGTGCTTTTTACCATTTTGCCCTTGTGAACGGTTTTCTTGAAAAGTTGTAATTCAAGACTTGAGACTTAATAGAAGCAAAACTGAGTGTCCAGGATGATCTTTTGAGAAATGAGAGGGAATATTTTGGGGTACAACAGCTGCCCATGTTCAATCTTCTTACACCTGAAGAGTTATATTGGTAAGTCTACCATTCGTGACTTGAAGGTGGAAGGTGATTGAACACTAGAGTGCCTAGAAATTTGCACTCACATGAAGATGGGCTTAAAGATGTCATTTGGAAGGCGACAGAGAATCGTCGGAGATGGGCTTAAAGATGCCATTTGGAAGGTGACGGAGAATCGTCGGAGATGGGCTTAAAGATGCCATCCAGAAAAGATCGGTTGCATAAGAGATTCCTTGGTGAGAATTCTTGTACCTGCGGTTGAGGAGGACTTCACCGGGGAATATTGATTTATGTCCCGAGGAGTAGAGTCTAGGAGCTTCGGTTGTCCATTACTCTGCTGGGGAATTATCTCTTGATTAAGGAGGTGAAAGTAGAATGCATATCTGGTTAGGGTCCAGGCTGTACAACGACTTACTGGGGAAATATGAAATCGACCGTATCTGGTCGGGTTCGGGCCTTACAGTGTTGTAAACCGTTGTCTGGAGATAAGGGAGAAGGAAACTGGACGGTAGGGTTACTTCGAGATAAAAGCATGAATAGTAGGGCTATGAGAAGGAACCTGGGTAGTAGGGTTACTTCGAGATGAAAGCCTGCGTAGTAGGGCTATGAGAAGGAACCTGGGTAGTAGGGTTACTTTGAAATGAAAGCTTGGGTAGTAGGGCTTATGGGAAGGAACCTGGGTAGTAGGGTTACTTCGAAATGAAAGCCTGGGTAGTAGGGCTATAAGAAGGAACCTGGGTAGTAGGGTTACTCCGAAATGAAAGCATGAGTAGTAGGGCTATGAGAAGGAACCTGGGTAGAAGGGTTACTTCGAGATGAAAGCCTAGATAGTAAGGCCATGAGAAGGAACCTGGGTAGTAGGGTTACTTCGAAATGAAAGCCTGGGTAGTAGGGCTATGAGAAGGAACCTGGGTAGTAGGGTTACTTCGAAATGAAATCCTGGGTAGTAGGGCTATGAGAAGGAACCTGGGTAGTAGGGTTACTTCGAAATGAAAGCCTGGATAGCAGGGCTATGAGAAGGAACCTGGGTAGCAGGGTTACTTCAAGATGAAAGCCTGGATAGTAGGGCCATGAGAAGGAACCTGGGTAGTAGGGTTACTTCGAAATGAAAGCCTGGGTAGTAGGGCTTACGACATGTATAGCTTCATGGGTTTAATCTTGAACTGTTGGAATTGTTGATGATAACCATCTTTCCTGAAAAGGTACAAGATTAATTATATGCGATGCATGAAATGCATCGTGTGATGATGTTCTCAAAATAAATGAGATTATGCTGTATGCAATATGTATGCGCACGTCATGATGTATGAACATGAAATGCTATTGTGACATGTCCGAGTCTGGGAAAATAAATCTCTGACTGTTTCTGAAGAGTAAAACCTTCTTGACTGTTGTAGAGAAATGTGGTTCTTCTATTTCCGTTAGGGTGGTGAACGAAAATGACTATGCCAGAGGTTTGCTCTTTGTTGTTTATGAAAATCTTGCCAGGGAGAGACTCTGTTGGAAGGTGGATTTCCGTAGCTGAAGTAACAAGCTTTGTTGGGGATTTGAGCTTCTGTAACCAGAGAAATAAACTCTGCTTGGGGAAATAAAAATTTATGATGATCCGCTCCCGATCATGAAATTTGGCTGGGGGATATAGATGTCAGGTTTCTGGACGACCCTGGCTAGGGAGGTTACTTCCCGATCTGAGAGAACTGATATCAATGCTTGTATTACCTTTACTCTATGGGGAGTGTAGGTGTTACAAGGTCGCATGTACTGATGACTGTGCTCCAAAGTTGTCTTTGTCCTGGTACCTACTGGATAGAGTAACTGTCGGGTTTGACATTTCTTATTTTTGCCCCTGTTTCTTAAGCTCCGAGCAACTGTCTTTTCATTTCTTATGCAAACATTTGTGAGTAGAAATCATATTCAAATGCATATGTCAAGAATAAACCATTGGCCGTTCTTGCAAAAACAGAACAGAAAAAGGAAAAACAAAAAGTTTTGTAAAAATGGTTTGTATTAATTTTCAAAGTTGGCCTGTAATAGGCATTTTTGTACAAGAAGACTAGCGCTCTAGTAAGAGAACATCGTCATAAAAATAAAAGTTATACAATATTGTGTAAAAGAAAACAGATATGTGCAACAATCCCATTGGATTCCAATTCTGCTATTGCCCCTATGTCTTCGAGCGTCTCATCACTTTGCCACTTGTCCGAAGTTGATTAGGTTGATCGATGTCGTTCAAGCTTGACAATTAATACTGAGGTCAGATCGCAGGGTGATCCAATGGGACATATTTATACGCTTTTCATCCCTAACTTTTGCCTTGACTGCCCTTTCGGATTTTCAGTCCATCGGGATACCCTTTTTTGCCCAAGCCTCCTTTTCAAGTTTTCAGCTTGCCGGGTTGTACAAATTTTTTCATTTTCATCCCTTATTTTTACCCGAACCCTTTTGGTTCGCCGGGAAGCCCTTATTTTTTCCTAGGCCAGTCAACCTAGCGGGTCTTTTATCACGCGTAGTATCTTTTCACTATGTCTGCATTGACAGGGTGAGGGGGCTCGTCACCGTCCATGGTGGTCAGAATCATGGCTCCACCCCAGAAAATATTTTTAATCATAAATGACCCTTCGTATGTCGGAGTCCATTTACCCCTGAGGTCACCTTGCGGCAGTATGATGCGCTTGATTACTAGATCCCCGACTTGATACTCTTGGCGTCTGACTTTTTTTGTTGAAAGCCTTGATCATCCGTTTTTTATACGTTTGACCATGACAGACAACAATAAGTTATTTCTCATCAAACAAATTCAGTTGATCAAGTCGAGTATGGATCTAGTCATCTTCGTTTAAACCTGCATCTTTCATAATCTTTAAAGAAGGAATCTGGACCTCAATGGGTAGGACTGCCTCCATACCATATACGAGAGAGTAGGGTGTTGTCCCTGTCGACGTCCGTGCTGAGGTACGGTACCCATGCAGAGCGAATGGTAGCATCTCACGCCAGTCTTTGTATGTCACTGTCATCTTCTGTATAATCTTCTTGATGTTCTTGTTAGCCGCTTCAACAATGCCATTCATCTTCGGCTGATAGGGAGAAGAGTTATGATGCTGTATCTTGAATAATTTACAGAGCTCGGTGATCATCGTGTTATTGAGATTCGTACCATTATCGATGATAATTCTCTCTAGCACACCATACCGACAGATCAGGTTATGCTTGATAAACCGTGCTACAACATTCTTGGTAACGGTAGCAAAGGAGGCAGCCTCAACCTATTTCGTGAAGTAATCGATATGTACCAGGATAAAGCGATGCCCATTGGAAGCAATAGGCTTGATTTCTTCGATCATGTCAATGCCCCACATTGCAAAGAGCCACGGAGTTGTCAAGACATTCAAAGGATCCAGAGGCACATGCACCTTATCAGCATAAATTTGGCACTTATGACAGGTTCGGGAGTGCTGATAACAATCTGCTTCCATAGTAGACCAGTAGTATCCTGCCCGTAGGATCCTCTTAGCCATGGTATATCCACTAGAATGGGTTCCGAAGGTACCTTCATGTAGATCTGTCATGATCCTCTCTGCTTCGCTCTTGTCTACACACCACAGTAAGGTAGAGTCATGATTGCACTTGTAGAGGATTCCATTACTAAGGAGGAATTTCGCAGCGAACCTTCTTAGAAACTTCTTATCATTGATAGATGCCCCTTCGGGATATTCTTGAGCCTCGAGATACCTTCTCACTTCGTGAAACTAGGGTTTGTCTGCTACCTCTTCAGTATCAATCTCGCAGCAGTGTGCTGGTTCATCCAACCTTTCAATGGTGATTCGGGGAGCTTCGTTGTCCCACCGGACTTTGAACATAGATGGCATGGTGGCTAGTGCGTCCGCTAACTGATTCTCCTCTCGTGGGAAATGTTCAAAGGTTACCTCCTCAAAGTGTGGGAGCAACATCAGTACATGTTCTTTGTACGGGATGAGATTCAGATGTTTCGTATCCCATTCGCCTTTGATCTGACTTATCACTAAGGTTGAATCCCCAAAAACATTTAAGAACTTGATCTTGAGATCGATAGCGGCTTTAAGACCCATGATGCAGGCTTCATACTCCGCCATGTTGTTAGTGAAGTTGAAACATAGTTGGGCAGTGAAAGGAGTATGACAACCCTTAGGAGATATGCTTACGACGCCAATGCCATTACCGAGTGCGTTCGAAGCTCCGTCAAAAACCATAGTCCATCGGGATACCTCTTTGGGTCCTTCACCCGGTCCAGTTTCTTCGTAGCCACTCACTAACATGATATTCTCATCCGGGAACTCAAAAGTCATGGACTGGTAGTCATCCACGGCCTAATGAGCCAAATGATCAGCCAATACACTTCCCTTGATTGTTTTCTGGGTTGTATATTGTATATCATATTCAGTTAGGACCATCTACCATCTCGCTATTCTTCTGGAGAGTGCGGGCTTTTCAAAGATATATTTGATTGGGTCCATCTTAGATATTAACAGAGTAGTGTGGGTCAGCATATACTGTCTTAGTCGGCGAGCAGCCCATGCCAAAGCGCAACAAGTCTTCTCGAGCAGTGAGTATCTTGTCTCACAGTCGGTAAACTTTTTGCTAAGGTAGTATATTGCATGCTCTTTTCGACAAGACTCGTCATGCTGCCCCAGCACACACCCCATTGAATTGTCTAACACTGTTAAGTACAAAATCAAAGGTCTTCCTTCAACCGGAGGCATTAGAATTGGAGGCTCTTGAAGGTATTCCTTGATTCTTTCGAAAGCAGTCTGGCATTCATTATTCCACTTTACCACTTGATCTTTCTTCAGAAGCTTGAAGATGGGCTCACAAGTAGTAGTCAGATGTATAATGAACCTGGGGATATAATTTAAGCGCCCTAAGAAACCTCTAACCTCCTTCTCTGTGCGGGGAGAGGGTATCTCTTGTATGGCCTTTACCTTTGCGGGGTCTACCTGAATACCTTTGTCACTGACGATGAAACCCAGAAGCTTACCAGACCTTACCCCGAAGGTGCACTTGTTCGGATTCAACCTCAACTTGTATATCTTCAACCTGTTGAACAACTTTTCTAGGTGGTCGAGGTGCTCTTCTTCGATTTGAGACCTGGCTATCATGTCATCCACATAAACCTCGATCTCATGGTGAATCATATCATGGAACAAAGCGACTATGGCTCCCTGATAGGTTTCCCTAACATTCTTCAACCCAAAAGGCATCACCTTGTAATAGAAGGTCCCCCACTGTGTGACGAAGGTTGTCTTATCCATGTCTTCAGGAGCCATCTTGATCTGGTTGTAGCCAGAGAAACCATCCATGAAGGAGAAGATTTTGTGTTGTGCGGTGTTGTCAACCAGAACATCAATGTGAGGAAGCGGGAAGTCATCCTTGGGGCTTGCTCTGTTCAGGTCTCTGTAATCCACACACATCCGTACCTTACGGTCCTTCTTAGGTACTGGAACAACATTTGCAACCCACTGCGGATAGGAGGTTACAACTAAGAACTCTGCGTCGAACTGCTTCATGACCTCTACCTTGATCTTCTCTGACATTTCAGGGTGCATACGACGGACCTTCTGTTTAACCGGAGGACAATCTTCTTTAATTGGCAGATGGTGCACCACGATATCAGTGTCTAAACCAGACATGTCTTCATATGACCAGGCGAAGATCTCAACATAGTCGTGCAACATCTATATTAGTCGCTGTTTGATCTTAGTCTTTAGATTTGTGCTGATCTTGACCTCTTTTTTGTCCATCTCTGTGCCCAAGTTTATTGTCTCAATTGGCTCTTCATGAGGTTGTATAGCCCTATCTTCTTGTTGTAATAGTCTAGCAAGTTCTCCAGGCACCTCACAATTGTCCTCACCTTCGTCCTCAGCTTGGTTGATCGGATTTTTGAAGTCATAACTGGAAATAGAAGGATTGTTATCACTGGGATCCAGAGTGGATATGGATCTGTAGTTTGATACATGTGTGTGTAAGAGCATAACTGTATTGATAATGTAAAAGCAGAAAAGAAAAACCAGAGAGCGCAAAATTTATATGCAAAGAACGTCCAATGCTTCATTGATGATATATGAGATGACATATAATAACCCTCACAGATAGAACCATTGTGCCTCGGGTAAGACACAAGGCCAAAAAGTTTAAAATGTTCATTACAAACTCAGAAAACAAGTAAGATAATTACTGCGGAATAAAAGAAACTGGTATAAAATCTCTGGCTATCCAATTACTCGGTCCACCGTTGGTAGTCGGGTAAATCCAACTGTCAATATCAAAGTCTTCCTCATTGTCTTTAATAGCGTTGACCCCACGATTGCTGATGCGTAGGGGAGGTCCTCCAGCCCGAGCATGTCGAACCGCTCTTTGAGCCCCTGAAGTAAATCCCAAACCAAATTTGTCAATTTTGTGAATAAACTCAGGAAGCTGTCCCCAATTGGTACTCCTACCTTCTTCAACTACTGCTCTGGTATCCTTGAGAGAAGCCATCTTCAGGGGAGGTTTGGTACTGGTAGTGGTCTCAGTTGACGCCAAAATCTGGGGAACCTTTTCAAAGTGCTGACAAGGAGTCTCTATAAATTCCCCGTCCATCTCTACGTACCTGAAGAAGTTCATGTGGCTCACCATATACTCCTCTTCGCCATGCACGGTGACTATCTTCCCCTTCACTGGATACTTCAACATTTGGTGTAGTGTAGAAGTAACAGCCCCGGCTTCGCGGATCCAAGGACGACCAAACAAACAAGAGTACAATGGCCTGATGTCCATCACATAGAAGGTGGACTCGAAAGTCTGAGAGCCTACCTTGACAGGGATGTCCACCTCCCCATGCACCATTCTTTTCGACCCGTCAAAAGCCCTTACCACAATGTTACTGTGCTTTAGGGTCAAGCCTTCACAATCTAGTCGATCGAGAGCCTTCTTAGGCAGGACATTCAGTGAAGACCCAGTATCCACCAGCACAGGAGCCATAGTTGTGTCCCTGCATTCGACCAAGACATGCAAAGCATCATTATGCTTCCTCCCTTTTGGTGTCAAGTCGGCGTCTGAAAAACCCAGCCCATTGTCAGCAGTCAAGCTGGCCACACAGTCTTTGAATTGATCGACTGAGGTTTCTTACGACACGTGCACGGTCTTGAGGAATGCAATCAGAGCCTTTGCATGGGCCTCAGAACATAACAGCAGAGACAACATTGATATCTTCGATGGGGTCTGCCCTAACCGCTCGACCACATTATAGTCACTCTTTTTGATTATTTTTAGAATTTCCTCTATCTTTTTCTTATAGGATTCCAGAACAACTTTTCTAGGTGCCTCCGTCCGGGCAGGCTCACCTAAAACTTCTTTGCCTCGAATCCCAGATGACTCATCGGCAGGGGTAACAACTGGAGTAAGAACAGGAATAGTAACTGAAGTACTAGCAGGAACAGAAGATGAAATAACAACAGGCTTAGTGATAGTCTTCGGGGAGATCTCAGGAGAGAAAACCCTTCCACTTCTAGTAATCTTGCTGGTCCCGACAATGTTACCAACATCAGGATCGAATTCTTCGATCTTCAAGTCTTGTTTAACGCCGTGATAGTAAACATCGGCGCCATAATGCCAAGGGACATCTTTGTCCGAGGCGTACGGGACAGGACCAGGACAAGTGATTATTAATGGAGAAATTCTCGTAGAGGGTGTAATCCTAACATGTCTTCTCGAGGAGGCCTTGGAAGGACTGGAGGAAATGGTTATAATAGTAATATCTTCACATGGAATAGTTGGAATCAAAGTCTTTTCGAACAAAATTTCTCTGCTGTCCATCAGGCGTTGGACACCTGTTTTCAGCAAATAGAAACCAGAAGGCAAGGATGAACATATGTGGAAACCTTCATCACAACCTGGAAATAAACCGGCCAACAACAAATTTTCTTAACAGTCATAAGAGGAGTAGAAACTTCGTCAACTAAGTTCACGAATAGATCAGTATCAACAGCGTTAACTCCATGGTTATGCCTAGGCATGGGAGTAGTTATGACATTGGGCTTCTTCGAAGCATCGAACTCAATCTCCTTGGCTTCAATCAAATCTTGTACTTTGTTTCTTAGAGCCCAACAGTCATTTGTATCATGACCAGGACTCTCAGAATGATAGGCGCACCGAGCGTTCAGATTGTATCGAGGAGATGAGGTATTAGGATTCTTGGGAGCTTCTTTTAAAGTTGCCAAGTTAGATCTCAGCAGATGGGGTAGAACCTCTGTCAATGTCATATTAATCCGGGTGAACTTTCTTTGTGGTCTTTCTATCCTTTGCTGATTGTTGCATTGTGGGGAAGCCGCATGCCTAGGTATTATTACAACACTTACCGTTGGACGGTACCCCACTCTGCTCTGATCCCTCAGGCTATAAATGGCACTGACCTCCTTCTTATCCGTGAAGGTTTTATTTGCTGAACTTGACGAGGTATCTTTCTGTATTTTACCGCTCTGGCTCCCAGCTTCTACCCTCTCCCCAGTTAATATCAGCTCAGTAAAACCAGCCGATGAGCTACCAATCAAATGGTTGAAGAATGGACCAGACAACGTCCCAAGAAACATGTCAACTAACTCCCTGTCAGATAAAGGGGGTTGAACTCTTCCAGCTAAGTCTCTCCACTTCTGCGTGTAGTCATTAAAGCCTTCACCTGCACCCATGGACATACTCTGGAGTTGAGTACGAGTAGGGGCCAGGTCGGCATTGTATTGATACTGCTTGTAAAAAGTAGAAGCCAAATCCTCCTAGTTTCGGACATTGGTTCCCTCCAATTGGTAGAACCATTCAAGCTGAGTCCCTGACAGGCTGTCTCGAAAGAAGTGAACCCACAAGTTCCTATCACTAGTGCAAGGCTGGATCTTCCTCACATAGGAACAGAGCTT
The DNA here is from genome assembly GCA_948472305.1 of Vicia faba. NCBI lineage: Eukaryota > Viridiplantae > Streptophyta > Magnoliopsida > Fabales > Fabaceae > Vicia > Vicia faba. The sequence continues at coordinate 550,462,889 of OX451736.1, read as the reverse complement.
TAAATTTTCGTGGGATGACTACCCTGGACACCAATCCCAATTCTTCAAAATCCAGCCCTGGTATTCTCTGGATCTCCATAGCACTTAACCGATCCTCTAGCTGCTTATACCTATCCTTAGTGGGAGGATACTGATCATCATTGTAGTCTATATCATTGTCAGAGATTTCAGGACTAGGGTTCTCCTCCCTTGTTTCTCTCTCTTGATTTTCCCCTTCCTTGGATGAGGAGGTCAGATCGACTGGTTGCTTTAGCGGCCCCCCAAATCTTCTGCCCATATTGAGGGCACCAACGAGCTTCTTCTTCTTCTTCTTCTTCTTTCAGGATGAGGGCCTTAATATCTTCCTGGCCCTTCGCCAGAGTTATGAACATCTGCTGGAATTGGGCATTTTGTGCCTGAAGATCTTTAATGCTTTGTTCAGAAGACATTTTTGCTGAAATAAACAGCGAAGGAGATGATAAACCTGTAACGGTACATGCTTATGCAATGTTATGGATGATATGTATATGCAATGATTTCAAGGAAATTAGAGATTCAAATCTACTTTAGAAAAAAAGGAAACACACGTTATATTAATAGATCAAAGCTTAAGTATATCATGCCTCTCTGGGCTTATAAAGAAATACAAAAACTTTAAGATAAACAGGTTGTGTGCATCCTCTTTGGTGCAATGTAGGCATTCAAAGTCCGCTCCTCATGAAGTTGCTTAGCGAGTTCCAAAACCCTCTTCTCGCTAGCGTAGAATTGGTCTTCGAAAGTGTCTCGCTCTCTCTTGATTTGTATCCAATCTCTTTGTAAGTCTTCAAGAGAGGTGGGCATGTCAGGATGTAGGATAGTGTATGGAACATCTCCTTTCACAACAGGCTCTATGATTACCGGGAGAATGGAGGGGTAAGGCATCATAAGACTTTGAGCACGAGCCCGTACCCATTGGAGGTAAGGTTCAAGAGGGATGGAGTTCTTGTGCCCCAATTTCTTGCTATCTACCTTGTTCAACATCCTCCATGCTCGGATAAACCTCTGGCGAAGACCTTGATTGTCACTTTTGTAGTCGAACACTAACGCTTGAATCAGCATCTCATGTGGACCATCCCTTCGGGCATATCCGAACTGTCTTAGAGCCAAACAGGGGTTATAGGTGATACCTCCCCTAATGCCAAGTAAGGGGACATTAGGGAACTCTCCACAACGGTCGACGATGATAACATTCTCTATAGATCAGGAACACCAATGGATGTTTGAATGCTTGAGCGTCATCAACCTTTGTGACCACCTTGAACCTTGCTCGTTCCTTAAGGAAGATTGGGGAAGATGAGAAATAAACCATCTTGCCAAGAGAGGAGTACAACACATAAGGATACCTCTTTTCCTTATAGTGCGAGTGTGAAAATAATGTAGGATGTCTCCTAGCAAAGTAGGCACCGGGTTGCGAGATATGAAGATTTTGATAGTGTTCACATCTATGAGTTGGTCCGGATTTGGAAACAAAACCATCCCATAGATGAGGAGAGCCACAATTTCCTCAAAATCTTGTAGATCCAAGGAATTCCAACAGCTTTGGGCTTTCTCAAACAAGAACTTTGCTAGGAAACCCTTGACACCACTCCTTGTTTCCCAATGAGTTGTGACATCAAACGAGTGTAAGTGTAGAGCTTGAGCAATCTCTTCTGGCTTTGTGTCTCTTTCTGTACCGTTGAAAGGTAGTTGATTGAGAATGGGAATCCTCAAGATTCAGGAGAATTCTTCCAAAGTAGGAACAAGTTGATAGTCGAGAAATGTAAAGCAATGGTGTAAGGGATCAAAGAACTGAAAGAGCACCTTCATCATGTCCTCATAAGTGTTGGAGGTGACCAAGTTTAGGGGGAGACCATGCCTTTCGGTAAATGGAGAGTTTTCAGGAATCCTTGAAGCTAGATCCTTAAGTTGAGGAGGGATCCTTACAAGGTTGACTTGAATAGTTTTCCTGCGAAGAGAATCCATGTCCTACAAAACAGAAACGAAGATAAATCCCAGAACTCCTTGAAATGGTTAGCGAGTATGAGTATGATGTTCATGATGCTATGTACAAGTAAAATATACAAACAAAGCAAACAAGTCCTTAGGTTTAGGCTTGTATGGAGTCTCCTACGTAAGTACCCTCTTGAAGTTTAGTTGGCTCAAACATGTCCTAGTAATAGTAACCGGGTTCTAGGGAGCTCAATATCACTGGTTTGTTTCCTTGTGCATTGTTTCAGCGCGAGCCTCTTTAATGGAGACAAAAATATCCTAAAAAACCAAACCTCAATGAGTGTAGTATCGAGTATCTATCAACTTTAGACTGCACCAAAGCCGATCATCTCACTACGTCATAATTGCCAAGTTGGTCAAGTAAAGGTTATAAAAGTTCATTAGTGCTTCATGACATCACTCAGCGGCCCCGTATTCTCCTTGACTACTCAAGGGCTACCGATACCCACAAATATGTCGCACTAACATAGCTATTGCTTAGACCTTGTCGGCATACCCCGCACAGTTTCCACAATGTATTTCTACTTACCTATAAGGTATCCCAAATCCAGGTAGAGGATTCTATCCCAAACAAAGAACCATAATGTAAAGCATACAAGTCAAACAATGAAAGCAAGTAAGTGTGATATAACCCTAAGGTAACCCCACTTTTTTTTAAACTTCCCCCAGCAGAGTCGCCAGTTCTGTGATACAGTGGGAGAACTGACTCAGGTCGTTTTGCGTTTGTATTTGCAAATGTTGCGGTTTAGCAAAAGTTGCCACCGACTTTTCTTTTATCCAAAAGGAAAGGTGAAAAGCACATGAAAGACCTTTAGAGATGTTTTCTTGGGTTCGGGGGATAGATTATGAAAATGGAAGGTGTTAGCACCCTTTTCATCCGTAGTTATCTACGGGCTCTTAGTTACTTGCTAGATCACTTGCTTTTGTTTAAATGTGCTTGTGGTGTGGCTTTTGAAAGTATCTTGAAAACATCTTTGTAATGGGTCTCGTCTCTATAAGAACGCGTACAAAGTGTTTGTTTGGAAAATAGTTCAAAGATGTGTTTTTGAAAGTCATTTTGAAAAAGGTGTCTTTGTAATGGTTATCGTCTCTATAAGAACGCGTACAAAGTGTTGTATTTCGAAAATGTTTTCAAAATGAGAGTGTGGGTGTATTAAATTTTTGTTGTTGTTGTGAGCAAGCGATCAACTAGGAGCAAATCTACCTACTCAAAAGGTCTTAGATGTTCTTTTCCTCCTACTTTAGATGTTGCTATCTTACCATTGATTTGGTAAGAAGCCCTATCGTTGGATGTGAAGGGACAGGTGTTGGGACGTTTGTATAGTCATAGAAGGCAACCTATGAGATGTTTTAGCAATGTCGTTTTAGGGACTAGATCGTTTACCGAAGGCAACATCGAGGGACTACGATCTTTTATCGAGGGTCTTTTTCTAAAACGCCCATGTTCGAGGAACATGACTATTTTTCCGATAGGCCACAAAGTGGGATTACCCTAAGGGTACTAGTGTGCAAGTGTGTTTGATTGCATGCATTTTAGTCTTGATTAGGGTGATCTATTTGTCGATTTCACATCTTGCCATACACAGCCTAATTACTAACATTTATATTTGAAAAGTGATAAATTGCGGAAATATAAAAGTCCTACGCTATTACAATATTTTAGGGATGGGGGTACAAATTTACAAATAGGGGGTTGCAAGAATTTAGATCCTAATTAACTATTACAACCATATCGAAATGTACAATGCAAGAAAGAAAAAAAAAGAAGAAAAAAGACTTGTTTAGAAAATGGTTTTTTGTCTTAATGAATTAAGAAAAAAAAGAAATAAATTAATTAGTAAAAAGAAAATATTTTGATGTCCTTTTTATATTAATAAAAAGGGTATTAATATTTAAAATTATAAAAAAGGAAAATATTGAGATGTAGGATCAGCGTGCTGCTGCAAGCAAAACAAAAGGGATCAGAAGTTCTGATGCCAGGAGCGTTGTGACTCAGCAAGAAACGTCAGTGGGAATCAGAAGTTCTGGGTTGATACATTCTGAGGTCCTGCAAGAAATGTTAGAGGGAAAACACATAAGTTCTGGGTTGTTATATGCTGAAGTTCTGAATGGGAGAGCAGTGAGAAAACCTTAGAAGCTCTGTACGTGTTAAAATAGTGGGAAGAACTCATAAGTTCTGTATTGTGCTAAGACAATGAGTGAACAATCAGCAGTTCAGCGTGTGAAAATCATAAGGTCTAAGTGTTAAAACAGTGAGTGAACAATCAGCAGTTCAATGTGTTTAACAGTAAGGAGAACTCAGAAGTTTTGTATTGTGTTAAAACAAATGAGTAAAAATCAGAAGTTCTATGCCACGTTTCAGCTCTTTTCTCATATTAATCAGCACATCAGCAATTTATTCAGTTCTTTACAAACAACAAATCAAAAGGATAAAAACACACAGTCTATAGAAGTTCTAATCCTAATTCTAAGCCTAGCTTTAATCAAGAAGTTATGATCCACAGTTTTTTTCTTCTAATTATGCAATGACATGGACAACATCAATACTATGATATTTACATATTTAATGATGTTCTGAATGAAAGATGCAAAGTCAGAAAGACTCACCTTGAATTTGGAGCGTGTGCTTGGGACTTGAACTGTTGTCTTCAGATGTTCTGGAGTCAATAAGAACAAAGGAAGAGAAAATGATAAGTTCTTTGATTCAAAGGGAATAAAAAAGGTTTGGTTTTCTGTTTGGAATTTCTGGATTTTACGAAGGGCTTCACAGCTTTCTTTTCTCTCTTTTTATTATTCTCTCCCTCCAAAAGCCAACCTCTTGAACGTGTGATGGAGCCAAATATTTATAGATGGTTTTGTTGTGGTTTTGGGGGGAAAACAAATGGGATTTAAACCCTTTTGGTATTTTGTTCCATTGCTTTTTAATCACATTTTTTTATTCTAATTTGGTGCAAATATAGGGTTTGAGAAACATGCAGGCGTGGACTAGATCAACAACAATTTGGAGTGTTGTGGCAGCTGGTTGCAGGACTGTGCTATAGCAGTGCAACAGGCTATTTAAACAAGGTTTTTTGGGCTTTGTGATGTTCTGATCAAAGAAGACCAGAATGAAACTCGAAGGGTGATGCTCTGATCGAAGCATATGTTGAAGAGTCATGTTCTGGTTGAAGAACTATGTTCTGAACCATGTTTTCAACTTTTGACTGCACTTGTGTGGAGGCTGGCTCAGAAGTTTTGAAGTATCATATTCTCTTAACACTTAGGAAATTTTCTAAATGTTTAGAAATTTGACTTTTTCAAAGTAATTTCTGACTTCTGAACCAATTTCATGTCTTGATGAAATATAATTGTTGAAACTTAATTTTTGATCTAAAAATCAAAGTTGGACTTTTCAGTGTGCTTTTGACCATTTTGCCCTTGTGAACGATTTTCTTGAAAAGTTGTAATTCAAGACTTGAGACTTGATAGAAGCAAAACTGAAGGTCCAGGATGATCTTTTAAGAAATGAGAGGGAAAATTTTGGGGTACAACAGTTTCCCCTTCTTTTTTTCTGACATTTTCTCTTGCAATTGGCCTCTCTATTTATAGAGAAGGTTTGAGACTTCAAACAACTTAGATTTTGAATCACATGTTATGGTTATCTTGCTTGTTTTTTAAGCAAGCATGAAGAACATGTTTCTAATGCTTGTACCAAGCTATCTAAAGTGGTTGATCACTTTAAACATGTTTGTTCTGACTTGTAGAAGTTAAGTGTGATTATAACAACAAGTTATAGGCTCAAGAAATTGACTTTATGATTAAAGTGAACTTTGCAAGAATGGCAATGGTGCCTTTGTGCCAAAAATGGAAAGATGCAATGGACAATACTTGAACCACTTGGATAATGGTTCAATCAATTGTGTAAACATATGATTATGGATATATTTGTAAGTCAAGAGGCCTGCAAAGTGAAGATTATGCAGCATGGCTAAGATTTTTGTTCCTTATTCATCACAAATCTGCCTTGTAAATCAAGAATGAATGTCCAACTTCAGATCCTTGTATCTCTTAGCTCAAATATGATAAATTCATGCTCTTGGATGTTTTGGAAAGATTGAAACACCCTATATAACTTTCATGTTGGCCATTTTGACAAAATCATCTTGTAACTATGTGAAAAAATTCCAAGAAGTTGGGATAAAATCCTGACCAAAACTGCTGAAAATTTCTCTAAGTGTTTATTCAAAAATGACATGACTTCATGAATTTATAACTCAAAATCCAACCATTTCTATAAAATGTCATGCCCTAAAATTTTTTATATCTCTTTGAGATCTACAACTTTCATTTTGGAAGTTTTCCTTGAATCATCTTACATCATGGTGAAAAGTTGGCATGAAGAAATGAAATTATCATATATAAAAAACACTTAGAAAAATTTCTAAGTCTTGAAGAGTTTGAATTTTCACATTGACTTTTGACTTTCTTGATTTCTTGATGATCAAGTTTCATATTTTTGAATGTCTTGATGAATTTTGATCTTTGAGACTTAATGTTGACCAAAAAGTCAAAGTTTGACTTTTGGTAATACAATTGACTTTTTCATCAGTACAGCTGATTTTTGGTCTCTTGGTCAATTGACTAAGAAGACTTGAAACTTGACATGAGCATTCAAGAAGGTCCATAATGATCCAAGAACATCACTTGAAGTATTAGAAGTCCAATTATCCTTATTCAAATTCAAACCCTAATCTTGAGGTATCAGTGTTGAGGAGATGGTTTGACCTAGTCAATACTGGTGCAAGCTTGAGCTTTCGCAGATCTTTATGAGAAATGTCTTGAGAAATGAGAGGGAAAATTTTTGGGTACAACAGCTTCCCCTGTTCAATCTTCTTAAACCCGAAGAGTTAGATTGGCGAGTCTGTCATTCGTGACTTGAAGGTGGAAGATGATTGAACACTAGAGTGCCCAAAAATTTGCACTTGATGATGTGGTGGTTGATTGTGTAGGGAATGGGCTTAAAAGATACCATTTGGAGAAATGATGGATAGTTGTTAGAGATGGGCTTATAGATTTCATCCGAAGGTGATTGATGGAAATTAGACTAAGCCTAAACTTGACTTCAACTGGAAAAGAATCAGAATAAATCTTGGAGCGATTTATCTGAACCAAAAGAGATGTCTACCAAAAAGAATCAGGATAAACCGTTGAGATATTTAAACTAAACTAGTAGAGGTCTTGAATTTTCTTTAACTGGAAAGAATTAGAATAAATCTTGAAGGGACTTATCTGAACCATAGAAACTGTCTACGGGAAAGAATCAGGATAAACCATTGAGATTTAAACTGAACCAGTAGAGGTCTTGAATTTTGTTTAACTGGAAAGAATCAGAATAAATCTTGGAGCGACTTATCTGAACCAGAGAAAATCTATACGGGAAAGAATCAGACTAAACTGTTGAGAGGTTTAAACTGAACCGATAAAGGTCTTGGATGAGTATCAGAATAATATTCATAAATGAATTGTGTCTGACTCGTATCTGAGAGATGTACTGAGTGAGCGTCAGAATGACATCCATATCTGGGTCGTATCTGGGCTGTATTTGAAACGTATATTGAATGAGTGACAGAATGACATCCGAATCTGGATTGTATTTGGACTGTATTTGAAGGAATCTGGAGTAAGTATCAGAATGTCATCCATATCTGGATTGTATCTGAACTATATTTGAAAGCTGAATCTGAATGAGTATCAAGATGGAATCCATATCTAGAGCGTATCTGAACTGTATCTGAAAGTTGAATATGAATGAGTATCAGAATGGCGTCCGTGTCTGGGGCATATCTGAACTGTATCTGAAAGTTGACTCTGAATGAGTATCAGAATGGCATCCGTGTCTGGGGCATATCTGAACTGTATCTGAAAGTTGAATCTGAATGAGTATCAGGATGGCATCCGTGTCTGGAGCGTATCTGGACTGTATCTGAAAGTTGACTCTGAATGAGTATCAGAATGGCGTCCGTGTCTGGGGTGTATCTGAACTGTATCTGAAAGTTGACTCTGAATGAGTATTAGAATGGCATCCGTGTCTGGGTCGTATCTGAACTGTATCTGAGAAACCTTTGAACATTGTTAATGGTAGCTATTAGCCTTATCCTGAAAAGGGTAAAATGTTAGCTAATGTGCAATGTCATGTTGTATGAAATGCACAGTGTAATGTATTCGTGTTATCAATGTTTATTATATGGATGCGATGTATGCGTATGTGAACTAATCTGCTGCACTGCTGTTAGATTGGGGAAAATAAATCCCCGACTACTACTGAGGATATGGAGTATAAGTATTCATGTTGTGTAGTTGAAGTGTTGACGAATTTCCTCTTAGAGAAATAAACTCTGTTGTAAGGGGAATGTCGTGTACTGCCTGTAAAATCCTGTTGAGGAAATTTGAGAAATTGTATGACTTCTCCTGGGGATTGATAACTGGAAGCTTTGTTCCGCTGGGGATTAAACTGCACACTGCGGGGGATTTTATAGAAATAGCTTAGAGAGATTTCCCTACCTTAAGGCCATCAGTGATTGTCTTTTATTTTGTTCATTTGTAAACAGTAATTATGTTCAAATGCATATGTTCAAGAATAAATCATTGGACGTTTTTGTAAACGAAACACATGAGTAAAGAAAAAACAGATTGTTTTTCACTTTCAAAGAGATATCTTTGTATTGACTTTGAGTAAGTATTTTTGTACAATGAGACAAACATTCTAGTAAGAGAATGCCGTCATAAATAAAATTAAATTTGATACAAAGAAAAGATATCTATGTGAAATAATCCCATGGGGTTCCTATTCTGCTATGGCCTTTGTGCCTCTGAGCATCTTGTCTATTTGTTGCTTTGTAAAAAGCTGATTGAATTGATCAGAACTGTCGAGTTTGCAAGTTATCTGTAAGGTGATCAACGGGACATAGTAGTACGCTTTGATTCCCTAACTTTTTCCTGGACCTCCCTTTCGGGTTTTCAGTCCACCGGGATACCCTTTTTTTTCCCAAGTCGCCCTTTCGGGTTTTCAACTTTCCAGGTGTACAAATTTTTTTATTTTATCCCTAATTTTTGCCTGAACCTTTTTGGTTCGTCGGGATGCCCTTGTTTTGCCTAGGTGTGTCAACCTAGCGGGTCTTTTATGTGTAGTATCTTTTGACTATGTTCGCGTTCACAGGGTGCGGCAGGTCATCACCATCCATGGTGGTCAAGATCATTGCTCCACCAGAGAATATGATTTTGATTACAAATGGTCCTTCATATGTAGGAGTTCATTTTCCCATGGGATCACCTTGCGGCAGTATGATACGTTTGATCACCAGATCTCCAACTTGATATACTTGTCGTCTGACCTTTTTATTGAAAGCCTTGATCATCCGTTTTTGATACATTTAACCATGACAGACAGCAGTAAGTCTTTTCTCATCAATCAAGTCCAGTTGATCAAGTCGAGTCTGGATCCAATCGTCTTCGTTCAGCCCTGCATCCTTCATGATTCTCAGAGAGGGTATCTGGACCTCAATAGGTAAGACAACCTCTATTCCATACACCAGAGAGTAGGGTGTTGCCCCGGTTGATGTGCGTGTTGTGCTATGATATCCGTGGAGAGCGAATGGTAGCATCTCATGCCAGTATTTGTATGTGACTGTCATTTTCTGTATGATCTTTTTAATGTTCTTATTCGCGGCTTCAACAACACCATTCATCTTTGGCCGTTAAGGGGAAGAATTATGATGTTGGATCTTAAATTGCTCGCACAAGGCGGTGATTATAGTATTGTTTAAGTTTGTACCATTGTCTGTAATGATCCTCTCCGGGATACCGTAACGATAGATGAGATTCTGCTTGATGAACCGGGCGACAACATTCTTGATAACGGAAGCGAAAGAAGCTGCCTCCACCCTGTTGTACCCCAAAAATTGCCCCCTCACTTATCAAATATGTCCTCATAAGATCTCTTGGACTCAAGACTGCATTAGGGTTTGACCAGCTCAAGACACCTCCTCATGCACTGATGACCAGAATTAGGGTTTGAGTTTGCACAAGGAATTTTGGACTATCAATGCTTCATATGACTTTCAAGGACAATTATGAACCCCCAAGATTATTCATGTCAAGTTTCAAGCCTTGTTTCACACTTTTGATCAGTCAATAGAACATTTGACCTAAAAATCAGTTGTATTGGGGAAAAAGTCAACCATGGCCAATTTACAGTCAAACTTCATAATTATTGATCCACATCAACATCTTATACTCATATGTATCATTTGATCAAGTTTGGACCACAATTCCTCAAAAAAATTTGATCAAATCATCAAAAGGGCAAAATGGTCAAAATTAGGGTTTTGACTGAGAAAAGACAATTTCTTATTTTTGACCTAGAAAATGGTCAATTGGTTTAAAGCATGATTTAAAGAGTTTAATTGCATCATCTTGAACTAATGACATGGTTCAAAACATTGCAAATCCATTGGATTGACAGATGAATCTTACAGTCAACTGATCAAAAGTCAATTGTATATTGAAAAGTCAAACTTTGACTTTTTGGTTAAAATCAAGTGCCAAAGATCATAATTCATCAAAACATGTCAAAATGTGAAACTTGTTCATCAAGAAACCAAGGATTTAAGATTTGGTTTTGAAAAGTTGAAATTTCATAACTTAGAAATTTTTCAAAGTATAGAAAATTTCTTATTTTTTCTCAACTTTGACCCAAATTTTCACCATGATGCAAGATGATTCAAAGGAAATTTCCAACATGAAAGTTGTATATCTCCATGAAATCTACAACTTTTCTTCACACAATTTCTCCTAAAAGTTCTTGGATCTCAAGATATAATTTTTTGAATACATGCTCATGAACCAAAATAACTTAGTAAAATTTTGCCCTAGTTAGGCATATTTTTGACCTAACTTCATGTAAATTTTTCACATAGTTCCAATGGGAATCTTCAAAATCAATTCAAAGATGGGTTGTAGATCACATTTAAAGCTTTCAAAAATGTCCAATAACTCCTTGAGATCATTCTTGAGTAGGGAGAATCGAAGAGATGAAGTTGGTGATTTATCACTTTGATTTTAAGCCATTTCATGAAGAACAAAAATTCAAATCCAAGCCTAGGCTGAATAATCTTTGCTTTGCAGGCCTCAAACTTGTTTATCACTCCATAATTAAATTATTTCACAGATGTTGGAAGCTTTAAGCCAAGCATTGAATGCATTGTACAAGAATAATTCCATTTTTGGCACAAAGGTGCCATTTCCATTTTGATAAAGCATAACTTTTGCAATTTTCCACTTCTTGAGCCTTGCACTTGTTTTCTCTGCACACAAGCAAAGCCAAAACCAAAATCAACTTGCCTAAAGACTCAACCAAACCATACCATGCTTGTACAAACTCATGGACTTGTCTCCTCACTTTTCTTTAAAAGCAAGTAATAGAGCCAAAAGGCTATATCTCAAAAATCTTGAGAAAGCTTGATGTATAACCTCTTCCATACTTATACACAAGTGTATTGCAACCTAACAAAAAAAGGCTAAGACTCAGAAACACTCCCAAACACTTTGCCATTGAAAATCTGCCATAGCTTGACAATTTTGAACCTTACTCAGCCATCTCCAAATCCACTTGTGCGTTTTGAGTTTTAACCACCCAAACACTTAATATACTTCATATCTAAGTGATCCAGACCCCTGTTACCTCACTGTAACTCCTCCTCTTCCATCCACCATTTTCAAATATCAAGCTTGCAGGTTGACTTGAGTAAGGAGATTCAGAGACTTTCAAGACAAGATAAGGATTGGAATACACTCAGGGAGGTCCAAGCAAGCTAAACAGATCCTCAGGCCTTCTAAAAACTTTCTCAAACTCGATTCACGATCTCAACTAAAAGAGGTAAAAACTCAAACTTCTATCTCTTTATACAAGCATCCTTTGGTCCTGATTTGTGAAAGAAAAATGTAGATATCCTTGCACTAAAGCTAACCATATTCATAGTTTTCATTTATATTAACTGTATATAGAGAATTTTGGATTTGAAATTTCTGTAAAAAATTAGGTTTCAAATTAGGGAAAGTAAAATTAGCTTTGATCTTTGATTGTTAGTTTACATAAATTATATGGTTGAACTCGTGGGAAGAAACACCATAATTTTCATGTTTGGACTTTCCATTTCCATGGAGAAATGAGAGAGATACAGGTGGTCCGGCCATGACTCAAGGTTGAAGATGAAGTTGCCTTTAGGGGGCATTTTCTAATATATATTTATGATTGTGTTTATATAAACGGATGTACAGCCACCCCAGTGGTAAGGCAGCGTGCAAAAATGCTATAGGTCACGGGTTCGAGCCTTGGCGCCTGCCTTTTGCAATTTTTCTCACATTTTGCCATTTTTTTTGTCCCATTTGCAGCGTTGGGCTTTTTGTTTCCTTGGGCCTATCATTGTTTTCTAACTCTGCATCATGTTTACACATGATACCCCTAGCCTAATATATTTTTATTATTCATTTTATTTTCATTTTTATTTTATTAAATATTTTTTTCTTAATAATAAAAATCATAAAAAATATAAAAAATGACAGGTTTATATTTTAGCTTATTTTATTTTATTTTTCTCACAAAAAATATTTTATTTAGATATATATATTATCCATTTTTATTAATTAAATTTGTAAATTAAATTAGAACTAGTTTAATATTTATTTTTTCTTTATACCCATTAAATATTTATTTTAATATAAAAAGACCAAAATACCTCATAATATCATGTATTATTTTCAAGACAAAAATACAAAAAAATACTTACTTAAAGAAATTTATTTTCTTTTAATCAAATAGAATTAGGTTTTATTCAAAAATGTTTTCTAAAAAAATAATTTCTTTTCTTAATTGATTTAAGTTAATCTTGATTTATTTATTAGGTTTAGGTTAAAACTTTTTCCACATAAAAAACCAAACAAAAAAATCTTCTTTGCATTTACATATCTTTTCATATTTAATTCCTCTTATATATTATTTATTCTGATATTTGTACATATTCAATTTGGTTGTAATAGCTTAATTAGGTTTATATTATTGCAATCCCCATTCATAAATTGTATACCCCCTCCCACAAGTGTTGTAATAACGTAGTAATCTTTAAATTTCGCAATTTATCGCTTTTACCTAACATGATAGTAATTAGGGTTTGTATGACAAGATAAACCAATCAAATAGAAAAACCTAAATCAAGACAAAATCAAGCATGAAAATGACACACTTGCACACAAAACACCCCTAGGGTTATCCCACTTGGTTGTCTTACAAAAATGGCCATATCACGCATGTAAAGTGTCTTAGCAAAAACAAACAAATACAAGATCATAGTCCCTCGATGATGCTATTCAAAGTTGCCTTACAAAAATGATCTTAGTCCCTCAAAAATGCTAAGATACTTTGCAACATTGCTACTCATAGCTATACGATGACCCACGCCCGTCCCGTTTACATCCAAAGATAGGGTTTCTTACCAAATCAATGGTAAGACAACAATGTCAAAGGAAAAGAAAATGAACAAGAAAGAAATTTGAGTAGGTAGATTATTTTTAGTTACTTGCTCCATTTTAAAACAAATATCCTTGCTATTTTCAAAACAAACACACACATTTTCAAACATCTTACAAACATTGAAAATATTTTCAAAAGATCAAACATCTTTGTATACATTCTTACGAACGAGAATCATTACAAAGATTGCCTAAACAATGGCATCCTTACAAAATACTTTCAAAAACCACACAAAACACATTTTCAAACAAAAGCAAGTGATCTAGCAAGTAACTAAGAGCCCATGGAAAACCATGGATGAAAAGGGTGCTAATACCTTCCCTTTTCATAATCTACCCCCCAAACTCAAGAAACAATCTCAAAGGTCTTTCCTGTGCTTTTTAACCTTTCCTTTTAGATAAAAGAAAAGTCGGTGGCGACTCTTGCTAACCGCAACATTTGCGATAAAACGCAAACAATCAAGTTAGTTCTCCCACTGCATCACACACCCACTTTGTAAAATAGTCAATGGCCACTAAGATGAAGCGGTGTCCATTGGAGGCTGTTGGCTTGATTTCCCCAATCATATCAATCCCCCACATAGCAAAGGGCCAAGGAGTCATCAAGACATTCAGAGGAACCAGAGGTACGTACACTTTGTCAGCATAAATCTGACACTTGTGGCAGGTTTGAGAGTGTCGATAATAATCTTCTTCCATAGTAGACCAGTAATAGCCTTCCCGTGGGATTTTCTTTGCCATCGTATGCCCACTGGAATTGGTGCCAAAAGTGCCTTCATGTAATTCAACCATGATCCTTTCAGCTTCAGCCTTGTCTATGCACCGAAGTAACACAAAGTCATGGTTGCGTTTGTAAAGAATGCCATTACTAAGGAAGAATATAGCTGAGAATCTCCTTAATAACTTCTTATCATTGACTGAAGCTCCTTCTGGATATTCTTGGGTTTCGAGATACCTCTTGACTTCGTGAAACCAAGGTTGGTACACTATTTCTTCAGTATTAATCTCGTGACAGTGTGTTGGTTCATCCATTCGTTCAATGGTGATCTGGGGAGCCTCGTTATCCCATTTAAGTTTAAACATGGATGACATTGTGGCTAGTGCGTCTGCTAGCTAATTTTCTTCTCGCGGGAAATGCTCGAAGGTAATCTTCTCAAAATATGGGAGCAATGTCAACACATGTTCTTTGTAAGGGATAAGGTTAGGATGTTTGGTGTCCCACTCTCCTTTGATCTGGCTGATAACCAAAGCTGAATCTCTGAATACATTTAAGGACTTGATCCCCTAATCTATGGCAGCTTTGAGACCAAAAATGCACGCTTCATATTCTACCATGTTGTTTGTACAATTGAAGCAGAGTCTTGCAGTAAAGGGAGTATGACATCCTTCATGAGATATAAGTACAACACCGATACCGTTGCCGAGTGCGTTGAATTCCCCATCAAAAACCAGGGTCCATTGGGATCCTTGTTCAGGTCTGTTATATGTCCTGAATTCTTCACAGTTGTTTACCATCATGATGTACTCATTCGGGAATTCGAACTTCATGGACTGGTAGTCTTCCACAACTTGGTGAACAAGGTGATCAATTGGTACACTGCCCTTTATTTCTTTCTGGGTAGTGTATTATATGTCATATTCTGTCAGGATCATCTGCCATCTCGCTATTCTCCCAGAGAGAGCAGGTTTCTAAAAGATGTATTTTATTGGATCCATTTTAGATATCAACAAGGTAGTATGGGTCAACATATACTGTCTTAGCCGGTGAGCAGCCCATTCCAGAGCGCAACAAGTTTTCTCGAGAAGTGAACATCTTTTTTCACAGTCGGTAAACTTTTTGCTCAGGTAATAAATAGCGTGCTCTTTTCGGCCAGACTCGTCATGCTGCCCCAGCACACACCCCATTGAATTTTCCAAAACAGTCAGATACATGATCAATTGTCTTCCCTCGACTAGTGGCATCAAAACAGGAGGCTCTTGCAGGTACTTTTTGATTTTATCAAAAGCAAATTGGCATTCATCGTTCCATTTGACTACTTGATCTTTCTTCAGTAATTTGAAGATTGGCTCACAAGTAGCTGTCAGGTGAGAAATGAATCTGGAAATGTAGTTTAAAAGTCCCAAGAATCCTCTGACTTCCTTTTCAGTACGAGGAGCAGGCATCTCTTGTATCGCTTTCACCTTGGAAGGATCTACTTCAATACCTTGATTACTGACGACAAAGCCTAGGAGTTTACCATACCTCACCCCAAATATGCACTTATTTGGGTTCAACCTCAACTTGTACTTCTTTAGCCTCTCAAACAGTTTCTGTAAATGATCAAGATGCTCTTCTTTTGTTTGAGATCTAGCTATCATGTCGTCCACATAGACCTCTATTACATGGTGTATCATGTCGTGAAATAAGGCTACCATGGCACGCTGATAGGTTGCCCCAGTATTCTTCAGTCTGAATGGCATCACCTTGTAGTAAAATGTGCCTCATTGTGTGACAAAGGTTGTTTTATCCATGTCCTCAGGCGCCATTTTGATTTGGTTGTAACTTGAGAAACCGTTCATGAAGGAAAACACTTTTTGATGTGCCGTATTGTCAACTAGGATGTCAATGTGAGGAAGTGGGAAATCATCCTTAGGTCTTGCCATATTCAAATCTCTGTAGTCCATGCACATTCGTACCTTGCCGTCCTTTTTGGGCACGGGAACAACATTGGCAACCCATTACGGATAGGAGGTGACGGCCAAGAATCCAGTGTTGAATTGTTTCATGACTTCTGCTTTAATCTTCTTCAACATATCTGGTCGCATTCGATGGGCCTTTTGCTTTACTGGTGGACAGTCCTCTCTTGTAGGTAGACAATATACTATGATATCTGCATCAAGTCCTGACATGTCTTCATACGACCAGGAAAAGACCTCAACATACTCATGTAACAACTGAATCAGATGCTCCTTGACACTGGGTTCCAGATTGGCACCCACCTTGGCCTCTCTTTTGTCTTCCTCGGTACCTAGGTTGATTGAATCCACTGGTTCCTCGTGGGGCTAAATGGTTCTCTCTTCTTATTGTAGTAATTTGGTAAGTTCCCCTGGTACTTCACAATCTTCCTCACCTTCGTCTTCGGCTTGGTAGATTAGATTTTCAGAGTCATAGAAGGCCATAACAGAACTGTTACCCATGGGATCCCGAATGGATGTAGACCTATATTGTGAGTGTGAGTGTGTGTAAGAGTAGAGCTATCTTTGAAAGAAATGAAAATGTAAAAAAAGAAAAACAGTGAGCACAAAGTTTGTATGCAAAAACGTCCATGATTCATTGATGTCATATGGAAATGAGATAATAACCCTTAAAAATGGACCATTGTGCCTCGGGTAAGACACAAGGCTTTAAGAGTCTGAATTGTTTTAATATTACAGATCCAATAAAATGTAAAGACAAATTATTATGGGATAAAAGTGATCGGGACAAAATCTCTAGCCTCACAGTTGTTGAGCCCTCCACTGACAGTTGGGAAAATCCAATCCTCCAGGTTGTAGCTGTCTTCATCATCTTCCACTGCATTGACTTCACGATTGCTAATCTTCAAGGGTGGTCCTCCGGTACGAGCGTAACGTAGAGCCTTCTGGGCACCTGAAGTGAAACTCAGGCCAAACTTGTCAGATTTGTATGGGACATTTGGGAGTTGTCCCCAAATAGTGAACCCACCTTCTTCTATCACTGCCTTGGCATCCTTCAAAGATGACATCCTGAGTGGAGGCCTTGTGATCTTGGGAACTTGAGACACAGCCTTGGTCATGCCATATCTTACGGGACTTCTTCAAAGTGTTGGAATGGAGTTTCAATAAATCCACCATCTAACTCCACATATCTAAAGGAATTAAGATGGCTGATCACATACTCTTCTTCTCCATGAACGGTGATAATTTCCCTTGAATCGGATACTTCAGCATTTGGTGCAACGTAGAAGTAACAACGCCAACATTGTGAATCCATGGTCGGCCTAGCAAGCAGGAATATGAAGGACGGATATCCATTACATAAAAAGTTGAATCAAATGTTTGGGTTCCAACCTTTATGGGGATATCCACTTCCCCATGCACCATCCTTTTTGAGCCATCAAAGACCCTCTGTGATAAGGTGGCAAGAACTGGCTGTTTTTTTGGAATGCTGGTTTGCGTTTTGCGTTTGTGTTCGCAAAATGTTGCGGTAAGCAAGATTCGCCACTGACTTTTATTTTATCCAACAAGGAAAGGAAAAAAGCACAGAAAAATTCCTTTTTCGAGATATTTCTCAGGTTCGGGGGGTAGATTATGGAAAGGGAAGGTGTTAGCACTCTTTCTATCCGTGGTTATCCACGGGCTCTTAGGTACTTGCTCATATTGTTTTCAAAATATTGCTTTCTTTGTGCTTGTGGGTTTTGAAAAAAAAAATTGTTTTGAAACTTCTATTTAACTCTTGCTTCTGTCCTCAAGAGTATATGAAGTATTTTTGAAAACTTTGTTTAAAAAGTGTAAGTGTGAAAAAGATTTTGTTTTTTGAAAGAGCTAGTACTTAAGAACCATCAACCTACTCGAAAAAGGAATCGTTCTATGCTATCTTCCTTTAGACAATGCTATCCCACTATTAATGAGTAGGTAGCATCGTTGTTGGAGTTTAAGGGTCAATTCAAATGAGGGACGTGCGGTCACTAAAGCAATGTTAGGACGCCTTAGCGGTAACCCTAATGTCTTAGATAATTTGTTTTGAGGCAACAATATCCGAGGCAACCATTTCGAGGCGACTATGATCGTTTAGGCAAGAGGGCGGCCTCTAAAGTGACCTCTACTTAATGACCATGTACGAAGGCAACAAAGTGCGATGTACCCTAAGAGTGCGCATGTGCGAGTGTGTTGTTTTCAGTTAATTTTGTCTTTGTACATGTTAATGGTGATCTAAGTTGATTTTAGGTTAAAACATTCAGTCTTGTCATGCATTCCTATTATCAAACATCTAACAGTTATAATTTGCAGAAAATAATAATGTGGAATTTAAATTACAAGGCATCAGGTGTTTACATCGCCAAAGACAAACCCTTTAAAAGTAAATAAAGCGGTAAAAATAAATAAAGATCCTATTTACTATTACAAACCAGAGGCAAGTACATAATGATATAAAAGAAAATAAATCGCGTGCGAGAAATTAAATCGAGCGCAAATAGGGTTTTGACCCTTTTTGAGAGAAAGTATCTTTTTTTGTTGTTTTTTATTTTATTTTAAGAAAGAAATAAATCTAAATTAATTACTAAAATAAATAAATAAATTAATTAATAAAAATAAATATTTTTGGGTTTTTTTTTGTATTTTAGGAAAGAAATAAAAATTAATTAATGTTAGTAAAAAAAACCTAATTAAATCTAATTGAATTTTAATTATTTACAAAAATGTGAAAGTTATTCTAATAAAAATTCTAAATCAATTAATTAATGTTTATTAACAAAAATAAAAGTTAGAATTTAATTTGATAAAGAAAATGTTTTGTGGTTTCTTTATATTTTAAGAAAGAAATAAATCTAAATTAATCACTAAATTAAATAAATTAATTAATTAATGAAAAAAATTATTTTTGGATTTTTGGTTATTTAAAGAAAGAAAATAAAAATTAATTGAATTAGTTAAACCTAATTAAGTCTAGTTAATTTTAATTATTTGCAAAAAGAGTTAAAATTATTCTAACATTAAAACCTAAATTAATTTAATTAATGTTTATTAATAAAAATAAAAGTTAGAATTTGATTAAATAAAAATATTTTGGTGTGATTTTATTTTAAAGAAAAAGAATTTTAATGATTGGTTAGAATTAAAAACAAAAATAATAAAAACAATTAATAAACAAAATAAATAAAATAAAGAGAGAGAGAGAGGTTTGGGCCTGAATTTTGTGGTGCATATAGCAATGATGAGGCCCATTAAGCGCTGGCCTGGTTTGACTTTTAGGATTCCGTGTGCGCACTTGGACTTGACTCCATGGTGGACTCTCAGCCTGGATCACCAGATCTGGCCTTTGGCCATCTGGCTGTTGGATGTGTGAAGGCGTATGGTGCGCTGCATGCTTGGACGTACATGTGATTACCTGAAGAAGGAAAATAACAAAGAAAGTGGGGGACCTGGGATTCGAACCCAGGTCCTGAAAGTGATGTGCTTGCACGCTTGCCACTGCACTGCTTTGATTCTATTGTTAGTAAAATACAAAGAAATTATAATATAAACAAAACAAATTATATGCCAGAAAATAAAAATGCGCGAAAATTAATTTGAATTGGCCAATGGGAGAACGACAGCTCGTCGTCTTCTACCTCTAAATCCTGCAAATATTACCTGCGGATTTGGATCCGCAGCTAAATACGCAAGCTTGCTCTAAAATCTTCCCTAGGCCACAAAAATCAATTCCAAAAACATGACTGAGTTCGTCTTGGCTTCCTGATTAACATTATGTCCTTCTTTAGTCCTGATTTTTCCTGAAAAAGAAATCCCTAAAAATAAACACGAAACCCTAGCTATGGTGTTTTGGGGTTACAACGCCTATAAACCAAATTGAATAATGCAAAAAGTTTACAAATGTCATGAGGGTTATGAATATGCAAGCAATTTGTTCAAATGATGCAAGAATAATGAATCACGAATTCAAGAATCAAGGTGATTTTCGTGATACTTACAGTGCTTTGCGGTATGTGAGAACACTTTCTCTTGATCCAGGAAGGTTGAGTGAACACCCAGGAAGCGATTGGGATAGCTTTTGGCTTCTGAAAATGCCTCTTGTTATGATCTCGAATTCAAGCTTTTTACCACTTTTTCAAACTTTTGTTCTGCCTCTTCTTGCAGCCTCCATACATTATTTTCGTGCCTTTGCCTTCCTTATGTAATGTATCTTGCATTAGTGTAAGAAATTTGGTACAAATCTCTCCACATCAATGCTCATGAATTGGATTTGATTCCACCATTACAACCTTCCAAATTTGGCCTAAATCATATCTTCTTGTAACCAATGCACTTGATGCAAATTTGATTCACATAATAGCTGTATTCAAAGCCTAAAGCAACCAAAAAATCATGAGTTATAAATACTTTTGATTTTATATGATTTTATTTGATTTTATTTGATTTAAAATGAATAAATTCAATTAAAAATAAGATTAAATAATCAAAATAAGATATGGGCTCATGGCTGAAGCTAGGACACGTGGACAATGATGCAAGATCAAATCAAGTGGAAAAGAATGGGCCCATTTGACAAAATTTGATGTTTTGGGGATAGTTGACTTTTGGTAATTTTGCAAAAATGTCCAACTTCAACAATGCACAACTTCTTCAATTTTGAACTTTTGGGATTGTTCTTAGACTTTTTAGAAAGCTTGAGATGCCCTATAACCAACCCTTTTGGTATCATCTCATTTTGATATTCCATTATCAAGTTATAAGCTTTGGCAAAAAAGGTGTTTTTGTTGACTTTCAAAAATGACCTATAATGTCCAAATTTATAACTTCTTGTGAGTGCTTTTTCTGATCTTGGGGTATGAAGATGGATTGTATGAAATTGCATCCTATTTAAAATGAGATTTGGATGGGTCATTTCTAATAAAGTATGAGAAAGTTATGCTTGGTCAAAGTTGAGTTGACTTTTTCTACAAAACCCTAATTTAGCAACTTTTGTGTCTTGATGAATTTTGAGTAATCCTTGATGAACCATGATCAACCCTTGATCAAATGATGAAATAACCTTCAAAATGAGAATGTTGACAAAAAGTCTTGAGGTTTGACTGTTTGTAGGTCACAGTTGACTTTTGCCCAAGCACAGTCGATTTTTGGACCCTTTGAGCAATTGTCTGAGCAAACTTCCTCTGCAAGTCTTGAAACTTGACATGGATGATCTTGAGAACATATTAGGACATTTGGGAGCACTTGAGGTCATTTGTACTCAAGGATATTTATGCAACACAAAACCCTAATTTGGGGTTGACTGCCTTAGGAGATGACTTGTCTGACCAACTCTTGAGCAAACTTGAGCCACTTGGAGATTTTTCTTGCAATGTATTGAGGAATATGAGAGGGAAAATTTTGGGGTACAACAGCTTCCCCTGTTCAATCTTCTTAAACCCGAGGATGTAGATTGGCTTTCGTGCCTTTCGTGATCCGAAGGTGGAAGATGATTAAACACTAGAGTGCCCAGAAATTTGCACTCGCATGACGTGGTATCAGCCCGATGATGTCGGGAATGGGCTTATAGGTGCCATTTGGAGATTGTTGGTAGGAGGATGGGCTTACAGATTCCATATGCAGGAGCGTCGATCGCATAAGAGATTCCTTAGCGAGAACTTGCATACCTGTTGTTTGTAGAAGATTCCGTTGGGGAAGTCTAACTTTTATTGAGATTTAGGAACTTGCCTGTACCTCAGTTGGGAGAACATCTTTGCTGAGTTTTAAGAACTTGTCCATAATTCAACTGGGGGTAAACATCTTCGTCAAGATCGAGGAACTGTCTGGTCTTCAATGGAGTATAATTCTGTTGAGATTGTAGAACTCGTCCATGCTTTGACGGAGGAAAACATCAATATCTAGGAACTGTCTGGCCTTCAACGTAGTATACCGTTGAGATTGTAGAACTCGTCCACACTATGAAGGAGGAAAAAATCTTCATCAAGATCTAGGAACTGTCTGGTCTTCAACGTAGTATACCGTTGAGATTGTAGAACTCGTCCACACTATGACGGAGGAAAACATCTTCATCAAGATCTAGGAACTGTCTGGTCTTTAACGTAGTATGCCATTAAGATTGTAGAATCGTCCACACTATGACGGAGGGAAACATCTTCATCAAGATCTAGGAATTGTCTGGTCTTCAACGTAGTATACCGTTGAGATTGTAGAACTCGTCCACACTATGACGGAGGAAAACATCTTCATCAAGATCTAGGAATTGTCTGGTCTTCAACGTAGTATACCGTTGAGATTATAGAACTCGTCCACACTATGACGGAGGAAAAAATCTTCATCAAGATCTAGGAACAGTCTGGTCTTCAACGTAGTATACCGTTGAGATTGTAGAACTCGTCCACACTATGACGGTGGAAAACATCTTCATCAAGATCTAGGAACTGTCTGGTCTTCAACGTAGTATACCGTTGAGATTGTAGAACTCGTCCACACTATGACGGAGGAAAACATCTTCATCAAGATCTAGGAACTGTCTGGTCTTTAACGTAGTATGCCATTAAGATTGTAGAATCGTCCACACTATGACGGAGGGAAACATCTTCATCAAGATCTAGGAATTGTCTGGTCTTCAACGTAGTATACCGTTGAGATTGTAGAACTCGTCCACACTATGACGGAGGAAAACATCTTCATCAAGATCTAGGAATTGTCTGGTCTTCAACGTAGTATACCGTTGAGATTATAGAACTCGTCCACACTATGACGGAGGAAAAAATCTTCATCAAGATCTAGGAACAGTCTGGTCTTCAACGTAGTATACCGTTGAGATTGTAGAACTCGTCCACACTATGACGGTGGAAAACATCTTCATCAAGATCTAGGAACTGTCTGGTCTTCAACGTAGTATACCGTTGAGATTGTAGAACTCGTCCACACTATAACGGAGGAAAACATCTTCATCAAGATCTAGGAACTGTATGGTCTTCAACGTAGTATACTATTGAGATTGTAGAACTCGTCCATACTATGACGAAGGAAAACATCTTCATCAAGATCTAGGAACTGTCTGGTCTTCAACGTAGTATACCATTGAGATTGTAGAACTCGTCCACACTATGACGGAGGAAAACATCTTCATCAAGATCTAGGAACTGTCTGGTCTTCAACGTAGTATACCATTGAGATTGTAGAACTCGTCCACACTATGACGGAGGGAAACATCTTCATCAAGATCTAGGAACTGTCTGGTCTTCAACGTAGTATACCGTTGAGATTGTAGAACTCGTTCACACTATGACGAAGGGAAACATCTTCATCAAGATCTAGGAACTGTCTGGTCTTCAACGTAGTATACCATTGAGATTGTAGAACTCGTCCACACTATGACAAAGGGAAACATCTTCATCAAGATCTAGGAACTGTCTGGTCTTCAACGTAGTATACCATTGAGATTGTAGAACTCGTCCTCACTATGACGGAGGGAAACATCTTCATCAAGATCTAGGAACTTTCTGGTCTTCAATGTAGTATACCGTTGAGATTGTAGAACTCATCCACATTATGACGGAGGAAAACATCTTCATCAAGATCTAGGAACTTTCTGGTCTTCAACGTAGTATACCGTTGAGATTGTAGAACTCGTCCACACTATGACGGAGGAAAATTGTCGAGATTGAGAACCTTATCTGAAATTCAACCGAGGATAATTCAGTTGAGATTTTAGAACCGGTCAGGTCTTCGACATAGCTTAGAACTTTACTGCATCTTTCCTGAAAGGTAAAGGCCATCCGTATGCAATGCATGATATATATCAAGCAATGATGTTCTCAAAATAAATGAGATTGTGTTGTATGATGCGTATATGCATGTATCATGATGTATGGAAATGTAATGTTTTAGCTGGGGAAAGTAAATCTCGGATAACTGTTGGAGAATAGAGTTGAATTCTTCATTTCCGCTGGGGATGGCGAATGAAGATGATTATGAGAATAAACCTGCAGGAGAGGATAACTCTGTTGGGGAATAAACTGGTGAGGAGATTACTCTGTGGGGAAGAGATGCTCTGCTGAGGATTCCGCTGATAAGTTCCGCTGGGGACGAATTACCGTTGCTGGTGATACTGAATCCTGTTGGGGATTGAATTCCTTTTTGTGAAAGGAAAGAACTCCGCTGGGGATGATCTTTCAGTTGCGACTTCACTGGGGATAACCTTTTAGGCTCTAATGGGGATAATCCTTTGAGCTTTGTTGGGGACAATCTTCCTTTGAACTTGGCTGGGGATATTCATTTTTATACTCTGCCGGGGACGAACTTCCAGAGTCTACTGGGGCTGATTCTTCAACTCCATTGGGGAAGCTTTTTCAGACTGCACTGGGAAAATTTTAACTCCACTGAGGATATCTTGTATTCTGCCGGGGAATATTCTTATACTCCGCTGGGGAATATTAAGACTGCCGGGGATATTAAGCCTTTTCAGTATGATGGTGAATGAACTCTGCTTGGGGAGAATATTACCGATTCATTCACGATTGCAAGTCTCAGCTGAGGAGAGCTATCATTACTGTCTTACTCTGCGGGGAGTGAATGTTACTGGGACGCGTGCTAAGGATATGACGATGGCTTGCATCGAGACTTTTTTGCCCTTGTTTCTGCGGGAGAAGGTGCCTGCGGAGGCCCTGTGGATCGAGTATTATCCCCACCTATGAGGTGCTTGGTATCTTTCGGTCAAAATGACAAGTCTTCTTCTGGTAGGCCAGTGACGAGATAATGGGACACAGTCGTACGCTTTAATCCATAACTTTTGCCTGGACTGTCTTTTCAAATTTTCAGTCCACCGAGATACCCTTTTTGCCCAAGCCTCCTTTTCAGGTTTTCGACTTGCCGGGTGTACAAATTTTTTCATTTTCATCCCTTGTTTTTGCCCGAACCCTTTTGGTTCACCGGGAAGCCTTTATTTTTGCCTAGGCCAATCGACCTAGCGGGTCTTTGATTATGCGTAGTAATTTTTTTGATTATGTCCGCGCTCTCAGGGTGTAGGGAGGTGTCACTGTCGGTAGTGTTGTGTTGCCATACTACCCGAAGATGTTCATTTGATCATGCAAGATTCGTTGCTGGAATTCATGTCCAATGCCCCAAGCTATTCAGATGGAGATTTTCCCCTGGTGTTGTACCCCAAAATTTTCCCTCCCATTTTTCATTGATTTCTCACCACAAAGCCTTTGAAGCTCAAGATCCAGTCAGGGTTTCATCTGCTCAAGACCTCTCCTTGCACTGTGGACTCAAATTAGGGTTTGTGTTTGCACAAAGATGCTTTGACCTAAAGTACCCAAGATGACTTTCATGTTTCATATTGGACTCCCAAGTTTACCCATATCAAGTTTCAAGTCTTGATTCCAAGTTTTGCCCAGTCAATTGGACAGTTGACCTAGAAATCAACTATATTGGGGGAAAAGTCAACTGTGGCCAATTGACAGTCAAACCTCATGAAATTTGACCCGCATCAACATTATGAACTCATATGAATCATTTGGTCAAGTTTGGATCACAATTCCCCAAGAAATTTGATCAGATCACCAAAAGGGCAAAATGGTCATTTTTAGGGTTTTGACTGCACAAAGGCAATTTTTGACTGTCTGACCTAGCCAATGGCAAACCAAGCTCACACATGGACTCAAGGACCCCATGGAATCATCTTGACATGATCAACAAACTCAAAAGATCCCAAGTACACAAGATTGACAGTTGAATTTCCCAGTCAATTGATCAATTTTGACTGTACACTGAAAAGTCAAACTTTGACTTTTTGGTCAAAATCAAGAGTCAAGATTCATTTTTCATCAAAACATGCCAAATCATGAAACTTGTTCACCAAGAAACCAAGAAATGCAAATTAGGGTTTAAAATGGAATTTTTCATAACTTAGAATTTTTCTAAGTTATGAAAAACCCTAATTTTTTCCCAACTTTGCCCCACTTTTTCACCATGATCCATTTGGATTCAAACAAAAGTCCAAACATGAAAGTTGTAGCTTGTTGCATAATCTACAACTTTGATTCACAAAGTTTTCTCATTTGAAGCTTGTATCTCAAGTTACAAATTTTTGAATAAGGGCACTAAACCATTCTTAACTTAGTGAAATTTTAACCTATTTTGACAAGGTTTTCTACCCCACTTCAAGGCCATTTTATATACACTTCCACTTGGAATTTCAATTTTCATTTCAAAGAGGTATTGTAGTACACATTCCAAGCTTTCCAAAATGTCCAAGAACTCATCAAACAACCTCATAACTTGAGAGATTCGAATTTCACAAGTTGGCAAAAACTCACTTTGTTCATGACCAAGTTACATGTCCATAACCTTGCAATTTGAACTCAGCATGCCTTAAGATAGATTACAGGTCTTTTATCTCATCTACATTCCATAATTTAATGCATATTCATTGTGTTAAAGTGTTGTTCTATGAGTTTGGACATTGTATGCAAGATTAATCCCAAATTAGATAAAGCTTTCTTTCCATTTTTGCAAAAGTTAACTTTATGTCCAATTGGAAATCCAACAAGTACATTGCAAATCTGATTGGCACAAGATTATGGACAAATTACTCTGATCAAGGAGGGATTATGCAGCCCATTAGGGGGTCCTCTACTGACCTAGAAACACAAGTTGCATTTTGTTGCTTAAAGTTGAAGAAAAGTTCCATAACTAACTCCAACTCTCATATCAGCAAAAGGACACAAGAACAAACTTATCAAACATACTCAAGACATCATAACCAAGCTGAGACACGACCCTTGCACCTCTTAAACACTCGCATTGCCATAATCACTCTCAAATTGCACAAACAGGGGAAAGCCTGCAGTTTGAGTGCTACCTTCCATTTCCTTCAAGTTCTTTTGCCAAAATCAGTTCCTACACATTCCCTAGCACATATGCAAGCTAACCATGCCTTGAAACACGACCTGTAATTCCTCTAACAAGTTCCACCATTTTCACTTTTCCATTTTGCAGTTGAAGTTCTACAGCTCAGTTCAAGGTGTTTCAAGGCAAAGTAGATATTGGAACAGCATCACCACACCTCAAGGAAGCTATACCAATTAGTATCTTGCACTGTAAGCTCCCCATTTGCCAGTTGGAACTTCAGCTGAACAGGTAGTTTTTTGAACTCGTATCTCTCTTATTATGCATCATTGGTCTTAAGTTTGTGAAGAAACAAGGTTCTACTCATGCCACTGAACATGTACATATCTTTACTTTTCATTTCTTTTGCCTGAGTTAAGAGAATTTAAGGTTTAAAAATGGCAGAAAAATTAGGTCAGGATTTGGGGGAGAAGAAATTCTCTCTCATTTCTGAGAGTTAGTTTGACTTCTTTATATGTCTAGAACCGTGGCTTCAAGCTCTACAGGTTTCATGTTGGAAGATTTGGCAAAAGATCAAAGGATCAGGAGTTAGGAACTTGAGAAGCAGGCGCACGTTTTTTTGAATTTTGTTGTCTGAAGGTTGAAGACAACAGCTTCCTGGGCTGGGCTTGTTGTTATTTCTTTTTGCACCCTGATTTTGCTATTACACCCTCTGAGCCCATTTGCTTTATTTTTAATTCTTTTTGACTTTTTCTTTTTTTGTTTGACTTATTTATTTTTTCTCATGACATTAAAATTTTAAAAATATTTTTTCTAACCATTTTGGATTTTATTAGGTATTTATTTGATTTTCTTTTGATTTATACATAAATAGATATATATTGTTATTTGGAATAAATAGGAAAAATAGTGTAAATACATGTTCATTTTCATTTTTATTTTATTTTACCCTCTAAAGATATTTTATATAAAAAATGCTATTTTCTAAAAAATATTGAATATTATTATTATTTATATATATGATACATATTTAAAATAATACATATATATATATATATATATATATATATATATATATATATATATATATATATATATATATATATATATATATATATATATATATATATATATATATATATATATATATATATATATATATATATATATATATATATATATATATATATATTCATTAATATACTTAGGAGAAAAATACCAAAATATGTGCATACTTTGTTCTTTAATATTTAATACTAAAAAATACCCTTTTTTACAAATATACCATTTTTATTTTTTTATTTTTTTGTATATAATAAATATTATGTGAATTAATTAATTAATGTCCCTTTGATTAAAAATTAGGGTTTTACCCTAAATGTGAAAATATTCCAAAAATAATTCTTTTCTTATTTTTTATAAATAATACTTTTTTCTCATACATATAAAAAAAAAACATTTTTTGCATACTTGCATATTTGTTTTATTTACCATTTAAAATTATACATTTTTATTTATCTTGTAAATATTCATAAAAATGGTGTAATAGTTTTAGGTTTAACTTCTTGTCTAAATATCCCCATTTGAACATTGTACCCCCCTCCCTATATTATTGTGATGTAATAGCGTAGGAATTTAAATTTCGCACTTTTATCGCTTTCTAAACATACTATGCTAGAATTAGGGTTTTGTATGCGAATAAAATTGAACAAAATAGTTGGACCTAATACAAGATAAATGAGCATGAAAAATGGACAACACATTTCACACTTGCACCCCTAGGGTATTCCACTTTGTTGCCTTCAAGTAACTGGGCCATATTGCATGTTGAACTTCTTTGGGTAAAACAAACAATCAAAATGATCATAGTCCCACAAAATGTTGCTTAAATAAAATGATCAAGTCCCTTTTAAGGAAAAATTGCCCAAAGACATTTAACACTATTGCAATTATGGTCTAAACGATGACCCGCGCTCGTCCCTTTTCACATCCTAAGACAAGATTGTCCACCAAATACAATGGTGGAACAAAATTGTCAAAAGGTTTAAAACATGACAAAAATCTTTGAGAAACTTTTAGGGTAGATAAACTCTTAAGTACTTGTCGATTTGCAAAGAAAACACTTGCCTAATTTCAAAAACCCACTTCACAAACACTTTCAAAATCAACTTTTCAAACCCTTGAAACATCTTTTCAAAAAGACAAACACCTTTTGTAAAACATTCGAGTAAAGAATTGTTACAAGGGTAGCCTATGCAAGGCATCTTTTTCAAAACCTTTTCAAAGCCACACACAAAGCACCATTTCAAACAATTGAAAACCAAGGCAAGTTGATCTAAGCAAGTACCTAAGAGCCCATGGATAACCATGGATAGAAGGGGTGCTAATACCTTCCCCTCCTATAATCTACTCCCCGAACCCAAGAAAAATCTCAAAGGTTTTTGCTGTGCTTTTTAAACCTTTCCTTAGGATAAAATAAAAAGTCGGTGGCGACTCTTGCTCAACCGAAACATTTGCGAAAACAAACGCAAAACCCTAGTCAGTTCTCCCACCGTATCGCCAGAACTGGCGACTCTGCTGGGGAATATTTTTTAAAGTGGAGTAACCTTAGGGCTTAGATCACCCTCTTGCATGACTAATTGTTTGAATTGTTTGCTTTATACTTTGGCTCTATTGTTTGGGTTTGCAATCCTACACCCGGATTTTGGGAAACATTCATAGATAGCAATACGTTGTGGAAACTGTGCGGGGTATACCGACACGGTCGAAGCAATAGCTATATTAGTGCGACATATTTGTGAGTACCGGTAACCCTTGAGTTCAATCAAGGAGAGTACGGGGCCGCTGAGTGATGTCACTAAGCACTAATGACCTAGAACCTTACTTGACCATCTTGGCCTTTTATTAGGGGTAGTGAGATGACCGGCTTTGGTGCAGTCCGAAGTTGGTAGATACTCGATACTACACTCATTGAGGGTTGTTTTCTTGGAATATTTTGGTCGCTAGTTAAGTGGCTAAACCAAAACAATGAACATTGAAAACAATCCAGTGATATTGAGCTCCTTAGAACCCGGTTACTATTTATAGGACAGGTTTTTAAGCCAACTACACTCAAGAGGGTACTTACCTATGAAACCCCATGCAAGCCTGAAATTAGGGTTTGGTGTGATTTGCTTGTACATATGTTTTGTGCATACATCATAAACATCATAAAGCATCATATGCATTCACTAACCATTTCAAGGGTTTGGATCTTCATCTTTGTTCTTGTTTTGTAGGTCATGGAAATTCCTCGCAGAAATACCATTCAAGTCAACCTTGTGAGAATCTCTCCTCAACTCAAGGAGATCACCTCAAGAATTCCGGAAAATTCATCCTTCAGTGAGAGACATGGTAGACTACTCAGCCTAGTCAACACCAACATTGAAGAAGACATGATGAAAGTGCTATTCCAGTTCTTTGACCCTCTTCACCACTGCTTCACTTTCCCTGATTATCAGTTGGTACCCACTTTGGAGGAGTTTTCTCAACTCCTAAGAATCCCTATCCTTAATCAACTACCCTTCAACGGTACGGAAAAGGAACCAAAGCCGGAAGATGTTGCTCGAGCATTACATCTACAACCATCCGACATCAAGGGGCATTGGGAAACCAGAAGCGGCGTCAAAGGATTCTTAGCAAAATTCTTGTTTGAGAAGGCACAAGAATGTTGGAACTCATTGGACCTACAAGCCTTTGAAGAGATTGTGGCACTCCTTATCTACGGGTTGGTCTTGTTCCCAAATCCTGACCAATTGGTAGATGTCAATGCCGTCAAAATCTTCTTGTCCGGAAATCCAATACCAACATTGCTTGGGGACATCCTTCACTCATTTTACACACGAACAATGAGAAAGAGGGGTGTTCTCATGTGTTGTACTCCTATCCTCGCAAGGTGGTTTATTTCGCACCTTCCACAATCTGTCTTGAAGAATGACCAAGGTACAAGGTGGTCCCAACGATTGATGACTCTTACTCATTCTGATGTGCATTGGTGTTCTCGGTCCAGAGAAAATGTCATCATCGTCGATCGTTGCGGAGAGTTTCCTAATGTTCCTTTACTTGGAATCAGGGGAGGTATCACCTACAACCCTTGCTTAGCTTTGAGGCAATTTGGATATGCACGGAGGGATGGCCCTCATGACATGTTGATTCCTAGCCTAGTTTTTGACTTCGACAGCGATGCGCAAGGACTTCGCCAAAGATTCATCAGAGCTTGGGGGAAACTCAACAAGGTTGATAGCAAGACTCTGGGACACAAGAACTCCATCCCTCTTGAGTCCTATCTCAAGTGGGTACGAGCCCGAGCCCAAAGTCTGAGGATGCCTTATCCTCATGTACTCCCAGTGATTAAAAAGCCCGTCAATGAAGGAGAGGTTCCCTACACCATCCTACATCCAGACATGCCTACATCGTGGGAGGAAATGCAGAAAAGTTGGATTCAACTCAAGGAGGAACGGAATACTTTTGAAGCTAGCTACTACGCCAGTGAAAAGAAGGTTCTAGAGCTTACCCGCCGACTCCACGAGCAAGAGGCCCTCAACACCTACATCGCACCGAAGAGGATGCGCAATGTCTTTTTGCCTTAAGAAGTTCATTTTGTAACACTTAGCCCATGGGGCATTTATGTACTAACAAATTTCTTCTTATTAATATGACGTGCGTTCTTCTTTGTCTGAAACAATTTTGAATGTCCTAAGTCCTTGAATGCATTGCATACATCAGCATACCATTCATCATGTGCATAAGCAGGTCTCACTCCAGGTTTCCTTATCTATCTGTTGTTTATTATAGTAGGATGGATCTCGAGCAAACAGTCAAAGACCTACAAGCCCAGAATGCACAGTTCTAGCAACTCTTGATGATTGTGGTTAAAAGTCAAGAGGATATCAAGGCTCATCTGGAGAATAAGGACCCAGTGAAGAAGAAAAAGAGGGTCGGAGTGGCTACTTTGGGGAGAAGATTTGACAGAGAAGCTCGGAGAGTGCTTGAATTTCCTCCTACTTCTGATGAAGGGACTAGTAAAAGGGATCGAGTTGCGGTGCCTTCCGAGTCTGATGCAGAGGAAGAAGAAGTTGAAGAGGACGAAGATTATTCTGACCAGCAATACCCTCCAGCTGATGATAAATACAAGGGTTTAGAAGACAGATTGGCTGCCATGGAATTGCAAAGAGTACCGGGTTTGGATTTTGAAGACATGGGCTTGGTGGCCGAAATTGTGATTCCCCCAAAATTCAAAGTGCCAGTGTTTGTGAGGTATGATGGGCTGTCCTGTCCCAAAATGCATCTCAGATCCTACGTGAGAAAAATTCAATCCTATACGGCAGATAAAAATCTCTGGATTCATTTCTTTCAAGACAGCCTGTCGGGAGCTCAGTTGGAATGGTTTTATCAGTTAGAAGGAACCAGTGTCAGAAATTGGGAAGATTTGGCCACCGCTTTCTACAAACAATATCAGTATAATTCTGATCTTGCTCCTACTCGTACCCAACTTCAGGGTATGTCACTAGGAACAAGTGAGGGATTCAAAGAGTATGCACAAAAATGGAGGGATTTGGCTGGCAGGGTGCAACCTCCTTTAACCGATCGTGAGCTCGTTGATATGTTTCTCGGGACCCTATCTGGGCCATTTTTTAATCATCTAATTGGTAACTCTTCCGCGGGGTTTACCGATTTGATCTTAACAGGCGAAAGAATAGAAGCTGGCATCAAGTCAGGAAAGATTCAAAAGGGTGTTGCTGCAAGTGTTGAGAAGAAGCCGTTTAAGAAGGAGACAACTATGGTATATTCTCAGAGAAGAGCAGGGAAGATGGAGCGTCGGCCAACTGTAGGGGCCGTAATGATTCAAAACACTCCGAGTGAGCAGCCTCGCTATAACCAATCCAGACCAAATCAACAACGAGTGGAACGGCCACAACGGCAGTTCACCCGTATTAACATGACTCCAGCGCAAGTGCTTCCCCATCTGTTGAAGTTGAATCTCGCCACCATCAAGGAGGCGCCAAAGAATGTGAATACGTCCTCCCCGCATTATCATGCCAATGCTAAATGCGCCTATCATTCAGACAGTGTTGGACACGACACCAATGATTGTTGGGCACTCAAGCATAAGATCCAAGATCTGATAGAGGCTAAGGAGGTAGAGTTTGACGCTCCAGAGAAGCCTAATGTGATATCTGCACCTATGCCGAAGCACGGCCGAAATGTCAACGCCATTGAAGAAGATCTGTATGTTGCTGACGTCAGTGATCTGACTACTCCACTGCTAACCATTAAGTTGAATTTGTTAAGGGCCGGGATCTTCCCGGGATGTAAAGAAGACTGCTACTGTTGCCACTCTTTGCCGTTTGATTGTCCGCTGTTAAAGAAAGGCATCCAAGGCCTTATGGATAGCCGACAAATTTTGTTCGAAAAAGTTCCTGCTGTTCCAGTTCATGTTGAAAATGTCTCAATCATAACCATTCATGCCAATCTTTCCAAGGCCGTCAAAAAGCCTGTTAAGATTACACCAGCTGCAAAATCTATACCTTTGAAGATAACAATGCCGGGGCCTATTCCCTATGTTTCTGAGAAATCGATACCTTGGAACTATGGTGGTGACATCTATTACCATGGTATCAAACAAGTTGAAGTAATTGAAGAAAATTTGGATGATGGAGAAGCCAGCATTAGTAACATTGCAGGCACCAGTAAAATCACCAGGAGCGGGAGAATATTTTCTCCAGAGATTGCCCCTCCAAGAGCAGTCTTTGGACCCTCATCAGCTAAAGAAGTCATCCCTGCACCAATAAAACTCTCTGCTAGAACTCCTCTGATTGAAGAAGTTATTGTTCCTAGTGCTGTCTTTCCTACCATTGCTGATAAAGGAAAGGGAACACAAGATGAGCCCGTCAGGACGAGGGTTCAACCCTTGGTGATCCCGGAAGCCTCCAAGAAAGAAATGGACGAGATTTTGAGGATAATCAAGAGAAGTGACTACGATGTGGTGGAACAGTTGGGGCAAACCCCCTCCAAAATCTCCATGTTGGCACTATTGCTTTGCTCAGAAGCGCACGCTCAAGCTTTGATTAAGTTTCTGAAGGCAGCTCATGTGCCCCAGGAAACCTCCGCAGACCAATTTCAACATTGCGTGGCTAGTCTGACTGCAGACAATGGATTAGGTTTTTCTGATGCCGACCTGACCCCTAAAGGCCGAAACCACAATGACGCTTTGCACATTTCAATCGAGTGCCGCGGAACCACCCTTGCACATGTTTTGGTTGATACCGGTTCATCGCTGAATGTTTTGCCTAAAAAGGCCTTGGACCGGCTAGATTGCGAAGGGTTAGAATTGAAGCCGAGTGATATTGTCGTCAGAGATTTCGATGGGTCGAAGAGAATGGTCCATGGAGAATTTGAAATTCCCGTCAAGATAGGCACTGAGGTGTTTAAATCCACTTTCTATGTGATGGACATCCGTCCATCGTACTCCTGCCTGCTGGGTAGCCCTTGGATACACCATGCTGGGGCAGTCACCTCCTCCTTGCATCAGATGCTGAAGTATCCTGTCAAAGGAAAGATTATCACTGTCCACGGCGAAGAAGAGTACATGATTAGCCATTTAAATTCTTTCCGGTATGTGGAGGTGGAAGGAGAGTTCATTGAGACGCCGTTTCAACATTTCGAAGAAGTTCTTCCTGAAGTAGCAGTGGCAAAGTTGGCAGCTGAGGCACCAAGACAGATGGCCAGGATGGCATCTCTGGAGGATGCAAGAGCCGCAATCAAAGAAGGGAAGAATTCAGCGTGGGGGCAGTTACCCGATTTTCCGCATAAAACTGATAAGTTTGGATTAGGTTTCACCGCCGCTGGCCAGAAGGCTATGCGCCAGTCAAAGATTGAAAGAGCGCCGATCAAAATTTCTCCTTACCGAATCAACGCCCTGGAGGATGAAGACAAGGAAAGCAACTTTGAAGAGTGGATTCATCCAACTGTCAGGGGAGGATTGAGCAATTGGGAGGCTAAAGACTTTGTCCCCATCACTTTTATTCATCAGTAATTTATCTGTTAAACATTTCTTATTTGGTCTGTAATATTTTACTTTCAAACAATCCGTATACTATCTTTTCACCTCCTGCCTTGCCCGGGGCATGTAGGTCCACTTGTAAGGGTTTTGACTATTTTTCATATTCATATGCCATGTTTAACGATTCATTGGACGTTTTTCATTTGATAAACTGCTTATGCTCATTTTCTTTTCTTTTTGCATTTTTGTTTAAGGATGGCTATCCCTTACACACACCCACACTCACCAATGCAGGTACCCATCCACTCCGGATTCCAGGGGTGACTACTCTGCTGTATCTTTCAATAACTCTGAAGATCTGGTCAATCTAGCCGAGTATGAAGATGATGAAGGTTGTGAAGTACCCGGGGAACTAGCCAGACTCCTGCAACAAGAGGAAAGGGCCATCTTACCGCATGAAGAGCCATTGGAAACTGTTAACTTGGGAACCGAGGAGGACCGGAAGGAGGTACAAGTAGGTGCCAATCTGGAACCAAAAGTCAAGGAGCGCCTAGTACAGTTACTGAATGAGTATGTTGAAATCTTCGCTTGGTCCTATGAAGACATGCCGGGTCTAGACACCGACATCGTGGTTCACCGTCTCCCCACAAGAGAAGACTGTCCACCAATCAAGCAAAAAGTTCGCCGAATGAGGCCTGACATGTCCGAAAAGATCAAAGCGGAAGTAATGAAGCAATTCGATGCTGGCTTCCTGGCTGTTACGTCCTATCCTCAATGGGTCGCTAACATCGTACCGGTACCAAAGAAAGATGGCAAAGTCAGAATGTGTGTGGACTACCAGGATTTGAATAGGGCCAGCCCTAAAGATGATTTCCCGCTACCTCATATTGACATCTTAATCGACAATACAGCTCAGCATAAAGTGTTTTCCTTCATGGATGGATTCTCGGGCTACAATCAAATCAAAATGGCCCCCGAGGATATGGAGAAAACTACTTTTGTTACACAATGGGGCACTTTCTGTTACAAAGTGATGTCGTTCGGGCTCAAGAACGCAGGGGCAACTTATCAACGCGCCATGGTAGCTTTATTTCATGACATGATACATCATGAGATTGAAGTTTACGTAGACGATATGATAGCTCGATCACAAACGGAGGAAGAGCATCTTGAGCATTTGGAGAAGCTGTTCGCCAGGTTAAAAGAATACAAGCTCAGGCTGAATCCAAGTAAATGCACTTTTGGAGTTAGGTCTGGTAAACTCCTGGGATTCATTGTAAGCAACAAAGGCATTGAAGTCGATCCGGCAAAAGTAAAAGCAATACAAGAGATGCCTGCTCCCCGTACTGAAAAAGAGGTCAGAGGATTCTTGGGGCGCATAAACTATATTGCCAGATTCATCTCACATCTGACTTCTACCTGTGAGCCAATTTTCAAACTCTTGAAGAAAGATCAGGTAGTTGAATGGAACGACGACTGCCAAGCCGCTTTTGATAGAATCAAGGAATATTTGCTAGAACCTCCTATTCTGATGCCACTTGTCGAAGGAAGACCATTGATCATGTACTTAACTGTCTTGGATAACTCAATGGGGTGTGTTTTGGGCCAGCATGACGAGTCTGGTCGAAAAGAGCACGCTATTTATTACCTTAGCAAAAAGTTTACCGACTGTGAGACTCGCTACTCACTGCTCGAGAAAACTTGCTGCGCTTTGGTATGGGCTGCTCGCCGACTAAGACAGTATATGTTGACCCATACTAACTTGTTAATTTCCAAGATGGACCCTATCAAGTATATCTTCGAGAAGCCCGCTTTATCTGGAAGGATAGCTAGATGGCAAATGATCTTAACTGAGTATGACATCCAGTACACCACCCAAAAAGCTATAAAAAGGAGTGTACTAGCTGACCATCTGGCTCATCAGGCTATCGAAGACTATCAACCCATGAGATTTGACTTCCCAGACGAGGACATCATGAATTTGGACAACGCTGAAAGTGACGGACCATATGACGGACCCGAGAAGGGATCCCGATGGACCCTGTACTTTGATGGTGCTTCAAATGCACTTGGAAATGGTATTGGCGCAGTACTCATTTCTCCGGAAGGTTGTCACACTCCTTTCACGGCCCGACTTTGTTTCAGCTGCACAAACAACATGGCTGAGTATGAAGCTTGCATCTTTGGTCTCGAAGCTGCTATAGACTTGGGGATCAAATCTTTGATCGTATTCGGGGACTCGGCTTTGGTCATCAGCCAAATCAAAGGAGACTAGGATACCAAGCATCCTAATCTTATCCCATACAAAGAACATGTCCTGACATTGTTGCCTCATTTCGAGCAAATTACCTTCGAGCATTTCCCGCGAGAAGAGAATCAACTAGCCGATGCTCTGGCCACAATGTCTTCCATGTTTAAACTCAACTGGGATAACGAGGCTCCCCAAATCACCATCAAGCGAATGGATGAACCGGCACATTTCCACGAGATTAATACCGAAGAAGTAGTGGAACAACCTTGGTTCCATGAAATCAAAAGGTATCTCGAGACTAGGGATTATCCTGAAGGAGCTTCCGTGAATGACAAGAAGTTCTTAAGGAAATTCGCTGCTAAGTTCTTCCTGAGTAACGGCATCCTTTACAAACGAAGCCATGATTGTGTACTACTCCGATGTGTGGATAAAGTTGAAGCAGAGTTGATCATGACTGATATACACAGCGGCACATTTGGCACTCACTTGAGCGGGCATACAATGGCTAAGAAGATCCTAAGGGCAGGCTATTATTGGTCTACCATGGAGGCTGACTGCCATCAACATTCCCGTACTTGTCACAAGTGTCAAGTCTATGCTGACAAAGTTCATATCCCTCCGGTTCCCCTCAACGTCCTGACTGCTCCATGGCCCTTTGCAATGTGGGGCATTGATATGATTGGAGAGATCAAGCCCACGGCTTCCAACAGACATCGCTTCATCCTGGTTGCCATTGACTACTTCACTAAATGGGTCGAAGCAGCTTCCTTCGCCTCTGTTACTAAAAATGTGGTTGCCCGCTTTATCAAGCAAAATCTCATATGTCAGTATGGTGTTCCAGACAGGATCATCACGGACAACGGTACGAATCTGAATAACACAATGATCACTGCACTATGCGAACAGTTCAAGATTTATCATCACAATTCATCTCCCTATCGGCCGAAGATGAACGGTGCTGTTGAAGCTGCGAACAAAAACATTAAGAAGATCATTCAGAAAATGACAGTCACTTACAAAGACTGGCATGAGATGTTACCGTTTGCTCTGCATGGATACCGTACGATGACACGTACTTCAACTGGGGCAACCCCATTTTCTTTGGTTTATGGCATGGAAGCTGTTTTGCCTATGGAAGTCCAGATCCCTTCTCTGAGGATTATGAAGGATGCAGGTTTGAATGAAGATGATTGGATGCAGACCCGACTGGATCAACTCAATCTGATCAACGAGAAACGACTTGCTGCTATATGCCATGGTCAGACGTATCAAAAGCGGATGATCAAGGCCTTCAATAAGAAAGTCAAACGTCAAGTGTATCGAGTCGGGGATCTCGTGATCAAGCGGATTATCTTGCCGCAAAGTGATCCCAGGGGCAAATGGACTCCTACATATGAAGGACCATTTGTGATCAAGAGCATATTTCCTGGTGGTGCAATGATTCTGACCACCATGGACGGTGACGATTTGCCGCACCCTGCGAACGCAGACATAGTCAAAAGATACTACGCATAAAATAACCCGATAAGTCGAAAACCCGAAAGGGCGGCTTGGGCAAAAAAGGGCATCCCGGTGAACCGAAAACCCGAAAGGGCGGTTCAAGCAAAAATTAGGGATAAAAACGAAAAAATATGTACACCCGGCAAGTCGAAAACCCGAAAGGGCGGCTTGGGCAAAAAGGGGTTTCCCGGTGGATCGAAAACCCGAAAGGGCGATCCAGGCAAAAGTTAGGGAATTAAAGCGTATGACTATGTCTCGTCGGACCACTTCAAAGACAATCTCTTCATCAACCGGTTCCAGACTTCTTATCAATCCAGTTATCGTCAAACGAAGCATTGAATGGATAGATATTCAGAGTTGTGAAAGCTATAGCGGAACAGAATCCCATGGAATTATTTCACATAGCCATCCTTTATTTTGTATAAAATCTTTCAATATTTACGACAAAGTCCTCTTACTAGGATGATTGTCTCCTTGGTACAAATATACTCAAAGAAAATCAATACAAATACTTTTCCCAGAAATTTGTGTCATTTCCCTTTTCTTTTTCTCTTGCACTATTTGTTTTATTTTGAGAAACGTCCAATGTTTTGTTAAATAGGCATATGCATTTGAAACATAATCACTTCCTAAATGAACCAAAGAAAAAGGATTACTGATAGGATGAAGGTACAGATGGATATCTTGACACCCTTTCGAAGGAAACCTCTCAAGAGATTTGGAATCCACATCCCTAGCAAACCCTGAGGCTTGTCTCCAGCAGACTCCCGAAGCTTACCCCCAGTAAGATTCTGGAAGGTATTTCCCCGCAGAGCACGAACGTCTCCCCCGAGTTTTATTCAAAGTTATTCCTCACAAAGGCTTATAACTGGGTTATCCTCAGCTAACAGCCACAGAAGATCGCGCTCGCCAGAATTCTTCCTATCCCCGGCGGAGTTCATCAAAATTCCCCAGCCTAACTTATCAATATGATCCCCAGAGGAGCTTATCCTTGTTATCCCCAGCCGAGCTAAAATTTCAAATTATCAACCCCCAGCGGAGCCAGACTAATGAGCCTTCTCCCCACAGAGTCTTAGAAAGAGAAATCTTGAGTTCCCCAGTGAGATCACCAGAGTTGCTTCCCATCAAGCAGAAGATTCTCAGTCTTACCTCCTCAGCATGAGTCTACTAGATTGATACTCCCCAGTAGAGGCCATCAGGAATTCTCTTCCCCAGTAGTAGCCAAGGATTTATTTTCCCCAGCAGCAGTCAAGATGCTTTTATCTTCAGCCACCTCGAATTCATTTATCCTCAGCAAGATAGCTCGTCAGCTTACGTGCGCATTCATCACATTCATGTCATAAACATTGATGTCACGTATATTGCATCATGCATCATAACATTGCATACAACTAATTCCTTACCTTTTCAGGAAAGATCAGTCGACAGACTGTTGCAGATTCGTCTTCAAAACTTCCAAGAACAGTTTATGGATTCTTCCCAACAACGGATGTTAATCTATCGACTTGTTCAGATGCGACTTTTGAAAATAGTTTACGGATGCTTCCCAACAACGGATGCTGCTCTATTGCTTATTCAACTTCAAGATTTCTGAAAACAGTTCACGGGTTCTCCAAGTAAACGGATGTTAACCTATCGCTTGTTCAGTTTCTTCTCCAAACCACTGAAAACAGTTTACAGATTCTTCCCAACAACGGATGTTAATCTATCGACTTGTTCAGATGCAGCTTTTGAAAACAGTTTACGGACGCTTCCCAACAACGGATGCTGCTCTATTGCTTATTCAACTTCAAGATTTCTGAAAACAGTTCACGGGTTCTCCAAGTAAACGGATGTTAACCTACCGCTTGTTCAGTTTCTCCTCCAAACCGCTGAAAACAGTTTACAGATTCCTCCCAACAACGGATGTCAATCTATTGCTTGTTCAGACCCCCCAGTTCAGAGATGGTCCCAAGCCTGGACACCTTCCTGATATTCCCTTCCAGATGGCATCTCTAAGCCCATCCCCGACGAGATTTCTGTCACTCTCCGAGATGGCATCGTTAAGCCCATCCCCAAATGGCATCTCTAAGCCCATTCCCGCATCCATTGCTTTGACAAGTGCAAATTTCCGGGCACTCTAGTGTCCAATCTCCTTTTACCCTCGAGTCACGAAAGGCAAACTTGCCAATCTAACTCTTCGGATTCAAGAAGATTGAACAGGGGCAACTGTTGTACCCCAAAATTTGCCCTCCCATTTTTCATTGATTTCTCACCACAAAGCCTTTGAAGCTCAAGATCCAGTCAGGGTTTCATCTGCTCAAGACCTCTCCTTGCACTGTGGACTCAAATTAGGGTTTGTGTTTGCACAAAGATGCTTTGACCTAAAGTACCCAAGATGACTTTCATGTTTCATATTGGACTCCCAAGTTTACCCATATCAAGTTTCAAGTCTTGATTCCAAGTTTTGCCCAGTCAATTGGACAGTTGACCTAGAAATCAACTGTATTGGGGGAAAGTCAACTGTGGCCAATTGACAGTCAAACCTCATGAAATTTGACCCACATCAACATTATGAACTCATAAGAATCATTTGGTCAAGTTTGGATCACAATTCCCCAAGAAATTTGATCAGATCACCAAAAGGGCAAAATGGTCATTTTTAGGGTTTTGACTGCACAAAGGCAATTTTTGACTGTCTGACCTAGCCAATGGCAAACCAAGCTCACACATGGTCTCAAGGACCCCATGGAATTATCTTGACATGATCAACA
This sequence comes from Vicia faba, assembly GCA_948472305.1. Classification (NCBI taxonomy): domain Eukaryota; kingdom Viridiplantae; phylum Streptophyta; class Magnoliopsida; order Fabales; family Fabaceae; genus Vicia; species Vicia faba. The sequence continues at coordinate 550,421,230 of OX451736.1, read as the reverse complement.
AACTCAAAAGATCCCAAGTAGACAAGATTAACAGTTGAATTTCCCAGTCAATTGATCAATTTTGACTGTACACTGAAAAGTCAAACTTTGACTTTTTGGTCAAAATCAAGAGTCAAGATTCATTTTTCATCAAAACATGCCAAATCATGAAATTTGTTCACCAAGAAACCAAGAAATGCAAATTAGGGTTTAAAATGGAATTTTTCATAACTTAGAATTTTTCTAAGTTATGAAAAACCCTAATTTTTTCCCAACTTTTCCCCACTTTTTCACCATGATCCATTTGGATTCAAACAAAAGTCCAAACATGAAAGTTGTAGCTTGTTGCATAATCTACAACTTTGATTCACAAAGTTTTCTCATTTGAAGCTTGTATCTCAAGTTACAAAGTTTTGAATAAGGGCACTAAACCATTCTTAACTTAGTGAAATTTTAACCTATTTTGACAAGGTTTTCTACCCCACTTCAAGGCCATTTTCCATACACTTCCACTTGGAATTTCAATTTGCATTTTAAAGATGGATTGTAGTACACATTCCAAGATTTCCAAAATGTCCAAGAACTCATCAAACAACCTCATAACTTGAGAGATTCGAATTTCACAAGTTGGCAAAAACTCACTTTGTTCATGACCAAGTTACATGTCCATAACCTTGCAATTTGAACTCAGCATGCCTTAAGATAGATTACAGGTCTTTTATCTCATCTACACTCCATAATTTAATTCATATTCATTGTGTTAAAGTGTTGTTCTATGAGTTTGGACATTGTATGCAAGATTAATCCCAAATTAGATAAAGCTTTCTTTCCATTTTTGCAAAAGTTAACTTTATGTCCAATTGGAAATCCAACAAGTACATTGCAAATCTGATTGGCACAAGATTATGGACAAATTACTCTGATCAAGGAGGGATTATGCAGCCCATTAGAGGGTCCTCTACTGACCTAGAAACACAAGTTGCATTTTGTTGCTTAAAGTTGAAGAAAAGTTCCATAGCTAACTCCAACTCTCATATCAGCAAAAGGACACAAGAACAAACTTATCAAACATACTCAAGACATCATAACCAAGATGAGACACGACCCTTGCACCTCTTAAACACTCCCATTGCCATAATCACTCTCAAACTGCAAAACAGGGGAAAGCCTGCAGTTTGAGTGCTACCTTCCATTTCCTTCAAGTTCTTTTGCCAAAATCAGTTCCTACACATTCCCTAGCACATATGCAAGCTAACCATGCCTTGAAACACGACCTGTAATTCCTCTAACAAGTTCCACCATTTTCACTTTTCCATTTTGCAGTTGAAGTTCTACAGCTCAGTTCAAGGTGTTTCAAGGCAAAATAGATATTGGAACAGCATCACCACACCTCAAGGAAGCTATACCAATTAGTATCTTGCACTGTAAGCTCCCCATTTTCCAGTTGGAACTTCAGCTGAACAGGTAGTTTTTTGAACTCGTATCTCTCTTATTATGCATCATTGGTCTTAAGTTTGTGAAGAAACAAGGTTCTACTCATGCCACTGAACATGTACATATCTTTACTTTTCATTTCTTTTGCCTGAGTTAAGAGAATTTAAGGTTTAAAAATGGCAGAAAAATTAGGTCAGGATTTGGGGGAGAAGAAATTCTCTCTCATTTCTGAGAGTTAGTTTGACTTCTTTATATGTCTAGAACTGCGGCTTCAAGCTCTACAGGTTTCATGTTGGAAGATTTGGCAAAAGATCAAAGGATCAGGAGTTAGGAACTTGAGAAGCAGGCGCGCGTTTTTTTGAATTTTGTTGTCTGAAGGTTGAAGACAACAGCTTCCTGGGCTGGGCTTGTTGTTATTTCTTTTTGCACCCTGATTTTGCTATTACACCCCCTGAGCCCATTTGCTTTATTTTTAATTCTTTTTCTTTTTTTTGTTTGACTTATTTATTTTTTCTCATGACATTAAAAATTTAAAAATATTTTTTCTCACCATTTTGGATTTTATTAGGTATTTATTTGATTTTCTTTTGATTTATACATAAATAGATATATATTGTTATTTGGAATAAATAGGAAAAATAGTGTAAATACATGTTCATTTTCATTTTTATTTTATTTTACCCTCTAAAGATATTTTATATAAAAAATGCTATTTTCTAAAAAATATTGAATATTATTATTATTTATATATATGATACATATTTAAAATAATACATATATATATATATATATATATATATATATATATATATATATATATATATATATATATATATATATATATATATATATATATATATATATATATATATATATATATATATATATATATATATATATATATATATATATATATATATATATATATATATATATATATATATATATATATATATATATATATATATATATATATATATATATATATATATATATTCATTAATATACTTAGGAGAAAAATACCAAAAAATGTGCATACTTTGTTCTTTAATATTTAATACTAAAAAATACCCTTTTTTACAAATATACCATTTTTATTTTTTTATTTTTTTGTATATAATAAATATTATGTGAATTAATTAATTAATGTCCCTTTGATTAAAAATTAGGGTTTTACCCTAAATGTGAAAATATTCCAAAAATAATTCTTTTCTTATTTTTTATAAATAATACTTTTTTCTCATACATATAAAAAAAAACATTTTTTGCATACTTGCATATTTGTTTTATTTACCATTTAAAATTATACATTTTTATTTATCTTGTAAATATTCATAAAAATGGTGTAATAGTTTTAGGTTTAACTTCTTGTCTAAATATCCCCATTTGAACATTGTACCCCCCTCCCTATATTATTGTGATGTAATAGCGTAGGAATTTAAATTTCGCACTTTTATCGCTTTCTAAACATACTATGCTAGAATTAGGGTTTTGTATGCGAATAAAATTGAACAAAATAGTTGGACCTAATACAAGATAAATGAGCATGAAAAATGGACAACACATTTCACACTTGCACCCCTAGGGTATTCCACTTTGTTGCCTTCAAGTAACTGGGCCATATTGCATGTTGAACTTCTTTGGGTAAAACAAACAATCAAAATGATCATAGTCCCACAAAATGTTGCTTAAATAAAATGATCAAGTCCCTTTTAAGGAAAAATTGCCCAAAGACATTTAACACTATTGCAATTATGGTCTAAACGATGACCCGCGCTCGTTCCTTTTCACATCCTAAGACAAGATTGTCCACCAAATACAATGGTGGAACAAAATTGTCAAAAGGTTTAAAACATGACAAAAATCTTTGAGAAACTTTTAGGGTAGATAAACTCTTAAGTACTTGTCGATTTGCAAAGAAAACACTTGCCTAATTTCAAAAACCCACTTCACAAACACTTTCAAAATCAACTTTTCAAACCCTTGAAACATCTTTTCAAAAAGACAAACACCTTTTGTAAAACATTCGAGTAAATAATTGTTACAAGGGTAGCCTATGCAAGGCATCTTTTTCAAAACCTTTTCAAAGCCACACACAAAGCACCATTTCAAACAATTGAAAACCAAGGCAAGTTGATCTAAGCAAGTACCTAAGAGCCCATGGATAACCATGGATAGAAGGGGTGCTAATACCTTCCCCTCCTATAATCTACTCCCCGAACCCAAGAAAAATCTCAAAGGTTTTTGCTGTGCTTTTTAAACCTTTCCTTAGGATAAAATAAAAAGTCGGTGGCGACTCTTGCTCAACCGAAACATTTGCGAAAACAAACGCAAAACCCTAGTCAGTTCTCCCACCGTATCACACCTGGCTATTTGGCATTTTGAGAGATTCCTTGAATCTTGACTTAACTGCCCCAGATGATGGACAATGCTCATGCCGTGCCCCTTGGTTGGAAGTGTTTTTTCCACTTGAGGTGACCCTTTTTATTGAAAAGGTTTTTTGTTCACTAGATATTTGTCGTGTGAATTTCTCTGCTGTTGAACAAATAGTCATATGCAAACAATGTTATTTCAAGAATGCAAAGCTTATGTCTGTTTTGAAGTTTTTGAAAATGCATTTTTTCAGTAAGATAGGAAAATTTTGTAAGATGTGACGTCAACTCGGGATTTACAGCAAGCCCTACAGGAGTCAGGATACCTTTTGTAACCGTATGCTTTCGGACTAACCCATGCTTCAGCTAGGACTTTTTAAGGGTTATAACGTGGCCTGGTTCACGGTTTAAGAAACAAAGGATAAAAGCTCAAATTTTATTTGTACCCACCCGTTCTTCGTGATGTTCTTCGATCCTAAACTCAGCTAATCGTGCATTAGATCTTGTTTGAGTCTTTGCTCTAATATACCAATGATGGTTCGGATACTGACAATTTATTTTGAACATGCAATCATTTTGTTGAGAGTTTGCAGGATCTCTTCCCTTTTGGTTTTTACTATCCCTGTTTTTTGCATGAACTGTTTCTTTTTGTGATTACAGTTAGCGGGATGCCCCAGTTTTTCTTAAGTCTCCTTCACAGGTTTTGACTTATTGGGCTTTTATTTTGAGAGATAATGACTGCTTGTCCTTACGATTATACAGAACCAACACTGTCTTTTGTTTTAGAAGGACTTCTTTGATGTCATTCATTGTGCACCTGGATCAACTGAGAAAACTACCCTGCCCAAGGTTATAATTAAGGGTTTTAATTTGTGGAAAGAAAAACTCCAACTTCTTTGGCTCAAAGGGGTTGATTAGGGATTATCTTCCTTATAACTCCATTGTTTAGGATTTGAAAGAATGCCTGTACCTCGTCAGCGGGGTCTGTTCAAAAGCATATTGTAGAGATTTTGATATCATTTTCGTCATCCTCCCTCTAAAGGCTTAGAATTTTTTAATCGAGAGTTGATCATCACAAAAAATGAAAGCAATTTGAATATAGTGAAATACAAATGTATTGATTCAAAACAGACATATGCAATGCATTGATAAAGTAATAAAGTTTGACATGAATAAATGTTCGAACAATCAAAAGAAAATTACAACTTCAAAATTCTAATGAACAAAAAGTCTTCTCGTCTCAGTACTTGTCACTTCAAATGGTGAGCCTTTGAAGTATGGTAGAAGAACTCAGCCAGACCATCTTGCATGAATTCCAATGCTCCTTCATCAATTAGGTTTTGAATTTTGTACTTCAACTTCCAACAGTCGTCAGTGTCATGCCCCAGGCTATTAGAATGGTATGCACACCTTGCATCAAGATTGTAGTTGGGTGAAGAAGTCTTAGGATTCGGATGAGGTCCTACCAATGTCACCAAATTCAATCTCAACAGGTGTTGCAAAGCTTGGGACAGCGGCATGTTGAGCTTGGTAAACTGTCTCTGATTAACCCGTTGTTTATGGCAAGGGTGTTGTTGGACCCTTGAGGTAATAGCAACTTGGAAAGGTCCATTCTTTACCAAACCAAATCTTTGTTTTCTTGGAGGTTGATTAATGACTTGGTCCCCGGCCTCGACTGTTTGCTTCATGCTGTTGTATTTGTCTTGATAAAGCTGGCTGATAATGGTTCTCAACTCTTCTTGTTCCCGGGCTAAGCTTTGGATAAGGGCCATCTGCCCCAGCATCTGGGTTTTCATGGCGCCTAACTCAGCTTGCAGTTGTTCCAGCCGTTCGTCCTTATTGTCTTCAGGACTTTTCTTGACCAAGTTCCCAATGAGGAGTGTTCTCAACTCTTCCCGCCCCTTGGATAGGTTTAGGAATTCATCCCTGAACTGAGCTTCTGGAGTATGAAGATCTTGGTTGTCTGGTTTGAGAGCCATTGCTGAAATAAACAGCGAGAACATGAGAGACCTGTACTGGGAGACCTGTTATGCAATGATATGTGTGATATATGTATGCAATGTTTTCAAGGATCTCGCGGGGTAAACAAGAAACTGTTAGAATTTGTTTGCAGATTGATTGAAGAAACTTCGTGTTGTTAAGAGTCCTTCTTCAAGAGTCAAGCTCACCATATCGAGTGGGTCATAGCCATCAACTCAAGTCCTCATGTTTTGATCTCTAGACGACATTGGCTAGAGGAAAATAAATCCCCTTTGCCCCTTGCTAGACATTTGATTTACCATGACCTGCATCACAAACCCTTGAGATCCTCGAAATGGTTAAGGAAATGTTAAGGCATGATGTTATGATGTGTATGCTATGCGTTTAAGCAAAAGTGTGAGGTGATGTAAGTAAACCCTGAAATAAATCCAAATTATTTGATAAGGACTGTAAACAAAACCTGCAAGGAACTCATGTTGTCAGATAACAAGAATGTGCAAGTAGTTCAAGTTTGAAGGCACACAAGTCACACAAACAGCCTTAAGTTTAGGCTGGCATGGAGTTTAGGTATTACCCTCCTTCAATTTAGTTGGTTCAAACCTGTCCTAAAAATAGTAACTGGGTTCTAGAGGATCTCAATATCACTGACTACCCTCGATCGGTTATAATTCCAGTTTAGCAACCTTTTCTTGCAGCCGGAATCATCGCGAGAGTTTAGTCTCAGTGAGTGTAGCATACTGCTACTGTTCTATTGCCAAGTTGGTCAATTTAAAGGTTCTAAGGTCAGTTGGTGCTTAATGACCCTTAGCAGACCCATATTCTCCTCGTTGGGCCACAAGGGATATCGGTACATACTAAAGTGCCACACCAACGTAGCTACTGCTTCAACTGTATCGGTCTACGCCGTACAGTTCCATCACAGTTTATTGCTACTTACCTAAAGGGTATCCCCCAGATCTGGGTTAGGATCTATAGAAACTCCAATACAAGCCCACAAATATAAAGCATACAAGTCAAGCAATTGAAAACAATATGAAATATTCCTAAGGTACACCCCACTTATAATGCTCCCCAGCAGAGTCGTCAGTTCTGTGATACGGTGGGAAGAACTGACTGTTTTTTGGAATGCTGGTTTGCGTTTTGCATTTGTGTTTGCAAAATGTCGCGGTAAGCAAGAGTCGCCACCGACTTTTATTTTATCCAACAAGGAAAGGAAAAAAGCACAGAAAAAATCCTTTTTCGAGATATTTCTCGGGTTCGGGGGGTAGATTATAGAAAGGGAAGGTGTTAGCACCCTTTCTATCCGTGGTTATCCATGGGCTCTTAGGTACTTGCTCATATTGTTTTCAAAATATTGCTTTCTTTGTGCTTGTGGGTTTTGAAAAAAAAATTTTTTGTTTTGAAACTTCGATTTAACTCTTACTTCTGTCCTCAAGAGTATATGAAGTATTTTTGAAAACTTTGTTTGAAAAGTTTAAGTGTGAAAAAGATTTTTTTTTGAAAGAGCTAGTACTTAAGAACCATCTACCTACTCGAAAAAGGAATCGTTCTATTCTATCTTCCTTTAGACAATGATATCCCACTATTGATGAGTAGGTATCATCGTTAATTTAATTAATGTTTATTAATAAAAATAAAAGTTAGAATTTGATTAAATAAAAATATTTTGGTGTGATTTTATTTTAAAGAAAAAGAATTTTAATGATTGGTTAGAATTAAAAACAAAAATAATAAAAACAATTAATAAACAAAATAAATAAAATAAAGAGAGAGAGAGGTTTGGGCCTGAATTTTGTGGTGCATATAGCAATGCTGAGGCCCATTAAGCGCTGGCCTGGTTTGACTTTTAGGATTCCGTATGCGCACTTGGACTTGACTCCATGGTGGACTCTCAGCCTGGATCACCAGATCTGGCCTTTGGCCATCTGGCTGTTGGATGTGTGCAGGCGTATGGTGCGCTGCATGCTTGGACGTACATGTGATTACCTGAAGAAGGAAAATAACAAAGAAAATGGGGGACCTAGGATTCGAACCCAGGTCCTGAAAGTGATATGCTTGCATGCTTGCCACTGCACTACTTTGATTCTATTGTTAGTAAAATACAAAGAAATTATAATATAAACAAAACAAATTATATGCCAGAAAATAAAAATGCGCGAAAATTAATTTGAATTGGCCAATGGGAGAACGACAGCTCGTCGTCTTCTACCTCCAAATCCTGAAAATATTACCTGCGGATTTGGATCCACATCTAAATACGCAAGCTTGCTCTAAAATCTTCCCTAGGCCACATAAATCAATTCCAAAAACATGGCTGAGTTTGTCTTGGCTTCTTGATTAACATTATGTCCTTCTTGTGTCCTGATTTTTCCTGAAAAAGAAAGCCCTAAAAACAAACACGCAACCCTAACTATGGTGTTTTGGGGTTACAACGCCTATAAACCAAATTGAATAATGCAAAAAGTTTACAAATGTCATGAGGGTTATGAATATGCAAGCAATTTGTTCAAATGATGCAAGAATAATGAATCACGAATTCAAGAACCAAGGTGATTTTCGTGATACTTACAGTGCTTTGCGGTATGTGAGAACGCTTTCTATTGATCCAGGAAGGTTGAGTGAACACCCAGGAAGCGATTGGGATAGCTTTTGGCTTCTGAAAACGCCTCTTGTTATGATCTCGAATTCAAGCTTTTTACCACTTTTTCAAACTTTTGTTCTGCCTCTTCTTGCAGCCTCCAAACATTATTTTCATGCCTTTGCCTTCCTTATGTAATGTATATTGCATTAGGGTAGGAAACTTGGTAAAAATCTCTCCATATCAATGCTCATGAATTGGATTTGATTCCATCATTACAATCTTCCAAATTTGGCCTAAATCATATCTTCTTGTAACCAATGCACTTGATGCGAATTTGATTCACATAATAGCTGTATTCAAAGCCTAAAGCAACCAAAAAATCATGAGTTATAAATACTTTTGATTTTATATGATTTTATTTGATTTAAAATGAATAAATTCTATTAAAAATCAAATTAAATAATAAAAATAAGATATGGGCTCATGGATGAAGCTAGGACACGTGAAAAATGATGCAAGCTCAAATCAAGTGGAAAAGAATGGGCCCATTTGACAAAATTTGAAGTTTTGGGGATAGTTGACTTTTGGCAATTTTGCAAAAATGTCCAACTTCAACAATGCACAACTTCTTCAATTTTGAGCTTTTGGGAGTGTTCTTTGACTTTTTAGAAATATTGAGATGTCCTCTAACCAACCCTTTTGGTCTCATCTCATTTTGATATTCCATGCTCAAGTTATAAGCTTTGGCAAAAAAGGTGTTTTTGTTGACTTTAAAAAATGACCTATAATGTCCAAATTTATAACTTCTTGTGAGTGCTTTTTCTGATCTTGGGGTATGAAGATGGATTGTATGAAATTGCATCCTATTAAAAATGAGCTTTGGATGGGTCATTTCTCATAAATTATGAGAAAGTTATGCTTGGTCAAAGTTGAGTTGACTTTTCCTACAAAACCCTAATTTAGCAACTTTTGAGTCTTGATGAATTTTGAGTAATCCTTGATGAACCATGATCAAACCTTGATCAAATGATGAAATAACCTTCAAAATGAGAATGTTGACAAAAATATTGAGGTTTGACTGTTTGTAGGTCACAGTTGACTTTTGCCCAAGCACAGTCGATTTTTGGACCCTTTGAGCAATTGTCTGAGCAAACTTCCTCTGCAATGCTTGAAACTTGACATGGATGATCTTGAGAACATATTAGGACATTGGGGAGAACTTGAGGTCATTTGGACCCAAGTATCTTGATGCAACACAAAGCCCTAATTTGGGGTTGACTGCTTTAGGAGATGACTTGTCTGACTAACTCTTGAGCAAACTTGAGCCACTTGGAGATTTTTCTTGCAATGTCTTGAGGAATATGAGAGGGAAAATTTTGGGGTACAACAGCTTCCCCTGTTCAATCTTCTTAAACCTGAGGATGTAGATTGGCTTTTGTGCCTTTCGTGATCCGAAGGTGAAAGATGATTGAACACTAGAGTGCCCATAAATTTGCACTCGCATGACGTGGTATCAGCCTGATGATGTCGGGAATGGGCTTATAGATGCCATTTGGAGATTGTTGGTAGGAGGATGGGCTTACAGATGCCATCTGCAGGAGCGTCGATTGCATAAGAGATTCCTTAGCGAGAACTTGCATACCTGTTGTTTGTAGAAGATTCTGTTGGGGAAGTCTAACTTTTATTGAGATTTAGGAACTTGCCTGTACCTCAGCTGGGAGAATATCTTTGCTGAGTTTTAAGAACTTGTCTGTAATTCAACTGGGGGGAAACATCTTCGTCAAGATCTAGGAACTGTCTGGTCTTCAACGGAGTATAATTCTGTTGAGATTGTAGAACTCGTCCATGCTTTGACGGAGGAAAACATCAAGATTAGGAACTGTGTGGCCTTCAACGTAGTATACCATTGAGATTGTAGAACTCGTCCACACTATGACGGAGGAAAACATCTTCATCAAGATCTAGGAACTGTCTGGTATTCAACGTAGTATACCATTGAGATTGTAGAACTCGTCCACACTATGACGGAGGAAAACATCTTCATCAATATCTAGGAACTGTCTGGTCTTCAACGTAGTATATCGTTGAGATTGTAGAACTCATCCACACTATGACGGAGGAAAACATCTTCATCAAGATCTAGGAACTGCCTGGTCTTCAACGTAGTATACCGTTGAGATTGTAGAACTCGTCCACACTATGACAGAGGAAAACATCTTCATCAAGATCTAGGAACTGTCTGGTCTTCAACGTAGTATACTGTTGAGATTGTAGAACTCGTCCACACTATGATGGAGGAAAACATCTTCATCAAGATCTAGGAACTGTCTGGTCTTCAACATAGTATACCGTTGAGATTGTAGAACTCGTCCACACTATGACGGAGGAAAACATCTTCATCAAGATCTAGGAACTGTCTGGTCTTCAACATAGTATACCATTGAGATTGTAGAACTCGTCCACAATATGACGGAGGAAAACATCTTCATCAAGATCTAGGAACTGTCTGGTCTTCAATGTAGTATACCGATGAGATTGTAGAACTCGTCCACACTATGACGGAGGAAAATATCTTCATCAAGATCTAGGAACTGTCTTGTCTTCAACGTAGTATACCATTGAGATTGTAGAACTCGTCCACACTATGACGGAGGAAAACATCTTCATAAAGATCTAGGAACTGTCTGGTCTTCAACGTAGTATACTGTTGAGATTGTAGAACTCGTCCACATTATGACGGAGGGAAACATCTTCATTAAGATCTAGGAACTGTCTGGTCTTAAACGTAGTATACCGTTGAGATTATAGAACTCGTTCACACTATGACGGAGGGAAACATCTTCATCAAGATCTAGGAACTGTCTGGTCTTCAACGTAGTATACCGTTGAGATTGTAGAACTCGTCCACACTATAACAGAGGGAAACATCTTCATCAAGATCTAGGAATTGTCTGGTCTTCAACGTAGTATATCGTTGAGATTGTAGAATCCCTAACTTTTGCCTGGACTGTCTTTTCAGATTTTCAGTCCACCGGGATACCCTTTTTTGCCCAAGCCGCCTTTTCAGGTTTTCGACTTGCTGGGTGTACAGATTTTTTCATTTTCATCCCTTGTCTTTGCCCGAACCCTTTTGGTTCGCCGGGAAGCCCTTATTTTTGCCTAGGCCAGTCGACCTAGCGGGTCTTTGATTATGCGTAGTACTTTTTTTGACTATGTCCGCTCTCTTAGGGTGTAGGGAGGTGTCACTGTCGGTAGTGTTGTGTTGCCATACTACCCGAAGATGTTCGTTTGATCATGCAAGATTCGTTGCTGGAATTCATGTCCAATGCCCCAAGCTATTCAGATGGAGATTTGCCCCTGGCTATTTGGCATTTTGAGAGATTCCTTGAATCTTGACTTAACGGCCCCAGATGATGGACAATGCTCATGCTGTGCCCCTTGGTTGGAAGTGTTTTTTCCACTTGAGGTGACCCTTTTTATTGAAAAGGTTATTTGTTCACTAGATATTCGTCGTGTGAATTTCTCTATTGTTGAACAAATAGTCATGTGCAAACAATGTTATTTCAATAATGCAAAGCTTATGTCTATTTTGAAGTTTTTGAAAATGCATTTTTTCAGTAAGATAGGAAAATTTTGTAAGATGTGACGTCAACTCAGGATTTACAGCAAGCCCTACAGGAGTCAGGATACCTTTTGTAACAGTATGCTTTCGGACTAACCCATGCTTCAGCTAGGACTTTTTAAGGGTTATAACGTGGTCTGGTTCACGGTTTAAGAAACAAAGGATAAAAGCTCAAATTTTATTTGTACCCACCCGTTCTTTGTGATGTTCTTCAATCCTAAACTCAACTAATCGTGCATTATATCTTGTTTGAGTCTTTGCTCAGATATACCAGTGATGGTTCGGATACTGACAATTTATTTTGAACAGACAATCATTTTGTTGAGAGTTTGCAGGATCTCTTCCCTTTTGGTTTTTTTTATCCCTGTTTTTTGCATGAACTGTTTCTTTTTGTGATTACAGTCAGCGGGATGCCCCTGTTTTTCTTAAGTCTCCTTCACAGGTTTTGACTTATTGGGCTTTTATTTTGAGAGATAATGACTGCCTGTCCTTACGATTATACAGAACCAACACTGTCTTTTGTTTCGGAAGGACTTCTTTGATTCCATTCATTGTGCACCTGGATCAACTGAGTCAACTTTCTCCGAACTTGAATCTTCAGCAACTGGACAATCTTGCTTGATACCGTGGTAGTAGACATCCCCTATATAATTCCATGGTATGGTTTTGTCTGACGAATACGGGACTGGTCCATGCATTATAATTATCAAAGGAGCTACTTTTGGATCTGATGTAATTCTAACATGTCTTTTGGTGGAGACCCTGGAAGAATTGGCGGAAATGGTAACGATGGAAACATCATTATACGGAACAGGTGGAATAGAAGTCTTTTGGAACAAAATTTCCTTGTTGTCTATTAGGCACTGAATGCCTGTTCTCAACAAAGGACAGTTGGTTGGTAAGGACAAACAGAAATGGCAGCTTTCATCACAGCCTGGGAAAACACCGAAAACCAACAAGTTATTTTTGATGATCAAGAGTGGAGTTATAAGTTCATCAACTGAAGTAACAAACATATCTTCCTCAATGGAATTGGTATTATGGCCGTGTTTGGGCATAGGGGCAGAAATGACATTTGGCTTTTCGGGCGCATCGAATTCAATCTCTTTGGCTTCAATGAGGTCTTCTACTTTGTTCTTTAGAGCCCAACAGTTGTTAGTGTCATGGTCGGGACTCTCAGAGTGGTATGCACAACGGGAATTTAGATGATAGTGAGGAGAGGTTGTGTTAGGGTTCTTTGGAGCTTCTTTCAAAGTCACTAGGTTGGATCTTAACAGATATGGCAATACTTGAGATAGGGTCATGTTAATTCTGGTGAATTGTCTTATTGGTCTTTCCATTCTTGGTTGGTTGTTTCTTTGCTGATCAGGCGCAGGTTTAGGAATCATAACAGCCCCCACCATTGGACGGTGTTTGGACCTATCTTGATTTCTCTGAGGATTTACGGAAACCACTTCTTTCTTTCCAATGAATGGCTTCCTTATAGCAGCAGAGGATGCATCTTTTTGAATCTTTCCACTTTTTATCCCGACTTCTACCCTTTCTCTGATCAATATCAGTTCAGTAAAACCTTCTGATGAACTCCCAATTAAGTAATTGAAGAAGGGACCAGACAAGGTTCCCAAGAACATGTCTACTAATTTTATTTCAGATAGGGGAGGTTGAACTCTTCCATCCAAGTCCCTCCATTTTTGTGCATAGTCCTTGAAGCCTTCACTTGAAACCATGGCCATACTCTGGAGTTGAGTACGGGTAGGCGCAAGATCAGCGTCGTATTGGTATTGTTTGTAAAAGGCTGCAGCAAGATCTTCCCAGTTATGAACATTGGATCTTTCTAACTGATAAAACCAATCAAGTTGAGTTCCAGACAAGCTGTCTTGGAAGAAGTGTACCCATAAGTCCTTGTCAGCGGTATGGGGCTGGATTTTCCTCGCATAGGATCGGAGATGCATTTTGGGGCACGAGACTCCGTCATATTTGGTGAACACAGCTGCTTTGAATTTTGGTGGAATAACAATCCCCGATACTAAGCCCAATTCCTCAAAGTCTAATCCAGGAACTTTTTGTATTTCCATTACACTCAACCGCTCTTCTAGATGTTTATACTTGTCGTCGGCTGGAGGGTATTGTTCTTCAGAATAGTCTTCTTCTTCCTCTTCCTCTTCTGATTCTGATTGACAAATGTTTCTTTGACTTTCCCATTTTGATTGTCTTTCTCACCGGATGTCGTTGCAAAGTCTAAGGCCCTTCTTGTCTGCCCTTGGAACCTTCTTCCCATGTTTAGAACTACGGTTATCTTCTTTGTCTTTTTTTTCTTCTCCTCAGCCAGCAAGGTCTTCAGCTCTTCTTGTCCTTCGGCCAGAGTTAAGAACAACTGTTGAAACTGGGAATTCTGAGCTTGGAGGTCCTTCACTGTTTGCTCGAGATCCATCTTATTGAAATAAACAGTAGAGAGATGAGGAGACTTGTTGCAAGAAACCTACTTATGTTATGATGAATGGTAAATGCATATGCAATGATTTCAAGGATCTTAAGATTCAAATTTGTTTTAGACAAAAAGGAAACACACGTTATATTAATAGATTAAAGCTTGAGTACATCAATGCCTTCTTGGGAAAAATAATACAAAAACTCTAAGATAAAAAGGTAGTACGCATCCTCTTTGGTGCAATGTAGGCATTCAGAGTCTGCTCTTCATGAAGTAGTCTATTGAGTTCCAAAGCCTTCTTCTCACTTGCGTAGAATTGGGCTTCGAAATTATCTCTCTCCCCCTTGAGTTGTATCCAATCCCTTTGTAGGTCTTCAAGAGAGATGGGCATGTCAGGATGTAGGATAGTGTATGGAACATCTCCTTCCATGACAGGCTCAATGATTACCGGGAGAATGGAGGGATAAGGCATCATAAGACTCTGAGCATGAGTTTGTACCCATTTGAGGTAAGGCTCAATGGGGATGGAATTTTTATGCCCCAAAGTCTTGCTATCTACCTTGTTCAACATCCTCCAAGCACGGATAAATCTCTAGCAAAGACCTTGATCGTCGTTGTCGTAGTCAAACACCAAACCTTGAATCAGCATCTCGTGCGGGCCATCCCTTCGGGCGTAACCAAATTGTCTTAAGGCTAAGCAGGGGATGTAGGTGATACCTTCTCTAATGCCAAGTAAGGGGACATTAGGGAACTCTCCACAACGGTCGACAATAGTAACATTCTCTATGGATCAGGAGCACTAATGAATGTCTGAATGTTTGAGCGTCATCAACCTTTGTGACCACCTTGAACCTTGCTCATTCTTTAATACAGATTGGGGAAGATGAGAAATAAACCATCTTGCCAAGAGAGGAGTGCAACACATAAGGACACCTCTTTTCCTCATTATGCGAGTGTGAAAAGAGTGTAGGATGTCTCCTAGTAATGTAGGCACCGAGTTGCGGGATATGAAGACTTTGACGGCGTTCACATCTATGAGTTGGTCAGGATTTGGAAACAAAACCATCCCATAGATGATGAGAGACATAATTTCATCAAAGGCTTGCAGATCCAAAGAGTTCCAACAGTTTTGGGCTTTCTCAAACAAGAACCTTTCTAGGAAACCCTTGACAC
Organism: Vicia faba; assembly: GCA_948472305.1. NCBI lineage: Eukaryota > Viridiplantae > Streptophyta > Magnoliopsida > Fabales > Fabaceae > Vicia > Vicia faba. The sequence continues at coordinate 550,405,661 of OX451736.1, read as the reverse complement.
CACTCCTTGTTTCCCAATGAGTTGTGACATCAGATGAGTGCAAGTGTAGAGCTTGAGCAATCTCTTCTGGCGTTGGGTCTCTTTTCGTACCGTTGAAAGGTAGTTTATTGAGAATGGGAGTCCTCAAGAGTCTGGAGAATTCTTCCAAAGTAGGCACAAGTTGATAGTCGGGAAATGTGAAGCAATGGTGCAAAGGATCAAAGAACTGGAAGAGCACCTTCACCATGTCCTCATTTGTGTTGGAGGTGACCAAGTTGAGTAGGCGACCATGTCTCTCGGTGAATGGAGAGTTTTCAGTAATCCTCGAAGCTAGATCCTTAAGTTGTGGAGGGATCCTTACAAGATTGACTTGAATGGTTTTCCTGCAAAGAGAATCCATATGCTACAAAACAGAACAAAGATAAATCCCAAGATCCTTGAAATGGTTAGTGAATGAGTATGATGTTATGATGTTCATGATGTTATGTACAACTATGCATATACAAACAAAGCAAACAAGTCCTTAGGTTTAGGCTTGCATGGAGTTTCATAGGTAAGTACCCTCTTGAAGTTTAGTTGGCTCCAACCTGTCCTAGTAATAGTAACCGGGTTCTAAGGAGCTCAATATCACTGGTTTGTTTCCTTGGTCATTGTTTCAGCATAAGCCTCTTTAATGGCGACCAAAATATCCCAAGAAACCAAACCTCAATTAGTGTAGTATCGAGTACCTACCAACTTCGGACTGCACCAAAGTCGGTCATCTCATTACATCCTAAAGGCCAAGTTGGTCAAGTAAAGGTTCTAGAAGTTCATTAGTGCTTTATGACATCACTCAGCGGCCCCGTATTCTCTTTAATTAACTCAAAGGCTACCGGTTCCCACAAATATGTCGCACTAACATAGCTATTTCTTAGACCATGTCGGTATACCTCACACAGTTTCCACACTGTATTGCTACTTACCTATGATGTATCCCAAATATAGGTGGATTCAAACCCAAAAAAAGAACCATAATGTAAAGAATACAAATCAAACAATGAAAGCAGGTAAATGTGATCTAACCCTAAGGTAACCCCACTTTTTTAGAATTGTCCCCAGCGGAGTCGCCAGTTCTGTGATACAGTGGGAGAACTGACTTGGGTGTTTTACGTTTGATTGCAAATGTTGCGGCTAGCAAGACTTACCACCGACTTTTATTTTATCCAAAAGGAAAGGTGAAAAAGCACAGGAAAGACCTTTGAGATTGTTTCTTGAGTTTGGGGGGTAGATTATGAAAAGCAAAGGTATTAGCACCCTTTTCATCCATGGTTTTCCATGGGCTCTTAGTTACTTGCTAGATCACTTGTTTTTGTTTGAAATTGTGCTTTGTGTGGTTTTTGAAAGTATTTTGTAAAGAGGTCATTGTTTAGACAAACTTTGTAATGATTCTCGTTTGTAAGAATGTATACAAAGTGTTGGTCTTTTGAAAAAAAAATTTGTAAGATGTTTTGAAAGTGTGGGTGTTTGTTTTGAAAATAACAAGGATGTTTGGTTTTGAAATGGAGCAAGTAACTAGGAGCATTCTACCTACTCAAAATTCTTTCATGTTCATTTCTTCTTTCCTTTGACATTGTTATCTTACCATTGATTTGGTAAGTAACCCTATCTTTAGATGTAAACGGGATGGGCGTGGGTCATCGTATAACCATGATTAGCAATGTTGCAAGGTATCTTAGCATTTTTATTTAGGGACTAAGATCATTTTGAAAGGCAACTTAGATAGCGTCATCGAGGGACTATGATCTTGTATTTTTGCTTGTTTTTGCTAAGATACCTCACATGCGTAATATGGCCATTTATAAGGCAACCAAGTGGATTTTACCCTAGGGGTGCTTGTGTGAAAGTGTATTGATTTTCATGCTTGTTTTGTCTTTTATTAGGGTTTTCTAATTGTTGATTTTATCTTTCCATACACACCCTAATTACTAACAATTATATTAAAGCGATAAGTTGCGGAAATTAAAATTCTACGCTATTACATCATTTTGGGGACGGGGATACAAATTTACAAATGGGGGGATGAAGGAAAATAAATCCTAATTTACTATTACAACCATATTGAATGAATAAATAATATACAAAAATGAATAAATAAAAATAAGAAAAAAAAATTTTTTGAAATTTTTTTTATGTATTGACAGATATACTTATGTATTGATACGAAAATTTTATGTATTAACGCGTGTCATTATGTATTGATACGAAAAAAATTTATGTATTGACGCATGCCATTATGTATTAATACGAAAATAGTTTATGTATTGACGCATTCCATTATGTATTGATACGAAAATAGTTTATGTATTGACGCATGCCATTAGGTATTGATACGAAAACTTCTTTGCTGCTGAAAAATGAAAATTAACTCAGTATGATTCAACGCATTCGCATTTCGTATCGACTCATGCAACATTTCGTATCGATGCATAATAGCTCGCATCGGCTCATAACCTGTTTTGGACATAATATGTGTCGACTCATAGCATTTCGTGTCGATGCATAACTGCTGTTTTTTGCTTTTATCACTGTTTTGCTACATGTAAAAGTTAGTTCTCAACAAATGTGTGATGCGGTGGGAGAACTGACTTGAGGGTTTTGCGATTTATCACAAATGCTGCAGTTAGCAAGAGTCGTCACCGACTTTTCTTTTATCCAAAAGGAAAGATGAAAAAGCACAGGAAAGACCTTTGAGATTGTTTCTTGAGTTCGGGGGGTAGATTATGAAAAGGGAAGGTATTAACACCCTTTTCATCCATGGTTTTTTATGGACTCTTAGTTACTTGCTAGATCACTTGATTTTTGTTTTCAAATTGTGCTTTGTGTGGTTTTGAAAGTATTTTGTAAAAGAGGCCATTTGTTTAGGAAATCTTTGTAATGATTCTCGTTCGTAAGAATGTATACAAAGATGTTTGTCTTTTTGAAAATATTTTCAATGTTTGTAAGATATTTTGAAATGTGTGTGTTTGTTTTAGAAAATAGCAAGGATAGTTGTTTGAAAATAGAGCAAGTAACTAGAAGTAGTCTACCTACTCAAATGTCTTTCTTGTTCATTTTCTTTTCCTTTGATATTGTTGTCTTACCATTGATTTGGTAAGAAACCCTATCTTTGGATGTAAACAGGACGGGCGTGGGTCATCGTATAGCCATGACTAGCAATGTTGCAAAGTATCTTAGCATTTTATGAGGGACTAAGATCATTTTGTAAGGCAACTTAGAATAGCGTCATCGAGGGACTATGATCTTATATTTGTTTGTTTTGCCAAGATACTTCGCATGCGTAATATGGCCATTTTTGTACAAGGCAACCAAATGGAGAAACCCTAAGGGTGCTTGTGTGCAAATGTGTTATTTTCATGCTTTGATTTTGTCTTGGATTTAGGGTTTTCTATTTGATTTGTTTTTATCTTGCCATTCAAACCCTAATTACTAGCATGGTATGTAAAGCGGTAAATTGCGTAATTTAAAGATTACTACGTTATTACAACATTTTTATGGGAGGGGGGAATACAAATTATGAATAGGGATTTGCAATAATGTAAATCTAATTAAGCTATTACAACCAAATCGAATTTGTACAAATATTTAAATAAATAAGATACAATATAAATTAAATGCAATATTATGTACATGTAAGAAAAAGATTTTTTTTGTTTTGTTTTTTATGTGAAGAGGAATTTTGAGCTAAACCTAATAACTTGAGAAAAAGAAATTTGTTCTTGAAAACAAAAGTTAACCCTAATTTCTAAAAAGAAAATAAAGTTCTTTAGGTATTATATTTTGTGTATTTTTGTATTAAAAATAATAAATAATATTTTATGAAAATATTTAATTTTTATATGTCAAAATAAATATTTACAAGTATGAAATGAAAAGGAAATAAAAATTAACCTAAGTCTATTTTATTTATATTTACAAGTCTATTTAAGAAAAATAATTAATATATATAGTTTAATAAAAATGTTTTTTTTATGTGAAAGTAAAATAAAATACACAAAATGCAATAACATCATGTTTTATGTTTTTTATGATTTTTCTGTTAAGGAAAATATATTTAGTGAAATAGAAATGAAAATAAAAAATGAATAATAAAAATTATGGGCCAGGGGTGCTGCAAGCAAACAGGGGATAATATGTTTGCAAAAAACTCTAAGGCCCAAACATTGAGGCCCATCCTGCAAACAGCCAAAAAAGAAACTGGAAAAATATGAAAAAACAAAAGGTAGCGCCAAGGTTCGAACCCACGACCTATGCATTTTCAATGCTCTACCTTGCCACTGGGGTGGCTGTACATCCGTTAGCTTATGTGAAACAAGAAAAACATAATACAAAGCGTTTCCTTGGCCATGTACTTCGTCTTCTTCCTCTAGCTAGCCGAACCTCCTGTAACTCTTTCATCTCTCAACAAAAATAGAAATTGATAACATGAATATTATAGAATTTTATCTCACGATTCTAACCATGTGCATAACTAAAACTATAAGTCCAAGATTAAAGAGAATTTTAATGGCCCTAATTCTTAACCTAATTTTTTCAGAAACTTCAAGCTCAAAATTCTCTCAACTCAGGCCAAATAAATGCAAGTTATGGATATGTACAGCTTCGTAACAATGATGTCTACATTGTATATTCACAAATGGAAAGCTAACTATGTCTGTATCAAGAGTTAGAAAAATAGAAAACTCACCTTGAAAATGGAAATGGTGTTTTAGAAATGAGCTTGCTTTAGGATGCTGTGATGATCAGGTTAGCTTCCTTGAACCTCTAGGAAGCTAATGCAATGCCTAGCTTGTCTTGAGGGTGGCTGGAATGATCTCTAGAAGTCCACCTGTGTTACTCTATTTTTGAAGTTCAACAATGGGGAAGATGGAGTTACAGCGATGTTTCAGGGTGTGGGATGGCTTTCTTGTAAGGTAGGGAAGCTTAGGGAAGCAAAAGGCCTGAAAACGCACGAGTGGAATAGAAGATTCAAATCACAAGTCAGAAATGGCAATTTTGGGAGCTTGGTATGCAATTTATGATTCTAGGGTGTTTCAAGGGTTGGGCATTCGTGCTTTTGGTTGCAAAGTGATAGCTTTATATATAGCAAAAGATTGGAGGACTTGTGCTTACTCAGAAGTACAAGATCACATGTCTTGCTACATTTCTTGTTTTTGAAGCAAGTGTATGAAATGACTTCTTGATGCATGGTTCTGATCTTGTAGGGTAGTGTGAAGCTTTAAACATGTTTTGTTCAGGCTTAGAGGCTTGGTTTGTGCAGAAATAACAAGTCCAAGGCTCAAGAAATGAAAAAATGCATAAAGCATGCTTTTCCAAAATGGCAATGTTGCCTTTCTTCCACAAATGGTTATTTTCTTGTACAATGAATTGAATGCTTGGCTTTAGGGCATGAAATCTTGTGCAATACATTAATGGTGGAGTGAAAAATGAGTTTGAGGCCTGAAAAGTGAAGATGGTACAACATGCTTGAGGATTTGAATTTTGTTCTTCATGAAATGGCTTGAATTCAAAGTGAGAAATTGTCAACTTCATCTTTCCGATTCTCTCTACTCAAAAATGATCTTAAGGAGTTCTTGGACATTTTGGAAAGCTTGTAATTTGATATATAACTCATATTTGAAATTCATTTCAAGATTCCTCTTGGAACTAGGTGAAAAAATGTCATGAAGTTGGGTCAAAAACCTGCCTAAATTAGGGCAAAATTTCACTAAGTTATTTTAGTTCATGGGCATGTATTCACAAAATTATATCTTGAGATACAAGCATCTTTAGGTAAAAATGTGTGAAGAATAGTTGTAGATTTCATGGAGGTCTATAACTTTCATGTTGGCGATTTCCTTTGAATCATCTTGTATCATGGTGAAAAAATGGCTTAAAATTGAGAAAAATAAGAAATTTTCTATACTTAGAAAAATAAGTTAAGAAAAATTTTAAATTTTAAAAGCAAATCTTCAATATTTGATTCCTTGATGAACACGTTTCAAATTTTTACATGTTTTGATGAATTATGATCCTTGGCACTTGATTTTGACCAAAAAGTCAAAGTTTGACTTTTCAGTATACAATTGACTTTTGATCAGTTGACTGCAAATTTCATCTGTCTATATAATAGATTTGCAATGTTTTGAACCATGTAATTAGGTCAATATGATACAAATTAACCCTTGTAATCATGCTTTAAATCAATTGGTCATTTGCTAGGTCAAAAATTAGAAATTACCCTTTCTCAGTCAAAACCCTAATTTTGACCATTTTTTCGTTTTGATGATTTGATCAAATTTCTTGAGGAATTGTGGTCAAAACTTGATCAAATGATACATATGAGTCTAGAATGTTGATGTGGATCAAAAATTATGAAGTTTGACTGTAAATTGTCCATGGTTGACCTTTTCCCCAATACAGTTGACTTTTAGGTCAACTGTCCAATTGATTGATCATAATATGGTTCCAAGCTTGAAACTTGTCATGAGTAATATTAGGGGTCCATAATGATGTTAGAAAGTCATATGAAGCATTGATAGTCCAAAAATCCTTGTGCAAACTCAAACCATAATTTTGGGTTAACAGTGTAAGATCAGATGTCTTGAGCTGACCAAATCCTAATCCAGTCTTGGGTCAAAGAGATCTTGTGAGAAAAGTCTTGATAAATGAGAGGGAAGATTTTTGGGTACAACAGCTTCCCCTGTTCAATCTTATTAAACCTGAAGAGTTAGATTGGCGAGTTTTTCCATTCGTGACTCGAAGGTGAGAGAATGATTGGACACTAGAGTGCCCAGAAATTTGCACTCGACGATGTGTAGTTGAGGGAATAGGCTTAAAGATGCCATTTGGAGAAGTGATAGAATTCTGTCGGAGATGGGCTTGTAGATGCCATCCAAAAATGTTTGTTGAATTGCAAGTTGTAAGCTGAGAGAATGAGTATCAGAACGGAGTCTGTGTCTGGAGCGTATCTGAATTGTATCTGCAAGGTTATATCTGGACGAGTATCAGAATGGCATCCGTGTCTGGAGCGTATCCGTACTATATCTGAAAGTTGAATCTAAATGAGTATCAGAATGGCATCCGTGTCTGGAGCGTATCCGTACTGTATCTGAAAGTTGAATCTGAATGAGTATCAGAATGGCATCCGTGTCTGGAGCGTATCCGTACTATATCTGAAAGTTGAATCTGAATGAGTATCAGAATGGCATCCGTGTCTGGAGGGTATCTAAACTGTATCATGATTGCATATTGTTAATGGTGGATGTTAATCTTATCCTGAAAAGGGTAAAATGTTAGTTGAAACACAAATTTATGTTGCATGAAATGTATGATGCAATATAGTATCCTTATCAATGTTTATGATATGTGTATGTAATGTATGCGCATGTAAGATGATTTGCTGTATTGGTGTTTGATTGAGGAAAATAAATCCCTGAATGCTGCTGGGGATATGTCAAATTTTCATGTCTTGAAGTTGAGGTACTGACGAACTCTTGTCGAGAGAAGTAAATTTTGTTGCGAGGGCAATGCCATATACCTCTAGTAAGATCTGTTTGGGGAATCCTGAGAAATTTGATGATTTCTACTGGGGATTATGTTTACCGTGGTTTTTGGTAAACAACCGCTGATCCTCCAAAAAGGAAAGTCCTTTTGGTTACTCGCGGGATCGATCAAATTGATCCCAGAACATATGCTAACTTTTATACTGGGTTGATGTAAAATAAAAGAAACCCAGGAAGAACACACGTTCGACCAAAGACAAGATACTTGTGGTTTTGGAGAGTAAGAAAGTTAATAGAAATGTAGAAATGCAGGTAAAGATGCAGGAAAAGTAACTTTGCAAAATAAGATCAAAGCAATGTAAAAAGACTTTATTAATGAAAAGTGGTGTTTCCAACGTACATTTCTCAGTTTATCCTTTCTCACACAGCTGATACTTGGACAATATTTGAGTAACTAGCACAATAGGTTGAACACACGGAAAAACTACACAGATTTCCTATTTTATACTAAAAACTATGTAACCGTCGAGGGGTGGTTCTGCGCTAAGATGAGGACAAGTGTCCTCTGCATGTCCCTCGACCTCTAGCTTCCATCCACATTGCTTTCCTTTGGCTACTGGCGAAACCGTCTTTCCCTCCAATAATTCAAATTCAAATGTCCCTCGCCTTTGGTATCGACGCGAGGATATTCTTCTCTAGTCGAAGGTCATAAGACCTTCTCAGTCGAAATCTTGATAGTGAGTCTTGGTCGAAGACTAACATGTAACTTAGATATTTTCTCTAAGTTATTTCACATGTCGAAACATTCTTCAGCTTGGTTTTATTTATTCCATTTTTGGTCTGAAAGACCAAATATAGTAGGTGTGGAATTCAGGAGCCAACAAATTCCCCCCCAAGAATTTCTATTTCGACGCCAAAAGAAATAGCCATTCTTTGATCTTTCCGTTCGACACCTCACTCTCTTGCTGTCTACAAAGGCCTGACGTGCGCTTTTCGTCTTCCAACAGCTACCGCTTCATGGTCCGCCACGTGCCCCACTATCTTCATAGCATTAAATGGCTTTGACGAGACACATCCCTCTCTGAAGACTATAAATACTCTTGAGCCTCTTAGTTTGGAACTTTCACAACTCTAAGTATTTCCAAGTCTTCTGCCTAAAACACCTTGCATTGTCAACTTCGCTTCTTTCAAATTTGAAAAAATGGATTTCCTTTCTAATGCACCAAACAACCCCAAACCTAAAAATGTTGCTGATATCCAAAGCCAACCAGTGATCTTTTCTACCAACCTTTCTCCTGCTTTGACTAATGGGCCACAGTTTGTTTCTGAACCCACGACTAGAGAAAGGCAAGAGGTGTATGATTCCCAGCTTGTCATTCCCATTAGGTACTCTGAAGACATATACGTTATGTTTGGTCCTCTTTCCACATGCATCGAGAATCCTATGAAAAACCGTGCCTTCTTCCCCACTCATCCAAGACTCAAACCTATAGGCTGCGCGAAGAAGCCCAGGGACGATCCTGAGGATGCGACTCCGGAAAACCAGCAACATACTCAGACCACGGAGGACATTAACCTTCAATTTATGAACAAAGGGACCAGGATCTTTCGATCATGCCCTAATCTCTCTTCAAAGTATTCAGATTGGTTAAATAAGGTGGAGAAGGCACAAACCTCTGTCTGGAAGGAAATGGGGATTTATGATTTGGTGATGCTGTCGAAGACAGGATTATCTTATTATCCTATCATGCTGGTGTCTTCGCTATATTTCTGGGATAGCGCCCACTTCGCATTTCATATTCCCTGTGGGATGGTGACCCCAACCCTCTTCGACATAGCCGCGATCACCGGTCTTCGACCGACTGGCGATTATTTTGACCCAGAGGACCTATCTTAAGATGTTATTGGGTTTTCAGCTACAAAACCTACCTACACCACCTTCATCAACCACTTCCATGATAAATCCTCCAGTATTGTGTCAGAGGTGGAACATATATCTTTTCTGGCTATGTGGTTATCCCGTTTCATTTTCTGCACCAAGTCGCTTCAGGTGACCAAGAAAATGCTCACGCTCGCGACGCAGCTTCATCATGGCTACCCCCTCTGTCTAGCCGAATTGATTTTAGCCAATCTATATCAGTCCATCAGCAATGGTGTGACTCAACTCAAGGTTATAGGAGATAAGGCAAGCTTGCTTCTTTCTGGCCCTTTCTGGCTTCTTCAACTTTGGCTCAATGCCACCTTCAAATCTTTTCTTCCCCAGAAGAATAAGATCAATGAAACGGCCCCAAAAATCCTGAACAGGAGGGTCGAAGGTACCAGACTTTCTTTGCTGACTCCTACGGACGAGGGTCAACAGTTCCAAAAGGCCTTCACAAGCTTCGTGATGATGTTTGCAGAGCACAAACGTTTTGTTTCGACCATGGCTCCTTTTGCCAGTCGAAAAGTCGGCCCATAATGGTTTACTAGACCATTTCCTTCGACTGAGGAGGAAGATTTGGAAGACGAGTAAGTGGTCATGTGGGAGTTGTTTCTTCGACCCAGAATCATGCCATTGAGATTCAAGAGCTCAAATAATCAATTAAGTTTGATTGCTTATCAACCAAATCTTGTCTCTCGACAATTTGGGATTGTCCAGTCACTCCCATCACCCATTTATCCTCGAGAGAAACTGCTATTATTTTACAACACAGACTACTCAGAGGATGCTGCTACCAAGCATATTGGTAGGTACGTTGGTCGAACCGTACTAACCATGTTCGACTTCAACCTCAATTTTTTGTGTTCTGGCAATTTTGAAGGGTGGTGGAGGCAGTATTATGATGAGGAGTTCTTTGATGAGAAGGACTTCGCCCACCACCTTCGTGAGGCGTTTAAACTGGTCCTTGACAGGATCAAGAAAGGTATTACTTTTTTTCTTTTTCTCTTTGCCTCAGATTCCGTCATTCGATGCTCGACTTATCTTTATTTTTTGTATAGCTGTCAAGAGGACCACTTCGAAGAAGGCTGCTGAAAGCACTAAACAGGGAGACCCTTCTGTTAACCCTTCACCCAAGGTATTTACTCTCCCCTATACCCTTATTCTTTACGGTCATATGATATGGATACTGATTTCTTCGACTTATCTTTCTGGGTATTCAGAAAACTACCCCCAAAAAACGAAAGGTCCGGGAGATCGAAATCTCTAGTGACGAAGAAGAGGAGTCTCCTCATGTTCCTCTAAAGAGACAAAGGTTAAAGAAACCAGCCCCTGCGGTTGAGCCTCGTCCCAGAAATAGAATTAAGATTACAGCTACGAGGCCTCCTCCTATAGTTATCAGGGAGCCTACTGAGCAAGAAGTAGCTGCCATTCTAAATAATCCCAGTGAGAGCGATAATTCCAGCCCTGGTGCTGAAGTTCCAATTCAGGTATTTGCTTTGACAGACAATCACTTACTTCTTGACCTAACCTTTTTCTTTGTGAGAACTCTGAAAAACAAACTTCTTTTAATCTTCAGGATACTGCTGGCACCTCCAACCAAGTCCCTACTCCTGTCGAAGGATCTGCCACTTTATTAAATAGTGAGGGAGATCCTACTTATAGGCCTTCTTCAGCAAAAGGCTCCTTCATGAGTTCAGCTGATGAATTGAATCAAACTTCTGAACTTCAGAATGAAACCATAAAGGAAGTCAATGAAGAAGGCCCTATAGGAGATCATCAAGAAATTAGGGCTCCGTTGGTTGACATACAGGAAGCCGAAGAGGAGGAGGCCAACAATGCTGAAGTTGTGATAGAAAAAGAAAGTGTACTGGAGGTGGGGAATCAAGATGAAAGGATTCCAGAAGCTGATGGTAGAGAAGGCTCTGCTGAAGGGACCCAAAATCCCATAAACACTGAAGCAATTCCAGCACAGGTAGCCAATGTGGTTGCTGCTGTCAATGAAGGTGTCCCTTCGACAGGGTCTCGAACTAAAGAGGACATGGCCTTGCTGAAACAGCAAAATCCTCTAGGCTATTTGATTGCCATTCTAGAAGGGCGAGAGAGTTCTTCTGACCATAGTGTCTCGATTGCGTCTGGAAAGTCCACTTCGATCTATCCTCTTGATAGGCCCTTCATAAGGTCAAGGCACAAATCTTCAAAAGAGATTTAATGCTAACCCTGGAGGGAGAACCCACTGCTCCTTCTTTTCTGAAGACTACTCTGAGGGTTGTCGATCTCCTCATTGCTTCTCCAGATGTGGCCAACGTTATCTTGGATTTAATCTCCATTATTGACCAAGTGTCAACGGACTATAATCGTCAAAGGACTCTTAATCGTGAAATTGAAGAGACCAACGGTCATGTGGCTGCTGCCTGGCACGCTGCTATCGAATCAGCCTCTAAAGTAAAAGAGTTGTCGAAGGCCCAAGAGGCTAGACAAAAAGAGGCTGAAGAGATAGATCAAGACACTGCTCAAATGAGGGTGCAGATTAAAGAGTTGGAAGCTAAAATTGCTGTTAATGATAAAAAGAAAGAAGAACTACTCGCCGTTAACACTGAGTCGGAAATCCAAGAGGAACTGGCTGAAGGGTTAAGACACGCTGATCGGGCCCAATCACTCGATGCTAAGCTTGAAACCCTCCATCAGTCGAAGGCTTTGGTGATCGGCGCCTGGAATTACAAAGAATTAAATACCTTCAGATCAAGGCTAATCTCCCTTTTTGAATCCTGTTTCTTTTATCTATATAATCACTCATTGTAATGAATTCAAATCCATTTTGGCTATTTTTAATGAAAATTTAAATTTCCATTTTGGCATTTACTTTATTCGACAGTGACTATATATTAGTTATTTTGACCACTTGAAGCATAGGTCTATATTTTTTTCAAGTATTTACCATTCACTCTCAGAAGTCTTTGATCTTCATTTAACTCCTCAATCTCATAAGCTCCACCAGAAAAAGTTTGGATAATCCTGAAAGGTCCTTCCCACTTAGGGGACCATTTCCCCAAATTTCTATCTTTTCGATCCATTAGAAGAATTACCTTCCATACTAGATCCTCAGGCAGAAATGTCTTAGGTTTTACTTTTCGATTATAGGATTTCTCAACCCGTTTCTTCTGTAGTCTCAAAAGATCTAAAGCTTTCAACCTTTCTTCGTCCAGGTCAACTAGTTCGTCTAACATCATATTCCAATAGACTTCAAAAGGGATATCCTGGTGTTTCTGAATCCTTGTTGACTGTAGGCATATTTCCACTGGCAACACTGCATGACCATAAGTTAGGCGAAATGGTGTTGTTCCCGTGGCCTCTTTAGGACAGGTTCGAGAGGCCCATAAAACTTGATCTAGCATCTTGTGCCAGTTTCTAGGTTTCTTTCCCACGTGTTTCTTTATTAAACTAATTACTACTTTGTTTGCTGCTTCGACTTGGCCATTGGCTTGCGCATAGTAAGGTGTAGACGTTAACAATTTGAACCTCATTTCTGTAGCAAAGTCTTGCATCTTTCGACCAGAAAAGACTGATCCTTGGTCTGTTGTTATTGTTTCAGGGACTCCAAATCTATATAATGTACTTTTGAATAAATTCAATGATACTCTTCTTGGTCTACATTGACTAAAGGGATTGCTTCAATCTACTTAGTAAAATAGTCAATGCCCACCAATATGTATTTCTGGCTTTTAGTACACGCTGGTCGAATCTCTCCAATAAGATCTAAAGCCCATCCTCTAAAAGGCCAAGGTTTCACAATCGAGTGAAGTTCGCTCGCCGACACATGCTGAATACATGTATGTACTTGACATTCTTGGCATCCTTTTGCAAACTCAACACAATCTTTTAACATAGTGGGCCAATATAGTCCTTGTCTAAACAACATCCATTTCATCTTATGGACTACTTGGTATTCTCCACACGCCCCAACGTGTGTGGCGGAAAGAGCTATATACGCTTATGTTTCACTTAGGCATTTCAGTAGCACGCCTTCAGGTGTTTTCTTGAATAATTCATTTCCCATTAATACATAGCTCAGTGACCTATATTTTATTTTTTGTTCTGTCGAAGCTGTTGGATTCTGTAAATAATCTACTATAGGCTTTCTCCAATCTTGTTCTGTTAGATTGTCTATGAACGAAATTTCAAAATTTTCGTGATCAGTGCACCCCAACATTGTGGTCTTCAAATCCATTGGAGACAACTTAGTGGATGCCACTCTTCCTCTAACTTCGATCGCTTGTTGTAGTTTGTCTTTCGAAACTTTATACCTGGAAGCAATTTGCGCTAAATCATTAGCCACTTGATTTTCCAATCTGTGTATATGTCGAATGTTAACTACTTCTAAGTTCTTCAACAACCGCCTGGCTATTATGAAATACATGATAAGATTTTCCTTTATGCATTTGTATTCTTTCGTAATTTGTTTTAGGACTAACTCTGAGTCTCCCATTATTTTGACTTGAGTTTCCCCAAATTCCAACAAGATTTCAAGGCCTACGATTAACGCTTCGTATTCAACCTCATTATTTGAACAATCCCCTTCTATCTTGTACTTAAATGTTGTTGGAATTTTGTTCGGAGAAATAATGACGACCCCGACTCCAGTTCCATCTTTATAACTAGAACCATCAAAGTACAACTTCCAAGGTTCAATCTCCAAATAATTCAGTGATTCCTCTTTTATAGAGTGGTCAACTATAAAGTCTGCTACCACTTGACCTTTCACAGCCTTGAGAGGCATAAAGGTTAAGGAATACTCAGTTAGGGCAAGTGCCCATTTGCCAATTCTACTGTGCAAAATAGGTTTTGACAACATATATTTGAAAACATCAAAATGATACGAAACATAAACATCAACTGGCTTTATATATTGCTTGAGTTTTGTAAATGATAAATAAAGACATAAGCATAGTTTTTCAACCTCGTTATATGTAGTTTCTGCATCATGTAAAACTCTACTGAGGTAATAGATGGGCCTTTCGACACCATTCTCATCCTCTTGAGCCAACATGCTCCCTAAAGTTTTATCAGATGCAGCTATGTACAATCTCATACTTCTACTTTGACAAGGAGGTACCAAAATAGATGGCTTGGTGAGGTACTCTTTGATTTTGTCGAAGGCCTCTTATTGTTCTTTCCCCCATTCAAATCCTCCTTTGCTGAGTCGAAGTAGTGGCGAGAAGGCTTGCGTTTTCCCACTAAGGTTGGATAGAAATCTCCTTAAGAAATTTATCTTCCCAAGTAAGGACTGCAATTCCTTCTTGTTGGTTGGCGCTTTGGCTTCCAAGATAGCTTTTGTCTTGTTCTGGTTTATCTCGATTCCCTTTTTATGGACCACAAAGCCTAAGAAATCTCATGCTTTGACACCAAAAGCGCACTTTAGAGGATTCATATTCAGACCATAGTGTCTCATCCTCTCGAAGGATTGTCGAAGATGATCCATGTGAGTCTTCCCTGAAACAGATTTGACAACAATATCATCAATATAAATCTGCATAAAAGTTTCAATAAAATCATGGAAGATCGAATTCATGGCTATTTGATATGTTTCCCCTGCATTTTTTAGGCCAAAGGGCATCACTACCCATTCGTAAGTGCCTAAGGCCACAAGGAAACAGAATGTTGTTTTTGACACATCCTCTTCAGCAATAAAAATTTGATTATATCTAGAGTACCCGTCAAGCATACTCATGTACTCGAAACCAGCGGCAGAATCGACAAGCATTTCTGCCACCGACATTAGATATTCATCTTTGGGTGTTGCAGCATTCAGATCTCTGAAGTCAATGCACACCCTCAAGGTACCATTTTTCTTTATAACAGACACTATATTTGCAATCCGTTCGAGATACCTGGTCGTTCGGATGAACTTGCATCTTAGCAGTCTTTCGACTTCCATTTTGATTTTCGACAGAATCTCTGGTGAAAAGTGCCTTGGAGTTTGCTTGACGGACTTCTTTCCAGGCTTTATTGGCAATTGCAGTTCCACCAAACTTCTTTCGAGACCATGCATTTCGTCATAATCCCATGCAATGCAATCCTTGAACTCTTTTAGCAATTGGATCATTTCGACCCTGAGTCCTGGATCTATCTTTGCGCTGATGTACATTGGATTTTTTTACAGGACCTTTGCCTAGGTTTACCTCCTCCAAAGGGCCTTGTGCTAACATTTTAACATTATTCGCCAACGGGTCCTTTTTGAAACCTATAGGTTCATCATCATAGATGGCGTCTAACCTCTGATCTCGAAGGTCTTTCACTTCCAGGTCGGGAGGCTCTGGGTCGAAATCTTTCCCAGGGCCTTTTTGAGACGGGACCCGTTCATTGGCTTCAAGAGCCATATACTTAACTTCAGCCTCCAAGGCCACTATCATTCTATTTTTGGCTACATATTCCGAAATCTTTTGCAAAGTTTGTGACTCAGTCATCGTCACCAAACTCACTTCCCCAGTCTGTTGGTCGTATATCATCAACTCCTCCATAGTCGATGTTTGACAAGTCTTCTCTATCCCACTGAAAACCGTAGTTAGAGTGTAGATATAGAGAGCAAAAGGCGTTAGGTGCTGGAGTCAGATCGAACTCATGGGGGTTACATGGCCCTATATGAGCCAAATTTATGTCGAAACTATTCTTTTCGACGCTGTTGATTTCACCTAAGTAATAGCTTTGATCTGCCTTAATGTTTTCCACGATACCATCGAGACACCATATGGTGACCCTCTGATGCATCGAGGATGGCACTGCACCGATGCCATGTATCCACTCTCGACCCAAGAGGAGATTATAGTTTGTTTTGCTGAGATCACCATGAACATGGTGGGTCGGAGGATTGATCCCACTTTGAGATCTAGTTGTATGACACCCATTATGGTTCCAATGCCTCCTTCATAATTGGATAGGACCATGTTATGGGGTTTGATGTCAGCATCCCCCTTTCCTAGTTTTCCCAGCATGAATTATGGAATTATGTTTATGGTAGCCCCACAATCGACCAGGATTTTGTTTATAGTTACTTCCCTTATCTTCGCTCTGATGAATAGGGGTTTGAGGTGATTTTTCATCGCCTCCGTTGGTGGCTCGAAGAAAGAGTTATGTTCTTCCACACAACCATTATTCATTACATAGTAACACATTGGCCTGTGTCTGGCCATCTCTTGCTCGACCGTCAAGTCAATTTCCTCAACTTCGACCTGACAGTTGTATTCTCTAGGCAGCACCGATATGACATTCACCATGATGTCTAAAGTGTCGTCAGAGTCGGAGTCACCCTCATCATTCGACCCACATTCTTCCGGCCACGCCACAAGGTTCCTCTCCAGAGGCTTCCTTTGTTTTCTTTGCACATTGGTGCTAACCTATGGGTGAGGCTCTGCTGCCTCTTTTTTGGCTTTTCGCCGTCTTTGGAACCTTCTCCATTGCGAATGGGACATATGGTTTTTCCCTTTGTAATTGCTCAATATATGAGCCATTTTATTTGATGTAGAGGCATGATACTCTTTTCTGTAGTCCAAAGAGGAACCTCTTGGCACGTCGAACGCCTGCCATCTCTCTTCATTTGGCTTCTTTCTTCCCATGGTATTAAGCCAAGTATCTCTAGGTACATTAGTTGGAGGCCGAAAAGTTGGTGGCCTCTTTACCTGACTCATGGATCCTTTTTTATGTCCCCTTCTGGGATCGAATCTGACTTCCGGATCCATTTTTGGTTAGGCATTGGTACCCTATTTTGCTTTCACAACTCTCATTCCTTGAATGTGTTCTGCGGCTTTCTTGTCAAAAATAGAGTTGCATCTAGGGCACAACATCACTTCCGATTTTTTCTTCTGGCATCTGTGTAGAAAGTCTTTCAGATCTTTGTTCTCCTTTAGAAATGTCGTTTTAGTCACTTCCTCCTGTCGAATAACTTCTTCTGAAGCCTTGGCGTCAGAGACTTAGACCATATTGACCTCCATGTTGCTCTTGGTAACGAGATTCATTTTCTGCATTTTGGCCTCTAAGTTCTCTGTCGAACCTTTCACAGCAGCCAAGTAAGAACCTGTGGAGGTTCTTTTGTTAGAGCTCTCAGTAACTCCTTTGTTTTTGTGTGGGTCTTCAGTAAGCCTTTTACTCGAGCCTTCAACAACCCCTTTATTTAGTTTCAGGCCTTCAGTGGCCTTTTTGTTTGAGCCTTGGGCAACTCCTTTGTTCAGATCTAAGCCTTCAGTGGCCTTTCTCACTCCTTCGATAGTTTTCCTGGATATGTTTCCAGTGAAACTTCCAAAGATGGGCTTAGTAATGAAGTCTTTAGAAACTTCTACCATGTGAATACCGACTGGCTCAGCATAATGCACCTCCATCTGTAGTGGGTTTGCGTCAATTTTCATCGACGGCTTATCAGCGAATTTTAGCCTTCCTTCTTTAAGCGCTTGTTGAACAAGATCCCTGAAAAGGGAACATTGTGAGTTTTATGGCACAAAAAATTTTGGTATTTACAAAAACCTCTTTTCTTTCTTTGTTCAAGGGAGGCAACTTTTCCCCTGGGGGAACTATCATCTGGCCATCTTTAACTAATAAATCAAATATTTCATCACATTTGGATATGTCGAAACTATAAGTTTTCTTAGGGAACTTGTCGCTGCTTTTCTCAGATTCTACAGGATTTTTCCCATTTTATGGTACTAGCAATTTACAAGAATATGGTGGTCCTTGTTTTAATTCTACTAAATCTATCTCGCCTTCTTCGACATCTATAGGATCACTAGACGTTTCTGGATCATCATCATCCATTTCGACATAAGCTACCCTTTCTCTTCGATGAGTTTTGGTAGCTTTAGCTTTCTTAGCTTTAAGGCGTTCTACCTGTCGAACTCTATCGGCCAGTTGGGCCATGTCTCTCAGGTATTGGGTATCTAACTTTTTTCTAATCGAATAATCCAGGACCCCTGCTGCCATTTCGACCAATTCAAGCTCAGGCACTTGGGTAAAGCATCTAGCTTTAAGTAATCGAAACCTATTTAGATACTCATCGATTGGCTCAGTGAATCTTCTCTTCACACTAGCCAATTCTTTTAGACTTATTTTGGTCTGCCCCATGTAAAATTGTTCATGAAACGATCTTTCCAATTGATTCAAATTATGGATCGAATTGGCTGGGAGGGTAGTGAACCAAGTGAAAGCATTATTTGTTAGGGAACTTGGGAAATATTTGATCCTAAGGTTTTTGTTGTTTGCTATTTCCCCGGCCTCTATCAAATATCTAGCCACATGTTCGATAATAGATTCTGTCGTATCCCCTGAAAATTTGGTAAACTTGGGAACCTTTCCCCTAGGGGTAAATCTGTTTGCAGAATATATTCTGACAATAGGGATGTGAATTTTGGTATGTGAAAACCAACGTTCATCCCATTCTGAATCATCATCCTTTCGATCATGGCAGTCAGATTATTATTTGTTCCATAATTTTGGTGTCGAACTTGCTGTATCAATTCATCAGCATTTTGGTTTCTATTCACCATAATCACTCCTTGATCAATTTCTCTAGGGATTGGTGGGGGATTTCGAGGTATTTTGACCCTAGGTTGTTCCATTTCTACTCTAGGGATCTGAGGATTTTGATTAACAGTCAAATCTTCTCCCATGATTACCCCTTGGTTTACTCTAATTGGTATCCTTTGGGGTTGTTGAATAGTTTGGGGCACCCTAAAAAATTCAGCCATGCGCGTCATTTGCGCTGTCATTTGTTGGTTCGACTGGGTAGTATTTTGAATGAGGGGGTTTATCACTGTACTTAGAGTTTGTGCCAACATTTGCACCATGTCATGATTACTTTCGTCCATCTGTTTCCTCAAAATTGATGTAGAAGCATTTATGAGGCTTGGTATTGTTTGAGATGGCCCTCGCAACAATTGGTTTCTACCCAAATTTTCCATACTGGCTCCAGATCCCTGTAATGGCGATGATGCACTCACCAAAGGTTCTGAAAAAGTAGAAGCAACGTTCATAAGGCTAGCCATTTCAGTAGTTGGCATGCCATATGGCTGTTCTCGACCCATCCAGGCTGTCGAAAATCCTGGGGGCACGAACGGTCGAGATCCTGGATTTGCCCTTGGTGGGGGCGTTCCTAATGGACCTCTTGGACCCACATACAAAAGTAAGGGTCCTGTTTGATTTGTGGTTAGCATTGGTATTGAGCCAACAAAAGTTGAGATATTTTCTCTGACGGTGGTAGTATCCGTTGTTCCAACACTATTTGGTGGAGGTATTTCTCCATGATTTGGCTCGTTAGCCATGTTACTCTCGCTATTTTTCTTCCTAACAGTACACTCGTTGGTTATTCTACCACTTCTTAATAACATGCAACATTATAAATGTACAGAAGAAACGCAATAACATGAACAATATATTTAATAAAAATTAGCAATGTCCCACCAGGTGTGCAAATTTGTTTACCGTGGTTTTTGGTAAACAATCGTTGATCCTCCAAAAAGGAAAGTCCTTTTGGTTACTCGCGGGATCGATCAGATTGATCCCAGAACATATGCTAACTTTTATACTGGGTTGATGTAAAATAAAAGAAATCCAGGAAGAACGCACGTTCGACCAAAGACAAGATACTTGTGGTTTTAGAGAGTAAGAAAGTTAATAGAAATGTAGAAATGCAGGTAAAGATGCAGGAAAAGTAACTTTGCAAAATAAGATCAAAGCAATGTAAAAAGACTTTATTAATGAAAAGTGGTGTTTCCAACGTACATTTCTCAGTTTATCCTTTCTCACACAGCGGGTACTTGGACAATATTTGAGTAACTAGCACAATAGGTTGAACACACGGAAAAACTACACAGATTTCCTATGTTATACTAAAAACTATGTAACTATCGAGGGGTGGTTCTGCGCTAAGATGAGGACAAGTGTCCTATGCATGTCCCTCGACCTCTAGCTTCCAGCCACGTTGCTTTCCTTTGGCTACTGGCGAAACCGTCTTTCCATCCAATAATTCAAATTCAAATGCCCCTCGCCTTTGGTATCGACGCGAGGATATTCTCCTCTAGTCAAAGGTCATAAGACCTTCTCAGTCGAAATCTTGATAGTGAGTCCTGGTCGAAGACTAACATGTAACTTAGATATTTTCTCTAAGTTATTTCACACGTCGAAACATTCTTCAGCTTGGTTTTATTTATTCCATTTTTGGTCTAAAAGACCAAATATAGTAGGTGTCGAATTCAGGAGCCAACAAATTAATAATTTGAAATTTGTTCTGCTGGGGATCCAAGTGACGTACTGTGGGGATTACTTATGGAATAGCCTAGAGACGTTTTCATGTCCTTTTAAACTAACAATAATAGTCTTTCTCATTTTGTTTATTTGTAAACAATAATTATGTTCAAATGCATATGTTCATCAATGAATCATTGGACGTTTTTGCAAACCAAACACAATAGTAAAAAAGACAAATAGTTTTCTATATTTTCAAAGAGATATTTTTGTATTGACTTTGAATAAGTATTTTGTACAAAGGAGACAAACATTCTAGTAAGATAATGGTGCCATAAAACAAGAAAAATTTATACAAAGAAAGATAGCTATGTATAATAATCCCATGGGGTTCCCGTTCTGCCATAGCCTTCATATCTCAGAATATCTTGTTTATTTGTTGCTTCGTCCGAAGATGATTGAATTGATCAGAAACTCCAAGTTTGTCAGTGGAAGTCAAAGGTTGTCCGTAAGTGATCCGACGGGTCATATCCATACGCTTTAATTCCCTAACTTTTTCCTGGACCGCCCTTTTGGGTTTTCAGTCCACCGGGAAACCCTCTTTTGCCCAAGTTGCCCTTTCGGGTTTTCAACTTGCCGGGTGTATAGATTTTTATTTCATCCCTAATTTTTGCCCGAACCTTTTGGTTCACCGGGATGCCCTTGTTTTTCCTAGGTGTGTCAACCTAGCGAGTCTCTTATGTGTAGTATCTTTTGACTATGTCTGTGTTCGCAGGGTGTGTCAGGTCGTCACCATCCATGGTGGTCAAGATCATTGCCCCACCGGAATATGTTCTTGATTAAAAATGGTCCTTCATAGGTAGGAGTCCATTTTCCCCTGGGATCACTTTGTGGCAAGATGATACGTTTGATCACCAGATCCCCAACTTGATATACTTGGCGCCTGACTTTCTTGTTGAAAGCCTTGATCATCCGTTTTTGATACATCTGACCATGGCAAACAGCAGTAAGCCTTTTTTTATCAATTAAGTTCAGTTGATCAAGTCGAGTATGTTTCCAATCATCTTCATTCAAACATGCCTCCTTCATAATTCTCAGAGAGGGGATTTGAACCTCAATAGGCAAGACAACCTCTATGCCGTAAACCAAAGAATAGGGTGTTACCCCGGTTGATGTGCGAGCCGTGGTATGATACCCGTGGAGAGCGAATGGTAGCATCTCATGCCAGTCTCTATACGTGACTTTCCTATTTTGTATGATCTTTTTAATGTTTTTATTTTCAGCTTCGACAACACCATTCATCTTTGGCCGATAGGGGGAAGAATTGTGATGCTGAATCTTGAATTGCTCGCACAAGGCGGTGATCATAGTGTTTTTAAGATTGGTACCATTGTCAGTAATGATCCTTTCCGGGATACCGTATCGGCAGATAAGGTTTTTCTTGATGAAGCGAGCCACAACATTCTTGGTAACGGAGGCAAAGGAGGCTGCTTCAACCCACTTTGTGAAATAATAAATGGGCACTAGGATGAAGCGGTGTCCATTGGAGGCTGTAGGCTTGATCTCTCCAATCATATCAATTGCCCACATGGAAAAGGGCCAAGGAGCCGTCAAGACATTCAGAGGAACCGGAGGTACGTGCACCTTGTCAGCATAAATTTGACACTTATGACAAGTCCGAGAGTGTTGATGGCAATCTGCTTCCATGGTAGACCAATAATAACCTGCCCGTAGGATTTTCTTCGCCATCGTATGCCCACTGGAGTGAGTGCCAAAAGTACCTTCATGTAATTCAGCCATGATCTTTTCAGCTTCAACCTTATCCACGCATCGAAGCAAAATGGAGTCATGATTACGTTTGTACAGGATGCCATTACTCAGGAAGAACTTAGCAGAGAATCTCCTTAAGAACTTCTTATCATGGATTGAAGTTCCTTTTGGATATTCTTGAGCCTCGAGATACCTCTTGACTTCATGAAACCAAGGTTGGTCCACTACCTCTTCAGTATTAATCTTGTGACAATGCGCCGGTTCATCCATTCGTTCGATGGTGATCTGGGGAGCTTCGTTATCCTAATTAAGTTTAAACATAGATGACATTGTGGCTAGAGTGTCTGCTAGCTGATTTTTTTCTCGCGGGAAATGCTCGAAGGTAATCTTCTCAAAATGTGGTAGCAATGTCAAAACATGTTCTTTGTAAGGGATAAGGTTTTGGTGCTTAGTGTCCCATTCCCCTTTGATCTGGCTGATGACCAAAGCTGAATCTCCAAACACATCTAAAGATTTGATTCCCAAGTCTATGGCAGCTCTGAGACCAAAGATGCATGCTTCGTATTCTGCCATGTTGTTCGTACAGTTGAAGCAAAGTCGGGCAGTAAAAGGAGTATGACACCCTTCTGGAGATATGAGTACAACGTCGATACTATTACCAAGTGCATTGGATGCCCCATCAAAGAACAGGGTCCATCGGGATCCTTGTTCAGGTCCGTCATATGGTCTGATTTCTTCACAGTTATCTAATATCATGATGTCTTCATCCGGAAATTCAAACTTCATGGACTGATAGTCTTCTACAGCTTGGTGAGCAAGGTGATCAGCCAATACACTGCCCTTTATAGCTTTCTGGGTAGTATACTGTATGTCATATTCTGTTAGGATCATCTGCCATCTAGCTATCCTCCCAGATAGAGCAGGCTTTTCGAAGATGTATTTTATCGGATCCATCTTAGATATCAACAAGGTAGTATGAGTCAGCATATACTGTCTTAGCCGGCGAGCAGCCCATGCCAGAGCGCAACAAGTTTTCTCGAGCAGTGAATATCTGGTTTCACAGTCGGTAAACTTTTTGCTCAGGTAGTAAATAGTGTGCTCTTTTCGGCCAGACTCGTCATGCTGCCCCAATACACACCCTATTGAGTTTTCTAAAACGGTCAGATACATAATCAACTGTCTTCCCTCGACTGGTGGCATCAAAATAGAAGGCTCTTGTAAATACTCTTTGATTTTGTCAAAAGTAACCTGGCATTCATCGTTCCATCTGACTACTTGATCTTTCTTCAATAGTTTGAAGATTGGCTCACAAGTAGCTGTTAGGTGAGAAATGAATCTGGCAATATAGTTCAGGCGCCCCATGAATCCTCTGACTTCCTTCTCAGTGCGAGGAGCAGGAATTTCTTGTATTACTTTTGTAAGTGTTTAGTTATTGGCATGTATTTTTGGTAAAACCAGGTGTGTAAATGTCATGACTGATGTCATAACATTCTGGATTATTAGGTACCTTATGCAGAAAAAGTATGGCATACAGTAGCTACTGTTTATGAGTGTGTATCTGACCATTTTGCAATGATCACATTTAGTGCCTTCTACCAAAATCAGTAAACAGGAATTCTGATGTCATAACAAATGTTAAGACATCCTGTACTGATCTAACAGATATGCAGTTTGGTTAATTATGAGATTTTTCAGGAAGATGTGGCTCTTTCCTTCCAGAACAGAATCTCACGTGGACCTTGGGTTAACCTAGCTCAACCCTAATCTGGTTGATAAAGTCTTGTGACCAAGTCTTAAGGTTAAACCTAATTAACCCTAGCTTTTTGTGGAAACCCTAACTGAAGAAACAACTGCATATATATTCAACAGGATTGCTGATTGGAGAGTAACTCTTGGACTGAAGATCAATTAGGAGCTGTATAGTTTTAACTGCTGTAATCCAAGCAAGTATCATTGTGATAAGTGACTTGGAATAGGTTTTGATTGTAAGGGTTTTTGTATCACTCAAAGCTTTGAAGCAAGAGTGTTTTGTGTCTCTTGACTAAAGCTTTGAAGCAAAGTTAAGTTAAGTTTATGTATCACTCAAAGCTGTGAAGCACGAGTGTTTGTGTTACTTGATTAAAAAGCTGTGAAGCATAATCAAGTGTATGTTCTGAAGAGTGTCTTCATTATTTCATTAGTCAATTGTTTTAAGTATCACTGCTGTGATTGAGGGGGAGTGAGTAGGAACTCAGGTTTAAGTTGAACTTAGATTGAAGTTGCATTGGGTAGGTCTTAAGTGAAGGAGATAAACTGGTTGGTTTATTCCTGAATTAATATCTCTTATAGTGGATTTCCTCCCTGGCTTGGTAGCCCCCAGAGTAGGTGTTGTTTCACACTGAACTGGGTAAACAATTGACTGTGTTCTTTACTGTTTTTATTTACTGTCTTATAGAAAGTCAGATACGGTGTCATAACATTCACTGTGACATTGAGTATCTGCTGCCAGAATTTCAATTGGCATCAGAGCAGGCACCCTGTCTGTATTACTGGGTGAGATCTAGGGATATCACTTTCTGGCACTATGGACAAAGAAGGAGTTTTTGGAAATAGACCACCCATTCTGGATGGAACAAATTATGACTACTGGAAACCTCGTATGATTGCCTTCTTAAAATCACTGGACAAAAAGGCTTGGAGAGCTGCTGACAAAGGATGGAACCATCCCACCATAACTGAGAAAGATGGGACAATCAGTCTGAAGCCTGTGGAAGAATGGAGCAAAGAAGAAGATGAGTTAGCCCTGGGTAATTCCAAAGCTTTAAATGCCTTGTTCAATGGAATTGATAGAAACATATTCAGACTAGTACATCAATGTGAACTGGCCAAGGAAGTGTGGGACACTCTCAAAACTACCCATGAGGGCACATCCCAAGTAAAAATGTCAAGGCTTCAGATGCTGACTACCAAGTTTGAGAACCTAAGAATGAAGGAAGATGAAACCATTCATGAGTTTCACATGAACATCTTGGAGATTGCCAACACCTCAGGAGCATTGGGAGAAATGATGTCTGAAGAAAAACTGGTGAGAAAGATTCTCAGATCCCTGCCTAAAAGATTTGTAATAAAGGTAACTGCTATAGAGGAAGCCCAGGATATCAGCAAGTTAAAGGTGGATGAACTCATTGGGTCTCTTCAGACTTTTGAAATGGGGATCAGTGACAATGTTGACAAGAAAAACAAGAGCATAGCACTTGTATCCAACACTGTAGATGAAAACAAGGAGGATGAAGAAGAAAATATTTCAGAAGCTATAGCCATGCTTGGAAGACAATTCAACAAACTCATCAAGAGAATGGATCCAAAGTCAAGGTCAAATGTTGAGAACATCCCCTCTGATATTAACAGATCCTATGACTCCAGCAGAAGACCAAGGTCTGAAGAGAAGGGAAATCAAGGCAGAGGAATTCAATGCCATGGTTGTGAAGGATATGGGCATATTCGAGCTGAATGTCCTACCTTTCTTAAGAAACAAAAGAAAGGAATGACTGTTACCTGGTCTGACTGTGATTCAGAAAGTAATTCTGAAGAAGAATCTACCAAACTAGTTACTGCACTAACTGGTGTTTGTACCTCTGAAAGTGACACTAGTGATGAGGAAGTGACATTTGAAGAACTGGCTGATACTTACAAGAAATTGTGTATCAGAAGTGCTGAAGTCTGTGTGAAAAATGAGAGACAAACAAAACTCATCATAAAGTTGGAGACTGAAAAAAGGGCAGACCTTGAAACTATAAGTCATCTAGAAGGGGAAGTTCAAATGCTGAACTCAAAACTGAACCAGATGACCAAATCTGTCAAGATGCTGACAAATGGAACTGACAAATTGGAAGAAATCCTTCAGGTTGGACAAAATATGGGAAACAAGTCTGGTCTAGGATTTGTGACAGCAAAGAAATCTGGTGCAGACAAGAAGATCAGGTCTGATAAACAAATGTCAAAGCATATGTCACAACATAACACTCAACATCGGGAACAGAGAAATATGAAGAAAAGGTACCAAAGATGGAGATGTCATCATTGTGGGAGGTTTGGTCACATAAAGCCTTTCTGCTTCAGATTGTATGGATACCCTAATCAGAACCCAGGTGTCAAACCTAAGTCTAACAGGGTACCACATACTCCTCAATGGAAGAAAAAGGCTACTGCCCTGATAGCCCACACTTCCCTGAGAGTCTCTGCAAAGGAAGACTGGTACTTTGACAGTGGGTGTTCTAAGCACATGACTGGAATCAAGAACATTCTCAATAATGTTAAACCTCACACCACTAGTTATGTGACCTTTGGGGATGGTGCTAGAGGTGAAATCAAAGGAGTTGGTAATTTGGACTGCCCTGGAGTTCCAAATCTGAATGAAGTACTATTGGTAAAAGGCCTGACTGCTAATCTCATTAGTATCAGTCAATTATGTGATCTAGGATTCAAGGTCAACTTCTCAAATTCTGAATGTCTTGTAATTAATGAAAAACAAGAAGTTGTAATGAAAGGAGTCAGATCTAAAGACAACTGTTACTTGTGGGAGCCTGAGAACACCAATTACTCCACTGTGTGTTCTATTGCCAAAGAAGAAAAAGAGGTGAAACTGTGGCACCAAAAACTTGGCCATCTTCATCTAAGAGGAATGAAAAGGATTATCTCCATGGAGGCAGTCAGAGGGATTCCAAGACTGCAAATTGATGAAGGGAGAGTTTGTGGTGAATATCAGGTTGGTAAGCAGACTAGGATGTCACATCCAAAGTCAAGACATCTGACCACCTCTAAGGTTCTGGAACTTCTACATATGGATCTGATGGGACCAATGCAGGTGGAAAGTCTTGGTGGAAAGAGATATGCCTATGTTGTTGTGGATGACTATTCCAGATTCACCTGGATTAACTTCATTAAGGAAAAATCTGATGTGTTTAAAGTTTTTAAAGAACTGTGCAAAAGAATTCAAAGAGAAAAAGAAGGGTGTATTGTCAGAATCAGAAGTGATCATGGCAAGGAATTTGAAAACAGTAAGTTTAATGAGTTCTGTTCCTCAGAAGGAATTAGTCATGAATTCTCTTCTCCTATAACTCCTCAACAAAATGGAGTTGTAGAAAGGAAAAATAAGACCATACAGGAATCTGCCAGAGCTATGATACATGCCAAAAGACTTCCTATTCATTTTTGGGCTGAAGCTATGAATACAGCCTGTTATGTCCATAACAGAGTCACTTTGAGAAAGGGAACCTCATCCACCATTTATGAACTCTGGAAAGGAAGAAAGCCAATTGTGAAGTACTTCCATGTTTTTGGCAGCAAATGCTATATTCTGGCAGATCGTGAACAAAGGAGAAAGCTGGACCCTAAAAGTGATGAAGGTATATTTCTAGGATACTCCTCCAACAACAGAGCTTATAGGGTATTCAATTCTAGGACCAAAGTCATGATGGAATCAATAAATGTCATAGTTGATGATTATCATGAAGAAACAGATGTCCCTTGTAATGTTGAGACATTCTTTGAGACTCCAACTCAACAGAATGACCTTCCTAACACCACTACAGCAGACTCTGAATCCAAGGAAGCTAGCAAAATCCCTTCCATCAGAATTCAGAAAGATCATCCTAAAGAACGCATTATAGGGGATCCAAATAGTGGAGTCATTACAAGATCTAAAGAAATCATCTCAAACTCTTGCTTTGTGTCTAAAATTGAACCAAGAAATGTTAAGGAGGCCTTAACTGATGAATACTGGATTGGTGCAATGCAAGATGAATTGAACCAATTTAAGCAACATGAAGTTTGGGAGTTAGTTCCTAGACCAGAGGGAGCAAACATCATTGGCACAAAATGGATATACAAGAACAAATCAGATGCTGAAGGAGTTGTCACTAGGAATAAGGCAAGACTTGTTGCCCAAGGATACACTCAAGTTGAAGGGGTTGATTTTGATGAGACCTTTTCCCCTGTAGCCAGACTGGAATCTATCAGACTCCTATTGGGAATTGCTTGCCTCCTGAAGTTCAAGCTGTTTCAGATGGATGTAAAAAGTGCCTTCCTAAATGGGTACTTAAATGAAGAAGTTTATGTGGAACAGCCTAAAGGATTTGTGGATCCAAACCATCCTGATCATGTCTACAAATTGAGGAAAGCTCTATATGGCCTGAAACAAGCTCCTAGAGCATGGTATGACAG
Organism: Vicia faba; assembly: GCA_948472305.1. Lineage (NCBI taxonomy): Eukaryota > Viridiplantae > Streptophyta > Magnoliopsida > Fabales > Fabaceae > Vicia > Vicia faba. The sequence continues at coordinate 550,377,050 of OX451736.1, read as the reverse complement.
GTTAACAAAATTTCTCTCAGACAAAGGATACAGAAAAGGAGGCTTGGATAAAACTCTCTTTGTCAAAAATGAAGGAGGGAAGCTAATGGTAGCTCAAATATATGTTGATGACATAGTGTTTGGGAGAATGTCAGAACAAATGGTTAAACATTTTGCTGACCAGATGAAGGCTGAATTCGAAATGAGTCTCATGGGAGAACTGACTTATTTTCTTGGACTGCAAGTCTCACAGATGGAGGACTCAATCTTTCTATCTCAAAGCAAGTATGCAAAGAACATTGTCAAGAAGTTTGGTATGGAGAATGCCAGTCACAAAAGGACCCCTGCACCTACTCATTTAAAGCTATCCAAAGATTCAAGTGGGGTTAAGGTGGACCAAAGTCTATACAGAAGCATGATAGGAAGTTTGCTGTACTTAACAACCAGCAGACCTGACATTGCCTTTGCAGTTGGAGTTTGTGCAAGATACCAAGCTGATCCTAAAGTCAGTCATATCAACCAAGTAAAGAGAATTTTGAAGTATGTAAGTGGAACTTACAACTATGGCTTGCTGTACTCTCATGGTTGTGAACCAACTCTGACTGGTTATTGTGATGCTGATTGGGCTGGAAGTGCTGATGATAGAAAAAGCACCTCTGGAGGATGTTTCTTCTTAGGAAATAATCTGGTCTCCTGGTTCAGCAAGAAACAAAACTGTGTGTCTCTCTCTACTACTGAAGCTGAATACATTGCAGCTGGTAGTAGCTGTTCTCAAATGATCTGGATGAAACAGATGCTTACTGAGTATAATGTCACACAAGATGTTATGACATTGTACTGCGACAATCTGAGTACAATCAACATTTCCAAGAATCTTATTCAGCATAGCAGGACCAAGCATATTGACATAAGACATCACTTTATCAGAGACCTTGTAGAAGAGAAGACGATTAAACTGGAACATGTTACCACTGAGCTACAGCTGGCTGACATTTTTACCAAGGCACTTGATGCAAATCAATTTGAAAACTTGAGGGGCAAGTTGGGGATTTGCCAACAGGAGGAATTGTAGCAATTAATTTTGCTTAAAACAAGGGTTGAAGGAGCTATTTTTGTTAAGTCTATTTTGATTGGGTTAATCATATGCTTTCCCATTTCTTTCATAATTATTAAGAAGCTGAATAGACACTCATTTGCCTCCTTCCTCTCTCAACTCTGCAACAAATACCATTCTCTCAATCAAAGTTCTCTCTCTAGTTGGAACAGGAGGAGACTGAAGATCAGCTCAATGCTGAAGAAAGTAGCTCCTCTGAAGATGACAGTGCTTAAAGTTTGGTGGAGTTGACAAGCCTGATGCTGGTTCCTATTGATGCAAGTGATTTCAGTTTTTCTTGTTGTTTTTATTACTCATTTTGGATAACTGTATAACATATAAGTACATGTATATTTGGCCTATTTGTGGCTAAAGAGGGGGAGATATTTTGTGGTAGACATCATATTTTTTCTCCAGTCATATTCATTCTGCTGCTCTCTATTCTCTGATTGCTTAGGGGTTTTAGCCAAAAATCTGCCAAAGGGGGAGTTTGTAAGTGTTTAGTTATTGGCATGTATTTTTGGTAAAACCAGGTGTGTAAATGTCATGATTGATGTCATAACATTATGGATTATTAGGTACCTTATGCAGAAAAAGTATGGCATACAGTAGCTACTGTTTATGAGTGTGTATCTGAGCATTTTGCAATGATCACATTTAGTGTCTTCTACCAAAATCAGTAAACAGGAATTCTGATGTCATAACAAATGTTAAGACATCCTGTACTGATCTAACAGATATGCAGTTTGGTTAATTCTGAGATTTTTCAGGAAGATGTGGCTCTTTCCTTCCAGAACAGAATCTCACGTGGACCTTGGGTTAACCTAGCTCAACCCTAATCTGGTTGATAAAGTCTTGTGACCAAGTCTTAAGGTTAAACCTAATTAACCCTAGCTTTTTTGTGGAAACCCTAACTGAAGAAACAACTGCATATATATTCAACAGGATTGTTGATTGGAGAGTAACTCTTGGACTGAAGATCAATTAGGAGTTGTATAGTTTTAACTGATGTAATCCAAGCAAGTATCATTGTGATAAGTGACTTGGAATAGGTTTTGATTGTAAGGGTTTTTGTATCACTCAAAGCTTTGAAGCAAGAGTGTTTTGTGTCTCTTGACTAAAGCTTTGAAGCAAAGTCAAGTTAGGTTTATGTATCACTCAAAGCTGTGAAGCACGAGTGTTTGTGTTACTTGATTAAAAAGCTGTGAAGCATAATCAAGTGTATGTTCTAAAGAGTGTCTTCATTATTTCATTAGTCAATTGTTTTAAGTATCACTGCTGTGATTGAGGGGGAGTGAGTAGGAACTCAGGTTTAAGTTAAACTTAGATTGAAGTTGCATTGGGTAGGTCTTAAGTGAAGGAGATAAACTGGTTGGTTTATTCCTGAATTAATATCTCTTATAGTGGATTTCCTCCCTGGCTTGGTAGCCCCCAGAGTAGGTGTTGTTTCACACTAAACTGGGTAAACAATTGACTGTGTTCTTTACTGTTTTTATTTACTGTCTTATAGAAAGTCAGATACGGTGTCATAACATTCACTGTGACATTGAGTATCTGCTGCCAGAATTTCAACTTTAACCTTGGTAGGATCAAACTCAATGCCTTTGTTACTGACGATAAAACCCAAAAGTTTATCGGACCGTACTCCGAATGTGCACTTGTTTGGATTCAACCTTAACTTGTACTCCTTCAATCTCTCAAACAGCTTTTGCAAGTGATCAAGGTGCTCTTCTTCTGTTTGTGATCGGGCTATCATGTCATCTACGTAGACCTCTATTTCATGATGTATCATGTCGTGAAATAAAGCTACCATGGCGTGTTGATAGGTTGCCCCAACGTTCTTCTGTCCGAATGGCATAACCTTGTAGCAGAATGTGCCCCACTGTGTGACAAACGTAGTTTTCTCCATGTCCTCAGGTTCCATTTTAATCTGGTTATAACCTGAGAATCCGTCCATGAAGGAAAACACTTTGTGCTGGGCCTTATTGTCAACCAGGATATCGATGTGGGGAAGTGTAAAATCATCTTTAGGGCTGGCCCTATTCAAATCTCTATAGTCCATGCACATTCATACTTTGCCGTCCTTTTTAGGCACGGGAACAATGTTGGCAACCCATTGGGGGTAGGAAGTGACAGCCAAGAATCTAGTATTGAATTGTTTAATGAATTCCTCTTTGAACTTCTCTGACATATCAGGTCTCATGCGGTGGACTTTTTGTTTTACCGGTGGACAGTCTTCTCTTGTGGGAAGACGATGTACCACGATGTCTGTATCGAGTCCCGGCATGTCTTCATATGACCAGGAAAAGATCTCAACATAATCATGTAATAGCTGAATCAGAAGCTCCTTGACACTGGGCTCTAGATTAACACCCACCTTGATTTCTTTTTTATCCTCCTCAGTACCCAAGTTGATTGTATCCACCGGTTCCTCATGAGGCTGAATAACTCTTTCCTCTTGTTGTAGTAGTCTGGCTAGTTCCCCTGGTACTTCCCAATCTTCCTCACTTTCATCTTCGGCTTGGTAGATTAGATCCTCAGAGTCATAAAAGTCCATAGCAGTATCGTTACCCATGGGATCCGGAATGGAAGGGTACTTGCATTTGTGAGTGTGGGTGTGTGTAAGGGTATAGCCATCCTTAAAAATAAAATGTAAAAGAAAAACAATGAGCATAAAAGTTTGTATGTGAAAAACGTCCATGATTCATTGAATGTCATATGAAGATGAAATAAAAACCCTTACAAATGGACCATTGTGCCTCGGGCAAGACAAAAGGTTTTAAATGTGCGAATTGTTTGTGAATATTACAAGTCCAACAGAAATGTAAAGATAAATTACTGAGGGATGAAAGTTATTGGGACAAAGTCTCTGGCCTCCCAATTGTGAAGTCCTCCGCTGACAGTAGGAAAGATCCAATCCTCCAAGATGCAATCCTCTTCACCGTCTTCTACCGCATTCACCTCTCGGTTGCTAATCTTCAAGGGGGGCCCTCCAGCACGGGCATGGCGTACAGCCTTCTGAGTACTTGAAGTGAACCCTAAATCAAACTTGTCAGATTTATACGGAATATCCGGAAGTTGCCCCCAGATGGTGCATCCACCCTCCTCTATTATTGCCTTGGCGTCCTTCAGAGATGACATCCAGAGTGGAGGTCTTGTAATCTTGGGAATCTGGGACATAGCCTTGGTTACTGCTACCTCTTGGAGGACTTTTTCGAAATGTTGAAAAGGAGTTTCAATGAACTTGCCGTCCAATTCCATATACCTGAAGAAATTGAGGTGGCTAATCATATACTTTTCCTCTCCATGGACAGTGATAATATTTCCCTGGACCGGATAATTCAACATCTAGTGCAGTGTAGAGGTGACAGCGCCAGCATTATGGATCCACGACCGTCCTAGCAGATAGGAGTAAGAGGGGCAGATGTCCATTACATAGAAGGTTGAGTTGAAAGTTTGAGTCCCAACCTTTATGGGGATATCCACCTCCCCGTGGACCATCCTCTTTGAGCCATCAAATGCCCTTACAACTATGTTACTGGGTTTCAGCGTCAGTCCTTCACAGTCTAGTCTGTCGAGAGCTTTCTTCGATAGAACATTCAAAGATGATCCAGTATCCACCAAGACATGGGCCAGAGTTATTCCTCTACATTCCACAGAGACATGCAATGCCTCATTGTGCTTTCTTCCACTTGGTGTCAGATCAGCATCCGAGAAGCCTAGGCCATTGTCCACCGTTAAGCTGGCCACGCAATCTTGAAATTGGTTAGCAGATGTCTCTTGAGGTACATGTGCTGTCTTTAGGAACTTCTCCAGGGATTTCGCATGTGCCTCAAAACACAGCAACAATGCCAACATGGAGATTTTGGAGGGAGTTTTCCCCAACTGTTTAACTACGTCATAGTCGCTCTTCTTTATTATTCTCAGGGTCTCATCCATTTCCTTCTTGGAGGTTTTGGGGATAGTCAGTGGTTGAGCCTTCATCCGGACAGGCTCTTCTTGAATACTTTTTCCTCGAGTTTCAGCAGCAGGAATGTTGGTAGGGATAACAGCAGGGGTTTCTCGTCTTTGTCAATAGGAGCACTTACAAGTATAATTATTGGTACGGAGGTAACCTTTGGAGCAGCCACAGGTCCAAAAACTGCCTTTGGGGGGGCAATTTCTGGAGAGAAGATTCTACCTCTTCGAGTAATCTTACTGGTTCCGGCAATATTACTAATTTCGGAGTCTTCTTCTTCGGAGCTTATCTCTTCGGCGGCCAGCCCATCTTGTTTGATGCCATGGTAGTAGATGTCCCCATCGTAATTCCACGGTACAATTTTGTCTGGTTCATACGGGACTGGCCCAGGCATTGTGATTATAAGAGGAGTAGTTTTTGGAACCAATGTAATTCTAACGGGTCTTTTGGGGACCCTGGAAGAATTGGCGGAGATGGTGATGATTGAAACATCTTCAACAGGAACAGGTGGAACAGGAGTACTTTCAAACAGAATGTCTTTGTTGTCTATCAAGCGTTGAATGCCTGTTTTCAACAAAGGGCAAACAATTGGTGAGGATAAGCAGAGATGGCAGTCTTCATTATAACCCGGGAATACACCGGCTTTTAACAAGTTTATCTTAATGATTGGGAGTGGAGTCAAGAGTTCATCAATTGTGGTAACAAACAAATATTCTTCAATAACATTGGTGTGGTGACCATGTCTAGGCATTGGAGCAGAAATGACGTTTGGCTTCTCGGGCGCATCAAACTCAATCTCTTTTGCGTCTATAAGGTCTTGAATTTTGTTTTTCAAAGCCCAACAATTGTTAGTGTCGTGACCCGAACTTTCAGAATGATATGCGCAATGGGAATTTGGGTGATAATGAGGGGACACTGTGTTGGGGTTCTTTGGAGCTTCTTTTAAAGTTACCAAATTGGATTTCAGAAGGTGTGGTAAAACCTGGGCTAGAGTCATATTGATTCTGATGAATTGCTGGACTGGCCTCTCCACCCTCGGTTGATTACTTCTTGGTTGATCAGATGTAGGCTTTGGGATCATAACAGCCCCTACCATTGGTCGGTGTTCAGCTCTCCCTTGATTCCTTTGTGGATATACAACAGATATCTCCTTCTTCCCAATGAAGGGATTTCTTACAGTTGTAGAGGCAGATGAATCCTTCTGAATATTTCCACTTTTTATGCCAGCTTCCACCCTCTCTCCGGTCAGTATTAACTCAGTAAATCCTGCAGATGAGCTCCCAATTACATGGTTGAAGAAAGGGCCCGATAGCGTGCCTAAGAACATATCCACCAACTCCTTTTCAGACAGAGGGGGTTGCACTCTCCCAGTTAGATCTCTCCACTTCTGTGCATAATCCTTGAAACCCTTATTGGAAACCATGGCCATACTCTGAAGTTGAGTACGGGTAGGCGCCAAATCTGCATTATATTGATATTGCTTATAGAAAGCTGCGGAAAGATCTTCCCAGTTGTGGACGTTGGCCCTTTCCAGTTGGTAAAACCAGTCGATTTGTGTTCCAGATAGGCTATCTTGGAAAAAATGCACACACAAGTCTTTATCAGCGGAGTGCGGCTGGATCTTTCTCACATATGATCGGAGATGCATATTAGGACATGACACCCCATCATATTTTGAAAACAGAGGAACTTTGAATTTCGATGGAATCACGATCCATGACACTAGTCCCAATTCTTCAAAGTCTAGACCTGGCACCTTTTGTATTTCCATAACGCTCAAACGCTCTTCAAGATATCTGTACTTATCATCTGCTGGAGGATACTGTTCCTCGGAGTAGTCTTCCTCTTCTTCCTCCTCTTCAGATTCTGACGGAACCGCTGTTTCTTTTCCTTTCCCCTCTCCTTCACCAGATGTTATTGCAAAATCCAAGGTTCTTCTAGTCTGTCCTTGAAACCTTCTCCCCATGTTTAAAACCCCAATGACTTTCTTTGTTTTCTTCTTTCTTTCTTTAGCTAACAAAGTCTTCAACTCTTCCCGCCCCTTGGCTAGGTTCATGAGTAACTGTTGAAACTGCGTGTTTTGAACTTGAAGATCTTTGACTATCTGTTTGAGATCCATCTTACTGAAATAAACAGTAGAGAGATGAGGAAACTCGTTGCAAAAGACCTGTTTATGTTATGATGAATGATATGTGCGTAAGCAATATTTTCAAGGATTTTTAAAGATTCAAGTTCATTTTAGACAAAAAGAAAACACGCGTTATATTAATAAGATAGAGTTTGAGTACATCAGTACCCCTTGGGCAAAATAATACAAAACTCTAAGATAAAAAAGTAGTGTGCATCCTCTTTAGCCTAGTAAGTTCCAAAACCTTTTTCTCGCTTGCGTAGAATTGGGCTTCGAAAGTATCTCGCTCTCCTTTAAGCTGTATCCAATCCCTTTGTAGGTCTTTAAGAGATGTGGGCATGTCAGGATGTAGGATAGTGTATGGAACTTCTCCCTCCTTAACAGGCTCAATGATCACCGGGAGAATGGAAGGATAAGGCATCATAAGACTTTGAGCACGGGTTCGTACCCATTTGAGGTAAGGCTCAAGAGGTATGGAATTCTTGTGCCCCAAAGTCTTGCTATCCACCTTGTTTAGCATCCTCCATGCTCGGATGAATCTCTGGCGAAGACCTTGATCGTCGTTGTCGTTGTCGAATACCAAGCATTGAATCAACATCTCATGTGGGCCATCCCTTCGGGCATACCCAAACTGTCTTAGAGCTAAGCATGGGTTTTAGGTGATGCCTCCCCTAATGCCAAGTAGAGGGACATTATGGAATTCCCTGCAACGGTCAACAATGATAACATTCTCTTTGGATCGAGAGCACCAATGAATATCTGAATGTTTGAGCGTCATTAACCTTTGTGACCACCTTGATCCTTTCTCGTTCTTTAAGACTGATTGGGGAAGATGAGAAATAAACCATCTTCCCAAGATAGGAGTGCAACACATAAGGACACCTCTTTTCCTCATTGTGCGAGTGTGAAAAGAGTGTAGGATATCCCATAGCAATGTAGGCACCGGATTGTGTGACATGAAGATTTTGATGGCACTCACATCTATGAGTTGGTCAGGATTAGGAAACAAAACCATCCCATAGATGAGGAGAGCCACAATTTCCTCAAAAGCTTGCAAGTCTAAGGAATTCCAACAGCTTTGGGCTTTCTCAAACAGAAACTTTGCTAAAAAGCCTTTGACACCACTTCTAGTTTCCCAATGGGTTGTGACATCAGATGAGTGCAAGTGCAGAGCTTGAGCAATCTCTTCTAGCTTTGGTTCTCTTTCCGTACCGTTGAAAGGTAGTTGATTGAGAATGGGAATCCTCAAGAGTTGGGAGAATTCTTCCAAAGTAGGCACAAGCTGATAGTCGGGAAATGTGAAGCAATGCTGCAAAGGATCAAAGAATTGGAAGAGCACCTTCATCATATCCTCATCTGTGTTGGAGGTGACCAAGTTGAGTAGACGACCATGCCTCTCGGTGAATGGAGAGTTCTCAGGGATCCTTGAAGCTAGCTCCTTGAGTTGTGGAGGAATTATTACAAGGTTGACTTGGATAGTTTTCCTGCGAAGTGAATCGATATCCTACAAAACAAGAACAAAGATGAATCTCAAAAATCCTTGAAATGGTTAGTGGATTCATATGATGCTCATGATGTCCATGATGTTATGTACAATTATGCATATACAAGCAAAACAAACAAGTTCTTAGTTTAGGCTTGCATGGGGTTTTATAGGTAAGTACCCTCTTGAAGTTTAGTTGGCTTAATCCTGTCCTAGTAATAGTAACCGGGTTCTAAGGAGCTCAATATCACCGGATTGTTTCCTTGGTCATTGTTTCAACTCAAGCCTCTTTAATGGCGACGGAAATATCCCAAGAAACTAACCCTCAATGAGTGTAGTATCAAGCATCTACCAACTTTGGACTGCACCAAAGCCGGTTATCTCACTACATCCTAAAGGCCAAGTTGGTCAAGTAAAAGGTTCTAGAAGTTCATTAGTGCTTCATGACATCACTCAACGGCCCCGTATTCTCTTTGATTAACTCAAAGGCTACTGGTACCCACAAATATGTCACACTAACATAGCTATTGCTTAGACCATGTCGGTATACCCCACACAGTTTCCACAACGTATTGCTATTTACCTATAATGTATTCCAAATCCGGGTAGAGGATTTCAAACCCAAACAAAGAACCATAATGTAAAGCAAACAATTCAAACAATGTAAGCAAATAAATGTGATCTAGCCCTAAGGTAACCCCACTTTTAGAATTTCCCCAGCAGAGTCGCCAGTTCTATGATGCGGTGGGAGAACTGACTTGAGGGTTTTGCGTTTTATCGCAAATGTTGCGGTTAGCAAGAGTCGCCACCGACTTTTATTTTATCCAAAAGGAAAGGTGAAAAAGCACAGGAAAGACCTTTGAGATTGTTTCTTGAGTTCAGGGGGTAGATTATGAAAAGGGAAGGTATTAACACCCTTTTCATCCATGGTTTTCCATGGGCTCTTAGTTACTTGCTATATCACTTGCTTTTTGTTTTGAAAATTTTCTTTGTGTGGTTTTGAAAGTATTTTGTAAAAGAGGCCATTTGTTTAGGCAATCTTTGTAATGATTCTCATTCGTAAGAATGTATACAAAGATGTTTGTCTTTTTGAAAATGTTTTCAATGTTTGTAAGATGTTTTGAAATGTGTGTGTTTATTTTAGAAAATAGCAAGGATAGTTGTTTGAAAATAGATCAAGTAACTAGAAGTAATCTACCTACTCAAATGTCTTTCTTCTTCATTTTCTTTTCCTTTGATATTGTTGTCTTACCATTGATTTGGTAAGCAACCCTATCTTTGGATGTAAACGGGACGAGCGTGGGTCATCGTATAGCCATGATTAGCAATGTTACAAAGTATCTTAGAATTTTTTGAGGGACTAAGATCATTTTGTAAGGCAACTTAGAATAGTGTCATCGAGGGACTATGATCTTATATTTGTTTGTTTTGCCAAGATACTTCACATGCGTAATATGGTCATTTTTGTACAAGACAACCAAATGGAGAAACCCTAAGGGTGCTTGTGTGCAAATGTGTTATTTTCATGCTTTGATTTTGTCTTGGATTTAGGGTTTTCTATTTGATTTGTTTTTATCTTGCCATTCAAACCCTAATTACTAGCATGGTATGTAAAGCGGTAAATTGTGTAATTTAAAGATTACTACGCTATTATAACATTTTTATGGGAGGAGGGAATACAAATTATGAATAGGGATTTGCAAAAATGTAAATCTAATTAAGCTATTACAACCAAATCAAATTTGTATAAATATTTGAATAAATAAGATACAATATAAATTAAATGCAATATTATGTACATGTAAGAAAAAGATTTTTTTTGTTTTGTTTTTTATGTGAAGAGGAATTTTGAGCTAAACCTAATAACTTGAGAAAAACAAATTAGTTCTTGAAAACAAAAGTTAACCCTAATTTCTAAAAAGAAAATAAAGTTCTTTAGGTATTATTTTTTGTGTATTTTTGTATTAAAAATAATAAATAATATTTTATGAAAATATTTAGTTTTTATATGTCAAAATAAATATTTACAAGTATGAAATGAAAAGGAAATAAAAATTAACCTAAGTCTATTTTATTTATATTTACAAGTCTATTTAAGAAAAATAATTAATATATATAGTTTAATAAAAATATTTTTTTTATGTGAAAATAAAATAAAATAAACAAAATGCAATAACATCATGTTTTATATTTTTTATGATTTTTATGTTAAGGAAAATATATTTAGTGAAATAGAAATGAAAATAAAAAATGAATAATAAAAATTATGGGCCAGGGGTGTTGCAAGCAAACAGGGGATAGTATGTTAGCAAAAAACACTAAGGCCCAAACATTGAGGCCCATCCTGCAAACAGCCAAAAAAAGAAACTGGAAAAATATGAAAAAACAAAAGGTAGCGCCAAGGTTCGAATCCACGACCTATGCATTTCCAGCGCGCTACCTTGCCACTGGGGTGGCTGTACATCCGTTAGCTTATATGAAACAAGAAAAACATAACACAAAGCGTTTCCTTGGCCCTGTACTTCGTCTTCTTCCTCTAGCTAGCCGTACCTCCTGTAACTCTTTCATCTCTCAACAAAAATGGAAATTGATAACTTGAATATTATAGCATTTTATCTCACGATTCTAACCATGTGCATAACTAAAACTATAAGTCCAAGATTAAAGAGAAATTTAATGGTCCTAATTCTTAACCTAATTTTTTTAGAAACTTCAAGCTCAAAATTCTCTCAACTCAGGCCAAATAAATACAAGTTATGGATATGTACAGCTTCGTAGCAATGATGTCTACATTGTATATTCATAAATGGAAAGCTAAATATGCCTGTATCAAGAGTTGGAAAAACAGAAAACTCACATTGAAAATGGAAATCGTGTTTTGGAAATGAGCTTGCTTTAGGATGCTGTGATGATCAGGTTAGCTTCCTTGAACCTTTAGGAAGCTAATGTAATGCCTAGCTTGTCTTGAGGGTGGCTGAAATGATCTCTAGAAGTCCACCTGTGTTACTCTGTTTTTGAAGTTCAACAATGGGGAAGATGGAGTTACAGTGATGTTTCAGGGTGTGGGATGGCTTTCTTGTAAGGTAAGGAAGCTTAGGGAAGCAAAAGGCCTAAAAACGCACGAGTGAAATAGAAGATTCAAATCACAAGTCAGAAATGGCAAGTTTGGGAGCTTGGTATGCAATTTATAATTCTAGGGTGTTTCAAGGCTTGGGCATTCATGCTTTTGGTTGCAAAGTGATAGCTTTATATAGAGCAAAAGATTAGAGGACTTGTGCTTGCTCAGAAGTACAAGATCACATGTCTTGCTACATTTCTTGTTTTTGAAGCAAGTGTGAGAAATGACTTCTTGATGCATGGTTCTGATCTTGTAGGGTAGTGTGAAGCTTTAAACATGTTTTGTTCAGGCTTAGAGGCTTGGTTTGTGCAGAAAGAACAAGTCCAAGGCTCAAGAAATGAAAAAAATGCATAAAGCATGCTTTTCCAAAATGGCAATGTTGCATTTCTTCTATAAATGGTTATTTTCTTGTATAATGCATTGAATGCTTGGATTTAGGGCATGAAATCTTGTGAAATCCATTAATGGTGGAGTGACAAACTAGTTTGAGGCCTGAAAAGTGAAGATGGTACAACATGCTTGAGGATTTGAATTTTGTTCTTCATGAAATGGCTTGAATTCAAAGTGAGAAATTGCCAACTTCATCTCTTCGATTATCTCTACTCAAAAATGATCTCAAGGAGTTCTTGGACATTTTGGAAATATTGCAATGTTCTCTATAACTCATATTTGAAATGAATTTAAAGATTCCTCTTGGAACTAGTTGAAAAATTGTCATGAAGTTGAGTCAAAAACCTGCCTAAATTAGGGCAAAATTTCACTAAGTTATTTTAGTTCATGGGCATGTATTCACAAAATTATATCTTGAGATCCAAGCATCTTTAGGGAAAAATGTGTGAAGAAAAGTTTTATATTTCATGGAGTTCTACAACTTTCATGTTGGAGATTTCCTTTGAATCATCTTGTATCATGGTGAAAAATGGCTTAAAGTTGAGAAAAATAAGAAATTTTCTATACTTAGAAAAATTTCTAAGTTAAGAAAAATTTCAAATTTCAAAACCAAATATTCAATCTTTGATTCCTTGATGAAAAAGTTTCACATTTTGACATGTTTTGATGAATTATGATCCTTGGCACTTGTTTGACCAAAAAGTCAAAGTTTGACTTTTCAATATACAGTTGACTTTTGATCAGTTGATTGCAAATTTCATCTGTCTATCCAATGGATTTGCAATGTTTTGAACCATGTAATTAGGTCAAGATGATACAAATGAACCCTTGTAATCATTCTTTAAATCAATTGGTCATTTGCTAGGTTAAAAATCAGAAATTACCCTTTCTCAGTCAAAACTCTAATTTTGACCATTTTGCCCTTTTGATGATTTGATCAAATTTCTTGAGGAATTATGGTTCAAACTTGATAAAATGATACATATGAGTCTAGAATGTTGATGTGGATAAAAAATTATGAAGTTTGACTGTAAATTGGCCATGGTTGACTTTTTCCCCAATACAAATGATTTTTAGCTCAACTGTCCAATTGATTGATCACAATGTGGTTCCAGACTTGAAACTTATCATGAGTAATCTTAGGGGTCCATAATGATGTTTGAAATTCATATGAAGCATTGATAGTCCAAAAATCCTTGTGCAAACTCAAACCCTAATTTTGGGTTAATAGTGTAAGATGAGATGTCTTGAGATGACCAAACCCTAATCCAGTATTGAGTCAAAGAGATCTTGTGAGAAAAGTCTTGATAAATGAGAGGGCAAATTTTGGGGTACAACATGATTATTGAAAATGAAAAGCAAGAATATGGTTAGCTTCAAGGCAATTATATCTATATTTTATCTTCACAAATGAACCATTAACGATTCTTGTATGAAGAGTTCAAAGTCAAGAAAACTTACCTTGAAACTGAAATTTGTGCTTTAAGTTTGAGCTGCTGTATAGGTTGTTGTTGAGCTTGGGAAGTGATAATAGTGATGTTACAGAAGTTGTTTTTGTGTTTGAAAAACTTCTATATGATGTATGTGGAGTGTTTGGATGGTTTGTTTGGAGAAAACTTGCAAGGTATGAGATTCAAAGATTTGGACTTCAAAGCTCAAAAATGGAGGTTTTGTGGGCAATTCTGGTTTTTACAGCAAGAATGATTTTGAATGTTAGTTTCCCATTCTTTTTTTCTGACCTTTTCTCTTGCAATTGGCCTCTCTATTTATAGAGAAGGTTTGAGACTTCAAACAACTCAGATTTTGAATCACATGTTATAGTTATCTTGCTTATTTTTGAAGCAAGCATGAAGAACATGTTTCTAATGCTTGTACCAAGCTATATAAAGTGGTTGATCACTTTAAACATGTTTGTTCTGACTTGTAGAAGTTGAGTGTGATTATAATAACAAGTTAGAGGCTCAAGAAATTGACTTTATGATTAAAGTGAACTTTGCAAGAATGGCAATGGTGCCTTTGTGCCAAAAAGGGAAAGATGCAATGGAAAATACTTGAACCACTTGGATAATGGTTCAATCAATTGTGTAAACATCTGATTATGGATAGATTTGCAAGTCAAGAGGCCTACAAAGTGAAGATTATGCAGCATGGCTAAGATTTTTGTTCCTTATTCATCATAAATCTGCCTTGTAAATCAAGAATGAATGTCCAACTTCAGATCCTTGTATCTCCTATCTCAAATATGATAAATTCATGCTCTTGGATGTTTTGGTAAGCTTGAAACACCCTCTATAACTTTCATGTTGGCCATTTTGACAAAATCATCTTGTAACTATGTGAAAAAATTCCAAGAAGTTGGGATAAAATCCTGACCAAAACTGCTGAAAATTTCTCTAAGTGTTTATTCAAAAATACCATGACTTCATGAATTTATAACTCAAAATCCAACCATTTATAGAAAAAGTCCTGCCCTACAAAGTTTTAGATATCTTTGAGATCTGCAACTTTCATGTTGGAAGTTTTCCTTGAATCATCTTACATCATGGTGAAAAGTTGGCATGAAGAAATGAAATTATCATGTATAAAAAACACTTAGAAAATTTTCTAAGTCTTGAAGAGTTTGAATTTTACCATTTACTTTTGACTTTCTTGATTTCTTGATGATCAAGTTTCATATTTTTGAATGTCTTGATGAATTTTGATATTTGAGACTTAATGTTGACCAAAAAGTCAAAGTTTTACTTTTGGTGCTACATTTGACTTTTTCACCAGTACAATTGATTTTTGGTCTCTTAGTCAATTGACTGAGAAGACTTGAAACTTGACATGAGCATTCTAGAAGGTCCATAATGATCCAAGAACATCACTTGAAGTATTAGAAGTCCAATTGTCCTCATGCAAATTCAAACCCTAATCTTGAGGTATCAGTGTTGAGGAGATGGCTTGACCCAGTCAATACTGGTGCAAGCTTGAGCTTTCGCAGATCTTTGTGAGAAATGTCTTGAGAAATGAGAGGGAAAATTTTGGGGTACAATAATAGTCCCGAGATTTCCCTCGAGTTACCTACGAAAAATGATCTAGTCCCTTGTTCCCTACAAATAATATGATGACAGTCCCTTCAAATTGCTAAAGTATCCTTACAAGTTTCTTTCTATGACCATTCGAAGACCATTTGCATGTCCCTTCACATCCAATAGATAGAGATACCTACCAACTAATGGTACGGATAACACTATCTCTAAAGGAGAAGGAAAAGAATAAGAATGACCTTGAGTGGGTAATAACTTTTAATCGCTTGCTCACAACTCTTTTCTAAAAAATAAACATTTCACGCATCACCTTTTCAAAACAAACATTTTCAAACACTTTATATGCATTCTTAAGGGCTGATACAAGAACCATTACAAATTTAGCCCTACTTTGGCTTTTCAAAAATATTTTCAAATCACACACACAAAGAAAATTTCAAAAAGTGAGCTAGCGATTAAGAGCCCGTAGATAACTACGGATGAAAGGGGTGCTAACACCTTCTCTTTTCATAACTTACCCCCCGAACTCAAAATCTATCAAGGTCTTTCTGTTATGTTCACCTTTTCCTTGTTGGATAAAAGAAAAGTCAGTGGCGACTCTAGCTATCCACACATTTGCGATAAAACGCTAAAAAAGACCAGTTCTCCCATTGTATTACAATAGCCTATAAGCTTTCACTACTTCAGGGTATCCTATGAATATGCATTTCAGAGCTCTACGTTCGACCTTGTCTTGTGTAATGTAACCATAGGCTACACAACAAAAAAACTCTCAGTTTGTCGAGATCTGGTGGATGTCCCGACCAAACTTCTTCAGATGTCTTCATATCTAACACAACCGAAGGACATCTGTTTATCAGATATCTTGCTGTCAAAATAGCCTCAGCCCAAACGACCTTATTTAACCTAGCACTAGTCAACATGAATCTAACTCTCTCCAAAATAGTTTGATTAAATCTTTCAGCCAAACCATTTTGTTGGGGAGTACCTGCAATAGTTTTTTACCTTGCAATACTAGAGGCATCACAAAAGTTGTCGATTGCCTTATTGCAAAATTCAAGGCCATTGTCTATTCTTAACCTCTTGACCTTTCTGCCAGTTTGTTTTTCGACCACAGTCTTGCAACTTTTGAAATTCTCAAAAGTTTCATCCTTAGTCTTCTGGATGAATACCCATAACTTTCTAGAATAATCATCTACTATGGATAGAAAATACCCTGCTCCTGAATGTGATGGACACCTTGCAGGCTCCCAAAGATCAGCATGGATGTAATCAAGGGATCCATGTCTTCTTTGTTTTCATTTATTGAACTTCACTCTACAAGATTTTCCAAATACACAGGATTCACAAAGTTTCAGCTTTTTGACTTTGTCTCCACCGTGCAAATTGTATTTCCCTAATTCGATCAGACCCCTTTCACTGACATGGCCCAATATCATGTGCCAAATTTCTGTCTTCGACAAAGGTTTCATGGATGCAACATTTGTCGAACCACTTACAACTTTAGCCTCAAGGGTATATAATCCTTGTTTCTTCACTCCTCTTAAGACTTCCTTTGAACCCTTTATGACTCTTAGGATACTTTTCTCTCCTTGGAAAACATATCATTTCTTGTTGAATTCACAAAGAGAAATCAAATTTCTCTTCAAATTAGGTACATACCTAACTTCAGTCAATAGCCTTATTGAATCATCATGAAGCTTGAATCTCACAGATCTAACACCTGCAATCTTGCAAGCTTTATTATTTCCCAACAATACAAATCCACCATCTTGGTCACATAAGTCTTCGAACAAGTCTTTTTTGGAGTCATGTGTCAAGTGCACCCAGAATCCATAATCCACTCCTTCGACGGGGTTGCTGGTCGAAACCACAACTACATCAGATGAGTCGAAATCATCTTGAACAATAATTGTGTTTCCATTATCCTTTTCTCCATGATCTTTCAGACGTTTGAGACACATTTTTCTTGTATGACCTTCCTTCTTACAGTGATAGCATTGGATACTAGATGCATCACCACTATAGGACTTTGATTGACTTTTACCCTTCTTCTTATCGAACTTACAATCCTTTCGTAAGAATTTTACTTTAACGGCCAAACTTTCACCAACGTTCAAAGGTTTATGCTCCTTTCGTTTGTTCAAGTCCCTTGAAATCAAGGTTGATTGGACTTCCTCAAAGATCAGGGACTCCCTTCCATACAAGAGAGTTTCTTTGAAGTGAGCATGTGATTTGGGTAAAGCGCACAACAATAACAACAACGCTTGATCTTCATCGTTAATCTTCACATCAATATTTTCAAGATCAAGAATCAGCTTGTTGAATATATCCAACTGCTCAGCTAACACTTTGTCTTCAGTCATCTTGAATGAATACAAAACTTTCTTTAGGTAGAGCCGATTTACCAACAATTTGGTCATGTACAATCTTTCAAGTTTCACCCATAACCTTGCCGTTGTCGTATCCTTTGATACATGTCGAAGAACCTTATCACCAAGGCTCAATAAGATTGCATTGTATGCCTTCTTTATCATCAACATCTTCTCAGCTGTTGTTAGTGCAACGTTCATAGCTGCTTCTATCTTCAATGCTTCCAAACAACCCTGTTGAACCAGTAGGACTTTCATCTTTAAGTGCCACAGACCGAAATCGTTCACTCCAATGAACTTTTCAATCTCATATTTTGTTGAAGGCATCTTCTCCACGCTCATTGCACCAATTTTTTTTGTGAAAAACGATACCTCAAAACAAAGTATAAACTTGTTTCTTAACGATCAAGAAACAATTAGGATTGAAAATTTGGAAAAACAAGAAGAACACGATGAATTAGTTATTAACTGCTATTTTTTACTTTCTCTTTAAATCAGATTACAAGTACTCAAGAATAACAAATAACCCTCTCACCCTAAATTAGTATTTGCAGTATGCAATGATGAGAGACTAGTGAGCTATTTATAATAAATCTAGTATACTAAATTAATGGGTTTTTTTCACAAATACTCATACAAGCTAACTTAAACAATTGGACATAACAAACAAGTCCAATTTGATACTAACAATCCTAGCATTCTTCAACCACTGCATGCTTGATCCTTCTTCGACTACAACATACAATACTTCGACATCATCATGTGAGCAACCTTCGACTGTATGCTACAACTTTATCGAACTGTCGAAACCAAGAAACTATCATTCGATCCAATAAAGTTCAATTCAATATCTCAAAATTTGATTGCCCATACATATGTAGATGTTTCTTCTTTTGTTTGGTTTAATTTGGTATTTTTCTTTGGATGGTCTTTCTCTCTCTATTTGTTTCTCTTATGACTCTACAATTTCTTCTCCAATCTTTTGTTGTTGCTTACCTCTATGAGAAAACAACTCAATATCAAAGTTATCAAGAAACATATGAACATTTTCTTCTTCACCTCTTTTGATCAATTCCTTTGTAAATTCACAATTTCATTCTAGTCATGGTTGCAAATCACTCAACTCATTAGTAATGCTCTTGAACTTTGTAAGGAAATTTGTCACACTCATTTCACATTCCTTTTGAAGCAAGTAAAGTGTTCTCCGTAATGGATGGATTTTTAATGCATTAGCTTGCTCAAATATTTCTTCATGATCGATCCAAACATCATATACAATTGAAGAATGTAATATGCTACTATGAAGACTTGGCTCTAACGCGTTAGTTAACCATGTCATGACCATATAAATGTTAGAAAATCTGGTAACTGATATTTATTAGAATGAAATACTGCTATATAAATAGCTTACAAAAAGGAAAACTGAACTGAATGCTTCCTAAGAATCAGGGCCACTAAGTCATACTTGACTCCCTACAATTTAGGCTTAATTAAAACTAACAACCATGATCCTCTCACGATCAATAGAGACTAAGTCAGTTACATATAGCAAATAACAATTAATAACAATATTAATAATAACATAACAATTCTCCCCCTAAACTAGACTGTCTAGTTTATCTCTGAGATGTCACATACGCCAAGCTTCTTCCTGAGCTCTTGAAAGACTTCAAGCTTGAGCGGCTTAGTAAAGATATCAGCTATCTGCTGTTTGGTGCCGCAATAATTCAATTGAACCTTTCCTTCATTTACTAAATCACGGAGGAAGTGAAAGCGCACATCAATATGTTTGCTCTTACCATGCATAACCGGGTTCTTTGAGAGCTTGATGGTAGAACTGTTATCACAAAAAATCACTGGACTTTTGCTTCCATTGTAGTCCAACTTGGACAACACCCTCTTCATCCAAATCAGTTGGCAGGCACAAGCTGACGCAGCTACGAATTCTGCTTCGGTGGTGCTGAGTGTGACTATAGGCTGTTTCCTTGATGACCATGCCACCGCTGCATTGCTAAGTATAAAGGCATAGCCCGAGGTGCTTTTCCTGTCATCGATACATCCGGCATAGTCGCTGTCTGCGTATCCCACAAGCTCCTGATTGCCTGATCTGTGATAGAAAATCCCAAAACACATAGTTCCCTGCACATACCTCAGTATTCTCTTTGCTGCCATAAGATGCATCTCAGTTGGCTTGGCCATATATCTACTGACTACACTAACTGCATACATCAGATCCGGCCTGGTAGTGGTTAAATATATCAAGCTACCAACAAGTTGCTTGAACATGGAGTTGTTTACTGTCACACCTGTATCATCTTTATCAATTTTAACCCCAGGAACAGTAGGATTTAAGACCAAGTTGCTTTTATCCATTCCAAACTTCTTCAAGACCTCTTTGGCATATCTCTTTTGAGAGATGAAGATTCCACTGTCAATCTGCATAACCTCTAAGCCAAGGAAGAAATGCATTCTTCCCAGATCAGTCATTTCAAATTCCTCCATCATTGATTGTTTGAATTCTTTCAACATAGCTTCATCATTCCCGGTATAAATCAAATCATCAACATATAGGCTAACGATCAAATGCTTCCCTTGTTGATTGATCTTGGTGAACAAGGTTTGTTCGCTTTCTTCTTTATCAAAGCCCATGTTTCTGAAGTATGCTTCAATTCTGCTAAACCAAGCTCTCGGTGCTTGTTTAAGGCCGTATAAAGCTTTCTGGAGCTTGTATACCTTAGTCGTCTCATGCTTCACTTCATATCCTTTTGGTTGATCAACATACACCTCCTCTGTAAGTTCACCTTGTAAGAATGCAGACTTCACGTCGAGCTGATACACAACCCAACTTCGTTGCGCAGCAAGAGCCAAGATCATACGCACAGTGTCTAGCCTTGCCACTGGCGCGTATACTTCTTCATAATCAATTCCGTGTTGTTGCGCATATCCCTTTGCTACTAAGCGAGCCTTATACTTGTCAATCTCACCATGTTGATTCAATTTTGTTTTATACACCCATTTAACCCCTATGCTTGCGACTCCCTTTGGTAATTCAACTAGAGTCCAGGTTCCATTCTTTTCAATGGACTGAATTTCAGCATCCATGGCTTTCTTCCAGTTGGTATTTAGAACAGCTTCCTCAAAGGATTGGGGGTTAATACATGCTGCCACATCAGAGTTTGAAACAACAGAGTTCACCACATAATCCTCCATCCACCTTGGAGCTCTTCTGCTACGTTGGCCCACTGCTGCAGATTTTTCTGTTGTAGCTACTACATTATCATCCTCAGTAGCAATCTCAGTCCCAGCTGCATTCTCAAGCTCCTCATTCTCAGCTGTTGAGTGACTTGTATCTCCACTGTACTCGATGGCTTCTTCATGCTCTGATTGATCTTGTGGTGTCACTGTATCACTCTCTTGGTCAACAATAGTAGTATCCATATCTCCACAATCAAGCTGATCTTTGTTAAATTCTGAGTGACTTGTATTCCAATCCCATTTCTTATTTTCTTCGAACACGACATCCCTGCTAACAATGATCTTTCTTTTAATGGGATCATATAACCTATATCCTTTCGACTCAGCACTTACTCCAAATAAAACACATTTAGTGCTCTTGTCGTCAAGCTTGACTCTTCGAGCATCTGGAATGTGGACATGAGCAATGCAACCAAAAACTCTGAAGTGCTCGACTGTGGGCTTCACTCCAGACCAGGCCTCTTCAGGAGTCATTCCTTTTACGGCAGAGGTGGGGCTCCTGTTAAGCACATGGAATGCCCAATTAACCGCTTCAGGCCAGAAAATCTTAGGCACTTCCTTCTCGGCAAGTAAACTTCTGGCCATGTTCATGACAGTTCGGTTTTTCCTTTCGGCAACTCCGTTTTGTTGTGGCGTGTAGGCTGTTGTGAGCTGTCTTTTTATCCCTTCTTGTCTACAATAATCAGTAAACTCGTGTGAGGTAAACTCGCCTCCACGATCAGTTCTCAAGCATTTCACAAATAAACCGGACTCCCTTTCTACCCGACTTTTAAATTGCTTGAATGTAGAAAATGCATCACTCTTATAAGCAATAAAATACACCCAAGCCTTCCTACTAAAGTCGTCAATGAAACAGATGAGGTACCTTTTTTGACCATGTGACATTGGCGAGATGGGACCACATATGTCGGCATGTATAAGCTCCAATCGGGCTTCAGCTCTCCACATGGATTTTCTTGGTATGATCTCCCTGTGTTGTTTTCCTTTCAAACACTCAGTGCATACAACAGTAGTTTCTCTAGCAGCAATGATTTCTCCAAGATTTGGCAAGCCTTTAACCATGTTGTTGCTTGACAAAGTTTGAAGTCCAGTATAGCTAAGGTGGCCATACCTGCAGTGCCATAGATGAGCAATTTCTTGGATGTCAGTTTGGAAGCAGCATTCACCTGACTCATTGGTAGCCGAGGAGGTCTTCGAGAGCAATATGAACATTCTGTTGAGTGTCATTCTGCTTTCAAGGATAAGGCCCTTTAATGGATGATAGATTTTGCACTCATTGTTCTTGATTAGAAAGGCCAAGCCTTTCTCCTGCAACTGTCCGATACTTAGTAAATTATTCTTCAATTCTGGAATATAGAACACTTCTTGAACAACATAACAAACACCGCCAAGATTTAACCTAACACTCCCTTTGCCCACAACCTTCATCCTCATATGGTTCCCTAGACTGACTTCTCTTTTGAACCCTTCCTCCATGGTACAAAAGAGAGAGATGTCTCCGCTCATGTGGTTGCTGCACCCGCTGTCTAAGAACCATGCAGTCTCTCCTTTTCCCCCTGATGCTTCAATATAAGCCATAAGAAGCATCTCTTCATCCTTGCTCATCTCAGCATAATTAACCGTCTTCTCGAGATTAGGGCATTCATATTGAAAATGCCCTAATCGGTGGCATTTGTAACATTCAATTGTTGCTTTATTGTAGCTTTGACGGCCTCGTCCATGACCTCTTCCTCCTCTGAAGTTGTTTCTCCCTCGTCCTCGACCACCGGTGTTACCATAAGAAACCGCCAGTGCTTGTTCTTCATCTGGTTCCCTCTTGAACTTTTGTTCATGGACCAAGAGGGAACTTTGCAAGGCATCAACTGTGAGCTCATCAACATCATTAGCTTCCTCAATGGAACACACA
Source organism: Vicia faba (assembly GCA_948472305.1). Taxonomy (NCBI): domain Eukaryota; kingdom Viridiplantae; phylum Streptophyta; class Magnoliopsida; order Fabales; family Fabaceae; genus Vicia; species Vicia faba. Next base: position 550,354,339 of record OX451736.1, on the reverse strand, counting down.
ATGTAATTCCATTTCTCCGTCAGTGTTCGCAAAATTTTCTCTACGATTTTGACATCTGTCATGTCTTCACCGCAATTTCGCATGTCATTGGCTATGGTCATCACCCTTCCAAAGTAGTCATTGACTGACTCCCCTTGTTTCATAGCCAACACCTCGAATTCTCGTCGGAGTCGATTGAGCTGAGCACGTCGAACCCGATCATTTCCTTGGTACTTCATCTTCATGGAGTCCCACAACTGCTTGGAAGTGTCCTTCTTGGTGATGGTTCTCAGAATTGATTTGTCCAAGGATTGGAACAAGTAATTCTTCGCCTTCAAATCCTCAAGTTTCAAATCAGCCAGGGTCTTCCTTTGCGTATCTGTCTGCAATTCTCCTTCTTTGGGCAACATGTAACCGTTCTCCACCACGGGCCAATATTCTCTGGATCTCAAGAGATTTTCCATGACCATCTTCCAATGATCGTAATCTCCATCGAATCTGGGAATGGAGGGTACAGAAAATCCACCATTCTTCTCTTCGGATCCCATACCCCAAACACTCTATTTTGTGGTACTCTCACACTTTTGAATCCCTCACACTTTTGAGGTCTTTCTCGCTCTGATACCAGATGTTAGCAAATCTGGTAACTGATATTTATTAGAATGAAATACTGCTATATAAATAGCTTACAAAAAGGAAAACTGAACTGAATGCTTCCTAAGAATCAGGGCCACTAAGTCATACTTGACTCCCTACAATTTAGGCTTAATTAAAACTAACAACCATGATCCTCTCACGATCAATAGAGACTAAGTCAGTTACATATAGCAAATAACAATTAATAACAATATTAATAATAACATAACAATAAATGGCTTTCTCCCATTTATGGGAATCTTTTGAATCTATTTTAGACTTCTTAATTGATCCATCAATCAAAATTAGTTTGGTTTTCGCTCTCAGTGTTACATGAGATAATTACTTCCATTGAGAAGAATAACAAAAAGAGGAGTCTCGTGTTACAGGAACTACTCAGATAATAAGTTGGGTTGTTGTTTGAAACTTTGGATGAATCTTTGGAGGTATTCTTATTCTCCTTTTTCACCCGTGTTTCAAACTATTTTTATCGATATGAACCTTACTCATATGAATGACATAATGAAAATCTTAATATGAAATAATTTTCAATGTATTGAATGAATAAACAAAGTGTACACAATTGTCTTTATATAGACCGATATAATCCAAAGAGCTTAGTTCATAGAGTTCTAAAGGCAACCAAAAATAGGTATTTGTTGTAACAAACATATGAAATTAATTTTTTTTGTAATAAACATATGAAACTTAGCTAACTTGTTGATCAATTAACTAATTGAAATAAATTCAAAATATAATTAATTAATTAATTCTCTAATATAGACTATCTAGTATCATGCAAGCATATTATCTCTGTTAAAAATCATGATATTGTTAGAAATCATGATATCAGAGAAAAAAGAGATAAATTTAAAGAAATTTGTATATTGAAAACAATGAAAATGATACAAGTAAACAAGTTAATTACAAACAAATCTTGGTAGATTTGTAAAAAAAAATGGAAGAACAATCTTCAAATTGGTAGCTATTGAGATGCATTGCTTCGAGAAATCTTCGACCAATTTTTGAATCCTTTCAAACTTCTTCTAGCATCTCCATAATATTTACTCCAAAAGAATTAAGATACTCCACTCTTAGGAGTAACCAATCAAATACTAAATGAGTAACAAAAGTTTAACCATCAAACCAAAACCACAACTCAAGACTTAATCACTTAGAGGAAGAAATCATGCTTAACCACCATATGACAGAAGTTAAAACCAACAAAGCTAATTAAGGCATAAAGCTTAACCACCAAGAATACTCAATTACTCAAGATAGAAGCAAAACAACAATACTTAACCGTCCATGACAAACCCAATGCTCACTTAATCACCATGAATAGAACCTGAACATCAAGCCAATAGGCCAAAACATTAACAAAATCGGAATAGAAAAACAGTTTTTGTAGCGCTATACCAATAATAGGAAAAATTCTATGTAGTGCTGAAAGTAGGAACCAATAAAGATATCTAACTAAATAGAAAATAAATCATGCTAAAAAGACTTAGCCCTGAACTCATAAATCTCAACCAAATCCAATACTTTAGAACTATTAGAGTATCAAAGGAAATACCCCCCCTCCAAATGAGCATTGTAGCATGAATAAAATCATATACAACATTAAAGGAAATACAAACCCAAAATTATCTTCAATCATGATGTAATAATATTTCACCATAAACTGTCCCATACCCAAAGATTTAATCACTTAATCACAATTGTTTGACATAAAAATTGAGTGCACTTGTAAAATCAAAGGACATCACAATACAATAACAACCACTTGAATATGTATTTAAAGAATCCAAAACAGCTGTCAGCACAACACATCTTGTATCCAAAACATTTTCAAGTTGATGATAATCCAATTATAAGCATGACAAATGATGAACTATAACAATGTTGTGATGAGAAAGATCGAGACTATGACAAACACTAGAATCTCTAGCAAAAAAACCCTAAAGATATGAAATCAAACCTTCAGTAGTTGCAAGAAGAATCCAACATGAAGTGCAATACACAGAATTATGTTGAAGGATTCAAAGAATACACATACTCACTGATCCCGGTGAACAAAGACTGTCATCAAAATTATGAGAATCGAGTAAATCCATCTCTCTCTCTCACTACTATAAAAAGTTCATGTAACATTGGATACGAAATGCGTTTACCTCGATTACAGTAGCGACGTAAATAAGATCGTCATAAAAAGTATGGACTTACTATCTCGGTGTTTAAAATACTAAGGGGTATTGTAATTGCGCATAGGTTCGAACCCCACCAACTACATTTTTATTATTTAGAATAATAGTGCCTCATGTATCTCGAGTTTTCAATAATATCAATGGGTAAATTATTTGTATTTTTTTAATTTAAATCGGTAATATTTCTTACACAGAAAATTAATAAAATAATTTATTTACAAAATACAATGTTTATCCAGAATATTAAACCGGTTACATTGTTTATGCATAATATCAAAATAAAAATTAAATTATCCATGAAGATCATATGTTGGATCTTCAAATCCGTAATATCCTAGAAAGATCATATGTTGAGAAACAATATATTTTCTATGTTTTTCCTTGCATTTGTTTTTGATATCAACAAACAAAAAAACGTCAGATAAAAAAAGGGTTAGATAAATAAATAATTTTCTTCTCAAATAAATATTTAAGTTCACAAACCTTAAACTCAAATAATTTTCTGCTCTTGCAATCCATCATAAAGAACTCTTCATGACAAAGACTCTTGCATATCTTAAAGTGGAGGATAGTTTCATGCACTTCATAATGTTTCATTATCAATTTTTTATATTCAGAATGATTTTATATAATTATAATGGAAGTTAACCTGAGTTTCACGCGGATCACTAATAGTAGTGTCTTAAGCGTTGATAGTCATGAAATGGACGACATGGATTTGATTAAGGATGATGACAAATATCCTCAACTTTAACACTAAAATGTCCCCTTGGTTTTTAGGAACACCCGAGGTGCAAGATATTTTTATTTTTTAAAAAAGTTATATTGTTTACAAAGAATATTACAACAAATTCCCACTTTTGATCTAGCCTTAGTGAAATTAACAAAAGCATATCTTTTATTCAGCTCAGTTTTGCAAATTAATAGTAAACAACACACAATCATCATTATTTTTAGAGAAGAGTATGAACATTGAATGTTCTAGAAAAGAAATTTGGTAGCGTCCTGAAATCTATCGGCAAGTAGACAAATTCAAAGGATGAAGTGTTTTCAACAACGGGTCTTTGGTGGAATCCAAATTTTGTTGCATACATTTATGTTACATATCCAAAAAATACTCCATAACTTATCCAACTTCGGATAAGTTATTTTATTTTCTGCACTTGCAATCTATATCAGAGATATGTTCTTAAGCGATTCTAGATCAAAAGTTTTCTTGACAATGGACAATGATTATTGCTAGAATTTGGATAAAATATGTTTAACAAAGGTATCTATACAATATAATAATGCAAGATGAGTTCTTTGGCAAGTTTGCCACTTGTCATACTCTCTTACATTCTTCTATTTTTAAATCATCCATAAATTGAAACTTTCTTATTTTGTTTAACTATTATTTATTCTTTTTTAATTTTTTTTATTTCAAATACACATATTCTGTTGTGACATGCTAACACGGATATTATTTTGTATTTTTTAAATTGTCTCGTTAATTTCATGGTTCTTTTTCTTTTCCGTGTCACGCTTAAACTAAGATATTGGTCTTTTGGAGAAAAGAAACCGTTAGCACACAATGTAGGCAATAAATTCTTTCCAATTTCCAAACCTTCATTCATCTTTTGAGATGGATCAAACGACCGATTTCAAATTCTCCCAATCCATACTCTGTTGCAAATCCCTTCTCTTTTCCCAATCTAATTTCTCTTTTCCCGTAGCTAATCATCTCATCATTAATTTCTTCTCCCAATTCATATTGTAATATGGAATCGTCATAAAATTTTTCCAGGTATTATGTATCAAATTCTATTGCTTAAACATATATAAATAGGAACAATTTCATCAGTTCTCAATCACACTCCTTCTGAGGGAATTGTGTATTCTGAATCGACTTCGTAAGAACTCGTGTAATCCTCTATTTAGGTGTTGTACCCCAAAATTTGCTCCCTCAATTCTCAAGGCCTTTCTTACAAGGATTTCAAGGTTCAAGTTTGCACAAGTGCATTGGGATTTTCTAGTACCAATTAAAAGGAAACTGTCAAAAATGGAGAAAACAGATAAAAATAACATTTTGACAAAATTTGGTGGAAAACATGTCTCCTTCGATTCAGCATACTTCGATTGACTCTTGGCCTCTTTCGATTGCTCAAAATGGCTACTAGCGTGCCTCTTTCGAACCTGGAATTTTTGCCTCATGTATGCCTCTTTCGAACCTGGACATTTGGCCTCCTGTATGCCTCTTTCGAATGCAACTTGGGTACATCCTTCGTTTGGATTGGAAACATCCTTCGATTCAACTTTTCGATTGGACAAGCATGCTGCCTGCATGGTTGCAATCGAAGGCCATGACCTGTTGGCCACACATGCCCCCTGCAAGGAAACCCTTTTCGATTCACCAAGCGTACTGCCTACAAACATGCTTCGATTGGGCAACATTGCTTCCTTCGAACACGAACTTTCGATTGGGAAATATGTTTGCTTCGAGCAGGAGCTTTCGATTGGGCAATAGCTTCCTTCGAGTTAGCTTGTTTCGACCACAGGCTTCGACTGAGACAGAGGCTTCCTTCGAACCAGTGCGCTTCGATCTCACTCTTGCCTTTGACTCAAAACCAAATCTCGTTTGCCAGGCTGTGTTGCGTCCAGATCTTTACATAGTTAGACGTTTGCACAAGGGTTTCAAACTTTGTCTGTTGGATACTGCTATTCTGGGCTAAAGGCTACATACTTTTTCTTAAGCAGAGAGTACTTTATCACAAAAGCATCTTTCCATATGATTTCAGTCTGAGCACAAGCAACGTTAGAGGAATCTGTCATCTTCTGCACCCCACTGCTGCTGCTGCCAACAGGCCCCTCAGTTGTACTGTCACGTTACCCATTATTTTTATAATTCTTTGCAAGGCTGGCTGTTGAAGACATGTTCATTATTTCTCTATAAATAGAGGGATTTTTTACAAAGCTAGAGGGCTTTTTGGCCAGTAGAACGAATCTCCCAAAAGTTTCTCAAACACAGAAAAACTCTCAAGTTCATCAACACTTGAGAAATCAAAACCCAGAATTCCAAACACTTGCTGCCTTCGATTCTAAAGAACAAATACTCTTCAGTATCCTTCAAATCCAGTTTGGAAAGAAACACAAGACTTGTTTCTTTCCTTCCTTCGAATCCAGCGGTCAAAGTACAGTTGTTGGCCCCCTCTGTCAAATCCAGAACCTTAGGCCTCCACTCAAGGTCCCACATCCATTCAAGTCTAGAAGCAAGGTAAGTTTCTTACCTTTGAACTTTTCGTTTCATGGCATAACATGTAAATAATCTTGACGTTCGTTTGAAACATGTACATACTACTGTCCTTTTCGTTTCCACTCTTTTAACATGTTTTCAGAGCTAAACCCTTTCGTTTTTGCTTGTTGTTTGCCTGAACTAGCTTTAGTTATTAAACTGTTTATTAGCATGGCCTCAGGCCATGTTGTCATTTAATGCTTGAAATGAAAGAAACAGGAGACAAGAGTATGAAACGAAGCCTCAGGCTTCCTCACTGACTCCAGGCCCAATCGAAGAAGGCAACAAGGCAGAAAGGCCCAGCCAGAGGCACACTTGCACTAAGTCCAGGCTCAATCGAAAGGCACTCTTATGCTGGTGCCAGCCTCCAATCGAAGTACATGACCTGACTGGTGCCAAAGCCCAATCGAAGTACATGACCTGACTGGTGCCAAAGCCTAATCGAAAGACATGACTTTGCTGTTGCCAGCCCCAATCGAAGGAGGCCAACAGAATGCAAATCGAAGGCTGCTCCTGCCCAAATCGAAGGAGGCCAGCAGAATGCAAATCGAAGGGTGTTGCTGCCTGGGTCGAAACCCTCATTTTTCTTGCTTTTATTTTATTTTTACCTTTACATTTCTATGCACTTCAATATGGTTGTAATAGTGTAGGATTTATTTTTTGCACTTTTTATTACTGTTGTACAAATGCTAGTAATTAGGTGTGTATGGCAAGATAAAACTAATAAGTAGACAACCTAAAAATCAAAGACAAATGCATGCAAATAAACACACTTTGCACACATGCACCCTTAGGGTAATCTCACTTGTTGCCTCGGAAAATAGTCATGTCCCTCGAGCATGGGCGTTTTAGCAAAGACCCTCGATAAAAGATCGTAGTCCCTCGATGACCCTCGATGTTGCCTTCGGTAAACGATCTAGTCCCTAAAACGACATTGCTAAAACGTCCCATATGTTGCCTTCTATGACTATACAAACGTCCCGCGTCCGTCCCGTTCAAAATCCTAACACAAGGTTGTTCACCAAATACAATGGTGAAACAACACTGTTAAAAGGGTTAAAAAAACATGAGAAAGATCTTTGAGTAAAATTAGGGTAGATAGCTCTTAGTTACTTGATCAAACTTGCAAAACATCCTTGCCATTTTTCAAATACACATCTCCACACAATTTCAAAACAAACTTTCAAAAACATTGAAACATCTTTTCAAAAAGACAAACACCTTTGTAAAACATTCAAACAAGAATTATTACAAAGGTTGCCTAGACAAGGCATCTTTTTCAAAACATTTTCAAAACCACACACATAAAACACCATTTCAAGCAATTGAAAAACAAAGGCAAGTGATCTAAAACAAGTAACTAAGAGCCCATGGATAACCATGGATGAAAAGGGTGCTAGCACCTTCCCTTTTCATAATCTACCCCCCGAACCCACGAAAACATCTCAAAGGTCTTTCCTGTGCTTTTTGACCTTTTCTTAGGATAAATTAAAAGTCGGTGGCGACTCTTGCTAAACCGTAACATTTGCGAACACAAACGCATAACCACAAGTCAGTTCTCCCACCGTATCACAGAACTGGCGACTCTGTTGGGGAGATTTCTAAAAATGGGGTTACCTTAGGGTTTTAGATCACCTTTACATGCTTGCTTTGATTTCTTTGATTGCTTTACTTTTTGGGTTCCTTGTTTGGGTTTGCTGTAAATCCTACACCCGGATTTGGGGGCACCTTTTTAGGTAAATAGCAATAAACTGTGAGGGAACTGTGCAGGGTATACCGACATGGTTGAAGCAGTAGCTATGTTAGTGTGACATATTTGTGAGTACCGGTAGCCCTTGAGTATTCAAGGAGAATACGGGGCCGCTGAGTGATGTCATGAAGCACTAACAAACTCTTAGAACCTTACTTGACCATCTTGGCCTTTTTTAGGGGTAGTGAGATGACCGACTTTGGTGCAGTCCAAAGTTGGTAGATACTCGATACTACACTCATTGAGGATTGTTTTCTTGGAATATTTTGGTCGCCAGTTAAGTGGCTAAACCAAAACAATGAACATAGAAAATAATCCAGATATTGAGCTCCTTAGAACCCGGTTTCTATTTTAGGACAGGTTGAGCCAACTAACTTCAAGAGGGTACTTACCTACAAACCCCATGCAAGCCTAAAACTAAGGACTTGTCTGCTTTGTGTGAATATGATTACCTGTATATACACTTGCTTACTTCTGCATACATGTACATAACATCATAACATCATACCATAGCATTTTCAATAACCATTTCAAGGATCTCGAGGGTCTTTTGATGCAGGGTCACGTTGAACCAGACGTCTACCAAAGGGAAAGAGGTTTCATTTTCCTCTAAATAAACGTCGTTAAAGATCAAGTGCAACAACTTGAATCAGGGGCTATGACCCACTTGACATGGTGAGCTTGATTCTCATGGAAAGACATCCACCGATACAAAGTTATCCAATCAAAGATGTTGATCAAAGTTCAACCTCTAACATTTCGTGTTTACCCCAAGAGATCCTTGAAAACATTGCATACATATATCATACATATCATTGCATAACAGGTTTCTCCCATACAGGTCTCCTTATCTTCCTACTGTTTATTTCAGTAAGATGGATATGGAACAAATGGTGAAAGATCTCCAAGCTCAAAACGCTCAATTCCAACAAATGCTTCTGGCTATGGGTAAGGGGCAAGAGGATCTGAAAGCTCTCCTTCTCAAAGACAAGAAGAAGAAGTCCAAGAAGTCAGCGGGCATCCTGAACTTGAGAAGAATACCCGGAGGACCAGTCAGGAGAGCTCTAGATCTTTCAACTCCATCCAACATAGGGGATAGTCTTGAAGAAGACCACAATCTGGAGATTGATGAAGTTGAAGCTGACTACTCCGAGGAACAATATCCTCCCATTGATGACAAGTACAAACAGTTGGAAGATCGCCTCAGTGCTATGGAGATTCAACAAATACCTGGCTTGGATTTAGGAGACATGGGTTTGGTTTCTGGAGTGGTCATCCCGCAAAAGTTCAAAGTCCCTACCTTTGCCCTGTACGATGGAGTTTCTTGCCCTAAGATGCACTTAAAGTCTTATGTCTGCAAGATTCAACCATACACAACTGATCCAAAGCTTTGGATCCATTTCTTCCAAGAAAGCTTGGTAGGGACTCAACTCGAGTGGTTTTATCAATTGGAGAGTTCTCGCATCCACACCTGGGAGGACTTAGCTGTTGCTTTTTATAAGCAGTATCAGTACAATGCTGATCTTGCACCCACTCGTGTGCAATTGCAGAACATGACCATGGGTTCCAACGAGAGCTTCAAAGGATACGCCCAAAAGTGGAGAGATCTGGCTGGTAGGGTGCAACCCCCTTTAACTGACAGAGAGCTGATTGACATCTTCATATTGACAGGGCCTTTCTTCAATCACTTAATTGGGAGCTCCTCAGCCGGGTTCACCGAGCTAATACTGACCGGCGAAAGGTTCGAAGCTGGCATCAAAAGTGGAAAGATCCAAGGAGCTACACCCTCTGATGCTCAGAAAAAGCCCTACAATGAGAAGAAAGAGTCAAATGTTGTGTATGGTTAAAAGAGTCACCGTGACCAACACGTAGGGGCAGTCCTGATCTCTGGTTATGCGTCACACCGACAACAGCAAAAGGGAAATCAACGAAGGCCAGACGAGCCTAAAAGACAGTTCACCAACATCAACATGCCATTGTTTCAAGCGCTGCAACACTTTTTGGGGATGAATCTGATTACATTGATAGGACCTCATCCAAACCCCAAAACTTATTCTCCCAACTACAATCCTAATGCAACATGTGCTTATCATTCTGACAGTACCGGGTATGACACTAACGATTGCTGGGCATTGAAGTACAAGATTCAGAATTTGATTGATGCCAAGGAGATTGAGTTTGGTCCTCCGGAGACTCCAGCATAATCAACGCTCCTTTGGAAAATCATTGAGAGCGTCTTTGTTTCATTTGAATTTTCAAATTGTAATTCCTTTTGTTATTCAAACAATTATCTATTAATGTCAAACTTTGTTTCATTAATGCATTGCATATGTTTGTCTTGATTTGATCCACTCATTTTCACTACATTTAAACTGTGCTTTTTACTCTCTTTATGACATTTAACTCTTGCTAAAAGTTACAAGCCTTTAGAGGGAGGATGACGAAACAATGCCATAATCTCATGACAATATGCTATTGAACAGACCTTGCTGACGATGTACAGGCGTTTCTTTCAAATCCTAAACACTGGAGTTATAAGGAAGATAATCCCTAGTCAACCCCTTCGAGCCAAAGAAGTAGAAGTTTTCTGTTTTAAACACAAATTGAAACCTTTAAACCTGGGGCAGGGTAGTCGCTCAGTTAATTCAAAAGATGCGCATTGAAGTCGCAAACTCTCAGTTCGTAATACAACGAACGACATCAAAAGCATTCCTCTGGAATCAAAAGATGGTGATGGTTCCCTACCAAATAGGCAGTCATTATCTCTCAAAAAGAAAAGCCCACTAAGTCAAAACCTACAAAGGAGACTTAAGAAAATGGGGCATCCCGCTGACTGTAATCTCGAAAACAGGAACAGTCAGGCAAAAGTTAGGGATGATAAATCAAAAGAAAGAGGTCACTACAAATCCTAAAACAACGTGAAAAATGTTGCAAAAATGACTGCCTTCCAACAAATTCAACTTGTGTGAACCATCACCAAAAACATTGTTCCAGACTCATTTGGAGTTCAAATGCACAATTAACTGAGTTTAGGATTGAAGAACATCACGAAGAGAGGGTGGGTACAAATATACTTTGAGCCTTTATCCTTTGTTTCTTAAACCGTGAACCAAGCCACGTTACAACCCTTCAAAAGTCCTAATTGAAGCATGGGTTAGTTCGAAAGCATAATGTTACAAAAGGTATCCTGACTCCTGTAAGGCTTTACTCAAAATCCTGAGTTGAAATTTTTCTTACAAAACTTCTTTACTTGCTAAAAATGCATTTTTCAAAACTTCAAGACAAGCATAAACTTTGCATTACTTAAATATCACTGTTTTCATTTGGCTATTTGTTTGACAGCGGAGAAATTCACACAACGAATATCCGATGAACGAAAGCCCTCTCAGTGAACAAAATCACTTCAAAAAGGATGACACTTCCATTGACGAATCTCCTATCAACAGGGGGACTTAACATGTCACTATCCAGCACACCTGGGGTAGTCCAGTCAAGATTTCCAGAAATCTCTGAAGAAGTGCAGAGTAACCAGGGGCAAGTCTCCATCTCCGTCACTTGGGGCATTGAACGTCAACCCCGACAAAGGGTTACATACAATCAAACTTTTTGGCAATGCCACAAACATTCTCTACTAGGGGCAATGACAAGTCTCCCCAAATTCCTTCTCATAGGATGACTCCCAGTAAGGGTTTAATCTCTGAAAGCCTTTCCCCAGCTGAATCAACCTCAAGAATCCTCGAGGACTGCCCCCAACGAAGATGTCACCTCTCTAGCAGACTGACGACAGGGTTTATTTCCCCAACTACACCAGGATTCCCCAGCTTGAGTTTGCCTCTCCGACTACTACAAATCAAAGGACCACAACTCCTCTTCCCCAGTAGACTACTCTACAATCCCCAGCAAGTTACTGCGAAACCTGGACCCGACCAGGTATCAGTTCAACTTCGACTTCCCAGTAGAGCAACGGAGGACTAAGACTCCTAAACTCTTTTCCCAAGCAGAATAAACATACTCCCCACAAAGTTTTCAACTTCCCAGTGGAGTTCTCCTCAAACAACAAAACAGGAATCCATTGGAAATATTCTAAGCAAAGTTTGAAGACACACATACTCTTCAACAACAGTCCAGGATTTAATGACTCCCCAGCTTTTGTCAAGGATTTATTTTCCCAGACAAAAATACATTCATTAACATTTCACATTTCGTACATGATAAGTGCATACAACGCAATCTCATTTATTTTGAGAACATCATGACATCGTGCATTTCATACATCATGACATTGCATACAACTAACGTTTTACCTTTTTCAGAAAAAGGTCAATCAACAAGACGGCTACCATCAACCTTTTCAAGTTCCAGATTAATACCTAAAACCAGACAGGACAATTATCTACTTGACCATCATGAAGCAACCCTACACCGGTTCCTTCCTTCCAAGATGCAGTTTTACACGGACTCGTCATGAAGCAACCCTACACGGGTTCCTTCTTTTCAGATGCAGTTTTACACTGACTCATCATGAAGCAACCCTACACCGGTCCCTTCTCAAATTCCAGATGCAGTTTTACACGGACTCATCATCAGGAAACCCTACACAGGTTCCTTCTCAATTTCAGATGCAGTTTTACACTGACTCATCATCAGGCAACCCTACATTGGTTCCCTCTCAAATTCAGATGCAGTTTTACACGGACTCATCATCAGGCAACCCTACACCGGTTCCTTCTCATTTCCAAGATGAAGTTTTACACGGACTCATCACCAGGCAACCCTACATCGGTTCCTTCCTTCCAAGATGCAGTTTTACACAAACTCGTCATGAAGCAACCCTACACAGGTTCCTTCTTTTCAGATGCAGTTTCAAACGGACTCATCATCAAGCAACCCTACACCGGTTCCTTCTCTTTCCAAGATGAAGTTTTACACGGACTCATCATCAGGCAACCCTACACAGGCTCCTTCCTTCCAAGATGCAGTTTCACACTGACTCATCATCAAGAAACCCTACACCGGTTCCTTCTCTTTCCAAGATGAAGTTTTACACTGACTCATCATCAGGCAACCCTACACAGGTTCCTTCCTTCCAAGATGAAGTTTCACACGGACTCATCATTAGTCAACCCTACATAGGTTCCTTCCTTCCAAGATGCAGTTTTACACGGACTCGTCATCAGGCAACCCTATACAGGTTCCTTCTTTCAACTTACAAAATTACATTTCAACAGGAATTCTTGGATGGCATCTTTAAGCCCATCCCCGACAAGATTTTGTCACATCTCCAGATGGCATCTTTAAGCCCATCTCCAAATGGCATCTATAAGCCCATTCCCTCTACCATCACATCACCGAGTGCAAATTTCTGGGCACTCTAGTGTTCAATCATCTTTCACCTTCAAGTCACAAATGGAAGATTCACCAATCTAACTCTTCAGGTGTAAGAAGATTGAACAGGAGCAACTGTTGTACCCCAAAATTTGCCCTCTCAATTCTCAAGGCCTTTCTTACAAGGATTTCAAGGTTCAAGTTTGCACAAGTGCATTGGGATTTTCTAGTACCAATTAAAAGGAAACTGTCAAAAATGGAGAAAACAGATAAAAATAACATTTTGACAAAATTTGGTGGAAAACATGTCTCCTTCGATTCAGCATACTTCGATTGACTCTTGGCCTCTTTCGATTGCTCAAAATGGCTACTAGCGTGCCTCTTTCGAACCTGGACTTTTTGCCTCATGTATGCCACTTTCGAACCTGGACATTTGGCCTCATGTATGCCTCTTTCGAATGCAACTTGGGTACATCCTTCGTTTGGATTGGAAACATCCTTCAATTCAACTTTTCGATTGGACAAGCATGCTGCCTGCATGGTTGCAATCGAAGGCCATGACCTGCTGGCCACACATGCCCCCTGCAAGGAAACCCTTTTCGATTCACTAAGCATACTGCCTACAAACATGCTTCGATTGGGCAACATTGCTTCCTTCAAACACGGACTTTCGATTGGGAAATATGTTTGCTTCGAGCAGGAGCTTTCGATTGGGCAATAGCTTCCTTCGAGTTAGCTTGTTTCGACCATAGGCTTCGACTTAGACAAAGGCTTCCTTCAAACCAGTGCGCTTCGATCTCACTCTTGCCTTTGACTCAAAACCAAATCTCGTTTGCCAGGCTGTGTTGCGTCCAAATCTTTACATAGTCAGAAGTTTGCACAAGGGTTTCAAACTTTGTCTGTTGGATACTGCTATTCTGGGCTAAAGGCTACATACTTTTTCTTCAAGCAGAGAGTACTTTATCACAAAAGTAGCTTTCCATCTGATTTCAGTCTGAGCACAAGCAACGTCAGAGGCATCTGTCATCTTCTGCACCCCACTGCTGCTGCTGCCAACAGGCCCCTCAGTTGTACTGTCACGTTACCCATTATTTTTATAATTCTTTGCAAGGCTGTCTGTTGAAGACATGTTCACTATTTCTCTATAAATAGAGGGATTTTTTATAAAGCTAGAGGGACTTTTTGTCCAGTAGAACGAATCTCCCAAAAGTTTCTCAAACACAGAAAAACTCTCAAGTTCATCAACACTTGAGAAATCAAAACCCAGAATTCCAAACACTTGTTGCCTTCGATTCTGAAGAACAAATACTCTTCAGTATCCTTCGAATCCAGTTTGGAAAAAAACACAAGACTTGTTTCTTTCCTTCCTTCGAATCCAGCGGTCCAAGTACAACTGTTGGCCCCCTCTGTCAAATCCAGAACCTTGGGCCTCCACTCAAGGTCCCACATCCATTCAAGTCCAGAAGCAAGGTAAGTTTCTTACCTTTGAACTTTTCGTTTCATGACATAACATGTAAATAATCTTGACGTTCGTTTGAAACATGTACATACTACTGTCCTTTTTGTTTCCACTCTTTTAACATGTTTTCAGAGCTAAACCCTTTCGTTTTTGCTTGCTGTTTGCCTGAACTAGCTTTAGTTATTAAACTGTTTATTAACATGGCCTCAGGCCATGTTGTCATTTAATGCTTGAAATGAAAGAAACAGGAGACAGGAGTATGAAACGAAGCCTCGGGCATCCTCACTGACTCCAGGCCCAATCGAAGAAGGCAACAAGGCAAAAGGCCCAGCCAGAGGCACACTTGCACTAAGTCCCGGCTCAATCGAAAGGCACTCCTATGCTGGTGCCAGCCTCCAATCGAAGTACATGACCTGACTTGTGCCAAAGCCCAATCGAAGTACATGACCTGACTGGTTCCAAAGCCTAATCGAAAGACATGACTTTGTTGTTGCCAGCCCCAATCGAAGGAGGCCAACAGAATGCAAATTGAAGGCTGCTCCTGCCCAAATCAAAGGAGGCCAGCAGAATGCAAATCGAAGGGTGTTGCTTCCTGGGTCGAAACCCTCATTTTTCTTGCTTTTATTTTATTTTTACCTTTACATTTCTATGCACTTCAATATAGTTGTAATAGTGTAGGATTTATTTTTTGCACTTTTTATTACTGTTGTACAAATGCTAGTAATTAGGCGTGTATGGCAAGATAAAACCAACAAGTAGACAACCTAAAAATCAAAGACAAATGCATGCAAATAAACACACTTTGCACACATGCACCCTTAGGGTAATCTCACTTGTTGCCTCGGAAAATAGTCATGTCCCTCGAGCATGGGTGTTTTAGCAAAGACCCTCGATAAAAGATCGTAGTCCCTCGATGACCCTCGATGTTGCCTTCGGTAAACGATCTAGTCCCTAAAATGACATTGCTAAAACGTCTCATATGTTGCCTTCTATGACTATACAAACGTCCCGCACCCGTCCCGTTCAAAATCCTAACACAAGGTTGTTCACCAAATACAATGGTGAAATAACACTGTTAAAAGGGTTAAAAAAACATGAGAAAGATCTTTGAGTAAAATTAGGGTAGATAGCTATTAGTTACTTGATCAAACTTGCAAAACATCCTTGCCATTTTTCAAATACACATCTCCACACAATTTCAAAACAAACTTTCAAAAACATTGAAACATCTTTTCAAAAAGACAAACACCTTTGTAAAACATTCAAACAAGAATTATTACAAAGGTTGCCTAGACAAGGCATCTGTGATACAGTGGGAGAACTGACTTGAGGTTTTGCGTTTGTATTCGCAAATGTTTCGGTTGAGCAAGAGTCGCCACCGACTTTTTATTTTATCCTAAGGAAAGGTTAAAAAGCACAACAAAAACCTTTGAGATGTTTTCTTGGGTTCAGGGAGTAGATTATAGAAAGGGAAGGTATTAGCACCCTTTCTATCCATGGTTATCCATGGGCTCTTAGTTACATGCTTAGATCACTTGCCTTGCATTTTCAATTGTTTGAAATGGTGCTTTTGTGTGTGGGTTTGAAAATGTTTTGAAAAAGATGCCTTGTCTAGGCAACCCTTGTAACAATTCTTTACTCGAATGTTTTACAAAAGGTATTTGTCTTTTTGAAAAGATGTTTCAAGGTTTTGAAAGTTGTTTTGAAAGTGTGTTGTGATGTGTGTTTTGAAAAATGGCAAGGATTGTTTTTTGCAAGATTGGTCAAGTAACCAAGAGCTATCTATCCTAAATTTCTCAAAGATCTTTCCTATGTTTTAACCCTTTTAACAGTATTGTTCCACCATTGCATTTGGTGGACAATCTTGTGTTAGGATGTTAACGGGACGGGCGCGGGTCATCGATTAGACCATGAATGCAATGAGGCCAAGTGTCTTTGGCAATTTTTCCTTCAAGGGACTTGATCATTTTCTAGGCAACTTGCGAAAGCGTCATCGAGGGACTATGATCATTTTGATTTGTTTTGTTTTGCCAAAGACACTCAACATACAAGCATGGCCCATTATTGAAGACAACAAGTGGAGTAACCCTAAGGGTGCAAGTGTGATTGGTGTTGTCCATTTTCATGCTTTTTGTCTTTGAATTAGGTCAAGCTATTTGTTATTTGATTTTTGCATACAAACCCTAAGTCTATCATGGCATAATTAGAAAGCTTTAAAATGCGGAATTTAAAAGTCCTAAATTATTACAACATAATTATGGGGATGGGGGTAAAAATGTTTGAATGGGGGATATTTAGCAAGAAATTTAAATCTAGACTATTACATCCATATTGAATATCCAAGTTATTTAATTGTACAATAATTAAATAAATAAGTATGCAAAAAATGTATTTATGCACAAAAAATATTTTTTTATGTATGTAAAAGTATTTTTCAAGGCAAAATATAAACAAAATAAGAAGGGTCAATTTTTTGTGGATATTTTCATGTTTTTAGGGCAAAACCCTAATTTTCTAAATAAATAATAATAATTTATTTATTATATACAATATTTATTAATTATATACTAAAAATAAAAAAAAAGAAGTATAGTGTGAAAAAAAAGTATTTTGATGTCATGTATTAATAAAATAAAAAGGTATTATTTTTATCCTAAATATTTAATAAATATACAAGTATTTATATTATATACACTTAAATATACTAAATAGGTAAAAATAAAAATATTAATTATTTAAAAAAAGAAGTATATTTCTTAGAAAATGTTTTCATAAAGTAAATAAAAAATGATGGTTGAAAAGATATTTTCTATGTCATTTTTTTAATGTTTTAAATAAAAGGTATTTATTATTTTACATGTATAAGTCCAAATTAAACAAATAAAAATCCAAATAAAATGCAAAAATGGGTGGAAAAATATTTTTAATATTTTTTATGTTTTGACAAAAAATAATAAGTCAGAAGAAAAAATAAAAAGTCAAAAATGATTAAAAAAAACACAATGGGCCAAGGGGGTGTAAGTGGAAAATGAGGGTGCAAACAGAAAAAGCAAACTCAGCCCCAGCCCAAGTCCACCTTCTTCAACCTCCAGCCATTTATGTCAAAAAACGCGCGCCCCCCATGCTTGATTCAAACTTCCTGATTCTTTGACTTTTAGCAAAAACTCACAACATAAACATTATAGAGCATCATGTCACGATTCTAAACATATAAAGAAGTTGTTCTAACTCTCAGAAATGAGAGAGAATTTCTTCTCCCCCAATTCCTGACCTAAGTTTTTTCCAATGTTCAGGTTCAAAATTCTCTCAGCACATACAACATAAATGAAAAGTAATTATATGGGTAGCTTCAGGGCCATGAATAGGACATACTTTCTTCACAAACTTAAGCCTAAACATGCTTGGATAGAGAGATAGAAATTCACATTTTACCTGTCTCAGCTTGACTCGAACAGAGTAATATGGCCAACTTCAATGGTGTTTGAGGACTTGTATAACTTGCTTGAGGTCCTAGGAACCTTCTCCTATGCTTGGTGTGCCTTGAATCCTTCTGAATCAAGCTATGGAAGTCAACCAGCAACAATGAAAAATGAAAATGGAAACCTTGGTTAGGGGTGTTACAGTCTGTATCTAGGGCTTGGGATAGTTTGTATGGATGATATAGAACGTGCTTGAAGTGGTTTTAGCCAAAGCGCACAAATGGATTGAGCTGGCCAAATCAAACTGCAGCAGGTACCCTGTTTTGCAACAAAATTGTGTTTTGATGAATGAGAAGGTTTGAGCTCTCACTACAAGAAAATTGGCAGATTGCGACAGGTATTTTTGTAGATTACGACGGTTAAAACCGTCATAATTTGCTTTCCACGAAGGTTGCTTTACCGTCGCAGAAGTGTGTGTCCCCAACCTATTTCGCGACGGTTACAAAAACTGTCGTTCAAGTTTACGACGGGTTTGGAGCTGACATAATTAAGTACTGGTGACTGTTTGATACCGTCGTGACTATCTTTTGAGTTTCTTTTAATTATTGATGGCGACGGTTCAATACTGTCGTGAATATCTTTTGAAATTGATTAAATTGTTTATGGCGACGGTTCGATACCGTCATGACTTTTGTTGATTATTTTTAATTGTTGGTTACGACGGTTCGGTACTGTCGCCATGACTTTTGTTTATGTCTTGATTTTTGTTTTCTATTATATATATATTTTATTTAAATTATTATCTATGTAAAAAAATTTAAATATAGTTTTTTTTTGGGTTATTTTTTTCTTTAAATTATTTCTTCTTTAATATATTTATTTATAGTATTATTTTTTGTTTTATTTTCTATCACTTTGTAATATAGTAAAAATAATTTCAATAAAAAATATTTAACATCAAATAAGCATTATAATATCCAAAAAAATGTGTGTTCCATAATCATGTAAAATGCGAGTTCCATAATCATGTCAAGTAGTACAAAAAACCCAAAATATATCAATTCCTAATCTTATAATAATAAGTATCATTATGCCAAAAATACATGAGAAAGTTCACAATCTAATTATCTCGATCATATCAAAGTCTAATTTGTCCCCCCTGAAGTTCCATTATCTCCAATACGGTAGCTAGACTCAGATGAACGTCTACCATCAGCGGGTGATTCCAATCCCTAAAAAAAGGTATTAAAATAATAATCTTTAAAATAATACTCATAAAATTTAACTTTAAATGCGTCAAAATAATATACCTGTCTTCCACTAGAATTCTGCATTTGCATTAAGAGTTCAATTTCCTTTGTCCTCGCCTTGTCCATTTGCATTAAGAATATGATTGTCTGTGTTAATTCATCAATTTTTGAATTCTTTTCTTTAAGTGCATTAATTTCTTCTTGCATTTCCTTTATTTGTTCACTTTCTGCAGAAGAAGATGTCGATCTCGTATATCTATTAATTTGAGATGGTGTAACTCCAAGTCCCATACTACGAACATATCCATGCTTTTCTTTTCCAAATACTTTCTGAAATGCCTCATTTTCAGACACAGAATCCTTAATTGCAGCTTGTAATTTTTTCTGCACATGAAAAAGAAAAAATTGAGCTATTGTTTATATAACAAGAATAATATATTGGGGGAGAACCTCTTGATCAAATCATGGACTTCCATATATACGTAAAAAGAAGTTGGCACAAACTAGGAGGTGGCACAAACTATTGCAATTGGACTTGAATAATACTGTTGGTATATAATTTTGACATTTTTTCCATGAATAATAAGAAAGCAGGACATTGAACAATGGTAAGGATTGTTATTCATTATTACTATTTCCAGTGGTGAGTTATATTTGGGATGGTTCTATTACTATTACCGTTTTTTTCCCCAGTATTTCAAAAGAATTAACTTGTACTTACATTATTGTTGTATGCATCTTCATTGATAAATGACCCGTTAGGCTTTTTATGAGAAACTGCATACATTTTTCCTCTGTTGTATGTTCGTCCATCTCTCATTTCCTGCAAATAAAAACTAATATAAATTGTTTGTACTATCAAGCAAACGATCAACAACATATAGATTTAGACATACCAACTCATGTTTCTTCCTTGCAAGCGACTTAGATCCGAGTGTATGCGGAGCCTTCAATTTTGCTCTATTTTGGGAATTTTTTTGGGATATTTTCTACATTTGTAACAAATAAAAACATGCATTATAGATAGGGATAACATACAAACCAGAGAAATCTAACAAATAAAAACACTAATGTTACCTGTGTTTTTTCTTTCCGCCTATATTGAACATAAACAGCCCAGTCATTTTCAGGAATGCCTCTGCATTTTGGATAATTTTGAATATTTTCCTCCAAAGGGAGATCCCATCTATAAAATTCGTGAAACAATGTATGTCGGGCATCCTTCCATTTCCTTGCAGCAGAAGCAAGTACAAAATCTTTGTCACGCCCATCATCCACAAGAAAATGGCGCTAAACATAAAAATATATTAGTTGACAAAGGAAATAATAATCACCATGAAGTTAATTTAAAAAATATGTAATTGTTTATTAATAATACCTTTATCTTTGATTCATAAAAATTTGTTTTTGTATCTGCTGGAACATTCTTCCAACTCTCAAACATTATGGGAATATCTCTAAACATTATAATAATTATACCCAAATATCCTGCTAGCAAACCAGAAGCCGGTCCTACTGCACAATCATTCTTATTGAATTCAAGTATTATCCATGTTCCATCAGGCTCTGATTTCGCAACCAAGTCTTTCACACATAAACGTGTGTTTGAAACATAACCTTCCTCGTCTATCACATTAAAAAAGTAAACAAATTAATTTCATAACTCAACTATGTAAAAAATTTAAATTATTTATAGATACTTTAACCTTAAATTACTTACTAATGACATTTACATCCCAATACTCAGATTTAGCCACTTTAACAACATCTCCAGTCCCATCTCCTACCACAACATCTTCAGCCTCATCTCCTACCACAACATCTTCAGCCTCATCTCCTAATACAACATCTTCAGCCTCATCTCCCACCACATCATCTTCAGCCTCATCTCCTACCACAACATCTTCAGCCTCATCTCCTAATACAACATCTCCAGTCCCATCTCCTACCACAACATCATCAGCCTCATCTCCTACCATGTCATCTTCATCCTCATCTTCTACCACAACATCTTTTGCAATTTGGATTGACGGAGGGGTTATTGTAGTTTCCATTGGTGGAGGGGTTATTGTAGTTTCCATTGGTGGAGGGGTTATTGATGATTTGCGAGTTGTAATTGAACGTAGGCGCTTCTTATTTACTTCAAGCTCTCCAGGTTGTACAAACCTTGAACGGCCCTTCACAGACTAAATAAAATACATTAGTGAATATTAGTAAATAATAAGTACAATTAATTTGTATGGAGTAGTATAGAGAATTTATGACTGACCAGTGATGGTTTGGAAGAAGGCTCTGATGATTTGTGAAGGGATTGAGAGAGTGTAGGAAGATTGAGAGCCGCTAACTTTTTCTTATTCTCTGCAATTCTTTTGAGGCGACTATTCTCATATGTTGTAGTCATTGTCTCACAAAAGGCTTCAACTGCAAGTATAGGTATTAAGTACACTAAAAGTAGTAAACATCAAAATTATATATTAGTGAATACAAATTTAATAAACATAACATAAACACAATAAATTAAAAACATAGAGTAACAATGTCATCTAACATATTAATTAGGGATAAGCAACAAAGAACATAGAGTAACAATGGAATATCATACATTAAGTCTCACACAAGTTACAAACAAACTAGATTCTTATCATAGAGTAACAATGCCCATATTTTGAAGGTCTTCTCAAGCTTTATAATGGTCTTTACTCTTTTGCCTATCATTCAGTAGAGTAAATAGGACATTATCGCACACATTTTTCTCAATATGCATCGGATCAAGATTATGGCGTAGAAGATTATCTTTCCAATACGGAAGTTCAAAAAATATGCTTTTCTTTTTCCATTGTTGAGGATGACCTTTTGTAGGATCACATTGTGTACTATCACCTTCTATAGGTTGTTCCTCACGTGTTCTTTTTACTGATTTTTCTTTCACTGCCTTTTTACCAAAGATGACTTCAACATCTTTAACCTTTTCAAAAACTTCATGTCCAGATAATGTTCTCGGTGGACTCCGCATTTCTTGTTCACCATTAAAGCGGATCTTGTTCAATCTAAACCTGTGTCTCCGATCAAGGAAACGACGATGACCCATAAAACACCATTTACGACTAGCTTTAAGACGGAGAGGTGTAGTTTGAAAGTTACACGATGGGCAAGCAAGTCCTGTGTATGTGTTCCACCCAGAAAGTGAACCCAACCCTGGAAAGTCACTAATAGTCCACATCAAATTTGCATGCAACTTGAACATCTCTTTCTTGAAAGAATCGTATGTATCCACACCACTTGTCCATAACTCCTTCAGGTCTTTGATTAATGGTTGTAAGTAGACATCAATATTATTTCCTGGTGCCTCTTTACCGAGAATTATCATTGACATTATAAATGATGTCTGCTTCATGCAAACCCATGGAGGAGTGTTATATGGTATGAGAACAACTGGCCAAATACTATTGTTTGTACTCATCACACCAAAAGGATTAAAACCATCACTAGCCAATGCAAGACGCACATTCCGTAGATCTGATGAAAACCAAGTATGTGTCAAGTCAAATTTCTTCCAAGCTTCTGAATCTCTAGGATGCCTCAACATTCCATCATTGTTAGTATCTGTTGCATGCCATCTCATATCCTCTGCCATTTTTTATGACAAAAATAATCTCTGTAATCGAGGTTTTAATGGAAAATAACGAAGAACCTTGGCAGGGATTTTCTTTTTTTTCTTGTTAACAGAGACATCCTCATTTGTTTTCCATTTTGAAGTGTTGCAATTTTTGCAAGTCTCCCTCTCCTCATCTTCTCCCCAATAAAGCATACAACCGTTTGGACATGCGGGTATCTTTACATAATTCAAACCAAGTTTTGTGATTGATTTCTTGGCTTCATAGAATGAACTTGGAATGTTTGCATATTCAAATGCATCTTTTATTAACTCTAAAATCATTGTCATTGCCTTCTCACTCAATCCACATAAACACTTTATATGGTACAACTTAACCAAAAAAGATAGTCTTGAATATCGTCTACACCCTTCATATAAAGGTTGTTCTCCTTCTCTAGCCAACTCATAATACTCCTTGGCTTCAGTTCTTTCCTGAGTTGATCTTGGCATCACATAATCTTCTTGTTCAATCTCCAAATTTGACGCAGATGGTATTTCATTTGCATGATTCCCATAAACTCCAAATGCATCGTTGATCATGTTCTGAATAGGTTCTTCGACAATGTTAGTATCTTCTACCATACTTGGAGTAGTACTAGGGGAGATAGTACTAGATCGTACAAAAGACTCTCCGTGATGGATCCACATGGTGTATCCCTGCGGAAATGGTGACCAACTTAAGTGGTCGAACATGTCACTCCTACTCTTTAATTTTCTGAAACCGCAACGTTTGCAAGGACATATTACTACGTCGTTTTCTTTTGCACCTTTAAATGCAAAATCAATAAATTCTTGTATCCCTTTTTGATACGCAATCGATGATTGTGGCTTAATAATCCATGACTTATCCATTTCTTCAAAAAAATAATTTATATTTTCAGAATTCTAGTACTTACGAGAACATGTTATTTTGAATATAAACAATAGAAAAATAAAAGAGATGAGTTTTATTATTGGTTGTTTAATTTGTTTTTACACACTACATAACAAGTTTATAGGTGAAGCCTTGTGATATCAATTAGCATAATACAGTTTCATGTAACAGACATATATGGATAAATACTTCATATTAATATGTTTACTACATTTAGCTAGGTACTTCAAGAATATTTACTTATGTTGTGTCAGTGTGCGAGTGCGACCTTAATATTGCTTTGTACTAGGATTTTAAAGTGCTTTTGCGGTCCCGTATGAATGCGATTGCAAACATTGCAATTTTGGTTATTACAATTGCTTATAAGAATAATGTATTTGTAAAGGCACACTCAAATTTAAGATAAAATTCTTATAAGATAAAATTCTTTAGTCTAACACTATTAAACAGTGATATAGTAAAGGCACACTCAAATTTAAGAATGAAATCATACCTCAAAGACGCACGAGGGTTTGAAGAGCAGCGAAGCAAGTGGAAGAGAAAAGTTACCTGCAACAAAAACCAAAGCAGCATATCAATAGTTGGTAGAAATCATAGATTTATCAAATAGAAATCTTATATTTTTCAACAGCTCATATCCCTTTAAATCCAACAAAAACATTATTATTTACATTCTAGTCCAGAAGACAGTTCATGTTTCAGATGCATGAAAATGTGTCATCAAGATTTAGAATTAAAATTTAAAAACTATGTATTTGGAGAATCATATAAGCACCATTTGTCATATTTCCAGAATCATTTTTAGATAAAAATGGAAAGCTGTTAAGAACCATTTTTCCAGTATGTTTCCTACTTAATTCATTCTTACATGTCTCATTAATAGTTGCCCACGTTGCTCATTAATTAGTTTGACTCACGTGCCTAAATTAAACAATGTAATTACCCTTTTCATTTTACCCGAAAATAAAAAATAAAAGAATATTCTACTAGAGATTTTAAGTTAGGTGTTAGCTACATCTTTTAATACAACAAGATGATAAAAAATATTCTAAAACATCCTCTATGGCCTTACTTTTAACCTCATCCAAATAAGTAATATCTATTTTTTTTTAATTCTATTGAATCAACACTCTCTCAATCCTTTTGGTCTCTTTGTTTCTCATGAGTATATAAATAACCCAAACCTCCAAATATCTTCTTCATTCAAACTTCAAAACTCACATAAAACATATATTACACACAGTAGGCATATATACAAAATTCCAAGTGTAATACACAGTAGGCATATATTACACACAGTAGGATTAAAATATATATTACACACAGTAGGCATAAAATATATATTACACACAGTAGGCATATATTACACACACTCTTCTCTTTCAAAACCAAAACCAAAACCAAAATCTTCTATACTTCCCTCAAAATTCCTACTGTAATAAAAGTTAAATCATGCGAAGGTCATATAACTCTTTTCCCCTTACAAAACATAATGATCAATTACAGGTCATAAAAGTTGTAGAACAATTAGGAGAAATAACAGGAAACAAGAGAGTAATATTTAACCTTCTCTTTAACACCGTCGACAATAGCCCATGTGTATTTCTCCTCTTGCTTCAATTTTTCTTCCTTCAGAGCTTTCTTCTCCTGCATAAAGGGTTAAGACAGAGTCAACAATTTAAAGATAGATGACATGAATTATGGAAGGTTCAACTGGTACAAGGAAAGAAGATAAGAATTCTCAAAAGAATTCAGAGTATGCAATAAACTGACTGATTCTAGAAAGCCACTCTCCAATTACAACTGAGTTCAAAAACTAACACTCCCTTCCCTCCAATTACTATTTATTATTTTGTTTTACTAATAGAATCAGTTATTCATCTGTTACAACTGTAACTACTATGTATATTCTGTTTTACTTACTGAATTAGTTACTCATTTGTTACAACTGTAATAATTAGAGTTACAAGCTTAATTCCCACTTTTGCCCTTCCTAACATACACCTTTCTAACAGCTGGTCTACTAACAAATTATGGTTCTTGTGTCCTTTTTTATTTTTTTCACAGATATATAGTACAAGCATTACAAACACTGATTTCCATATCTTTTAAAGTAGCAGCTTACTGATTATGATGTTGAAATATAGGGAAACATTACAGCAACCAAAATCAGCATTGATATATATATATATATATATATATATATATATATATATATATATATATATATATATATATATATATATATATATATATATATATATATATATATATATATATATATATATATATATATATATTAATTTACAACTAACTAATCTCAGCAATATCAGAGCTAAACAAATCAATATGTCCTAGTAGTTGGCAGCAGATGTATTCAAAATCATAGCAAAACACAGAAACAACCTTGTAATTATTAACGAAAGGGTCGTAACCAAATGCATATGTTAGTGTTCCATGATCTTGTGGAATTTCTAAAGAGGGTAGTTTCTTTACTTTTCTAATGGAAGGGTTCCAGAGAAGAACATGAGAATTATTGGCTAAACAAATGAGACCATCACATGATGCAATTATATCATCATAGTAGTCTGGATCAATCGGAGAACAAACGAGTTGTGTGGCGTTTGTGGTGAAAAGTAAAAAGTGGTATTGATGGTAAGAACCCCTAAGGCTGTACTATTCAATTAAACATCACATATATGCATTTGAAATGAAAATTAACAGAGTTTCCATGTAGTGGATATGCAAAATCAATAGCATCCAGTTTACATATGTTGCATTAATTACTCTATTCAACTTTAATCATTATATTCAACATTCACACGTTTACCTATTACACTATACGGTACGTTAATGCTTTTCGGTTTCTTATAGGATTTTCGTTTTCAATATAATTTGCATCGATTCGAGTCTGTTTTCTTATCTTGTTTCAGCAGCAGCAAATTATAGGATTTTAAAAGAAATTGAAGTTCTGTCAGCTATAGATGTGGTAAGGGCTGCCATGCTTATCACCAAAGACAATAATCTACTGGATTGCTTTTTCACTATGGATACTCTTGAATTGAGGAAGGAATTTGTGAAAATTATTTTAACTACCAATAGTTCTTAGTAGCATTTTGAATGTTTAATGCTTTTATTATTTAGTAAAATAAGATCATGTGAACATTGTCTTTATTGGTTTTATTACTTAGTTTCCTCTGCCTTTACACTAGTGTTCTGTCTGTTTTAATCATATGCATTGTGTTGTTTACGTTCCTGTGTGATTCTGCTACTAAATATTGATAAGTTTTAAGACAAGAACTTTGTTTAATATTGCAATATTGATACTTCTCATTGAGTATACATAGATCTACTATCAACTATGTCAAAACCTCGGATGCACTGTGTTGTTCATGTTTCTATTTGGTCTTGCTACTGATTTTTTTTATTATGCTTAATGTCAATTTATTATGCAAGTAAAAAATGCAGGAGGAAATATATGAGATGCGTGATTAAGTTAATGGTTGTATGAATGCATTGAGATAACTTGCGCATGAGAAAATAACAATTCTCAAGTAGAGTTTGGTGATAGTATGAATGCATGTTAAACGGGGTAAGAAAAAATACAGAAACGATACTGCAGTGCCAATTAAGACATGCTGAACTATTGATGATACATACATATCTTTTAATGTACATAGACTAAAATAAATTTAAGATCATATCGATAGTGCAACTTTTTGTGTTATTTTTATGACCCATACTAGTTAATAACATATATTGGATTTTAGTTAATCTTTACACATAAACAACATTTTGATGATTTTACATTTTTTTAGAAATTTTACCAAACATGGTTTTAGTTATTCCTAGAAATTTTGAAAAAATAATCCCATGAATTCTAATTGGTAACCAAACACTTTTTAAAAAAATTCCAAGGAATATAATTTCCATCATTTTATTCCAGGAAAACTTATTCTAAGGAATAATATAAACCCTAAAACAACAAATCAGAAAACCTAAAAAATCATAAAAAGAAATAAAACCCTAAAACAACAAATTAGAAAACCTAACATCAATTCAATATATTCAAACTCAAAATCAATCATCACAAAGAGCTCAACCATAAGATTCAAGTGATTCTCCAATGCTGAAATCAATGGCAAAGAATGAGAGAGATGAGAACAATGCAAAAAGTGATACATAAAACTTATTGTGTTTGAAGAGATGAACGCAGAGGATGTTAAACTGCTTGCTGTGCGTTTTTTGGTGTGAAGATGAGCGGTTTGAAGAGATTCCTTTCGGTGTCAAGGGGTTTCTTTCGGTGTGAAGAAGAACGGCATGAACGACACTGTGAGTAGAAAAAGTGAACGCAGGAGTAGAAAGTGAATTGATGTTTTATGTATTTTAAGAGCTTTTTAACTTTTTTACGGTGACGGGTGTTTTACCGTCGTGCCCATGAGAATTTTTAAAGGTTTTGGGTGTGACGGTTGTTTTACCATCGTGAAATGAATTTTAGGACGGATAATTTTACCGTCGTGAAAGGTTTAAGGGTGCGACGGGTGCTTTACCGTCGTGATATGCCTTTTAGGACGGTTAATTTTACCGTCGTGACTAGTTGTTGGTGAAAAATCAATGTTAAAAGTGTTAAATGGGGGCCGACGGTTGTTTTACCGTCGTAATAATAATATTATGATGGTTAATTATACCATCGCAAAATAAATATTAGGGACGGTTGGTGTCAACTGTCGTAAACACTGTCTCTATATGTCAATTACGACAGTTATCACATAACTGTCGCAATTTTTGTGTCGTTAAACACTAATTTTCTTGTAGTGTCTGGTTGATTCGTGTTTTAGGTCAGTTGGATCAAGTGAAAAGTGTTTACAAAGTTTGTTTTGGCTTTTGCTTGCAGGAAGTGAATGTGGTACTTGTTTTGCAATCTTTCTTCTTATCTAAGCAAAGATTGTCAAGTTGGATTATAGGCTGCTACAGGCCCCTCAAGCATGCTGCAAACTTGGCTCTTGATCAGTTGTATTTGTCCAAAAATTTGTGCCCAAAAGATCTGGCTTGTACCTCTTTGATTTGTATTTGACATAAAGTGCACCTTTTCAAAAATGGCAAAAATGCTTTATCCATTTAAAGGTTAATCTTTCATGTAATGACCAAATGAACAAAATAACATCTTGGCACAATGGTTTGGCATTGAATTATTGAGTGTAAATGGGATTAGAGGCCTGTAATCTAGCTTGTGCAAGCTGACTTGCAAAATGCCAATGTATGAACATGCCTTTGGTCATGAACAAAAGTGACTTTTGCCCAACTTTGCCAATTCGATTCTCCCTAACCACAAGGGTGTTTGAGAAGTTCTTGTACAATTTGGAAAGCTTGGAATGTGTACTACAATCCATCTTTGTAATGCAAGTTGAAATTCCAAGTGGAAGCATGTGAAAAATGGCCATGAAGTTGGGCAAAAATCCTGCCTAAAATAGGTCAAAAATTTTCTAAGTTAAGAATGTTTTGCATCCTTATTCCAAAAATCATAACTTGAGCTACAAGCTTCTTTTGAGGAAACTTTGTGAATCAAAGTTGTAGATTTTGTAATGGACTACAACGTTCATGTTTTGAGTTTTTTTTAATCCAAATGTATCTTGGTGAAAAAATGGGACAAAGTTAAGAAAAAATAAGGAAGTTTCATAACTTAGAAAAATTCTAAGTTATGAAATTTTCTCATTCTAAACCCTAATTTGCAATTTTTGGTTTCTTGATGAACAAGTTTCATAATTTGACATGTCTTGATGAAAAAAGAATCTTGGCACTTGATTTTGACCAAAAAGTCAAAGTTTGACTTTTCAGTATACAGTCAAATTTTGATCAGTTGACTGGAAAATCCATCTGTCAATCTTGTGCATTTTGAGACCTTTTGAACTTGTTGAATATGTCAAGACAATGCCATTGAGTTCTTGAGTCCATATGTGAGCTTGGTTTTCCATTGGTTAGGTCAGACAGTCAAAAATTGTCTTTGTGCAGTCAAAACCCTAAAAATGACCATTTTGCCCTTTTGGTGATCTGATCAAATTTCTTGTGGAATTGTGATCCAAACTTGACCAAATGGTTAATATGAGTTCATTATGTTGATGTGGGTCAAATTTCATGAGGTTTGACTGTCAATTGGCCACAGTTGACTTTTTCCCAATACAGCTGATTTCTAGGTTAACTGTCCAATTGACTGGGCAAAGATTGGAATCAAGGCTTGAAACTTGGTATGGATAAACTTGTGAGTCCAACATGAAGCATGAAAGTCACTTTGGGCATTTTAGGTCAAAACATCTTGGTGCAAACTCAAACCCTAATTTGGGTCAACAGTGTAAGGAGGTGTCTTGAGCAGAGCAAACCCTAGCTTGATCTTGAATTCCAAGAGTCTAGTGATGAGAAAATGTTGATGAAATGAGAGGGAAAATTTTGGGGTACAACAGTTGCCCCTGTTCAATCTTCTTGCACCTGAAGAGTTAGATTGGCAGGTTTGCCTATTGCGTCTCGAAGGTAAAAGGAGATTCGACACTAGAGTGCCCCTTAAATTTGCACTCGTCAAGACATGGATGCGGGAATGGGCTTAGAGATGCCATTTGGACATGGGCTTAAAGATGCCATCTAGAGGGGTGACAGAATCTAGTCGGGGATGGGCTTAAAGATGCCATCTGGAATGAGTATCAGAAAGGTGTCCATGTCTTGGAACATCTCTGAACTGGGGGTTTTGAATAAGCAAAGGATTGGTATCCTTATCTGGAAGCATCCGTAAACTGTTTTCAAAAGTCTTGAAGTTGAATAAGCAATAGATTAACATCCGTTGTTGGGAAGAATCCGTAAACTGTTTTCAGAGTTGAAGAATCTGAACAAGCGATAGGTTGACATCCGTTACTGGAGGACCCGTAAACTGTTTTCAGGAGTCTTGAAGTTGAATAAGAAATAGAGCGGCATCCGTTGTTGGGAAGCGTCCGTAAACTATTTTCAAAAGTCATGAAGTTGAATAAGCAATAGAGCAGCATCCGTTGTTGGGAAGCGTCCGTAAATTGTTTTCAAAAGTTGAGTCTGAATAAGCGATATATTAACATCCGTTGTTGGGAAGAATCCGTAAACTGTTTTCAGAAGTTGAAGAATCTGAACAAGCGATAGGTTGACATCCGTTACTGGAGGACCCGTAAACTGTTTTCAGAAGTCTTGAAGTTGAATAAACAATAGAGCGACATCCGTTGTTGGGAAACGTCCATAAACTGTTTTCAAAAGTTGAGTCTGAACAAGCAATATATTAACATCCGTTGTTGGGAGGAATCCGTAAACTGTTTTCAGAAGTCTTGACGTTGAATAAGTAATCGGT
Source organism: Vicia faba (assembly GCA_948472305.1). Classification (NCBI taxonomy): domain Eukaryota; kingdom Viridiplantae; phylum Streptophyta; class Magnoliopsida; order Fabales; family Fabaceae; genus Vicia; species Vicia faba. The sequence goes on along the minus strand of OX451736.1, from coordinate 550,323,160 downwards.
GTAGGGTTTCCTGATGGTGAGTCTGTATAAAACTGCATTTGGATTGTTAATGATAGCCTCTATTCTTATCCTGAAAAGGACAAAATGTTAGCTAAACACAAAATTATGTTGCATGAAATGTATGATGCAATGTAATGTTATATCAATGTTTATGATATGAATGTAATGAATGCGCATGTAAGCTGAAGAGCTGTCTTGCTGAGGATAGATGAATCTTGGATAGCTGGAGATAAGAGAATCTTGATTGCTTCCAGGGAAAGTGAGTCCTTGACTGCCGCAGGGGATTTCAAGAATCTTTGATTGCCGAATATGAGACAAACTTGTTGACTATTGCTGGAGAATCAGGAGCTTGGGTTGTATGCCAATCTACCGGGGATTCCTGTCCTGAGGGGATCTTCACTGGGGAATATCGGAATATCCTGTGAGGAACTGAGAACGAGAGTCTTCACTCTTCTTAGGGGAATGCAAGATCTTCAATTGTTGAGGGATCTTAGGACCGCTGCTGGGGATTGGAACTCCTTGGTGACCTGCGGGGAATGAGAATTTCTGATGATCTCTACTGGGGAGGTATGACTGAGAATCTTCAGTTTGGTGGGAAGCAACTCTGTGGGGAGAAGGTTTACTAGTCTGGTTCCGCTGGGGATTGATAGTTGGAAGTTTTAGCTCCGCTGGGAATTGTATTTTTAGATTTAAGGTTCCACTGGGGATACTGAAACTCTGAGGGGAATTGAATTATGTAAGGCTCTCTGGCTGGGGAAATCAGTTTTGAGAAAGCTTCTGTTCTGCTGAGGATTCTGAAGTTTAACTCTGCTTGGGGAATTAAGTTATGGATTTTGACTTTGTTGAGGAGTTTGGGGTTTAGAACTGCTGGGGATTCCTCTTGAAAGGGCGTCAAGATATCTACCTGTACCTTTAACCTATCAGCAATCATCTTCCCTGATTTGTAAAAAAATGATTATGTTAAAATGCATATGCCTATTTAACAAAACACTGGACGTTTCTCAAATAAAACATAAGTGTAGAAAAGCAAAAGGAAGACAAAGCAAATTTCTGTATTTGGAAAAGTATTTATATTAACTTTATGAGTATCTTTGTACACAGGAAACAGGCATCCTAGTAAGAGGATGTTGTCGTAAAAATCGAAAATTTTATACAAAAGAAAGATGGCTATGTGCAACAATTCCATGGGATTCTATTCTGCCATAGCCTTCACAACTCTGAACCTTTGTCCATTCAATGCTTCGTCTGCTGATGACTGGATTGATTAGAAGCTCGGAGCTGGTTAATGAAGAGATTGTCCTTAAAGTAATCCGACGAGACATAGTCATACGCTTTAATTCCCTAACTTTTGCCTGGACCGCCCTTTCGGGTTTTCAATCCACCGGGAAACCCCTTTTTGCCCAAGCCGCCCTTTCGGGTTTTCGACTTGCCGGGTGTACAGATTTTTTTGTTTTATCCCTAATTTTTGCCTGAACCGCCCCTCTGGGTTTTCGGTTCACCGGGATGCCCATTTTTGCCCAAGCCGCCCTTTTGGGTTTTCGACTCATCGGGTTATTTTATGCGTAGTATCTTTTGACTATGTCTGCGTTCGCAGGGTGCAGCAAATCGTCGCCGTCCATGGTGGTCAAAATTATTGCACCACCAGAAAATATGCTCTTGATCACAAATGGTCCTTCATATGTAGGAGTCCATTTGCCCCTGGGATCACTTTGCGGCAAGATAATCCGCTTGATTACGAGATCTCCGACTTGATACACTTGACATCTGACTTTCTTGTTGAAAGCCTTGATCATCCGTTTTTGATACGTCTGACCATGGCAAACAGCAGCGAGTCGCTTCTCATCGATCAAATTGAGTTGATCAAGTCGGGTCTGAATCCAATCATCTTCGTTCAAACCTGCATCTTTCATAATCCTTAAGGAAGGAATCTGAACTTCCATGGGTAAGACAGCTTCCATGCCATATACCAAAGAGAATGGGGTTGCCCCGGTTGAAGTACGGGTCGTGGTACGGTATCCATGCAGAGCAAACGGTAACATATCATGCCAGTCTTTGTAGGTGACTGTCATTTTCTGAATGATCTTCTTGATGTTTTTGTTCGCAGCTTCAACAGCACCGTTTCATCTTCGGCCGATAGGGAGATGAATTGTGATGATAAATCTTGAACTGCTCGCACAATGCGGTGATCATAGTATTGTTCAGATTTGTACCGTTGTCTGTGATGATCCTGTCGGGAACACCGTACCGGCATATGAGGTTCTGCTTGATGAAGCGGGCAACCACATTTTTAGTAACAGAGGCGAAGGAAGATGCTTCGACCCATTTGGTGAAATAGTCAATGGCGACCAGGATGAAGCGATGTCCATTGGACGTTGTGGGCTTGATCTCTCCAATCATGTCAATGCCCCACATTGCAAATGGCCAAGGAGCTGTCAGAATGTTGAGAGGAATTGGAGGAATATGAATCTTGTCAGTGTAGACTTGACATTTGTGGCAAGTACGGGAATGTTGATGGCAGTCAGCTTCCATGGTAGACCAGTAATAGCCTGCCCTCAGGATCTTCTTAGCCATTGTATGCCCGCTCAAGTGGGTGCCAAATGTACCGCTGTGTATCTCAGTCATGATTAACTCTGCTTCAGCTTTGTCAACACATCGGAGTAAAACACAATCATGACTGCGTTTATAAAGGATGTCGTTGCTCAGGAAGAACTTGGCAGCAAATTTCCTTAAGAACTTCTTGTCATTTACTGAAGCTCCTTCGGGACATTCCCTAGTCTGGAGATACCTTTTGATTTCGTGAAACCAGGGTTGTTCCACTACTTCTTCGGTATTAATCTCATGACAATGCGCAGGTTCATCCATTCGCTCGATGGTGATTTGGGGAGCCTCGTTATCCTAGTTGAGTTTAAACATGGAGGACATTGTTGCCAGAGCATCTGCTAGCTGATTCTCTTCTCGCGGGAAATGCTCGAAGGTAATTTGCTCGAAATGAGGCAACAATGTCAAAACATGTTCTTTGTATGGGATCAGGTTAGGATGTTTGGTATCCCACTCTCCTTTGATTTGACTGATAACCAAAGCCGAGTCCCCAAATACGATCAAAGATTTGATCCCCAAGTGTTGCACCCCAAAATTTGCCCTCCCATATTCTTCAAGAAATTGCCAAGCCAGGTCACAAAATTCCCCAAGGGTTGTGCAGTCCAACTATCTCCTATACAGTCAAAACTAGGGTTTGGGTTCTGATCAAGAAAATGAAGTTTTCAAAGGCCCAATCAAGTCTCATGTGCCTACAAATATGGTCAAGCATCCTCATATCAAGTTTCAAGGCATTCAGCTCAAAATTGCACAGTCAAAACCCTAAATTGCACTACAGTCAACTATAGGGGCAAAATGGTCATTTGACAGTCAAAAGTTCAAATTTTTGGTCAATATATCATTTTGAAGCCACAAACATCATTTGATCAATGTTTGATCATGATTCTCAAAATTTGGCTCAGAAATCATCAAAGATGCAAAGTTACTATATTTGGACAGCTGAAAAAGTCAACTGAAATTGACCAGGGCATAACTTTCACATGGATTATCAGAAAAATTCCATCCAAAGCTCATTTTGAAGAGAAAGACATTTCCTACAATTCATCTTCATATTCCAAGTCCAAGAAATGCTCTCACAAAAAGTTATCAATTTCAACATTATAGGTCATTTTCAAAAGTCAACAAAAAGGGACTTTAAGTCAAAGGCCATAACTTGAGATTGGTAAATCAAAATGACATGGGACCAAAGGCATTGGTTAAAGGACTCAAAGACCTTTCCAAAATGTCCAAGAACATGTGAAAATCTTAAAAATTGAGCAAGTTATGCCTTGTGGAAGTTGGGAAATTTTTGGGAATTTTGAAAAGTCAACAATGGTTCAAATTACCTAAAAATGCAAATGGGCCCATTTTTCTTCCATGGTTCATCATTCTAAGCCTATGCACGACCACTTGGCCCAAAGGGAAGTATTTTCTCAATTTTTATTTATTTATTTGAATTTATATTAATATTAATTCATTTAAATTATTTAAATACATGAAAAATATCTAACCTAACAAAACCAATCTTTTTATGCATGATTTGGACTCAATATTTCGTGCTTGTTCAATTATGGAAAGAATTGGTGTGATTGGAGCCTAATTGACACAAAGAACACTTGAAAAGATTCAAAAAAAAGATCTTACAAAATCAAATATGCAAATCATTGAATACAAGAGATTTTGTTGAATTTTGTTAACCTAAAATGCTCACTACATATGCAGGATCACAAACCTAATTACATTGGACTCTAAGCTGCGCCCCAAAAGCCATTGCAACATTGAAAATTTTCCATAAAAACTCAAATCTGATTTCAAGGTTACAAGGGGATTCGAGACACCAAACCTATTTCAATAGCTTCCTTAAGCATTCCTGAAGGGATTCCAATCAATATCAACCATCAAAACGCCCTGGATCGGTACCTGTAACTCAAACTGTATCCAGAAAAACTCCTAATCGTGCATACCTATTCATGCATTTTTTACAAGTTTTGATATGTGTTTTGCATTCCTGATGAAGTTTACAAGCTAACCATTATGTTTAATTGCATTTTTGTGTCACACACGCGATTTTACCATGTTCATATTCTAGGGTTTGCAGGTTTCAAAATTAGGGATTCTTAATACAAGCAAAATTAGACCATCCCAGTACCACCATTGCAATCAGTATATCTGGACGAAGAAATTGAGATAGTCGCGCTTAATTTATGTTTAGAATTGAGCTATTCGCTATTTTTCTAAAAGCTACCTAATACAACGCTACGAAAACCGTTGCCATAGTGTTTTGTTTTACAGGATGAGGAAGAAGATGATTTCGTGTCCATCAGCCATTGGCCATTTTGAAATTGCGCGCGTTTTGGAGCACAAACTCTTGATTGTTCTTATTATATTCATTGTTTAATTATATATCAAATATGTCCATTGGCACAGGTGGTTGATGCAAGCGCTAGTAATTCCCTTGACCTGGGTTCGAACCCCAGGACTTTCACATGCTCAATATTATTTTTCAGTAATTAATCTCATGCAGCGCTTGGATTGTAGATATACCGTGTGCTCACCATATCAAGCCAGCCACGTGCTTAATGGAACCAGATCAAGGGTTGTGTATTGAGGGACACCATGAGGACGAGTCAGCATGCATGTACGTGGCCTAGGAAAGTCAACAAATTCCACAGCTTAATGGGCCAGGCTTTACCATCAAAACCTCACAAATTGGGACTACCCCCCCCCCCCCTGGTTTGCTAGTTTTATTTATTTTTCTTATATTTCATTTAATTATTATTTTACTTATTTTGTTGTTTTAATTTAATAATTATTTTTACAAAACATGAAAAATATCATAAAAATCAGAAAAAGGCAAAAATATATAATATTTATTTTAATTTAATTATTTCCATAAACAAATTACATGTAAATATTTAGTTTAATTAGGTTGCAATTTTAATCCCTTTTAACAAAAATACAAAAAATAGAATTAGGTTTAATTTTTATTCCTTTAATTTGTTTCTTTTTTATAATATTTATTTATTTATTTTTTATAATTAAATTGTGCATAAAAAATTAGGTTTAAATTAGTTAAAATTTTAATATTTTTATAATAAATCTAAAAAACACTAGAATTAGGGTTTCCATTTCAAATTTCATTCTAATAAATTCTTTTTCTTTTAAATCTTAAAAAACACAAAATACCAAAAACATTTTCTTTTGATTTTTAATTGTAATTTCTCATTAACTTTAATTTTTTGCAAAAGGGTCCAACGCCCATATTTTAATTCCTTAATTGCGCATATTTACTTTATTTCGCTTATAATTATGTACATGTCCCAAAGCCTTGTAACAATTTATACTTTTCGCACTTTTATTCGCTTTATTTATTTTCCGTCAAATCGGGTCCGGTTTAATTTTGGCGATGTGGACCCGCGCCGTTTGTAATAGTTTAGATTTATCTTCCCGCAAATATTAAATTGTTAAAAAAGCATGCAAGAATGAATGTCTTAATTAAAATCAAGCGTAGAACACAAATAAACATGACAAGACAAATATCTGAAAACGACACACGAATCGCACACACCACCCCTAGGGTACGCCTCACTGTTGCCTTTCGAAAGGTGATCGTCGAGTAGAGGATGTCTTAGTAAGTCCTCATGATCCGGGAACCTGGCATGAGGGTAGCTTCTAAGGTGTCTTCCTATTGCTCCGGTGATCACCATGTCCCGAACCTCGAATTGACCCGAACACCTCCAACGGTGGTGCTACCTACCTCTCAATGGTGGGATGGCACTACTTTAAAGGACATTTACACAGACGAATTCCTTAGGGTAGGTAGGTTCTCAAGGATACTTGCTCTCTTCAAAAACAAATCAAAAAGACTTTTCACCAACACTTTTCAAAAGCTTTCCAAGCAATTTTTTCAAACACTCTGACGCACGAGTCGAACTGAAATTTTCAAAGAAACTTTTTAAAAACCCACATTGAAAAGCAAACAAACAATTTTGAAAACACATTGAGCAAGTATCTAAGAGCCCATGGATAACCATGGATAGAAAGGGTGCTAATACCTTCCCTTTCTATAACCTACCTCCCGAACCGAGAGCAATCTCTTTAAGGAATTTTTCTGTGCTTTTGTCCTTTCCATTTGGAGAAAATAAAAGACGGTGGCGACTCTTGCTTCCGCGACATTTCGCGAACCAGCGTTAAAACAGTCAGTTCCAGATCCACCGATCACAGAACTGGCGACTCTGCTGGGGACTAAACTTAAAGTGGGGTGTACCTTAGAGCTAGCTTATAACTATGTTTTCAATTGTTTTCCTTGTGTGCTTTAAATTGTGGGTTGCTTGGGAGTTCTATAGATCCTAACCCGGATCTGGGGATACCTTTCTTAGAAAGTAGCAACAAGGCTGTGAGGGAACTGTGCGGGGTATACCGACATGGTTGAAACAGTCTGCTACGTTGATGTGGCACTTTGGTGTGTACCGGTAACCCTTGAGTTCAGTCAAGGAGAGTACGGGGCCTCCGCGTGGTGTCATGAAGCATCAACAGACCTTAGGAACCTTAATTGAACTATCTTGGCCTCTTTAGGGTAGTGAGATAACTGACTTTGGTGCAGTCCGAGGTTGGTTGATACTCGATACTACGCTCAATTGAGGGTTGCTTTCCTGGAATATTTCGGTCGCCAGTTCAGTGGCTAAATCGAAACGATGAACAATGAAAGCAATCCCGTGATATTGGGAACCTTAGAACCCGGTTACTTTGATTAGGACAGGTTGAGCCCACCAACTTCAAGAGGGTAGTACCTAGACCTCATGCTGGCCTAAAATTTAAGGGCTTGCCTTGTGTGACTTGTGTGCCTTTGTACTTGCCTACTTGCGTACTTGTTACCTGACACTTGTTTCTTGCAGGTCTTGTTTATAGTCCTTAATTGGGACTCATAACAGGGTACTAAATTTCTTGCAGGTCTTGTTTATAGTCCTTAACTAGGACTCATGACAGGGTTTACCAAATTTCCTGTAGGTGTTGTTGATAGTCCTTAATTGGGACTCATAACAGGATTACTCACATTACCCCATGCATAGCATAACATCATACCATTGCATGCATCCTGCATACATCCTAACCCATTTCAAGGATCTCAAGGGCTTGTGATGCAGGTCATGATAAATCAAACATCTAGCCAAGGGCCAAGAGGATTTATTTTCCTCTAGCCAAGGGTGTCAGGGGCTATGACCCACTTGATATGGTGAGCCTTTGACCCTTGAAGAAGGGCTCTCTACAACAGGAAGTTCCTTCAATCAAGTTGCCAGTTTCCAACTCTAACAAGTTTCTCTGTTTACCCCGCGAGGTCCTTGAAATCATTGCATGCATGTCATACACATCATTGCATTACAGGTATCCCTTTTGCAGGTCACTTACCTTTCTCGCTGTTTATTTCAGCAATGGCCTCACAACAAGATAACCAGGACCTTCACGCTCAAGAGTCTCAGTTCAGGGAAATCTTCCTAGGACTATCCAAGGGGCAGGAAGAGTTGAGGGCACTCCTCATGGGGAATCTGATCAGAAAAAGTCCTGAAGATGACAAGGACGAACAGCTGAAACGTCTACAAGCTGAGGTAGACACATTGAAAACTCAGATGCTGGGGCAAAAGGCCTTTATTCAAGGTTTAGCTCAGGAGCAAGGAGAGCTGAGAGCCATGGTCAGTCAGCTTCCTCAAGGCATGAGGCAACCAGCCCAAATCAGGGACCAGATCATGGAACAACTCCCAAGAGGGCAAAGGTCGGGTCCAGTTAATAGACCTCTCCGAGTTACTACTACTTCACAGGTTCAACAACGACCTCGCCAGAAACAGCGGGTTGATCAGAACAGGTCGGACGAGCCTAGGAGACAATTCACCAATATCAACATGCCATGGTCACAAGCCTTGCAACACATGTTAAGGATGAACCTGATTGCGGTGATCAACCCTCCTGCAAATCCAAAGACCTCCTCTCCAAGCTATAACCCAGAAGCAAGGTGCGCTTACCATTCTGGTAGCCCGGGGCACGATACCGAGGATTGTTGGGCACTGAAGTACAAGATTCAAGGCATGATCGACGCTGGAGAGATTCAGTTTGAAATACCCGAGACTCCCAACGTGATCACTGCTCCCTTGCCAACACATGGCTAGGATAGAAAAGCACTTTTTGTTCATTAGAATTCAAGTTGTGATTTTCTTTTGTTTAAACATTTATTCATGTTAAAACATTGTTATTCCATTAATGCATCGCTTATGTCTATTTTTGAATCAATATATTCGTATTCACTATACGCAAATTATTTTCATATTTTTTCTGATGTCAACTCTTGATCTAAAATTCTAAGCCTCTTGAGGGAGGATGACGAAAACGATACCACGACAATTACAGTATGCTTTTAAACAGACCCCGCTGATGAGGTACAGGCATTGTTTCAATCCCTAAACACTGGAGTTATAAGGATGATAATCCCTCGTCAACCCCTCTGAGCCAAAGAAGTAGGAGTTTTTTCTTTTCGAAATTTAAAACCCTTAATCATAACCTGGGGCAGGGTAGTCTCTCAGTTGATCCAAGTGCATAACGAATGGCACCAAAGAGGTCCTTACAAAACGAAAGACAGTGATGGTTCAGAATAATCATAAGGACAGGCAGTCATTATCAAAAAAAAAATCATAAATGAAAAGCCCAAGAAGTCTAAACCTCCAAAGGGGACTTACAAAACTGGGGCATCCCGCTGACTGTAATTCCAAAAAAGGAAACAGTTCAGGCAAAAAAAAAGAAAGGGATAACAAAAAAAAATCAAAAAGAGAGAGGTCCAACAAACCCTCAACAAAAAAGGAATGACTGCCTATTCAAAATAAGTTATCAACATCTGAATCATCACCGGAAAATCAGAGCAAAGACTCAAGCAAGGTCTAACGCACGATCAACTGAGTTTAGGTTTGGAGAACATCACGAAGAGCGGGTGGGTACAAATAATTTGAGCCTTTATCCTTTGTTTCTTAAACCGTGAACCAGGCCACGTTATAACCCTCAAAAGTCCTAGCTGAAGCATGGGTTAGCTCGAAAGCATACTGTCACGAAAGGTATCCTGACTCCTTAAGGCCTACGGTAAATACGGAGTTGACATCACGTTTTACAAACATTCACTTGTTTTATGAAAAGAATGCATTTTCAAAATCTTCAAGACAGACATAGGCTTTGCATTTTTAACATAACTTTGTTTGCATATGACTTTTTTGTTTGAACAGCAGGGAAATTCGCACAATGAAAGTCTAATGAACAAGAGTATCTCCAATCAAGGGGCATGGCATGACTTTTGTCCATCATCTGGGGCAGATAAGTCAAGATTCGGAGAATCTCTCAAAAAAGCCTATCAGCCAGGGGCAAATCTCCGCCTAAGTCACTTGGGGAATTTCAACAACAAATCTCGCCTGATCAAACATCTTCTGGTGACAAAACACTTCTAAACAGGGGCAACTCCCTACTTTCTGAGAACGGACATAGTCGGAAAAATACTATGCACAATCAAAGACCCGCTAGGCTGATATGCCTAGGCAAAAATTAGGGCTTCCCGGCGAACCAAAAGGGTTCGGGCAAAATGAGGGATGAAATGAAGAAATCTGTACACCCGGCAAGTCGAAAACCTGAAAAGGCGGCTTGGGCAAAAATGGGTATCCCGGTGGACTGAAAACCCGAAAGGGCGGTCCAGGCAAAAGTTAGGGATCAAAACGTACGACTATGTCCCGTCATCTTATCATCTGCCTACCAGAAGAAGGTTTGACCCTCAACAACTATCAGCACCCCATAAGTGCCTCCCCCATAGAAACAGGGGCAATAATGAGTGGTCTAAGCAATCTGTTTGTTCTGTCCTCCAGGGTATCAAGGTATGTTCCGTGGAAGAACATAACCAATACAGTTCAATACTCCCCCAGGAGAGTCCAATCCAGTTCCCCAGGAAGGTTGGAATCTATCTCCCCAAGCAATAAGCGTACCCCCAGTAGATTCTGGAAGCTTATCCCCTGGCAGGGCACGAACGCGTCGTCCGGCTTGATTTAAAGAGTTATTTCCTTAACAGGATATAACTGGGTTATCCTCAGCCAAAAGCCACGGAAAGAGAGTCCTCGACAAAGTCTTCCTGTCCCCAGTGAAGTCCATCAACACTTCCAACAACAAGGATATCCTCAGCAAGTTATCAACAATTCAGCAAAGCATCCCTCTTCCCACAGAGTATTGCTTCCCAGCATGGTCGCTAGAATATCTTTTCTCCCCGCAGAATCTTCCATTTGTCAAGTTTATTCCGCAACGGAGTCATCTTCTCCTACCGGTATTCTTGCAACTATCATCCCCAGCGGAAGCAAAATCAATACTTCAACATCAGCCCAGGATACCGACTTCCCGGCACCCGTCAAGGATCTACTTTCCTGGACGAAAACATTCATAAAACATCACATACATCATTATAGCATGCATAGACGCATCATATCATACAAATCTCATTTATGTTGAGAACATCATTGCTTGATCCATATCATGCATTGCATATGACTGACCTTTACCTTTCAGGAAAGACGCAGTTAAAATACCCAGACATATTTCAAAGCCTTCTCTAGTCCGGCTAAATCGACTCCCAACAGATTTTTCTGGTAAAGACTCAGCAGAAGTGATGGTCCCCTCTCCGACGAGAGTGTGAGGTGGTAATTCCTTTTTTCAGATGTTTCCCTCTCCGACGATGAGTGTGAGGTGATAGTCTCCTATGTTCCCCTCTCCGACGATGAGTGTGAGGTGGTAATTCCCTTCTTCAGATGTTTCCCTCTCTGACGATGAGTGTGAGGTGATAGTCTCCTATGGTTCCCTCTCCGACGGTGTGTGAGGTAGTAATCCCTTTTTCAGATTTTTCCCTCTCCGACGATGAGTGTGAGGTGATAGTCTCCTATGGTTCCCTCTCCGACGGTGTGTGAGGTAGTAATCCCTTTTTCAGATGTTTCCCTCTCCGACGATGAGTGTGAGGTGATAGTCTCCTATGGTTCCCTCTCCGACGGTGTGTGAGGTAGTAATCCCTTTTTCAGATGTTTCCCTCTCCGACGATGAGTGTGAGGTGATAGTCTCCTATGGTTCCCTCTCCGACGGTGTGTGATGTAGTAATCCCTTTTTCAGATGTTTCCCTCTCCGACGATGAGTGTGAGGTGATAGTCTCCTATGGTTCCCTCTCCGACGGTGTGTGAGGTAGTAATCCCTTTTTTAGATGTTTCCCTCTCCGACGATGAGTGTGAGGTGATAGTCTCCTATGGTTCCCTCTCCGACGGTGTGTGAGGTAGTAATCCCTTTTTCAGATGTTTCCCTCTCCGACGATGAGTGTGAGGTGATAGTCTCCTATGGTTCCCTCTCCGACAGTGTGTGAGGTAGTAATCCCTTTTTCAGATGTTTCCCTCTCCGACGATGAGTGTGAGGTGATAGTCTCCTATGGTTCCCTCTCCGACGGTGTGTGAGGTAGTAATCCCTTTTTCAGATGTTTCCCTCTCCGACGATGAGTGTGAGGTGTTAGTCTCCTATGGTTCCCTCTCCGACGGTGTGTGAGGTGACAATTCCTTTTCAGATGTTTCCCTCTCCGACGATGAGTGTGAGGTGATCATTCCTTTCAGATTATAATTGCCTATGGTTCTCTTCCCGATACTGCGAAGATAATAATTCCCATCAAGATTTTCTCAACAAGCGCTGTTGAAGTTAAAATCACCCAAGGTTCTATTACCATTCATGCTAAGGCAGTAATCATCCCTGGTTCATTCATCAGCGTTTGAAGCTCCAGACTCAGCTCCTGTAACCAGTCAGGACACATCTATACCAAGCATCTAAGATCAGCTCCTGCAACGTGTCAGGTACTCATTTTTCTTTTGCAGGTATGTAGGTTCTCGCTAAGGAATCTCCTACGCAATCAACATCCAGATGGCATCTATAAGCCCATCATCCTATCCAGCAATCTCTAAATGGCATCTATAAGCCCATTCCCCCATTCATTGCTACTATGTGAGCGCAAATTTCTGGGCACTCTAGTGTCCAATCATCTTCTACCCTCGGATTACGAAAGGCACGTCCGCCAATCTACATCCTCAGGTCTAAGAAGATTGAACAGGGGCAACTGTTGCACCCCAAAATTTGCCCTCCCATATTCTTCAAGAAATTGCCAAGCCAGGTCACAAAATTCCCCAAGGGTTGTGCAGTCCAACTATCTCCTATACAGTCAAAACTAGGGTTTGGGTTCTGATCAAGAAAATGAAGTTTTCAAAGGCCCAATCAAGTCTCATGTGCCTACAAATATGGTCAAGCATCCTCATATCAAGTTTCAAGGCATTCAGCTCAAAATTGCACAGTCAAAACCCTAAATTGCACTACAGTCAACTGTAGGGGCAAAATGGTCATTTGACAGTCAAAAGTTCAAATTTTTGGTCAATATATCATTTTGAAGCCACAAACATCATTTGATCAATGTTTGATCATGATTCTCAAAATTTGGCTCAGAAATCATCAAAGATGCAAAGTTACTATATTTGGACAGCTGAAAAAGTCAACTGAAATTGACCAGGGCATAACTTTCACATGGATTATCAGAAAAATTCCATCCAAAGCTCATTTTGAAGAGAAAGACATTTCCTACAATTCATCTTCATATTCCAAGTCCAAGAAATGCTCTCACAAAAAGTTATCAATTTCAACATTATAGGTCATTTTCAAAAGTCAACAAAAAGGGACTTTAAGTCAAAGGCCATAACTTGAGATTGGTAAATCAAAATGACATGGGACCAAAGGCATTGGTTAAAGGACTCAAAGACCTTTCCAAAATGTCCAAGAACATGTGAAAAGCTTACAAATTGAGCAAGTTATGCCTTGTGGAAGTTGGGAAATTTTTGGGAATTTTGAAAAGTCAACAATGGTTCAAATTACCTAAAAATGCAAATGGGCCCATTTTTCTTCCATGGTTCATCATTCTAAGCCTATGCACGACCACTTGGCCCAAAGGGAAGTATTTTCTCAATTTTTATTTATTTATTTGAATTTATATTAATATTAATTCATTTAAATTATTTAAATACATGAAAAATATCTAACCTAACAAAACCAATCTTTTTATGCATGATTTGGACTCAATATTTCGTGCTTGTTCAATTATGGAAAGAATTGGTGTGATTGGAGCCTAATTGACACAAAGAACACTTGAAAAGATTCAAAAAAAAGATCTTACAAAATCAAATATGCAAATCATTGAATACAAGAGATTTTGTTGAATTTTGTTAACCTAAAATGCTCACTACATATGCAGGATCACAAACCTAATTACATTGGACTCTAAGCTGCGCCCCAAAAGCCATTGCAACATTGAAAATTTTCCATAAAAACTCAAATCTGATTTCAAGGTTACAAGGGGATTCGAGACACCAAACCTATTTCAATAGCTTCCTTAAGCATTCCTGAAGGGATTCCAATCAATATCAACCATCAAAACGCCCTGGATCGGTACCTGTAACTCAAACTGCATCCAGAAAAACTCCTAATCGTGCATACCTATTCATGCATTTTTTACAAGTTTTGATATGTGTTTTGCATTCCTGATGAAGTTTACAAGCTAACCATTATGTTTAATTGCATTTTTGTGTCACACACGCGATTTTACCATGTTCATATTCTAGGGTTTGCAGGTTTCAAAATTAGGGATTCTTAATACAAGCAAAATTAGACCATCCCAGTACCACCATTGCAATCAGTATATCTGGACGAAGAAATTGAGATAGTCGCGCTTAATTTATGTTTAGAATTGAGCTATTCGCTATTTTTCTAAAAGCTACCTAATACAACGCTACGAAAACCGTTGCCATAGTGTTTTGTTTTACAGGATGAGGAAGAAGATGATTTCGTGTCCATCAGCCATTGGCCATTTTGAAATTGCGCGCGTTTTGGAGCACTAACTCTTGATTGTTCTTATTATATTCATTGTTTAATTATATATCAAATATGTCCATTGGCACAGGTGGTTGATGCAAGCGCTAGTAATTCCCTTGACCTGGGTTCGAACCCCAGGACTTTCACATGCTCAATATTATTTTTCAGTAATTAATCTCATGCAGCGCTTGGATTGTAGATATACCGTGTGCTCACCATATCAAGCCAGCCACGTGCTTAATGGAACCAGATCAAGGGTTGTGTATTGAGGGACACCATAAGGACGAGTCAGCATGCATGTACGTGGCCTAGGAAAGTCAACAAATTCCACAGCTTAATGGGCCAGGCTTTACCATCAAAACCTCACAAATTGGGACTACCCCCCCTGGTTTGCTAGTTTTATTTATTTTTCTTATATTTCATTTAATTATTATTTTACTTATTTTGTTGTTTTAATTTAATAATTATTTTTACAAAACATGAAAAATATCATAAAAATCAGAAAAAGGCAAAAATATATAATATTTATTTTAATTTAATTATTTCCATAAACAAATTACATGTAAATATTTAGTTTAATTAGGTTGCAATTTTAATCCCTTTTAACAAAAATACAAAAAATAGAATTAGGTTTAATTTTTATTCCTTTAATTTGTTTCTTTTTTATAATATTTATTTATTTATTTTTTATAATTAAATTGTGCATAAAAAATTAGGTTTAAATTAGTTAAAATTTTAATATTTTTATAATAAATCTAAAAAACACTAGAATTAGGGTTTCCATTTCAAATTTCATTCTAATAAATTCTTTTTCTTTTAAATCTTAAAAAACACAAAATACCAAAAACATTTTCTTTTGATTTTTAATTGTAATTTCTCATTAACTTTAATTTTTTGCAAAAGGGTCCAACGCCCATATTTTAATTCCTTAATTGCGCATATTTACTTTATTTCGCTTATAATTATGTACATGTCCCAAAGCCTTGTAACAATTTATACTTTTCGCACTTTTATTCGCTTTATTTATTTTCCGTCAAATCGGGTCCGGTTTAATTTTGGCGGTGTGGACCCGCGCCGTTTGTAATAGTTTAGATTTATCTTCCCGCAAATATTAAATTGTTAAAAAAGCATGCAAGAATGAATGTCTTAATTAAAATCAAGCTTAGAACACAAATAAACATGACAAGACAAATATCTGAAAACGACACACGAATCGCACACACCACCCCTAGGGTACGCCTCACTGTTGCCTTTCGAAAGGTGATCGTCGAGTAGAGGATGTCTTAGTAAGTCCTCATGATCCGGGAACCTGGCATGAGGGTAGCTTCTAAGGTGTCTTCCTATTGCTCCGGTGATCACCATGTCCCGAACCTCGAATTGACCCGAACACCTCCAACGGTGGTGCTACCTACCTCTCAATGGTGGGATGACACTACTTTAAAGGAAATTTACACAGACGAATTCCTTAGGGTAGGTAGGTTCTCAAGGATACTTGCTCTCTTCAAAAACAAATCAAAAAGACTTTTCACCAACACTTTTCAAAAGCTTTCCAAGCAATTTTTTCAAACACTCTGACGCACGAGTCGAACTGAAATTTTCAAAGAAACTTTTTAAAAACCCACATTGAAAAGCAAACAAACAATTTTGAAAACACATTGAGCAAGTATCTAAGAGCCCATGGATAACCATGGATAGAAAGGGTGCTAATACCTTCCCTTTCTATAACCTACCTCCCGAACCGAGAGCAATCTCTTTAAGGAATTTTTCTGTGCTTTTGTCCTTTCCATTTGGAGAAAATAAAAGACGGTGGCGACTCTTGCTTCCGCGACATTTCGCGAACCAGCGTTAAAACAGTCAGTTCCAGATCCACCGATCACACCAAGTCTATAGCAGCCTTGAGACCAAAGATGCACGCTTCATATTCAGCCATGTTGTTGGTGCAGCTGAACAAAGTTGGGCCGTGAAAGGTGTGTGACAACCTTCCGGGGAAATGAGTACCGCACCAATACCGTTTCCAAGTGCATTTGAAGCACCATCAAAGTACATGGTCCATCGGGATCCTCTTTCAGGTCCGTCATACGGTCCGTTACCTTCAATGTTGTCCAAATTCATGATGTCCTCGTCTGGGAAGTCAAATCTCATGGGTTGATAATCTTCGATAGCTTGATGAGCTAGATGATCAGCTAGTACACTCCCTTTTATAGCTTTTTGAGTGGTTTACTGGATGTCATACTCAGTTAGGATCATTTTCCATCTAGCTATTCTTCCAGATAAAGCAGGCTTCTCGAAGATATACTTGATAGGATCCATCTTGGAAATCAACAAAGTGGTATGAGTCAACATATACTGCCTTAGTCGGTGAGCAGCCCATACCAAAGCGCAGCAAGTTTTCTCGAGCAGTGAGTAGTGAGTCTCACAGTCGGTAAACTTTTTGCTAAGGTAATAAATAGCATGCTCTTTTCGACCAGACTCGTCATGCTGGCCCAAAACACAACCCATTGAGTTATCTAAGACAGTCAGATACATGATTAACGGTCTTCCTTCGACGGGTGGCATCGGAATAGGAGGTTCTAGCAAATACTCCTTGATCTTATCAAAAGCAGCTTGGCAATCGTCGTTCCATTCGACTACCTGATCTTTCTTCAATAATTTGAAAATTGGCTCACAGGTAGACGTCAGATGAGAGATGAATCTGGAAATATAGTTCAAGCGCCCCAAGAACCCTCTAACCTCCTTTTCAGTACGGGGAGCAGGGATTTCTTGTATTGCTCTCACTTTTGCTGGATCGACCTCAATGCCTTTGTTGCTGACAATAAATCCTAGAAGCTTACCAGGCCTAACTCCAAAAGTGCACTTACTTGGATTCAGCCTGAGTTTGTACTCCTTCAACCTGGCAAACAGCTTTTCCAGATGTTCAAGGTGTTCCTCCTCTGTTTGTGATCGAGC
Organism: Vicia faba; assembly: GCA_948472305.1. NCBI lineage: Eukaryota > Viridiplantae > Streptophyta > Magnoliopsida > Fabales > Fabaceae > Vicia > Vicia faba. Next base: position 550,305,703 of record OX451736.1, on the reverse strand, counting down.
TATCATGTCGTCTACGTAAACTTTGATCTCATGATGTATCATATCATGAAATAAAGCTACCATGGCGCGCTGATAAGTTGCCCCTGCGTTCTTCAGTCCGAACGGCATCACCTTGTAACAGAAAGTACCCCATTGTGTAACAAAGGTTGTTTTCTCCATGTCCTCGGGGGCCATTTTGATCTGGTTGTAGCCCGAGAATCCATCCATGAAGGAAAACACCTTATGCTGAGCTGTGTTGTCAATCAAAATGTCGATATGCGGTAGCGGAAAATCATCTTTAGGGCTAGCCCTGTTCAAATCCCGGTAATCCACACACATTCTGACCTTGCCGTCTTTTTTGGGAACTGGCACAATGTTAGCAACCCATTGTGGATAGGATGTAACAGCCAGAAAGCCAGCGTCAAATTGCTTCATTACTTCTGCTTTAATCTTCTCAGACATGTCGGGCCTCATTCGGCGGACTTTTTGCTTGACCGGTGGACAATCCTCTCTTGTAGGGAGACAGTGAACCACTATATATGTGTCTAAACCCGGCATGTCTTCATAAGACCAGGCGAAGATTTCAATGTATTCATTCAACAGCTGTATCAAGCGCTCCTTGACACTTGGTTCCAGATTGGCACCCACTTGTACTTCCTTCCGGTCTTCCTCTGTTCCTAAGTTGACTATTTCCAACAACTCTTCATGAGGCGAGATGGCCCTTTCTTCTTGCTGTAGAAGCCTAGCTAGCTCCCCTGGTACTTCACAATCTTCGTCATCTTCATACTCAGCCTGATTGACCAAATCTTCAGAGTTATTAAAGGACATAGCAGAATAGTCGCCCATAGAATCCAGAGTGGATGGGTACCTGCATTTGTGAGTGTGGGTGTGTGTAAGGGATAGCCATCCTTAAACAAACAAAAATGCAAGAAGAAAGAAAATGAACACAACAGTTTATCAATGAAAAACGTCCAATGAATCATTAAACATGGCATATGGATATGAAGATAATCAAAACCCTTACAAATGGACCTACATGCCCCGGGCAAGGCATGAGGTGAAAAAGTAGTGTTCAGATTGTTCAAAAGTAATTATTACAGACCACAGGAAATGTTTGACAGATAATTACTGATTAATAAAAGTAATGGGGACAAAGTCTTTTGCCTCCCAGTTGCGTAGTCCTCCTTCGATGGTTGGGAAGATCCAATCTTCAATGTTGGCCTCTTCGTCTTCACCTTCCAAAGCATTGATTCCAAAAGGAGAAATCTTGATGGGTGTTCTTTCGACCTTTGAGCGGCGCATAGCTTTCTGCCCCGCAGCAGTGAATCATAATCCAAACTTGTCTGTTTTGTGAGGAATATCAGGCAACTGACCCCATGTTGAGCTCTTCCCTTCTTTCACTGCAGCCTGTGCATCTTTCAGAGATGCCATCCTGGCCACCTGCTTTGGTACTTCAGCTACCACTTTTGCTACTGCCACCTCAGGAGAGACTTCCTCAAAGTGATGGAATGGGGTTTCAATGAATTCACCCCCCACCTCTACATACCGAAAGGAGTTCAAGTGGCTGATCATATATTCTTCTTCACCGTGCACGGTTATGATCTTTCCTTTGACAGGGTATTTCAGCATTTGATGTAAGAAGGAAGTGACGGCGCCAGCATTATGTATCCATGGCCTCCCTAGTAAGCAAGAGTATGACGGACAGATGTCCATCACATAGAAAGTTGAGGGGAACACTTCTGTGCCAACCTTAATGGGAATGTTGACTTCCCCATGTACCATTCTCTTCGACCCGTCAAACGCCCTTACAATGATGTTACTTGGCTTTAGCTCCAAGCTTTCACAGTCCAATCGGTCGAGAGCCTTCTTAGGCAGCACGTTCAGAGAAGAACCAGTGTCGACTAAAACATAGGCCAGAGTAGTCCCTTGGCATTCTACTGACACATGTAATGCGTCGTTGTGCTTTCTTCCTTTTGGGGTCAGGTCAGCATCAGAGAAACCTAGGCCGTTGCATGCGGTAAGGCTGGCCACGCAATCTTGGAATTGATCGGCCGAAGTTTCCTGAGGTACATGGACTGTCTTCAGAAATTTTATCAATGCTTTAGCGTGCGCCTCTGAACAAAGTAGTAATGCTAACATGGAGATCTTCGAGGGGGTTTGCCCCAGTTGCTCTACCACGTCATAATCACTCTTTTTAATTATTTTCAGGATCTCCTCCATCTCTTTCTTAGAGGTCTCGGGGATGACCAAAGGTTGAGCCCTCGTCCTGACGAGCTCATTTTGGATCCCTTTCCCCTTATCAGCAGGAGTAGGAGGGACAACAACAGGGATAATAGCTTCTTCAATCAACGGAGTCTTTGCAGAAAGTTTTATTGGTACACGAGTAACTTTGGCAGCAGCTGAGGGTCCAAAGATTACCTTTGGGGGGGCAATCTCTGGAGAAAATATTCTCCCACTTCGGGTGATCTTGCTTGTACTGGCAATGTTTCCAATACCGGCATCTTCTTCATCAGAGCTTTCCTCGGTTATCTCAACTTGTTTAACACCATGGTAGTAGATTTCTCCACCGTAATTCCATGGTATTGTTTTGTCAGAAGTGTAGGGGACAGGCCCTGGCATGGTTATTTTCAAGGGAACAAACTTTGCAGCAGATGTAATCTTAACAGGCTGTTTGACGGCCTTGGAGAGATTGGTGGAAATGGTGATAATTGAAATATCTTCGATAGGGGTTGGAATAGCAGGAATCTTTTCAAACAGAATTTCTTGACTGTCCATTAGGCCTTGGATGCCTTTCTTCAGCAATGGACAGTCGATTGGTAGAGAGTAACAACAGTAGCAGTCTTCTTTGCATCCTGGGAAAATCCCAGCTTTCAACAGATTTAACTTGATTGTTAACAGCGGAGTCATCAGGTCATCAACATCAGAAACATACAGATCTTATTCAATAGCATGGACATTTCGACCATGCTTCGGCATTGGAGCGGATATTACGTTTGGCTTTTCCGGAGCATCGAACTCAACCTCTTTCGCCTCTATCAAGTCTTGTATTTTATGCTTAAGCGCCCAACAATCGTTGGTGTCGTGCCCGACACTGTCAGAATGATAGGCGCATTTAGCATTGGGATAATAATGCGGGGAAGAGGTGTTCACATTTTTTGGTGCCTCTTTGATAGTGGCAAGATTCAACTTTAACAGATGGGGAAGAACTTGTGCGGGCGTCATATTGATGCGGGTGAACTACCGTTGTGGCCGTTCCACCCGTTGTTGATTTGGTCTGGACTGATTATAAAGAGGCTGATCATTTGATGGATTTTGGATCATCACGACCCCCACAGTCGGCCGGGGCTCAGTTCTTCCCGCTCTCTTCTGAGAATAAATAACAGCTGCTTCTTTCTTAGCCGGAAATGATTTCTTAACAGTTGTAGATGCAGAGGTATCCTTTTGAATCTTCCCATTCTTAATACCGGCTTCCACCCGTTCGCCAGTCAGAATTAATTCAGTAAACCCTGCGGAAGAGCTACCGATCAAATGGTTGAAGAACGGGCCAGATAGCGTCCCCAGGAACATATCAACTAGTTCTCTATCAGAAAGAGGAGGCTGCACTCTCCCGGCCAGATCGCGCCATTTCTGGGCGTATTCTTTGAATCCTTCATTCGAGGCCATCCCCATACTCTGTAGCTGAGTACGGGTCGGCGCCAAATCAGAGTTATATTGATACTGGCGATAAAAGGCAGCTGCCAAATCCTCCCAACTATGTATTTCTGACCTCTCGAGCTTGTAGAACCAGTCTAGCTGAGTACCAGACAGGCTATCCTGAAAGAAGTGTACCCAAAGATTTCTGTCGAATGTGTGAGGTTGAATTCTTCGGACGTACGACCTTAAGTGCATCTTCGGGCAAGACAGCCCGTCATATCTTGCAAAAATTGGCACCTTAAACTTTGGAGGGATCACAATTCCAGCAATGAATCCCAAATCCTCGAAATCTAACCCGAGAACCCTTTGCAGCTCCATAGCTGCCAGCCTATCTTCTAGGTTTTTGTACTTGTCGTCAGCTGGCGGGTATTGTTGCACTGAGTAGTCTTCATCTTCTTCAGCCTCTTCCTCTTCAGCTTCAGATTCAGAAGGTACCGCAACCCCTTTTCCTTTACTGGTTTCCTCTTCGGATGCGGAGGGAAATTCAAGAACTCTTCTAGCTTCACCCTCAAACCTTCTTCCCAGGTGTAGCGGTGAAAATCGGAGATCAAGCTATTAATTAACTTGACTCACAAAAGCAAGAGTCGCCACCGCGCTTTATTATTTCCAAGGGAAAAGGGAAAAGAGCGAAATAAAACCCTAAAATATGCAATGTATAATAATACTTAAAAGTAATGAAAATACAATGCGTTTTGAAAAGAGATCGAGAGTTCGGGGGTTGGTTATACAATGGGAAGGTATTAGCACCCAATGCATCCGCGGTACTCCGCAGGAACCTTTTGAAATATCTGTTTTTTGGTTAGAAATTGTTTGTTTGATTAAAATGATTCGTTTGGCTAAAAGATGGGTATGGACGAGATTTTGAAGATGCGACGACCTAGTGTCGAAGTTTTGACTTAAAAGCTGTGAGTTTAAAAATTGAATCTTTTGGGAAAATTATCTTAGGTTTAACAAAATAGTAACAACAAAAAGATGAATGAGGGTATTCGCACGATTGGATGAGATGTGTTTGATAACATGAAGTCAGTGTTGGCTCCTAAATTCGACACCTTTGTTTTGATTGATGGCAGCCATTAAAAGCTGAAAGATGCTTTCGACTGGCTAAGCTTGTCGAAGTGCCCGTCGAAAGATGGCAAAATACTTAGAAGATTTCTTCCAAGGAAGAAGGCTGATTGCCTTCGACGTCGAAGGAGTTTTCGTCGAAGACGTCTCTTGATGAAAGTGTTCGACGGTCCAGAGTGGAGCAGTTTGAAATTCAAAGCTTTGGAGGGAAAACGGTTTCCAGCAGTTACTACGTGCAAACGTGCAAGGATCTGGAGCGTCGAGCATGGAGAACGTGCCAAGTGGCTTAATCTCGAAGCAGTGTAACTGCCCGACGGTTACTTGGAATGTTTTAGTATAAATAGGAGTAGACGTGTAGTTTCTCGCGTGTGTTCACAAAAAATACATAGTCACTCATTTAGATTCAAGTACCCAGTGTGAGCGAAAGAATTGTTGAGAAATGTATGTGTGAAACACCAATTTTTATCAATTAAAGTCATTTACTTTTCCAGTATTTTACATGCTTTTCCCCTTTAAATTCTTGTCGAACCTTTACTTTAAAGCCTTGTTTATTTTACCAAGCCTTTCCTTTATGCAATTTACTTGAAACATTTTACTTAAAGCCTTATCCACATTAATCAAACTTCAAAATCAACCTATGTCCATAGGATCAATCTGATCGATCCTGCGAGTAACCAAATAAGTAACCATTTGGAGGATCAGCGGTTGTTTACCAAAACCCAAGGTAAACAAATTGGCACACCCGATGGGACTGTGTGTTGATTGTTGAAAAATAATCTCGTCTTTTCGAATTGTATGTTATTGAGGAGTGGTAGAATATATACCAACAATAACAATACTGCCAGAAGAAGGGAAGAGATGGCGAATCCGCCAAACAATAACGAAATTCCACCACCAAGTGTGGGAGCAACGGTTAATATGACCGTAAGTGAAGCGACGAATGTTGGTTCGACACCAGCAGTGTCAGTCACAACCACGGGGCCAATAACTTCGTTTTCAGGCCCCAGAATGCCTTTGGGAACCCCCCCACCAAGGGGAAATATTGGTACAAGGCCAGTGGTTCCCCCAGGATTTATTCCATTCTATGGTATGCCAACTTCTGAAGTGGCAAGCCTGACGAATGCTGCGTCCACTTATTCAGACCCTTTCGTGAGTGCCTCTTCGCCACTCCAAGGCTCTGGAGTAGGCATGGCGAATAGAAATAGGACCCAATTCTTAGGAGGAACGTCCCAAATAGCCCATGGCCTTACAAATGCCTCGACAGCAGTCTTGAGGCAACAGATGGACGAAAGCAACCATGATATGGTGCAAATGTTGGCACAAACCTTGAGTACAGTGCTAAATCCTCTAATACAAAATACTACTCAATCGAATCAGCAAGTTACAGCGCAAATGACGCGTTTGGCTGACTTCTTTGGAGTACCCCCACCTGTTCGACAGCCCCAAAGGGCGCAAACAAGAGGAAATCAGGGGATATTTGTAGAGGAAGAAACCACCATTAATCAGGCTCAACAGCCTGTAGAACAACCTGTCGAAGAACCTAGGGTAATAGCCCCAGAGGTAAGGTTAGTTAACAGAAACCAAAATGCTGACGAAGTGGTTCAGCATATCCAACACCAAAACATGGGTTTGGAAAATAATCTGGCAACCATGATCGAAAGGATCATGAATCAGAATGGGATGAACATGGGCTTTCGAAGGCCCAACTTTACGTCTCCATTGTCAGAATACGTATTGCAAACGGATTTACCTCCCAGGAGCAAAGTCCCCAAATTTACTAAGTTTTCTGGGGACACGACAGAATCTACTGTCGAACATGTGGCAAGATATTTGATCGAAGCAGGAGACATTTCAAATAATGAAAACCTAAGGATCAAATACTTCCCAAGTTCCTTAACCAAGAACGCTTTTACTTGGTTCACAACTTTACCCCCCAATTCGATCCACCATTGGACCCAGTTGGAAAGATTGTTCCATGAACAATTCTACATGGGGCAAACCAAGATAAGCCTGAAAGAACTGGCGAGTGTGAAGAGACGTTTCACTGAACCTATAGACGAATATCTGAATAGGTTTAGGTTGCTTAAGGCGAGATGTTTTACACAAGTGCCAGAACATGAGTTGGTCGAAATAGCCACAGGCGGTCTAGATTATTCCATTAGGAAGAAGCTAGATACCCAGTACCTAAGAGACATGGCCCAACTGGCCGACAGAGTTCGACAGGTCGAACGCCTCAAAGCTGAAAAAGCTAAGGCAACGAAAACTCACAAGAGAGAGAGAATAGCTTATGTTGAGATGGATGACGAAGATCTGGAATCCTTCGACGATACTTTAGCTGTCGAAGAAGGAGAAGTCGATTTAGCAGAACTAAAACAAGGGCCTCCATACTCTTGTAAACAGTTAGTCCCCTCAAATGGGAAAAATCCCATTGGTCCAGACAGGACCAACGATAGGTTCCCAAAAAAGACTTATAGTTTTGACATCACAAAATGTGATGAAATATTCGACTTGCTAGTTAAAGATGGCCAAATGATAGTACCCCCTGGGGTAAAAGTGCCTCCTCTTGATCAAAGAAAGAAGAGAGGTTTTTGCAAATATCATAATTTTTTGGGCCATAAAACTTCTCAATGTTTTCTTTTCAGGAATCTTGTGCAAGACGCTATTGAGGAAGGGAGATTAAAGTTTGCTGACAAATCCCCCATGGCTGTCGACTCCAATCCACTGAAGGCTGAAGCCCACTATGCAGAACCCTCTGAGGTGAACATGATAGAGGCAACCAGGATCCAGTCGAAGAAGCCAGGCATTACCATGGTCGAAGTCTCAAAGGACCACATCAGTATGCCAATCTTTGGCAGTTTTTCTGGAAATTTATCCAGGAAGACAATTGAGGCTGTCCAGAAAGCGGTCGAAGACCCGAAGTCGAAGACTGCTGAAGCACAAACAACTGGACCAAAGCCCAGTTCCCACTTGGCCACTGTACAAGGCCAGACGGAGAATCTGGAGACACAAATGAAACAACTAACTCTTGCTACTAAGGATACCATGAATATCAACATGGTTGAACTTTCTGACCCTAAAGCTTCAGAAGAAGCCATAAGGCAAGAGCAGGCAAATAAAACGGCTTTCCCTAGGGAAAACGAAAACTTGGCAGATTTTTTACAAAGATGCCAGAAGAAGAAATCAGAGGTGATGCTGTGTCCAAGATGCAGTTCTATCTTTGATAAAAAAGCTGCTGAGCACATACAAGGCGTGAGAGCAGCGAACAAGAGAAGGGAGAATGCTGACCTTCGACATGATCCCAGAAGGGGTTCTAATCAAGACAAGAGGCCATTGACTTTTAGGCCTCCAACAAATGTACCAGTAGACACTTGGTACAAAACATCTGGCCGGAAAAGGCCAAGTGAAGAAAAATGGCATTCTTTCGAAGTGCCAAGAGGTTCCTCTTTAATTCAGAAGAAAGAGCCTCAAGTTGCTGCACCCAAGGTTGCTCAAGTGTCCAGCAACTACAAGGGAAAGAATCCTATGTCGAGATCCCAATGGAGGAGATATCAAAGAAGGCGAAAAGCTGAAAGAGAGGCTGCCAACGAACCTAAGGCAGAAACTAGTTCGAATGTGCCTCAAAGGAAACAAAGAAAACCTCTTGAGAGAGAACCAGTTACCAACAGGCTAGTTTGGCCTAACCAGAGCGAAGTCGAAGACGAAGATGATGCTGAGTCCGACGATACTCTGGATATAATGGTGAACATTGTTTCAGTACTGCCCAGGGAATTCAATCGACAAGTAGAAGTCGAAGCCAGTGACTGGGAGGTGGAACAAGAAATGGCCAAACACAGGCCAGTGTGCTATTTTGTCATGGACAATGGCACCACAGAGGAACAAAATGGCTTCTTCGAGCCACCTACAGAGGCGATGAAGAATCACCTCAAACCTTTGTTCATAAGGGCTAAGCTCGAAGAGACCACTGTGAACAAAATATTGATCGACTGTGGGGCCACTATCAATATTATCCCTCATTCTATGCTAAGGAAGATTGGCAAAAGGGATGAAGAAATCAAACCTCACAATATGGTCCTGTCCAACTATGAGGGAGGCATTGGGACCACCATGGGAGTGATCCAGCTCGACATAAAAGTTGGGTCGATCCTTCGACCAACAATGTTCATGGTCATATCGGCCAAACCTAACTACAACCTTTTGTTAGGCCGTGAGTGGATTCATGGTGTAGGTGTTGTGCCTTCATCGATGCATCAAAGGCTGCTGCTATGGCGTCCAGATGGGATGGTCGAAAACATAGAGGCAGATCAGAGTTACTACCTTGGCGAAGTGAATCATTTGGGTGTAACAGATTTCGACAAAAACTTGGCTCACATAGGGCCATGTCCAACTCCTGACTTCGACATGGCGCCAGCGCCAAACACCTTTTGTTCCTTATACCTGCATCCTGAGCATGGTTTCCAATGGGACAGAGAAGACTTGTCCCACATAGACTTCAGTGGGCTAACTGATATCCAACCAACTGGTTGGGGAAGTGAATTCAGTGATAATGACTGAGTCACAATCTGTGAAGCGAATTTCGGCTTATGTAGCCGAAACTAAGATGATAACGGCTCTCGAAGCCGAAGTAAAGTACATGGCCACACAGGCCAATGATCAACAATTATCTGCTGTTGGCCCAGGAAAGGATTTCGATCCAAGACCTCCTGATATCATGCCAGATGAAATGCAGGAACAAAGGCTCGACGCCATCTATGACGATGAGCCTTTGGGCTTCGAAAAGGATCCCTTGGCGAACAACATTAAGATGTTAGCACAAGACCCTTTAGAAGAAATCAACTTAGGCGAAGGATCAGAGAATAGACCAACTTACATCAGTGCCAAAATTGATCCAGAACTTAGGTTGGAAGTAATCCAATTGCTGAAAGAGTTTAAAGACTGTTTCGCATGGGATTATGACGAAATGCCCGGTCTCGACAGAGGATTGGTAGAACTTCAGTTGCCAATCAAACCTGGAAAGAAGCCAATCAAGCAAAATCCAAGACGCTTCGCTCCAGAAATATTGTCGAAGATCAAAACGGAGGTCGAAAGACTTCTGAAATGCAAATTCATCCGTGTTACAAGGTATGTCGAATGGATTGCAAATATTGTGCCAGTAATTAAGAAAAATGGAACATTAAGGGTGTGCATAGATTTCAGAGATCTGAATGCTGCCACCCCCAAAGATGAATATCCTATGCCTGTGGCGGAAATGCTAGTCGATTCTGCCGCTGGCTACGAATACCTGAGTATGCTCGATGGTTATTCAGGATATAATCAAATTTTCATTGCTGAAGAGGATGTGTCGAAAACAGCTTTTCGATGCCCTGGGGCCTTAGGCACTTACGAATGGCTAGTGATGCCTTTTGGCCTAAAAAACGCTGGGGCAACGTACCAGCGAGCAATGAATACTATCTTCCATGATTTTATTAACACTTTTATGCAAGTTTATATTGATGATATTGTTATAAAATCTGTTTCCAGGAAGAGTCACATTGACCACCTTCGACAATCATTCGAAAGAATGAGAGAACATGGTCTGAAGATGAACCCTTTGAAGTGTGCGTTCTGTGTGAAAGCTGGAGATTTCTTGGGCTTCGTTGTCCACAAAAAAGGAATCGAAATCAACCAGAACAAGACGAAGGCAATTCTGGAAGCGAAAGCACCATCGAATAAGAAGGAATTGCAATCTCTCTTAGGCAAGATAAATTTCTTGAGAAGGTTTATATCTAACCTAAGTGGGAAAGCTCAGGCCTTTTCACCCTTACTTAGACTGAATAAAGAGGGGTTCGAATGGGGGCAAGAGCAGCAAGAAGCCTTCGACAAAATCAAAGGGTACCTCACTAAGCCACCTATTTTGGTGCCTCCTTGTAGCAATAGGAGTATGAGATTGTACATAGCTGCATCTGACAAAACTCTGGGAAGTATGTTAGCCCAAGAGGATGAGAATGGAGTCGAAAGACCCATTTATTATCTCAGTCGAGTTTTGAATGATGCAGAAACTAGATATAGCGAAGTTGAAAAATTGTGTCTATGTCTGTATTTCTCTTGTACAAAACTCAAGCAATATATAAAACCGGTTGATGTTTATGTTTCGTCTCATTTTGATGTTTTCAAATATATGTTGTCGAAACCTATCTTGCATAGTCGAATTGGCAAGTGGGCATTAGCATTAACTGAATACTCCTTGACCTTTATGCCTCTTAAGGCAGTAAAAGGACAAGTGGTTGCAGATTTCATAGTCGACCACTCTATTCAAGTCGAGGATATTAATTATGTGGAGATAGAACCTTGGAAATTCTACTTCGATGGTTCCAGCCATAAAAATGGAACAGGAGTAGGAGTCTTGATTATTTCTCCAGATAAAATTCCAACAACATTCAAGTACCAAATCGAAGGTTCTTGTTCGAACAATGAGGCTGAGTATGAAGCTCTAATTACTGGCCTTGAGATATTGTTGGAATTGGGGGCAACTCGAGTCGAAATAATGGGAGACTCAGAGTTAGTCATCAAGCAAGTCACAAAGGAGTATAAATGCATAAGAGAGAATCTCATTATGTACTTTGTGATAGCAAATCGTTTATTGAAACAATTTGAAAGTGTCAATATTCGACACATACCCAGAGTCGAAAATCAAATAGCCAATGACTTGGCACAGATTGCATCTGGGTATAAGATTTCAAAAACGAGATTACAAAGAGCAATCGAAGTTCGAGAGAAGATAAGAGCAACTTGTCTATCACCAACAGACTTGGAATCGACGAGGCTAGGTTATGCTGATCACTCAAACTTCGAGATTTCGTTCATTGATAATTTTTCAGAGCAAGATTGGAGGAAACCCATTGTGGACTATCTTCAAAATCCAGGAGCTCCGACAGAGCGAAAAACAAAATACAGGGCGTTAAATTTTGTACTCATGGGTAATGAGTTATTCAAGAAGACGCCTGAAGGGGTGTTGCTGAAATGTTTAAGTGAAACTGAAGCATACATAGCCCTTTCGACTACACATGCTGGGGCATGTGGGGCTCACCAAGCAGGCCATAAGATGAAATGGTTGTTGTTTCGACAAGGACTATATTGGCCCACTATGCTGAAAGATTGTGTTGAGTTCGCCAAAGGTTGCCAAGAGTGTCAAGTTCATACAGGCATCCAGCATGTACCAGCAAGCGAACTTCACTCGATAGTGAAGCCTTGGCCCTTTCGAGGATGGGCGTTGGATCTTATTGGAGAGATTCGACCAGCATCATCAAAGAGTCAGAAATACATATTGGTAGGCATTGATTATTTTACTAAGTGGATCGAAGCTGTCCCTTTAGTCAATGTAGACCAAGAAAATGTCATTGAATTCATTCAAAAGAACATTATATTTAGGTATGGAATCCCTGAGACAATAACAACTGATCAAGGTTCAGTTTTCACTGGTCGAAAGATGCAGGAATTTGCTCAGGAAACAGGTTTCAAACTCCTAACATCCACGCCTTACTATGCACAGGCGAATGGTCAAGTCGAAGCAGCTAACAAAGTGGTGATTGGCTTGATAAAGAAACATGTTGGGAAGAAACCAAAGAATTGGCATAAGACGTTAGACCAGATTTTATGGGCTTGTCGAACGTCCCCAAAAGAAGCCACTGGTACAACACCATATAGGCTAACTTTTGGCCATGATGCAGTATTGCCAGCAGAAATTTGTCTTCAATCTGCAAGAGTTCAGAGGCATTATGATATTCCTTCTGAGGTTTATTGGAATATGATGTTAGATGAACTGGTGGATTTAGACGAAGAGAGATTACACGCTCTCGACTTACTCAGGCTTCAGAAGAAAAGAGTAGAAGACTCTTATAATAGAAAGGTAAAACCTAAGGTATTTTTGCCTGAAGATTTAGTTTGGAAGGTAATTCTTCCCATGGATCGACGGGATCGAAGCATGGGGAAATGGTCACCCAAATGGGAAGGACCCTTCAGAGTTATCCAAACTTTTTCTGGTGGAGCCTATGAAGTCGAAGAGATAAGTGGTGATAAAAGGCTCTTGAGAGTAAATGGTAAATATTTGAAAAAATATAAGCCTATACTTCAAGAGATAAAAATAAAATAATAAAAGAACAAGCTAAATTAACCATAAAAATGCCAAAATGGAAATTTTTATTAATTTCAGCCAAAATGGCAATTGTTGTCGAAAACGATTACAGAAGATGGTTACAAAAGAGAATCAATCAAAAGGAAAGAGAATTCTTGAGTCGAAGATACTTGGCATGCTGCAGATCCAACCTCTTTTTGCACCAAGATTTTTCTTGCACCAGTTTGGCAATTTGAGCGTCGAGGCTTTGATCCCTCTCAGCGAATTCCAGGCCTTGCTTGATCTCAGTCTGGCTCTCAGCGTCTGAGATGGTCGAGAGAATTTCCTCCTGGAGTACAGTGTTGGCGTTTATCTTCGCCTCTATCTCTGCAATTTGTGCTCGGAAGGAGACATTCTCTCGCTCAATAGCATCGACCCTTTCCTGTGCAGACGCTTTCTGTTTCGACAACTTGGCAATTCGAGAAGTCGAATCTGAGACAGCAGTCCATGCAGATGAGCTTTTGCCATGCAGCACTTCGAGCTGACTGTTAAAAGTTCGTTGGCGCCTGTAATCCGCTGAGACTTGATCAATCATAGAATGTAATTCCATGATTAAGTCTGAGATTTCTGGGGCTACAGCTTCGAAGTCAACAGCATTCAAAACCTCTTTTAAGCATGATGGAGCAGTGGGGTCCCCCTCTAAAGCCTTCATTAAATCTCTCTTGAAGAACTGGGCCTTAACCTTCGCCAACGCATCATCAAGAGGAGAAGTTTCAGTAGATTTCCCTGACAGGGTAGGAATTTCCTGACTAGTGTCAGAAGAACTCTTACTCTCGATGATTGCATTGAGGTAGCTGACAGGGTCAGTTTGTTTCAAGATTTCCAAGTCCTCTTTTGACCTGTGCTTTGAGGAGGTGACCCTTGCCACAGTATTATCTTGGGCTTGAGGCGGTTGAATGTTGAGTGCCTCGTTTGGTTGCTCTTCGACTTGGACTGAGGCGGTACTAGCGTCGACTTGTGGTTCTTCGTTAACATCACCTTGGGGTCTTTCGCCAGCGTCATTTTGTGGTTCTTCGCTAGCGTCACCCTGGTGTTCTTCGCCAGTACCACCTTGATGCTCTTCGTCAACAGTATCTTGATTCTCTTCGCCATTGCCTTGGTCTCTTCCTTCAGGATTCTCTTCTGACAACAAGTCCACCACAGGAACCGTTTCTGGCTGTGTTTCCTCCGCCATAGGTTCTTCAGTTGTCTTCTCCACTGTTTCGGCATTGGCCTCATTCTCAGTATGGGCTTCGTCATTGCCCAAATCTTTTACCAGAGGCCTGCTAAGGTCAGCAGATTCTAGAGTTTCTGAAGTCCTTGGTGGAGAACTTTCAGTGGTGTCCTGAAAGAGAGAAAGAAGACAAATCTTCAGATGTCGAAGGAGACATAATCGAATACTGGTATCTATGCCTAAGTTATAAGAAGGGTCCAATAGATTACCTGTGGATTAACTTCAGCCCCAGGGCTGGAATTGTCACTTTCGACAGGCTTGGTAACAAGAGCGTTTAGTTCCTCCTCAGTTGGTTCCTCGATGACCACTGCAGGTGGCCTAGGCTTTCTCACACCGACCTTTATTCTGACGGTTCGACCTTCAGGAGCAGGAGTAGGAACAGAAGCGTCCTTCGTTAACTTTCGCCTCTTTAAGGGAGTAGGAGGGGAATCACTGTCGTCATCACTTCCCGATTCGATCACCAATGCTGCCCTTTTCTTGGGCGAAGGGGCCTAGAAAAACAATAGGAATTCGATTGAATAATCACGTCGAAAATAAAAAATCGAAAGCCAGAATGAAAATGAAGAAAATCTGGTTACCGATGCAGGAGGCCTCCTCGAAGAGCCTTCCCCCTGTTGGTTGCCCGTTGTCTTCGCTGGCGCTATAGTCTTCGCCGGCGGTGGAGGTTTTGTCGAAGGGACTCCTCCTTGTGGGCCTCCTGTAGCCTTCTTGGCCAAGGGTTTTCGAACAACTGAAAGCGAAAAGGAAAGTTAACAGGCTAATAGTCGAAGAGAAAGATAAAAAGTAAATGTGAGAGCATGAACTTACATTTCTTTACTTTGTCCAACACAAGGACAAAAGACTTCTGCAACTCTGCTACGAAGTCCTTCTCGTCGAAGAAGTACTCAGCATAATAGCTTCTCCACCACTCTTCAAAAGATGGTGAGCAAAGGAAGTTAAGCTGGTAGTTGAACAGCGAGAGGATTGTTCGACCAGCATATCTTCCGATATGCTTGGTAGCAGCGTCTTCTGTATAATCGTTGCAGAAGTACAACATTGACTTCTCTCTTTGAAAAATAGGAGAAGGCAAGGTTTGGATGATACCAAACTGGCGAGATACCAGATTTGGTTGATAGGCAAGCAGACTCAGATGAGTCTTAGAACTCTTAAATCGAAGAGGCATGATCCTGGGTGTCAGAAACGCCTCCCAAAGTACAGTGTGCTCATCGACATTGGGACCACTCGACTCCTTTGGGTGAGGCCTTGTAAACCATGCTGGCCCCACCTTCCGTTGAGCAAATGGAGCCATAGTTGAAACAAATTCCTTCCTTCGAGCGAACATCAGAACGAAGTTAGTGAAGGTTTGTTGGAACTCCAGCCCATCTTCCACAGGTGTCAGTAGAGCCAGCCTAATTCCTTCGATACGTCTATTAGCTATCGCTGGGGCTTGTTCATTTATCTGAATCTTCTTGGGTAAGAAAGATTCGAAAGTGGCGTTGAGCCACAGTTGAAGTAACCAGAAAGGCCCAGCGAGTAGCAAACTGTTCCTATCTTCGACATGTTTCAAGAGAGTAACCCCATTGCTGATTGAGTCATAAAGACTGGCCAGAATTAGTTCTGCCAAACAGATGTTTTGGCGGTGATGCAGTTGGGTGGCAAGAGTGACCATCTTTTTGGTCACTTGTAGAGATTTCGAGCAAAACACAAAGCGAGTTAGCCATAAGGCTAGAAACGCTATGTGTTCGACATCCGACACTGTATCCGTCGACCTGTCGTGATAATGGTTGATAAAGGTGGTGTATGTTGGCTTAGTCTCAGAGAAGCCAATTTGGTCCTCCGACATCTCCTCCGGGTCGAAATAATCTCCGGTTGGTCGAAGGCCAGTAATGGCCGCTACGTCGAAGAGTGTGGGGGTTAACATCCCACATGGAAGGTGAAAGGTGAAGTGAGAGTTATCCCAGAACAACAGTGAAGCTATAAGCATCTCTGGGGAGTAGTTTAAACCTGTCTTCGACAGCATTACTAGGTCAAAGATTCCCATTTCCTTCCAGACTGGAGTTTGATGTTTCTCCAACTTTGTTAGCCAAGCAACATAGTCAGAGGTCAGATTAGGGCAAGACCTGAAGACTCTAACACTTTTGTTGAAGAAACGAAGGTCGATCTTCTCGTGTGTAGGGTCTTCGTTGTCTTCTGCGTCCTTCTTGGCGCATGCTACTGGCTTGAGTTTCTCGACGATGGGGAAATAGCTCTTGATCTTCAGAGCTTCAGAGATGCTTGGGTTCATGGGTCCAGACATTGCGAAGATCTGGTTGGAGTATCCAACCGGGATCATCAAGTGACGCGAGTAAGCATCGCGAACGGAGATGTCAGAAGGTTCAGGGACCCTTCGTTTCCCTGTAGAGTTCACTACCGGAGCAGTAACAAAAACCTTGGGCTTAACAAGTTGTTCGGTTGGTGCGTTAGTCTTGGGGGCAGTGGAAGCAGAGGCCATTGTTGAGGATGAAGATGAAGTGAAAAAGGAAGAATTTTTCTGCAAAGAGAGCAAGTCTGTATGAAAGCAAGGGAGTTTGAGGGCTAGTTTGCGTGAAAAGTCCCACAATGGGATATTCACTACTATTTATAGTAGTGGGAGAAATTCCCAATAACGAGGACATTAAATGTCATTTAATGCTGCAGGAATTAGTGGGACGCGTGGCAGCATCCTGTTGTTTTGGCCGTTTCTGCAGAAACAGAGAGACGCAGCGTGCGTCCTCGTTTTTGGGATTTGTCATAATGACAAATTCTGGAGTGATGTTTTGTACTGCACGCCGTACTGAAAGTGACGTCCTAGGATCAAATCAATGATGGTTTCTTGGGATTGCCAATAGTTGGTAAAAAGCAACAAAAAGTGCACAAGTTAACTTGTGACTAAGCGTGGAAAAAACAGGTGTCGAATGGCGTTTTCAAAGAATGCCTTTTTCTTTCAGAGTCGAAATAAGGCATTCTTGGGGGGCAATTTGTTGGCTCCTAAATTCGACACCTTTGTTTTGATTGATGGCAGCCATTAAAAGCTGAAAGATGCTTTCGACTGGCTAAGCTTGTCGAAGTGCCCGTCGAAAGATGGCAAAATACTTAGAAGATTTCTTCCATGGAAGAAGGCTGATTGCCTTCGACGTCGAAGGAGTTTTCGTCGAAGACGTCTCTTGATGAAAGTGTTCGACGGTCCAGAGTGGAGCAGTTTGAAATTCAAAGCTTTGGAGGGAAAACGGTTTCCAGCAGTTACTACGTGCAAACGTGCAAGGATCTGGAGCGTCGAGCATGGAGAACGTGCCAAGTGGCTTAATCTCGAAGCAGTGTAACTGCCCGACGGTTACTTGGAATGTTTTAGTATAAATAGGAGTAGACGTGTAGTTTCTCGCGTGTGTTCACAAAAAATACATAGTCACTCATTTAGATTCAAGTACCCAGTGTGAGCGAAAGAATTGTTGAGAAATGTATGTGTGAAACACCAATTTTTATCAATTAAAGTCATTTACTTTTCCAGTATTTTACATGCTTTTCCCCTTTAAATTCCTGTCGAACCTTTACTTTAAAGCCTTGTTTATTTTACCAAGCCTTTCCTTTATGCAATTTACTTGAAACATTTTACTTAAAGCCTTATCCACATTAATCAAACTTCAAAATCAACCTATGTCCATAGGATCAATCTGATCGATCCTGCGAGTAACCAAATAAGTAACCATTTGGAGGATCAGCGGTTGTTTACCAAAACCCAAGGTAAACAGTCAGCTGAGTTGAAATATTTCCCTTGGAGTAAGCAAAATAAGATGAACATCAAAATATAAACATTCAGAAGTTCACAAGAAAATAAATCTGACAAACAAATTAATGATCAAGAGGCACCGAGAAATTGAAATGACAGAAATATACAAATAAAAAGGAATATAACTAATTATCTAAAGAAGTTATTCGAACTAAATTAAAAATACTTACTAAAATAATTCTAAACTAATTACAAATTCTAAGGTTATAAAAAATCTAGTATTATTGAATTTGATCTAAACTAAACTAAAGTTTTAAAATTTAGTAAGTTAAATCTAGATTAAATTAAAATCCTAAGGTTACTAAATTAAATCTAAAACAAATGAAAATTCCAAAGTTACTAAACTAAATCTAAATCAAATAAAATTCTAAAACTACTAAACTAAATTTAAATCAAATAAAAACTCTAAAGTTATTAAACTAAATAAAAATTATAAACTTATTAAACTAATTCTAAATCAAATAAAAATTCTAAAGTCACTAAACTAAAACTAAACAAATAAAATTCTAAAGTTAACTAAATAAAATCAAATAAAATTCTAAAGTCACTAAACTAAAACTAAACAAATAAAATTCTAAAGTTAACTTAAATAAAAATCAAATAAAATTCTAAAGTTATTAAACTAAAACTAAACAAATAAAATTCTAAAGTTAACTTAAATAAAATCAAATAAAATTCTAAAGTTATTAAACTAAACTAAAACAAATAAAATTCTAAAGTTAACTTAAATAAAATCAAATAAAATTCTAAAGTTATTAAACTAAACTAAAACAAATAAAATTCTAAAATTAACTTAAATAAAATCAAATAAAATTCTAAAGTTATTAAACTAAACTAAAACAAATAAAATTCTAAAATTTACTAAATGAAATAAAATTCTAAAGTTATAAAATAAATCTAAACTAATTAAAGAATTCTAAATTAATATTAAACTAAATTATTTATAAGATTTACTAATATATTTTTTATTTTTTTTTAACGCAACGCAGTAACTGACATTAACAAATTTCTACAAATGTTTGTTTTCTTTTTTCTCTTTTTTTTTGCAGAAGAAGTAAGAGGAAAATAAGAGTAGAGATTACTCTGGAAGTCAACAAAAAAACCAATGACAAACTTCAATATTACACAACAACACACATCCTCTAAATATTGCTTACAGATTGAAGAATAAGAAGAGAACAACCTCTATAACACTGACGCGTGGAAGCCACTGCAGATCCACAGTCCAGCACCTCTATCCAACCGACCTCTTCCGTGAATCGCCGCCCACCGCCGTTTGATTC
This sequence comes from Vicia faba, assembly GCA_948472305.1. Taxonomy (NCBI): domain Eukaryota; kingdom Viridiplantae; phylum Streptophyta; class Magnoliopsida; order Fabales; family Fabaceae; genus Vicia; species Vicia faba. Next base: position 550,286,546 of record OX451736.1, on the reverse strand, counting down.
AGATCACCGACGAACACCCACGGTTTCAGTGCCGCGTCGCTACCCAATGATTCAGTAACATTTCTCCTTTTAAAGTTGATTCTTGAGTTTGAGTTTCAATTTATGTTTGTGTATGCATGAGAAAATATTGTTATCATGGTGTGAGAAAATAAGATTTCAGTTTTTAATTTTGCAAAAGTGCAGAGGTTTTGGAATCAACGAAGAAGAGGGATAGGGTGGATACGGTGGGTTACAATGGCGGATGGAGTTGTATTTGATGTAGGTTAGGTGAAGGTGTGAAGATGAAGGAGAAGTTGGGAAAGGGGTGGTATCGAGAAAGATGAAAGGGAATTTTGTTTGTGATGAAGTTACTGTGAAGAGAAGAGGATAGTTTTTGGGGACTGATGCGCAGAGAGAGAGGAATAATTGAAGAGCTATTTACTGTGATGTTATTTTGTTTTTTTTTTGTATCAATCCACCACTTTTGCTAACAGCCAATGAGAGCATAGTATAGTGTAATCAATATATTTTTGTGACAAAAACACCCCTGAATGACAAAAATAAAATAAAACCTGAAAGTATAAAAAATAACTCAATTTAAAATAGTTTTTTTGAATTTTTTCTAAATTAAAAATAAAGACACAAAATGACCGAAAATGATAAAAAACGAACGAAAATTTATCCGATAAAATAAAATGAACACATTAAAATAAACTACATGTCCCGAAGATTAAAGAAAAACAATATTCAAGAAGTCAAAAAAAATCAAAAATAAAATAATAATAAAAATATCAGACTAAACAGACGTTTAAGGTTAAAAACGAGACTTCGAACTGTACCGAAAAATAAAGCGAGCATACCGTCATAATCTACGCGAAGCGCAGATTCATAAAATGATCGGTAAAAGGTGAAAACTTGAAATATTTTCTCGCTACTTTCCCGCATAGTGTCGAATCGCTTTTAACAGTCTGTCTATAAAACCGAAATATTTTATTATCGACATATAAACAATTTGGAGCAGTGCAAGAAAATAGTAAACAGATAAAAATGAATGAAATGAAATGTCGGGTATTTTACAACTGAAAGACGATGCAAACTTTGATTTAAACTGACTTTTTCTGGTCAACTTAAATACGACTAATGATGCAAAATGTGATGAATGAAGATATTTACTAATGATTGTGACCAAATGACAAAATATGGTATGAATGTGCGACTGAAAAAATTAGGGGCGAAACTAAGGGTGCAACGGTGTGCCTTGATGAATCAGTCTTCGAGAATCCATAATCAACCGTACTTTTGACTTGGGAGACTCAACCTTAATTGAGGCGCGACACCTGATGCTCTTGATTCAGACCTGTCTCTGCACATGAAACAAAAGAAAACATGAACATACACCTTTGTATGCGATTAGAAATTAGTGATACATAGGCTAAAAATGTTCAAAACACTTGACAGTCTTCGCATAGTCAAAGCTCGAAGGTGAGAGGTTAAAACCAACCGTATTTCGTGACCTTGGCTTATGTTTAAAAATGCAAAAATAAATATGGGATCTTAGGTCAAAAATTGGGGTACAACAGCTGCCCCTATTTAAGTTTCTTCTATCTGGAGATATGAAGATTGGGATCTTCATTTCGACGAGATTGAAGGGACTTAAATATAGAATACACAATTTTTGGCCTTAAGATACCGCGATTATGTTTACGATATGATATGAATGTAATGCTCTGAATTTTATGGGGAATGACGCCATATGATACAGACTATGCTGGAGAAACCAAGCACATTATACAATAATCCTACAGAGGAAGAGGTCGTAACTCCACTGGGGAAACAGAGTCATAGACTTCGAATGAAAGACTCTTGAGCGATTTACATCAGTGTTGAGACTGGAAAAGAAATGATTTACATCAGTACTGTGAATGGAAAAGGAAATGATGGACATCAGTACTGAGACTGGAAAATGATTGACATCAGCACTGAGACTGGAAAATGATTAACATCAGCACTGAGACTGGAAAATGATTAACATCAGCACTGAGACTGGAAAATGATTAACATCAGCACTGTGGCTAGAAAACAAAATGATTGACATCAGCACTGTGGCTGGAGATAAAATGATTGACATCAGCACTGTGGCTGGAGATAAACATCTCTGATTTCTGAATTTTACCAGGAACGGTAACACATTTCTTCTTTAACCAAGATATCGCTTGAAAAGGATAAAATAACAAACTTCCCCACAGGACTTTTCGAAGGGATGCCATTTGCTGAGTAGACATTATTGTTGGGGATACACAAGCTGCTCAAATAAGAGGCCGCCACTTGCTTCCTTCAAAGAATATCAAAACACACAAGCTGCTCATGAGGAGTCTGCCACTTGTTGTCTTCCAAAAATACTAACGTACAAGCTGCTCATGAAGAAGCTGCCACTTGCCATTTTCCGTACAAGCTGCTCATGAAGAGACCGCCACTTGCCGTTTCAAAAAGTGTTGATAACATACAAGTTGTCCATGAAGAGACCGCCGCTCGATGTTTTTTTTCAAGGTATCAATAACATACAAGTTGCTCATGAAGAGACCACCGCTTGATGTTTTCAAAGTATCAATAACATACAAGTTGCTCATGAAGAGACTGTCGCTTGCTGTTTTTAAAGTATCAATAACATACAAGTTGCTCATGAAGAGACCGCCGCTTGCTGTTTTTTCAAAGAACAATAACACACAAGTTGCTCATGAAGAGACCGCCACTTGCCGTTTTCAAAAAGTGTTGATAACATACAAGTTGTCCATGAAGAGACTGTCGCTTGATGTTTTCAAAGTATCAATAACATACAAGTTGCTCATGAAGAGACCGCCGCTTGCTGTTTTTTCAAAGAACAATAACACACAAGTTGCTCATGAAGAGACCGCCACTTGCCGTTTTCGAAAAGTGTTGATAACATACAAGTTGTCCATGAAGAGACTGCCGCTTGATGTTTTTTTTTCTTTCAAGGTTGTTAATAACATACAAGTTGCCTCATGAAGAGACCGCCGCTTGCTGTTTTGAAAGGTGACAGTAACACACAAGTTGCTCATGAAGAGACCGCCGCTTGCTGTTTTCTCAAAGGTAACAACAAAGTATCGTGAAGATATTGTTGGAGGTGAGAATCAATAATTTCCTCGGCGACGGACAAACTGCTCACGAAGAGACCGCCATTTGTCGTAGAGAAATCAGAAATAAACAAACTGCTCAAATAAAGAGTCAGTCGCTTGTTGTCATGTCGATATTCCAGAAGAAGGTTGTGATAACACTGCTGGGGAATAAAGTTCATCTTCAATGGGGAACCATGAATAAATCCTTCTTGAGGAGACCAAGTATTTACATTGCAAAATAAATGCACTTTCCACCTAGGTTTCACAGCCTAAAGAGATCCACAGGGTATCATTCACAAGAGACAAAGCTCAATCCAGGAATAAACTGGAGAGAAAACAGTCAAACAAGACTCCATCCAATGAGGAAACAACTCAAATGGGGATTTATCCTATCCAGAGATGGAAAGGGAAAGCTGAAGCAAGATTCTTCCATGAGAGTTAACTCAGTGGGGAATTAGAAAGGAGGCGCACTTTCTGCTTAAGTTGACATTCTATTTGGAAAAATCAAATACGCTATTTGAATAGACATAACCAAGGTATACGTACTCAAAGACATCAACAAATACAACTGTGCACGCATGATGCAAGTGTGATTGAATAAATGAATGTCAGGTATATGCGGACAAAACAGACAGGGGAGATGGACAGAAAATGATAAGACATCACAGTACAACTCGACACTCGGCTAATCTCAACAGGATGGTAACATTACTGGAGATAGAAAACAAAAGCCATCATTGGAGCAAAGTCCTTTTACAAGGCTTAAATCTCTTTGGAGAGGAAGATATTTTCAGGTAGAAAACCCAAAGTCCAGTCTTCTATCGCAAACAATCCATTGAAAGGATAACAACACAAACACTGTTTCAGCTGGAAAAAGTCATGCTTAGCTGGAGGTACTGGGAACACCACCCTCTGATAATGTGTGCAATACATATCACATATCTTGACAAATCTAGATTGCCCCTGGGACCAATTTTGGATGCCCCAAGTTTACTGCTGATGAGCTGCATGTTGCACGACAATTCTTGCGAATAGCTTCACTTCTAACACGCCCCAAGCTATCTGGTTGATGAGGAGAAATCGTCTCAAGAGGATTTTACAAAAGACCTGGCATTCACCATGCTCTGGTGTCTTCAAACTCTTAGAGGAATTCATCAAATCTCGACGTGTTTGCCCCGGATTGACTGTAGTTGGCACAACAGAGTCTTCAAATTTTGCCCCAAAAGAGTAAACAAGTTGGGAAAAGCATTAACTGGGAGAAGCAACATGTTCGTGCCTAAGGTCTTCATGTGGCATGCCTCTGGATATGATTTTTTTCTTGAAATGATTCTCCAATTACTCAACAGAGTTTCAGGCCTTAAGAACTGACTCATCATTGGTGCTTATATGCGAGTTTCCTTGATATCAAACAAATGTTTTGCAGTTAGAAAATTTTATTATGAGAATGAAAATTCTAATGCAACAGTTATGTAAGTCTTGAAGATTTTGAAAAGATGTCGCACAAATTTTGCGAGTTAAAGCATCATTTATTTTTGTATAGGAAAAACATATGATACCAACATAACTATTTAGATCATTCATGGGAGTCAGGAACACTATCTCATTGAAGTATGCTTTCAAAATAATCTTGCTTCAATTAGTACTTTTGAAGGTTGTAACATGGTCTGGTTCATGGTTTTTAGAAAAAAGATTTTAAGGCTCAAAATATTTGGTGCCCACCCATTCTTCATGATGTTCTCCAACCCTATGTTCAGTTAATTCAACATGAGTGTTCATCTTTCAAAAGGATTTTGTGACGGTCAAGGAAACGACGAGGCTTTCGGAGTAGAAACCGCCCTCATGTCTTCGTGTTTGTAGTCACCAATTTGTTCTTTGTTGAGGACTTTTCTTTGCAGTCCTTTTCTTTGCAATTTTTATTTTCCCTAACTTTTGCCTGAACTAATTCTTTTGAATTGATAGTCCAGCGAGATGCCTTAATTTTGCCTAAGTCACACGTTTTCATGTTTTTTGACTTAGCAGGCTTTTTCTTTTTTTCTCGATTTTTGACTTTTTGAACAAAATGTGTGACATTAGCTTGCATTTGCTTGTTGAGAAGATTGTGATTGCTTCGTTTCTTGATGAATGAGGGATAACATTGTGGTTCCACATCCTCTAGATTCATTATACATGAAGGATAGCCCTCGTAGTTTCTCTTCAAAAAACATCTTCCTTATGAATTTTGAACACTCAGTCAGATTAACTAAAAACTACCATGCCCCAGGTTAAAATTCAAGGTTTTTTCGCATAGAAAAGAAACTTCTGCTTCAAAGGCTCAAAAGGGGTTAGCAAGGGATTATCTTCCTTATATCTCCGGTGTTTAGGGATTTAAAACAATGCCTGTACATCATCAGTAAGATTTTATCCAAAAGCAAACAACCAGAGATTTTGTGTTCTTTAGATCATCATCCTCCCTTCAATCTCTGCCTAGGCAAGAGAATGAGCAACAATTTGGTATCATAGTGCAAAAGCAATTTAAAATTTGAAAACAAATATGAGTGAAACGAATGAATTTCTTCAAGACAAACATATTCATTGTATTAAGATAATCATTCAGATGCAAACAAGTTCTTACATGCTAACAATGTTTTGATAAACAAGAAAAATTACAAAAAGCATAAATAAGTTAATAATCTGGGAAGGCATTCCATCTTGAATTACTGAAAATATCCTTCAAAAATCAAAGTCACCATCAATCGTGTTTACTCTTCGGCGCATGCTTGATTTGAACTTCAAAACCAACGTCCTTGAATGACAAGATACCACTTCTGACCAACTTCTGAACCTCAATCTTCAAAGCAAAGCAACCCTCCAAGTCATGCCAAGGAGCACCTTGATGAAAGGTACAAGCCAAATCAGCTTTGTAGTACCAATGTATCTTCTCAGGAACCTTCGGTGGAGGTCGGGTCTGAACCAAATTCCTCTGCATCAGGATAGGGAACAACTATGTATAGGTAATTGGAATTGGATCAAACTGGGTTTTCCTCTGATTAGGAACTTGCTGATTCTGTTGATGAATAGGAGGAACATGATGATTTTGACGATGAATATTTCTTCCTATGGTTCTCTTCTTGGAAAAGTTATTATCAAACTTCTTCACACCATTAGCTGAGCTACCATCTTCATATGAACATCCCTTCCCGACATCTTCTTCTAGACGCACTCCCACATTCACCTTGTCAGGAAAGTCATTAGGTGCATTAACCATCACCTTCTCATGAGAGAATGATTTTAGAGTTTCAGTGAATACTTTTATCATCGCTTCCTCCCTCCTGGAAGGATTGACTTGGGCGGAAACCAGAATTTCAACCAAACCAGTTAAGTGCTCCATACTAGATTTCAAAATAGTCATCTCTCTACGGAGTTCAGAAACCTCTTGCTTGATATTCTCCATTGTTCTCTTAGCGCGAGTGTTGTACTGGTGAGACCAAAGGAAAAATAAGACTCAAAAAAAGACCTTTGACAGTGAAACAAAAAATGTAGAATGATGTATGATATGCAAAAGAGAGTTTTTATTTGATTTTCAAAGAACTCAAGATATTAAGTTGTAAACATCCGAGTATGAAGATAGAAGATGAATTTTAAATTGGCTCCAAACGTTGATCAAGTTATCGTCAAGATCAATCATCCATTTTGGTGGATTAGGGTTTTCGCCCTATCAACACCCAAGATCCATTGAGCTTGACGAAACTTGTGATGTTTACAAAGAAAGACCTCCAAATTCCTTCAAAGTCAAGTGAAAAGGGTTTTATGGATGCATGAATGCATGGCTATGCCACAACCATAATCAAGGTCACAAATAAAGTCGAAAGGTTCAACGTCACGAGCATAGAGTCAAGGTAAGGAACACCCCCAAGGTATGTACTAACGGTTTAATCACACCTGTAGAACAAGGTTCTAAGAGTTCCTGGAGTCTACATTCTTCCTTCGGATATTACCAACGTCTTGATTACTCAATAATCAGCAATATTCTCAAGAGAAACTCATCCGAGCGTAGCATCGCGTAACAATTACTTCCGGATTACTCCGTTATAATCTCCGCGCTACACCTAAAAGGCCAAGATGGGTTAGGGTTCTACGGTTCTCAGCTTCTCTGGCTCCCATGTCAAAAATAATAATGTCTTCCCGATTACTCGGTAAACAAATATTACATTCAAAAGGGCCTTCCACTGAGTGGGGGATCTCATGCATCCTTCTTCGGGATTACTCCCTCAAAGTTAACATGACTATACCGCCCGTCCTATTCCTAAGTGTAACTTAGTCCGGGTATAGGACTTGTCCTTTGTAAATATTATCAACACCCAAATAATAACAATATATACATATAATCAAACAATCAAATAATGATAAAACAGATAAAACAAATTAGGCTTAACCCACTTAGGGATGGACCAGCAAGAGGTCACTTTATTCCCCAGCAGAGTCACCAATTCTGTAGCGGTGAAAATCGGAGATCAAACTATTAATTAACTTGACTCACAAAAGCAAGAGTCGCCACCGCGCTTTATTATTTCCAAGGGAAAAGGGAAAAGAGCGAAATAAAACCCTAAAATATGCAATGTATAATAATACTTAAAAGTAATGAAAATACAATGCGTTTTGAAAAGAGATCGAGAGTTCGGGGGTTGGTTATATAATGGGAAGGTATTAGCACCCAATGCATCCGCGGTACTCCGCAGGAACCTTTTGAAATATCTGTTTTTTGGTTAGAAATTGTTTGTTTGATTAAAATGATTCGTTTGGCTAAAAGATGGGTATGGACGAGATTTTGAAGATGCGACGACCTAGTGTCGAAGTTTTGACTTAAAAGGTGTGAGTTTAAAAATTGAATCTTTTGGGAAATTTATCTTAGGTTTAACAAAATAGTAACAACAAAAAGATGAATGAGGGTATTCGCACGATTGGATGAGATGTGTTTGATAACATGAAGTCAGCTGAGTTGAAATATTTCCCTTGGAGTAAGCAAAATAAGATGAACATCAAAATATAAACATTCAGAAGTTCACAAGAAAATAAATCTGACAAACAAATTAATGATCAAGAGGCACCGAGAAATTGAAATGACAGAAATATACAAATAAAAAGGAATATAACTAATTATCTAAAGAAGTTATTCGAACTAAATTAAAAATACTTACTAAAATAATTCTAAACTAATTACAAATTCTAAGGTTATAAAAAATCTAGTATTATTGAATTTGATCTAAACTAAACTAAAGTTTTAAAATTTAGTAAGTTAAATCTAGATTAAATTAAAATCCTAAGGTTACTAAATTAAATCTAAAACAAATGAAAATTCCAAAGTTACTAAACTAAATCTAAATCAAATAAAATTCTAAAACTACTAAACTAAATTTAAATCAAATAAAAACTCTAAAGTTATTAAACTAAATAAAAATTATAAACTTATTAAACTAATTCTAAATCAAATAAAAATTCTAAAGTCACTAAACTAAAATTAAACAAATAAAATTCTAAAGTTAACTAAATAAAATCAAATAAAATTCTAAAGTCACTAAACTAAAACTAAACAAATAAAATTCTAAAGTTAACTTAAATAAAAATCAAATAAAATTCTAAAGTTATTAAACTAAAACTAAACAAATAAAATTCTAAAGTTAACTTAAATAAAATCAAATAAAATTCTAAAGTTGTTAAACTAAACTAAAATAAATAAAATTCTAAAGTTAACTTAAATAAAATCAAATAAAATTCTAAAGTTATTAAACTAAACTAAAACAAATAAAATTCTAAAATTAACTTAAATAAAATCAAATAAAATTCTAAAGTTATTAAACTAAACTAAAACAAATAAAATTCTAAAATTTACTAAATGAAATAAAATTCTAAAGTTATAAAATAAATCTAAACTAATTAAAGAATTCTAAATTAATATTAAACTAAATTATTTATAAGATTTACTAATATATTTTTTATATTTTTTTAACGCAACGCAGTAACTGACATTAACAAATTTCTACAAATGTTTGTTTTCTTTTTTCTCTTTTTTTTTTTGCAGAAGAAGTAAGAGGAAAATAAGAGTAGAGATTACTCTGGAAGTCAACAAAAAAACCAATGACAAACTTCAATATTACACAACAACACACATCCTCTAAATATTGCTTACAGATTGAAGAATAAGAAGAGAACAACCTCTCTAACACTGACGTGTGGAAGCCACTGCAAATCCACAGTCCAGCACCTCTATCCAACCGACCTCTTCCGTGAATCGCCGCCCACCGCCGTTTGATTCAGATCACCGACGAACACCCACGATTTCACTGTCGCGTCGCTACCCAATGATTCAGTAACATTTCTCCTTTTAAAGTTGATTCTTGAGTTTGAGTTTCGATTTATGTTTGTGTATGCATGAGAAAATATTGTTATCATGGTGTGAGAAAATAAGATTTCAGTTTTTAATTTTGCAAAAGTGCAGAGGTTTTGGAATCAACGAAGAAGAGGGATAGGGTGGATACGGTGGGTTACAATGGCGGATGGAGTTGTATTTGATGTAGGTTAGGTGAAGGTGTGAAGATGAAGGAGAAGTTGGGAAAGGGGTGGTATCGAGAAAGATGAAAGGGAATTTTGTTTGTGACGAAGTTACTGTGAAGATAAGAGGATAGTTTTTGGGGACTGATGCGCAGAGAGAGAGAGAGGAATAATTGAAGAGCTATTTACTGTGATGTTATTTTGTTTTTTTTGTATCAATCCACCACTTTTGCTAACAGCCAATGAGAGCATAGTATAGTGTAATCAATATATTTTTGTGACAAAAACGCCCCTGAATGACAAAAATAAAATAAAACCTGAAAGTATAAAAAATAACTCAATTTAAAATAGTTTTTTTGAATTTTTTCTGAATTAAAAATAAAGACACAAAATGACCGAAAACGATAAAAAACGAACGAAAATTTATCCGATAAAATAAAATGAACATATTAAAATAAACTACATGTCACGAAGATTAAAGAAAAACAATATTCAAGAAGTAAAAGAAAATAAAAAATAAAATAATAATAAAAATATCAGACTAAACAGACGTTTAAGGTTAAAAACGAGACTTCGAACTGTACCGAAAAATAAAGCGAGCATACCGTCATAATCTATGCGAAGCGCATATTCATAAAATGATCGGTAAAAGGTGAAAACTTGAAATATTTTCTCGCTACTTTCCCGCATAGTGTCGAATCGCTTTTAACAGTCTGTCTATAAAACCGAAATATTTTATTATCGACATATAAACAATTTGGAGCAGTGCAAGAAAATAGTAAACAGATAAAAATGAATGAAATGAAATGTCGGGTATTTTACAACTGAAAGACGATGCAAATTTTGATTTAAACTGACTTTTTCTGGTCAACTTAAATATGACTAATGATGCAAAATGTGATGAATGAAGATATTTACTAATGATTGTGACCAAATGACAAAATATGGTATGAATGTGCGACTGAAAAAATTAGGGGCGAAATTAAGGGTGCAACGGTGTGCCTTGATGAATCAGTCTTCGAGAATCCATAATCAACCGTACTTTTGACTTGGGAGACTCAACCTTAATTGAGGCGCGACACCTGATGCTCTTGATTCAGACCTGTCTCTGCACATGAAACAAAAGAAAACATGAACATACACCTTTGTATGCGATTAGAAGTTAGTGATACATAGGCTAAAAATGTTCAAAACACTTGACAATCTTCGCATAGTCAAAGCTCGAAGGTGAGAGGTTAAAACCAACCGTATTTCGTGACCTTGGCTTATGTTTAAAAATGCAAAATTAAATATGGGATCTTAGGTCAAAAATTGGGGTACAACACCAAGGTAGCCACCCCGACTCTTTTCTTCTTCTTTTTCACTTGCTCTTTGTTCCCAAGCAGTGCTTTTAGATCCTCCTGACCCTTTGCCAAGGTCACTAGGAGATGTTGAAACTATGAGTTTTGAGACTGCAGATCTTTGACCGTCTGTTCGAGATCCATCTTACTGAAATAAACAGCAGAAAGATAAGGAAACCTGGTGCGGAGACCTGCTTATGCATATGATGAATGATATGTTTATTTATGCAATGCATTCAAGGATTTAGAAATTCAAACTTGTTGCAGACAAAAAGAACACACGTCATATTAATAAGAAGAAATTTTGTCAGTACATAAATGCCCCATGGGCCAAATATTACAAAAACTTCTTAAGGTAAAAAGATGTTGCGCATCCTCTTTGGTGTGATGTAAGTGTTAAGGGTCTCTTCCTCATGGAGTCGGCGGGTAAGCTCCAATATATACTTTGCATTGCTTGAATATCATTGTCTGCATTTGACTATTTGTTTGACAGCGAAGAAATTCATACAGCGAATGTTCGGAGGAACGAAAACTCTCTCAGTGAGTTAAAATCACTTCAAAAGGATGACACTTCCATTGCAAATCTCCTATCAACAAGGGGCATGACATGTCACCGTCCTGTTAACCTGGGGCAGTCCAGTCAAGGTCCAACAGATCTTTCAAAGTTCAGTTCACCTGGGGCAGTCCAGTCAAGATTTCAAGAAATCTCTCAATCCGCAGAGTAATCTGATTCAAGACTCCTTCATCACCACTTGGGGCATTCGAATGTCAAAAGTGTTCAATCATTCCTTCGCCACCTGCTGGAAATTACAACCACCAACATATCAACTATCACAATTGCAGATTCGATTCCTGTATCTAGCCAGGGCATATCTGTGAGTGATTGATTGTAGATTCGATACCTGTATCCAGCCAGGGCACGTCTGCAAGCAACTTTTCTTAAGTTCCAGATCAACACCTGTAACAAGCCAGGAAAATATCTGTGAACGACCGATTATGGATCAACACCTGTAACAAGCCAGGAAATTATCTACATCACCAATTGGGGCATTCGAATGTCAAAAGTGTTCGACGATTCCTTCATCACCTGTTGGAAGATACGGTCCAGATGTGCTCCAGACAAGGTTGCCATTCTGTTACCTTTCTTAAGTTCCAGATCAACACCTGTAACAAGCCAGGAAAATATCTGTGGACGACTGATTGTGGATTAACACCTGTAACAAGCCAGGAAATCATCTACATGGAGAGATTGAAGATCAACACCTGTAACAAGCCAGGAAACCATCTTTCTTTCTCAGGTCAGAGATCAACACCTGTAACAAGCCAGGACAATATCTCCTTGACCAAATTTTCCTAAGTTCCAGATCAACACCTGTAACAAGCCAGGAAAATATCTGTGAACGACCGATTGTGGATTAACACCTGTAACAAGCCAGGAAATTATCTACATCATCACTTGGGGCATTCGAATGTCCAAAGTGTTCAACAATTCCCCCATCACCTCAGAAGATTAATATAGTTCAAGATGTGACCCAAGATGTTGGCGACATTCTATAACTTATCCAAGCCTGCTTCCAGAAATAGTTCAGATGTGACCCAGAGATGGTGACATTCAGTAACTTATTCCAGATCAGCACCACTTGGGGCATTCGAATGTCAAAAGTGTGCCACAGGTTCCTTCTCAGAGGACTCTCGCAATCCCCAGCCAGAGAACCTTCCATAAGCTAACTCCCCTCAGAGTCAAGTTTCATTATCCCCAGCGGAGCTAAAACTTCCAACTATCAATCCCCAAGCAGAGTGAAGACTCTCATTCTCAGCATCTCGCAGAATATTCGAATATTCTCCGGTGAAGATCTCCTCAAGACAGGGTTCCCCAGTAGATTGGCTTACAACCCAAGCTTCTGATTTCCCCAGCAGCAGCCAAGGATTTATTTTTCCCGGCAGCAGTCAAGATTCTTTTATCTTCAGTCATCCATGATTCATCTATCCTCAGCAAGACATCTCATCAGCTTACATGCACATTCATCACATTCATATCATAAACATTGATGTCACATACATTGCATCATACATCATGACATTGCATACAACTAACTCTTTACCTTTTCAGGAAGGATCAGTCGAAGACCAACATCTTCCGAGATTCTTTCTAGAAATAGTTCAGATGTGACCCAGACACGGTGACATTCTGATACTTGTTCCAGATTCACTCAGAGACAGTTCATATGTGACCCCGACACGGCGACATTCTGATACTTGTTCCAGATTCATCCAGATGCAGTTTTACACGGACGCATCATCAGGAAACCCTACACCGGTTCCTCTTCCACTTCAAGACTTTTGAAAACAGTTTACAGATTCTTCCCAACAACGGATGTTAATCTATCGCTTGTTCAGATGCAACTTTTGAAAACAGTTTACGGACGCTTCCCAACAACGGATGCTGCTCTATTGCTTATTCAACTTCAAGACTTCTGAAAACAGTTTATGGATTCTTCCCAACAACGGATGTTAATCCATCGCTTGTTCAGATGCAACTTTTGAAAACAGTTTACGGACGCTTCCCAACAACGGATGCTGCTCTATTGCTTATTCAACTTCAAGACTTCTGAAAACAGTTTACGGACGCTTCCCAACAACGGATGCTGCTCTATTGCTTATTCAACTTCAAGACCTTCGAAAACAGTTTATGGATTCTTCCCAACAACGGATGTTAACCTATCACTTGTTTAGACTCCTTTCAACTTTTGAAAACAGTTTACGGATTCTCCAAACATGGATGTCAATCTATTGCTTATTCAGACCCCTAGTTCAGAGATGTTCCAAAACACGGATGCCTTTCTGATACTCGTCCACTCACAAATGACATACAGTTCAACATTTCTAAATGGCATCTTTAAGCCCATTTCTAGATGGCATCTATAAGCCCATCCTCCTACCAGCAGTCACTAGATGGCATCTTTAAGCCCATCACCAAATGGCATCTATAAGCCCATCCTCCTACCAGCAGTCACTAGATGGCGTCTTTAAGCCCATCACCAAATGGCATCTTTAAGCCCATTCCCTCTACCGTCACGTCACCGAGTGCAAATTTTAGGGCACTCTAGTGTCCAATCTTCTTTTACCTTCGAGTCGCGAAAGGGAAACTTGCCAATCTAACTCTTCAGGTCCAAGAAGATTGAACAGGGGCAACTGTTGTACCCCAAAATTTTCCCTCGCATTTTTTCCCCAAGAAATCACAACTTCAGGCTTTTCCTGATTTTTTCAGATTGGCTCAAGAATCGGTCAAACAGACTTTTCTGGTCAGTCAGACAAATTAGGGTTTTCGTTGCTTTTCATGGCTCTGGAACAATTCAAACAGTTTGTTTAGGGTTTGGTTGATTTTGGCTCAACTTTGATCAGGCGAACGTTTCTTTGGCATTTGATCAGGAATTAGGGTTTTTTATGCGTGGTTCCTCAGAAAGGTTTAACTCTACAGTGTTTTTCAAGTTATGCTGAGATGTGGATTGAAACATTTGGATTGAATTCGCATTGTGTGACTAAATCAGTTAAAGGATGCATTGGGATTGCATTTGCAGTGTTTGGTTAGAATCAGTAAAAGGAAAATACGTCTGGGCAGTTGTTGTGATTGACTGTGCTTTGCTTTGGATTTGTGAAGCACCAGATTTATTAGTTGATCGATGCTGAAATATAGTTTATTTAATTGTTTATGATTCTGAGTTTAGATAATTGGAATTTATTTCCATTTATTATAATTTTATAATTATAAATAATAAAATAAATAATTGAAAAGGATGAAAAGAATTAATTGGATAAAAAGAATTTTTATTTCATCTTTAAATATTTGTTACAAATTATTATGTAAATACAAGTATTCATTTACACGGTATTTATAATAATAATAGTTACAATAATTAAATTTAAAATAAGACTATCCTAATTTTTTCTAAATCTTCAATTCTTCATTCTTCATCTGTTGCTAAATCCTCTCCATTCAATTTTTATCTGCAAAAGAAAAGAAGAAAAGTCAATTGCAGATAAAATAAATAGAAGACAGACAATCAATTCGGGTTCATCATTAAAAGCAAATAGCCGAGATCAGTTCGCCCTCTTTGCAAATCACGGGATTTCTCCCGGTTCACAAAGAGGGATGAAAATGTTTGCAAATTAAATGTGAATGCACAAAGTCAAAAATTGCACATTTCAAAGTTGTCAAAACTGCATAATTTCCAAAGTCTCAAACAGCATGATACAAAGTCCAAATCCAAATCAAACTACAGAGTCCAAAGGCAAACAGAATGGCCTAACTAAAGTCACAAACTAAACAAAAGTTTCCCAAAAGATGTCAAAGTACAAAAGGCCATCAAAGTTGTCAAAAGAAGATATGCAAATATCAGGAAAATAGAAAGTATGCAGAGAAAAGTTAGAAGTGCAAGCAATATCGTTTCATCATTTCCCAGCTGTTTGCTTTTTCAGAAAAGTACAAACACAAACATTTTTTATTGTTTTAAAGTTGTACTGGAGAGAGAAGAAGGAGAGAAAAAGAAATAGGGCTTACAGTTTAGGCTTGACATAAAGGATAAAAAAAAACGAAAAAAACTGCAAATGACAGAAGATATCAAAGCAGAAATATCAAAGCAGGGGAGATCAAAAAGAAAAAGGCAGAACTGAGAAACAGATTAGAACCACAAGCTGTCAAGCCTTCGCCTGATAAGAAGAACCTTACAATCTGTTAAGGCCATAGAGGAGAAAGCCAAAACCAGATCCAAAGAGCATAACCTGTAACCTGTCAAAGCCAAGACCACTGTCCTGGCTGAAGCCTAAGCATCCAAACACATAACATGTGTCAAAACTGTAACACTTCCAAGCATCATCCTGCATAAAGCCTAACAGAAGCATAGACCTCGAAGACCCTTTTCTACAAACCTGACCTGTTTCAATGCAAACTACACAAGCCAAACCTAAAAACCTATGATGTCCAAACCATGCCAAGCTGAAACATAAGCATCAAGCCAGTTTACATGACCACAAACAAGGCCAAGACCCAAACAGCCAAAAGCCAGAAAACCTGTTACAGCAAGCCTAAGCATTCAAGGCAGCTCAAACCCTCAGAACATTGTCATCACTGGGTTCATCATCAAGGCAACTCAAACATAAACAAGCATACCAAATATCCAAGCCTAAACTAGCTTCCAAACCAACACACAAAGCCTCAGAGAACCCTCATCATAGGCAAACAAACAGGCATTTCAACACGCGAAGCATGTAAGCAAGGCAAAGTTAAGAATAAGAAAAGGCATACTCAGAAACATACAAAACCAAGCATTCCAAACGCCCTCAGAAAATTTTCATCATCGGGCTAACCACAATATCATCAAGGCATTCAAGATATCAAACAATGTTCAAATCAGTCTCAGCATATCAACATACAAGCAAATAGGCAACAGGGCAAACAGAGACAGAAGAGGAAAGCTGTCATACTAGGCATTTTCAAATTGTCACACATCATCATGAAACCCTAATAAAAAGAAGAAAACAGAATACACAAACCAGGAATCAAAGCTAGCACCCAGTTCAGCATCGTCTCCGCCGTCAAAAGCCCTCCAAACGCCTCCTAATCACCTCCTCCAACAAAGGTAATCTTTTCTATCCTTCTCTTCGCACCTCAAACAAAATAAACGCGTGATCAGAATCAATGACATAAAACTAAACATGCAAATCATAAAAAACAAGGAGATTAAAAACGAAATTCAACCTTGAACAAGCCATCGCGTGCTTAACCATGGAGAGGAGGTGATGATGGCGTTGGTGGCTTGGGAGAAGGAGATTCAGAAACGTTTGGGCATGAGAAAGATGAACGAAGACGAAGATGAACAAACGGCGCCTCTGCATGTCAAGCCTAAGCCATGTCCCAAATGAACACAAGTCATCAAACCCTAAAAAACTTTGTTTCAAATAAATTGGGCCTAACCCGTTTCATTCCTAAAGCCAGCGTATACCCCCCATCTTGCTTCTGAACACTCTCGGTTTGGGCCCTAAGAAAATCAAAAGCCCATTCATTTCTTTTACTAACATCTTTTATTATCCTTTTATGGCTTTAACTAATATATTTTACATTAATTAACCACATTTTTTTATAACTTTCTTAATACTAATTTTGTTTTATTTTTACACTAACAATACTCATATATATATATATATCATGATTAAATTTTATATAGAAACTAATAAAAATAATTTTTTTCTTTACAACTAAACTTACACTTTCTTTAAATTTTTATACATGGAATATTAATTTTTCTTAGGATAATACTTTTCTTTTGTTTCTAAAGAATACTTTCTTTGTACATAATTAATTAAAATATATTTTTATCTTAACACCATAAAGAATAGAATTTAAAAACATTTTTTTTCTTTCTTTTAAAATACCTTTTTGTACATATTAACAAAAGATAATAATACGTGACAAATAAGATACTTGATAATTCATTAAGTTAAACATTCCTCACCTTGTAAATAAAATACACTCACACCAGCACCTACACAATACATTTTTACATTTTGATGCATTATACATTTGCTATTCTTATACTTTACATTACATTGTTTACATTTGATCGCGATTCAATTTGGTTGTAAATTATTGGACACTACATTCCTAAAGTCTCATCCCCATTTGTGAATTTGTACCCCCACTCCCGGATACTATTTGTAATAGCGTAGACTTTAAATTCTTGCAATTTACCGCTTTCAAATTATACCATGGTTAGACCTAGGGTTTGTATGTACATAAAATCAAACGCTAGATAACCTAATACAAAGACAAATACATGAAATCAATACACAATCACACTTGCACCCCCTAGGGTGATCCCACATGTTGCCTTCCAAAATGGGCCATGCTTGCACGTCGAGTTTCTTTGGCAAAACAAATTCAAATGATCATAAGTCCCTCGATGACGCTTTCGAAAGTCGCCTATCAAAATGATCAAGTCCCTTCAAGCAAATTGCCAAAGACACTTGGCACCATTGCATTCATGGTCCATACGATGACCCGCGCCCGTCCCGTTAAACATCCTAAACGCAAGATTGTCCATCAAATTCAATGGTGGAACAAAATTGTTAAAAAAAGGGTTGAAAACATAGAGAAAACCTTTGAGTACAATAGGGGTAGACAAAACTCTTAGTTACTTGAGATCAACCTGCAAAAACACTTGCCTTCTCTTCAAAACCACACTCCACAAACACTTTCAAAACAAACTCTCAAAAAACGTTTGAAACATCTTTTCGAAAAGATACACACTTTTGTAAAACACTCAAACACGAGTCAATTGCATTGGTTGCCTAAGACAAGGTATCTTCTTCAAAAACATTTTCAAAAACACACACATACACACACCATTTTCAAGCAATCAAAAATCAAGGCAAGTGATCTAAAAAACCAAGTAACTAAGAGCCCATGGATAACCATGGATGAAAAGGGTGCTAATACCTTCCCTTTTCATAATCTACCCCCCGGACCCACGAAACATCTCAAAAGGTTTTTCCTGTGCTTTTTTTAACCTTTCCTTTAGGATAAAATAAAAAGTCGGTGGCGACTCTTGCTAAACCGAACAAGTGCGAAAACAAAACGCAAAACCTCAAGTCAGTTCTCCCACTGTATCACAGAACTGGCGACTCTGCTGGGGAGAAATTCAAAAGTGGGGTTACCTTAGGGTTTAGATCACCTTTACATTCTTGCTTTGATTGCCTTGATTGATTTATCTTTTGGGTCCTTGTTTGGGTTTGTTGTAAATCCTACACCCGGATTTGGGGCACCTTTTTAGGTAAATAGCAAAAAAACTGTGAGGGAACTGTGTGGGGTATACCGACACGGTTGAAGCAGTAAGCTATATTAGTGTGACATATTTGTGAGTACCGGTAACCCTTGAGTTCAATCAAGGAGAGTACGGGGCCGCTGAGTGATGTCGTGAAGCACTAACGAACTCTTAGAACCTTAATTGACCATCTTAGCCTTTTTAGGGGTAGTGAGATGACCGACTTTGGTGCAGTCCGAAGTTGGTAGATACTCGATACTACACTCATGGAGGGTTGTTTTCTTGGAATATTTTGGTCGCCAGTTAAGTGGCTAAACCGAAACGATGAACACAGAAAACAGTCCAATGATATTGAGCTCCTTAGAACCCGGTTTCTATTTTAGGACAGGATGAGCCAACTAACTTCAAGAGGGTACTTACCTACAACCCCATGCAAGCCTAAACCTAAGGACTTGTTTGCTTTGTGTGAATATGATTACCTGTATATACACTTACTTACTTGTGCATGCATGTACATAACATCATGACATCATACCATAGCATTTTCAATAACCATTTCAAGGATCTCGAGGGTTTTTTTGATGCAGGGTTACTTTGAACCAGACGTCTACCAAAAGGCAAGAGGTTTCTCCTCTAAACGAATGCCAGTCAAAGATCAAGTACAACAACTTGAATCAATGGCTATGACCCACTTGACATGGTGAGCTTGATTCTCGTGGAAAGACATCCACCAGTGCACAATTCTCCAATCAAAGATCAAGTACAACAACTTGAACCAGTGGCTATGACCCACTTGACATGGTGAGCTTGATTCTCGTGGAAAGACATCCACCGATACAAAGTTCTCCAAGCAAAGATCAAGTGCAACAACTTGAATCAGTGGCTATGACCCACTCGACATGGTGAGCTTGATTCTAGTGGAAAGACATCCACCGGTGCAAAGTTCTCCAATCCAAGAGCAAAGTTCAACCTCTAACATTTTCTTGTGTTTACCCCAAGAGATCCTTGAAAGCATGCATCCACATATCATGTATTGCATTTTGACAGTTTTGCCTTTTTCAGGTTTCCTTACTCTCATACTGTTTATTTCAGTAAGAGATGGCTCTAGAAAGGTCTGTCAAAGACATCCAAGACCAGACTGCTCAGCTGCAGGAAATGTTCCTGAACTTGTCTCTGGGGCAAGAAGAAATGAAAGCTCTCCTCACGAAGGGCTTGGAGAATTCAAACAAAGCCAGGAGCGATCAGCTTGCGGAGCTGCAGTTTGATTTGGCAACATTGAGGATCCAAGTGATGGGGCAGCTAGTGGGCCAGATGGCTCTCATCCAAGACCTGTCTCAAAGACAAGAGGAACTCAGAGTTCTTGTCCGCCAACTGCTTCAAAACAACCAACTGGGGCAGACATCTGAGGTTAAAGAGCAAGTCACCGCTCAACCCCCATCCACTCAAGAAGACAAGGGGAAGGCTCCTCTGCTTGCTTCAGGGTCACAAGCCCAACAACAACCTCGCCAGCGTCAACGGGGTAATCGGCGTAATCAAAATACGCCAGGAAGACAGTTCACGGAGACTGACATACCTTCATCTCTGATTCTAGAGCGCTTGTTAGAGGTTAATCTGACTGCTTTAAGGGATCCTATCCGGAACCCAAATACCTCCGCTCCTAACTATCATCCCGACACATTTTGTGTTTACCACTCCTACAGCCCGGGGCACGACACCGACGACTGTTGGGCCTTGAAGAACAAGATTCAAGATCTAATTGACATTGGGGTGCTGAGGTTCATGCCAGATGGCGAGATGAAAATCTTCCGTTAAAGGAGTTCTTCACCTGATGTGACAAAGCTCAAACTGAAAGACTTTTGCTTCATTTGAATTTTCAAAGTTGTAATTTCTTTTGTTCTCAAACAATTAATTGTTGATGTTAAACTTTATTTTCATTAATGCATTGCATATGTTTGTCTTGAATTCATCCATTCGTTTTCACTACTCTTGTGCTTTCTTTATGATATTTAACTCTTGATAAAAAGCTGCAAGCCTTTAGAGGGAGGATGACGAAACATTACCATAATCTCATACAGTATGCTTTTGAACAGACCTTGCTGATGATGTACAGGCATTTCTTTCAATTCCCAGACACTGGAGTTATAAGGAAGTTAATCCCTAGTCAACCCCTTCGAGCCAAAGAAGTAGGAGTTTTTTGTTCTAAACAATCGAAACCTTTGATATAAACCTGGGGCAGGGTAGTCTCTCAGTTAATTTAAAGAAAATGTGCATTGAAGTAGCAAGCTCTCAGTTCGTAATACAACGAACGACATCGGAAAAAAAAAGAAAGCATTCCTTTGGAATCAAAAGACAAGGGTGGTTCCCTATCACATAGACAGTCAATCTCTCAAAAGAAAAAATCCCACTAGGTCAAAACCTGTAAAGGAGGCTTAAGAAAGCCGGGGCATCCCGCTGACTGTAATCTCGAAAATGGGAACAGTCAGGCAAAAGTTAGGGATAACAAATCAAAATCAAAATAGTGAGGTCATTACAAATCCTCAAACAACATGAAAAATGTTGCAAAAGAAAAAGGAGATGATGACTGTCTCCCAAAATTCAATTGGTGAACCATCACCCAAAAGGTCGTTCCAAACTCAAAACAGAGTGCGACGCACAATTAACTGAGCTTAGGTATGAAGAATATCACGAAGAGAGGGTGGGTACAAATACACTTTGAGCCTTTATCCTTTGTTTCTTAAACCACGAACCAAGCCACGTTACAACCCTTCAAAAGTCCTAATTGAAGCATGGGTTAGTTTGAAAGCATACTGTTTCAAAAGGTATCCTGACTCTTGTAAGGCTTTGCTCTAAATCTTGTGTTGACTTGTCTTATAAAAAGTTTTCTGCTAAAAAACGCATTTTGCAAAACTTCGAGACAAACATAAACTTTGCATTGCTTGAATACCACTGTCTGCATTTGACTATTTGTTTGACAACGAAGAAATTCATACAGCGAATGTTCGGAGGAACGAAAACTCTCTCAGTGAGTTAAAATCACTTCAAAAGGATGACACTTCCATTGCAAATCTCCTATCAACAAGGGGCATGAAATGTCACCGTCCTGTTAACCTGGGGCAGTCCAGTCAAGGTCCAACAGATCTTTCAAAGTTCAGTTCACCTGGGGCAGTCCAGTCAAGATTTCAAGAAATCTCTCAATCCGCAGAGTAATCTGATTCAAGACTCCTTCATCACCACTTGGGGCATTCGAATGTCAAAAGTGTTCAATCATTCCTTCGCCACCTGCTGGAAATTACAACCACCAACAGATCAACTATCACAATTCCAGATTCGATTCCTGTATCTAGCCAGGGCATATCTGTGAGTGATTGATTGTAGATTCGATACCTGTATCCAGCCAGGGCACGTCTGCAAGCAACTTTTCTTAAGTTCCAGATCAACACCTGTAACAAGCCAGGAAAATATCTGTGAATGACCGATTGTGGATCAACACCTGTAACAAGCCAGGAAATTATCTACATCCCCACCTGGGGCATTCGAATGTCAAAAGTGTTCGACGATTCCTTCATCACCTGTTGGAAGATACGGTCCAGATGTGCTCCAGATACGGTTGCCATTCTGTTACCTTTCTTAAGTTTCAGATCAACACCTGTAACAAGCCAGGAAAATATCTGTGGACGACTGATTATGGATTAACACCTGTAACAAGCCAGGAAATCATCTACATGGAGAGATTGAAGATCAACACCTGTAACAAGCCAGGAAACCATCTTTCTTTCTCAGGTCAGAGATCAACACCTGTAACAAGCCAGGACAATATCTCCTTGACCAACTTTTCCTAAGTTCCAGATCAACACCTGTAACAAGCCAGGAAAATATCTGTGAACGACCGATTGTGGATTAACACCTGTAACAAGCCAGGAAATTATCTACATCATCACTTGGGGCATTCGAATGTCAAAAGTGTTCAACAATTCCCTCATCACCTCAGAAGATTGATATAGTTCAAGATGTGACCCAAGATGTTGGCGACATTCTATAACTTATCCAAGCCTGCTTCCAGAAATAGTTCAGATGTGACCCAGAGATGGTGACATTCAGTAACTTATTCCAGATCAGCACCACTTGGGGCATTCGAATGTCAAAAGTGTGCCACAGGTTCCTTCTCAGAGGACTCTCGCAATCCCCAGCCAGAGAACCTTCCAGAAGCTAACTCCCCTCAGAGTCAAGTTTCATTATCCCCAGCGGAGCTAAAACTTCCAACTATCAATCCCCAAGCAGAGTGAAGACTCTCATTCTCAGCATCTCGCAGAATATTCGAATATTCTCCGGTGAAGATCTCCTCAAGACAGGGTTCCCCAGTAGATTGGCTAACAATCCAAGCTTCTGATTTCCCCAGCAGCAGCCAAGGATTTATTTTTTCCGGCAGCAGTCAAGATTCTTTTATCTTCAGTCATCCAGGATTCATCTATCCTCAGCAAGACATCTCATCAGCTTACATGCGCATTCATCACATTCATATCATAAACATTGATGTCACATACATTGCATCATACATCATGACATTGCATACAACTAACTCTTTACCTTTTCAGGAAGGATCAGTCGAAGACCAACATCTTCCGAGATTCTTTCTAGAAATAGTTCAGATGTGACCCAGACACGGCGACATTCTGATACTTGTTCCAGATTCACTCAGAGACAGTTCAGATGTGACCCCGACACGGCGACATTCTGATACTTGTTCCAGATTCATCCAGATGCAGTTTTACACGGACGCATCATCAGGAAACCCTACACCGGTTCCTCTTCCACTTCAAGACTTCTGAAAACAGTTTACGGATTCTTCCCAACAACAGATGTTAATCTATCGCTTGTTCAGATGCAACTTTTGAAAACAGTTTACGGACGCTTCCCAACAACGGATGCTGCTCTATTGCTTATTCAACTTCAAGACTTCTGAAAACAGTTTATGGATTCTTCCCAACAACGGATGTTAATCTATCGCTTGTTCAGATGCAACTTTTGAAAACAGTTTACGGACGCTTCCCAACAACGGATGCTGCTCTATTGCTTATTCAACTTCAAGACTTCTGAAAATAGTTTACGGACGCTTCCCAACAACGGATGCTGCTCTATTGCTTATTCAACTTCAAGACCTTCGAAAACAGTTTATGGATTCTTCCCAACAACAGATGTTAACCTATCACTTGTTTAGACTCCTTTCAACTTTTGAAAACAGTTTACGGATTCTCCAAACATGGATGTCAATCTATTACTTATTCAGACCCCCAGTTCAGAGATGTTCCAAAACACGGATGCCTTTCTGATACTCGTCCACTCACAAATGACATACAGTTCAACATTTCTAAATGGCATCTTTAAGCCCATTTCCAGATGGCATCTATAAGCCCATCCTCCTACCAGCAGTCACTAGATGGCATCTTTAAGCCCATCACCAAATGGCATCTATAAGCCCATCCTCCTACCAGCAGTCACTAGATGGCGTCTTTAAGCCCATCACCAAATGGCATCTTTAAGCCCATTCCCTCTACCGTCACGTCACCGAGTGCAAATTTTAGGGCACTCTAGTGTCCAATCTTCTTTTACCTTCGAGTCGCGAAAGGCAAACTTGCCAATCTAACTCTTCAGGTCCAAGAAGATTGAACAAGGGCAATTGTTGTACCCCAAAATTTGCCCTCGCATTTTTCCCCAAGAAATCACAACTTCAGGCTTTTCCTAATTTTTTCAGATTGGCTCAAGAATCGGTCAAACAGACTTTTCTCGTCAGTCAGACAAAATTAAGGTTTTCGTTGCTTTTCATGGCTCTGGAACAATTCAAACAGTTTGTTTAGGGTTTGGTTGATTTTGGCTCAACTTTGATCAGGCGAACGTTTCTTTGGCATTTGATCAGGAATTAGGGTTTTTTATGCGCGGTTCCTCAGAAAGGTTTAACTCTACAGTGTTTTTCAAGTTATGCTGAGATGTGGATTGAAACATTTGGATTGAATTCGCATTGTGTGACTAAATCAGTGAAAGGATGCATTGGGATTGAATTTGCAGTGTTTGGTTAGAATCAGTAAAAGGAAAATACGTCTGGGCAGTTGTTGTGATTGACTGTGCTTTGCTTTGGATTTGTGAAGCACCAGATTTATTAGTTTATCGATGCTGAAATATAGTTTATTTAATTGTTTATTATTCTGAGTTTAGATAATTGGAATTTATTTCCATTTATTATAATTTTAGAATTATAAATAATAAAATAAATAATTGAAAAGGA
Organism: Vicia faba; assembly: GCA_948472305.1. Taxonomy (NCBI): domain Eukaryota; kingdom Viridiplantae; phylum Streptophyta; class Magnoliopsida; order Fabales; family Fabaceae; genus Vicia; species Vicia faba. The sequence goes on along the minus strand of OX451736.1, from coordinate 550,261,474 downwards.
TGAAAAGAATTAATTGGATAAAAAGAATTTTTATTTCATCTTTATAATAATAATAATAGTTACAAGTATTCATTTACACGGTATTTATAATAATAATAATAGTTACAATAATTAAATTTAAAATAAGACTATCCTAATTTTTTCTAAATCTTCAATTCTTCATTCTTCATCTGTTGCTAAATCCTCTCCATTCAATTTTTATCTGCAAAAGAAAAGAAGAAAAGTCAATTGCAGATAAAATAAATAGAAGACAGACAATCAATTCGGGTTCATCATTAAAAGCAAATAGTCGGGATCAGTTCGCCCTCTTTGCAAATCACGGGATTTCTCCCGGTTCACAAAGAGGGATGAAAATGTTTGCAAATTAAATGTGAATGCACAAAGTCAAAAATTGCACATTTCAAAGTTGTCAAAACTGCATAATTTCCAAAGTCTCAAACAGCATGATACAAAGTCCAAATCCAAATCAAACTACAGAGTCCAAAGGCAAACAGAATGGCCTAACTAAAGTCACAAACTAAACAAAAGTTTCCCAAAAGATGTCAAAGTACAAAAGGCCATCAAAGTTGTCAAAAGAAGATATGCAAATATCAGGAAAATAGAAAGTATGCAGAGAAAAGTTAGAAGTGCAAGCAATATCGTTTCATCATTTCCCAGCTGTTTGCTTTTTCAGAAAAGTACAAACACAAACATTTTTTATTGTTTTAAAGTTGTACTGGAGAGAGAAGAAGGAGAGAAAAAGAAATAGGGCTTACAGTTTAGGCTTGACATAAAGGATAAAAAAAAACGAAAAAAACTGCAAATGACAGAAGATATCAAAGCAGAAGATATCAAAGCAGGGGAGATCAAAAAGAAAAAGGCAGAACTGAGAAACAGATTAGAACCACAAGCTGTCAAGCCTTCGCCTGATAAGAAGAACCTTACAACCTGTTAAGGCCATAGAGGAGCAAGCCAAAACCAGATCCAAAGAGCATAACCTGTAACCTGTCAAAGCCAAGACCACTGTCCTGGCTGAAGCCTAAGCATCCAAACACATAACATGTGTCAAAACTGTAACACTTCCAAGCATCATCCTGCATAAAGCCTAATAGAAGCATAGACCTCGAAGACCCTTTTCTACAAACCTGACCTGTTTCAATGCAAACTACACAAGCCAAACCTAAAAACCTATGATGTCCAAACCATGCCAAGCTGAAACATAAGCATCAAGCCAGTTTAAATGACCACAAACAAGGCCAAGACCCAAACAGCCAAAAGCCAGAAAACCTGTTACAGCAAGCCTAAGCATTCAAGGCAGCTCAAACCCTCAGAACATTGTCATCACTGGGTTCATCATCAAGGCAACTCAAACATAAACAAGCATACCAAATATCCAAGCCTAAACTAGCTTCCAAACCAACACACAAAGCCTCAGAGAACCCTCATCATAGGCAAACAAACAGGCATTTCAACACGCGAAGCATGTAAGCAAGTCAAAGTTAAGAATAAGAAAAGGCATACTCAGAAACATACAGAACCAAGCATTCCAAACGCCCTCAGAAAATTTTCATCATCGGGCTAACCACAATATCATCAAGGCATTCAAGATATCAAACAATGTTCAAATCAGTCTCAGCATATCAACATACAAGCAAATAGGCAACAGGGCAAACAGAGACAGAAGAGGAAAGCTGTCATACTAGGCATTTTCAAATTGTCACACATCATCATGAAACCCTAATAAAAAGAAGCAAACAGAATACACAAACCAGGAATCAAAGCTAGCACCCAGTTCAGCATCGTCTCCGCCGTCAAAAGCCCTCCAAACGCCTCCTAATCACCTCCTCCAACAAAGGTAATCTTTTCTATCCTTCTCTTCGCACCTCAAACAAAATAAACGCGTGATCAGAATCAATGACATAAAACTAAACATGCAAATCATAAAAAACAAGGAGATTAAAAACGAAATTCAACCTTGAACAAGCCATCGCGTGCTTAACCATGGAGAGGAGGTGATGATGGCGTTGGTGGCTTGGGCGAAGGAGATTCAGAAACGTTTGGGCATGAGAAAGATGAACGAAGACGAAGATGAACAAACGGCGCCTCTGCATGTCAAGCCTAAGCCATGTCCCAAATGAACACAAGTCATCAAACCCTAAAAAACTTTGTTTCAAATAAATTGGGCCTAACCCGTTTCATTCCTAAAGCCAGCGTATACCCCCCATCTTGCTTCTGAACACTCTCGGTTTGGGCCCTAAGAAAATCAAAAGCCCATTCATTTCTTTTACTAACATCTTTTATTATCCTTTTATGGCTTTAACTAATATATTTTACATTAATTAACCACATTTTTTTATAACTTTCTTAATACTAATTTTGTTTTATTTTTACACTAACAATACTCATATATATATATATCATGATTAAATTTTATATAGAAACTAATAAAAATAATTTTTTTCTTTACAACTAAACTTACACTTTCTTTAAATTTTTATACATGGAATATTAATTTTTCTTAGGATAATACTTTTCTTTTGTTTCTAAAGAATACTTTCTTTGTACATAATTAATTAAAATATATTTTTATCTTAACACCATAAAGAATAGAATTTAAAAACATTTTTTTTCTTTCTTTTAAAATACCTTTTTGTACATATTAACAAAAGATAATAATACTTGACAAATAAGATACTTGATAATTCATTAAGTTAAACATTCCTCACCTTGTAAATAAAATACACTCACACCAGCACCTACACAATACATTTTTACATTTTGATGCATTATACATTTGCTATTCTTATACTTTACATTACATTGTTTACATTTGATCGCGATTCAATTTGGTTGTAAATTATTGGACACTACATTCCTAAAGTCTCATCCCCATTTGTGAATTTGTACCCCCACTCCCGGATACTATTTGTAATAGCGTAGACTTTAAATTCTTGCAATTTACCGCTTTCAAATTATACCATGGTTAGACCTAGGGTTTGTATGTACATAAAATCAAACGCTAGATAACCTAATACAAAGACAAATACATGAAATCAATACACAATCACACTTGCACCCCCTAGGGTGATCCCACATGTTGCCTTCCAAAATGGGCCATGCTTGCACGTCGAGTTTCTTTGGCAAAACAAATTCAAATGATCATAAGTCCCTCGATGACGCTTTCGAAAGTCGCCTATCAAAATGATCAAGTCCCTTCAAGAAAATTGCCAAAGACACTTGGCACCATTGCATTCATGGTCCATACGATGACCCGCGCCCGTCCCGTTAAACATCCTAAACGCAAGATTGTCCATCAAATTCAATGGTGGAACAAAATTGTTAAAAAAAGGGTTGAAAACATAGAGAAAACCTTTGAGTACAATAGGGGTAGACAAAACTCTTAGTTACTTGAGATCAACCTGCAAAAACACTTGCCTTCTCTTCAAAACCACACTCCACAAACACTTTCAAAACAAACTCTCAAAAAACGTTTGAAACATCTTTTCGAAAAGATACACACTTTTGTAAAACACTCAAACACGAGTCAATTGCATTGGTTGCCTAAGACAAGGCATCTTCTTCAAAAACATTTTCAAAAACACACACATACACACACCATTTTTAAGCAATCGAAAATTAAGGCAAGTGATCTAAAAAACCAAGTAACTAAGAGCCCATGGATAACCATGGATGAAAAGGGTGCTAATACCTTCCCTTTTCATAATCTACCCCCCGGACCCACGAAACATCTCAAAAGGTTTTTCCTGTGATTTTTTTAACCTTTCCTTTAGGATAAAATAAAAAGTCGATGGCGACTCTTGCTAAACCGAACAAGTGCGAAAACAAAACGCGAAACCTCAAGTCAGTTCTCCCACCGTATCACAACGATGATGACATTTTCTCTGGACCGAGAACACCAATGTACATCAGAGTGTATGAGGGTCATCAATCGTTGTGACCACCTTAAGCCTTGGTCATTCTTCAAAACAAATTGTGGAAGGTGCGAAATAAACCACCTTGCAAGGAGAGGATTACAGCACATGAGAACACCTCTCTTTCTCATTGTTCGTGTGTAAAATGACTGGAGGATGTCCCCAAGCAATGTTGGTATGGGATTCCTGGATAGGAAAATCTTGACGGCGTTGACATCTATAAGCTGGTCAGGATTTGGGAACAAGACCAACCCATAAATGAGGAGTGCCACAATATCTTCAAAGGCTTGTAGATCCAATGAATTCCAACACTCTTGCGCCTTCTCAAACAAGAATTTTGCCAAGAAGCCTTTGACACCGCTTCTAGTTTCCCAATGCCCCTTGATGTCAGATGGTTGCAAGTGTAGTGCTAGAGCAACATCTTCAGGCTTTGGTTCTTTTTCTGTACCGTTGTGGGGTAGTTGATTAAGAATAGGAATTCTCAAGAGTTGAGAAAAATTCCTCCAAAGTAGGCACCAATTGGTAGTCGGGGAATGTGAAACAGTGGTGAAGGGGGTCAAAGAACTGGAACAACACTTTCACCATGTCTTCTTCAATGCTGGTGTTGACTAGGCTGAGCAATCTACCATGTCTTTCACTGAAGGGGGAGCTTTCTGGAATTCTGGATGTGAGTTCCTTGAGTTGAAGAGGGATTCTCACAAGGTTGACTTGGATAGTTTTCCTGCGAAGAATTTCCATGACCTACAAAACAAGAACAAAGATGAAGATCTAAACCCTTGAAATGGTTAGTGGATGCATATGATGCTTTATGATGTTCATGATGTATGCACAAACATATGTACAAGCAATTCACACAAAAACCCTAGTTTCAGGCTTGCATGAGGTTTCATAGGTAAGTACCCTCTTGAGTGTAGTTGGCTTAAAAACCTGTCTTATAAATAGTAACCGGGTTCTAAGGAGCTCAATATCATTGGATTGTTTTCCATGTTCATTGTTTTGGTTTAGCCACTTAACTAGCGACCAAAATATTCCAAGAAAACAACCCTCAATGAGTGTAGTATCGAGCATCTACCAACTTCGGACTGCACCAAAGCCGGTCATCTCACTACCCCTAATAAAAGGCCAAGATGGTCAAGTAAGGTTCTAGGTCATTAGTGCTTAGTGACATCACTCAGCGGCCCCGTACTCTCCTTGATTGAACTCAAGGGTTACCGGTACTCACAAATATGTCACACTAATATAGCTATTGCTTCAACCGTGTCGGTATATCCCGCACAGTTTCCACAACGTATTGCTATCTATGAATGTTTCCCCAAATCCGGGTGTAGGATTTCAAGCCCAGGCAAGAGAACCAAGATGTAAAGCAATCAAAGCAAACAATTAGTCATGCAAAAGGGTGATCTAAGCCCTAAGGTTACTCCACTTTTATAATTTTCCCCAGCAGAGTCGCCAGTTCTGTGATACGGTGGGAGAACTGACTTGAGGTTTTGTGTTTGTATTTGCAAATGTTTCGGTTGAGCAAGAGTCGCCACCGACTTTTTATTTTATCCTAAGGAAAGGTTAAAAAGCACAGCAAAAACCTTTGAGATGTTTTCTTGGGTTCGGGGAGTAGATTATAGAAAGGGAAGTTATTATCACCCTTTCTATCCATGGTTATCCATGGGCTCTTAGTTACTTGCTTAGATCACTTGCCTTGAATTTTCAATTGTTTGAAATGGTGCTTTTGTGTGTGGGTTTGAAAATGTTTTGAAAAAGATGCCTTGTCTAGGCAACCCTTGTAACAAATCTTTACTCGAATTTTTTACAAAAGGTATTTGTCTTTTTGAAAAGATGTTTCAAGGTTTTGAAAGTTGTTTTGAAAGTGTGTTATGATGTGTGTTTTGAAAAATGGCAAGGATTGTTTTTTGCAAGATTGGTCAAGTAACCAAGAGCTATCTATCCTAAATTTCTCAAAGATCTTTCCTATGTTTTAACCCTTTTAACAGTATTGTTCCACCATTGCATTTGGTGGACAATCTTGTGTTAGGATGTTAACGGGATGGGCGCGGGTCATCGATTAGACCATGAATGCAATGGGGCCAAGTGTCTTTGTCAATTTTTCCTTCAATGGACTTGATCATTTTCTAGGCAACTTGCGAAAGCGTCATCGAGGGACTATGATCATTTTGATTTGTTTTGTTTTGCCAAAGACACTCAACATACAAGCATGGCCCATTATTGAAGGCAACAAGTGGAGTAACCCTAAGGGTGCAAGTGTGCTTGGTGTTGTCCATTTTCATGCTTTTTGTCTTTGAATTAGGTCAAGCTATTTGTTATTTGATTTTTGCATACAAACCCTAAGTCTATCATGGCATAATTAGAAAGCTTTAAAATGCGGAATTTAAAAGTCCTAAATTATTACAACATAATTATGGGGATGGGGGTACAAATGTTTGAATGGAGGATATTTAGCAAGAAATTTAAATCTAGACTATTACATCCATATTGAATATCCAAGTTATTTAATTGTACAATAATTAAATAAATAAGTATGCAAAAAATGTATTTATGCACAAAAAATATTTTTTTATGTATGTAAAAGTATTTTTCAAGGCAAAATATAAACAAAATAAGAAGGGTCAATTTTCTGTGGATATTTTCATGTTTTTAGGGCAAAACCCTAATTTTCTAAATAAATAATAATTATTTATTTATTATATACAATATTTATTAATTATATACTAAAAATAAAAAAAAAGAAGTATAGTGTGAAAAAAAAGTATTTTGATGTCATGTATTAATAAAATAAAAAGGTATTATTTTTATCCTAAATATTTAATAAATATACAAGTATTTATATTATATACACTTAAATATACTAAATAGGTAAAAATAAAAATATTAATTATTTAAAAAAAGAAGTATATTTCTTAGAAAATGTTTTCATAAAGTAAATAAAAAATGATGGCTGAAAAGATATTTTCTATGTCATTTTTTAATGTTTTAAATAAAAGGTATTTATTATTTTACATGTATAAGTCCAAATTAAACAAATAAAAATCCAAATAAAATGCAAAAATGGGTGGAAAAATATTTTTAATATTTTTTATGTTTTGACAAAAAATAATAAGTCAGAAGAAAAAATAAAAAGTCAAAAATGATTTAAAAAAAATACAATGGGCCAAGGGGGTGTAAGTGGAAATGAGGGTGCAAACAGAAAAAGCAAACTCAGGCCCAGCCCAAATCCACCTTCTTCAACCTCCAGCCATTTATGTCAAAAAACGCGCGCCCTCCATGCTTGATTCAAACTTCCTGATTCTTTGACTTTTAGCAAAAACTCACAACATAAACATTATAGAGCATCATGTCACGATTCTAAACATATAAAGAAGTTGTTCTAACTCTCAGAAATGAGAGAGAATTTCTTCTCCCCCAATTCCTGACCTAAGTTTTTTCCAATGTTCAGGTTCAAAATTCTCTCAGCACACACAACATAAATGAAAAGTAAGTATATGGGTAGCTTCAGGGCCATGAGTAGGACATACTTTCTTCACAAACTTAAGCCTAAACATGCTTGGATAGAGAGATAGAAGTTCATATTTTACCTGTCTCAGCTTGACTCGAACAGAGTAATATGGCCAACTTCAATGGTGTTTGAGGACTTGTACAGCTTGCTTGAGGTCCTAGGAACCTTCTCCTATGCTTGGTGTGCCTTGAATCCTTCTGAATCAAGCTATAGAAGTCAACCTGCAACAATGAAAAATGAAAATGGCAACCTTGGTTAGGGGTGTTACAGTCTGTATCTAGGGCTTGGGATAGTTTGTATGGATGATATAGAACGTGCTTGAAGTGGTTTTAGCCAAAGCGCACGAATGGATTGAGCTGGCCAAATCAAACTGCAGCAGGTACCCTGTTTTGCAACAAAACTGTGTTTTGATGAATGAGAAGGTTTGAGCTCTGGTTGATTCGTGTTTTAGGTCAGTTGGATCAAGTGAAAAGTGTTTACAAAGTTTGTTTTGGCTTTTGCTTGCAGGAAGTGAATGTGGTACTTGTTTTGCAATCTTTCTTCTTATCTAAGCAAAGATTGTCAAGTTGGATTATAGGCTGCTACAGGCCCCTCAAGCATGCTGCAAACTTGGCTCTTGATCAGTGGGATTTGTCCATAAAGTTGTGCCCAAAAGATCTGGCTTGTACCTCTTTGATTTGTATTTGACATAAAGTGCACCTTTTCAAAAATGGCAAAAATGCTTTATCCATTTAAAGGTTAATCTTTCATGTAATGACCAAATGAACAAAATAACATCTTGGCACAATGGTTTGGCATTGAATTATTGAGTGTAAATGGGATTAGAGGCCTGTAATCTAGCTTGTGCAAGCTGACTTGCAAAATGCCAATGTATGAACATGCCTTTGGTCATGAACAAAAGTGACTTTTGCCCAACTTTGCCAATTCGATTCTCCCTAACCACAAGGGTGTTTGAGAAGTTCTTGTACAATTTGGAAATCTTAGAATGTGTACTACAATCCATCTTTGTAATGCAAGTTGAAATTCCAAGTGGAAGCATGTGAAAAATGGCCATGAAGTTGGGCAAAAATCCTGCCTAAAATAGGTCAAAAATTTTCTAAGTTAAGAATGTTTTGCACCCTTATTCCAAAAATCATAACTTGAGCTACAAGCTTCTTTTAAGGAAACTTTGTGAATAAAAGTTTTAGATTTTGTAATGTACTACAACTTTCATGTTTTGAGTTTTGTTTGAATCCAAATGTATCTTGGTTAAAAAATGGGACAAAGTTAGGAAAAAATAAGGAAGTTTCATAACTTAGAAAAATTCTAAGTTATGAAATTTTCTCATTCTAAACCCTAATTTGCAATTTTTGGTTTCTTGATGAACAAGTTTCATAATTTGACATGTCTTGATGAAAAATGAATCTTGGAACTTGATTTTGACCAGAAAGTCAAAGTTTGACTTTTCAGTATACAGTCAAATTTTGATCAGTTGACTGGAAAATTCATCTGTCAATCTTGTGCATTTTGAGACCTTTTGAACTTGTTGAATATGTCAAGACAATTCCATTGAGTTCTTGAGTCCATATGTGAGCTTGTTTTGCCATTGGTTAGGTCAGACAGTCAAAAATTGTCTTTGTGCAGTCAAAACCCTAAAAATGACCATTTTGCCCTTTTGGTGATCTGATCAAATTTCTTGTGGAATTGTGATCCAAACTTGACCAAATGGTTCATATGAGTTCATTATGTTGATGTGGGTCAAATTTCATGAGGTTTGACTATCAATTGGCCACAGTTGACTTTTTCCCAATACAACTGATTTCTAGGTTAACTGTCCAATTGACTGGGCAAAGATTGGAATCAAGGCTTGAAACTTGGTATGGATAAACTTGTGAGTCCAACATGAAGCATGAAAGTCACTTTGGGAGTTTTAGGTCAAAACATCTTGGTGCAAACTCAAACCCTAATTTGGGTCAACAGTGTAAGGACGTGTCTTGAGCAGAGCAAACCCTAGCTTGATCTTGAATTCCAAGAGTCTAGTGATGAGAAAATGTTGATGAAATGAGAGGGAAAATTTTGGGGTACAACAGCATCTTTTTTAAAACATTTTCAAAACCACACACACAAAACACCATTTCAAGTAATTGAAAAACAAAGGCAAGTGATCTAAAACAAGTAACTAAGAGCCCATGGATAACCATGGATGAAAAGGGTGCTAGCACCTTCCCTTTTCATAATCTACCCCCCGAACCCACGAAAACATCTCAAAGGTATTTCCTGTGCTTTTTGACCTTTCCTTAGGATAAATAAAAAGTCGGTGGCAACTCTTGCTAAACCGTAACATTTGCAAACACAAACGCAAAACCACAAGTCAGTTCTCCCACCGTATCACATTAGGTTATTATTGTTGAAGAACGATTTGGTTAAGTATAGATGTTTCTTAATTAATTTGTTAATTAGTTATTAATTTATTAAAAAATTTCATGTTGAAGATTGTTAGCAGAATTGCAAGAGGGGGGAAAAGTGAAATAGATATAGTTGTTTATGGTTTTCATCTATGTTTAGAGATCATGTTGTTCCTGCTAACAGTCCTATTGTCTATGCTTTTGGTTTTCTTTTAACCTCATTTGTTACTACTCAATTTGTTACGAAGTTAATTGTTTTTTCATTACTTATTTTTTTAGGTTTTGGTTATTGATGGAGGAGAAGGGGGATGTAACACCCCAATTCTACCCTGCAATTATAAATGTAAATCAGAGTTATAATCATTCATGCAAACGACTCAGGATGCCAGAAATTAAACTTTTAAAACAACATTGCATTCATCGTGGATACGTAACACTTTAAAACTTTGGATGAACCATCAGCATAATACTTTAATCTCTTAATTCAATAAATCAAAAATCTACGCAGCAGAATTCTTAATAACATCTTTGTCCAGTAATTACAGCAACTTCAAAACAACACATACTTCGTAACAATCAAATTAAAGTTCAACAACTAAAATAATCAACAATTAAAAGCAACAAGCATTCATCCCCCCGAGTGTTACATATCAGAGCAATGACACCGACTCGAACTACTGAAGGTATACAACCTTCACTCTCGATTACCTGCACATTACCAATGTAAGGGTAACATTCAAACAGAAGGGATGAGATATCTAACAATATTATAAAACATATGATAATTAATATATTAAATTAGATCACATAACATCACCACTTCTCATATTACAAACAACAAACATTGTAACAAAATATCAATAATATACACATATACCGCTTCAATGCACAACCTCTTTATGCAATCAAATAATGTGACTTAATACTATACAAATGCATGTGGTACCATTGGAGCAGAACTCCCATCACAAAAATTTCCAATTAATAGAGGCATCAACAAGGCATAAGCCTTCATCTTAATATTCGCCAATACAGGCCATCTTAATGAGCATAAGCTCCATCTTGAAATGAAATGTAAGTGACACAATATGAATGTCATGACAACACCATAATTAACAACATATCAACACAACATCATCGTTGGCCATAAGCCTACATCTTAATAGCTGTCAATTATTAGAGGCATCTCAACATCTTTCATCAACATCGTTCATCAACATCATTTATCATCATAAATCATCAAACATCATTTATACATCATAATTCATCAAACATTATTTATACGTCATAATTCATCAAACATCATATATCATCATAATTCACAGCAATTCAGCCACAACAACATTACAATAACAATTCGTCAATCTCGCAACGTTGGCCATAGGCCTTCAACATGATTCGCCTATAACTAGTTAATCAACTAAGGCTTGCTTCTAAATTACCAAACCTCTGCATATTACTATTCTGTAATACTACATCAGTATCATCATTAATCCTATTGTTACAAACCAACAATAATTTATAAACGTTTCATCCTCATCATTCTTCACAAAAACCAACATAATGATCAACACGGGAACTAATCTGATTCCTAACTTGGATACTAGGATTATCCTTCCTATTCTTCATTTTAATCCGTAAGAATAAAGTTCATCGCGTTAGCTATTCAACATTTCGAACGACACCTCAAACGGAGTCCGAAAACTCAAGTTACAGCCTTCTCAAACTGATTCTTCCAAAAACCAGACAACATGGATCAACGCATAACGCCTTGGGTCGACGCGTACTGAACTGATCACGCTACATGATTTGACGCATACTCTCTCGTATCGACTCATAATGAGTCTGCCACACTGCATGTATCGACACATTCTCCTATGTATTGACTCATCCTGAGTTTAAAGGCCCTCATGTATCGACACATGACTCCTTTGTGTCGACTCATACTGAGTCTAATAGCATTCTTGTATCGACACATAATGCTTGGGGTCGACACATACTGCTCTGTCATGGATATTTTCTGCGATTTCTCTGCGTTTTCACTACCATTTCCATACCTTAGGCCCTAAAAACATCACCTAATCACAAATTATCATCAATTATAATTACCCTATAATTCTACATCAAATATACAACATTGGGACATCGTTATTCATCTTTCAATCATCGATTTCCATCATACAACATCATATATAATTCAATCATAAACCAAACAATATTTCACCTCTAACCTCACATACCAATTATCACAAACCCTATTATAGAGTCAGAACCCCACCCTTACCTTGGATTGAAGGTAGCTCTATAACTTTCCGGTTGGTTTTCCGTTCTGTCTCTCTTCATCCTTTCCAACAGCTTTCATGTTCTTTCTCTAACCCTTATTCTTCTTACTGCTTCTTCTTTATTGTTATTTCTAACAATAATAAAATAACTGTATCATTCTCTTTATGTCTTAATGGGCTTAAAACTACTACACCCCCTTTTTACTACTTCTATCCTTTAAAACAAGCTCACATCAAATAATATTATCATCTAATATCATTTCACAACTTAATAAAATAATTAAATCCAACTAATCACAACACATCAACTATCATCATAACACAACTTCACAAATATTCCAAAAATAATTTAATTAAATAATTAATTATATCACGGGCGTTACAACTCTCCCTAACTTAGAATATTTTCGTCCTCGAAAATTTACCTTAATCAAACAACTCAGGATAGGAGTCTCGCATCTTGCTCTCCAACTCCCAAGTCATGCTTTCTCCGGCAGCTCCTAGCCAAACCACTTTAACTAAAGCAGTCTCTCTGCCCCTCAGATTCTTTATTTCACGATCTACAATTCGTACAGGCATCGTCTCCACAGTAAGGTTATCCCGTACTTGCACATCATCCATATGAATCACATGAGATGGATCTGAAATATACTTCTGAAGTTGCGACACATGAAACACATCATGAAAATTCGAAATATTAGGCGCTAAAGCCACTCTATAAGCCATATTCCCAACTCTCTCTGAAATCTGATATGGTCCAATAAAACGAGAAGTGAGCTTCTTAGACTTCAATACTCGCCCAACACCAGTCACAGGTGTAACTCTCAAAAACACATGGTCACCCGCTTGAAATTCTAAGTACTTCCTTCGCTTGTCATGATAACTCTTCTGTCTACTTTGGGAAGCTTTCATCTTTTCTCGAATCAACTTCACCTTCTCAGTAGTCTCACGAACAAGTTCAGGTCCAAGTACTAAACTTTCACCAGATTCATGCCAACATAAAGGAGTTCTACATCATCGACCATACAATGCTTCAAAAGGTGTCATCCCAATACTAGAATGGTAACTGTTATTATAATTGAACTCTATTAACAGAAGATAAGTATCCCACGAACCTCCCTGCTCAAGAACACATGCCCTCAACAAATCTTCCAACGATTGAATAGTCCTTTCAATCTGACCATCTGTCTGAGGATGATACGCTGAACTCAACCTCAACTTGGAACCCAATGCTTATTGCAAACTCTTCCAAAAATCAGAAGTAAATCTTGGATCTCTATCTGACACAATGCACAAAGGAACACCATGCAGCTTCACAATCACACTAGTGTAAATCTCAGCCAACTTCGACGCTGGAAAAATTATGTTATTAGGAATAAAATGAGTCGACTTTGTAAGCCTATCAACAATCACCCAAATCAAATCATGTCCTCGTAAAGTATTAGGTAATCCCGTCACAAAGTCCATCGAAATGCTATCCCATTTCCATTCTGGAACTTCTAACGGTTGCATCAACCCTGTTGACTTTTGATGTTCAATTTTTGACTTTTGACAAGTCAAACATACATACACAAACCGAGCCACATCACTCTTCATCCCAGACCACCAAAAAAATCCTTTCAAATCTTGATACATCTTTGTAGCTCCTGGATGAATACTCAACTTACTTCTATGACTCTCCTCAAGTATCACATTCTTCATCTCAGCATCATCAGGAATACAAATCCGGTTACAAAACCTCAGCACACCTTGCGCATCTAGCTTGAAATCATTATTCTCAGACTGATCGAACCCAACCATTGAATCTACCAGTTTCACATCCAACTTCTGAGCTTCTCTAATACTGTCTAGAAATTCATTATTAATCTTCAACATACCCAACATAATACTCAGTGGAGTAACCTCGCAAACTAAGCTCACATCTCTAAATTGTTCAATTAATTCCAACTCTTTAACCATCATTGCCGACATATGCAAAGTCTTTCGACTCAACACATCAGCTACCACATTCGCTTTTCCTAGATGATAATTCAAACCGAAATCATAATCCTTTAACAATTCCAACCATCTTCGTTGCCTCATATTCAATTCCTTCTGATCGAATAAATACTTTAAGCTCTTATGGTCACTAAACACTTCAAATCTAGAACCATAAAGATAATACCTCCAAATATTCAATACAAAAACAACTGCAGCAAGCTCTAAATCATGCCTAGGATAGTTTTTCTCATGAGTCCTTAACTGCCTTGACGCATAAGAAACTACCTTATTGTTCTGCATAACCACACCTCCTAAATCCATCTTAGAAGCATCACAATATACCACAAAAGGCTCTCCTGTATTAGGCAACGTCAAAATCGGAGCCGACGTTAACCTTTTCTTCAACTCTGTAAAACTTTCTTCGTACTGAACATCCCACACGAAAGCCCTACCTTTACAAGTCAACTTAGTCAATGGAAGTGCCAACTTAGAAAAACCATCGATAAACCTTCTATAGTAACCAACTAATCCCAAAAAGCTTCTAATCTCAGTAGCCGACTTTGGAGTTTTCCATTGTAACACAGCATCAACCTTCGATGGATCTACAACAATGCCACTACCTGAGATCACATGACCAAGGAAACTAACCTCCTTTAACCAGAATTCACACTTGGACAGCTTTGCATACAACTTCTTCTCTTTCAAAACTTGCAATACTACACTTAAGTGTTCCGCGTGTTCTTCTTCTGACTTAGAGTAAATCAAAATATCATCAATAAATACCACCACAAACTGATCCAAATAAGTATGACAAATACGGTTCATGTATTCCATGAATACTCCTGGCGCATTAGTAACACCGAAAGGCATCACCGAATACTCGTAATGTCCATAATGTGTTCTGAAAGCCGTCTTCTGGATATCTTCATCCAATTCACTTTAATCTGATGGTAACCCGACCTCAAATCAATCTTACTAAACACACGAGCATCCACCAATTGATCCATCAAGTCATCTATTCTTGGAAGCGGATACTTGTTCTTAATCGTCACTTTATGCAGCTGTCTATAATCAACACAAAACCTCATACTTCCATCTTTCTTCTTTACTAACAACACTGGAGTTCCCCATGGCGATACACTTTGTTTTACAAACTTCTTTTTAAGTAACTCTTCCAATTGCTTCTTTAACTCTGACAATTCAGATGCAGACATCTTGTATGGTGCCATAGACACAGATATGGTACCAGGTACAAGATCAATAGCAAATTCAACTTCCCTCTCTGGCGGTACATCAGGAATCTCATCGGGGAAAACTTCAGGAAATTCACACACCACCTGCAATTCCTCAATTATAGCTTGAGTCTCTACAGATAGCGACGCCATCAACGAGAACATCTGTGCTTCTTCTTGCATCAACTTCCTCAACTGTCCAGCAGACAATAAACTATCTTCCTCTTCTTCAGAAGTAGAAAACCTCAAAGACTTGTCATAACAGTTAATGTGAACATAGTTATGCTCTAACTAGTTTATACCCAAAATCACATCCAACCCTCTTAACGGTAAACAAACCAAGTCAATAGCAAAGTCTTTGTCGAAGATCGACAAGGAACACTTTAAACACACCAAAGAAGTAGTCATCGACCCCTTGGCTGGAGTATCGACGACCATTTCTCCATTCATAGAAGACAACATAAGACCCAATCTTTCAACACAATCAGCAACAATAAAATAATGAGTAGCACCGGTATCAATAATAGTAATTAAAGGAGTACTATTAATGAAACATGTACTCTGATAAGTCTGTCCTCAGCAACTGTCTGATCCTCAACCAAAGCGAACACTTTACCACTTATTTGTGCCCTCTTTGGTTTCTGACACTGCCTACCAATGTGACCTTCTTCTCTACAATTGAAACAAATCACATCCTTATGTTTGCACTCAGATACAACATGACTGTTCTTACCACAACGAAAACACCTCTTTACTTCAGTAGTACACACATTACTCTCATGTCCAGGTTTTACACATTTAAAACAAACCACACCAGCAAGAGCATCTCCCCCACTAGTCCTCTGACCTTGAGAAACTTTTTATTTACCTTTACCAGTTGGGGTATCATAAGGCTTACCACGATTCTGTGGGTGCTTACCCCTCTTATCACTAATAATCTTGTAATGGGCATTATTATCCTCTTCATAAATCCTGCAACTATCAACCAAATCAGCAAAGACAAGGATCTTCTGGTATCCAATCACCTTCTTTATCTCGGGGCGCAACCCGTTCTTAAATTTGATACACTTCGAAAACTCAGCATTCGCTTCACCGTAGTGCGGATAAAACTTAGCCAACTCAGAAAACTTGGCAGCATACTCAACAACAAACATAGTCCCTTGCTTCAGCTCAAGGAACTCAATTTCCTTCTTACCACAAACATCTTCAGGAAAGTACTTCCTCAGAAATTCCCTACGGAACAAAGCCCAACTGACATTCTCACCTGTAGCTTCCAACTTCTGACACGCCTCTAGCTACAAGTCATCAGCTTCGACTGCTAGCATATGAGTACCATATCGAACCTTCTGCGCTGGAGTGCAGTCCATCACACGGAAGATTCTCTCAATCTCTTTCAACCACTCCAATGCTCCATCGGGATCATATTTTCCCTTGAACGTAGGAGGATTCTCTCTCTGGAAAGTCGCCAAGTTACGAGATCCATCATTCCCGTCAGCATTCGGCTGATTCACCATCGCATGAGCCATTGCTTCCAAAGCAGCAGCAAGTGCATCATCATTCCTTCCAGCCATCTCAACTTATCAATACAATATAAACAATGGTTAGAACTCAAATTAACAATACTCGATTGTTAGACAGCTACGACTCGACAACAAGGTCGGACGGACCAACCTTTTGCTCTGATACCAACTTTGTAACACCCCAATTCTACCCGGCAATTATAAATGTAAATCATAGTTATAATCATTCATGCAAACGAATCAAGATGCCACAAGTTCAAATTTAAAAACAACATTGCATTCATCGTGGATACGTAACACTTTAAAACTTCGGATGAACCATCAACATAATACCTAAATCTTTTAATTCAACAAATCAAACATCTACGCAGCGGAATTCTTAATAACATCTTTGTCCAGCAATTATAGCAACTTTAAAACAACACATACTTCGTAACAATCAAATTAAAGTTCAACAACTAAAATAATCAACAATTAAAAGCAAGAAGCGTTCATCCCCCCGAGTGTTACATATCAGAGCAATGACACCGACTCGAACTATTGAAGGTATACAGCCTTCACTCTCGATTACCTGCACGTTACCAACGTAAGGGTAACATTTAAACAAAAGGGGTGAGATATCTAACAATATAATAAAATGTATGATAATTAATATATTAAATTAGATCACATAACATCGCCACTTCTCATATTACAAACAGCAAACATCATAACAGAATATCAACAATATACACATATACAACTTCAATGCACAACCTCTTTATGCAATCAAATAATGCAACTCAATACTATGCAAATGCATGTGGTACCATTGGAGTAGAACTCCCTTCTCAAAAATTGCCAATTAATAGAGGCATCAACAAGGCATAAGCATTCATCTTAATATTCGCCAATAGAGGCCATCTTAACGAGCATAAGCTCCATCTTGAAATGCAATGTATGAGACACAATCATGAATGTAATTACAACACCATAATTAACAACATCTCAACACAACATCATCGTTGGCCATAAGCCTACATCTTAATAGCTGCCAATTATTAGAGGCATCTCAACATCTTTCATCAACATCGTTCATCAACATCATTTATCATCATAAATCATCAAACATCATTTATACATCATAATTCATCAAACATCATTTATACGTCATAATTCATCAAACATCATATATCATCATAATTCGCAGCAATTCATCCACAACAACATTACAACAGCAATTCGTCAATCTCACAACATTGGCCATAGGCCTTCAACATGATTCTCCTATAACTAGTTAATAAACTAAGGCTTACTTCCAAATTACCAAACCTCTGCATATTTGTGATACGGTGGAAAAACTGACTTGGTTGTTTGCGTTTTATCACAAATGTTGTAGATAGAAAGATT
The DNA here is from genome assembly GCA_948472305.1 of Vicia faba. Taxonomy (NCBI): domain Eukaryota; kingdom Viridiplantae; phylum Streptophyta; class Magnoliopsida; order Fabales; family Fabaceae; genus Vicia; species Vicia faba. The sequence continues at coordinate 550,243,271 of OX451736.1, read as the reverse complement.
CGCCACCGACTTTTCTTTTATCCAAAAGGAAAGGTGAAAAAGCACAGGAAAGACCTTTAAGATGTTTTCTTGAGTTCGGGGAGTAGATTATGAAAAGGGAAGGTATTAACACCCTTTTCATCCATGGTTTTCCATGGGCTCTTAGTTACTTGCTAGATCACTTGCTTTTGTTTGAAATTATGCTTTGTGTGGTTTTTGAAAGTATTTTGAAAAGGCGCCATCGTTTAGGAAAACTTTATAATGATTCTCGTTCGTAAGAATGTATACAAAGTGTTGGTATTTTGAAAATGTTTTCAAGTTTGAAAGATGTTTTTAAAAGTGTTGGTGTTTGTTTTTTTTTGAAAATAGCAAGGATGGTTTTGGTTTTGAAATTGAGCAAGTAACTAGGAGCATTCTACCTACTCAAAAATCTTTCATGTTCATTTCCTCTTTCCTTTGATATTGTTATCTTACCATTGATTTGGTAAGTAACCCTATCTTTGGATGTAAACGGGACGGGCGTGGGTCATCGTATAACCATGATTAGCAATGTTGCAAGGTATCTTAGCATCTTTTTTTAGGGACTAGGATCATTTTGAAAGGCAACATGGATAGCGTCATTGAGGGACTATAATCTTGTATTTTTGCTTGTTTTTTCTAAGATACCTCACATGCATAATATGACCTTTTTCATAAGGCAATCAAATGGATTTTACCCTAGGGGTGCTTGTGTGCAAGTGTATTGATTTTCATATTTTGTTTAGTCTTTGATTAAGGTTTGCTACTTGTTGATTTTATCTTCTCATACAAACCGTAATTACTAGCATTTATATAAAGCAATAAATTGCGAAAAGTAAAATTACCATGCTATTACATCATTAGGGGAGGGGGTGTACAAATTTACAAATGGGGATTGCAAGAAAATTAAACCTAATTATCAATTACAACCATATTGAATATTGTACAAAATTGAAAATAAAATGCAAGAATATAAAAGAAAAAGAAATGATTTTTGTTTTTTTTTTATGAAAGGGGTTTTGTCTTGATCTAATTAAAGAAAATGATTAATTAAAATTAAATAAAATTAACTTAAACTAATTAAGAAAAGAAATTAACTTGAAAAATATTTTTAGGTTTTTTTATGAAAAGGGTTTTGAATTAATGAAAATAAAATAAAGATTAATTAATTAAAATAAACCTAAGTTCTAAATTAATTTTAACTAAGAAAATAAAATAATATACTAATTTATCCTAAGTCTAAAAAATAATTATTTAAGAAAAAAAAGAAATTTATTTATTTTAAGAAAAAAAATTATCTTTTTGTTTTATAAAAAAAAATATAAGTATGAATAATAAATAAAAATGAATTTGGATTTTTTATGATTTATGAAAATAGTAATAGTAATAATAATATTAATAATAATAATAATAATAATAATAATAATAATGAAAAAAAATAAAATAAAATAAATAAAATAAAAATATAAAGAAAAATCAGGGGGGTTAGAAAATGAAACAGGGAGTAAAAATATGCAAAAAAAAGGTTAGGCCCAACAAAGGGGAGCCCAGCGCTGCAAAAATCCAAAAAAAAACTGTAAAAATGTGAAAAGAAAAAGCAGCCTGGGTCTTGAACCCGTGACCTTGAGGTTACCAGCGCGCTGCCTTACCACTAGGTGCCTATACATCCGTTAATATAACTGAAATGATAAATACATAACATAAAACGTACCCTGATTACACTTCATCTTCAACTTCCAGCCAAAGGACCTGTATCTTCTTCATCTCTCAACAAAAATGAAAAGTTCAAACATGAAAGTTGTGGCATTTCTTTCCATGAATCCAAACATGTAAATAACTTAAGCTAACAGTCAAAGATGAATGAGAATTTTTCTGGCCCTAATTTAAAACCTAAAAATTTCAGAGAACTTCAACTCTAAAATTCTCTAAGCTCAGGCCATATAAATGCAAACAATGGATATGTACAGCTTCGTGGCAATGGTATCTACATTTTATCTTCACAAATCAAACTCAAATGATTCTTGTATGGAGAGATATACGTTTGAAAACTTACCTCTTGCAGCTGGAGTCGTGTATGGAGTTTGAGCAACCTTTATGATGGCCTGATGATTTCTGTAGCTTGCTTGGACCTCCTTGAGTGTGTTTCAACTCCTACTTTTCTTTGAGGATGACTGAAATTACCAACTCAAGTCAAGTTGCAAGCTTCAAATTTTGAAATGGTGGATGGTGATGGAGGAGTTACAGTCAAGAAACAGGGGTCTGGATCACTTTGATATGATATATATTAAGTGTTTGGATGGTTAAAACTCAATACGCACGAGTGGATTTGGAGATGGCTATGTGAGGTTCAAAACTGTCAAGTTAAGGCAGATTCTGAGTTGTAGAGTGCTTGGGAGTGTTTTGTGGTCTTAGAATTCGTTTGTTATGTTGCAATAGACTTGTGTTTATGTATGGAAAAGGTTGGAGATCTATTGCACAAAAGGTTTCTGAGTCATAGGGTTATGGCTCAATTGCTTGATTTTGAAGAAAAGTGAAAAAATCTGGTTTCAAGGAAGCAAGTACAAGCATGTAGGGTGGTTGCCAACTTTAAACAAGATTGTATGACTTTGTATAGGAAGCTTGTGCAAAGGGAACCAGTGCAAAGCTCAGTGCAAGTTGACTTTGCATAAAGCTTGCTTTATGTAAATGGCAATGGTGCCTTTGTGCCATTAATGGAAAATTTACTTGGATAAAGCTTGAATCAAGTGGATAATAGCTCAAAATCAAGTGTAATCTTCTGATTATGGAGAGATATTGAGGTTTAGAGGCCTGCAAAGCAAGATTGTGCAGCATAGGTTTGAAATTTGAATTTTGTTCATCACAAAATGACTTGTAATTCAAGTTTGAAAACCCTAACTTCCTCTCTTCGATTCTCCCTGCTCAATAATGATCTCTAGTAGTTATTGGACATTTTGGAAAGCTTGTAATGTGCTCTACAACCCCTCTTCGAATCACTTTTGAAAATTCCCTTTGGAACTATATGAAAAAGTTCCATGAAGTTAGGTCAAAATCTTGACCAAAACTAGGGCAAAATTTCACTAAGTGTTCAATTTCAAGACCATGACTTTATGAATTAATAACTTTAGATCCAAGCATTTTTAGAAGAAGTTGTGTAAATAAATGTTGTATATATCATGGAGATATACAAATTTCATGTTGAAAGTTTCTTTTGAATCCTCTTGCATCATGGTGAAAAATTTACTCAAAGTTGTGAAAAAACATGAAGTTTTAAACACTTAGAAAAATTTCTAAGTTAGTAAACTTTGACTTTTGAAAATGAAATCTTGACTTTTTGATTTCTTAATGAATAAGTTTCATATTTTTACATGTTTTGATGAATTGTGATATTTGACATTGGATTTTGACCAAAAAGCCAAAGTTTGACTTTTCAGTGTACAGTTGACTTTTGATTAGTTGATTGAGAATTGACTATCAATCCAATTGATCTTGAGAAATGTTTTAGGTCATGCCATTAGGTCAACAAGATGCAATTGAACTCTTGAAACCATTCTTCAAACAAATTGACCATTTGCTAAGTCAAAAATTAGAAATTGCCCTTTCTCGGTCAAAACCCTAATTTTGACCATTTTGCCCTTTTGATGATTTGATCAAATTTCTTGAGGAATTATGGTCCAAAATTGATCAAATGATACATATGAGTTTATAATATTTATGTGGATCAAACATTATGAAGTTTTACTGTAAATTGGCCATAGTTGACTTTTTCCCCAAAACAGTTGATTTTTAGGTCAACTGCTCAATTGACTGAGTAAAAGTGTGATCCAAGGCTTGAAAATTGACATGAGTAATCTTCGGGGTCCATAATGATCCATGAAAGCCATATGAAGCATTGAAAGTTTAATTATCCTTGTGCAATCTCAAACCCTAATTTTGGTCATCAGTGCTTAAGGAGGTGTCTTGAGCTGATCAACCCTAGTGCAGTCTTGAACCAAAGGAGATCTTGTGAGAAATTACTTGATAAATGAGAGGGAAAATTTTGGGGTACAACATCTGCCCCTGTTCAATCTTCTTAAACCTGAAGAGTTAGATTGGCGGATCCGCCATTCGTGACTTGAAGGTGAAAGATGATTGAACACTAGAGTGCCCAGAAATTTGCACTCGAAGATGGACGGTGAATGGGCTTATAGATGCCATTTGGAGGAATGTTGGTAAACACTGGAAGAAGTATCAGCACAAATCTCTTGTTGATTTATACAAAAACTTGATGTTTTACCTGTGAGAAAAAGAGTTACTAAAATGCAGATGCCTGCATGATGTTCACCAGATGAGGTATTATGTTAAATGCATATGGTATGTACATGTTATGATATATGAATGTGAGATGTATCTTTTTGTCCGGGAAAATAAATCCCTGACTGCTGTGGAGGAAAATCTAGGGGGTTGAATCCCTGATTACCGTTGGGGATGAAGAATATGCATATCTTCAAACTTTGTTGAAAGGATGCTTCCACTGGAGAATATCTCTTGAATGTCAGTTGTTATCTGGTCGGATCCAGGCTTCATAATTTGCTGAGGATGAAGTAGTTAACTGCTACCTGGTCGGATCCAGGCTTCACGACAACTTACTGGGGAAAGAGACGAATTAACTGTTATCTGGTCGGATTCCAGGCTTTGCAGAAAATTTCTTGAAATTGAATAGTTATCTGGTCGGATCCAGGCTTCACAACAACTTGCTGGGGATACAGAAGTTAACTGTTATCTGGTCGGATCCAGGCTTCTCAGTAACTTGAAGTGGTAACTACTATCTAGTCGGGTCCAGGTTTCATGGTTTTTGGAAAGTTGTACTATTATCTGGTTGAGTCCAGACTTCATAGTGTCTCTCTAGGGATCGTAGTTAGTTGTTATCTGGTTAGGCTCCAGGTTTCACAATAAATTGTTTGAAAAAATGTTATCTGGTCGGGTCCAGGCTTTGCAGACTCTTGAGGTTGACGAGTTTAATTGCTATCTGGTCGGGTCCAGGTTTCACCATAAACTGTTTGGGGATTTAGTTGTTATTTGGTCAGTTTCCAGGTTTCAGAACGAATCTCTGAGGGTAATTGTTATCTGGTCGGATCCAGGCTTCACAACAACTTTCTTAAAAGGTGAAATTGAAAACTAATATCTGGTCGAATCCAACAGAGGCAAACTCTACTGGGAAAAAGAATTTAAAACTTGGTCGGGTTGAGTCCAGGCTCTTTTATATCTTTGAAGAGTTAAACTATTATCTGGTCGGGTCTAGGTTTCATAGTATCTTGAAATTGAGATCAATTGTTATCTGGTCGGGTCCAGGTTTCAGATACTCAAATTGTTATCTGGTCGGGTCCAGGTTTCTGTAATTCACTAGGGATAGTGGCAAACTCTACTGGAGAAGAGGAATTTTGATTATGATTTTGTAGGAATTAAATTGCTATCTGGTCGGGCCCAGGCTTCGGCAATTAAAGAAGTCAAACTAATATCTGGTCGGGTCCAAGCTTCAGTAATAACTTGAAAATTGTGCTAATATATGGTCGGGTCCAGGCTTCATAGTATCTTTTTGGAAATAGTAAAGGCTTTGCTGGCGGCTTTACTGGTGATCAGGGGTTGTGGCCATATGATTTGCAATAATCTGAAATGAAAATTCAAACTGGAGAGTGTAGACTCAGTCGGGTAGGACATACTCAGCTTGGGGATTATACACTCCACTGGGGAGGATATACACAGTTGGGGAATAATGGGCTCAGCTGGGGAGGATGGACTATGTTGGGGGAATACAGACTCGGTTGGGGAGGATGTACTCGGCTAGGGAATTTTGTGGTTCCTCGATTATTGTTGGGGAAATAAAACCTGTTGGGGAAATAAACCTTGTTGGGGAAGTGAGTTTCTTTTAGGAAGTGATCCACGAGGCTTCAACTTGTAAAAACTGACTTAGCTGGAGAGAGAGTTGCCAAGATATTGAGACTCTGGTCGAGGATTATCCTATGCAAAGAGACTTTGTGAGTGTTTGTTACTGCTTAGGTCATATGTGCCAAACAGTTTTAATTATGTCCATATGCATATGTTCATTCAATTTTAGTCATTGGACAAATTTGCATTCAAAACAAAGACATAAAATTTTCACTTCAAAGTATATTTGTATTGATATTTTGCCCATGAATAGGCATTTTTGTACAGAGAGACGGAGATCCTAGTAAGAGGAAATCGTCGAAAGGAAAACAAAATTGAGAATGAAAACAAATAGCCATGTGAAATGATCTCATTGCCTTCCAATTCTACTATTTCCTCAATGTCTTCGAATGTCCCTTGCCGTTGATAGAAGTTGATTGGATTGATCTTGGACAGTTTGAACTTGGACCTTGGTGATAAAATTGACTGTGTTGATTCCACGGGATATAGTCATACACTTTTAATCCTTAATTTTTTCCTGGACCGCCCTTTCGGGTTTTCAGCCCACCAGGATACCCTTTTTTGCCCAAGTTTCTCTTTTGGATTTTTAACTTGTCGGGTGTACAATCTTTTGCATATATCCCTAATTTTTGCCCAAACCTTTTGGTTTGCCGGGATGCCCTTATTTTGCTTAGGTGTGTCAACCTAACGGGTCTCTTATGTGTAGTATTTTTTAACTATGTCCGCGTTTATAGGACGTGGGAAATCTTCACCATCTATGGTAGTCAACATCATGGCACCACCAGAGAAAACTCCCTTGACAACAAATGGCCCTTCATAGGTGGGAGTCCATTTTCCTTTGGGGTCTCCTTGTGGTAGAATGATGCGTTTTATCACCAAGTCACCAACTTGATATACTCGAGGCTTGATCTTTTTGTTGAAAGCCTTGATCATCCGTTTTTGGTACGTCTGACCATGGCAAACAGCAGCTAACCATTTTTCGTCAATCAAGTTCAACTGATCCAATCTGGTTTGAATCCACTCGTCTTCGCCTAGGCCTGCCTCATTCATAATTCTCAGCGAGGGAATCTGAACTTCCACTGGAAAAACAACTTCCATGCCATAGACTAGAGAAAAGGGAGTTTCCCTAGTTGATGTTCTAGTTGAAGTACGGTAGCCATGTAAAGCAAACAACAACATCTCATGCCAATCCTTATAGGTTACTACCATTTTCTGCACAATCTTCTTGATATTTTTGTTGGCCGCTTCGACTGCGCCATTCATTTTCGGTCTATACGGAGAAGAATTGTGATGCTTGATCTTAAACTGAGTGCAAAGCTCAGTGATCATAGCATTGTTGAGGTTAGTCCCATTGTCGGTGATGATCCTTTCGGGGATACCATAACGGCATATGAGGTTGTGTCTGATGAATCTGGCTACCACATTCTTGGTGACTGAGGCAAATGAGGTGGCTTCGACCCATTTGGTAAAATAGTCAATAGCAACAAGAATGAAGCGATGTCCGTTGGAAGCAGTGGGCTTGATCTCTCCAATCATGTCAATGCCCCATATTGAAAATGGCCACGGAGCCGTCATGACATTCAGAGGGATAGGAGGCACATGGACCTTGTCAGCGTAGATTTGGCATTTGTGACAAGTTCTTGAATGTTGATGGCAATCAGTCTCCATCGTTGACCAATAGTAACCGGCTCTTAAGATTTTCTTATCCATCGCATGTCCACTTGACTGAGTACCAAAGAGACCATCGTGCATGTCTTCCATGATCTCCTCCGCCTCCTTCTTGTCCACACATCTGAGTAGAGTTGAATAATGGTTGCGCTTGTATAATATCCCGTTACTTAGGAAGAATTTAGCTGCAAATCTTCACAAGAACTTTCTGTCATTGATAGATGCCCCCTTTGGATACTCTTGTGCTTCAGGGTATCTCATCACCTCATGGTACCATGGATTTTCCGCATCGGTGTCAAGCTCATAGCAATGTGCAGGTTCATCGAATCTTTCAATTATTATCATAGGGGATTCGTTGTCCCATCTGACCTTGAACATTGAAGACATGGTTGCCAAAGCGTCAACCAACTGGTTTTCTTCCCTAGGGAAGTTCTCAAAAGTGATCTCTTCTAAGTAAGGAATTAGGGATAGCACAAGTTCCTTGTAAGGGATAAGATTAGGGTGTTTAGTGTCCCAATCTCCTTTTACTTGGCTGATCACTAGGGCGGCATCCCCGAACACATCTGTGATCGGTGGAAATAGAACTGACTGTTTTTAAGCTGGTTCGCGAAATGTCGCGGTAAGAAAGAGTCGCCACCGTCTTTTATATTCTCCAATATGGAAAGGACAAAAGCACAGCAAAATTCCTTTTCTAGAATGTTTCTCGGTTCGGGAGGTAGATTTATAGAAAGGGAAGGTGTTAGCATCTTTTCTATCCATGGTTATCCATGGGCTCCTAGTTACTTGCTCACTATGTTTTCAAAATTGTTTGCTTTTCTTGTGTTTGTGGGTTTTGAAAAAGTTTAGTTTGAAAACTTCTAGGTAACTCTTGTATCTGTCCTCAAGAGTGTATGAAGTATTTGCTTGAAAACTTTTTGAAAGTGTAGGTGCGAAAAGATGTTTTTGTTTTTTTGAAAAGAGAAAGTACCCAGGAGATCTACCTACCCTAAGGAATTAGGCTGTGTAAGAGTCCTTTAGATAGTGCCATCCCACCATTGAGAGGTAGGTAGCACCACCGTTGGAGGTGTTCGGGTCAATTTGATTATAAGGGACAGTGTGGTCACCGAAACAATAGTAGGACACCTTAGCGGTAACCCTAATGTCCTAGATCCTTTTTATCCGAGGCAACCGTTTCGAGGCAACTGGATCTTTAGACAGGAGGGCGACCTCTAAAACACCCTATACTTGACGACCACGTTCGAGGCAACCAGTGAGGCGTACCCTAGGAGTGGCATGTGCATGTGTGTTGTTTCAGTTATGTTATCTTTGTACATGTTATGGTGAGCTACGATTGATTTTATTTTAAGAGATAAGTCTTATCATGCATAGCCTAATTAACATACATCTAGCAATTAATAGTTGCGGAAAATAAAACTACGCTATTACAAGGCGTCGGGTATTTACATCGCCAAAAACAAATCCTTTAATTTAAATTGCGGAAATTAAAATAAAGCAATAAATAAATAAAGTCCTAATTAAAGTTATTAAATTCCGGAAGCAAGTACAATAATATGGAAAAATGGATCGCGTGCGGGAAATTAAATCGGATGCGAGTTTTTTGGGGTTTTGACCCTTTTTTGAAAGAAAGTGATTTTTTGGTTATTTTTGAATTAAATGGAATTAAATTAAATGAACAATTAAATTAAATTAAATAATGAAAATATTTTTGGATTTTTGAGTTTTTAAAGAAATAAAATAAATTGAATTAATGTTAATAAAAACCTAATATTCTAAATTGATTTTAAATATTGCAAAAAATATTAAAATTTAAATCTAATTAAATCTAAATTGATTAAATTAATTTATTTACAAAAATAAAAGTGATGAAGTTAATTTTAATAAATAAAATATTTTTTTGTGTTTTTGATTTTATTAGGAAAAAATGTTAATTGGTTAGTGATTAATAATAACGATTAATTAATTAAAGGAACATAATACAATTAGAGAGAGAGTTTAGGAGTATACGAGCCTGATTGGAGGGGTGAAACAGCTATTGGCGTCATGTGTAAACTGTTTTGTTTTGGCCATTTATGTTTTGGCTTTTGGCCATTTGTATTCTGGCCTCAACGTCCTTAACCTTCTCAGGATGTCTGTCTCGCCATGTATTTGTGTCATGTGTAAACTGTTCTATTTTGGCCATTTGGCTTTTGGCTTTTGGCCATTTGTATTTTGGCCTCAACGTTCCTTAATGAACCTGCAAGGGATCCTGTCTAAATCTGCAGTGTTGAATCTCATGAACACATTAAATAAATTACTATATATCATAAAATACAAATAAAGCCAATATATGAAGAAATTTAATGTTTAGGCCAATATGACATGTATGAATGATTATACCCTTTTGATCATGGAGATCAAATCAACCTTACCCTTACTGGAAAAGTAGTGACATGAATGCTTTTATGCCCTTTTGATCATGGAGATCAAGTCAGCCTTACTCTTACTGAAGAAGTAGTGAGATGTTGGTTTGTAACTGAGATGGCTTGTTTATAGTGAGAGAGGGATTTGTAATAAGGATTTCAAGGTTTTAGGGTTCTTGAAAGAATTTGATATTCTGACAGTGTTGTGGCCAGGTTTTTTTTCTCTGGTTTGTGTGAAAAGAATGTGATTATATAATGGAAATTAGGGTAAAGAAAATGGGCTTTGAATGTGCAATTGGGCCTCCAATGTTCACTTGAGTTCGTCACTTTCCAGGCTAAATCGCAGGAACTTAAGTGCAATTTTTGAAGTTGAAATGTGAAAACAAAATGTAGTCGATATTGAGAACTAACTCCTGTCCAAAAATCGGCTCAATCGGATAAACAGTGAATTATTTATGAATTTTTGAAGTTTCAGCTCAGACAAACTTATTTTGGGCTCCAGTGTCGACTCTGACACGTTCTTCATTAAAAAACTGGTATTGATCGGAGCATAATCCAGTCTCTACCTTTGAAGCAAAGTTGTAGATCTATGAGTCAGTAACCTTGTGTAAAAATATGAGTCCAATCCGATAAAAATTGACAGAGTTATGAATTTTCGAAGTTTCGGCCCAGATGAAATAATATTCAGCATTCAGGATTTTCGGCGCATCGCGCACTATGAGCAAAAAAAAAAGGCCTTTTGAATACCGTTTGAACTTAATACCTTCTGTGAAAATGTAGCCAACTCAATTTGTGAAATTTTGGCACCGGAACCAGCTCGATACGATGAAAATAGACCAAGTTATGATTTTCCGAACATGACGCAAATAAATTTCTGACACAAATTTCCTGTACGAAAATACTTGATAAATCCGCATTTTTGAAGACCTTCTGATCGAAATTGGCTTCCAGCTGTGAGAGATGAAAACATAGATGACGTCAAGACGGAATTTTAGCCACCAGAACGGGTTCAAAACGAGCCACGATCTTCAAGTTATGAATTTTTTAGTGCGTAAAAACTGCACTTTCAGCACACTTTTTTCACCATATTTCTTCGAGAAAACTCACACATTCGGATACCTTCTTTAAAGAATTGACTCTTGAGCCGAACCTGAATTTGAGAATACGTTATCAGAGATATCTTGGCGAAAGAACACCTGAATATAACGCGCCGGGTTGGACTTGTGAATTTTTCTTGAAATGTTTTGAGAAATATGGGATGGCAAATTTTGGGGTACAACAGTTGCCCCTGTTCAATCTTCTTAAACCTGAGGATGTAGATTAGATTGCGTGCCTTTCGTGATCCGAAGGTGGAAGATGATTGAACACTAGAGTGCCCAGAAATTTGCACTCACATAGTGGAATATCAGCAATGTGATGTCGGGAATGGGCTTTCAGATGTCATTTGGAGAGATGAGGGATAGGAGGATGGGCTTATAGATGCCATCTGGAGGTGTGGCAGAACCTTGCCGGGAATGGGCTTATAGATGCCATTTGGAAATGTAATGGATAGTTGAATCTTAATAAGAAATAGAATAGCTTCCATGTCTGGAGCATGTCTAGTCTATATCTAATTGCTGACGTCTGAATAAATAGTAGAATGACCGCCGCGTCTGGGGTATATCCATACTGTATCTGAGTGAGTGACAGAGTGTCATCTGCATCTGGATCGTATTTGGAATGTCTTTTAAATGAATCTGGACTAAACAATAGAATAGCATCCAGGTCTGGAGCATCTCTAAGTTATCTTTAGAAATTTGAATCTGAATAAGCAGCAGAATAGCGTCCGGGTCAGGAGCATCTCTAAGCTATATCTGAAAGGAAATCTGAATAAGCAATAGAATATCATCCGCGTCGGGAGCATCTCTAAGTTATTTCTGAAAGGAAATCTGGAATAAGTATCAGAACGTCGTCATGCCTGGGTCACATCTGAACTATCTCTAGGAGGAGTCTGGAATAGGTATCGGAATGTCGCCAAATCTGGGTCGCATCTGAACCATCTCTAGAAGGAAATTTGAATAAGCAATAGAATAACATACGCATCCGAAGCATCTCTAAGCTGTTTCTGAAAGAACATCTTGAATAAACAAAAGAACAGCATCCATATCTGGAGCATTTCCAAGCTATCTCTGAATAAGCAAAAGAACAGCATCCATATCTGGAGAATTTCCAAGCTATCTCTGAAAGGGAGACTCTGAATAAGCAATAGAATAACATCCGGGTCCGGAGCATCTCTAAGATATATCTGGGAAGAAACTTTGAATAAGCAAAAGAATAGCATCCATATCTGGAGCATTTCCAAGCTATCTCTGAAAGGAAATCTGAATAAGCAATAGAATATCATCCATATCTGAAGCATCTCTAAGCTATCTCTGAAGAGAAAATCTGAATAAGCAAAAGAACAACATCCATATCTGGAGCATTTCCCAGCTATATCTGAAAGGAAACTCTTGAATAAGCAAAAGAACAACATCCATATCAGGAGCATTTCCAAGCTATCTCTGAAGAGAAAATCTGAATAAGCAAAAGAACAACATCCATATCTGGAGCATTTCCCAGCTATATCTGAAAGGAAACTCTTGAATAAGCAAAAGAACAGCATCCATATCAGGAGCATTTCCAAGCTATCTCTGAAGAGAAAATCTGAATAAGCAAAAGAACAGCATCCATATCTGGAGCATTTCCCAGCTATATCTGAAAGGAAACTCTTGAATAAGCAAAAGAACATCATCCATATCAGGAGCATTTCCAAGCTATCTCTGAAGAGAAAATCTGAATAAGCAAAAGAACAGCATCCATATTTGGAGCATTTCCCAGCTATATCTGAAAGGAAACTCTTGAATAAGCAAAAGAACAACATCCATATCAGGAGCATTTCCAAGCTATCTCTGAAGAGAAAATATGAATAAGCAAAAGAACAACATCCATATCTGGAGCATTTCCCAGCTATATCTGAAAGGAAACTCTTGAATAAGCAAAAGAACAGCATCCATATCAGGAGCATTTCCAAGCTATCTCTGAAGAGAAAATCTGAATAAGAAAAAGAACAGCATCCATATCTGGAGCATTTCCCAGCTATATCTGAAAGGAAACTCTTGAATAAGCAAAAGAACAACATCCATATCAGGAGCATTTCCAAGCTATCTCTGAAGAGAAAATCTGAATAAGCAAAAGAACAACATCCATATCTGGAGCATTTCCCAGCTATATCTGAAGAGGAATCTCTGAATAAGCAATAGAATAACATTCGGGTCCGGAGCATCTCTAAGCCATCTCTGAGAAGAAACTTTTCATGCAGATATGCCCTGGCTAGATACAGGTATCGAATCCACAATCAATCGTTCACAGATATGCCCTGGCTAGATACAGGTATCGAATCTGGAACTGCGACAGTTGATAGTAATCATCTTTGGATTGACCTTTTTCCTGAAAAGGCAAAACATCAGTTGTATGCAATGTCATGATGTATGAGATGCGTGATGTCATGACGTTCCAAAACAAATGAGATAGTGTAGTATGCACTTTATCATGTATGTAAGCAGGATGTATAAAATGTGATATGTTTATGAATGTATTTTCGTCTAGGAAAATAAATCCTTGACGACTGCCGGGAGTTTGTTGAATCCTGGGCTGATGTTTGAAGGGTAGAGTTCTTCGTTTCCGCTGGGGATGATGGTTGCAAGAATAAACCGGCAGGAGAAGATGACTTTGTTGGGGAATAAACTTGTTGGAGGGATTACTCTGCGGGGAATACTCTGTGGGAAGAGATACTTCACTGAGATTTTGGTGAGAACTCTGCTGGGGATTCCATTGATAAGTTATGTTGGGGAATTTGATGAACTCCGCTGGGGGATAGGAAGAACTACGCCGAGGATGATCTTTCCGTGGCAATTAGCTGAGGATAACCCAGTTATAAGCTCTGGTGGGGAATAACCTTTGAATAAAGCCGGGGAGATGCGTTCATACTCTGCAGGGGATAAGCTTCCAGAATCTACTGGGGATAAGCTTCCAGAGTCTACTGGGGAGGATGATTCAACTCTCCTGGGGAAACTTTTGGACTGTACTAGGGAATTGGCTCCACCGGGGTGTCTGGTATTCCGCCGGGGAACAATCTTATATTAAGACTGCCGGGGATGCTTGCTTAGGAACACCTGTATACTCCGCTGGGGAATATTGAGATCTTCTGGGGATATCCAATTTCCTTAAGGCTGACAGTAGACTAACTCTGCTTGGGGAGAGTATCACTGACTTGCTAGGGGTACTGTGCCTTTTCGGGGCTGATGGGAGACCAACTCTGCTAGGGGCGAGTATTGCTGAATCCTATCCTACTCTGCAGGGAGTGGAGATATCTTGGTCATATTCTTCAGCCGAATCTACCTTGTACCTGGAGGACAGAGCAACTGCACAGTTAGGACAATTCTTATTGCCCCAGTTTCTGCGGGAGAAGAAGGCCTATGAGGTGCTTAATAACCGTCGATGGACAAATCTTCTTCTGGTAGACAAGTGAAGAGATGACAGGACATAGTCGTACGCTTTAATCCCTAATTTTTGCCTGGACCGCCCTTTCGGGTTTTCAGTCCACCGGGATACCCATTTTTGCCCAAGCCGCCTTTTCAGGTTTTCGACTTGCCGGGTGTACGATTTTTTTCATTTTCATCCCTTATTTTTTCCCGGACCCTTTTGGTTCGCCGGGAATCCCTTATTTTTGCCTAGGTCAGTCAACCTAGAGGGTCTTTGATTATGCGTAGTATTTTTTTCGACTATGTCCACGCTTTCAGAGTGTAGGGAGTTGTCACTGTCAGTAGTGTTGTGTTGCCATATTACCAGAAGATCTTCGTTTGATCGCCCAATGCCCCAAGTGATCTAGATGGAGATTTGCCCCAGGCTATTTGGCATTTTGAGAGATTCTCCGAATCTTGACGTAATTGCCCAGACGACAGACCATGATCCTGCCATGCCCCTTGATTAGAGGTGCTTTCGTTCACTAGATATTCGTCGTGCGAATTTCTCTGCTGTTCGAACAAATAGTCATATGCAAATAGGGTTATTTAAAAATGCAAAGCTTATGTCTGTTTTGAAGTTTTTGAAAATGCATTTTTCATAAAACAAGTGAATTTTTGGTAAACTGTGATGTCAACTCGTTATTTTACCGCAAGCCTTAAGGAGTCAGGATACCTTTCGTAACAGTATGCTTTCGAACTAACCCATGCTTCAGCTAGGACTTTTAAGGGTTATAACGTGGCCTGGTTCACGGTTTAAGAAACAAAGGATAAAGGCTCAAATTTTATTTGTACCCACCCGCTCTTCGTGATGTTCTTCAAACCTAAACTCAGCTAATTGTGCGTTAGACCTTGTTTGAGTCTTTGTCCTGATATACCAGTGATGGTTCGGATATTGACAGTTTATTTGGAATAGGCAGTCATTCCTTTTTTGTTGAGGGTTTGTAGGACCTCTTTCTTTTTGATTTCGTTATCCCTGTTTTTTGCCTGAACTGTTTCTTTTTGGAATTACAGTCAGCGGGATGCCCCAGTTTTGTAAGTCTCCTTCATAGGTTTTGACTTATTGGGCTTTAGTTTTTTTTTTTTTGGTAATGACTGCCTGTCTTTATGATTATTCGGAACCATCACTGTCTTTTGTTTTGTAAGGACTCTTTTTGGTGCCATTCGTTGTGCACCTTGATCAGCTGAGAAGACTACCCTGCCCCAGGTTATGATTAAGGGTTTTAATTTTTGAAAAGAAAAAACTCCTACTTCTTTGGCTCAGAGGGGTTGACGAGGGATTATCTTCCTTATAACTCCAGTGTTTAGGATTTGAAACAATGCATGTACCTCATCAGCGGGGTCTGTTCAAAAGCATACTGTAAATTATGGTATCGTTTTCGTCATCCTCCCTCAAGAGGCTTAGAATTTGTTAATCGAGAGTTGAACATCACAAAAAATATGAAAACAGTTTGCATATAGTGAATGCGAATATATTGATTCAAAACAGACATATGCGATGCATTGATAAAGTAAAAGAGTTTGACATGAACAAATGTTTGAACAAGCAAAGAAAAATACAACTTGAAATTTCCAATGAACAAAAGGTCTTCTCGTCTAGGGGTAGTAGAAGAACTCGACTTGACCATCTTTGGTGAATTCCACTGCTCCTTCATCAATTAGGTCCTAGATCTTGTTCTGCAAAGTCCAATAGTCGTCTGTAGCATGCCCCGGGCTGTCAGAATGATAAGCGCAGCGGGCGTTGGGGTTATACCTTGAAGGTGTCCTGTTGGGATTCTTTGGAGGGTCCTTTAATATGATCAGATTCAATCTCAACAGGCATTGTAAGGCTTGAAACAGCGACATGTTGAGCTGGGTGAATTGCCTCTTAGGCTTGTCTGGCTTGCTCTGATCAACCCGTTGTTCTTGGCGAGGTCGTTGTTGGACCTGTGAGGTAGTAGCAGCTTGGAGAGGTCTATTCATTGAACCAAACCTTTGACTTCTTGGAGGCTGATTACCGGTTTGGTCCCCAGCCCTGACTACTTGCTTCATACTGTCTTGCTGAAGCTGGTGAGGTTGATGCTGAATTTGTGACCTTGAAGCAAGTTGAGGAGCTTTTCCCTTGTCTTCTTGTCTCAAAGGGAATTTAATGATGACTGACTCTTCAACCTTAGATGTTTTCCCCAGTTGGTTATCTCGAAGCAGTTGGTTGGCGAGAACCCTGAGCTCTTCTTGTCTTTGAGCTAAGTCTTGAGTGAGAGCCATCTGCCCCAGCATCTGGGTTCTCATTGTATCTACCTCAGCTTGCAGACGTTTCAGCCGTTCGTCCTTATCGTCTTCTGGACTGTTCCTGACCAAAGTCCCCATGAGGAGTGTTCTCAGCTCTTCCTGCCCCTTGGATAGATTTAGGAGGATCTCTCCGAACCGAGTCTCTTGAGTACGGAAATCCTGGTTGTCTGGTTGGAAAGCCATTGCATGAAATAAACAGCGAAGAAGGTAAGTGACCTGTAACAAGGGTACCTGTTATGCAATGACATGTATGTATGCAATGTTTTCAAGGATCCCGCGGGGTAAAAAAGAAAATTGTTAGAATTGGAATATGGTATCTTGATTGAAGGAACTTCGTGTTGCTGAGAGTCCTTCTTCAAGAGTCAAGGCTCACCATATCCAGTGGGTCATAGCCCCTGACTCGAGTCATCAACCTGGCTAGAGGAAAATAAATCCCCTTTGCCCCTTGCTAGACATTTTGGTTCATCATGACCTGCATCACAAGCCCTTGAGATCCTTGAAATGGGTTAGTCCTTATGCAGGATGTATGCAATGGTATGATGGTATGATGTTATGCTATGCGTGGAGTAATGTAGGTAAACCTTGTTATGAGTCCAGATTAAGGACTGTAAACAAAACCTGCAAGAAACTCAAGTGTCAGATAACAAGCATGCAAGTAGTCAAGTTTGAAGGCACACAAGTCACACAAGACAGCCCTTAGAGTTTAGGCCAGCATGAAGTTTAGGTACTACCCTCTTTCAGTTTCGTTGGTTAAGACCTGTCCTAGAAAATAGTAACCGGGTTCTAGAGGATCCCAATATCACTGACTACCCTCAATCGGTCATAACTCCAGCGTCGCAATCTTTTCTTGCGGCCAGAACCATCGCGAGAGTTTAGCCTCAATGGGTGTAGCATACTGCTACTGTTCTATGGCCAAGTTGGATCAATTTAGGGTTCTAAGGTCGGTTGGTGCTTAATGACTCCTCAGAAGACCCATATTCTCCTCGTTGCAACACAAGGGATATCGGTACAGACCAAGGTGTCACACCAACGTAGCCACTGCTTCACCCGTGTCGGTCTACGCCGGACAGGTCCCTCACAGCTTATGCTACCTAAAGGGTATTCCCCCAGATCCAGGTTAGGATCTATGAAACTCTGATGCAATGCCCACAAATATAAAAGCAATCAAGACATACAATTGAAAACATAAGTATGATCTAATCCTAAGGTACACCTCACTTATTAAGATTCCCCAGCAGAGTCGCCAGTTCTGTGATCGGTGGAAATAGAACTTACTGTTTTTAAGCTGGTTCGCGAAATGTCGCGGTAAGCAAGAGTCGCCACCGTCTTTTATATTCTCCAATATGGAAAGGACAAAAGCACAACAAAATTCCTTTTCGAGAATGTTTCTCGGTTCGGGAGGTAGATTTATAGAAAGGGAAGGTGTTAGCATCCTTTCTATCCATGGTTATACATGGGCTCTTAGGTACTTTCTCACTATGTTTTCAAAATTGTTTGCTTTTCTTGTGTTTGTGGGTTTTGAAAAAGTTTAGTTTTAAAACTTCTAGGTAACTCTTGTATCTGTCCTCAAGAGTGTATGAAGTATTTGCTTGAAAACTTTTTGAAAGTGTAGGTGCGAAAAGATGTTTTTGTTTTTTTGAAAAGAGCAAGTACCCATGAGATCTACCTACCCTAAGGAATTAGGCTGTGTAAGAGTCCTTTAGATAGTGCCATCCCACCATTGAGAGGTAGGTAGCACCACCGTTGGAGGTGTTCGGGTCAATTTGATTATAAGGGACAGTGTGGTCACCGAAGCAATAGTAGGACACCTTAGCGGTAACCCTAATGTCCTAGATCCTTTTTATCCGAGGAAACCGTTTCGAGGCAACTGGATCTTTAGACAGGAGAGCGACCTCTAAAACACCCTATACTTGATGACCACGTTCGAGGCAACCAGTGAGGCGTACCCTAGGAGTGGCATGTGCATGTGTGTTGTTTCAGTTATGTTATATTTGTACATGTTATGGTGAGCTGCGATTGATTTTATTTTAAGAGATAAGTCTTATCATGCATAGCCTAATTAACATACATCTAGCAATTAATAGTTGCGGAAAATAAAACTACGCTATTACAAGGCGTCGGGTATTTACATCGCCAAAAACAAACCCTTTAATTTAAATTGCGGAAAGTAAAATAAAGCAATAAATAAATAAAGTCCTAATTAAAGTTATTACATTCCGGAAGCAAGTACAATAATATGGAAAAATAGACCGCGTGCGGGAAATTAAATCGGATGCGAGTTTTTTGGGGTTTTGACCCTTTTTTGAAAGAAAGTGATTTTTTGGTTATTTTTGAATTAAATGGAATTAAATTAAATGAACAATTAAATTGAATTAAATTAAATAATGAAAATATTTTTGGATTTTTGAGTTTTTAAAGAAATAAAATAAATTGAATTAATGCTAATAAAAACCTAATATTCTAAATTGATTTTAAATATTGCAAAAAATATTAAAAGTTAAATCTAATTAAATCTAAATTGATTAAATTAATTTATTTACAAAAATAAAAGTGATGAAGTTAATTTTAATAAATAAAATATTTTTTTGTGTTTTTGATTTTATTAGGAAAAAATGTTAATTGGTTAGTGATTAATAATAACGATTAATTAATTAAAGGAACATAATACAAATAGAGAGAGTTTAGGAGTATACGAGCCTGATTGAAGGGGTGAAACAGCTATTGGCGTCATGTGTAAACTGTTTTGTTTTGGCCATTTGTGTTTTGGCTTTTGGCCATTTGTGTTCTGGCCTCAACGTCCTTAACCTTCTCAGGATGTCTGTCTCGCCATGTATTGGTGTCATGTGTAAACTATTCTGTTTTGGCCATTTGGCTTTTGGCTTTTGGCCATTTGTGTTTTGGCCTCAATGTTCCTTAATGAACCTGCAAGGGATCCTGTCTAAATCTGCAGTGTTGAATCTCATGAACACATTAAATAAATTACTATATATCATAAAATACAAATAAAGCCAATATATGAAGAAATTTAATGTTTAGGCCAATATGACATGTATGAATGATTATACCCTTTTGATCATGGATATCAAATCAACCTTACCCTTACTGAAAAAGTAGTGACATGAATGCTTTTATGCCCTTTTGATCATGGAGATCAAGCCAGCCTTACTCTTACTAAAGAAGTAGTGAGATGTTGGTTTGTAACTGAGATGGCTTGTTTATAGTGAGAGAGGGATTTGTAATAAGGATTTCAAGGTTTTAGGGTTCTTGAAAGAATTTGATATTCTGACAGTGTTGTGGCCAGGTTTTTTTTTCTCTCTGGTTTGTATGAAAAAAATGTGATTATATAATGGAAATTAGGGTAAAGAAAATGGGCTTTGAATGTGCAATTGGGCCTCCAATGTTCACTTGAGTTCATCACTTTCCAGGCTAAATCGTAGGGACTTAAGTGCAATTTTTGAAGTTGAAATGTGAAAAAAAAATGTAGCCGATATCGAGAACTAACTCCTGTCCGAAGATCGGCTCAATCGGATAAACGGTGAATTAGTTATGAATTTTTGAAGTTTCAGCTCAGACAAACTTATTTTGGGCTCCAGTGTCGACTCTGACACGTTCTTCAATAAAAAACTGGTATTGATCGGAGCATAATCCAGTCTCGACCTTTGAAGAAAAGTTGTAGATCTATGAGTCAGTAACCTTGTGTAAAAATATGAGTCCAACCCGATAAAAATTGACCGAGTTATGAATTTTCTATGTTTCGGCCCAGATGAAATAATATTCAGCATTCAGGATTTTCGGCGCGTCGCGCACTCTGAGAAAAAAAACGAAGGCCTTTTGAATACCGTTTGAACTCAATACCTTCTGTGAAAATGTAGCCAACTCAATTTGTGAAATTTTGGCACCGGAACCAGCTCAATACGATGAAAATCGACCAAGTTATGATTTTCCGAACATGACACAAATAAATTTCTAACACAAATTTCCTGTACGAAAATACTTGATAAATCCGCATTTTTGAAGACCTTCTGATCGAAATTGGCTTCCAGCTGTGAGAGATGAAAACATAGATGACGTCAAGACGGAGTTTTGGCCACCAGAACAGGTTCAAAACGAGCCACGATCTTCAAGTTATGAATTTTTTAGTGCGTAAAAACTGCACTTTCAGCACACTTTTTTCACCATATTTCTTCGAGAAAACTCACACATTCGGATACCTTCTTTAAAGAATTGACTCTTGAGCCGAACCTGAATTTGAGAATACGTTATCAGAGATATCTTGGCGAAAGAACACCTGAATATGACGCGCCAGGTTGGACTTGTGAATTTTTCTTGAAATGTTTCTAGAAATATGGGAGGGCAAATTTTGGGGTACAACAACATCCAAATGCTTGATCCTTAAGTCAATAGCAGCTTTCAGACCTAAGATGCATGCTTCATACTCAGCTATATAGTTTGTGCAATCAAAGCATAGTCTGGCAGTGAAAGGAGTATGGAAACCTTTAAGAGAGATGATCACAACACCAATTCCGTTACCTAAGGCGTTGTAAGCCCCATCAAATACCATAGTCCATCGGGATCCTTGTTCAGGTCCGTTATATGGTCCAGGTTTCGCACAGTCGGTTACCAGCATGATGTTCTCATCAGGGAAGTCGAAGTTCATTGACTGATAATCATCCACAGCTTAATGGGCCAAATGATATGCTAGTATACTTCCTTTGATGGCCTTTTGAGTCATGTATTAAATGTCGTACTCAGTCAAGATCATTTACCATCTGGCTATTCTTCCGGAAAGGGTAGGTTTCTCGAAGATGTACTTGATTGTGTCCATCTTAGAAATAAACAGAGTGGTATGAGTCAACATATACTGTCTTAGCCGGCGAGCAGCCCATGCCAGAGCGCAGCAAGTTTTCTTGAGCAGTGAATATATGGTTTCACAGTCGGTAAACTTTTTGCTCAGGTAATAAATAGCATGCTCTTTTCGGCCAGACTCGTCATGTTGGCCTAAAACACACCCCATAGAGTTTTCTAATACTGTCAAGTACATGATCAAGGGTCTTCCTTCAACTGGAGGCATGAGAATAGGAGGTTCTTGTAGGTATTCTTTGATTTTGTCAAAGGCAATATGGCACTCATCATTCCATCTGACTACCTGATCTTTCTTCAAGAGTTTGAAGATTGTCTCACAAGTAGCAGTCAAGTGTGATATGAAGCGAGCAATGTAATTGAGACGACCCATGAATCCTCTGACTTTTTTTTCAGAATGAAGGACTGGCATTTCTTTGATGGCCTTTACCTTGGCAGGATCTACTTCAACGTCTTTATTGCTGACAACAAAACCTAGAAGCTTTCTAGATCGTACTCCAAATGTGAACTTGTTAGGGTTTAACCTCAGCTTGTACTTCTTCAGCCTCTCGAATAATTTGTACAGATGATCGATATGTTCTTCTTCGGTTTGTGATCTGGAAATCATATCATCCACATATACCTCTATCTCATGATGAATCATGTCGTTAAATAAAGATACCATAGCCCTTTGATATGTTGCCCCTGCATTCATTAATCCGAATGATATGACCTTGTAGAAGAAGGTGCCCCATTGTGTAACGAAAGTAGTCTTCTCCATGTCTTCGGGAGCCATCCTTATTTGATTATAGCCTGAGAAGACATCCATGAAAGAGAAGACTTTATGCTGAGCAGTATTATCAACTAAGACGTCAATGTGTGGTAGAGGGAAGTCATCCTTGGGGCTTGCCCTATTTAGATCCCTATAGTCTACACACATGCGAACTTTCCCGTCTCTCTTTGGCACTGGTACCACATTGGAAACCCATTGGGGATAGGATGTCACAACTAAGAATCCTGCATCAAATTGTATCATCACCTCAGCTTTGATATTTTCAGACATATCAGGCCTCATGCGACGAACCTTTTGTTTAACAGGAGGGAAGTCTTCTCTTGTCGGCAGATGATGAACTACAATGTCGGTATCCAACCCAGGCATATCTTCATAAGACCAAGCAAATACTTCCACATAATCATGAAAAATTTGAACCAACCTGCTCTTGACACCGCTTCCAAGTTAGCGCCGATCTTGACTTCTTTCTTAACTGACTCAGTACCCAGGTTGATAACTTCAACTGACTCTTCATGTGGTTGAATAAATTTTTCCTCTTGTAATAGAAGTCTGGCTAGCTCTCTCGGTATGTCACAATCTTCCTCGCCTTCGTCTTCGGCTTGGTTGATAGGACATTCAAAGTCATAGTCGGCAATAGTAGAGTCATTGGCAATAGGATCCAAAGTGGATGTGGACCTGCAAGAGTGTGTGCGTGTGCATGTAAGATACATGGCTTTTTTTTTTTGAAAAATGTATTTGCAAGAAAGGAAAGACAATGAACACAAATATTTGAATGCAAAAGAGTCCAATGTACTGAATGATCATATGATTAGATGAACATAAATAAAACCCTTGACAAATGGACCAAAGTGCCCCAGGCCAGGCAAATGGCTGAAAATTCATTGTTAAAATATTACAGACAACATGTTCTTGAATTGAAAGAAATTCAATAACAAGTAGATTACTCCTCAATGAAGGAGATGGGCACAAATTCCTTTGTATGCCAATTCTTCAGCTCCATTGTAGTTGGATACACCCACTCTTTAAATGCAGCTCCTTCTTCAGAATCACCCACAATGTTGACTTCATTGATATCCTTGCCATGTTTTGGCATAGGTGCGGTGATTACGTTCGGAGTAGGAGGAGGATCAAATTTAACAGTTTTATTATCAATCAAATCCTGGATTTTGTTCTTCAAGGCCTAGCACTGGTCAGTCTCGTGCCCGGGGCTGCTTGAATGGTAAGCACACTTAGCGTTCAGATTATACTTTGGTGACGAGGTGTCAGGGTTGGCGGGAGGATCGCGCAATGTCACTAAATTAGCCTTGAGCAAATGTTTAAGGGCTTGAGACAGTGACATGCCTAACCTCGTAAATTGTCTTCTTGGATTTTCAAAATGTTGATGATTTTCAGATGGTCTTGGAGTAGGAGTTGGATTGGAGATTCAGACAGCATTGACAGACGGATGATCGTTCTTCTTGGTATGAGCCCTTGCCCCGTACACAACATTGACTTCCTTCTTTGCAGCAAAAGGTTTCTTGATAGGATTGGGAGTGGAGGTAGATGCCACAGAGATATTCCCACTTTTGATGCCACTTTCAACTCTTTCGCCGGTTAAGATCAAATCGGTGAAACCAGAAGAGGAGCAGCCAACCAACAGATTAAAGAAAGGACCAGATAAAGTGCCCATGAACATATCTTGCTGCCCCTTGTTTAGGGCTAGTAGAGTCTCCTGAAACTGAGAATTCTGGGTTTGGAGATCCTTCACAGTTTTCTTTAGATCCATCTTGCTGAAATAAACAGCAGTAAGATAGGGAAACCTGTTATGCGAAAACCTGTCATGTTATGATGCATGGAATATGTACATGCAAATGATTTCAAGGATTAATGAAATTTAAATTTGTATAGACAAAAGAACGAACAAATATTAATTCTCCTTAGACAAAACAAGAAATATTACATCATGCCACTTGGGCTTACAAAATAACTTTCTAAGATAAAAAGACCGAACGCATCCTCTTTGGCGCGAGATAAGCGTTCACACTTTGCTCTTCTTGTAGCTTCTTTGTAAGCTCCAAGACCCTCTTTTCACTAGCATATAATTGAGCCTCTAAAGTATCTCGTTCTTCCTTCAGCTGGATCCAACCCTTTTGTAAGTCTTCGAGAGAGGTAGGCATGTCGGGGTGAAGGATAGTGTAGGGAACATCTCCTTCGACCACAGGCTTCATGATGACTGGTAAGATGGAGGGATAAGGCATCACAAGTTTATGAGCACGAGCTCGCACCCATTTAAGGTAAGGCTTATGGGGAATGGAGTTCTTGTGTCCTAACGTCTTGATATCCACCTTGTTCAACATCCTCCAGGCTCGGATAAACCTCTGGCGGTAACCTTGATCGTCATTCTCGTAGTTAAATACCACTCCTTGGATAAGCATCTCGTAGGGACCATCCCTCCGTGTTGTACCCAAAAATTTTCCCTCTCATATTTCTCAAAGCATTGCAAGGAAAATCTCCAAGTGGCTCAAGATTGCTCAAGAGTTGGACAGTCAAACTATCTCCTAAGGCAGTCAACCTCAAATTAGGGTTTTCTGTTACATCAAGATCCTTGAGTCCAAATGACCTCAAGTGCTCCCCAATAGCCTAATATGTTCTCAAGTTCATCCATGTCAAATTTCAAGCCTTGCAGAGGAAGTTTGCTCAGTTAATTGCTCAAAGGGTCCAAAAATCGACTGTGCTAGGGCAAAAGTCAACTGTGACCTATAAACAGTCAAACTTCAAGATTTTTTGTCAACATTCTCATTTTGAAGGATATTTCATCATTTGATCAAGTGTTGATCATGATTCATCAAGGATTGCTCAAAATTCATCAAGACTCAAAAGTTGCTAAATTAGGGTTTTGTAGGAAAAGTCAACTCAACTTTAACCAAGCATAACTTTCTCATACTTTATGAGAAATGACCCATCAAAATCTCATTTTGAAGAGGATGAAATTTCCCACAATCAATATTCACACCCCAAGATCATAAAATGCACTCACAAGAAGTTATAAATTTGGACATTATAGGTCATTTTTGAAAGTCAACAAAAACACTTTTTTTTTCCAAAGCTTATAACTTGAGCATGGAATATCAAAATGAGATTATACCAAAAGGGTTGGTTAGAGGATATCTCAAGCTTTCTAAAAAGTCCAAGAACACTTCCAAAAGTTCAAAATTGAAGAAGTTATGCATTGTTAATGTTGGGCATTTTTGCAAATCTGCCAGAAGTCAACTATCCCCAAAACTTCAAATTTTGTCAAATGGGCCCATTCTTTTCCACTTGATTTGATCTTGTCACACTACACACGTGTCCTAGATTCAGCCTTGTGACCATTTATCAATTTTATTATTTAATTTGATTTTTTAATGAATTATTTCATTTTAAATCAATTTAAATCAAATAAAATCCAAACATTGATTATTTGATCTCTTTTTGGCTATTTCAGGATTGAATCATCATCATCAAGTGTATCAAATTCGTATCAAGCATTCCATGTGCAAAAAGATTGGATTTTTGGCAAATTAAGCAAGTTTTCAATGGAGGATCAAATCCAATCTCAAGGCATTAATGTACAAGGATTCAAGACCAATTTGTTGACCTAATACATTGCAGCATACATATACAATCCAAGGCACACGAATTTGGAACCTAGAGGCTGCAAGAACATCAAGAACCAAACTTGAAAAAAGGTGGAAAAAGTGCAAAACTGAAATCGAGCTTGGAGGCGTTTTCAAAGGCAAAACTCAACACCAATCGCTTGTTGGACAATCACTGAACCTCCTGCAATCAAAAGCAAGCTCTCACACCCTCTCAAACGCACTGTAAGCCTCACGTTTCATGGCCCTGTATTCAAAATCGTAACTCCAGATTCTTGCATTTTCCTGGCAAATCTTTGATATATTCATGATGCTTATGAAATTTCTAAACTTTTGGCATTGTTTGGTTGCATGTATATGTACTGTAACCCTATAACCGAATCTAGGGTTTTGTAGTGTGTTTTTTGGGCATTTCTTCTACAGGCAAAATTAGTGCCATTGATGGACATGGACGTAACCAGGGGAGATAGACGAGCATAACCATATTCTTGGATTTGATTTTCATGGCCTAGAACTGATTTTAGGGCGGACATACGAATTTAGCTGCGGATATAAATCTGCAGGTAAATATACAGGGTTGAAGGAAGAAGACGAAGACGTGTCTCCCCCTGGTTGGACAGTTCAAATACTTGGCGCATTTTTATTTTGTTCTGGCATATTAATGTTGTTTCTCATATTATAATTATTATTGAATATATTAACAATAGAAACGCGTTGGCCTAGTGGAAAGAGGCGTTGGCAACATCCAACAGGACTTGGGTTCGAATCCCAGGTCCCCCATGTATTTGCTATATTTTTTCTACAGGTGATCCAATGTAAACTCAAGTGCGTGGCCTATCATACAGCCTCACCCAATCACTTTCCAGATGACCCAAGGGCAGATCTGGTGGTCCAGAATGAAAGCCTACCATGGGATCCAGTCAACCAATGCACAAGGGATCCAGAAAGTCAGCCAAGGCCAACGAAATTGGGCCACCAAACTTGCTATCCAAACCTCCTTTCAGGCCCATATACTTCTAACTCTTTATATTTTCTTTTTTTATTTTGCTTAATTATTTATTGTTATTATTTTTAATTACTAACCAACCAATTAAAACTTTTTTCTTAATAAAATAAAAAAACCAAAAAATATTTTCTTTATTTAAATTAATTTTCAGTATTTTATTTTTGTTAATAAATATTAATTTAATTAATTTAGTTTTAATTAGGAATGACTTTTAATATATTTTGCAATAATTAAAATTAACTTAGACAATTAGGTTTTATTAACATTGACCAAATTTTCTTTCTTTAAATATAAAAAACCCAACAAATATTTATTTTATTAATTAGTTTAATTAATTTAATTTAATAATTAATTTAGGATATTTTATTTCTTAATTCAAAATAACAAAAAAAATCTTCTTTATTTCAAAAAAGGGTCAAAACCCTAAACTTGCGCTCAATTTAATTTCCCGCACGCGATCCATTTTATATCATATTGTATTTGTTTCTGGAATGTAATAGATAATTAGGACTTTAAATATTTTTATCGCTTTATTTATTTTCCGCATTTTAATTTCAAGGGTTGCTTTTGGCGATGTAAATACTCGATGCCTTGTAATAGTTAGTTTAATTTCCGCAATTTAATTTCCGCAATTTAATTTCCGCAACTTATAAAATGTTAGATGTTTGGTAATAGGGAATGCATGACAAGATCAAATGTTTAACTTAAAATCAACATAGATAACCATTGACATGTACAAAGACAAATTAACTGAAAACAACACACTCGCACATGCGCACTCTTAGGGTACACCCAACTTGGTTGCCTTCGTAACACGATCATTGAGTATAGGAAGTTTTAGAGGTCGCCCTCTTGTCCAAAGATCATAGTTGCCTCGAAACGGTTGCCTCGGAAAAATGATCTAAGACATTAGGGTTATCGCTAAGGCGTCCTAACATTGCTTTAGTGACCGCACATCCCTTAATCGAATTGACCCTTTAAACTCCAACGACGACGCTACCTACTCATCAATAGTGGGATAACATTGTCTAACGGAAGATAGCATAGAACGATTCCTTTTTCGAGTAGGTAGATGGTTCTTAAGTACTTGCTCTTTCAAAAAAACAAATTTTCACACTTACACTCCTTTTCAAACAAAACTCTTTTCAAACCCACAAACACAAAGAAAAGCAAATTTTGAAAACAATATGAGCAAGTACCTAAGAGCCCGTGGATAACCACGGATAGAAAGGATACTAACACCTTCCCTCTCTATAATCTACCCCCCGGACCCGAGAAACATCTCGAAAAAGGAATTTTTTTGTGCTTCTTTCCTTTCCTTGTTGTATAAAATAAAAGACGGTGGCGACTCTTGCTTACCGTGACATTTTGCGAAAACAAACACAAACCAGCGCACCAAAAAACAGTCAGTTCTCTCCCACTGTATCACAGAACTGGCGACTCTGCTGGGGATGACTTAATAAGTGGGGTGTACCTTAGGGTTAGATCATTGTGTTTTCAATTGCTTGACTTGTATGCTTTATATTTGCGGGCTTGTATCGGAGTTACTATAGATCCTAACTCGAATCTAGGGAATACCTATTAGGTAAGTAGCAATAAATTGTGAGGGAACTGTACGATGTAGACTGATACGGTTGAAGCAGTAGCTACGTTGGTGTGGCACTTTATATTGTACCGATATCCCTTGTGCTCGGACGCGGAGAATATGGGTCATCTAAGGGGTCATTAAGCACCAACTGACCTTAGAACCTTTAAATTGACCAACTTGGCCATAGAACAGTAGCAGTATGCTACACTCTTTGAGACTAAACTCTTGCGATGATTCTGGCCGCAAGAAAAGGTTGCTAAACTAGAATTATGATCGATCGAGGGTAGTCAGTGATACTGAGATCCTCTAGAACCCGGTTACTATTTTTAGGACAGGTTTAAACCAACTGAACTGAAAGAGGGTAGTACCTAAGCTCCTTGCCAGCCGGAAATCTAAGGGCTCTTTGTGTGACTTGTGTGCCTTTACCATGTTTGCTATTTGTGGACACTTGTGATGTGCTTTCTATCATGACATCATGACATCATAACATTGCATCCATCTTGCATTGGACTAACCTATTTCAAAGACAGGAGGGATTCATCTTTGTTCTATTTTGTAGGTCATGATGCCCATGAGTAGGAACACCATCCGGATCAACTTTGTCCAGGTTCCCACCATGCTTAAAGAATTGATTGCAAAGATGCCTGATACTACCTCCTTCATCAGGAGACATGGTTACCTCTTGGGTTTGGTCACTTCCAAATTGGACGAGCAGATGATGAGTTTTTTGGTCCAATTCTATGATCCGCTGTACCATTGCTTTACTTTTCAGGACTACCAGTTGGTTCCCACCTTAGAAGAGTTCTCTGATCTGCTCGGTATCTCTATTCTGGAGCAGACCCCGTTTACTGGTTGGGAGAAGATCCTTAGGCCAGAAGAGATTGCTTCATCCCTTCATATGACCAAGGATGAGGTAATGGCTAATTGGGAGACTAGAACTAGAGCAAAGGGCTTTCTTACTAAGTTCTTGGTTGGTAAGGCTAATTATTTCTGGGATAGTCTAGACTTCAAGGCATTCGAAGATATTCTGGCTCTTCTGATATATGGCTTGGTTTTGTTTCCGAATCCTGACTCCTTTGTTGATGTGAACACGGTGAAAATCTTCATCTCTCGTAATCATGTACCCACTCTCTTGGGTGACATTCTTCATCAGCTTTATGCACGTACTGCTCGTAAGCGGGGAACCTTGATGTGATGTGCTCCATTATTGGCGAGGTGGTTTATTTCGCACCTCCCCAAATCAGTGATGAAAAACAAAGAAGGCATGGGCTGGGCCTATAGGGTTATGTCTCTCTCTCATAATGACATCATCTGGACTATCAAGGGTATGGACGAGGTGGCTATTATTGACCGATGTGGGGAGTACCCCAATGTTCCACTGATAGGAACCCATGGAGGAATTCTTATAACCCTTGCTTAGCCCTACGTCAGTTTGGGCGAGCCAGAAGAGAAGGACCTCATGAATTGCTAATTCCCAATATCATCTTTAATTTTCAAGGGGATAGTGACGAGCAACGCCGCAGATTCATAAGGGCTTGGGATAGAGTTCACAGATCTGATCCACATGAGTTGGGTCCAAAGACTTCTCTTCCAATGGAGCCATATCTCAGATGGGTTCGTATCCGTGCCCAAAAGCTGGGTATGCCGTATGAAGCCGTCATGCCTATCATTGTTGAAGTTGCTAATGAAGAGGGGGTTCTTCCTCCATCCTTACATGCCCACTGAAATTGGGGCACTGAAAAGGTCTTGGATGCAGCTGAGAGAAGAGCGGGATGCTTACCGAGAAAAGTTTAACGAGCAAGAGCAGAAGATTCATAAGTTGACTAGGCAGCTGGAGAACGAGCGGATCCTTAATGACTATGTCTGCACCGACAAGAAGAGACCATGGGAGCACTGATTGTCCTTTGATTATTTCCTTTCCAGTTTTTATTTACTTTTCAGTATTTCCTTTCTTGTAACGCCTTAAGGGCAATTTGTTGAACAATTTGAATTTCAAGTTTACCTAATAAAAGTGTGTTTCATTTCTTGTTTACAAAATTGAATCTCTCGATTGTCTTTGAAATCATATCATACGCATTTCATCCCATGCACTCTGTTGTACCCCAAAATTTTCCCTCTCATATTTCCTAAGACATTTCAAGAATAATCTCCAAGTGGCTCAAAATTGCTCAAGAGTTGGACAGTCAAGCTATCTCCTAAGGCAGTCAACCTCAAATTAGGGTTTTGTGTTGCATCAAGGTCCTTGCATCCAAATGACCTCAAGTGTTCCCTAATGTCCTAATATGTTCACAAGGTCATCCATGTCAAATTTCAAGCCTTGCAGAGGGAGTTTGCTCATTCAATTGCTCAAGGGGTCCAAAAATCGATTGTGCTAGGGCAAAAGTCAACTGTGACCTATAAACAGTCAAACTTCAAGATTTTTTGTCAACATTCTCATTTTGAAGGATATTTCATCATTTGATCAAGGGTTGATCATGATTCATCAAGGATTGCTCAAAATTCATCAAGACTAAAAAGTTGCTAAATTAGGGTTTTGTAGGAAACGTCAACTCAACTTTGACCAAGCATAAATTTCTCATACTTTATGGGAAATGACCCATACAAATCTCATTTTGAAGAGGATGCAATTTCCTACAATCCATCTTCATACCCCAAGATCAAGAAATGCACTCACAAAAAGTTACAAATTTGGACATTATAGGTCATTTTTGAAAGTCAACAAAAACACCTTTTTTGAAAAATCTTATAACATGAGCATGGAATATCCAAATGAGATGAGACCAAAAGGGTTGGTTAGAGGACATCTCAAGATTTCTAAAAAGTCCAAGAACACTTTCAAAAGTTCAAAATTGAAGAAGTTATGCATTGTTGAAGTTGGGCATTTTTGCAAAATTGCCAAAAGTCAACTATCCCCAAAACTTCAAATTTTCTCAAATGGGCCCATTCTTTTTCACTTGATTTGATCTTGTCACACTACACACGTGTCCTACCTTCAGTCTTGTGTCCATTTATTAATTTTTCTATTTTATTTGATTTTTTATTGAATTAATTCATTTTAAATCAATTTAAATCAAATAAAATCCAAATATTGATTAATTAGGATCTTTTTGGTTGTTATAGGTCTTAATTAACATCATGATCAGCATCAAATTCATATCTCACCATATCATGAACAAAAAGATGGATTTTGGGCAAATTTGGAAGGTTATCAATGGTGAATCAAAATATATCTCCAAACATCAATATGCAAAGATCCAAGACCCAATTGTTGACCTAATCCAATGCTGCATACATATACAAGCCAAAGGATATGAATTCAGAGGTTAGAGGCTGCAAAATCACAAGAACCAAACTTGAGAAAACTTGGAAAAAGTGTGAATCTAAAATCGTGCTTAGAGGCAGTTTCAACACAAAATCTCAACACCACTCCATTGCTGGGCAATCACTGAGTGAGAAGAAATCAAAAGCAAGCTCTCTCACCCTCTCAATCGTGCTGTAAGTCTCTCAAAACACCGCCCTGTATTTGAAATCGCAACTCCATGTTCTTGCATTTTTTGACAAACTCTTTGCATATTCATGATCCTTGTTCAATTTGCAAGCTTTATGCATTAGCCAATTGTATTTATATGGTCTATAACCCCCTAGCCGAATCTAGGGTTCTTGGATTGTTTTTTGGGGCGTTTCTTTTCCAGGTAAAATCAGTGCTATTGATGGGCATAGACGTGATCAGTGGAAGAAGACGAGCACAACCATGTGCTTGGAATTGATTTTCGTGGCCTAGAATGGTTTTTAGGGTTGACCTAGGGATTCAGCTGCGGATATGAATCCGCAGGAAATATTACAGGGATGAACGAGGAAGACGATGACGCATCTTCCCCTGGTTGGCCGGTTTAAAACTTTGCGCGTTTTGTTTTTTAATTCTGGCATATTATTTGATTTCCAATATTATTATTAGTTTCCAGTATTATAACAAATGAAGCATAGTGATGCAATGGCAAAGGCGTGTGTTCATTGACTTACAGGACCTGGGTTCGAATCCCAGGTCCCCCGTGTATTTATTCTATTTTTTCAATAGGTCATCCAGTGTACACTCAAGTGCGTGGTCCATCATGCAGCCTCACCCAATCATTTGCCAGATGGCCCCAGGCCAGATCTGGTGGTCTAGATGGAGTGTCCACCATACTCCCTAGTCAAGGTGCCACGTTGAATCATGAAAAGTCAGCCAGGCCAGCGAATTTGGGCCTTGGAAATTGCCAGTCTCACCCCCTATACAGGCCCAAACCCTCACTCTCTCTATTTTTATTATTTTCTTTTTATTATTTCTTTAAATCATTTATTGTTATTTTTATTATTTAACTAACCAACCAGACTTTTTTCTTAATAAAATCAAAAACCAAAAAATATTTTATTTATCAAAATTAATTTTCAGTATTTCTATTTTGTTAATAAATAATTAATTTAATTAATTTAGTTTAATTAGGAAATAACTTTAATATCTTTTTGCAATAATTAAAATTGACTTAGACAATTAGGGTTTTTTAATTTTGATCAAATTATTTTTATTTCTTTAAATATCAAAAATCCAAAAAAATATTATTTTCATTAATTAATTAATTAGCTTATTTAATTTAATAATTAACTTAATTCAATTTCTTCCATTAATTCAAAATAAACCAAAAAAATCTTTTCTTTCAAAAGGGGTCAAAACCCTAAAAACTTGCCCGATTTAATTTCTCGCACGCGTGCCATTTTACCATATTATTATATCTGTTTTCCGGGATGTAATAGTTTAATAGGACTTTAAATATTTTATCGCTTTATTTATTTTCCGCATTTTAATTTCAAAGGTTGCTTTTGGCGATGTAAATACCCGACGCCTTGTAATAGTTAGTTTTAATTTCTGCAATTTAATTTCCGCAACTTATAAACTGTTAGATGTTTGATAATAGGGAATGCATGACAAGATTAATCGTTCAAAACCTAAAATCAACATAGATCACCCATAACATGTACAAAGACAAATTAACTGAAAATAATACACTCGCACATGCGCACTCTTAGGGTACACCTCGCTTGGTTGCCTTCGAACGTAGTCATTGAGTATAGGAAGTTTTAGAGGTCGCCCTCTTGTCCAAAGATCATAGTTGCCTCAAAACGGTTGCCTCAGAAAAATGATCTAAGACATTAGGGTTACCGCTAAGGCATCCTAACATTGCTTTAGTGACCGCACGTCCCTTAATCGAATTGACCCTAAAAACTCCAATGACGATGCTAACTACTAATCAATAGTGGGATAGCGTTGTCTAAAGGACATTAGCACAGATTGATTCCTTTTTCGAGTAGGTAGATGGTTCTTAAGTACTTGCTCTTTCTAAAACAAAACAAAACTTTTCGCACTTACACCTTTCAAACAAAAACTCTTTTCAAACCCACAAACACAAATAAAAGCAAATTTTGAAAACACTTTGAGCAAGTATCTAAGAGCCCGTGGATAACCACAGATAGAAAGGGTGCTAACACCTTCCCTTTCTATAATCTACCCCCCGGACCCGAGAAACATCTCGAAAAAGGAATTTTTCTGTGCTTTTTTCCTTTCCTTGTTGGATAAAATAAAAGACGGTGGCGACTCTTGCTTACCGCGACATTTTGCGAAAACAAACGCAAAACGCGAACCAACATTCCAAAAACAGTCAGTTCTCTCCCATCGTATCACAGAACTGGCGACTCTGCTGGGGATATTTAATAAGTGAGGTGTACCTTAGGATTAGATCATTGTGTTTTCAATTGTTTGCTTTGTATGCTTTATATTTGTGGGCTTGTATCGGAGTTACTATAGATCCTAACCCGGATCTGGGGGATACCCTTTAGGTAAGTAGCAATAAACTGTGAGGGAACTGTACGGCGTAGACTGATACGGTTGAAGCAGTAGCTACATTGGTGTGGCACTTTAGATTGTACCGATATCCCTTGTGTTGGAACAAGGAGAATATGGGTCATCTAAGGGGTCATTAAGTACCAACTGACCTTAGAACTTTTAAATTGACCAACTTGGCCATAGAACAGTAGCAGTATGCTACACTCATCGAGACTAAACTCTCGCGATGATTCCGACCGCAAGAAAAGGTTGCTAAACTGGAATTATGACCGATTGAGGGTAGTCAGTGATATTAAGATCCTCTAGAACCCGGTTACTATTTTTAGGACAGGTTTAAACCAACTGAACTGAAAGAGGGTAGTACCTAAGCTCCTTGCCAGCCTGAAATCTAAGGGCTCTCTATGTGACTTGTGTGCCTTTACCATGTTTTCCATTTGTGGATACTTGTGGTGTGCTTTCTATCATGACATCATGACATCATAACATTTCATACATCTTGCATTGGACTACTATTTCAAAGACGGGAGGGATTCATCTTTGTTCTGTTTTGTAGGTCATGATGCCCATGCGTAGGAATACCATCCGGATTAACTTTGTCCAAGTTCCCACCATGCTTAAAGAGTTGGTTGCAAAGATGCTTGATACTACATCCTTCATCAGGAGACATGGGTATCTTCTCAGTTTGGTCACCTCCAAATTGGACGAGCAGATGATGAGTGTTTTGGTCCAATTCTATGATCCACTGTACCATTGCTTTACTTTTCAGGACTACCAGTTGGTTTCCACCTTAGAAGAGTTCTCTGAGCTGCTCGGTATCTCTATTCTAGAGCAGACCCCGTTTACTGGTTGGGAGAAGATTCTGAGACTGGAAGAGATTGCTTCAGCCCTTCACATGACAAAGGATGAGGTAATGGCTAATTGGGAGACTAGAAGTGGAGCAAAGGGATTTCTGACTAAGTTCTTGGTTGGTAAGGCTAATTATTTTTGGGATAGTCTAGACTTCAAGGCGTTCGAATATATTCTGGCTCTTTTGATATATGGCTTGGTATTGTTTCTGAACTCAGACTCCTTTGTTGATGTGAATGCGATAAAAATATTCATCTCTCATAATCCTGTACCCACTCTCTTGGGTGACATTCTTCATCAGCTTTATGCCCGTACTGCCCGAAAGCGGGGAACCTTGATGTGTTGTGCTCCATTATTGGCGAGGTGGTTTATTTCGCACCTCCCCAAATCAGTGCTGAAGAACAAAGAAGGCATGGGCTGGGCTTATAGGGTTATGTCTCTCTCTCATAATGACATCATCTGGACTATCAAGGGTATGGATGAGGTGGCCATTATTGATCGATGCGGGGAGTACCCCAATGTTCCACTGATAGGAACCCATAGAGGAATTTCTTATAATTCGTGCTTGGCCTTACGTCAGTTTGGGAGAGCCAGAAGAGAAGGACCTCATGAGCTGCTAATGCCTAGTATCATCTTTGACTTTCAAGGGGATAGTGACGAGTAACGCCGTAGATTCATAAGGGCTTGGGATAGAGTTCACAGATCTGATCCACATGAGTTGGTTCCAAAGACTTCTCTTCTAATGGAGCCATATCTCAGATGGGTTCGTATCCGTGCCCAAAAGCTGGGTATGCCGTATGAAGCCGTCCTGCCTATCATTGTTGAAGTTGCTAATGAAGAGGGGGTTCTTCCTACCATCCTCCATCCTTACATGCCCACTGATATTGGGGCACTGAAAAGGTCTTGGATGCAGCTGAGAGAAGAGCGGGATGCTTACCGAGAAAAGTTTAACGAGCAAGAGCAGAAGATTGAGAAATTGACTAGGCAGCTGGAGAACGAGCGGATTCTCAATGACTATGTCCGCACTGACAAGAAGAGACCATAGGAGCACTGATTGTCCTTTGTTTATTTCCTTTCCAGTTTTATTTACTTTTCAGTATTTCCTTTCTTGTAACGCCTTAAGGGCAATTTTTTGAACAATTTGAATTTCAAAGTTTATCTAATAAAAGTGTGTTTGATTTCTTGTTTACGAATTTGAACCTCTCGATTGTCTTTGAAATCATGTCATACGCATTTCATCCCATGCACTTCATAACAGGTACCCATTACAGGTCTCTTATCTTCTTCGCTGTTTATTTCAGCACTCATCATGTCTGCTGAACCATCAACTGAGCAAGCAATCAAGGCCCTCTAGGCCCAGAATGCCCAATTCCAAGAGCTGTTCATGAATCTAGCTAAGGGTCAGCAGGATCTGAAGACCTTGATTCTGAAAGAGAAGAAGAAGAAGAAGAGGACAATCCTGTTTAACACAGGTCACAGGTTTGGAAACAGGCTACAAAATGAAGTTGATTTGACCACCTCATCTGGAGGGAAAGATAGTCAAGAGGAAAGGAGGGCTCCTAGCCTTGTGATCTCTGACAACGAGACGGACTTCGACGAAGACCAGTATCCTCCGGCTGAGGATAGATACAAGCAACTGGAAGACAGGTTGAGTGCTATGGAAGTTCAGAAAGTGCCTGGTCTGGACTTTGGTGATTTAGGTTTATCATCTGGGGTGGTGATTCCCCACAAATTCAAGGCACCAGCCTTTGCTAAGTATGACGGAGTTTCTTGTCCAAAGTTGCACCTCCGGTCATATGTAAGGAAGATTCAGTCGTACACCACTGATAAGAACCTATGGATCCACTTCTTTCAAGACAGTCTCTCAGGGACTCAGCTTGAATGGTTTTACCAGTTGGACGGAGCCAGTATCCACAGTTGGGAGGATTTGGCTACTACTTTCTACAGGAAGTATCAATACAATTCCGACCTCGCTCCCACGCGTACCCAACTCTAGGGTATGTAAATGGGAACGGGTGAAGATTTCAAAAATTATGCTCAGAAGTGGAGGGACCTCGCCGGAAGAGTGCAACCACCCTTGGCTGATCAGGAGCTTGTGGATATGTTTCTGGGGACCTGTTGGCTGAAGATTTTGATAATGTTATTTAGAATTCAAAAGAGTTAAAAGTTCTGATTGAAATGGAATTAAACGCCATATTTCGAAGTTGCAGAAGCAGTGTTTCGAATGAGTGTGTCAAAGCTTGAAGCTTCGAACGGTGATTATGGTAACATATCCAAAGGGGTCTCGAAACAACAACGAGGCTAGGTTTGGGAAGTGCGTTCGAAACGGAAGAACACTAAAGCATTTAAAATTTAAATGGAAGCGGGACTTTCAAAGTTTGAAAGTTATGTGTTGGAGTATTTGGGGACACGTGGAAAGATGAAAGAAGCATTGTCTTGCATGTTCGAAACGTGGCATGATCCTGTAGCGAGACCGTTAGGGTCGAATTAGTATAAATAGAAGTCTTAGTATTAGGATTTCAGTGTGTCATATCTGTTATACAAAATACTCAATAACATTCAAACTACCACATGGCAAGGGAAACGAATGCAAGAGAAATGTATGTATGATAGCACCATGTATTTCTAACTTAATGAAAGCCTTTTCACCATTTCCAGTACTTTCTTCTTTTCTTTTTGTCGAATAACATTTGCAAGTTTATTTATTTATTGTTTTTTCATTTCAAAGTCTTTTCCTCAAAGTTTTACGTTTTACTGCTTTCTTTATACTTCGAGCACTTTATATTTCAGAGAACTGTTACACTTTCAATACCTTTACTTTCAAGTATTGTTTTCAAGCGCATACTTTTACTTAAAATCATTTATGGATTTCTTGCATTAAACGCTTTCTTCACATTTTTAACTTCTACATTCCAGAAACCTTTTATGTTAAATGTTTTATAAATCGAAACCATTTTACTTCACTTTTCATACAGTTTCATATGTCTCTTCAATCAGTATTACAATTAGCATTTATTCGTATAACTTAGTTTTCATATACATTTTGACCACATTCTTAAACTCTTAGAGAGAGGGATCGAAATAAACCAAACACTTATACAATAGCAACCATGA
The DNA here is from genome assembly GCA_948472305.1 of Vicia faba. Lineage (NCBI taxonomy): Eukaryota > Viridiplantae > Streptophyta > Magnoliopsida > Fabales > Fabaceae > Vicia > Vicia faba. Next base: position 550,204,804 of record OX451736.1, on the reverse strand, counting down.
ATAATTGTTCGATTGTGAGAGTAACCTTAATATCCAAGGAGTCCTAGGATCAATCTAGTCGATCCTGTGAGTTACCAGAGAGATTGAATAGCGTTAATAAAGATTATTCGATAGTTTGGAAGACTAGCGGTTGTTTACCAGAAATCACTGGAAACAAATTGTCACACCCATGAGATTGTACATATCTGCCTCTGAAGTTAGCATAGGTAGTATGTTAGCACAAGAGGATAACAATGGCGTCGAAAGAGCCATATACTATTTAAGTAGAGTGCTAAATGATGCAGAGACCAGATATAGCAATTTAGAAAAGCTATGTCTCTGTTTATATTTCTCTTGTATGAAACTCAAGTATTATATAAAACCTGTTGATGTTTATGTTTCGTCTCACTTCGATGTCATTAAACATATGCTTTCAAAGCCAATAATGCATAGTAGAGTTGGAAAGTGGGCTCTGGCCTTAACAGAATATTCATTGACGTTCATGCCCTTAAAAGCTATGAAAGGTCAAGTGATTTCTGATTTTATTGTGGATCATTCGTTGGTTGAGCAGACAAACATGAGTTACGTCGAAATGCAACCATGGAAATTGTACTTTGATGGTTCAACCCACAGGAATGGAAGTGGTGTTGGAGTCCTTCTAATTTCTCCTGAAGGAATTCCAACAAAATTCAAGTATAAACTGGATGGTCCTCGTTGTTCGAACAACGAAGCTGAGTACGAAGCGCTCATTGTTGGACTTGAAGCTTTGTTGGAATTGGGGGCAACCAGAGTCGAAATTAAAGGAGACTCTGAATTGGTGGTCAAACAAATCACAAAAGAATACAAGTGCATAAAGGAAAATTTGATGGTATACTTCGTCATAGTCAATAGGCTATTAAGAAAGTTTGAATACATGGATATTCAACACATACCAAGATTAGAAAACCAAGAAGCAAATGACTTAGCACAGTTGGCTTCAGGTTATAGAGTATCTACCAAGAATCTTAAGGATTTGGTCGAAATAAGGGGAAGAGTTATGGCTACTAGATTCACACCTTCGGATCTGGAAAGTATGAGATTGGGATATGCTGAGAAACAGGGATTCGAAATTCTAGCCATAAATACTTTGTCAGATACAGATTGGCGAAGCCCTTTAAAGAGTTATTTAGCAGACCCAACTCTAAAGGTAGATAGAAAAACAAAATATAGAGCATTGTCATATCTCCTCATGGGGAACGAATTGTTCAAAAAGACCCAAGAAGGTGTTTTATTGAAATGCCTAGGAGAAAGTGAGGCATATTTAGCATTGTCTGAAGTCCATAATGGGGCATGTGGGGCACACCAAGCAGGCCATAAAATGAAATGGTTGCTATTTCGATATGGTTTGTATTGGCCTAGCATGCTCAAAGATTGCATAGACTTTGCTAAAGGATGTGAGGAATGTCAGAAACATGCAGGAATTCAACATGCCCCTGCAAGTGAGTTGCATTCGATCATCAAACCATGGCCATTCAGAGGATGGGCATTGGATCTGATAGGGGAGATAAATCCTGCTTCGTCCAAAGGTCAGAAATATATCTTGGTAGGAGTAGATTATTTTACCAAATGGATCGAAGCTATACCTTTGGTAGTTGCTCATCAAGAGGCAATTATCGAATTTATACAAAAGCACATTATCTATAGGTTTGGATTGCCAGAAAGTATAACTACAGACCAAGGCTCTGTATTTACTGGTAGAAAGATGCAAGGATTTTCCCAAGAAATGGGGTTTAGATTGCTAACATCAACACCATACTATGCTCAAGCAAATGGACAAGTCGAAGCAGCAAATAAAGTAATAATAGGATTAATCAAGAAGCATATTGGCAAGAAGCCAAGAAATTGGCACAAAACTCTGGACCAAGTGTTATGGGCTTGTAGAACATCTCCTAAGGAAGCCACTAACACTACGCCTTTCCAACTTACATTCGGCCATGATGCAGTGTTGCCAGTAGAAATTCATCTGCAATCAGTTCGAATACAGAAACAAAACGAAATCCCAGCTGCATTATATTGGGAAATGATGATGAATGAATTAGTTGAGTTGGACGAAATTAGATTACATGCGTTGGAAATTTTGATGAGGCAAAAAGAAAGAGTGGCCAGAACATACAATAAAAGGGTAAAGAAAAAAGTATTCGTTATTAATGACTTGGTTTGGAGAGTCATATTGCCTATGGATAAGAAGAACAAAGCATTAGGTAAATGGTCACCTCATTGGGAAGGACCTTTTCGAATATTAAAAGTATTCTCAAACAATGCATACGAAGTCGAAGAACTCTTGGATGATAGACGTGTCCTAAAGGTTAATGGGAAATATTTAAAGAAATATAAGCCAAGCCTGCGGGAGATTCGAATAATAACAACGTAAACAAAATATTATAAAGAGCCAAGATGGCAAGATAGAATGCCAAAATGGCGTTGTTCGAATATTACACATAAAAATTTAGAAATAAACATTATTCTTCAATCGATTAAAGGTGCTTCGAAATGTTTCAAGTCTCTGCTGAGCAAACCGCCTGGCACCTTCCAAGGTTGCCACTTCTCCTTTAAGTTGTTCTGCAGTCTCCATTTCTGCAAGCCCCTGGTTGAGAAGCTCTTCGAATTGGTTACCTGCAGGATTAGTTTCGAAGGCTAGTTGTTGTTCCTTAGCCTCCTTAACTTTCTGCTGAAGTTCCAGAATCTGCCTTTCCCAAACAAGAATGGACTCAGCTCGAGCCTCATATTCATTTTTTGCCTGCTTCAGATGCATAGCTTGATCCTCAGCTTCTTGAGAAAGCTTCAAAGCTTGTTCATAAGCGGCATCCATAGCAATGCGTTTCTCGTGAACCTTCTTGGCAGCAGATTCGTCTTGGAGAAGGTAGCCAGTTACGTTGTCCAGCAAATTCTGAAGATCAAACAAGAGAGTACTAACTGGCAAAGAGCAGTTGGAAAGATTAACCTTTGTGAGCAGCTCCTTCATAGTATAGCAAGCAGTACTATCTTGTTTAAGCACTTCGAATATATCCACATTAAGAATAGTTCTCCTAATTTTGTTGAGAAGAACAACTCTTTCATCTGTGGGAAGAGGATAGCTGGTCGAACTTGTGCCAGCCCTAGCGAGTGGAACGTCCCTCTGAGCCAACTTTGCCTTCATATACCCAATGGGGTCATTTCGCCTCAGAAGTGCCAGTTCCTCGTCAGTCATTCGAGACGGAGAGGATTGGGGGAATTCCACGCGTAGGGGAACCACTTTTGTTTCAACCTCTAGGGTTTCGTTGATGGCATCACCATCCCCTTCATTTGCTTCGTGCTCTTGATCTTCTTCATCTTCGTCCAAATCTACCACTTCGATACCGTCCCTTTCGCCGCTATGTGCGTTAGACTCCGTCCCGGCAGTCGAACCATCATTGACGTTTTCCTCGTCATTGACGTTTTCCTCGTCATTGACGTCTTCCTCGTCATTTGCGTTTTCCTCCTCAGATTCTTCGTCTGCAGATTCTTCGAATCCTCGCCCAGAATCAGCTTTTTCTTCTTCAGTCTGAGTATCCTTTGGGTCCTCTTGAAGAGTTTCAAGAGGGGACTTTTGAAGAACCCTTTGTGAATCATCTACAGACGTTTGAAGTATCGTTTCGTTCACCTCTTTCAGAGGAATGGAGGTACCTTGGTCATCTGGCTGTTCAGAAGTTCCAGCCAAAACCGCCACATTGGAAGAACCTTTGTTTTGGACCAAATTGCTGGAATCTCCTTGAGGAGAGGAGTTAAGCGGAGCAGCAGCTCTGGACGGTGAGGTCGAAATGGTAGAAGTGGGATTCAAGATGTTCTGCAAGGAGCAGCAGAATGTTAAAGAAAAACATTCACCAAGGTAATAAGAAGTTAAACATTTTTAAAAAAAAGAAGTTCGATTTACCTGTGGGCCCTCAGAGGAGAGGTTACTAGCTATGCGTTCCAACTGTGGGTTGGAGGTCGAAGGTGGATTTTTGGATTTAGGTAAGGGAGCAGCATCCCTGGAGTCGAGTCCAGAGACACTAGGCGGAACAGTGCTTTTAGGTGTAGCTTTCTTTAGCTTCTTCTTCGAAGCAGTATTTGAGTTTCCTCCAGCAGTGGGATCTTCCCCAGTAGTGCTTGGTTTCCGTTTCTTGGGAGTAGTGGGAGGAAGCTTGTTAGTCTGAACGAATTTTAACGAAGTTAGATATAAAAAGCTTGAGTGAATTCGAAGCATCAAAAACTAAGTGATTACCGTTGGAATTGGGGCACTTGTTGTTGTTGGCGTTATGGTTGTTGTTGTAGTTGCAGCAGTAGTTGTTGTTTCGGGTGGATTAGCTTTTTCGGTAGTTTCGATGGAGGCTTGAGAGGCACTCCCTTCCTTCGATTTCGAGGCAGCAGTCTTTATCCTGATAGCTGAAAATCAAAACAATTAAAGCAAAGGTTAAAGATATGGAAAATAAAAGACATTTGGGATTGTTCCCAAGCATTCGCACCTGTGCCTTGATCAGATTTAATTGACATAGCAGAAAGGTCATATCGAAGGTGTCCTGGGAAATCATGAAGCCAGTATCGAGCCCATGTCACAGTCTCAGATGGCTTTGGTTTCCTTTGAAGATATTTGAACATCTCTTTGCAAGTAAACCACCATGGATATGGGGGAAACCAAGCCAGAGCCAGTTCTGAGGTAGGTAATCTGGGAAATTTAGGTGGATGCATTTCGAATGCCAACCTATACCTATCCTCAGGTGACAGCCCTGAAGGAAGTTTTAGCTTAGAAACTTTTTGTTTAAATTTTTCCTTCAAGGTCTCAGCTGCTTGATGCACAGTGGAGTCCAAGCGCGTGGGGTCGTAAGTAGTTTCAAAATAATTTTGAAAAGCTTTTATCTCTTTGGCATGAGTAAACATACCTTTCTTTGCTGGTACCTGCACATCGAAGGCATCAATTAGTTTCTGTCGAATTGTAAGTGTATCGAACATACAAGTTTGATAAAACTTAATCCACCACTCCAGAAATCCTTTAGCCGCGAGATGGGTAGGTTCGAAGGCTATCAGCTCAAATTGGGCAAAGCCTTGATATTGTTCTTGCTGGATCTTGGCTTCCCTTGCCTTGAAAGTTCGACCAGATGTGATGGCACTCTCAGTTTGGAACAAAGGTTCAGGAATCAGTTGGCATAAGCCAAACTGCCTCGAAACGAAGTTTGGTTGGTAGGCAAAGAGAAGAATTTAGTTCTTAGCTGGGGTTATCCTTGAAGAGATGAGTCTAGGAAGCAAGAAAGCTCTCCATACATCTTGGATCTCCTTGCTCTTGATGGCTTCTGAGAGAGCCATGGTGAACCAAGAAGGTCCATGAGCCCTCGAAGCAAAAGGCGCCATGCTCTCTTCGAACTTATGCCTTTTTGAGAGTATCATGATGTACTTCGAGAATTGAACCTTGAAGTCATCCTTGTCATCATTAGGAGTTAGTCTTCGAAGCCTAGTGCCTTCGACTATCCTATCACTTATTTCTGAATCTTGCTCATCTATGGTGTTGGCGGTTGGTAAAGAAGGTTCGAACATGGCATTCAGCCATAGTTGAAGTAACCAAAATGGGCCAGCTAATAGAATGTTTTTGGAGGTGTGGGATTTGAGGCTCGAAACAGCTGACCTCAAGCTCTCATAGAGGTCAACTAAGAGTAATTCACTTAGGCACACTTTGCGATTTTCGTGTAAATCCCTAGCTAGAGGAATGAACCTACTAGCTACCTGCAGGGATCTACTGCAGAAAACGTACCTAGACAGCCACAGGGTCAAGAAAGCAATGTGCTCTATGTCAGACACATTATCCCCTTCAGCATGATAATGGCTGATAAATTTGGAAAAGCTGGCTAACTTGACTTCGAAGTCAATTATGCTGGAGTGTTCTTCATTGTCAGGAACATAAGTTTCTCCCACTGGCGACAGCCCAGTAATAGCCGCTATATCGAAGAAGGTTGGGGTAATCATTCCACCTGGGAGATGGAAAGTGTTGTAGGTACTATCCCAGAAATAAAGGGACGCAAACAGCAGAGGATGGCTATAGGTGAATCCAGGTTTCGATAGCTTAATGAGGTTATAAATGCCTAATTCTTCCCATTGCTGGGATTTCTTGGCTTCTACTTTCGTGAACCAATTTTGATAGGCAATATCAGAAGTAGGGCAAGATCTAAATGGTTTAAAATTGCTTTTTACATAATCCAAAACAAATGGGTCCTTGGGAGGAACAATTGGGGTTTCTGCGGTATTCGAACTAAGAGATTCTACTGCCCTAGGGGCATCCATTTTGTTGAATAAAGGTTTGAAGCTATAACATACAGGAAAAATTGTCCTGGTGTCCTTTAGTATTTCAAAAACTGTAAGAGGGCCATTTAAGGCTAACCTCTTACCAGCAACATGGGTAGGGATGAGTACCTGTGATGCGTACATCATTTCTTTTTCTTTGGAAATCATTTGAGGAGCAAGAGCAGATTGGCCTTGAATGGTGACGATTTTACTCTCCATGGTTCCTCCTGTAGTTTTTCCTTTCTTCTTTGAGACTTTCTTGAGTTGGGAAGAGGTGGAGGAAGACATTTTTGTTGTTTGAGAGCTTAGATTGTTTTATGAGAGAAGAAGAGTGAAAATTCAGAGTATGAAAGATTTAGAGTGTAAAAAAGAGAAAGGAAGATTAAGTTGATGTTTTATAATGAGAAGATTAAGCATCCACCGAGTGAAAGTGTGATACGTGGAGATCATGGGTTGGTGTGATGAAGAGGTGGCGAGAAGTTGATATAGGTAATAGGCGTGATTTAAAAATAATCATTGCTTATAACTGCACCATGCTGTGAAGTGACTCTGGGCGGTTAAGGAACCCAAAAGGTGCTATGATTGATGTGACTGGAGTCAAAGGCATTAAATGTTATGATGATTCGAAAATCCTATCAAAATCTTGTATACATGTTTAAAATAGGTATTTCTCAAAGAGATCGAAATACATATTTTAAAGGGGCAATTTGTTGGCTGAAGATTTTGATAATGTTATTTAGAATTCAAAAGAGTTAAAAGTTCTGATCGAAATGGAATTAAACGCCATATTTCGAAGTTGCAGAAGCAGTGTTTCGAATGAGTGTGTCAAAGCTTGAAGCTTCGAACGGTGATTATGGTAACATATCCAAAGGGGTCTCGAAACAACAGTGAGGCTAGGTTTGGGAAGTGCGTTCGAAACGGAAGAACACTAAAGCATTTAAAATTTAAATGGAAGCGGGACTTTCAAAGTTTGAAAGTTATGTGTTGGAGTATTTGGGGACACGTGGAAAGATGAAAGAAGCATTGTCTTGCATGTTCGAAACGTGGCATGATCCTGTAGCGAGACCGTTAGGGTCGAATTAGTATAAATAGAAGTCTTAGTATTAGGATTTCAGTGTGTCATATCTGTTATACAAAATACTCAATAACATTCAAACTACCACATGGCAAGGGAAACGAATGCAAGAGAAATGTATGTATGATAGCACCATGTATTTCTAACTTAATGAAAGCCTTTTCACCATTTCCAGTACTTTCTTCTTTTCTTTTTGTCGAATAACATTTGCAAGTTTATTTATTTATTGTTTTTTCATTTCAAAGTCTTTTCCTCAAAGTTTTACGTTTTACTGCTTTCTTTATACTTCGAGCACTTTATATTTCAGAGAACTGTTACACTTTCAATACCTTTACTTTCAAGTATTGTTTTCAAGCGCATACTTTTACTTAAAATCATTTATAGATTTCTTGCATTAAACGCTTTCTTCACATTTTTAACTTCTACATTCCAGAAACCTTTTATGTTAAATGTTTTATAAATCGAAACCATTTTACTTCACTTTTCATACAGTTTCATATGTCTCTTCAATCAGCATTACAATTAGCATTTATTCGTATAACTTAGTTTTCATATACATTTTGACCACATTCTTAAACTCTTAGAGAGAGGGATCGAAATAAACCAAACACTTATACAATAGCAACCATGAATAATTATTCGATTGTGAGAGTAACCTTAATATCCAAGGAGTCCTAGGATCAATCTAGTCGATCCTGTGAGTTACCAGAGAGATTGAATAGCATTAATAAAGATTATTCGATAGTTTGGAAGACTAGCGGTTGTTTACCAGAAATCACTGGAAACAGGACCTTATCTGGTCCATTTTTCAACCATCTGATTGGAAGCTCTTCGTCTGGGTTTACAGAGCTAATTATGACCGGTGAGAGGATTGAGGCTGGTATTAAGGTTGGTAAGATACAGAAAGGTGCTTCATCGAGCACCGATAAAAAGCCTTTTAAGAAAGAGTCCAGTGCTGTCTACAGTTCGAAAAGACAGAATATACCTGAACACCGCCAAGCTGTTAATGCGGTTGTTATTTCAAGACCTGTTGGTGCTCCTCAGCACAACAATCAACAAAAGGACGAGAGACCTCGAAGGAAATTCACCCGTCTCAGCATGACTCTATCTCAGATTCTGCCACAGTTGTTGAAAACTAATCTAGTGATTCCAAGGGAGGCCCCTAAGAATCCTAACACTACATCACTGAAGTATAACCCTAATGCTCATTATGCTTATCACTCTGATGGCCCGGGACATAATACAGATGATTGTTGGGTTTTGAAGAACAAAGTACAGGACTTGATTGATGCTAAGGAGATCGAGTTCGGGGCACCAGAAAATCCTAAACAAGATGCAGGGGTGAATGCTATCGGGGATGACGATGATGAAGAGTTTGACATTGACAGCTGGATCTACCCGACTGCCGATGGTGGATTAAGCAACTGGGCAGCGAAGGATTCTATACCCGTTTCTGTTATCACCCAGTAATGAAACTTTTTGTTTTGAATATGTAACATACAATGTTTTAAACTTTATGGCCCGGTGTCTTACCCGGGGCACCGTGGCTTCATTTGTGAGGGCTTTATGTGTGTTATTTTCATATATCATTAATAAAAGCATTGGACGTTTCTTGCATTTCAAATCGTGCGCTCCTTGTTTTTCTTTATTATATATTGCAAAACAGCTATTTTACACACACTCAGATATACAGGTCTACATCCACTCTGGATCTCACTGGTAACGACTCTGCTACCGCCAGTTATGACTTTGAAAATATGATCAACTTAGCTGAAGACGAAGGTGAAGATGATTGTGAAGTGCCTGGTGACTTGCAAGACTGTTACTTCAGGAGGAGAGGGCTATTCAGCCGTACGAAGAGCCAGTGGAATCAGTAAATCTGGGTACAGAGACAGACAAGAAGGAAGTTAAGATCGGTTCAAATCTGGAGCTTAGTGTGAAACAATGGTTGATTCAGATGCTGTATGACTATGTTGAGATCTTTGCCTGGTCTTACGAAGATATGCCTGGGTTGGATACCGATATTGTGGTTCATTGCCTACCTACCAAGGAAGACTGTCCTCCAGTGAAACAGAAGGTCCGCCGAATGCGCCCAGAGATGTCTGAGAAAATCAAGGCTGAAGTTATGAAACAGTTCGACGCCGGTTTTCTAGCAGTTACTTCTTACCCTCAATGGGTGGCCAATGTGGTTCCTGTGCCGAAGAAGGATGGTAAGGTCCGAATGTGTGTGGACTATAGGGATCTGAACAGGGCGATCCCCAAGGACGATTTCCTTCTACCTCATATCGACGTTCTGGTTGACAACACCACTCAGCATAAAGTCTTCTCCTTCATGGATGGTTTCTCCGGTTATAATCAGATTAAAATGGCTCCCGAAGACATGGAGAAGACAACTTTTGTTACTCAGTGGGGTACCTTTTGCTACAAGGTCATGCCTTTTGGATTGAAGAATGTTGGGGCAACGTATCAGTGTGCCATGGTTGCTTTGTTCCATGATATGATCCACCATGAGATTGAGGTATACGTCGATGACATGATTGTAAGATTCCAAACTGAGGAAGAACATCTGAACCACCTTCAGAAGTTGTTTGACAGGTTGAAGTTGTACAAGCTGAGGTTAAACCCGAACAAGTGCACCTTCGGGGTGAGATCTGGTAAGCTGCTGGATTTTTTCGTAAGTGATAAAGGTATTCAAGTGGATCCTGCAAAGGTGAAAGCTATACAGGAAATGCCAACTCCCAGAACAGAGAAAGAAGTCAGAGGCTTTCTGGGACGTCTGGACTATATTTCCCGATTCATCTCGCACCTGACTGCTACTTGTGAGCCAAACTTCAAACTGCTGAAGAAAGATCAAGTAGTACGTTGGAACGATGAATGCCATGCCACTTTCGAAAGGGTCAAAGAGTATCTCCAAGAGCCACCTATCTTGATGCCACCAGTTGAAGGGAGACCTCTGATCTTATACTTGACAGTACTCGACAACTCAATGGGGTGTGTGATGGGTCAACATGACGAGTCTGGCCGAAAAGAGCATGCTATTTATTACCTTAGCAAAAAGTTTACCGACTGTGAGACCCGATACTCACTACTCGAGAAAACTGGTTGCACTTTGGCATGGGCTGCTCGCAGGCTGAGACAGTATATGCTGACTCACACTACTCTATTGATATCAAAGATGGATCCCATCAAGTATATCTTCGAAAAGCCTGCCTTGTCCGGAAGAATAGCGAGATGGCAGATGATCTTGACTGAGTATGACATCCAGTACACAACCCAAAAGGCAATTAAGGGAAGTGTGTTGGCAGACCATTTGGCACATCAGGCAGTGGATGATTACCAGTCTATGAACTTTGAATTTCCGGACGAGAACATCATGTTGGTAACTGATTGTGAGACACCTGGACCGGATGAAGGACCTGAGGAAGGATCCCGATGGTCTATGTACTTTGATGGAGCTTCAAACGCTTTGGGTAATGGCATTGGTGCCGTGATCATATCTCCTAAAGGCTCTCATACTCCATTTACCGTCTGACTATGTTTCAACTGTACCAACAATATGGCGGAGTACGAAGCATGCATCATGGGTCTTCGAGCAGAAATTGACCTAAGGATTAAGTTTCTAAGTGTCTTCGGAGATTCCGCTCTCGTGATCAGTCAGATCAAAGGCGAGTGGGAAACGAAACACCCAAATCTTATCCCTTACAAGGAGTATGTGTTGACATTGCTTCCCCATTTCGAGGAGATAACCTTTGAACACTTCCCTAGAGAGGAGAATCAGTTGGCGGACGCGCTGGCTATGATGTCTTCTATTTTTAAAGTCAATTGGGACAACGAAGCTCCCCGGATCATCATTGAAAAATTGGACGAACCTGCGCATTACTGTGATATTGAGACTGAAGAGGTAATAGAAAAACCCTAGTTTCATGAGGTGAAGAGGTATCTTGAAGCTCAAGAATACCCCGAGGGTGCTTCTGTTAATGACAAGAAGTTTTTGAGGAGGTTCGCGGCGAAGTTCTTCATCAACAATGGCATTCTTTACAAACGCAACCATGATTCAACCTTGCTGCGTTGTATGGATAAGAATGAAGCAGAAAGGATCATGACAGAATTACACGAAGGTACCTTCGGAACTCATTCCAGTGGACACACCATGGCAAAGAAAATCCTTCGGACAGGATACTTTTGGTCCACTATGGAAGCCGACTGTTATCAGCATTCTCGGACATGTCACAAGTGCCAAGTCTATGCTGATAAGGTGCACATACCTCCAGTTCCTCTAAATGTCTTGACAGCTCCATGGCCTTTTGCAATGTGGGGCATTGATATGATCGGAGAGATCAGACCTACAGCGTCCAACGGACATTGTTTCATCCTGGTAGCTATTGATTACTTTACGAAATGGGTTGAGGCAACTTCCTTTGCTACTGTAACCAAGAACGTCGTGGCACGATTTATTCGGCACAATCTGATCTGTCGATATGGTGTACCAGAGAGGATCATTACGGACAATGTTACCAATTTCAACAACAAGATAATCACTGAGCTCTGCAAGCAGTTCAAGATACAGCATCATAACTCTTCTCCCTACCGGCCGAAGATGAATGGGGCTATTGAAGCGGCTAATAAGAACATTAAGAAGATTGTGCAGAAGATGACAATGACATACAAAGACTGGCACAAGATGTTACCATTTGCTCTTCATGGGTATCGTACCTCAGCACGGACGTCAACAGGGGCAGCACCCTACTCCTTGGTATATGGTATGGAGGCCGTACTGCCCATTGAAGTTCAGATACCCTCTCTTCGAATCATGAAGGATACAGGTTTGAGCGAAGATGACTGGATTTAGACCCGGCTTGATCATCTAAACTTAATCGACGAAAAGAGACTTACTGCTATTTGTCATGGTCAGACGTATCAAAAACGGATGATCAAGGCATTTAACAAGAAAGTTAGACGACAAGAGTATCAAGTTGGGGATCTGGTAATCAAGCGCATTATTCAACCTCAAGGTGATCCCAGAGGCAAATGGACCCCTACTTACGAAGGGCCATTTGTGGTTAAGAACATTTTCTCAGGAGGAGCTATGATTCTAACCACCATGGATGGTGACGACCTTCCTCACCCCGTAAATGCAGACATAGTGAAAAGATACTACGCATAATCAAAGACTCGCTAGGTTGACTGGCCTAGGCAAAAATAAGGGCTTCCCGGCGAACCAAAAGGGTTCGGGCAAAAATAAGGGATGAAAATGAAAAAAATCTGTACACCCGGCAAGTCGAAAACCTGAAAAGGCGGCTTGGGCAAAAAAGGGTATCCCGGTGGACTGAAAAGCCGAAAGGGCGGTCCAGGAAAAAATTAGGGATCAAAGCGTAACACTATGTCTCAATGGATCACCTTGCAACCAGACTTCGGTATCAATTGTCAAGCTCGAACGGCACTAATCAATCTAATTCACCTTCAACCAGTAGCAAAGTGATGAGATGCTCGAGGACATAAAGGCAATAACAGAATTGGAACCCAGTGGGATTATTCATATAGCTGTTTTGTTTGGTTTTTCACAAATTGTGTAAATTCTATTATTCGGCGGCGTTCTCTTACTAGGATGTCAGCCTCTTGTAAAAAAACGCCTATTTACAGGCCAAACTTCAAAATCAATACAATTCATTTTCAAAGAAATTTTAAACTATTTTTCCTTTATCTGTTTTGTTTTGCAAAGAACGTCCAATGTTCATTTTTGATATATGCACTTGACATTAATTGCTACTCATAAATATTTACATGCGAAACAAAAGACAATTACTAGGTAATATCAGAAACAGGGGCAATAAGAATTGCCCAAACTGTATAGTTGCTCTATCCACCAGGTACAAAGGTAGATTCAGCTGAAGAATATGGCTAAGATACCTTCACTCCCCGCAGAGTAAGACAGTAATGATATCTCTCCCCCAGCTGAGAACTTGCGACTATGAACGAATCAGCAATGCTTTCCCCAAGCAGAGTTTATCTACCATCAGCCCTAAAAAGGCTTGATACCCCCGGCAGTCTTAATATTCCCCTAACGGAGTGTAAGAATGTTCCCCGACAGAATGCAAGATACCCCCAGTGGAGTCAATATTTCCCCAGCACGGTCTGAAAAATACTCCCCAACGGAGTTGAATCATCATCCCCAGTAGACTCTGGAAGTTTATCCCCAGCGGAGTACAAAAATAAATCTCCCCGGCCAAGTTCAAAGGATCATTCCCCAGTAGAACTCAGAGAGTTATCCCCACAAAAGCCTAACAAGGTTATCCCCAGCAAGTTGCAACTGAAAGATAATCCCCAGTGAAGTTCTTTCCTTTCACAAGCAGGAATTCAATCCTCAACAGATTCAGTATCACCAGCAACGGTAATCCATCCCCACCGGAAGCTTATCAGTGGAATCCTTAGCAGAGTATATCTTCCCCACAAGGTAATCTCCTCATCAGTTTATTCCCCAAGGGAAGTATCTTTTCCTGCAGGTTTATTCTCACAATCACCTTCGTTCACCATCCCCAGCGGAAGCGAAGAATTCAACTCTTGTCTCCAGCAGCTATCCGGGATTTATTTTCCCCAACTAAAACATTACATTTCCATACATCATGATACATGCATATACGCATCATACAATACAATCTCATTTATTTTGAGAACATCATTGCTTGATCCATATCATGCATTGCATATGACTGACCTTTACCTTTCAGGAAAGATGCAGTTAAGTTCTCAGTTATTCCAAGACCTTGTCTAGTCCAGTTAAATCGATTCCTAAAGATTTTTCTGATGCCGATCCAGTCAAAGTTAATCCAAGACCTCCTCTGGTTCAGTCAGATTGCCGATAAGATCTCCCTAATTCGTATTCCAGTTGAAGTTATTTCAAGACCTTGTCTGGTCCAGTTAAATCGATTCCTAAAGATTTTTCTGATGCGGATCCAGTCAAAGTTATTCCAAGACCTTGTCTAGTCCAGTTAAATCGATTCCTAAAGATTTTTCTGATGCCAATCCAGTCAAAGTTAATCCAAGACATTGTCTGGTCCAGTTAAATCGATTCCTAAAATTTTTCTGATGCCGATCCAGTCAAAGTTATTCCAAGACTCTTTCCTGGTCCAGTTAAATCGATTCCTAAAGATTTCTCTGATGCCGATCCAGTCAAAGTTAATCCAAGACCTCCTCTAGTTCATTCAGATCGTCGATAAGATCTCCCTGATTCGTATTCCAGTTGAAGTTATTCCAAGACCTTGTCTGGTCCAGTTAAATCGATTCCTAAAGATTTTTCTGATGCCGATCCAGTCAAAGTTAACCCAAGACCTCCTCTGGTTCAGTCAGATCTCCGATAAGATCTCCCTGATTTGTATTCCAGTTGAAGTTATTCCAAGACCTTGTCTGGTCCAGTTAAATCGATTCCTAGAGATTTTTACGATGTCGATCTAGTCAAAGTTATTCCAAGACCTTGTCTGGTCCAGTTAAATCGATTCCTAAAGATTTTTCTGATGCCAATCCAGTCAAAGTTAATCCAAGACCTTGTCTGGTCTAGTTAAATCGATTCCTAAACATTTTTTTGATGCCGATCCAGTCAAAGTTATTCCAAGACTCTTGCCTGGTCCAGTTAAATCGATTCCTAAAGATTTTTCTGATACTGATCCAGTCAAAGTTAATCCAAGACCTCCTCTGGTTCAGTCAGATCACTAATAAGATCTCCCTGATTCGTATTCCAGTTGAAGTTATTCCAAGACCTTGTTTGGTCTAGTTAAATCGATTCCTAAAGATTTTTCTCATGGTGATCCAGTCAAAGTTAACCCAAGACCTCCTCTGGTTCAGTCAGATCGACGATAAGATCTCCCTGATTTGTATTCCAGTCGAAGTTCAGACCACCTATCAACAGTCTCCAAATGGAATTTGTAAGCCCATTCCCGACATCATCAGGCTGATACCACTTCATGCGAGTGCAAATTTCTGGGAACTCTAGTGTTCAATCATCTTCCACCTTCGGATCAAGAAAGGCCCGAAAGCCAATCTATATCCTCAGGTTTAAGAAAATTGAACAGGGTCAGATGTTGTACCCCAAAATTTTCCCTCTCATATTTCCTAAGACATTTCAAGAATAATCTCCAAGTGGCTCAAGATTGCTCAAGAGTTGGACAGTCAAGCTATCTCCTAAGGCAATCAACCTCAAATTAGGGTTTTGTGTTGCATCAAGGTCCTTGCATCCAAATGACCTCAAGTGTTCCCTAATGTCCTAATATGTTCACAAGGTCCTCCATGTCAAATTTCAAGCCTTGTAGAGGAAGTTTGCTCATTCAATTGCTCAAGGGGTCCAAAAATCGACTGTGTTAGGGCAAAAGTCAATTGTGACCTATAAACAGTCAAGCTTCAAGATTTTTTGTCAACATTCTCATTTTGAAGGATATTTCATCATTTTATCAAGGGTTGGTCATGATTCATCAAGGATTGCTCAAAATTCATCAAGACTCAAAAGTTGCTAAATTAGGGTTTTGTAGGAAAAGTCAACTCAACTTTGACCAAGCATAACCTTCTCATACTTTATGAGAAATGACCCATACAAATCTCATATTGAATAGGATGCAATTTCATACAATCCATCTTCATACCCCAAGATCAAGAAATGCACTCACAAAAAGTTATAAAATTGGACATTATAGGTCATTTTTGAAAGTCAACAAAAACACCTTTTTTGCCAAATCTTATAAATTGAGCAAGGAATATCAAAATGAGATGAGACCAAAAGGGTTGGTTATAGGACATCTCAATATTTCTAAAAAGTCCAAGAACACTTCCAAAAGTTCAAAATTGAAGAAGTTATGCATTGTTGAAGTTGGGCATTTTTGCAAAATTGCCAAAAGTCAACTATCCCAAAAACATCAAATTTTCTCAAATGGGCCCATTCTTTTTCACTTGATTTGATCTTGTCACACTACACACGTGTCCTAGCTTCAGTCTTGTGTCCATTTATTAATTTTTCTATTTTATTTGATTTTTTATTGAATTAATTCATTTTAAATCAATTTAAATCAAATAAAATCCAAATATTGATTACTTAGGATCTTTTTGGTTGTTATAGGTCTTAATTAACATCATGATCAACATCAAATTCGTATCTCACGATATCATGAACAAAAAGATGAATTTTGGGCAAATTTGGAAGGTTATCAATGGTGAATCAAATCATATCTCCAAACATCAATGTGCAAAGATCCAAGACCCAATTGTTGACCTAATCCAATGCTGCATACATATACAAGCCAAAGGATACGAATTCATAGGTTAGAGGCTGCAAAATCACAAGAACCAAACTTGAGAAAACTTGGAAAAAGTGTGAATCTAAAATCGTGCTTAGAGGCAGTTTCAACACAAAATCTCAACACCACTCCCTTGCTGGGAAATCACTGAGTGAGAAGAAATCAAAAGTAAGCTCTCTCACCCTCTCAATCACGCTGTAAGTCTCTCAAAACACCGCCCTGTATTTGAAATCGCAACTCCATGTTCTTGCATTTTTTTTGACAAAATCTTTCCATATTCATGATCCTTGTTCAATTTGCAAGCTTTCTGCATTAGCCAATTGTATTTATATGGTCTATAACCCCCTAGCCGAATCTAGGGTTCTTGGATTGTTTTTTTGGGCGTTTTTTTTCCAGGTAAAATCAGTACTATTGATGGGCATAGACGTGATCAGTGGAAGAAGACGAGCACAACCATGTGCTTGGAATTTATTTTCGTGGCCTAGAATGGTTTTTAGGGTTGACCTAGGGATTCAGCTGCGGATATGAATCCGCAGGAAGTATTACAGGAATGAACGAGGAAGACGATGACGCGTCTTCCCCTGGTTGGCCGGTTTAAAACTTCGCGCGTTTTGTTTTTTAATTCTGGCATATTATTTGATTTCCAATATTATTATTAGTTTCCAGTATTATAACAGATGAAGCGTAGTAATGCAATGGCAAAGGTGTGTGTTCATTGACTTACAGGACCTGGGTTCGAATCCCAGGTCCCCGTGTATTTGTTCTATTTTTTCAATAGGTGATCCAGTGTACACTCAAGCGCGTGGTCTATCATGCAGCCTCACCCAATCATTTGCCAGATGGCCCCAGGCCAGATCTGGTGGTCCAGATGGAGTGTCCACCATACTCCCTAGTCAAGGTGCCACGTTGAATCATGAAAAGTCAGCTAGGCCAGCAAATTTGAGCCTTGGAAATTGCCAGTCTCACTCCCTATACAGGCCCAAACCCTCACTCTCTATTTTTATTATTTTCTTTTTATTATTTCTTTAAATCATTTATTGTTATTTTTATTATTTAACTAACCAACCAGACTTTTTTCTTAATAAAATCAAAAACCAAAAAATATTTTATTTATCAAAATTAATTTTCAGTATTTCTATTTTGTTAATAAATAATTAATTTAGTTTAATTAGGAAATAACTTTAATATCTTTTTGCAATAATTAAAATTGACTTAGACAATTAGGGTTTTTTAATTTTGATCAAATTATTTTTATTTCTTTAAATGTCAAAAATCCAAAAAAATATTATTTTCATTAATTAATTAATTAGCTTATTTAATTTAATAATTAACTTAATTCAATTTCTTCCATTAATTCAAAATAAACCAAAAAATCTTTTCTTTCAAAAGGGGTCAAAACCCTAAAAACTTGCCCGATTTAATTTCTCGCACGCGTGCCATTTTACCATATTATTGTATCTGTTTTCCGGGATGTAATAGTTTAATAGGACTTTAAATATTTTATCGCTTTATTTATTTTCCGCATTTTAATTTCAAGGGTTGCTTTTGGCGATGTAAATACCCGACGCCTTGTAATAGTTAGTTTTAATTTCCGCAATTTAATTTCCGCAACTTATAAACTGTTAGATGTTTGATAATAGGGAATGCATGACAAGATTAATCGTTCAAAACCTAAAATCAACATAGATCACCCATGACATGTACAAAGACAAATTAACTGAAAATAACACACTCGCACATGCGCACTCTTAGGGTACACCTCGCTTGGTTGCCTTCGAACGTAGTCAATGAGTATAGGAAGTTTTAGAGGTCGCCCTCTTGTCCAAAGATCATAGTTGCCTCGAAACAGTTGCCTCGGAAAAATGATCTAAGACATTAGGGTTACCGCTAAGGCATCCTAACATTGCTTTAGTGACCGCACGTCCCTTAATCGAATTGACCCTAAAAACTCCAACGACGACGCTACCTACTCATCAATAGTGGGATAGCCTTGTCTAAAGGACATTAGCACAAATTGATTCCTTTTTCGAGTAGCTAGATGGTTCTTAAGTACTTTCTCTTTCTAAAACAAAACAAAACTTTTCGCACTTACACCTTTCAAACAAAAACTCTTTTCAAACCCACAAACACAAAGAAAAGCAAATTTTGAAAACACTTTGAGCAAGTACCTAAGAGCCCGTGGATAACCACGGATAGAAAGGATGCTAACACCTTCCCTTTCTATAATCTACCCCCCGGACCCGAGAAACATCTCAAAAAAGGAATTTTTCTGTTCTTTTTTCCTTTCCTTGTTGGATAAAATAAAAGACGGTGGCGACTCTTGCTTACCGCAACATTTTGCAAAAACAAACGCAAAACGCGAACCAACATTCCAAAAACAGTCAGTTCTCTCCCACCGTATCACACACGCCATAACAGGTACCCATTACAGGTCTCTTATCTTCTTTGCTATTTATTTCAGCACTCATCATGTCTGCTGAACCATCAACTGAGCAAGAAATCAAGGCCCTACAGGCCCAGAATGCCCAATTCCAAGAGTTGTTCATTAATCTAGCTAAGGGTTAGCAAGATTTGAAGACCATGATTCTGAAAGAGAAGAAGAAGAAGAAGAAGAAGAAGAAGAAGAAGAGGACAGTCCTATTTAACACAGGTCACTGGTTTGGAAACAGGCTATGGGATTAAGTTGATTTGACCACCTCATATGGAGGGAAAGATAGTCAGGAAGAAAGGAGGGCTCCTAGCCCTGTGGTCTCAGACAATGAGACGGACTTCGACGAAGACCAGTATCCTCCTGCTGAGGATAGGTACAAGAAACTGGAAGACCGGTTGAGTGCGATGGAAGTTCAGAAAGTGCCTGGTCTGGACTTTGGTGATCTAGGTCTATCATCTGGGGTGGTAATTCCCCACAAATTCAAGGCACCAGCCTTTGCTAAGTATGACGAAGTTTCTTGTCCGAAGCTGCACCTCCGGTCATATGTAAGGAAGATTCAGCCGTACACCGCTGATAAGAACATATGGATCCACTTCTTTCAAGACAGTCTCTCAGGAACTCAGCTTGAATGGTTTTACTAGTTGGACAAAGCCAGTATCCGAAGTTGGGAAGATTTGGCTACTGCTTTCTACAGGCAGTACCAATACAATTCCGACCTCGCTCCCACGCGTACCCAACTCCAGGGTATGTCAATGGGAACGGGTGAAGGTTTCAAATATTATGCTCAGAAGTGGAGGGACCTCGCCGGAAGAGTGCAACCACCCTTGGCTGATCGGGAGCTTGTGGATATGTTTCTGGGGACCTTGTCTGGTCCATTTTTCAACCATCTGATTGGAAGCTCTTCGTCTGGGTTTACAGAGCTAATTATGACCGGTGAGAGGATTGAGACTGGTATTAAGGCTGGTAAGATACAAAAGGTTGCTTCATCAAGCACCGAGAAAAAGCCTTTTAAGAAAGAGTCCAGTGCTGTCTACAGTTTGAAAAGCCAGAATAGACCTGAACGCCGCCAAGTTGTTAATGCGGTTGTTATTTCAAGACCTGTTGGTGCTCCTCAGCGCAACAATCAGCCAAAGGACGAGAGACCTCGAAGGCAATTCACCCATCTCAACATGACTTTGTCTCAGATTCTGCCGCAGTTATTAAAGACCAATCTTGTGATTCCGAGGGAAGCCCCAAAGAATCCAAGTACAACATCACCTAAGTACAACCCTAATGCCCGCTGTGCTTTTCACTCTAATAGCCCGGGAGATAATACAGATGATTGTTGGGCTTTGAAGAACAAAATACAGGACTTGATTGATGCTAAGGAGATCGAGTTCGGAGCATCATAAAATCCTAAACAGGATGTGGGAGTAAATGCTATCAGGGATGACGATGATTAAGAGGTTGATATCGACAGTTGGATCTACCCGACCGCCAATGGTGGATTAAGCAACTGGACATCGAAGGATTCTATGCCAGTTTCTGTTATCACCCAGTAATGAGACTTTTTGTTTTGAATTTGTAACAGACAATGTTTTAAACTTTATGGCCCGGTGTCTTACCCGGGGCACCGTGGCTTCATTTGTGAGGGATTTATGTGTGTTATTTTCATATATCATTAATAAAAGCATTGGACGTTTCTTGCATTTCAAATTTTGCGCTCCTTGTTTTTCTTTTATTACATATTGCAAAACAGCTATTTTACACACACTCACATATACAGGTCTACATCCACTTTGGATCTCACTGGTAACGACTCTGATACTGCCAGTTATGACTTCGAAAATCTGATCAACTTAGCCGAAGACGAAGGTGGAGATGATTGTGAAGTGCCTGGTGAACTTGCTAGACTGCTACTCCAGGAAGAGAGGGTTATTCAGCTGCACGAAGAGCCGGTGGAATCAATGAATCTGGGTACAAAAGTGGACAAGAAAGAGGTTAAGATCGGTGCCAATCTGGAAGCTAGTGTGAAGCAACGATTGACTCAGATGCTGCGTGACTATGTTGAGATCTTTTCCTGGTCTTATGAAGACATGCCTGGGTTGGATACTGATATTGTGGTTCATTGCCTACCTACCAAGCAAGACTGTCCTCCAGTAAAACAGAAGGTCCGCCGAATGCGCCCAGAGATGTCTGAGAAAATCAAAGCTGAAGTGATGAAGCAGTTTGACGTTGGTTTCCTAGCAGTTACTTCTTACCCACGATGGGTGGCCAATGTGGTTCCTATGCTGAAGAAGGATGATAAGGTTCGAATGTGTGTTGACTATAGGGATTTGAATAGGGCGAGCCCCAAGGATGATTTCCATCTACCTCATATCGACGTTCTGGTTGACAACACCGTGCAGCATAAAGTCTTCTCCTCTATGGATGGTTTCTCTGGTTATAATCAGATTAAAATGGCTCCCGAAGACATGGAGAAGACAACTTTTGTTACTCAGTGGGGTACCTTTTGCTACAAGGTCATGCCTTTTGGGTTGAAAAATGTTGGGGCAACGTATCAGCGCTCCATGGTTGCTTTGTTCCATGATATGATCCATCATGAGATTGAGGTATACGTCGACGACATGATTGCAAGGTCCCAGACGGAGGAGGAACACCTTGACCATCTTAAGAAGTTATTTTACAGGTTGAAGTTGTACAAGCTGAGGTTAAACCCGAACAAGTGCACTTTCGGGGTGAGATCTGGTAAGCTGCTGGGTTTCGTCGTAAGCGACAAAGGGGAAAATGGACCCCTACTTACGAAGGGCCATTTGTGGTTAAGAACATTTTCTCAAGCGGAGCTATGATTCTAACCATCATGGATGGTGACGACCTTCCTCACCCCGTCAATGCAGACATAGTGAAAAAATACTACGCATAATCAAAGACCCACTAGGTTGACTGGCCTAGGCAAAAATAAGGGCTTCCCGGCGAACCAAAAGGGTTCGGGCAAAAATAAGGGATGAAAATGAAAAAAATATGTACACCCGGCAAGTCGAAAACCTGAAAAGGCGGCTTGGGCAAAAAGGATATCCCGGTGGACTGAAAACCCGAAAGGGCGGTCCAGGCAAAAATTAGGGATCAAAGCGTAACACTATGTCTCATTAGATCACCTTGCATCCAGACTTAGGTATCAACTATTAAGCTCGGACGACACTAATCAATCTGATCTACCTTCAACCAAGTAGCAAAGTGATGAGATGCTCGAGGACATAAAGGCAATAGCAGAGTTGGAACCCAGTGGGATTGTTCACATAGCTGTTTTGTTTTTCACAATTTGTGTAAATTCTATCTGCTCGGCGGCGTTCTCTTACTAGGACGTCAGCCTCTTGTACAAGAACGCCTATTTACAGGCCAAACTTCAAAATCAATACAAATTCATTTTCAGACAAATTTCAAACTGTTTTTCCTTTTTCTATTTTGTTTTGCAAAGAACGTCCAATGTTCATTTTTGATATATGCATTTGACATTAATTGCTGCTCATGAATATTTACATGCGAAACAAAAGACGATTACGGGTAATATCAGAAACAGGAGCAATAAAAATTGTCCAAACTGTATAGTTGCTTTGTCCACCAGGTACAAAGGTAGATTCAGCTGAAGAATATGGCTAAGATATCTTCACTCCCCGCAGAGTAAGACAGTAATATTAGCTCTCCCCCAGCTGAGACTTGCAACTATGAACAAATCAGCAATGCTCTCCCCAAGCAGAGTTTATCTACCATCAGCACTAAAAAAGCTTGATATCCCCGGCAGTCTTAATATTCCCTAGCGGAGTATAAGAATGTTCCCCGGTAGAATATAAGATACCTCCAGTGGAGTTAAAATTTTCCCAGCGCAGCCTAAAAAAGCTTCCCCAACGCAGTTGAAGCATCATCCCCGGTAGACCCTGGAAGTTTATCCCCAGCGGAGTACAAAATAAATCTCCCCAGCCGAGTTCAAAGGATCATTCCCAGCAGAATTCAGAGGATTATCCCCCACAAAAGTCTAACAGGGTTATCCCCAGCAAGTCACAACTGAAATATCATCCCCAGTGGAGTCCTTTCCCTTCACAAACAGGAATTCAATCCCCAACAGATTCAATATCACCAGCAACGATAATTCATCCCGACAAAATTTATCAATGGAGTCTTCAGCAGAGCATCTATTCCCCACAGAGTAATCTCCTCGTCAGTTTATTCCCCAATGGAGTTATCTTCTCCTGCAGGTTTATTCTCGCAATCACCTTCGTTCACCATCCCCAGCGGAAGCGAAGAATTCAACTCTTGTTTCCAGCAGCTGTCCGGGATTTATTTTCCCCGGCTAAAACATTACATTTCCATACATCATGATACATGCATATACGCATCATACCATACAATCTCATTTATGTTGAGAGCATCATTGCTTGATATATATCATGCATTTCATACATCATGACATGGCATATGACTGACTCTTTACTGTTTCAGGGAAAGACGAATCAGTAAACACCGTTGACTACTCATATGACCTAGTAGTCCCCTCAAAAGAAAAGCTACATCTATGGAAGACTTTTGTTTGGTTCAGTTAAATCAACCCTAAGATTTTTCTGATTCTTATCCAGTCAAAGTTAATCCAAGACCTTCTCTGGTTCAGTCAGATCGACCCTAAGATCTCCCTGATTCGTATTCTAGTTGAAGATATTCCAAGACTTTTGTCTGGTTCAGCTAAATCGATTCGAAGATTTTTCTGATTCTTACCTAGCCAAAGTTAATCCAAGACCTTCTCTGGTTCAGTCAAATCGACCCTAAGATCTCCCTGATTCGTATTCCAGTTGAAGATATTCCAAGATTTTTGTCTGGTTCAGTTAAATCGACCCTAAGATTTTTATGATTCTGATCCAGCCAAAGTTAATCCAATACCTTCTCTGGTTCAATCAGATCGACCCTAAGATCTCCCTGATTCGTATTCTAGTTGAAGATATTCCAAGACTTTTGTCTGGTTCAGCTAAATCGATTCAAAGATTTTTCTGATTCTTATCCAGTCAAAGTTAATCCAAGACCTTCTCTGGTTCAGTCAGATCGACCCTAAGATCTCCCTGATTTGTATTCCAGTTGAAGATATTCAAAGACCTTTGTCTGGTTCAGTTAAATCGACCCTAAGATTTTTCTGATTCCGATCCAGCCAAAGTTAAATCCAAGACCTTCTCAGGTTCAGTCAGATCGACCCTAAGATCTCCCTGATTCATATTCCAGTTGAAGATATTCCAATACTTTTATCTGGTTCAGTTAAATCGACCCTAATATTTTTCTGATTCTGATCCAGCCAAAGTTAATCCAAGACCTTCTCTGGTTCAGCCAGATCGACCCTAAGATTTCCCTGATTCGTATTCCAGTTGAAGATATCCCAAGACTTTTGTCTGGTTCAGTTAAATTGACCCTAAGATTTTTCTGATTTTGATCCAGCCAAATTTAATCCAAGACCTTCTCTGGTTCAGTAAGATCGACCCTAAGATCTCCCTGATTCGTATTCTAGTTGAAGATATTCCAAGACTTTCGTCTGATTCAGTTAAATCAATCCTAAGATTTTTTCTGATTCTTATTCCATTCGAAGCTCAAACCACCTATCAACAGTCTCCAAATGCCATCTGTAAGCCCATTCCCGACATCACCAGGCTGATACCACTTCATGCGAGTGCAAATTTTTGGGCACTCTAGTGTTCAATAATCTTCCACCTTCGGATCACGAAAGGCCCGAAAGCCAATCTATATCCTCAGGTTTAAGAAGATTGAACAGGGGCAGATGTTGTACCCCAAAATTTTCCCTCTCATATTTCTCAAAGCATTGCAAGGAAAATCTCCAAGTGGCTCAAAATTGCTCAAGAGTTGGACAGTCAAGCTATCTCCTAAGGCAGTCAACCTCAAATTAGGATTTTGTGTTGCATCAAGATACTTGAGTCCAAATGACCTCAAGTTCTCCCCAATATCCTAATATGTTCTCAATTTCATCCATGTCAAATTCCAAGCCTTGCAGAGGAAGTTTGCTCAGTCAATTGCTCAAAGGGTCCAAAAATCGACTGTGTTAGGGCAAAAGTCAAATGTGACCTATAAACAGTCAAACTTCAAGATTTTTTGTCAACATTCTAATTTTTAAGGATATTTCATCATTTGATCAAGGGTTGATCATGATTCATCAAGGATTGCTCAAAATTCATCAAGACTCAAAAGTTGCTAAATTAGGGTTTTGTAGGAAAAGTCAACTCAACTTTGACCAAGCATAAATTTATCATACTTTATGAGAAATGACCCATCCAAAGCTCATTTTGAATAGGATGCAATTTACTTCAATCAATATTCACACTCCAAGATCAGAAAATGCACTCACAAGAAGTTATAAATTTGGACATTATACGTCATTTTTGAAAGTCAACAAAAACACCTTTTTTGCCAAAGCTTATAACTTGAGCATGGAATATCAAAATGAGATGAGACCAATAGGGTTGGTTAGAGGACATCTCAAGCTTTCTAAAAAGTAAAAGAAAACTTCCAAAAGTTCAAAATTGAAGAAGTTATGCATTGTTGAAGTTGGGAATTTTTGCAAAATTGCCAGAAGTCAACTATCTCCAAAACTTCATATTTTGTCAAATGGGCCCATTCTTTTCCACTTGATTTGATCTTGTCACACTACACACGTGTCCTAGCTTCAGCCTTGTGACCATTTATCAATTTTATTATTTAATTTGATTTTTTAATGAATTATTTCATTTTAAATCAATTTAAATCAAATAAAATCCAAACATTGATTATTTGATCTCTTTTTGGCTATTTCAGGATTGAATCATCATCATCAAGTGTATCAAATTCGTATTAAGCATTCCATGTGCAAAAAGATTGGATTTTTGGCAAATTAAGCAAGTTGTCAATGGAGGATCAAATCTAATCTCAAGGCATTAATGTACAAGGATTCAAGACCAATTTGTTGACCTAATACATTGCAGCATACATATACAATCCAAGGCACACAAATTTGGAACCTAGAGGCTGCAAGAACAACAAGAACCAAACTTGAAAAAAGGTTGAAAAAGTGCAAAACTGAAATCGAGCTTGGAGGCGTTTTCAAAGGCAAAACTCAACACCAATCGCTTGGTGGACAATCACTGAACCTCCTGCAATCAAAAGCAAGCTCTCACACCCTCTCAAACGCACTATAAGCCTCACATTTCATGGCCCTGTATTCAAAGTCGTAACTCCATATTCTTGCATTTTCTTGGTAAATCTTTGATATATTCATGATGCTTATGAAATTTCTAAACTTTTGGCATTGTTTGGTTGCATGTATATGTACTGTAACCCTATAACCGAATCTAGGGTTTTGTAGTGTGTTTTTTGGGCATTTCTTCTACAGGCAAAATTAGTGCCATTGATGGACATGGGCGTAACCAGGGGAGATAGACGAGCATAACCATATTCTTGGATTTGATTTTCATGGCCTAGAACTGATTTTAGGGTGGACATACGAATTTAGCTGCGGATATAAATCTGTAGGTAAATATACAGGGTTGAAGGAAGAAGACGAAGACGTGTCTCCCCCTGGTTGGACAGTTCAAATGCTTGACGCGTTTTTATTTTGTTCTGGCATATTAATGTTATTTCTCATATTATAGTTATTATTGAATATATTAACAATAGAAACGCGTTGGCCTAGTGGAAAGAGGCGCTGGCAACATCCAACAGGACCTGGGTTCGAATCCCATGTCCCCCATGTATTTGCTATATTTTTTCTACAGGTGATCCAATGTAAACTCAAGCGCGTGGCCTATCATACAACCTCACCCAATCACTTGCCAGATGGCTACAGGCCAGATCTGGTGGTCCAGAATGAAAGCCTACCATGGGATCCAGTCAACCAATGCACAGGGGATCCAGAAAGTCAGCGAAGGCCAACGAAATTGGGCCACCAAACTTGCTATCCAAACCTCCTTTCAGGCCCATATACTTCTAACTCTTTCTATTTTATTTTTTTATTTTGCTTAATTATTTATTGTTATTATTTTTAATTACTAACCAACCAATTAAAACTTTTTTCTTAATAAAATAAAAAAACCAAAAAATATTTTCTTTATTTAAATTAATTTTAAGTATTTTATTTTTTTTAATAAATATTAATTTAATTAATTTAGTTTTAATTAGGAATAACTTTTAATATATTTTGCAATAATTAAAATTAACTTAGACAATTAGGTTTTATTAACATTGACCAAATTTTCTTTCTTTAAATATAAAAAACCCAAGAAATATTTATTTTATTAATTAGTTTAATTAATTTAATAATTAATTTAGCATAGTTTATTTCTTAATTCAAAATAACAAAAAAATCTTCTTTCTTTCAAAAAAGGGTCAAAACCCTAAACTTGTGCTCAATTTAATTTCTCGCACGCGATCCATTTTATATCATATTGTATTTGTTTCCGGAATGTAATAGATAATTAGGACTTTAAATATTTTTATCGCTTTATTTATTTTCCGCATTTTAATTTCAAGGGTTGCTTTTGGCGATGTAAATACCTGACGCCTTGTAATAGTTAGTTTAATTTCCGTAATTTAATTTTCGCAATTTATAAACTGTGAGATGTTTGGTAATAGGGAATGCATGACAAGATCGAATGTTTAACTTAAAATCAACATAGATAACCATTGACATGTACAAAGACAAATTAACTGAAAACAACACACTCGCACATGCGCACTCTTAGGGTACACCCCACTTGGTTGCCTTCGTAACGTAGTCATTGAGTATAGGAAGTTTTAGAGGTCGCCCTCTTGTCCAAAGATCATAGTTGCCTCAAAACGGTTGCCTCGGAAAAATGATCTAAGACATTAGGGTTATCGCTAAGGCGTCCTAACATTGCTTTAGTGACCGCACGTCCCTTAATCGAATTGACCCTTTAAACTCCAACGACGATGCTACCTACTCATCAATAGTGGGATAGCATTGTCTAAAGGAAGATAGCATAGAACGATTCCTTTTTCGAGTAGGTAGATGGTTCTTAAGTACTTGCTCTTTCAAAAAAACAAGTTTTCACACTTACACTCCTTTTCAAACAAAACTCTTTTCAAACCCACAAACACAAAGAAAAGCAAATTTTGAAAACAATATGAGCAAGTACCTAAGAGCCTATGGATAACCACGGATAGAAAGGGTGCTAACACCTTCCCTTTCTATAATCTACCCCCCGGACCCGAGAAACATCTCGAAAAAGGAATTTTTCTGTGCTTTTTTCCTTTCCTTGTTGGATAAAATAAAAGACGGTGGCGACTCTTGCTTACCGCGACATTTTGCAAAAACAAACGCAAAACGCAAACCAGCACACCAAAAAACAGTCAGTTCTCTCCCACCGTATCACACTCCGGGCGTAACCAAACTGTCGTAGGGCTAAGCAGGGGTTGTAAGTGATATCTCCTCTAACTCCAAGCAAAGGGACATTAGGGAATTCTCCACAATGGTCAACGATAGTAACATTCTCCAAAGAGAAGGAACACCAATGAATATCTGAATGTCTGAGCGTTATCAACCTATGTGACCACCTTAAACCTTGCTCGTTCTTCAATACAGATTAGGGAAGATGCGAAATAAACCATCTTGCCAAGAGAGGAGTATAACACATGAGGATACCTCTCTTCCTCACAGTGCGAGAGTGAAAAGACTGTAGGATGTCTCCTAACAAAGTAGGCATCGGGTTACGAGACATGAAGATTTTTACAGCGTTTACATCTATGAGTTGGTCAGGATTTGGAAACAAAACCATCCCATAGATGAGGAGAGCCACAATTTCCTCAAAGGCTTGCAAATCCAAAGAGTTCTAACAGTTTTGGGCTTTCTCAAACAAGAATTTTGCTAGGAAACCTTTGAGACCACTCCTTGTTTCCCAATTAGTTGTGATATCAGATGGTTGCAAGTGTAGAGCTTAAGAAATCTCTTCTGACTTTGGATCTCTTTCCGTACCGTTGAAAGGTAGTTGATTGAGAATGGGAATCCTCAAGAGTTGGGAGAATTCTTCCAAAGTTGGCACAAGTTGATAATCGGGAAATGTGAAGCAATGGTGTAGAGAATCAAAGAATTGAAAGAGCACCTTCATCATGTCCTCATCAGTGTTGGAGGTGACCAAGTTTAGCAGGCGACCATGTCTTTCGGTAAATGGAGAATTCTCAGGAACCCTTGATGCTAACTCTTTGAGTTGAGGATGGATCGTTACGAGATTGACTTGAATGGTTTTCCTGTGAATATAATCCATGTCTTACAAAACAGAACAAAGACAAATCCCAAAAATCCTTGAAATGGTTAGTGAATATGAGTATGATGTTATGATGTTTATGATTTTATGTACAAGTAAATATATACAAACAAAACAAACAAGTCCTTAGGTTTAGGCTTGCATGGAGTCTCATAGGTAAGTACCCTCTTGAAGTTTAGTTGGCTCAAACCTTTTGTGATACGGTGGCAGAACCGTCTGTTTAATACTGGTTTGCGTTTTGCATTTTGTGTTCACAAAATGTCGCGGTAAGCAAGAGTCGCCACCGACTTTTATTTCATCCAATTAGGAAAAGGAAAAAGAACAGAAAAAACCTTTTTTCGAGATATTTCTGAGTACGGGGGGTAGATTATAGAAAGGGAAGGTGTTAGCACCCTTTCTATCTGTAGTTATCTACAGGCTCTTAGGTACTTGCTCATTTTTCAAATTGCTTGTGTGTGTTTGTCTTGAAAACATTTTGCTTCGTGATAACCCTTGTATCAGTCCTCAAGGATGTGACGAAGTTTGTTTTGAAAATTTGTTTTGAAAAGTGTTTGTGTGAAAAGTTTTCATTGAGCAAGTACCTACTAGCATCTACCTACTCGAAAAAAGATCGTTTCTATTCTATTTCCTTTAGATAGTGCTATCCCACTATTAAGGAGTAGGTAGCACTGTCGTTGCAGTTGTAAGGAACATTTGAAAGGGTCGTACGGTCACAAAAGCAATGTTAGGACACCTTAGTAACCATCATAGAGTCCTAAAGATCTTTTCTGAGGCAACAGTCGAAAGGGTCATTTTTTTATCTTTTGGGACATAGAGGATAGCCACTAAAACATCCTATGCTTCATAACCGTTTACCGAAGGCAATCGGAGTGAGAGTATACTCTAAGAGTGAGCATGTGCAAGTGTGCTTTTTCAGTTAATGTTATCTTTGCATATTAGGGTTTTCTAACTATTTTAATTTTTCATGCATTCTTGCCATACAATCCTATTAGCCATACATCTAACAGTTAAAGATTGCGGAAATTAAAAGTGCAAGGAAATAAAACCTAGCTATTACAAGGCTTCGGGGAGGGGGATTAATTACATAACCAAAAATCGGGGATTTAAAGCAAGAAATAAAACCCTAATTTAACTATTGCAAACCCTGAACAGTTACAAAATAATGGAAAAAATAATTAACAAGCGCGTGGCAAATTAAATACGAGGACGGTAATTAATAACTTAAAACCCTAATTGAGAGAAAGAAATTTTTGTGGATTTTTATTTGAGAAAACAATTAAATCACAGATTAATTAAACCTAATTTCTAATTATTTTTAAATTATGAAAGAAATTAAAGTTGCCCTAAATTAATTAAACTAATTAATTAAAAATAAAATTTATTAAGAAAATAAGTCCTTTTGTGATTTTTTGATTTGTTAATTTAATAAAATAATTTATGTATTGATTAAAAAAACAAAATAATTAAAGAAAAGAAATTAAAGAAAAATAGTAGAAATAACCAAATGGGTCCGCTGTTAGAAAATCTGGGGGATGTATGCTGAACTTTTGACACCCAGAAGGATGGCCTAGAGTCTGGCGCCTGATCCCATGAGACCATCTTCTAGGGGCTCATGGTGGACCCGCATATGCTGGCGTTGGATCTCGCTGGAGGTGGATCCAGAGGATGATGATCCTCAGAAGGTGAGGTGTGCTGGATCTGGCTGGAGATGAATCCAGAAGATGACGATCTTCAGAAGGTGAGGTATGTTGGATCTGCTGGAGATGGATCCAGAAGATGATGATCCTCAGAAGGTGAGGTGTGCTGGATCTGGCTGGAGATGGATCCAGAAGATGATGATCCTCAGAAGATGAGGTGTGCTGGATCTGCTGGAGATGGATCCAGAGGATGAGATCAGAGGGCGTTGGTGTGCTGGATCTGCTGGAGATGGATCCAGAGGATGAGATCAGAGGGCTCTGGATCTGAATGGAGAAAATAATGGAGAAAATGCCAAATGCTCACACCTGGGATCGAACCCAGGACATGAGCTTCTGACTTCCTTCCTCTGACCAACTGCACTGCACTAGTTAATTGTCAATATAATATAAAGATAAAACAAAAAGTGTACAACAACGATTATGCCAAAAACGCGCCAGAATTCAAACCAGCCAGTCAGGTTGTGACACACTGTTGTCTTCTTCCCTGGACCGTCGTCTTAGGCTCTGGTACTTTTACCTACGGACAAAGCTCTGTAGCTACAAACCTGTTTCATTCAGAAATCACGAACATGCATGATAAATGGCATTTAATTATATAGATCAACTCGTCTTGATCTTATGAACACCATGGTACCCCTTTTGCTGGCCAATTTAACATGTGGACAAAACCCCTAAACTGCACATATAAACCCTAACAATGGTAAAGGCATGTACAGGCTCAAAAAACGCAATTAAATTATCCAGTTAGCTTGCAAACACAATGAGGATCTCAAATATGTAACTTAAACATGCTAAAGATGCAAGAATTACAGTAATCGAATTTGAATAATTATGCAAACCGTGAGAGTGATGGGGAGCGATTCTGGACGTGTAGAGGCATGCAATCGATTGGGTTAGCTTCTTGAGATGTCCAGGAATGTATTGCTAGCCTTGAAACTCCTTGAGGATGGCTCTAAGATGGATTTCGATCTCACACTTTTTGTCCAAAATTTCAGTTTTCTTCTGACAGTTTCACGCCTCCAATCCTTGTTCTCTTGATCTGGAATTGTTATGCCCTTATAGTAGACTGAATTAGGTCAACAAATTTGTATCAAATCTTAAAATTTGATGAGATTTGATTTGATTCTTTAACCATATGCAAACTTGCTATTTTGAGCCAACTTTTCCCTTTCTTGTACCAATTATGCTTGATTCGTTTTGGCCTTGATAATTCAGCATATTTTGATTGCCAACTTGTCCAAAAACCAAATCAAATCATATCTTTGCTATTATTCATCAATTATTTGATTTAATTCATTTTTTAATTAACAAAAATCAAAATAAATTGAAAAATGAAGCAAATAATGTGTGGGTGAATGTTTGAGTCGTGGACCACATTGTAAGTGAGGTGCAAGCAAAAAAAGTTAGGCCCATTTAGCAAAAAATGCATTTTTGAGCATATTTGACTTTTTGCAATTTTGCAAAAAGGTCAACTTTGACAAGGCATAACTCCTCCAATTTTAACCCTAGAGATGTGTTCTTGGACTTTTTAGAAAGATTAGGATGTACCCTAAGCAACCCTTTTAGTCTCATCTCAATTGAGTCTTCCATGTTTATGTGTGAAGCTTTGACCCAAAAGGTGTTTTTGTTGACTTTTCAAAAGGACCTATAATGTCAAAATTCATATCTTTTGATGAGTGCATATTTTGAACTTGTGAGCTAAAGATGAATTGTAGGGAACACATCCTCCCCAAAATGAGCTTTGGATGGAAAATTTCTGATAAAATATGGAGAGGTTATGCTTGGTCAAAGTTGGGTTGACTTTTCCTGCAAAACCCTAATTTAGCAACTTTTGGGTTTTGATGAATTTGGAGCATTCTTTGGGGAATCATGATCAGCCCTTGATCAAATGATGTATAACACTTCAAAATTATTATGTTAACCAAAAATCTTGAGGTTTGACTGTATGTGGGCCACAGTTGACTTTTAACCTAGTACAGTCGATTCTCAAGCATCTGAGCAGTTAATTGAGCAAACTTCTTCTGCAAGGCATAAAACTTGACATGGAGGGTCTTGAGAACATATTAAGACCATGGAGAGCATTTGGGTTCCTTTGGACTCAATCATATTGATGAAAAATGAAACCCTAATTTGAGGTATACTGCCTTAGGAGAGAGTTGGCGTAGTCAACTCTTGGACTTCCTTGAGTAACTTGGGGACCTCAATTGATATGTATTGAGTAAAATGAGGGCAAATTTTGGGGTACAACAGCTGCCCCTGTTCAATCTTCTTAAACCTGAGGATATAGATTGGTTGCTCTGCCTTTCATGATCTAAAGGTGGAAGATGATTGAACACTAGAGTGCCCAGAAATTTGCACTCGCATGAAGTGGTACTTGATTTGTGATATCAGGAATGGGCTTATAGATGCCATTTGGAAGTTGCTAGAGAATTGTCGGAGATGGGCTTAAATATTCCATCCAAGACGTGATGGAGTACCATTAGAGATGGGCTTAAAGATGCCATCTATAGGATGTTGATTTTCTGAGACATTCCTTCGATGAGAGTCCCTGATCCTATCGTTGAGGAGGAATCTACTGAGGAATGTTGGTATCTGTCTTGGGAGAAATAGAATTTTAGGAGCTTCAGTTGTCCGTTACTCTACTGGGGAATTAACTTCGGAGGTGAACTGCATATTTGGTTAGTGTACAGGCTGCACCGCGACTTACTGGGGAAAGGTGAAACTGATCGTGTTTGATCAGGTCCAGTTCTTATAATGTTGTGGACTGTTGTCTAGAGATAAAAGAAAAGAAACCTGGATGGTAAGGTTATGAGAAGTAACCTGGATAGTAGAGCTTATGGGAAGGAACCTGGGTAAGGTTTTTTCGTGAGGAGTTTGGGTAAAACTGCATCTGAACCGAGAAGGAACCTGGGTAAGGTTGCTTTGTGAGGAGTTTGGGTAAAACTGCATCTGAACCAAGAAGGAACCTGGGTAAGGTTGCTTTGTGAGGAGTTTGGGTAAAACTGCATCTGAACTGAGAAGGAACCTGGGTATGGTTGCTTTGTGAGGAGTTTGTGTAGCGCTTTAGGAGGAACCTAGGTAAGGTTATTTCGTGATAAGTTTGTGTAAAACTTCAGGAGGAACCTGGGTAAGGTTATTTCGGGGTAAGTTCGTGTAAAAACTTCAGAAGGAACCTGGGTAAGGTCACCTTGGGATAAGTTCGTGTAAAACTTCATAAGGAACCTGGGTAGGGTTACCTTGGGATAAGTTCGTGTAAAACTTCAGAAGGAACCTGGGTAAGGTTACTTTGTGATAAGTTCGTGTAAAACTTTATTCGGAAATGTATGAGAAAGGACTTGTGTAAGATTTTTCAGGATAAACCCGTGTGAAGTTGCATTTAGGAGAAACCGGTGTAAGATTGCTTCGTGACGAACTCGTGTAAAGCTGCATTTGGTTGCGCAGATAATTATTATGTTTAGTTTCAGGAGCTAATCTTGAACTTGCTGGAAGTTGTTAATGATAACCATCTTTTCTGAAAAGGTACATGATTAATCGTATATGATGCATGGAATGCATTGTATGATGATGTTCTCAAAATAAATGAGATTATGTTGTATGCAATATGTATGCGCATGTCATGATATATGAACATGAAATGATATTGTGGCACGTCCGAGTTTGGGAAAATAAATCACTGACTATTGCTGGAGAGTACTGGAAATTACATTCCTGATCATAGTAGAAAAAGTGGTTCTTCTACTTCCGCTGGGGATAGTGATCGAAAATGATTAGCTTTCTGAAGGAACCTGTTGGGGAAGGAATTCCTGCTTGGGGACCTGGATATCAGACTTTGGTTATCTCGGCTCTGTGGGGAATATAGGTATCACTGGCTTGTATGTGATAGTGACTTTGTTTCCAACTGCCTCTGCCCCTTGTACCATGCTGGAAAAAGTACATGCAGAGATTTTGTGGATGGATCTATATCGTGATTATACTTGAACATGTATTTAATGAGTATCAGGATGACATTCGTCTCGGGATCGTATTTGAACTGTACTTGAAACATGCGTTGAATGAGTGTCAGAATGACATCCGTATCTGGATCGTATTTGAACTGTACTTGAAACATGTGTTGAATGAGTGTCAGAATGACATCCGTATCTGGATCGTATCTAAACTATACTTGAAACATGTGTTGAATGAGTGTCAGAATGACATCCGTCTCTAGATCGTATATGAACTGTACTTGAAACATGTATTGAATGAGTGTCAGAATGACATCCGTATTCGGATCGTATCTGAACTGTATTTGAAAGCTGAATCTGAATGAGTATCAGAGTGGCATCCGTATTTGGATCGTATCTGAACTGTATCTAATGTATGAAAATCTTGAATAAGTAGCAGAATGACATCCGCATCTGGATCGTATCTGAACCGTTTCTAGATGAATTCTGGAATAAGTGTCAGGATGACATCCGTCTCTGGATCATACCTGAACGGTTTCTAGATGAAAGTTTAGAATAAGTGTCAGGATGACATCCGTCTCTGGATCGTACCTGAACCGTTTCTATATGTATGAAAATCTTGAATAAGTAGCAGAATGACATCCGTATCTGGATCGTATCTGAACTGTTTCTCGATATAGTGCTCTTGATGACTGTTGACAAGGTGCTAAGTCTTCCACGGATAGACAGGTAACAGGACATAGCCATACATTTTAAATCCCTAACTTTTGCCTGGACCACCCTTTCGGGTTTTTAATCCACCGGGATACCCTTTTTTTGCCCAAGCCGCCTTTTCAGGTTTTCGACTTGTCGGGTGTACAGATTTTTTTTGTATATCCCTAACTTTTTCCCGAACCCTTTTGGTTCGCCGGGATGCCCTTACTTTTTCCTAGGTATGTCAACCTAGCGGGTCTTTTTCATGCGTAGTATTTTTTGACTATGTCCATGCTCTCAGTATGTAGAGAGTTATCACCGTCCATAGTGTTGTGTTGTAGTACTGTCAAAAATGTTTTCTTGATGGCACATGAGTCGTCGCTGGAATGCATGCGCAATGCCCCAAGTTATTCGGATAGAGATCTTCCCCTGGTCATTTGGCACCTTTAGAGAGACTGCCCCAGGTGTGTTAGACACCATGTCCTGCCCCCTTGCTTATGGAAGACCTGTTTATTGGAAATTTCCTTCATTTATAGTAATTATGGATAGTTTCCATTCATCGAACTTTTGTCATGAGAACTTCTCTGTTGTCAAACAAATAGTTACATGCAAGCAATGGTATTTAAAGAATGCAAAGCTTATGTCTGTCTTGAGGTTTTGAAAATGCAGTTTTTTTTTAGTAAAATAGAATTTTGCAAAGATGTGATATCAACTCAGGATTGGTAACAGACCTTCAAGAGTCAGGATACCTTTTGTAACAGTATGCTTTCGAACTAACCCATGCTTCAGCTAGGACTTTTAAGGGTTATAACGTGGCCTGGTTCACGGTTTAAGAAACAAAGGATAAAGGCTCAAATTTTATTTGTACCCACCCGTTCTTCATGATGTTCTTCGATCCTATGCTCAGCTAATTGTGCATTTAGATCTCGTTTGAGTCTTTGCTCTGATATTCCAATGATGGTTCAGATATTGACAATTTATTTTTGAATAGGCAGTCATTTTTGTTGAGGGTTTGTAGGACCTCTTTCTTTTTGATTTTATTATCCCTGTCTTTTTCCTGAACTGTCTCTTTTTGTGATTACAGTCAGTGGGATGCCCCGGTTTTTTCTTAAGTCTCCTTCATAGGTTTTGACTTAATGGGCTTTTATTTTGAGAGATAATGACTGCCTGTCTTGACGATTATACGGAACCATCACCTTCTTTTGTTTTGTAAGGACGTCTTCGATGACATTGTGATACGGTGGCAGAACCGGACTATTTTGGAAAATGCTGGTTTGTGTTGTGCGTTTGTGTTTGCAAAATGTTGCGGTAAGCAAGAGTCGCCACCTACTTTTATTTTATTCAACTGGAAAGGACAAAAGCATAGAAAAATTCCCTTTTTCGAGATTTTGAGTACGGGGGGTAGATTATAGAAAGGGAAGGTATTAACACCCTTTCTATCCGTGGTTTTCCACGGGCTCTTAGGTACTTGCTCATCTTTTAAATTGCTTGTGTGTGTTTGTTTTGGAAAGTTTTGTTTTACTTCGTTTTAACCCTTATTTCTGTCCTCAAGAGTGTTACGAAGTGTTTTGAAAACTTTAGTTTGAAAAGTTTGTTTGAAAGTGTATGGTGTAAAAGATTTGTTGTTTTGAGCAAGTACCTAACAGTTATCTACCTACTCGAAAAAAGATTGTTTATGTTCTTGTTTCCTTTAGACAGTTCTATCCCACTATTAATGAGTAGGTAGTACCGTTGTTAGAGTTGTAAGGGTCAATTCGAAAGGGACGTAATGGTCATTGAAGGCAACATGTAAGGATACCTTAGCATTTCGAAGGGACTGTCATCATATATTCGTAGGCAACATCGAGGGACAAGATCATATCTCGTAGGCAACTCGAGGGACAATAATGGACTATGATCTTTATGATGACTTTAACCGGGGGCCTTTGCTAAGGGTATCCCTACGTTCGAGGGACATGACCATTATTTTCCGAGGCAACCAAGTGAGGTATACCCTAAGGGTGCATATGTGCAAGGTGTGTTATGTTCAGTTATTTTAGTCTTGTGTTAAGTTTACTAATGTTTGATTATTCTTGCCATACAATCCTATTAGTCATACATCTAGCAGTTAATAATTGCAGTAATTTAAAAGAGCAGAAATATAAAACCTAGCTATTACAAGGCTTTGGGGAGGGCGATTATGTACATATCCAAAACTGGGGGAAAATAAATAAAAGCGGTAAAGGTCCTACTAATCATCTATTACATCCCAATATACAGTTACAATAATAAAATGAAGTGCGAAAGAATAATAACGCGCAAATTTGAAAAGACGTCTAAAAATGCTAAGATATAAAAAAAATCTTTTTGTTGTTTTTTTGTTTTAATTTATAAAAATGGTTTAAGTTAAAAAATAAATGATCTAGATCTATATTTAAAAAGATAATTATTAAAGAAACATGAAATTTAAATAAAAAAAATTAATTCTATGTTTTTTTGGTATTTTTGTTACGAAAAGGAAAATGAATTAAAATGAAATTAAACCTAAGTTCTATTAATTTTAATTTTTTAAAAAAAGTTAAAGTGTTTAGTTAATTAATTTACCAAAATTAAAATTTAATTAACAAAAAATCCTAAATTTATTTTTATGTGATTTTTATATTTGTTTATTGATAAAAATAAAAAAGGGGATTAAAAGAAATAAATGAAATGAATAAAACAAGAAAATAAAGATGGGCCTAGTAGCAAAAGTAAACAGGGGGTGCAATCATCAGAAATCCATAGACCGAAATCTTCGAAAGCTTCATGCTCTAACTATGGTGTTTTTTGATTCTTGCGTGGAACCTAAGATTCAACCATCCATAATTGTTCTATATAAACTCAAACAAACGTTAGCATACCATAAAATGTGACTAAAATTAGAGATTCGAAGTTTAAAATTTTACCAAACCGGTATTTTCAAATGGGGGCGTGCTAGGCGTGTGATGGATTGCTCTTGGGCCTTGTAAGACTCCTTAGGACTTCAAGAGGATGGTTTGAGGCTTGATGTCAATTGAGAGAGACCGGAACCTCGAGATATGACTTGCACCAATTCTTTGATTTCTGGAGAGCTTTTTGAAGAGCTTTTGGAGAGCTTCTTGAAGAGCTTTTTGAGAGCTTTTTAGAGAGTAATTTTGTCCCTTTCAAGATTGTATGGCTGTATATTTATAGAGGAGAATGAGGATACAAGAAAGCATGGAAAGAATCTCCCTCATAATGTTGTGTTTTAAGACCATGATCAAGATTTTAAAAAAATGCCATATTTGATGATTTTATGCCATTTTCACATGTGGATGAACCTGTACATATTTGAAGGGTTATTGAACAAAATCAATTGACATAAACCATCATAAAACTTGCCCAAAATGGATTCACATCAAAATTTACATTATTTCTATTATTTATTTATTTAATTCTGAATTTTAATGAATACAATATCAAAATAAATAGCATAAATAGTATAAAAATGTATGGGTGGGCTTAGAGGTCGTGGACCATGTTAGGAATGAGATTCAAACTTGAAAAGATAGTACCATTTGGAAAAAATCCAAGTTTGTTCAATATTTGCTTCATGCATTTTTTCAAAAATAGTCCAACTTTGACAATGCATATCTCTCTCAATTTTAACCTTATGAGGGTGTTCTTGGACTTTTTAGAAAGCTTAGGATTTCCCCTAAGCAAACCCTTTGGTTTCATATCAATTGGATCTTCCATGTTCATGTAAGAAGCTTTGACCCAAAAGGTGTTTTTGTTGACTTTTCAAAATGACCTATAATGTCCAAATTTATATCTTCTTGTGAGTGCATATTTTGAACTTGGGAGATGAATATGAATTGTAGGGAATTACATCCTCTTCAAAATGAGATTTGGATGGGTCATTTATGATAAAGTATGAGAAAGTTATGCTTGGTCAAAGTTGAGTTGACTTTTCCTGCAAAACCCTAATTTAGCAACTTTTGGGTTTTGATGAATTGTGAGCAATCCTTGAGGAATCATGATCAACCATAGATCAAATGATGAATAATACTTCAAAATGAGAATGTTGACCAAAAATCTTGAAGTTTGACTGTATGTGGGCCACAATTGACTTTTGCCCTAGCACAATCGACTTTCAAGCCTTTGAGCAATTGACTGAGCAAACTTCCTCTGCAAGGCTTGAAACTTGACATGGATGATCTTGAGAACATATTAGGACAATAGTGATCATTTTGGACCCTTTGGACTCAAACATATTGATGCAAAATGAAACCCTAATTTGAGGTAGACTGCCTTTAGGAGAGAGTTTGTCTGGTCAACTCTTGGACTTCCTTGGGCAATTTAAAGACCTTACTTGAAATGTATTGAGAAATACGGGAGGGAAAATTTTGGGGTACAACAGCTTCCCCTGTTCAATCTTCTTAAACCTGAGGATGTAGATTGGCTTGCTTGCCTTTCGTGATCCGAAGGTGGAAGATGATTGAACACTAGAGTGCCCAGAAATTTGCACTCGCATGAAGTGGTATTGGCCTTGCGATTTCGGGAATGGGCTTATAGATGCCATTTGGAAGTTAATGAAGGAAAATGGGCTTAAAGATGCCATCAGAAGAAGTGTTGATCGCATAAGAGATTCCTTTGCGAGAGCCCGTATACCTGTTGTTGAGGAGGATTTTACTAGGGAATGCCGGTCTCAGTCTCGAGAGAAATAGAATTTTAGGAGCTTCAGTCGTCCGTTATTCTACTGGGGAATCATCTCTTAGTCTGGGAGGTGAAAATGAACTGCTATCTGGTCGTGTATAGGCTACATCATGACCTACTGGGGAAAGATGAAACTGATCGTGTTTGATCAGGTCCAGGTCTTACAGTGTTGTGGACTGCTGTCTGGAGATAAGAGAAAAGAAACCTGGATGGTAAGGTTATGAGAAGGAACCTGGATAGTAGGGCTTATGGGAAGGAACCTGGGTAAGTTTTCTTCGTGAGGAGTTTGGATAAAAATGCATATGAACCGAGAAGGAACCTGGGTAAGGTTGCTTTGTAAGGAGTTTGGGTAAAACTGCATCTGAACCGAGAAGGAACCTGGGTAAGGTTGCTTTGTGAGGAGTTTGGGTAAAACTGCATCTGAATTAAGAAGGAACCTAGGTAAGGTTGTTTTGTGAGGAGTCTGTGTAGGGCTTTAGGAGGAACCTGGGTAGGGTTACTTCGGGATAAGTCCGTGTAAAACTTCAGCAGGAACCTGGGTAAAGTTACTTTGGGCTAAGTCTATGTAAAACTTCAAGAGGAACCTGGGTAAGGTTACTTTGTGATAAGTTCGTGTAAAACTTCAAAATGAACCGGGGTAAGGTTACTTTGAGATAAGTTTGTGTAAAACTTCAAGAGGAACCTGGGTAAGGTTACTTTGTGATAATTTCGTGTAAAACTTTAGGAGGAACCTGGGTAAGGTTATTTCGTGATAAGTTTGTGTAAAACTTCAGGAGGAACCTGGGTAAGGTTATTTAGGGATAAGTTCGTGTAAAACTTCAAGAGGAACCTGGGTAAGGTTACTTTGTGATAAGTTCGTGTAAAAATTCAGAAGGAACCTAAGTAAGGTTACTT
Organism: Vicia faba; assembly: GCA_948472305.1. NCBI lineage: Eukaryota > Viridiplantae > Streptophyta > Magnoliopsida > Fabales > Fabaceae > Vicia > Vicia faba. Next base: position 550,163,547 of record OX451736.1, on the reverse strand, counting down.
TGTGATACGTTCGTGTAAAACTTTATTTGGAAATGTATGAGAAAAGACCTGTGTAATATTTTTCAGGATAAACCCGTGTGAAGCTGCATTTAGGAGAAACCCGTGTAAGATTGCTTTGTGACGAACCCATGTAAAGCTGCATTTAGGAGAAACCCGTGTAAGATTGCTTTGTGACGAACCCGTGTAAAGCTGCATTTGATCGTGCATATAATTACTCTGTTTAGTTTCCGGAGCTAATCTTGAACTTGCTGGAAGTTGTTGATGATAACCATCTTTCCTGAAAAGGTACATGATTAATCGTATATGATGCATGACATGCATTGTATGATTATGTTCTTAAAATAAATGAGATTATGCCGTTTTCAATATGTATGCGCACATCATGTTATATGAACATGAAATGCTATTGTGGCACGTCCGAGTTTGGGAAAATAAATCCCTGACTGTTGTTGGAGAGTAATGGAAATTGAGTTCCTGACTATCGTAGAAAAAGTGGTTCTTCTACTTCTGCTGGAGATGGTGAACCAGAGATGACTATGCTGGGGATTTTCCCCTTGTTTATGGATATTCTGCCGAGGAGAGACTCTGCTTGAGAACAACTCTGCGGGGGAATAATTTCGTTGGAGAGAGAAGCTTCCATAGCTGAAGGGATAAACTCTGTCGGGGATTGAGCTTCTGTATTCAGAGAAATAAACTTTGTTCGGGAGAAAACTTTATGAACCGCTTGCGATTACAAAATTCGGCTAGGGAATATAGACGTCGGCTCTCCGAAAGAGCTTGGCTGGGGAAAGTAACTCCTGTTTGGGGAGGCAGAGATCAAAACTTTGGTTGCCTCTACTATTTGGGGAGTGTAGATGTTACTAGGACGCATGCTGAGGATACGATAATGACTTCGTATCAAGACTTTTCTGCCCCTATACCTGCTGGAGAAAGTTCCTGCGGAGGCCTTGTGGCTTGAGTGTTATCCCAACTTATGAGGTGCTTGGTAACTGTCGATCGAAATGATAAGTCTTCTACTGATAGGCAAGTGACGAGATGACCGGACATAGTCGTATGCTTTAATCCCTAACTTTTTCCTGGACAGTCTTTTCAGATTTTCAGTCCACCGGGATACCCTTTTTTGCCCAAGCCGCCTTTTCAGGTTTTCGGCTTACGGGGTGTACATATATTTTTTGTTTTTATCCCTAATTTTTGCCCGAACCCTTTTGGTTCGCCGGGATGCCCTTATTTTTTCTTAGGCCAGTCAACCTAGCGGGTCTTTGTTCATGCGCAGTATTTTCTGACTATGTCCATGCTCCCAGGGTGTATGGAGTTGTCAATGTCGGTAGTGTTGTGTTGCCACACTACCAGAAGATATTTGTTTGATCGCACATGATTCGTTGCTGGAATTCATGCCCAATTCCACTAAGTGATTCAGATGGAGATCTGCCCCTGGCTATTTGGCATCTTTGAGAGATTCCTTAAATCTTGACTTAACTGCCCCAGATGATGGACAATGATCATGTCGTGCCCCTTGGTTGGAAGTGTTTTTCCACTTGAGGTGATCCTTTTTATTGAGAAGGTTTTTGTTCACTAGATATTTGTCATGCAAATTTCTCTACTGTTGAACAAATAGTCATATGCCAACAATGTTATTTTAAGAATTCAAAGCTTATGTCTGTCTTGAAGTTTTGAAAATGCAGTTTTTTATAGAAAAAATAGAATTTTGCAAAGATGTGATATCAACTCAGGATTTGTAATGGACCTTCAGGAGTCAGGATACCTTTTGTAACAGTATGTTTTCGAACTAACCCATGCTTCATCTAGGACTTTTAAGGGTTATAATGTGGCCTGGTTCACGGTTCAAGAAACAAAGGATAATGGCTCAAAATTTATTTGTACCCACCCGTTCTTCGTGATGTTCTTAGATCCTATACTCAGTTAATTGTGCATTTAGAATCCAAGTTAAGTTCTGGAATGTTGTCCTTGATGTTCCGATGATGGTTCAGATACTGAAAGTTTATTTGAAAAGGCAGACATTTATTTTTTGTTGAGGGTTTGTAGGACCTCTTTCTTTTTGATTTTATTATCCCTGTCTTTTACCTGAACTGTGTCTTTTTGTGATTACAGTCAGCGGGATGGCCCAGTTTTTCTTAAGTCTCCTTCATAGGTTTTGACTTAATGGGATTTTATTTCGAGAGATAATGATTGCCCGCCTTGATGATTATAAGGAACCATCACTGTCTTTTGTTTCGAAAGGATGTCTTTGATGCCACTCATTATGTATGAAGTAGAATATCGCGACTGAACGCTCATCTAAATTAACTGAGAAACTACCCTACCCTAGGTTATGATTAAGGGTTTTAATTTGTGTGAAAAGAAAACTCCTACTTCTTTGGCTCGAAGGGGTTGACTAGGGATTATCTTCCTTATAACTCCACTGTTTAGGGTTTGAAATAATGCCTGTACATCGTCAGCGGGGTCTGTTCAAAAGCATACTATAGAGATTGTGGTATCATTTTCGTCATCCTCCCTCTAAAGCTTAGAGTTTTTAATCAAGAGTTGAATATCACAAAAGTAAATAAGAACACATTTTTAAAATAGTGAATACGAATGAATTGATTCAAGACAAACATGTGCAATGCATTGATGAAATAACGAGGTTTGATATGAATAAATGTTCAAACAAATCAAAAGAAAATTACAAATTGAAAATTCTAATGAACGAAAAGCCCTCTTGTTAGAACTTGTCACTTCAAATGGTATGCTTTGGAGGGATGGCAGAAGAACTCAGCCTGACCGTCTTGTGCGAATTCTAGCGCTCCTTCATCAATCAGGTCTTGAATTTTATTTCTCAACGCCCAACAGTTGTTGGTGTCATGTCTAGGGCTGTTGGAATGGTACGCATATCTTGCATTTGGATTGTACCTTGGGGAGGCTATGTTGGGATTCTGAGGAGGGTCCCTTAACATAACCAACTTGGCCTTCAACATGCGTTGCAATGCTTGAGCCAATGACATGTTGATTTCGGTGAAGCGTCTTTCAGATGTATTCTTCTTATGCCGATTTCCCCGTTTTCGTTGGAGAAGTTGTGGTTGGGCTTGTGATGTAGTAGTAATCTGGAAAGGTCTATTCCCAACCTCTTCTCTCACTGGGGGCTGGTTAATGCCTTGATCCACAATTTTAACTGTTTGTTTCATGGATATGCATCCATCTTGGTGAAGCTTCTTGAGGAAGGCTCTTAGCCCTTCTTGTCCTCGAGCTAAGTTTTGGATAAGATCCATCTGCCCCAGCATCTGGATTCTCATTGCTTCTACCTCGGCTTGCAGTTGTTCCAGTCGTTCGTCCTTATTGTCTTCAGGACTTTTCGTGACCAAATTCCCAACGAGGAGTGTTTTAAACTCTTCCTGCCCCTTGGATAGGTTTAGGAATATGTCCCTGAACTGAGCTTCTTGAGTTTGAAGATCTCTGTTGTCTTGTTTGAGAGCCATTGCTGAAATAAACATCGAGAACATGAGAGACCTGTACTAGAAGACCTGTTATGCGATGATATGTATGATATATGTATGCAATGTTTTCAAGGATCTCGCGGGGTAAACAAGAAACTGTTAGAATTTGATTGCAGCTTGATTGAAGAAACTTCGTGTCGTTAAGAGTCCTTCTTCAAGAGTCAAGCTCACCATATCGAGTGGGTAATAGCCACTGACTCAAGTTATCGTGTTTTGATCTATAGACGACATTGGCTAGAGGAAAATAAATCCCCTTTGCCGTTTGATTTACCATAACCTGCATCACAAACCCTTGAGATCCTTGAAATGGTTAAGGAAATGTTAAGGCATGATGTTATGATGTGTATGCTATGCGTTTAAGCAAAAGTGCGAGGTGATCTAAGCAAGTAAATCCGGCAAGAAATCCAAGTTATTGGATAAGGACTGTAAGCAAAACCTGCAAGGAACTCATGTTGTCAGATAATAAAATTGTGCAAGTAGTTCAAGCTGAAAGCACACAAGTCACACAAACAGCCTTAGGTTTAGGCTTGCATGAGGTCAAAGGTAATACCCTCTTGAAGTTAAGTTGGTTTAACTTGTCCTAGAAAATTAATCGGGTTCTAGAGGATCTCAATATCACTGACCATCCTCCATCGGTCATGGTTTCAGCTCACGCAATCTTTTCTTGCGGCCGGAACTATCTCGAGAGTATGGTCTCAATGAGTGTAGCATCGAGTATCAACCAGTTCTCAGCTTTACACCGAGGTCAGCTATCTCACTACTTCCTAATGGCCAAGTTGGTCGATTAAAGGTTCTAAGGTCAGTTGATGCTTAACGACACACGCATCAGCCCCGTATTCTCCTCGTTTCTCCACAAGGGATAACGGTACCAACCAATGTGCCACATCAACATAGCTACTACTTCAACCGTATCGGTCCACGCCGTACAGTTCCCTCACAGTTTATTGCTACTTACCTAAAAGGTGTCCCCAGATCTGGGTTAGGATCTATAGTAACCCCAAACAAAACCCTTAAAAGTAAAGCAACCAAAACAAACAAGAGAAGAAAATATGATGAACTAAATCCTAAGGTATTTCCCACTTATTAAGTCCCCAGCAGAGTCGCCAGTTCTGTGATACGGTGGCAGAAGCGACTGTTTAATATATTTGTACCGGATACCTTAGCATTTCGAAGGGACTGTCATCATATATTCGTAGGCAACATCGAGGGACAAGATCATATACCGTAGGCAAATCGAGGGACATCGAGGGACCATGATCTTTATGATGACTTTAACCGGGGGCCTTTGCTAAGGGTATCCCTACGTTCGAGGGACATGACCATTATTTTCCGAGGCAACCAAGTGAGGTATACCCTAAGGGTGCATATGTGGAAGGTGTGTTATGTTCAGTTATTTTAGTCTTGTGTTAAGTTTGCTAATGTTTGATTATTCTTGCCATATAATCCTATTAGTCATACATCTAGCAGTTAATAATTGCAGTAATTTAAAAGTGCAGAAATATAAAACCTAGCTATTACAAGGCTTCGGGGAGGGGGATTATGTACATATCCAAAACTGGGGGGAAAATAAATAAAAGCGGTAAAGGTCCTACTAATCATCTATTACATCCCAATATACAATTACAATAATAAAATGAAGTGCGAAAGAATAATAACGCGCAAATTTGAAAAGACGTCTAAAAATCCTAAGATATAAAAAAATCTTTTTGTTGTTTTTTTGTTTTAATTTATAAAAATGGTTTAAGTTAAAAAATAATTGATCTAGATCTATATTTAAAAAGATAATTATTAAAGAAACATGAAATTTAAATAAAAGAAATTAATTCTATGTTTTTTTGGTATTTTTGTTACGAAAAGGAAAATGAATTAAAATGAAATTAAACCTAAGTTCTATTAATTTTAATTTTAAAAAAAAGTTAAAGTGTTTAGTTAATTAATTTACCAAAATTAAAATTTAATTAAGAAAAAATCCTAAATCTATTTTTATGTGATTTTTATATTTGTTTATTGATAAAAAAAAAAGGGGATTAAAAGAAATAAATGAAATGAATAAAACAAGAAAATAAAGATGGGCCTAGTAGCAAAAGTAAACAAGGGGTGCAATCATCAGAAATCCCTAGGCCCGAATCTTCGAAAGCTTCATGCTCTAACTATGGTGTTTTTTGATTCTTGCGTGGAACCTATGATTCAACCATCCATAACTGTTCTATATAAACTCAAACAAACGTTAGCATACCATAAAATGTTATTAAAATTAGAGATTCGAAGTTTAAAATTTTACCAAACCGGTATTGTCAAATGGGGGCGTGCTAGGCCTGTGATGGATTGCTCTTGGGCCTTGTAAGATTCCTGAGGACTTCAAGAGGATGGTTTGAGGCTTGATGTCAATTGAGAGAGACCGGAACCTCGAGATATGACTTGCACCAATTCTTTAATTTCTGGAGAGCTTTTTGAAGAGCTTTTGGAGAGCTTCTTGAAGAGATTTTTAGAGAGGAATTTTGTCCCTTTCAAACTTGTATGGCTTTATATTTATAGAGGAGAATGATGATACAAGAAAGCATGGAAAGAATCTCCCTCATAATGTTGTGTTTTAAGACCATGATCAAGATTTGAAAAAAATGTCATATTTGATAATTTTATGCCATTTTCACATGTGGATGAACCTGGACATATTTGAAGGGTTATTGTACAAAATCAATTGACATAAACCAACATAAAACTTGCCCAAAAGGGATTCACATCAAAATTTACATTATTTCTATTATTTATTTATTTAATTCTAAATTTTAATGAATAAAATATCAAAATAAATAGCATAAATAGTATAAAAATGTATGGGTGGGCTTAGAGATCGTGGACCATGTTAGGAATGAGATTAAAACTTGAAAAGATAGTCCCATTTGGAAAAAATCCAAGTTTGGTCAATATTTGCTTCATGCATTTTTTCAAAAATTGTCCAACTTTGACAATGCATATCTCTCTCAATTTTAACCTTATGAGGGTGTTCTTGGACTTTTTAGAAAGCTTAGGATGTCCCCTAAGCAACCTCTATGGTTTCATCTCTATAGGATCTTCCATGTTCATGTAAGAAGCTTTGACCCAAAAGGTGTTTTTGTTGACTTTTCCAAATGACCTATAATGTCAAAATTTATATCTTCTTGTGAGTGCATATTTTGAACTTGGGAGATGAAGATGAATTGTAGGTAATTACATCCTATTCAAAATGATATTTGGATGGGTCATTTATGATAAAGTATGAGAAAGTTATGTTTGATCAAATTTGAGTTGACTTTTCCTGCAAAACCCTAATTTAGCAACTTTTGGTTTTTGATGAATTATGAGAAATCCTTGAGGAATCATGATCAACCCTTGATCAAATGATGAATAATACTTCAAAATGAGGATGTTGACCAAAAATCTTGAAGTTTGACTGTATGTGGGCCACAGTTGACTTTTGCCTTAGCACAGTCGACTTTCAGGCCTTTGAGCAATTGACTGAGCAAACTTCCTCTGCAAGGCTTGAAACTTGACATGGATGATCTTGAGAACATATTAGGACAATAGTGAGCATTTTGGACCCTTTGGACTCAAACATCTTGATGCAAAATGAAACCCTAATTTGAGGTAGACTGCCTTTAGGAGAGAGTTTGTCTGGTCAACTCTTGGACTTCCTTGGGCAATTTGAAGACCTTACTTGAAATGTATTGAGAAATATGGGAGGGAAAATTTTGGGGTACAACAGACATTCATTGTGTACGAAGCGGAAAATGGCGACTGAATGCGCACCTGAATTAACTGAGAAAACTACCCTGCCCCAGGTTATGATTAAGGGTTTTAATTTGTGTGAAAATAAAAACTCCTACTTCTTTGGCTCAAAGGGGTTGACTAGGGATTATATTTCTTATATCTCCAGTGTTTAGGATTTGAAAAAATGCCTGTACATCGTCAGCCAAGTCTGTCCAAAAGCATATTGTATGGAACATGGTATTTTTTGACATCCTCCCTCTAAAGGCTTGTAACTTGTAACCGAGAGTTGAATATCACAAAAAATAAGTAAAAACACAATTTAAATATAATGAATTACTTCAAGACAAACATATGCAATGCATTAATGGGAACACCAAAGTTTGACATTACAGTAATTGTTCGAACAAGCAAAAGAAATTACAATTGAAAAATCACAAATGAATTGGACACTCTCAATGATTTGGCCTAGGAGCAGTGATCACTTTATGAGTCTCTGAGGGGTCGAATTCAATCTCCTTGGCATCAATCATATCCTGAACTTTGTTCTTCAGGGCCCAGCAACCATTCGTATCATGTCCAGGACTATCAGAATGGTATGCATACCTTTTGTTGGGGTGGTAACTGGGAGCAAAAGTGTTGGGATTCTGTAGAGGAGCCTTTAACGTAATCATCCCTGCCTTCAACATGTGTTGTAACGCTTGTGCTAGTGACATGTTGATCTTGGTGAATTGTCTTTTAGGTGCAACCTCCTTACGCTGATTCCCCTGTTGATGCCGTTGCGCGGGCGTAGGATTAGAGACCAGCACTGCCCCTGCAGATTGGTGGTAGTCTGCCTTGTTATGACCTTTCTGGCCATACACAACATTGGCTTCTCTCTTACCCGTAAATGGCTTCTTATCAGCATTAGAAGATGCAGCCATTGGGATCTTCCCACTCTTGATACCACTTTCAATCCTTTCTCCAATCATGACCATATCTGTGAAACCAGATGAAGAACTCCCAATTAGCAGATTAAAGAACGGGTCTGTCAGAGTGCCCATGAACATGTCAACCATTTCCCGATCATTCAGAGGAGGTTGTACCCTTCCAGCTAGATCCCTCCATTTCTGGGCATAGTCTTTAAAGCCCTCGCTCGAACCCATAGACATATTTTGGAGTTGTGTACGGGTGGGAGCAAGGTCTGCATTATACTGATATTGTTTATAAAATACAGCAGCAATGTCTTCCCAGTTTCGGACATTGGCTCTCTCCAGTTGGTAGAACCATTCAAGCTGAGTCCCTGACAGACTATCTTGAAAGAAATGAACCCACAAATTTCTATTAGTGGTGTGGGGCTGGATTTTTTTGACATAAGAGCGGAGATGGAGTTTTGGGCAGGACACCCCATCATACTTTGAAAAAATTGGAGCTTTGAACTTCTGCAGGATGACCACCCCCGACACTAATCCCAACTCTTCAAAATCCAGTCCAGGTATCCTCTGAACTTCCATGGCACTCAGACGGTCTTCCAAATGTTTGTATCTATCCTCAGCAGGAGGATATTGCTCGCCGTTATAGTCAGTATCATTGTCGGAAACTTCAGGACTAGGATCCATCTCCCTTGTCTCTTCTTCTTGATTCTCCCCTTCCTTGGATGAAGAGATTAGATCGACTTGTTGCTTCAATAGCCCTCTAAACCTTCTGCCTATATTCAGAATACCAGTAGCCTTCTTCTTTTTCTTCCTCTCTTTTAAAATCAGGGCTTTCAGATCCTTCTGCCCTTTTTCCAGACTGATGAACATTTGTTGGAACTGGGCGTTCTGTGCCTGAAGGTCCTTAATGCTTTGTTCGGAAGACATTTCTGCTGAAATAAACAGTGAAGAAGATGAGAAACTTGTAATAGTACCTGCAATGATGTGTATGATATGCATGTAATGTTTTCAAGGATCTCACGGGGTAAACAAGAAATTGTTAGAAATTGGTTGCAGCTTGATTGAAGAAACTTCGTGTCATTGAGAGTCCTTCTTCAAGAGTCAAGCTCACCATATCGAGTGGGTCATAGCCCCTGACTCAAGATCCTTTGACAATATTGGCTAGAGGAAAATAAATCCCCTTGCCCCTTGCTAGACGTCTGGTTCGCCATGACCTACATCACAGACCCTTAAGATCCTTGAAATGGTTAGCATGATATGCCATGTTTATGATGTCATGATGTCATGATTATGTAAGAAAATCAAAGGTATAGTAAACAACAAACAAGTCACACCAAGTCCTTAGGTGTAAGGCTTGCATAAGGTTTAAGGTAGTACCCTCTTGAAGTTTAGTTGGTTCAAACCTGTCCTAAAAAGTAATCGGGTTCTAGATATTCTCAATATCACTGACCATCCTTTATCGGGCATTGTTTCAGCTCTCAATCTTTTCTTGTGGCCAAAATATCCCGAAAGTCTGATCTCAATGAGTGTAGCATCGAGTATCAACCAGTTCTCAGCTCTATACCTAGGCCGGCTATCTCGCTACTTTCTAATGGACAAGTTGTTCAACTAAGGTTCTAAGGTCCGTTAGTGCTTCACGACACCACGCGGTGGCCCCGTATTCTCCTCGCTTCCCCGCGAAGGATACCGGTACCAACCAAAGTGCCACACTAACACAACCATCGCTTAAACCATATCGGTCTACGTCGAACAATCTCCGCGATCTATTTCTGTTTACCTAATGAGTGCCCCCAGATCCGGATGTAGGATCTATAGTAACCCCAAACAAACCCTCAAAAGTAAAGAAATCAAAACAATCAAGAGAAGCAATTTTAATGACCTAGATCCTAAGGTATACACCCCTTTATTCTTCCCCAGCAGAGTCGCCAGGTCTGTGATACGGTGGCAGAACCGACTATTTAATATTGGTTTGCGTTCTGCGTTTTGTGTTCGCAAAATGTCGCGGTAAGAAAGAGTCGCCACCGACTTTTATTTCATCCAATCAGGAAAAGGAAAAAGAACAGAAAAAAACCTTTTTTCGAGATATTTCTGAGTATGGGGGTAGATTATAGAAAGGGAAGGTGTTAGCACCCTTTCTATCCGTAGTTATCTACGGGCTCTTAGGTACTTGCTCATTTTTCAAATTGCTTGTGTGTGTTTGTCTTGAAAACGTTTTGCTTCGTGATAACCCTTGTATCAGTCCTCAAGGATGTGACGAAGTTTGTTTTGAAATTTTGTTTTGAAAAGTGTTTGTGTGAAAAGTTTTCATTGAGCAAGTACCTACTAGCATCTACCTACTCGAAAAAAGATCGTTTATGTTTTGTTTCCTTTAGACAGCGCTATCCCACTATTAAGGAGTAGGTAGCATCGTCGTTAGAGTTGTAAGGGACATTCGAAAGGGACGTACGATCACAAAAGCAATGTTAGGACACCTTAGTAACCATCCTAGAGTCCTAAAGATCTTTTCCGAGGCAATAGTCAAAAGGGTCATTTTTTGATCTTTTGGGACATAGAGGATAGCCACTAAAACATCCTATGCTTCATGACCATTTACCGAAGGCAACCGGAGTGAGAGTATACTCTAAGAGTGAGCATGTGCAAGTGTGCTTTTTCAGTTAATGTTATCTTTGCACATTAGGGTTTTCTAACTGTTTTAATTTTTCACGCATTCTTGCCATACAATCCTATTAGCCATACATCTAACAGTTAAAGATTACGGAAATTAAAAGTGCGAGGAAATAAAACCTAGCTATTACAAGGCTTCGGGGAGGGGGACTAATTACATAACCAAAAATTGAGGATTTAAAGCAAGAAATAAAATCCTAATTTAACTATTGCAAACCCTTAACAATTACAAAATAATGGAAAAAATAATTAACAAGCGCGCGACAAATTAAATACGAGGACGATAATTAATAACTAAAAACGCTAATTGAGAGAAAGAAATTTTTGTGGATTTTTATTTGAGAAAACAATTAAATCACAAATTAATTAAACCTAATTTCTAATTATTTTTAAATTATGAAAGAAATTAAAGTTGCCCTAAATTAATTAAACTAATTAATTAAAAATAAAATTTATTAAGAAAATAAGTCCTTTTGTGATTTTTTGATTTGTTAATTTAATAAAATAATTTTTGTATTGATTAAAAAAACAAAATAATTAAAGAAAAGAAATTAAAGAAAAATAGTAGAAATAACCAAATGGGACTGCTGTTAGCAAATCTGGGGGATGTATGCTGAACTTCTGACACCCAGAAGGATGGCACAGAGTCTGGCGCCTGATCCCATGAGACCATCTTCTGGGGGCTCATGGTGGACCCGCATATGCTGGCGCTGGATCTGGATGGAGGTGGATCCAGAGGATGATGATCCTTGGAAGGTGAGGTGTGCTGGATCTGGCTAGAGATGGATCCAGAAGATGATGATCCTCAGAAGGTGAAGTGTGTTGGATCTGTTGGAGATGGATCCAAAATATGGTGATCCTCAGAAGGTGAGGTGTGCTGGATCTGGCTGGAGATGGATCCAGAAGATGATGATCCTCAGAAGGTGGGGTATGTTGGATCTGCTGGAGATGGATCCAGAGGATGAGATCAGAGGGTGCTGGTGTGCTTGAGATGGATCCAGAGGATGAGATCAGAGGGCGCTGGTGTGCTGGTGTTTACAGTGATTTCTAGTAAACAACCACTAGTCTTCCAATTTATTGATTATTATTGGTTACTTGCAGGATCGACTAGATTGATCCTAGGACACATGTGTCATAACTCATTTCTATGTTCATACCCATTATCTTGATAAATTTATATTGTATGTTATTGTCGAATGTGAGATTCTTAAGAAATATCTCTAAGATTGTCTATAGAAATAAACTGACTGAATGTACAAAGGAAAGACTTCGAATTAGACTTAAGATTTAATACTTGAATGTAAAGATAAGGAGTTTCTAAGAATATAACAGTTTCTGGAAATATGAAGTGTTTGAACAAAAGGATAAAGTAAAAGTGAAGTTTCTAAAGAGATAAATGTGTTTGAAAGCAAGTAAAACAAGGAAATAAAAGGAAATCGAAAGATTTAAGAGCAAAAGTACTGTAAAAGTGAAAGAAATATAAAAAGACTTGTATTGAAATTATAAAGAATCATGATGTTCAATACGTACATTTTGTCTTCTAACTCGTTTCCCTTAAGTCACGGTAATTTGAGTGTTTGAGATTTTTTAGTACACGAAATGAACACCCCAATTCTAACATAAAAACACCTATTTATAGTATCCTGACCCTAACGGTCCTACTCTAAAATCATGCCACGTTCGAACCATGCAGGCTTCTTACGTTTACTGACTTCCACGCGTCTTCTAAGAATGGCGCTCTTATTTGAAATTCGAACCCTGTGCCAGTGAAGTATTTTGCTAGTTTTCTTCGATTCGAATTAAACCATTTGCTTGGACCACTTCCAATTCTGGCACATTTGCACAAAGGAACTCTTTATATTTTAAACACTAAAAATCCCAAATAGAAATCCATCATCTATCACTGGAAATCGAAGAGTCCTTTAGAACAATGGTTCTATATTTCCCACCAATATTCATCATTGATATCAACCTCCTTATATGCTTATTCGAAATATTGTTTTGATATCCAATTATTCTTTATTCGAAATTGCCAGCTAAGAAATTGCCCCTCAAGAACATGTATTTCGATAGATATAAAGAAATACTTGTTTTTGAATTATCCATGCAATTTCGAGAGTATCAAAACTCATGATGACAATACTGCACACGATGGCAGAGTAAGTGTCCAACTTTCTGCAAAACGTCCAATCATCATACCTAAACGTGCAATCACAGCAGTTATAGCTAATAATTAGCAGCAAAACGTCACTTCCCTAGGAAGTTTAAAAAATCCACCTTTTCTATTTCCAATGAGGGAGTTACACGTATCCCACCTTTTTTCAAAGGTCAAAAACCTTTAAACCGTTGAGGAAGGCTATAAAAGCACTTCATCTTCTTCAATCTCCTTCCCGTCCCACATGATTTCCCTATCCCATTGGAATCCATTGGGACGAAGGGTTAAAGAATAGTAAGCGTTCTCATTGGGCTCAAAATATTCCTCAGGCGGGTGACATGGCCCTATGTTGGCCATATTTCGATCGAAGTTTCTTTTGTCCATGTTGTTGATTTCTGTCATATAGTAACTTTGGAATGCTTCTATGTTTTTGATAATTCCATCGTCTCTCCACAACACCAACCTTTGATGCATTGAAGAAGGCACTGCGCCAACTCCATGAATCCATTCCCTGCCAAGCAACAGATTGTAGTTTGCCTTCGCAACAATGACCATAAACATTGTTGGTCTTGTGAGGGAACCAACTGTCAAGTTAACTTGTATTATTCCCAAAGTCTTACCAACCTTTCCTTCATAATTCGAAAGCACCATGTTGTAAGGTCTAACATCTGAATCCTGCATGCCTATCCTTTTTAGCATGAATCGAGGCATCAAATTAACAGCAGCTCCACCATCCACCAGAACCTTGTTTACACCATATTGCTCCACCTTTTCCCTGATGAATAAGGGTTTTAGATGGTTCTTCATTCCTTCATCTGGCTTTTCGAAGAAAGCGTTTTGCTCTTCGACCGCCCCATTGTTCATCACATAATAACACACTGGCCTATGTCTGGCCATTTCGTCCTCGTCAGTCTCCTCACCAGCATAAACCTTTGTATCCTGATTGTACTCACAAGGCAGCACCGAAACTACATTGCAGTTTGCATTAAAGAAGGATTCCCCCTCCGATTCAAAGTCATACGTCATCAAGTCCTCTTCGTTTGCAGCCTCCTTCTGAGTCTTATTTTCTTCAGTGTCTTTCTTTGGTGAAAAAAGTTTCCTGGACACTGGGGGTTTGCCCCCAGTCTGGTTCACTGATGTTGGGTTATTGGTACTAGATTCTCCTATCCCCATAGGCTTCGAATCCCTTTCTACTTTTTTATTTCTCTGGTGTCTGCGCCACTGAGAGCGAGACATTGGATTTTTTTTCCTTTGTAATTCTCCAGTCTTATTTCTTCCCTCCTATTTGAATTGAATTGCTTCCTGTAAGCCATCGCAGTCCTGCCTCCTTGGTCATAGTTGCGCCACTTCCCTTTTCCCTTATCAGCCTTCACCTGCAGCCATCTGTCAGTGGGGATTTCTGCAGGTAGTTTAAAGGAAACTTTCTTTGCTCCCCTGGGGTAAGGGCTATCTGGCCTCCTGTTAGCTGGCAATTTCGAATAAAGAATAATTGGATATCAAAACAATATTTCGAATAAGCATATAAGGAGGTTGATATCAATGATGAATATTGGTGGGAAATATAGAACCATTGTTCTAAAGGACTCTTCGATTTCCAGTGATAGATGATGGATTTCGATTTGGGATTTTTAGTGTTTAAAATATAAATAGTTCCTTTGTGCAAATGTGCCAGAATTGGAAGCGGTCCAGACAAATGGTTTAATTCGAATCGAAGATAAACTAGCAAAATACTTTGCTGGCACAGAGTTCGAATTTCAAATAAGAGCGCCATTCTTAGAAGACGCGTGGAAGTCAGTAAACGTAAGAAGCCTGCATGCTTCGAACGTGGCATGATTTTAGAGTAGGACCGTTAGGGTCAGGATACTATAAATAGGTGTTTTTATGTTAGAATTGGGGTGTTCATTTCGTGTACTAAAAAATCTCAAACACTCAAATTACTGTGACTTAAGGGAAACGAGTTAGAAGACAAAATGTACGTATTGAACATCATGATTCTTTATAATTTCAATACAAGTCTTTTTATATTTCTTTCACTTTTACAGTACTTTTGCTCTTAAATCTTTCGATTTCCTTTTATTTCCTTGTTTTACTTGCTTTCAAACACATTTATCTCTTTAGAAACTTCACTTTTACTTTATCCTTTTGTTCAAACACTTCATATTTCCAGAAACTGTTATATTCTCAGAAACTCCTTATCTTTACATTCAAGTATTAAATCTTAAGTCTAATTCGAAGCCTTTCCTTTGTACATTCAGTCAGTTTATTTCTATAGACAATCTTAGAGATATTTTTTAAGAATCTCACATTCGACATTAACATACAATATAAATTTATCAAGATAATGGGTATGAACATAGAAATGAGTTATGACACATGTGTCCTAGGATCAATCTAGTCGATCCTGCAAGTAACTAATAATAATCAATAAATTGGAAGACTAGCGGTTGTTTACTAGAAATCACTGTAAACAAATTGGCACGCCCAGTGGGACAGTGTCATAACAAATTTTTTTATCAAACCTATTAGAGAATTTTAGGATCTTCTGGGTTTGGAGCGCGTTTCGGTACATGAACCTTCGAAGCGGCAAAATAAATAATAATAATCCACATATACCCAGAAGATAATGTACCAAAACAATGGTTAACACAACCAACCAAGATAGGGGACAAAATCCCCCACAGGGGGCTGCAACAATCGTTTCAAGTTCGATTGATGCCTCCAATACCATCCTTGTTGGCAGTTCGAATATGGTCCCAGTAAGTACATTAGAAATTCCATCAAACATGTCCTCAATGCAAACTGTGCCACACGTAGGGAATCAACAGTATTCGACCCCCACTAGGCCTCCAGGTTTCGAACCTTTGAGACCCAGAAACCCTCCGTATGGAATGCCAACTTCGTTTATGGCAGGGTTACATAATGCATCAACTTCATCCCCACTCCAAGGGTTTGGTTCAGGAATGAACCATTTGGGTACAAATTCCCAGAATATAGGAAACTCCGCCCAGTTGCCTACCCTTACAACTAATAGTCAAGCAGCGCTTAGGCAACAGATGGATGATAGCAATCATGATATGGTAGGTGTGATCGGTGGATCTGGAACTGACTGTTTAACGCTGGTTCGCGAAATGTCGCGGAAGCAAGAGTCGCCACCGTCTTTTATTTTCTCCAAATGGAAAGGACAAAAGCACAGAAAAATTCCTTAAAAGAGATTGCTCTCGGTTCGGGAGGTAGGTTATAGAAAGGGAAGGTATTAGCACCCTTTCTATCCATGGTTATCCATGGGCTCTTAGATACTTGCTCAATGTGTTTTCAAAATTGGTTTGTTTGCTTTTCAATGTGGGTTTTAAAAAGTTTCTTTGAAAAATTTCAGTTCGACTCGTACGTCAGAGTGTTTGAAAAATTGCTTTGAAAGCTTTTGAAAATGTGTCGGTGTGAAAAGTATTTTTGTTTGAGATTTAGAGCAAGTATCCTTGAGAACCTACCTACCCTAAGGAATTCGTCTGTGTAAATGTCCTTTAAAGTAGTGCCATCCCACCATTGAGAGGTAGGTAGCACCACCGTTGGAGGTATTCGGGTCAATTCGAGTTTGTAGGGACATGGTGATCACCAGAGCAATAGGAAGACACCTTAGAAGCTACCCTCATGCCAGGTTCCCGGATCATGAGGACTTACTAAGACGTCCTCTACTCGACGATCACCTTTCGAGGCAAGGCAACAGTGAGGCGTACCCTAGGGGTGGTGTGTGCGAATTGTGTGTCATGTTTCAGTTATTTGTCTTGTCATGTTTATTGGTGTTCTACGCTTGATTTTATTATGTCCATTCATTCTTTCATGCTTTTGTTAACAGTTAAAAGAGTGCGGAAAAGTAAATTCTAAGGCTATTACAAATGGCGCGGGTCCACATCGCCAAAATTAAACCGGACCCGATTTGACAGAAAAATAAATAAAGCAAATAAAAGAACGGAATTGAAAAGTGCGAAAAGTTTAAGTTACAACGCTTTGGGAGAGGTACACAATTATTCAAACGAAATAAAATAAATACGCGAAGTAAAAGAATTATCGAAACGAGGGCGTTGGACCCTTTTGCAAATTAAATTAATACGGAATTAAAATTAAAAAGAAAATGTTTTTTTTTTGGTATTTTTGTGTTTTTAGATTTAAGAGAAAAAGAATTAATTAAAACTAAGAAATTGGATGTAAACCCTAATTCTAATTGTTTTTAAGTTTGTTGTGAAAATATTAAATTAAAATCTAAATTAAACCTAATTTTTTTTTATGTACAATTTAATTATAAAAATAAATAAAATAAATACTATTATTGTGAAAGAAATATTAAACAAAAAAGAATAAAAATTAGCTAAACTTAATTCTACATTTTTTTAGATTTTATTATGAAAAGAATTAAAATTGTGACCTAATTCAAACTAATTAATTGCATGCTAATTTATTTATGAAAATAATTAAAATAAAATAAATATTATATTTCTCTCTTTTTCTGATTTTTGTGTATTTTATAATTTGTAAAGAAAAAAATAATTAATTAAAACAAATAAAGAAGAATATAATAGCAATTAAAAATAAAATAAGAAAAAGTATGGAGAAGGCAAACCAGGGGGGGTTCATGCCCCAAAGTGAGGTATGGATCCAGTAATTTGGCCCAACAAGCTTTTAGATCCATTTGACTTTTTTGCTAGCATGCTGATGCGTTGACTGGCGCGTAGGATGTCCCTTCAATCTCAGCCTTTAGATTGATCTTTAAGTGGACGTGGCACGTTGGATTGGAGAGACGTATGGTAGTTACTAGCGCTGAATCTGCATGGGATAATATATGGAAAAATAACATAGAAAGTAATGAAGACCTGGGATTCGAACCCAGGTCTTGAGCTTTGCCAATCCTTATGCCTGCCGTCTGAGCCAATTAACGCGTTGTTAATATATAATAATAATCAAATGATATAAAAGAAAATGGATCAACGCATAAAAACACGCGCGAAATTTTAAACACTCCAATCACTTGATGCCACGACTTCGTCTCCTTCACGTGCCCTGTAAAACAAAACACAATAGCAACGGTTTTCAACGCGTTGCAGAAGGCAGGCTATTGGAAAATAGCGAATAGGGCTATGACGTCCATAAATTGATCGCGAATGGTGTTTCTTGTTCGTTGGAGCATGCTGGTTTGAATGGTCATGGTTTCGTGGACTAATTTTGCTTGGTTTCAGAAGCCCTAAATTCAAGCTCTGAAAACCCTAAAGATTGATCATGGTGAAATCACGTATATGGCATAAAAACGAAATTAATTTGCATGGTTAGTTGCAGAAACTCATAACAAACATGAATCAAGAGACAAAAATTGCAAATTATGCACAAATCATGATGCACGATTCTGAAAATTTCTTGACACAGTTGAGGTTCGTTTTACCAGTTCTTAGCGTTTGGATGAATGATTCTGATTGAAATACACTCAATAGACCTTGAGCAAGCTATTGGAATCAAGATTAAGGCTTGAATCGTCCTCCAACAATGATTTCAGAATTTTGTTTTCAAGCAATTTTTTCAAGTTTCTCAAAGGCTTTTGGGCGCAGCTTTTAGTGTATGAGCATTAGGGTTCTCTTTGTGCTTATGTAATGAGGCTATTAGGTTAAGAAAATTGATAAAAATCCCTTGTAATCTTTGATTGAAGATTTGATTTGCTTAAGGATCTTTTTGAATCTTTTTCACATGTTCTTGTACCAATTTGCATTCAATCACCCCAAATCTTTCCTAATTTGCCTTTACACGAAATATTGAGTCTAGAATGTGTACAAAAAGATTGGTTAGGGTGAATTAAATATTTTCCATATATTAAAATGATTTAAATGAATTAATATTAATAGAAATTCAAATAAATAAATAAAAAATGAGAAAATACTTCCCTTTGGGCCAAATGGTCGTGCACATGTTTAGAATGATGAATCTTGGAAGAAAAATGGGCCCATTAGCAATTTTAGGTCATTTGGATCAAAGTTGACTTTTCAAAATATCCAAAAATTTCCCAACTTCCACAAGGCATAACTTGCTCAATTTTTAATCTTTTCTCATGTTCTTGGACATTTTGGAAAGGTCTTTGAGTCCTCTAACCAATGCCTTTGGTCCCATGTCATTTTGATTTACCAATATCAAGTTATGGCCTTTGACTTAAAGTCCCTTTTTGTTGACTTTTGAAAATGACCTATAATGTTGAAATTGATAACTTTTTGTGAGAGAATTTCTTGGACTTGAAGTATGAAGATGAGTTGTAGGAAATGTCTTTCTCTTCAAAATGAGCTTTGGATGGGATTTTTCTGATAATCCATGTGAAAGTTATGCCCTGGTCAATTTCAGTTGACTTTTTCAGCTGTCCAAATATAGTAACTTTTGCATCTTTGATGATTTCTGAGCCAAATTTTGAGAATCATGATCAAGCATTGATCAAATGATGTTTGTGGCTTAAAAATGATGTGTTGACCAAAAATTTGAACTTTTGACTGTCAAATGACCATTTTGCCCCTACAGTTGACTGTAGTGCAATTTAGGGTTTTGACTGTGCAATTTTGAGCTGAATGCCTTGAAACTTTGTATGAGGATATTTGACCATATTTGTAAGCATATGAGACTTGATTGGGCCTTTGAAAACTTCATTTTCTTGATCAGAACACAAACCCTAGTTTTGACTGTATAGGGGACCTTTGCACTGGGCAATCCTTGGGGAACCTTGTGACTTGGCTTGGCAATTTCTTGGAGAATATGGGAGGGCAAATTTTGGGGTGCAACAGTTGCCCCTGTTCAATCTTCTTAGACCTGAGGATGCAGATTGGCTGACGTGCCTTTCGTAATCCGAGGGTAGAAGATGATTGGACACTAGAGTGCCCAGAAATTTGCGCTCACATAGTAACAGTGATGGGGGAATGGGCTTATAGATGCCATTTAGAGGTTGCTGGATAGGATGATGGGCTTATAGATGCCATCTGGATGTTGATTGCGTAGGAGATTCCTTAGCGAGAACCTGCATACCTGCAAAAGAACAAATGGGTACCTGACACGTTGCAGGAGCTGGTTTTTTGGATGCTTGGTATAGATGTGTCCTGACTGGTTACAGGAGCTGAATCTGGAGCTTCAAGAGATGATGAATGGACCAGGTATGGTTACTGCCTTAGCATGAATGGTAAGAGAACCTTGGGTGATTTTAACTTCAACAACGCTCGTTGAGAGAATCTTGGTGGGAAATACCATCTTCGCAGGATCGGAACGAGAACCATAGGCCATTATAATCTGAAAGGGAATCACCTCACTCGCCGTCGGAGAGGGAATCATAGGAAAAGGAATTGTCACCTCACACACCGTCGGAGAGGGAAACATCTGAAGAAGGAATTACCACCTCACGCACTTGTCGGAGAGGGGACCATAGGAGACTATCACCTCACACTCATCGTCGGAGAGGGAAACATCTGAAAAGGACTTACCACCTCACACACCGTCGGAGAGGGAACCATAGGAGACTATCACCTCACACTCATCGTCGGAGAGGGAAACATCTGAAAAAGGAATTACCACCTCACACACCGTTGGAGAGGGGACCATAGGAGACTATCATCTCACACTCATCGTCGGAGAGGGAAACATCTGAAAAAGGACTTACCACCTCACACACCGTCGGAGAGGGAACCATAGGAGATTATTACCTCACACTCATCGTCGGAGAGGGAAACATCTGAACAAGGAATTACCACCTCACGCACTTGCCGGAGAGGGGACCATAGGAGACTATCACCTCACACTCATCGTCGGAGAGGGAAACATCTGAAGAAGGAATTACCACCTCACGCACTTGCCGGAGAGGGGACCATAAGAGACTATCACCTCACACTCATCGTCGAAGAGGGAAACATCTGAAGAAGGAATTACCACCTCACGCACTTGCCAGAGAGGGGACCATAAGAGACTATCACCTCACACTCATCGTCGGAGAGGGAAACATCTGAAGAAGGAATTACCACCTCACGCACTTGCCGGAGAGGGGACCATGGGAGACTATCACCTCACACTCATCGTCGGAGAGGGAAACATCTGAAGAAGGAATTACCACCTCACGCACTGTCGGAGAGGGAACCATAGGAGACTATCACCTCACACTCATCGTCGGAGAGGGAAACATCTGAAAAAGTACTTACCACCTCACACACCGTCGGAGAGGGAACCATAAGATAACTTCTACTGAGTCTTTATCAGAAAAATCTGTTGGGAGTCGATTTAGCTGGACTAGAGGAGGCTTTGAAATATGTCTGAGTATTTTAACTGCGTCTTTCCTGAAAGGTAAAGGTCAATCATAGGCAATGCATGATATGGATCAAGCAATGATGTTCTCAACATAAATGAGATTTGTATGATATGATGCGTCTATGCATTCTATAATGATGTATGTATGTTTTATGAATGTATGTTTTTGTCTAGGAAAGTAAATCCTTGACGGGTGCCGGGAAGTCATATCCTGGGCTGATGCTGAAGAATAGATTTTGCTTCCGCTGGGGATGATAGCTGCAAGAATACCGGTAGGAGAAGATGACTCCGTTGCGGAATAAACTTGGCAAATGGAAGATTCTGCGGGGAGAAAAGATACTCTAGCGACCATGCTGGGAAGTGATACTCTGTTGGGATAGAGATGCTTTGCTGAATTGTTGATAACTTGCTGAGGATATCCTTGTTATGCTGGAAGTGTTGATAGACTTCGCTGGGGATAAGGAGACTTCGTCGAGGATGCCCTTTCCGTGGCTTTTGGCTGAGGATAACCCAGTTATATCCTGTTAAGGAAATAACTCTTTAAATCAAGCCGGACGACGCGTTCGTGTTCTGCGAGGGGATAAGCTTCCAGAATTTACTGGGGATAAGCTTACTGCTTGGGGGAGATGGACTCCAACTTTCCTTGGGAAACTGGATTGGGCTCTTCTGGGGAAGTTTTGGAACTGCAGGGGAAGTGATTCCTTTGAATGTTGAGATACCGCCGGGGAACAATCTTTAGGCCAAGACTGCCGGGGATGCTTGTATTGAATATATGCTGCTGCTAGGGAAGTATTGAGATCTACGGGAGGATAATCAACTTCTTTGAGATTTGATAATTTTGCTTGGAGAAGAATGTACTGTTTTGCTGAACCACTCTCTGGGGATTTAATATGTACTTGGTCGTGTTCTTTAGCTGAACCTACCTTGGTACCTTGGAGGATAGAACAATTGGACTGCTCAGACAAATCTTTATTGCCCCTGTTTATATGGGAGAAGGCATCTGTGGGGTGCTGATAGTGGTTGATGGACAAACCTTCTTCTGGTAGGCAGGTGATAAGATGACAGGACATAGTCGTACGCTTTGATCCCTAACTTTTGCCTGGACCGCCCTTTCGGGTTTTCAGTCCACCGGGATACCCATTTTTGCCCAAGCCGCCTTTTCAGGTTTTCGACTTGCCGGGTGTACAGATTTTTTCATTTTCATCCCTTCATTTTGCCCGAACCCTTTTGGTTCGCCGGGAAGCCCTAATTTTTGCCTAGGTATGTCAACCTAGCGGGTCTTTGATTGTGCGTAGTATTTTTCCGACTATGTCTGCACTTAGAATGCAGGTAGGTGCCCCTGGCTGCTTGTGTTGTCATATTACCAGAAGGTGTCTGATCGTGCAAAATTCGTTGCTGAAATGCCCCAGGTGACTCATGCGGAGATTTGCCCCATGCTTTTTGGCCTTTGAGAGATTCTCCGAATCTTGATTGGACTGCCCCAGATAATGGACCATGGTCATGTCTGCCCCTTGATTGGAGGTACTTCTGTTCATTAGGCATTCATCGTGCGAATTTCCCTGCTGTTCAAACAAATAGTCATATGCAACCAATGTTATATCAAAATGCAAAGCTTATGTCTGTCTTGAAGATTTTGAAAATGTATTCTTTTTCATAAAACAAATGAATGTTTGTAAAACGTGATGTCAACTCCGTATTTACCGTAGGCCTTCAGGAGTCAGGATACCTTTCGTAACAGTATGCTTTCGAACCAACCCATGCTTCAGCTAGGACTTTTGAGGGTTATAATGTGGCTTGGTTCACGGTTTAAGAAACAAAGGATAAAGGCTCAAATTTGTATTTGTACCCACCCGCTCTTCGTGATGTTCTTCAAACCTAAGCTCAGTTGATCGTGCGTTAGACTTTGTTTGAGTCTTTGCTTTGATATACCAGCGATGGTTCGGATATTGACAGTATATTTTGATTAGGCAGTCATTTTTTTTGCTGAGGGTTCGTAGGACCTCTTTCTTTTTGATTTCGTTATCCCTGTTTTTTGCCTGACTGCTTCTTTTTGAATTTACAGTCAGCGGGATGCCCCAGTTTCGTAAGTCCCCTTTGTAGGTTTAGACTTTTTGGGCTTTTCATTTATGAATTTTGATGATGACTGCCTGTCTTTATTGATTATTCGGAACCATCACGGTTTTTCTTTGTTTTGTAAGGACCTCTTTGGTGTCATTCGTTATGCACTTGGATCAACTGAGAGACTACCCTGCCCCAGGTTATGATTAAGGGTTTTAAATTTCGAAAAGAAAAACTCCTACTTCTTTGGCTCAGAGGGGTTGACGAGGGATTATCATCCTTATAACTCCAGTGTTTAGGGATTGAAACAATGCCTGTACCTCATCAGCGGGGTCTGTTCAAAAGCATACTGTAGATTATGGTATCGTTTTCGTCATCCTCCCTCAAGAGGCTTAGAATTTTGGATCAAGAGTTGACATCAGAAAAAAAATATGAAAATAATTTGCAATATAGTGAATACGAAATAATTACTTCAAAACAGACATGTGTAATGCATTAATGAAATAACAATATTTGATATGAATAAAATGTTTAAGCAATCAAAGAAAAATACAACTTGAACATTCGAATGAACAAAAGTTTCTTAGTTTGAACTAGCTATCTCAGATGGAGAATTCTCAGCGGAAGATTTTCATCTCGCCATCCGGCATGAACTCTATCACCCCTTCGTCAATCAAATCCTGGATTTTGTTCTTCAAGGTCCAACAGTCGTCTGTAGCATGCCCCGGGCTGTCTGAATGATAAGCGCAGTGGGTGTCGGGGTTCTACCTCGAAGCTGTCCTGTTGGGATTTTTGGGAGGGTCCTTTAGAGTGATCAGATTGACCTCCAGCAAGCGCTTCAGTATAAAGGATGAGGTATATCAGTCTCCGAGAAATGTCTTCCGGGCGCATTTCGTTTACGTTGACTACCCCGTTGAGGCTGGGCTCGTGACCCTGAAGCAAGCTGAGGAGATTTTCCTTTGTCTTCTTGCCCCGCATGTGGTTGAATGATGGCTGGAGCTTCCCCCTTGGCTGTTTGCCCTACTGGATTGTTTTGAAGCAGCTTGGTGACGAGGACCCGGAGCTCTTCTTGTTTTTGAGCTAAGTCCTGAATGAGAGTCATTTGGCCCACCAACTGCCCCATCATTTGGATCTTCATGGTTGCCAACTCAATTTGTAGCCCTTCCAGCTGATCGTTCCTGATGCCCCCTGCGTTCCCTAAGGTCAAGTTCCTGGTGAGGAGAGTCTTTATTTCTTCTTGCCCCTGGGATAGGTTCAAGAACATTTCTCGCAGTTGGGCGTTCTGAGTACGGAGATCTTGGTTGTCTGGTTGGAAAGCCATTGCTGAAATAAACAGCGAAGATGGTGAGTGACCTGCAAAAGGGATACCTGTAATGCAATGATGAGTATGACATGTATGCAATGTTTTCAAGGACCTCGCGGGGTAAACAAGAAAATTTGTTAGCATTGGAATTTATAGCTTAATTGAAGGACACCCTTGTTGTTGAGAATTCTTCTTCAAGGGTCAAAGGCTCACCATATCCAGTGGGTCATAGCCTCTGACTTTAGTCATCAGGTCTAATTTTGATTTCCCAGCAACCTTGGTTAAGGGAACCTTCTTCAGGAGTCAGAGCTCACCATATCAAGTGGGTCATAGCCCTTGACAACCTTGGCTAGAGAAAAATAAATCCTCTTTGCCCCTTGCTGGGATAATTGATTCACCATGACCTGCATCACAAGCCCTTGAGATCCTTGAAATGGGTTAGGATGTATGCAATGATATGATGTCATGCTATGCATGGGGTGATGTAGGTAAACCCTGTTATGAGTCCCAGTTAAGGACTATAAACAAACCCTGCAAGAAATTCAGTATACTTTGTTATGAATCCCAATTAAGGACTATAAACAAGACCTGAAAAAACTTAGTACCCTGTTATGAGTCCTAATTAAGGACTATAAACAAGACCTGCAAGAAACAAGTGTCAGGTAACAAGCACGCAGATAATCAAGTACGAAGGCACACAAGTCACACAAAAGAGCCCTTAGAGTTTAGCCAGCATGAGGTCTAGGTATTACCCTCTTGAAGTTGGTGGGTTCAACCTGTCCTAATCAAAGTAACCGGGTTCTAAGGTTCCCAATATCACGGGGTTGCTTTCATTGTTCATCGTTTCGATTTAGCCACTGAACTGGCGACCGAAATATTCCAGGAAAGCAACCCTCAATTGAGTGTAGTATCGAGTATCAACCAACCTCGGACTGCACCAAAGTCAGTTATCTCACTACCCTAAAGAGGCCAAGATAGTTCAATTAAGGTTCCTAAGGTCTGTTGATGCTTCATGACACCACGCGGAGGCCCCGTACTCTCCTTGACTGAACTCAAGGGTTACCGGTACACACCAAAGTGCCACATCAACGTAGCAGACTGTTTCAACCATGTCGGTATACCCCGCACAGTTCCCTCACAGCCTTGTTGCTACTTTCTAAGAAGGTATCCCCAGATCGGGGTTAGGATCTATAGAACTCCCAAGCAACCCACAATAATAAAGCAAGCAAAGAAGACAATTGAAAACATAGTTATGAGCTAGCCCTAAGGTACACCTCACTTTAAAAAGATATCCCCAGCAGAGTCGCCAGTTCTGTGATCGGTGGATCTGGAACTGACTGTTTAACGCTGGTTCGCGAAATGTCGCGGAAGCAAGAGTCGCCACCGTCTTTTATTTTCTCCAAATGGAAAGGACAAAAGCACAGAAAAATTCCTTAAAAGAGATTGCTCTCGGTTCGGGAGGTAGGTTATAGAAAGGGAAGGTATTAGCACCCTTTCTATCCATGGTTATCCATGGGCTCTTAGATACTTGCTCAATGTGTTTTCAAAATTGGTTTGTTTGCTTTTCAATGTGGGTTTTAAAAAGTTTCTTTGAAAAATTTCAGTTCGACTCGTACGTCAGAGTGTTTGAAAAAATTGCTTTGAAAGCTTTTGAAAATGTGTTGGTGTGAAAAGTATTTTTGTTTGAGATTTAGAGCAATTATCCTTGAGAACCTACCTACCCTAAGGAATTTTTCTGTGTAAATGTCCTTTAAAGTAGTGCCATCCCACCATTGAGAGGTAGGTAGCACCACCGTTGGAGGTATTCGGGTCAATTCGAGTTTGTAGGGACATGGTGATCACCAGAGCAATGGGAAGACACCTTAGAAGCTACCCTCATGCCAGGTTCCCGGATCATGAGGACTTACTAAGACGTCCTCTACTCGACGATCACCTTTCGAGGCAAGGCAACAGTGAGGCGTACCCTAGGGGTGGTGTGTGCGAATTGTGTGTCATGTTTCAGTTATTTGTCTTGTCATGTTTATTGGTGTTCTACGCTTGATTTTATTATGTCCATTCATTCTTTCATGCTTTTGTTAACAGTTAAAAGAGTGCGGAAAAGTAAATTCTAAGGCTATTACAAATGGCGCGGGTCCACATCGCCAAAATTAAACCGGACCCGATTTGACAGAAAAATAAATAAAGCAAATAAAAGAACGGAATTGAAAAGTGCGAAAAGTTTAAGTTACAACGCTTTGGGAGAGGTACACAATTATTCAAACGAAATAAAATAAATACGCGAAGTAAAAGAATTATCGAAACGAGGGCGTTGGACCCTTTTGCAAATTAAATTAATACGGAATTAAAATTAAAAAGAAAATGTTTTTTTTTTGGTATTTTTGTGTTTTTAGATTTAAGAGAAAAAGAATTAATTAAAACTAAGAAATTGGATGTAAACCCTAATTCTAATTGTTTTTAAGTTTGTTGTGAAAATATTTAATTAAAATCTAAATTAAACCTAATTTTTTTTTATGTACAATTTAATTATAAAAATAAATAAAATAAATACTATTATTGTGAAAGAAATATTAAACAAAAAAGAATAAAAATTAGCTAAACTTAATTCTACATTTTTTTAGATTTTATTATGAAAAGAATTAAAATTGTGACCTAATTCAAACTAATTAATTGCATGCTAATTTATTTATGAAAATAATTAAAATAAAATAAATATTATATTTCTCTCTTTTTCTGATTTTTGTGTATTTTATAATTTGTAAAGAAAAAAATAATTAATTAAAACAAATAAAGAAGAATATAATAGCAATTAAAAATAAAATAAGAAAAAGTATGGAGAAGGCAAACCAGGGGGGGGTTCAGGCCCCAAAGTGAGGTATGGATCCAGTAATTTGGCCCAACAAGCTTTTAGATCCATTTGACTTTTTTGCTAGCATGCTGATGCGTTGACTGGCGCGTAGGATGTCCCTTCAATCTCAGCCTTTAGATTGATCTTTAAGTGGACGTGGCACGTTGGATTGGAGAGACGTATGGTAGTTACTAGTGCTGAATCTGCATGGGATAATATATGGAAAAATAACATAGAAAGTAATGAAGACCTGGGATTCGAACCCAGGTCTTGAGCTTTGCCAATCCTTATGCCTGCCGTCTGAGCCAATTAACGCGTTGTTAATATATAATAATAATCAAATGATATAAAAGAAAATGGATCAACGCATGGAAACACGCGCGAAATTTTAAACACTCCAATCACTTGATGCCACGACTTCGTCTCCTTCACGTGCCCTGTAAAACAAAACACAATAGCAACGGTTTTCAACGCGTTGTAGAAGGCAGGCTATTGGAAAATAGCGAATAGGGCTATGACGTCCATAAATTGATCGCGAATGGTGTTTCTTGTTCGTTGGAGCATGCTGGTTTGAATGGTCATGGTTTCATGGACTAATTTTGCTTGGTTTCAGAAGCCCTAAATTCAAGCTCTGAAAACCCTAAAGATTGATCATGGTGAAATCACGTATATGGCATAAAAACGAAATTAATTTGCATGGTTAGTTGCAGAAACTCATAACAAACATGAATCAAGAGACAAAAATTGCAAATTATGCACAAATCATGATGCACGATTCTGAAAATTTCTTGACACAGTTGAGGTTCATTTTACCAGTTCTTAGCGTTTGGATGAATGATTCTGATTGAAATACACTCAATAGACCTTGAGCAAGCTATTGGAATCAAGATTAAGGCTTGAATCGTCCTCCAACAATGATTTCAGAATTTTGTTTTCAAGCAATTTTTTCAAGTTTCTCAAAGGCTTTTGGGCGCAGCTTTTAGTGTATGAGCATTAGGGTTCTCTTTGTGCTTATGTAATGAGGCTATTAGGTTAAGAAAATTGATAAAAATCCCTTGTAATCTTTGATTGAAGATTTGATTTGCTTAAGGATCTTTTTGAATCTTTTTCACATGTTCTTGTACCAATTTGCATTCAATCACCCCAAATCTTTCCTAATTTGCCTTTACACGAAATATTGAGTCTAGAATGTGTACAAAAAGATTGGTTAGGGTGAATTAAATATTTTCCATATATTAAAATGATTTAAATGAATTAATATTAATAGAAATTCAAATAAATAAATAAAAAATGAGAAAATACTTCCCTTTGGGCCAAATGGTCGTGCACATGTTTAGAATGATGAATCTTGGAAGAAAAATGGGCCCATTAGCAATTTTAGGTCATTTGGATCAAAGTTGACTTTTCAAAATATCCAAAAATTTCCCAACTTCCACAAGGCATAACTTGCTCAATTTTTAATCTTTTCTCATGTTCTTGGACATTTTGGAAAGGTCTTTGAGTCCTCTAACCAATGCCTTTGGTCCCATGTCATTTTGATTTACCAATATCAAGTTATGGCCTTTGACTTAAAGTCCCTTTTTGTTGACTTTTGAAAATGACCTATAATGTTGAAATTGATAACTTTTTGTGAGAGCATTTCTTGGACTTGAAGTATGAAGATGAGTTGTAGGAAATGTCTTTCTCTTCAAAATGAGCTTTGGATGGGATTTTTCTGATAATCCATGTGAAAGTTATGCCCTGGTCAATTTCAGTTGACTTTTTCAACTGTCCAAATATAGTAACTTTTGCATCTTTGATGATTTCTGAGCCAAATTTTGAGAATCATGATCAAGCATTGATCAAATGATGTTTGTGGCTTAAAAATGATGTGTTGACCAAAAATTTGAACTTTTGACTGTCAAATGACCATTTTGCCCCTACAGTTGACTGTAGTGCAATTTAGGATTTTGACTGTGCAATTTTGAGCTGAATGCCTTGAAACTTTGTATGAGGATATTTGACCATATTTGTAAGCATATGAGACTTGATTGGGCCTTTGAAAACTTCATTTTCTTGATCAGAACACAAACCCTAGTTTTGACTGTATAGGGGACCTTTGCACTGGGCAATCCTTGGGGAACCTTGTGACTTGGCTTGGCAATTTCTTGGAGAATATGGGAGGGCAAATTTTGGGGTGCAACAGTAGGAATCCTAGCCCGCGAAATGAATGCTATTTTCAATCCCCTAATCCAGAATATAAATAGAACAAACCAAGAAAATGCAGCCCAGATGGCTAGAATAGCAGATTTCTTTGGCGCCCCAGATGCGCCTGCAAGGCGTAGGCAAAACCCAGTGGTGATTCGAAATGAAGAACCCACAATTGAACAAATTCGACCCCCTGTACAAGTGGTCGAAGAGAGAAATATAGGGGTAAGATTAAGGAACCAGGAAGTTCAGGAAGTTCAGGACGAACAACCTAGACCAATAATGATGGTGAATAGGGACCAAAATGCAGACGAAATTGTTCATAGAATTAGAAATGACAATTTAGTGGCAGAAAATAACCTCACCACCATGATCGAAAGAATAATGGCCCAGAATGGTTTAAATTCAGGATTTAGGAGGCCAAATTACACATCTCCTATTGTAGACTATGTTCTGCAAACAGAATTACCCAGGGGCTTTAAAGTCCCTAAATTCACGAAATTTGCTGGAGACACGAGTGAATCAACAGTGGAACATATAGCGAGATATTTAACCGAAGCAGGAGATATAGCAAATAATGAAAATCTTAGGATAAAATACTTCCCAAGTTCTCTAACGAAGAACGCTTTCACTTGGTTCACCACCTTGCCCCTGGATCTGTGGACACATGGCCTTATTTAGAAAGACTTTTCCATGATCAATTTTACATGGGTCAGTCTAAAATTAGTCTCAAAGAATTAGCAAGCATTAAGAGAAAATTCACGGAACCAATAGATGATTATTTGAATAGGTTCCGTTTATTAAAATCTAGATGCTTCACAGTGGTCCCTGAACATGAATTGGTCGAAATGGCTGATGGGGGCCTAGATTATTCCATTCGAAAGAAATTGGATACACAATATCTTAGAGATATGGCCCAACTAGCAGACAGAGTTCGTCAGGTCGAAAGGTTAAAAGCTGAAAAGGCTAGGGCTAGTAAAAATCATAAGAAAGAGAGAATAGCCTATATAGAGGCTGAAGAGGAGAACATAGATGATTCTCAAGACCCTTATGATTTTGATCAGTTCGAAATAGATCTTGCAGAACTAAAGGAAGCACCCCTTATGCTTGCAAAGTTCTGTTTCCTTCCAATGGAAAGGATTCTGTCGAAAGTGAAAAGAATGATAAATTCCCTAAGAAAATCTATACTTTCGATATAACTAAATGTGATGAAATATTTGATCTGCTTGTTAAAGATGGCCAGTTAATAGTTCCTCCTAACCTTAAGATTCCTCCGTTGGAACAAAGGAAGAAGAGAGGCTTTTGTAAATATCACAACTTTTTAGGCCATAAAACCTCATAATGTTTTCTTTTCAGGGATCTGATACAAAACGCAATCAAAGATGGCAGGCTGAAGTTCTCAGACAAAGGGAAGAATCCAATGAAAGTTGATACGGATCCGTTGCTGATGGCGGAAACTAACTATGCTGAACCTCTGGACATCAATGTAGTAGAAGCGAAGATCATTATGACTGAGTCGAGTTACTACCAAAAGATTTCGGCCTATCTGGCTGAGAACAAACGAAAAACGGCTCTCGAAGCCGAAATACAAAACATGGTTGTCGAAGCCATAGATAAAAAAGAAAAAACAAAAAACAAAAAAAGAAATAGAAAATCCAGAGGGAAACCACTCACCCTCACCTTGTGATGGACAAACTTCTGAACTAGTGGATCAACGGCTAGATGCCATTTATGATCAAGAGCCCTTGGAGTTCGAGAAGGATCTAGAGTAAACAAGCGCTAAGATGTTGGCGCAAGATCCTTTGGAGGAAGTTGATATTGGGGATGGCTTCGAAAACAGAGTTACGTACATCAGTGCGAAACTCAGTCCCAGTCTAAAAGGCAAGGTGGTCGAAGTGCTCAAACAAAACAGAGATTGCTTCGCCTGGGACTACGATGAAATGCCTGGTTTAAAGAGGGAACTGGTGGAACATAAGCTTCCAATCAAGGATGGCAAGAAGCCCATCAAGCAGATGCCTAGACGATTCGCCCCAGCAATCCTCTCAAAAATAAAGGTAGAGGTGGAACGACTCCTTCGATGCAAGTTTATCAGGACCACAAGGTACGTAGAATGGCTTGCTAATATTGTACCTATTAGAAAAATGGCTCTTTACTAATTTGCATAGATTTTAGGGATTTAAATACCGCCACCCCAAAAGATGAATATTCCATGCCTATAGCAGAAATGCTGATTGATTCTGCTGCGGGTTTCGAATACCTGAGTATGTTATATGGATACTCTGGGTATAATCAGATT
Source organism: Vicia faba (assembly GCA_948472305.1). Taxonomy (NCBI): domain Eukaryota; kingdom Viridiplantae; phylum Streptophyta; class Magnoliopsida; order Fabales; family Fabaceae; genus Vicia; species Vicia faba. Next base: position 550,131,595 of record OX451736.1, on the reverse strand, counting down.
TTTATTGCTGAGGATGATGTTCCCAAAATTGCGTTCAGATGTCCAGGCGCCTTAGGCACTTATGAATAGGTAGTTATGCCCTTTGGACTAAAAAATGCTGGGGCAACATATCAGAGGGCAATGAACACCATTTTCCATGATTTCATTGAATCATTTATGCAGATTTATATAGATGACATAGTAGTCAAATCTGTTTCTGATGAGGATCATTTGACTCACCTTTGCCAGTCATTCGAAAGAATGAGAAAACATGGCTTAAAAATGAATCCTCTTAAATGTGTTTTCTTTGTGCGGGCTGGGGATTTCCTAGGCTTTATGGTCCACAAGAAGGGGATCGAAATTAACTTGAACAAGACGAAGGCTATTATGGAGACGGAACCTCCATCCACAAAGAAAGAGTTGCAATCTCTATTGGGTAAAATCAACTTTTTAAGGAGATTCATATCCAATTTGAGTGGGCGAACTCAGGCTTTCTCTCCACTCCTTCGTATCAATCAAGGGAATTTCGAATGGACGGCACATCATCAGGAGGCATTCGAGAAAATCAGGGCATATTTGATGCATCCTCCTATACTTACACCTCCTTCTAAAGATAAGCCAATGAGACTGTATATCTCTGCCTCCAATGTAACTATAGGTAGTATGTTGGCCCAAGAAAACAATGATGGCATCGAAAGATCCATCTACTATATTAGTAGGGTCCTAAATAAAGCAGAGACTAGGTATAGTAGCATTGAAAAACTATGTCTCTGTCTGTATTTCTCTTGTACAAAACTTAAATATTATATTAAACCAGTTGATGTTTATGTTTCATCTCACTTTGATGTTATTAAACATATGCTTTCAAAACCAATCATGCACAGCAGGATTGGCAAATGGGCTTTAGCGCTCACTGAGTATAATTTGGCCTTCAAGCCTTTAAAGGCTATGAAAGGACAAGTAGTTTCAGATTTCATAGTGGATCACTCTGTGAGTGAGGACTTCGCGTTAGATTATGTTGAGATCCACCCATGGAAATTATCCTTCGATGGGTCAACACATAAAAACGGAAGTGGGGTTGGAGTCCTTAAAATTTCTCCTGAAGGAATTCCAACAAAATTCAAGTACAAGTTAGAAGGCCCTCCCTGTTCGAACAACGAAGCTGAGTATGAAGCATTGATTGCTGGACTTGAAGCTTTGTTGGAATTGGGGGCAACCAGAGTCGAAATTAGTGGAGACTCAGAGCTGGTCATCAAACAGATAACCAAAGAATACAAATGCATCAAAGAAAATTTGATCATGTACTTTGTTATTGCTAACAGATTACTCAAGAAATTTGAATATGTGGATATAAAACATATTCCCAGAATTGATAATCAGGAGGCAAATGACTTGGCTCAAATAGCCTTAGGATATAACACATCTAAAGAAAAACTCCAATACCTCATAGAAACAAGAGGCAGAATAATGGCTACAAAATTATCACCATTAGACTTAGAAAATTCGAAACTTGGTTATGCAAATCAGAAAGAATTCGAAGTACTAAGTATTGATAATTTGGCAGATACAGATTGGAGAAGTCCTATAATAAATTACTTGAAAGAACCTTCAGTAAGTACAGAGAAAAAGATCAAATATAGGGCATTGTCTTATGTGCTAATAGGGAATGAACTTTTTAAGAAAACCCCATAAGGAATCTTACTCAAATGTTTAGGAGAAACCGAAGCATATTTAGCATTGTCCAGTGTGCACAGTGGGACATGTGGGGCACATCAAGCAGGTCACAAAATGAAATGGTTGTTGTTTCGATATGGAATGTATTGGCCCACTATGCTCAAAGACTTCATAGAATTTTCTAAAGGATGCGAGGAATGCCAAATTCATGCAGGCATTCAACATTCTCCTGCAAGTGAGTTACATTCAATTGTTAAGCCTTGGCCCTTTAGAGGATGGGAATTAGATCTAATTGGTGAAATACGACCAACATCATCCAAAGGACAGAAATATATCCTTGTGGGTATAGATTATTTTACAAAATGGGTCGAAGCAATTCCTCTAGTGAATGTTGATCAAGAGGCTATTATGGAATTTGTCCAGAAGCAAATAATTTACAGGTTCGAAATACCAGAAAGTATCACAACAGATCAAGGTTCAGTTTTCACAGGGCAAAAAATGCAAGAGTTTGCAAAAGAAATGGGATTTAAGTTACTCACGTCAACCCCTTATTATGCTCAAGCTAATGGACAAGTGGAAGCAGCCAATAAAGTCATAATAGGGTTGATAAAGAAACATGTAGGACGAAATCCAAAGAATTGGCACAAGACTTTGGACCAAGCTTTATGGGCATGTCGAACATCTCCTAAAGAAGCAACGAATACTACTCCATTTCGACTTACATTTGGGCACGATGCAGTGCTGCCAGTCGAAATACATTTACAGTCAGTGAGAATCCAAAGACAAAATGAGATACCAGCTGATCAATATTGGGAAATGATGATGAATGAATTAGTGGATGTGGATGAAGGTAGGTTGCATGCTTTAGAAGTTATGAGAAGACAGAAATAAAGAGTAGCCAAAGTATACAACAAAAGAGTTAAAAGTAAGTTATTCTCAACCAATGACCTGGTATGGAAAGTTATATTACCTATGGATAAAAAGAATAGATTATTAGGTAAATGGTCACCCCATTGGGAGGGACCCTTTCATGTTTTGAAAATGTTTTCGAATAATGCTTATGAAATAGAGGAATTAGCAGAAGATAGAAGCATCTTGAAGGTAAATGGGAAATACTTAAAAAGGTATAAGCCATGCTTGCAAGAGGTTCGAATCACTACAGGATAATTAAAAATAAAACAAATAATAAAGCCAAAATGGTATTATATAAATGCCAAAATGGTTGTGTTCAAATTACAAAAGTACATAATAAATATCCTTAACAATAAAAAGCATAAACAAAATACATTCGAAAACCAGAAAGGAGCGCCTCGTTTCAGCTTAGCAAACTTGCTCTTGCATAAGTTGATCTTGCATTGGGTGGAATTTCTGACGCTTTCGAGCCCCTTGATCTCTTCGCTTATTCCTTCAGCTACCTCCATCTGTTGAAGATATTGTGAAAATCAAAGGTTTTTTCTGAAAATAAGAAATCTGGGTTGTTTGAAGGTTGAGCAAGTTTGGAAAAGTTTGGAATGGAGAAGGTGAAGTGCTTTTATAGCCTTCCTCAACGGTTTAAAGGTTTTTGACCTTTGAAAAAAGGTGGGATACGTGTAACTCCCTCATTGGAAAGAGAAAAGGCGGATTTTTTGAACTTCCTAGGGAAGTGACGTTTTGCTGCTAATTATTAGCTATAACTGCTGTAATTGCACGTTTAGGTATGATGATTGGACGTTTTGCAGAAAGTTGGACACTTACTCTGCCATCGTGTGCAGTATTGTCATCATGAGTTTTGATACTCTCGAAATTGCATGAATAATTCAAAAACAAGTATTTCTTTATATCTATCAAAATACATGTTCTTGAGGGGCAATTTGTTAGCTGGCAATTTCGAATAAAGAATAATTGGATATCAAAACAATATTTCGAATAAGCATATAAGGAGGTTGATATCAATGATGAATATTGGTGGGAAATATAGAACCATTGTTCTAAAGGACTCTTCGATTTCCAGTGATAGATGATGGATTTCGATTTGGGATTTTTAGTGTTTAAAATATAAAGAGTTCCTTTGTGCAAATGTGCCAGAATTGGAAGCGGTCCAGGCAAATGGTTTAATTCGAATCAAAGAAAACTAGCAAAATACTTCGCTGGCACAGAGTTCGAATTTCAAATAAGAGCGCCATTCTTAGAAGACGCGTGGAAGTCAGTAAACGTAAGAAGCCTGCATGCTTCGAACGTGGCATGATTTTAGAGTAGGACCGTTAGGGTCAGGATACTATAAATAGGTGTTTTTATGTTAGAATTGGGGTGTTCATTTCGTGTACTAAAAAATCTCAAACACTCAAATTACTGTGACTTAAGGGAAACGAGTTAGAAGACAAAATGTACGTATTGAACATCATGATTCTTTATAATTTCAATACAAGTATTTTTATATTTCTTTCACTTTTACAGTACTTTTGCTCTTAAATCTTTCGATTTCCTTTTATTTCCTTGTTTTACTTGCTTTCAAACACATTTATCTCTTTAGAAACTTCACTTTTACTTTATCCTTTTGTTCAAACACTTCATATATCCAAAAAATGTTATATTCTCAGAAACTCCTTATCTTTACATTCAAGTATTAAATCTTAAGTCTAATTCGAACCCTTTCCTTTGTACATTCAGTCAGTTTATTTCTATAGACAATCTTAGAGATATTTCTTAAGAATCTCACATTCGACATTAACATACAATATAAATTTATCAAGATAATGGGTATGAACATAGAAATGAGTTATGACACATGTGTCCTAGGATCAATCTAGTCGATCCTGCAAGTAACCAATAATAATCAATAAATTGGAAGACTAGCGGTTGTTTACTAGAAATCACTGTAAACACCTCCTTGGCATATTTCTGCCAGTGTTAAAAGGATTCGAAGGCATTCTGCCTTGGTGCCCCCAGCCTGATGCAAACGGAATTTTCTCGAACGCTTCAGCCATTTCTTTATCATACACCGCTGCACATCTGAGACATATTAAACACTCTGTTCCAATATTGTGGCAACGAACCAAGAATTCGAGCAGACTTTCATCAGCTTTTGGATAGACTCTGTACAGTTGGTTGTCTTGCCTCCAGTTGACCCCTGTTCGTTCGCGCTGGGCCCTTTTGAACTCAGCAGCAATTCTGGGGTTGCAGATGATGTTGCACCTTGGGCACAACAACTTATCCTGGTTTTTCTTATGACAATGGAAGAGGTATTCGCGCAAAATCACGTCTTTTCTAGGTAAGTTCTCTCTTCTTTTCTCTCTCTCCCTCTCCAAACAGCGTTCCACTTCTTCCATTTCAGCGTTGGGCTGTTCGAAGTCCACCATATTTACTCCCAACATTTGACCATCAGAAATTTTGACTTCTTCAAACTTCATCCTGAGACCCTCAGTGGCCTTAGTTAATTTTTTGTCACTTAGTATCTTTGCTTTGAGCACATTTGGGAGGCCATCAGTATCCTCTCTTTCGTTCTTTATCAAGATGAAGTCCCCATCCTCTTCGAATTCCACTTTCGATTCAACTTTCCACTCAGCAATTTCTACTACATTGATGTGCAGAGGTTCAACATAGTTAGTCTCTGCCATCAGCAACGGATCCGTATCAACTTTCATTGGATTCTTCCCTTTGTCTGAGAACTTCAGCCTGCCATCTTTGATTGCATTTTGTATCAGATCCTTGAAAAGAAAACATTGTGAGGTTTTATGGCCTAAAAAGTTGTGATATTTACAAAAGCCCCTCTTCTTCCTTTGTTCCAACGGAGGAATCTTAAGGTTAGGAGGAACTATTAACTGGGCATCTTTAACAATCAGGTCAAATATTTCATCACATTTAGTTATATCAAAAGTATAGATTTTCTTAGGGAATTTATCATTCTTTTCACTTTCGACAGAATCCTTTCCTATGGAAGGAAACAGAACTTTGCAAGCATAAGGGGGTGCTTCCTTTAGTTCTGCAAGATCTATTTCGAACTGATCGAAATCATAAGGGTCTTGAGAATCATCTATGTTCTCCTCTCCAGCCTCTATGTAGGCTATTCTCTCTTTCTTATGATTTTTACTAGCCCTAGCCTTTTCAGCTTTTAACCTTTCGACCTGACGAACTCTGTCTGCTAGTTGGGCCATATCTTTAAGATACTGTGTATCCAATTTCTTTCGAATGGAATAATCTAGGCCCCCAGCAGCCATTTCGACCAACTCATGTTCAGGGACCACTGTGAAGCATCTAGATTTTAATAAACGGAACCTATTCAAATAATCATCTATGGGTTCCGTGAATTTTCTCTTAATGCTTGCTAATTCTTTGAGACTAATTTTAGACTGACCCATGTAAAATTGTTCATGGAAAAGTCTTTCTAAATAAGGCCATGTGTCCACAGATCCAGGGGGAAAGGTGGTGAACCAAGTGAAAGCTTTCTTCGTTAGAGAACTTGGGAAGTATTTTATCCTAAGATTTTCATTATTTGCTATATCTCCTGCTTCGGTTAAATATCTCGCTATATGTTCCACTGTTGATTCACTCGTGTCTCCAGCAAATTTCGTGAATTTAGGGACTTTAAAGCCCCTGGGTAATTCTGTTTGCAGAACATAGTCTACAATAGAAGATGTGTAATTTGGCCTCCTAAATCCTGAATTTAAACCATTCTGGGCCATTATTCTTTCGATCATGGTGGTGAGGTTATTTTCTGCCACTAAATTGTCATTTCTAATTCTATGAACAATTTGCATTTTGGTCCCAATTCACCATCATTATTGGTCTAGGTTGTTCGTCCTGAACTTCCTGAACTTCCTGGTTCCTTAATCTTACCCCTATATTTCTCTCTTTGACCACTTGTACAGGGGGTCGAATTTGTTCAATTGTAGGTTCTTCATTTCGAATCACCACTGGGTTTTGCCTACGCCTTGCAGGCGCATCTGGGGCGCCAAAGAAATATGCTATTCTAGCCATCTGGGCTGCATTTTCTTGGTTTGTTCTATTTATATTCTGGATTAGGGGATTGAAAATAGCATTCATTTCGCGGGCTAGGATTCCTACCATATCATGATTGCTATCATCCATCTGTTGCCTAAGCGTTGCTTGACTATTAGTTGTAAGGGTAGGCAACTGGGCGAAGTTTCCTATATTTTGGGAATTTGTACCCAAATGGTTCATTCCTGAACCAGACCCTTGGAGTAGGGACGAAGTTGATGCATTATGTAACTCTGCCATAAACTAAGTTGGCATTCCATACGGAGGGTTTCTGGGTCTCAAAGGTTCGAAACCTGGAGGCCTAGTGGGGGTCGAATACTGTTGATTCCCTACATGTGGCACAGTTTGCATTGAGGACACGTTTGATGGCATTTCTAATATACTTACTGAGACCATATTCGAACTGCCAACAGGGATGGTATTGGAGGCATCAATCGAACTTGAAACGATTGTTGCAGCCCCCTGTGGGGGATTTTGTCCCCTATCTTGGTTGGTTGTGTTAACCATTGTTTTGGTACATTGTCTTCTGGGTATATGTGGACTATTATTCTTTATTTTGCCGCTTCGAAGGTTCATGTACCGAAACACGCTCCAAACTCAGAAGATCCTAAAATTCTCTAATAGGTTTGATAAAACTTTTTGTTATGACACTGTCCCACCAGATGTGACAATTTGTTTACAGTGATTTCTAGTAAACAACCGCTAGTCTTCCAATTTATTGATTATTATTGGTTACTTGCAGGATCGACTAGATTGATCCTAGGACACATGTGTCATAACTCATTTCTATGTTCATACCCATTATCTTGATAAATTTATATTGTATGTTAATGTCGAATGTGAGATTCTTAAGAAATATCTCTAAGATTGTCTATAGAAATAAACTAACTGAATGTACAAAGGAAAGACTTCGAATTAGACTTAAGATTTAATACTTGAATGTAAAGATAAGAATTTTATGAGAAAATAACAGTTTCTGGAAATATTAAGTGTTTGAACAAAAGGATAAAGTAAAAGTGAAGTTTCTAAAGAGATAAATGTGTTTGAAAGCAAGTAAAACAAGGAAATAAAAGGAAATCGAAAGATTTAAGAGCAAAAGTAATGTAAAAGTGAAAGAAATATAAAAAGACTTGTATTGAAATTATAAAGAATCATGATGTTCAATACGTACATTTTATCTTCTAACTCGTTTCCCTTAAGTCACGGTAATTTGAGTGTTTGAGATTTTTTAGTACACGAAATGAACACCCCAATTCTAACATAAAAACACCTATTTATAGTATCCTGACCCTAACGGTCCTACTCTAAAATCATGCCACGTTCGAAGCATGCAGGCTTCTTACGTTTACTGACTTCCACGCGTCTTCTAAGAATGGCGCTCTTATTTGAAATTCGAACCCTGTGCCAGCGAAGTATTTTGCTAGTTTTCTTCGATTAGAATTAAACCATTTGCCTGGACTGCTTCCAATTCTGGAACATTTGCACAAAGGAACTCTTTATATTTTAAACACTAAAAATCCCAAATCTAAATCCATCATTTATCACTGGAAATCGAAGAGTCCTTTAGAACAATGGTTCTATATTTCCCACCAATATTCATCATTGATATCAACCTCCTTATATGCTTATTCGAAATATTGTTTTGATATCCAATTATTCTTTATTCGAAATTGCCAGCTAACAACTAGTTAATTGTTAATATAATATAAATATAAAACAAAAAGTGTACAACAATGTTTATGCCAAATACGCGTCAGAATTCAAACTAGCCAGTCAGGTTATGAAACGATGTTGTCTTCTTCCCTGGACCATCGTCTTAGGCTCTGGTACTTTTACCTACGGACAAAGGTCTGTAGCTACAAACCTGTTTCATTCAGAAACCACGTACACGCATGATAAATAGAATCTAATTATATAGATCAACTCGTCTTGATCTTATGAACACCATGGTACCCCTTTTGCTAGCCAATTTAACTTGTGGACAAAACCCCTAAACTGCACATATAAACCCTAACAATGGTAAAGGCATGTACAGGCTCCAAAAACGTAATTAAATCATCCAGTTAGCTTGCAAACACAATGAGGATCACAAATATGTAACTTAAACATGCTAAAGATGCAAGAATTACAGTAATCGAATTTGAATAATTGTGCAAACCGTGAGAGTGATGGGGAGAGATTCTGGACGTGTAGAGGCGTGCAATCGTTTGGGTTAGCTTCCTCAGATGTCCAGGAATGTATTACTAGCCTTAAAACTCCTTGAGGATGGCTCTAAGATGGATTTCGATCTTACACTTTTTGTCCAAAATTTCAGTTTTCTTTTGACAGTTTCACGCCTCCAATCCTTGTTCTCTGGATCTGGAATTGTTATGCCCTTATAGTAGACTGAATTAAGTCAACAAATTTGTATCAAACCTTGAAATTTGATGAGATTTGATTTGATTCTTTAACCATATGCAAACTTGCTATTTTGAGCCAAATCTTCCCTTTCTTGTACCAATTATGCTTGATTCATTTTGGCCTTGATAATTCAGCATATTCTGATTGCCAACCTGTCTAAAAACCAAATCAAATCATATCTTTGCTATTATTCATCAATTATTTGATTTAATTCCTTTTTTAATTAACAAAAATCAAAATAAATTGAAAAGTGAAGAAAATAATGTGTGGGTGAATGTTTGAGTCGTGGACCACATTGTAAGTGAGGTGCAAGCATAAAAAGTTAGGCCCATTTAGCAAAAAAATGCATTTTTGAGCACATTTGACTTTTGGCAATTTTGCAAAAAGGTCAACTTTGACAAGGCATAACTTCTCCAATTTTAACCCTAGAGAGGTTTTCTTGGACTTTTTAGAAATCTTAGGATGTCACCTAAGCAACCCTTTTGGTCTCATCTCAATTGATTCTTCCATGTTTATGTGTGAAGCTTTGACCCAAAAGGTGTTTTTGTTGACTTTTCAAAAGGACCTATAATGTCCAAATTCATATCTTTTGATGAGTGCATATTTTGAACTTGTGAGATGAAGGTGAATTATAGATAATTGCATCCTCTCCAAAATGAGATTTGGATGGAAACTTTCTGATAAATTATGAAGAAGTTATGCTTGGTCAAAGTTGGGTTGACTTTTCCTACAAAACCCTAATTTAGCAACTTTTGGGTTTTGATGAATTTGGAGCATTCCTTGGGGAATCATTATCAGCCCTTGATCAAATGATGGATAACACTTCAAAATGATGATGTTGACCAAAAATCTAGAGGTTTGACTGTATGTGGGCCACAGTTGACTTTTGACCTAATACAGTCGATTCTCAAGCATCTGAGCAGTTGATTGAGCAAACTTCTTCTACAAGGCATGAAACTTGACATGGAGGGTCTTGAGAACATATTAAGACCATGGAAAGCATCTGGGATCCTTTGGACTCAAGCATCTTGATGAAAAATGAAACCCTAATTTGAGGTATACTGCCTTAGGAGAGAGTTGGCCTAGTCAACTCTTGGACTTCCTTGAGCAACTTGGGGACCTCAATTGACATGTATTGAGTAAAATGAGAGGGTAAATTTTAGGGTACAACAGCTTCCCCTGTTCAATCTTCTTAAACTTGAGGATGTAGATTGGCTGCTCTGCCTTTCGTGATCTGAAGGTGGAAGATGATTGAACACTAGAGTGCCAAGAAATTTGCACTCGCATGAAGTGGTACTTGATTTGTGATATCGGGAATAGGCTTATATATGCCATTTGGAAGTTTCTAGAGAATTGTCGGAGATGGGCTTAAAGATGCCATCCAAGACATGATGGAGTACCGTTGGAGATGGGCTTAAAGATGCCATCTAAAGGATGTTGATTTCCTGAGACATTCCTTCGATGAGAGTCCCTGTTTCTGTCGTTGAGGAGGAATCTACTGAGGAATGTTGGCATCTGTCTTGGGAGAAATAGAATTTTAGGAGCTTCAGTTGTCCGTTACTCTACTGGGGAATTAACTCAGGAGGTGAACTACATATCTGGTTATTTTAAGAAATTTTTTTTATCTTTTTGTTTTATAAAAAAAATATAAGTATGAATAATAAATAAAAATAAAATTTGGATTTTTTATGATTTATGAAAATAATAATAGTAATAATAATATTAATAATAATAATAATGAAAAAAATAAAATAAAAAAAGTAAAATAAAAAAATAAAGAAAAGTCAGGGGGTTTAGAAAATGAAACAGGGAGTAAAAATAAGCAAAAAAAGGGTTAGGCCCAACAAAGGGGAGGCCAGCGCTGCAAAAATCCAAAAAAAAACTGTAAAAATGTGAAAAGAAAAAGCAAAAGGCAGCGCTGGGTCTTGAACCAGTGACCTTGAGGTTACCAGCGTGCTGTCTTACCACTAGGGTGGCTATACATCCGTTAATATAACTTAAATGATAAATACATAACACAAAACGTGTCCTGATTACACTTCATCTTCAACTTCCAGCAAAAGGACCTGTATCTTCTTCATCTCTCAACAAAAATGAAAAGTTCAAACATGAAAGTTGTGGCATTTCTTCCCACGAATCCAAACATGTAAATAACTTAAGCTAATAGTCAAAGATGAATGAGAATTTTTCTGGCCCTAATTTAAAACCTAAAAATTTCAGAGAACTTCAACTCTAAAATTCTCTAAGCTCAGGCCATATAAATGCAAACTATGGATATGTACAGCTTCGTGGCAATGGTATCTACATTTTATCTTCACAAATCAAACTCAAATGATGCTTGTATGAAGAGATAGAAGTTTGAAAACTTACCTCTTGCAGATGGAGTCGTGTATGGAGTTTGAGCAACCTTTATGATGGCCTGATGATTTCTGTAGCTTGCCTGGACCTCCTTGAGTGTGTTCCAACTCCTACTTTGCTTTGAGGATGACTGAAACTCCCAACTCAAGTCAAGTTGCAAGGTTCAAATTTGGAAATGGTGGATGGTGATGGAGGAGTTATAGTCAAGAAAAAGGGGTCTGAATATCTTGATATGATGTATATTAAGTGTTTGGATGGTTAAAACTCAATACGCACGAGTGGATTTGGAGATGGCTATGTGAGGTTCAAAACTCTAAAGTTAAGGTAGATTCTGAGTTGCAGAGCGCTTGGGAGTGTTTTGGGGTCTTAGCATTCGTGTGTTATGTTGCAATAGACTTGTGTTTATGTATGGAAAAGGTTGGAGAGCTATTGCACAAAAGGTTTCTGAGTTATAGGGTTATGGCTCAATTGCTTGATTTTGAAGAAAAGTGAAAAAATCTGGTTTGAAGGCAGCAAGTACAAGCATGTAGGGTGGTTGCCAACTTTTAAAAAGCTTGTATGACTTTGTAGACGAAGCTTGTGCTAAGGGAACCAGTGCAAAGCTCAATGCAAGTTGACATTGCATAAAGCTTGCTTTATGTAAATGGCAATGGTGTCTTTGTGCCATTAATGAAATTTTTTCTTGGATAAAGCTTGGATCAAGTGGATAATAGCTCAAAAGCAAGTGTAATATTCTGATTATGGAGAGACCTTGATGTTTAGAGGCCTGCAAAGCAAGATTGTGCAGCATAGGTTTGAAATTTGAATTTTGTTCATCACAAAATGACTTGTAATTCAAGTTTGAAAATCCTAACTTCCTCTCTTCGATTCTCCCTGCTCAAGAATGATCTCAAGGAGTTCTTTAACATTTTGGAAAGTTTGTAATGTTCTCTATAACCCCTCATTGAATCACTTTTGAAAATTCTATTTGGAACTATATGAAAAAGTGCCATGAAGTTAGGTCAAAATCCTGACCAAAACTAGGGTAAAACTTCACTAAGTGTTCAATTTCAAGACCATGACTTTATGAATTAATAACTTGAGATCCAAGAATTTTTAGAAGAAGTTTTGTAAAGAAATGTTGTAGATATCATGGATATCTACAACTTTCATGTTGAAAGTTTCTTTTGAATCCTCTTGCATCATGGTGAAAAATGTACTCAAAGTTGTGAAAAAACATGATGTTTTAAACACTTAGAAAAATTTTTAAGTTAGAAAACTTTGACTTTTCAAAATGAAATCTTGACTTTTTGATTTATTGATGAATAAGTTTCATACTTTTACATGTTTTGATGAATTGTGATCTTTGACATTAGATTTTGACTAAAAAGTCAAAGTTTGACTTTTCAGTGTATAGTTGACTTTTGATCAGGTTACTGAGAATTCACTATCAATCTAATTGATCTTGAGCAATGTTTTAGGTCATGACATTAGGTCAAAAAGATGCAATTGAACTCTTGTAACCATGCTTCAAACCAATTGACCATTTGCTAGGTCAAAAATCAGAAATTGCCCTTTCTCAGTCAAAACCCTAATTTTGACCATTTTGCCCTTTTGATGATTTGATCAAATTTCTTGAGGAATTATGGTCCAAACTTTATCAAATGATACATATGATTTTATAATATTTATATGGATAAAAATTATGAAGTTTGACTGTAAATTGACCATAGTTGACTTTTTCCCCAATACAGCTGATTTTTAGGTCAACTGCTCAATTGACTGAGCAAAAGTGTGATCCAAGGCTTGAAACTTGACATGAGTAACCTTGGGGGTCCATAATAATCCATGAAAGTCATATGAAGCATTTAAATTTCAATTATCCTTGTGCAATCTCAAACCCTAATTTTGGTCATCATTACTTAAGGAGGTGTCTTGAGCTGATCAACCCTAGTGCAGTCTTGAACCAAAGGAGATCTTGTGAGAAATTACTTGATAAATGAGAGGGAAAATTTTGGGGTACAACAATATTACTATTCTATAATACCACATCAGTATCATCATTAATCCTATATAATCTTCCTTGCTCCTCCGTCGCAAGCTTATATTACTAATAGCTCCTACGTCGCTGCCCGTCGCTACTAACTAGGGTTGTTTGTACGGGCAGCTCTTGTTCTTTTCTTTCAAGGAACCCCCGGTTATCTCCAGAAAAGAACCTGAAAGAGCTTCCTGGTTACTAACCGGGAATATTAAGATAAAGCAAGGCCTAAATCCCTTTCAGGGATTGAGACAAGGCCTTGACTTAATCTATTGGCAAGCCAAGGCCGCAATCCCTATCGGGGATTGAGACACGGCCTTGACCGAATTCCTAGGCAAGCCAAGGCCGCAATCCCTATCGGGGATTGAGACACGGCCTTGACCTTATAAATGTAGCTGACGGAATCTGCAAGGCCGCAATTCCCTACGAGGGAATTGAGATAAGGCCTTGACCTTCTTGTAGCTAGATGCTGAGAGCTAAAATGCAAGGCCGCAAACCCTCATAGGGTTTGAGACAAGGCCTTGACCGACCCGTAGCTAGCTGCTTGTAGCTAAAATGCAACTGTTACAAACCAACAGTAATCTATAAACGTTTCATCCTCATCATTCTTCACAAAAACCAACATAATGATCAACACGGGAACTAATATGATTCCTAACTTGGATACTAGGATTATCCTTACTATTATTCACTTTAATCCGTAAGAATGAAGTTCATCACGTTAGCTATTCAACGTTTCGAACGACACCTCAACCGGAGTCCAAAAACTCAAGTTACAGCCTTCTCAAACTGATTCTACCAAAAACCAGACAACATGGATCGACGCATAATGCCTTGGGTCGACACGTACTGAACTGATCATGCTACATGAGTCGATGCATACTCTCTCGTGTCGACTCATACTGAGTCTGCCACACTGCATGTATCGACACATGCTCCTATGTATCGACTCATCCTGAGTCTAAAGGCCCTCATGTATCGATACATGACTCCTTCGTGTCGACTCATACTAAGTCTAACAACATTCTTGTATCGATACATAACGTTTAGGGTCGACACATACTGCTCTGTCATGGATATTTTTTGCGATTTCTTTGTGTTTTCACTACGGTTTCCATACCTTAGGCCCTAAAAACATCACCCAATCACAAATTATCATCAATTATAATTACCCTATAATTCTACATCAAATATACAACATTAGGACATCGTTATTCATCTTTCAATCATCGATTTTAATCATACAACATCATATATAATTCAATCATAAACCAAACGATATTTCACCTCTAACTTCACATACCAATTATCACAAACCCTATTATAGAGTCAGAACCTCACCCTTACCTTGGATTGAAGGTAGCTTTATAACTTTCCGGTTGGTTTTCTCTTTTGTCCCTCTTCCTCCTTTCCAACAACTTTTACGTTCTTTCTCTAACCCTTATTCTTCTTACTGCTTCTTCTTTCTTGTTATTTCTAACAATAATAAAATAACTCTATCATTCTCTTTATGCCTTAATGGGCTTAAAACTACTACACCCCTCCTTTTACTACTTATATCCTTTAAAACAAGCCCACATCAAATAATATTATCATTCTAATATTATTTCACAACTTAATAAAATAATTAAATCCAACTAATCACAATACATCAACTATCATTATAACACAACTTCACAAATATTCCAAAAATAATTTAATTAAATAATTAATTAAATTACGGGCGTTACAGGTGAGTCCTGCGGAAAGTTGCACGCCACTCTTTAGTCGAAAAGATTGACATTTGCGAAATAGACAAGATGGTTGTTGATGTCTCAAAAGAATTTTCCCCTGATATAGTTGTAGGTTTTACGGATCCACATGTGACACTTAATATTGGTGATGATATAACCAGTTCCCCTCATTGTTCCTTGATATTTCTTAAACACTTCTCAGTTTTAGGATAACATTTATAACAATGGTTTGCTCTCAATGTTCTAGGAGTTGCATTTTTTAGGGAAACTCCAAAAAGACCTTATGACACAGTTATAGTGGATTCATTTGATCCTATTGCTAGGGTATATCTGAAGTGCCTTATAATTTTTATGCTCTTTACAGTTAATATAATTGCTTTTTTGTTTATTTTGTATTTGATATTATTTAGGCCATGCTCAAGAGCTTTTTGAAAAGCCCTTTTTGAGTCAGTTGCAAGGGCTCTTCGTCCAGGAGGAGTTGTGTGTACTCAAGCAAAAAGTATGTGGATCTATGAATCTGGTTCAAAATGTTCGAAAAACTTATATTTGATAAATTCAATTTGATGCGTTTTTGTGTAGGTTTTATGTTGCGAATGTGAGGAGAGAGAGCTTCGATGTGTTTAATCAAGGAAAACAGAATGTAGTGGCGATGACGAATCTGATAGTATGTCATGCATATCAATTACTGAGGAAAGGTTTTTTTTTGTTATTTTAAGTTTTCAAGATTATTGATCCCCATGAAGATCATGAATTTAAGGGCTGATTTAGTTTTTGTATTTATTTTCTATTTGTAGAAATATTTTGACTTTGTTTCAATGTTCTGATTTTAGGTTTTATTACAAAAATAATGAGAACACTACAAAGTTGTAGTGTATTTCCTATTTTCTACACAACGATATAACACTTCTTAGTCAAAACTAAAAATAGAAAATGGAGATACAAATGTTTTCAAAATCTAAACAGTCCTTTAATTTTATTTTCTAACTATTCTTGGCTAATCCCTATTGTGAATTAAAAATGACATTTTATTTCTTAACTGCATGTATGAGAAAAATCTATTAGAACGAGAAACAAATAGAAATCTGATCCTTCATCGAAAATACCAGAAGAAATCCATAGTTTTGTTATCCATGTGAAGGATGGTGTCGATCTGAGATTTCCAGCAAGTGAAAGGGTGGTGTCGGAGCTGAGATTTTGAGAAATGAAGGTTGGATTTCAGCAACTTTTCTTCTGCTTCTATTTTTTTTCTTCTATTTTTTGCAAGTTCTGATTGTTGTTGTTGGTTGGAAGGAGGGTGAGATGCAAATTTATGGAGGTTGAAGCTATTGAAGAAGGTGAAGATGAATGAAGTTTTTGTATTGTTTGTTATTGTATTGTAAAGAGATATATGAAGATTATTTTTGCAGGTTAATGAGTTTGTGTATTGAAGCTTTTGTTTGTTTGAAAATTAAAGTTAATGGATGAAAGAAAGTTTTGGTTATGAGATGGATATTTTGGTTTATGTGAACAATTTACTCGTACAAGATTCAAAGTCGAGTATCCAATTTTCAGAAAGGTAATGTGCTATTTTGTGTGTGTAGGGATCGCGATACTTGGTTTGGTTGTTCTAAGCTGCAAATAGGCATGGTTATCCAAACATGCCCTAATTCGTTTATACTATACATGCTTTACTATTACTATTCAGTAATATTGTTCTCTTTTTTAAAGCAACAATGTTTGATTAAAGCTTGCAAAATATTTCTTTATGCGATGGTTTCAAAATTAAAAGTTTGTGTAATACTTAATTTATTGTGTCATGGCAACTGCAGAATGAGGATGGTACAAAGTTTGAGTATAAATTTTGGAACCCTTTTCGTTAAAAGTTGGCAGTTGCAGTCCTTGGCAGTGTTGACCACATTTGGATTGTAAGAGGCTTCATTTTCTTCAGCATTATCTCTTACATGACATAATCAGACTATGTTATGTATTTCTATACAGAAACCTAGTGCTTACTATGAGCTGCTTATGAAACAACTGTCTCTCATGTGTGTCTGATATTGTTGGTCCACTGAGTATTAATAAAATATTATCTGTTTTTAACAATTTGTGATTTAGGAATGATTTGAATAACCTGTTATGTTTATGTAGACTGGAGTTGTGTATGCAGTAGAGTTCTTCCACCGAAGTGGACATGATTCAATTTATAAAGATAACAAGTTGAAGTTGGCTTTTCGGATGGAACAAAATTAGTGGCGGTTCATGATTGTAAGTGAAAATGGAGATCTTGGACAAGCATTATATGGTTCCCAAAGCATGGAAATAGAGTTTATAATCTCCTGTGTTATAACCTGGTTTGAGAACATTAGTATAGTCTGTCTAGAATAGTATTTCACTTGATGGGTGAAGATATGTTGGCAATTCACTGTATAAGTTCATTGAGAATGAAAAAGATAGTATAATTCTCATAGAAATAATTTGTGGAGATAGATGTCTAATACTTAATCATGGAAGGAAGACATGAAAGCAAACCCTCATTACTCATCAAATGTGTTTTTTGTGATAAATTTTTTTTAATTATAAATATTGAATATAAACCTTACATATCTCTATTTTATTATTGTTATATATATATATATATATATATATATATATATATATATATATATATATATATATATATATATATATATATATATATATATATATATATATATATATATATATATATATATATATATATATATATATATATATATATATATATATATATATATATATATATATATATATATATATATATATATATATATATATATATATATATATATATATATATATATATATATATATATATATATATATATATATATATATATAATTTGAAAATTATAAATACATAAAAAATATTTTTTCTCTTCTCTTTAATTTAAATTTGTGTCTCGCATGGGTATATACACTAGTTTATAGTAAAATCTGATAACTTTATCCCTCGATGTTAGCATAAAATTGAGGTATTAAATCTTTTGATTATAGTTATCATCTTGTTTTTTTTTAAATCGAGATGAAAAAAAAAATTTGTTGGAACTTACATTATTTGTACAAAATATTAAAGTAAATAGTTTAAAACAAATCTTTGCTTTTTTGAATGAATATCTTTGTTGATATCCATCATCCATTAGTTAAGCTCCCTTCATTGTGTAACTTTTAAAAAAAGAATTGAGCTTCCTTCATTATTCCCTTGAATCAAAAATATTTTTTCCTGCACTTGCAATCTATCTAATGAGCAAAAATACAACAACAACATCAACACCATTATGTGAGATAAATTGCGATGGCAGAAAAAACGTTTTGTTCTATAAAAACATTGAAGATTTTTCTGTCTTGCAATCCATCCCAAAGAATGATGCTTGCGAGTTTGGGGAAGCTTCAAATAAATAAAAATTAGAGTAAAATCTTTTTGTTTTTATAGTGAAATTTGTTTAGTTGATCCCTCAGTTATATTGAAAAACCTAAAGGTAGTTGTTTTAGTTTACAATTATAATCAAAATAAAATATAAATTGCAAAAGTTTGGCCTCAAAGTGCGTCCGTATTAGTTTTATCCGTCAGATATATTAGAAACTGAGATAAATTATTATTTTTATAATTAAAAAAATATAAAACATGGCGCGCCTAGGTTTAACACCACGTAGTTTTTCTGGATGACGTGAAAGCTCCGTCATGAAACTCTCTCTCTCTCTCTCTCTCTCTCTCTCTCTCTCTCTCTCTCTCTCTCTGTTTACAGTGATTTCTGGTAAACAACCGCTAGTCCTCCAAACTATCGAATAATCTTACTGACTGTTATTCAATTTCTCTGGTAACTCGCAGGATCGACTAGATTGATCCTAGGATGTGTTGGTCATTAGGGTAACTCTCATGATCGAACTGGTATTCATGGTTGGTATTTAGAATGTTGTGTAGGTGTTTAACTTATTTCGATTTCTCTATTAAAGATCTAAAGGTGTGATCAAGTAAATGTGCGCGAAACTAAATTGCATGAATAAAGGTCAATTGTAAAGACATGTAAAAACTGCATAAAAGACAAGTAAATGACTTTGAAGCATAAAAACGGTTAATGTAAAAGATTCTCTTGAATGTAAAAGATTCGAAATATGAAGAAAGCGTTTAAATGCAAGAAAACTTTGAAATGACTTTAAGTAAAAAAGGTGTTCGAATGATAAAAACTTGAAAATAAAGGCATGAAATGTATAACAGTTTCTGAAATGTAAAGTATTTGAAATGGAAAGAAAATATTTAAATGTAAGGCATCAGTAAAAAGACTTCGAATGAAAACATTTTAAATGCAAAAGCTTGTAAATGGTATTGACATGAAGATAAAGGAAAGTACTGGAAATGATAAGAGTTTTCATTAAATCATAAACATGTGGTGTTATCATACGTACATTACTCGTGCATTCGTTTCCCTAGCCATGTGGTAATTTGAATGTTTACTGAGTTTTTTTGTACAATAGATATGACACACGAAATCCTAATGCTAAGACTTCTATTTATACTACTTCGACCATAACGGTCTTGCTATAAGATTCTGCCACGTTCAGAACATGCAGAGCAATGCCTCTCTCTTGCTTTCACGCGTCTTCGAATGCTCCAGCGCATATATTTCAAATTTCGAACATCCCGCTTGCATTTAAATTTCAAATGTTTTGGCACTTCTTCGCTTCGAATGCATTTCTTAGACACAACCTTGTTATCATTTCGAGACTTCTTTGAATATATTCTCATAACTGTCACTCGAAGCTCCAAGCTTTGATATGCCCATTCGAAGCACTGCTTCTACCATTTCGAAACATGACGTTTTGTTTCATTTCAATCGAAACGTCCAATTTACTTTACTTCTAATAATATCATCAAAATCTTCAGCCAACAAAATGCCCCTTTAAAATATGTATTTCGATTCCTTTGAGAAATACTTATTTTAAACATATACACAAGATTTTGATGCGACCTTCGAATCATCGTAACATTTATTGCATATGACTCCAGTCACGTCAATCATAACGCTTTTCAGATTCCTTAATCGCCTTGAACCATTTCACAGCATGGTGCAGTTACAAAACAATGATTATCTTTAATCACGCCTATTACCAATATTAACTTTACGCCACCTCTTCATCAAACCAACCCACGACTACCACGTATCACAATCTTACTCAGTGGATGCTTAAACTTCCACATTATAAAAACCCATCAACTTAGTCTTTTCTTTTCTTCCCACATTCTGAATCTTTTCTTCCTCTTTTCTCACTGAAACCCTAAACTCCCAACATTCTTCCAACAATGTCTTCTTCAACTTCATCTCAACTAAAAAAGGTTTCCAAAAAGAAAGGAAAGACCACAGGAACCACAATGGAAAGCAAGGTTGACACCTACCAAGGTCAATCTGTTCTTGTTCCCCAGATGATCTCAAAAGAGAAAGAAATGCTTTATGCATCCCAGGTACTAATTCCTACTAACGCTGCTGGCAAGAGGTTAGCTTTAATGGGCCCTCTTACAGTCTTTGAAATTTTAAAAGACACCAGAAAAATTTTCCCAGTTTGCTATAATTTCAAACCTCTGTTTAATAAAATGGATAGCCCTAAGACTATAGAGTCTTCTGATTCAACCACCGTAGAAAATCCAATCGTTCCCCCTAAGGACCCTTTTGTACTAGATTATGTAAAGAGTAACTTCAAACCGTTTCGATCTTGCCCCACCTCCGACACAGCCTATCACAACTGGTTTAATAAGGTAGAAGCTAAGAAATCCCAGCAATGGGAAGAATTAGGTATCTTTAACTTGATTAAACTGTCGAAACCAGGTTTTACTTATAGCCACCCATTTTTATTCGCGTCCCTATATTTCTGGGACAATACTTACAATACTTTCCATCTCTCTGGTGGAATGATTACCCCTACCTTTTTTGACATAGCGGCCATTACTGGGCTATCACAAATAGGAGAAACATATATCCCTGACAATGAAGAGCATTCGAGTATTATCGACTTCGAAGTCAAGCTAGCAAGCTTTTCAAAGTTTATCAGCCACTATCACACTGAAGGAGACAGTGTGTCAGATGTAGAACACATTGCTTTCCTTACCTTATGGCTGTCAAGGTATGTCTTTTGCAGCAGATCCCTACAGGTAGCCAGTAGGTTTATTCCTCTAGCTAGAGATTTGCATGAGAATCGGAGGGTGTGCTTAAGCAAACTACTATTAGTTGATCTTTATGAAAGTCTAAGGTCAGCTGTTTCGAGTCTAAAATCTCACACCTCCAAGAATATCCTGCTAGCTGGCCCTTTCTGGTTACTTCAGTTATGGCTAAATGCCATGTTCGAACCTTCATTATCAACTGCCAACACTATTGCTGAACAAGACCCAGAAATAGTGGATAGAATCATCGAAGGCACTAGGCTGCGAAGACTAACCCCAAACGATGATAAGGATGACTTCAAAGTTCTATTCTCAAAATATATCATGATATTCTCCAAGAGGCATAAGTTCGAAGAGACCATGGCGCCTTTTGCTTCAAGGGCTCATGGACCTTCATGGTTCACCATGGCTCTCTCAGAAGCTGTCAAAAGCAAAGAAATTCAAGACGTATGGAGAGCCTTTTTGCTACCCAGACTAATCTCTTCAAGAATTACTCCTGCTAAGAATCAAATTTTCCTTTTTGCTTATCAGCCCAACTTCGTTTCGAGACAGTTTGGCTTGTGCCAATTAATTCCTGAACCCCTATTTCAAACGGAAAATGCCATCACCTATGGGCGAACCTTCAAGGCACGAGAAGCCAAACTACAGCAGGAACAATACCAAGGCTTCGCCCATTTTGAACTAATAACTTTCGAACCTACACACCTTACAGCAAAGGGGTTTCTGGAATGGTGGACAAAGTTCTATCAGACTTATATGTTCGATACTCTTACTATTCAGCAGAAACTAACTGATGCATTCGATGTGCAGGTACCATCCAAGAAAGGTATGTTTACTCATGCCAAAGAGATTAAGGCTTTTCAAAATTATTTCGAAACTACTTATGATCCCACACACTTGGAATCCACGGTGCATCAAGCGGCTGAGACCTTGAAGGAAAAATTCAAAGAAAAAGTTTCTAAGTTAAAACTTCCTTCAGGGTTGTCACCTGAGGATAGGTATAGGTTGGCATTCGAAATGCACCCACCTAAATTTCCTAGATTACCTACCTCAGAACTGGCTCTGGCTTGGTTTCCTCCATACCCTTGGTGGTTCACTTGCAAAGAAATGTTCAAATATCTTCAAAAGAAACCAAAGCCATCTGAGACTGTGACATGGGCTCGACACTGGCTCCACGATTTCCCAGGACATCTTCGCTATGACCTTTCTGCCATGTTGATTAAATCTGATCAAGGCACAGGTGCGAATGCTTGGGAAAATCCCAAACGTTTCTCATTTTCTATATCTTTAACTTTTGCCTTAATTGTTTCGATTTTCAGCCATCAGGATAAAGACTGCTGCTTCAAAGTCAAAAGAAGGGAGCGCCTCTCAAGCCTCTGTCGAAACTATTGACAATGTGACTCTATCCGAACCAACAACAATTGCTGCAACAACAACAACAACACCAGTAATAGCCAGTGCTCCAACTCCACAGGTAATCACTTAGCCTTGATGTTTCGAATTCACTAATGTTTCATGATTTGCATCTAACTCTTTGTTTAAATCTTTTCAGACCAACAAACTTCCGCCTACCACTCCAAAGAAGCGAAAATCAAACACTACTGGGGAAGACCCCAAGGCTGGAGGGAATTTACCAGCTGCTTCGAAGAAGAAGCAGAAGAAGGAAATTTCCAAAAGTGTTGTACCAACTAGTGTCTCTGGACTCGATTCCAGGGATGCTGCTCCCTCACCTAAATCCAAAATTCCATCTTCGACCTCCAACATAATGTTGGAACGCATAGCTAGCAACCTCTCTTTCGAGAGTCCACAGGTAAATTGAACTTTAAATTTTTTTGAAAAAAATAATTTCTCATTACCTTGGTGCATGCTTTTAATATTCTTTTGCTTCTTGCAGGATATTTTAAATCCAGCTCTTACCACTTCGACCTCACCATCAAAAGCTGCTGCTCCGATCAACTCCTCTCCTCAAGGAGATTCCAGCAACCTTGTACAGAACAAAGGTTCCTCCAATATGGCGGTTCTGGCTGGGGCTTCTGAGCAGCAAGATGATCAGAGTACTTCTCCTCCTCTAAAAGAAACAAATGAAGCAACGCTTCATGAATCTGCAGAGACTTTACAAAGAACTTCTCTCCAAAAGTCCCCTCTTGAAACCCTTCAAGAGGACCCAAAGGACACTCACGCTGAAGGAGAGAAAGCTGATTCTGGTCAAAGAAACGAAGAATCTGCAGGAGAAGGGTCTGAGGAGGAAGATGCCAACGATGGTTCGACTGCTGGGACAGAGTCCAATGCAAATAGCAGCGAAAACGAAGACATCGAAGTGGTGGATTTAGATGACGATGAAGAAGATAATGAGCACGAAACGAATGAAGGGGATGGTGACGCAACCAATAAACCCATGGAAGTCGAAATGGATGTGACCCCCCTGCGTGTGGAACTCCCTCAACCGTCTCTATCCCGAATGACTAACAAGGAGCTTGCTCTCCTGAGACGAAATGACCCTATTGGGTACATGAAGGCGAAGCTGGCTCAAAGGGATATTCCACCTGCTAGGGCTGGCACAAGTTCGACTAGCCATCCGCTGCCCACATATGAAAGAATTGTACTTCTTAACAGGATCAGGAGAACAATTCTAGATGTGGATTTATTCGAAGTGCTCAAACAGGATAACACTGCTTGCTACACTATGAAGGAGTTGCTTACAAAAGTCAACCTTGCTACCTGCTCCTTGCCAGTTAGTTCTATCTTGTTCGATCTTCAATCTTTGCTGGACAACGTGACTGGGTACCTTCTCCAAGATGAATTTGCTGCCAGAAAGGTTCAAGAAAAACGCACTGCAATGGATGCTGCTTATGAACATGCTTCGAAACTCTCTCAAGAAGCTGAGGATCAAGCCATGCATCTAAAGCAAGCAAAAACTGATTATGAGGCTCGAGCTGAGTCCATCCTTCTCTGGGAAAGGCAAATTCAGGAACTTCAACAGAAGGTTAAAAAGGCTCAAGAACAACAATTGGCCTACGAAACCAATACTGCTGGTAACCAATTCGAAGAGCTTCTCAACCAGGGGCTTGCAGAAATGGAAACTGCAGAACAACTCAAGGGAGAAGTGGCCACCTTAGAGGGAGCAAGACGTTTTGCTCAACAAAGGCTTGAGTCTTTTCGAAGTACCTTTAACAGATTGAAGAATAATTCCTATTTCTAAATCTCAGTGTTCATTTGATTAAAATTTGGTTTTTTATATGTAATATTTGAACAACGCCATTTTGGCATCCCATATTGCCATTTTGGCATTTTTATGATATTTTGATTACGTTGTTACTATTCGAATCTCCTGCAGGCGTGGCTTATATTTCTTTAAATACTTCCCATTAACCTTTAGGATACGTTTATCATCCATCAGCTCTTTGATTTCATATGCATTGTTTGAGAATACCTTTAGTATTCGAAAAGGCCCTTCCCAATGAGGTGACCATTTACCTAATGATTTATTTTTCTTCTCCATGGGTAATATGACTTTCCAGACTAAGTCATTAATAACGAATGCTTTCCTTTTCACCCTTTTGTTATATGTCCTGGCCACTCTTTCTTTTTGTCTCATCAAGATTTCCAATGCATGTAATCTAACTTCGTCCAATTCCACTAACTCATTCATCATCATCTCCCAATATAATGCAGCTGGAATTTCGTTTTGTCTTTGAATTCGAACTGATTGTAGATGAATTTCTACTGGCAGAACTGCATCATGACCAAATGTGAGTTGGAAAGGCGTGGTGTTAGTAGCTTCCTTAGGAGATGTTCTACAGGCCCATAGTATTTGGTCCAAAGTTTTGTGCCAGTTCCTTGGCTTTTTACCAATATGTTTCTTGATTAACCCTATTATCACTTTATTAGCTGCTTCGACTTGACCATTTGCTTGAGCATAATATGGCGTTGATGTTAGTAATCTAAACCCCATTTCTTGGGCAAATTCTTGCATTTTTCTACCAGTAAACACGGAGCCTTGGTATGTGGATATGCTCTCTGGCAATCCGAACCTATAGATAATGTGTTTCTGTATAAATTCAATAATAGCCTCTTGATCAGCAACTATTAATGGTACTGCTTCGATCCACTTGGTAAAATAGTCTATTCCTACCAAGATATATTTCTGTCCTTTAGACGAAGCAGGATTTATTTCTCCTATTAAATCCAATGCCCATCCTCTAAATGGCCATGGTTTGATGATTGAATGCAACTCACTTGCAGGGGCATGTTGAATCCCTGCATGTTTCTGACATTCCTCACATCCTTTAGCAAAGTCTATACAATATTTGAGCATGCTAGGCCAGTACATGCCATATCGAAATAATAGCCATTTCATTTTATGACCTGCTTGATGTGCCCCACATGCCCCATTGTGGACTTCTGACAATGCTAAGTATGCCTCACTTTCTCCTAGGCACTTCAATAATACGCCCTCTTGGGTCTTTTTGAAAAATTCGTTCCCCATGAGGACATATGATAATGCTCTGTATTTTGTCTTCCTATCAACATTCAGAGTTGGGTTTGTCAAATAACTCACCAGTGGACTTCGCCAGTCTGCATCTGATAAAGTGTTTATGGCTAATATTTCGAATCCCTGTTTCTCAGCATAACCCAATTTCATACTCTCTAGATCTGATGGTGTGAATCTAGTAGCCATAACTTTACCCCTTAATTCAACTAAATCCTCAAAGTTTCTGGCAGAAACTTTATAACCCGAAGCCAACTGTGCTAAGTCATTTGCTTCTTGGTTTTCTATTCTTGGTATATGTTGAATATCCATGTATTCGAATTTCCTAAGTAGCCTGTTGACTATGACGAAGTATATCATCAGGTTTTCCTTTATGAATTTATACTCCTTTGTTATTTGCTTGACCACTAATTCTGAGTCTCCTTTAATTTCGACTCTAGTTGCCCCCAATTCCAACAAAGCTTCAAGTCCAACAATGAGCGCTTCATACTCAGCTTCGTTGTTCGAGCAACGAGGACCATCTAATTTATACTTGAATTTTGTTGGAATTCCTTCAGGAGAAATTAGTAGGACTCCAACACCACTTCCATTCCTGTGGGTCGAACCATCAAAGTATAATTTCCATGGTTGCATTTCGACGTAACTCATGACAGTCTGCTCAACCAATGAATGGTCCACAATGAAATCAGAAATCACTTGGCCTTTCATAGCTTTTAAAGGCATGAAAGTCAAAGAATATTCTGTTAAGGCTAAAGCCCATTTACCAACTCTGATATGCACTATTGGTTTTGAAAGCATGTGTTTAATGACATCGAAATGAGATGAAACATAAACATCAACAGGCTTTATATAATACTTGAGTTTCATACAAGAGAAGTACAAACAGAGACATAGCTTTTCTAAATTGCTATATCTGGTCTCTGCATCATTCAATACTCTACTTAAATAGTATATGGCTCTTTCGATACCATTGCTATCTTCTTGTGCTAACATACTACCTATACTAACTTCAGAGGCAGATATGTACAATCTCATGGGCTTACCCCATGAAGGTGGAGACAAGATGGGAGGCTGAGAGAGGTATCTTTTTATCTTGTCAAATGCCTCCTGATGGGCTTCGTTCCATTCGAAGGCTTGGCCTTGCTTTAGACGAAGCAACAGAGAGAAAGCTTGGGTTCTTCCACTCAGATTCGAAATGAACCTTCTGAGGAAGTTAATCTTCCCTAGCAAAGATTGCAGCTCCCTTTTTGACGTAGGTGCTTTCGTCTCCATTATGGCTTTGGTTTTGTTCTGGTTGATCTCAATCCCTTTCTTGTGAACCACAAAACCAAGGAAATCTCCAGTCTGCACAAAAAATGCACATTTAAGGGGATTCATCTTTAAGCCATGTTTTCTCATTCGTTCGAATGATTGGCTCAAATGATGCAAATGTGTTTTTGCA
This sequence comes from Vicia faba, assembly GCA_948472305.1. Taxonomy (NCBI): domain Eukaryota; kingdom Viridiplantae; phylum Streptophyta; class Magnoliopsida; order Fabales; family Fabaceae; genus Vicia; species Vicia faba. Next base: position 550,104,364 of record OX451736.1, on the reverse strand, counting down.
GATATAGATTTGATGACTATATCATCAATATACACTTGCATAAAGGTTTCAATGAAATCATGGAAAATCAAATTCATTGCCCTTTGATAAGTTGCCCCAGCGTTCTTTAAACCAAAAGGCATCACCACCCATTCGTAAGTGCCTAAGGCTCCTGGGCAACGAAATGTTATCTTGGCAACATCTTCTTCAGCAATGAAAATCTGATTATACCCAGAGTATCCATCTAACATACTCAAGTATTCGAACCCTGTAGCAGAGTCTACTAGCATTTCTGCCACAGGCATGGAGTACTCATCCTTAGGGGTTGCAGTGTTTAAATCCCTAAAATCTATACAGATTCTCAAAGAACCATTTTTCTTAATAACAGGTACTATATTTACTAACCATTCGACATACCTTGTGGTTCTGATGAATCTGCAACGCAGAAACCTTTCGATCTCAGCTTTAATCTTCGTGAGAACCGCTGGTGCGAATCTTCTAGGAGTTTGTTTGATGGGCTTCTTGCCATCCTTGATTGGAAGTATGTGTTCGACTAACTCCCTCTTTAAATCAGGCATTTCGTCATAATCCCATGCGAAGCAATCTTTGTTTTTCTTGAGGACTTCGATCACGTCCTGCTTGAGGCCTGGGCTAAGTTTTTCACTTATGTAGGTTATTCTTTTCGTGTTTTCATCCCCTAAGTTCACTTCTTTGAGTGGATCCTGTGCCAACATTTTGGCACCTGAGTCTATGGGGTCCCTTTCGAAGCCTAAGGGTTCTTTATCATAGATGGCGTCCAGCCTTTGATCTATCTCAATTTCTTTAAAAGGTGAGCCTTTCGAGCCATCCCCACTTATTTCGTTCATCTTCACAACCAATTTATTTATTTCAGCCTCTAAGGCCGCCTTTGATTCGTTCTTAGCCATATAGGCCGAAATCCTTTCGAAAAAGGAGGACTCAGTCATGAGTAAGGTTGTCGAAGTCCCAGCCTGCTGGCCGTCTTTGTATAGTATTTTCGACTCCTTCGTCATCACTGATTATTCTTCTATCCCAGTATAGGCCATCATGACGAAGGGTCATATAGTAGTGGGCGTTTCTGGTTTCGTTGATTTCATCATTTGGGACACAAGGAGCAATCTTTGCCAGATGTTTGTCATAATTCCTCTTGTCAACTAAGTTGACTGTTGACATGAAGTAACTCTGGTCTGCTTCGATGTTTTCCACGATCCCATCTTCTCTCCATAGAACTAATCGCTGGTGCATTGACGAAGGAACTGCCCCTACGCCATGGATCCACTCCCTTCCCAGCAACAAGTTGTAGTTGGCCTTGGCTTCGATCACCATGAACATGGTAGGCCTACAGCTTGAGCCTATTGTCAAGTCCAATTGAACCACTCCCAGTGTTTTGCCTACTTTCCCTTCATAATTGGACAGAACCATATTGTGGGGCTTGATGTCCCCTTCGCGTATTTCTAACCTTTTTAGCATGAAGTGGGGTATCAAGTTGACGGCAGCGCCCCCATCCACTAGAACCTTATTCACGCCATGGGCACCAATTTTTGCCCGAATAAATAGTGGCTTAAGATGGTTCTTCATAGCTGGTTCTGGACGTTCGAAGAACGCATTCTGCTCCTCGACAACCCCATTGTCCATCACATAGTAGCACACAGGCCTATGCTTCATCAGGTCTATGGTATCTTCTTCCTCATATTTATCAATTTTAGTTTCCTGTCCAAACTCACAGGGAAGCACAGATACCACGTTGCAATTGAGGTTGAACGAAGACTCCCCCTCTGATTCGAAGTTATCCGTTATCATATCTTCGTCTTCTTCTGGGCCTGGAGTGTATTCCTTTGGTTCATCTAGTTGTACTTCAGAGAAGAGCCTCCTATTAACTGGGGGTTTGTCTTCAGTTTGATTTTTTGGTGTGGGTTTGTTGGTGCTAGATTCACCTTGGTTCTTTGTTGAAGTTTCCCCTTTATTTGCCACAGCGTCCCTCTCAGCCTTTCGCATCCTCTGTTGCCTTCGCCACTGGGATCTTGACATGGGGTTTATTCCTTTATAGTTCTCTAATCTTACCTCTTCCCTCTTTGCTATGTTGAATTTCCTTCTGTATGTCATAGCATGGCGTGCGTTTCGTTCGGTGTTTCTCCATCTGTCTTTGCCTTTGTCATTTCTGACTTGCAGCCATCTGTCTGTTGGCACTTCAGCAGGGAGTTTGAACGTCACTCTTCGAGCACCCTTGGGATGAGGACTATCAGGCCTTCATTGTTTGTATCTGCTATCGAAACGTGGGCCCGTCTGAACAGTTTCTTGATGGTTCCAGCAAGGGGCGAAGGGAATTGTTTCGAAGGCTCTGGCCATGCTTTGATCATACACAGCAGAACACCTTGGGCATATCAAGCACTTGGTTTCCCATTTGTAACAGCGAAGCACAAATTCCAGCAAACTTTCTCCAGCCTTAGGATAACACCTAAATAGCTGGTTATCCTGGCGCCAGTTGTTGCCAGTTCATGCCCTCTGTACCCTCTCGAAGTTCGCAGCGATTCTCTGATTGCAGAGGATGCTGCACCTAGGGCATAGTATCATTCCCGTATCTCCCTTGTGGCATGTCATGAGGTAATCCTTGAGACTAGCATCTCCAGCATGATTATCCTCCATTTTATACTTCTCTTTTTCTAAGTATCTTTCTACTTCCTCCATCTCAGAGCGAGGTCTCTCCATATCCACCATGTTTACCTCAACATCCTCCCCCTTAGCTTCATCATCTCCCCATCCTGTGGGTTTTATATCTTCAATGTGGACCTTTGAACTCTCTGGGGCAGAATATTTGACCAAATAGTCAAATTTTCCACTGGGTTCCCCTAAAGTGTCCCATATTTCTTTCTGAGGGGAGGTTGGCTTCGTGATTTGGACTTTCTCCAATTCCAGCCTCAGGCCTTCAGTGACCTGTGTCAATTCTTGGTTTTGGTTTTCCCGGCCTTCAGTAGCCTGGATTTCTTTTGCAACAGCTAAAGGTGCTGCTTCAATCGAAGTCTCTGGTTGCTTGTGGACGTCTTCAGTGACCTCCTTATTGACTTCGACTATCACCCAGCTTTCGTTTTCAGTACCTTTCTCTCCTATTGGGGCATCACTCTGGTCAGCTTCCACCATGTTAATTTCTCTAATGCATGCAGGCTCGGAGTAATTGGTGTCTGCGATATCCAAAGGATCTTCGTCCACTTTCATTTTTGCTTTATCAGCAAACTTCAGTCTGCCATCTTTAATTGCATTCTGAATTAGGTCCCTGAAAAGAAAACACTGTGAGGTTTTGTGGCCTAGGAAACTATGATATTTGCAAAATCCTATTTTCTTTCTTTGATCTAAAGGAGGTATTTTGACATTTGATGGCACAATGAGTTGGCCATATTTGACAAGTAAATCAAAAATCTCGTCACATTTAGTGACATCAAAGGTATAAATCTTCTTTGGGAATTTGTCACTTTTCTCATTTTCAACAATTTCTTTCCCTTTTGTGGGGACTAATAATTTGCAGGAGTAAGGTGGTGCCTGTTTTAATTCAGCGAGGTCGATTTCGACCTCTTCGAATTCGAATTCAGGATAATCTTCTGCTTCCTCAGTTCCAACATAGGAGATCCTTTCCTTCTTGTTATTTTTAAAGACTCTGGCCTTTTCGGCCTTTAGCCTTTCGACCTGTCGAACCCTATCGGCTAACTGAGCCATATCCCTCAAATATTGAGTGTCTAGTTTCTTTCAAATAGAGTAATCCAAGCCACCAGCGGCCATTTCGACTAACTCATGTTCAGGCACTACTGTGTAACATCTGGATTTCAAAAGCCTGAATCTATTCAGATAATCATCTATGGGTTCAGTGAACTTTCTCTTGACACTGGCTAATTCCTTCAAACTTATTTTTTACTGTCCCATGTAAAACTGTTCATGGAATAATCTCTCCAAAAGAGCCCAAGTATCAATGGACCCAGGAGGCAAAGTGGTGAACCATGTGAAGGAGTTTTTTGTCAGGGAACTTGGGAAATATTTGATCCTGAGGTCTTCATTATTGGCTATATCTCCCGCTTCGGTTAGATATCTGGCTATATGTTCGACTGTTGACTCATTGGTATCCCCAGCAAACTTTGTAAACTTAGGGACTTTATATCCCCTTGGTAAATCAGTACGCATTATGTAATCTAATATAGGAGAAGCATAATTTGGCCTTCTAATTCCTGTGTTGAGGCCATTCTGGGCCATGACTCTCTCTATCATGGTGGTTAAATTATTTTCTGCCAAGATGTTATCGTTTCGAATTCTATGAACGACTGCATCAGCATCTTGATTTCGACCCACCATGACAACCCCCCTAGGTTGTTCTTCTCGAAACTCTGGGACTTCCAGCCTTTCGACCCTTGCCCCTAGTTCCATAATTTCTCTTTGTGGGCCTTGGATCATTGGAGCTTCTAGCCTTTGTGCCCTTGCCCCCAAGTTAACTTTTTCTCTGGGTGGTCTATAGGTTGGGTCGTTAGCAACTTGTTCCATAATAGGTACGTTCGCTCGAACTCCCGCCTGATTCTGCCTACGCCTCTCTGGAGGAGCAAAGAAATCTGCTATTCGACTCATGTTATCTGTGTTTTCTCTATTTGTTACAGTCACATTCTGCACTATTGGGGCAAATATTTCCTGCATAGTTTGTGCTAATACCCCTATCATATTATGGTTACTGTCATCCATCAATTGCCTAAAAGCCAACTGGTTTTCTGTGGTTAAAATGGGCATTGCACTATAACCCACTGACCCTTGGTTATTTGTCATAAACTGATTTGCCCCAGACCCAGACCCTAATTGTGGCGATGAATTCGATGTGGAATTGTGTAAACCTGCCATAAAAGATGTTGGCATTCCATAAGAGGAATTTCTGGCTCTATTACCATCGAAACCGGGTGGTCTAGTTAGTGGGGTGGCGAAATGGGTTTGTGTCCCTGATGGTGGGACGAATCCCCCAGGATAACCAATTGTTCCAGTATTTCCTAAGATCGAACTATTAGTTGATATGCCACTTATTTCATTAGTGGCTATATTATTGGTAGAGGATGCAACAGACTGTGCATTCGAAGGGATCACATTAGATGTTCCCATCGAAGCGGACATATTAGTGCCTGTTGTATGTGGGGCATTTTGTTCCCCTTGTTGATTGTCAGAATTAGACATCTTGTTCAAACGTTTTCTTCTGGATAAGGGTTGATTGTTGTTGGTTATTTTACCACTTCTTAGGTTCATAAAACAACAAACTTATCACTCAGAGGGTATTTTTACAATGGTTAAGTCTCAACAATCTTTATTTTTGTTCTAAATTCCGTAATGGCCAACGATTGGTCCCACAAGGTGTGCCAATTTGTTTACAGTGATTTCTGGTAAACAACCGCTAGTCCTCCAAACTATCGAATAATCTTACTGACTGTTATTCAATTTCTCTGGTAACTCGCAGGATCGACTAGATTGATCCTAGGATGTGTTGGTCATTAGGGTAACTCTCATGATCGAACTGGTATTCATGGTTGGTATTTAGAATGTTGTGTAGGTGTTTAACTTATTTCGATTTCTCTATTAAAGATCTAAAGGTTGTGATCAAGTAAATGTGCGTGAAACTAAATTGCATGAATAAAGGTCAATTGTAAAGACATGTAAAAATTGCATAAAAGACAAGTAAATGACTTCGAATCATAAAAACGGTTAATGTAAAAGATTCTCTGGAATGTAAAAGATTCGAAATATGAAGAAAGCGTTTAAATGCAAGAAAACTGTGAAATGACTTTAAGTAAAAAAGGTGTTCGAATGATAAAAAACTTGAAAATAAAGGCATGAAATGTATAACAGTTTCTGAAATGTAAAGTATTTGAAATGGAAAGAAAACATTTAAATGTAAGGCATCAGTAAAAAGACTTCGAATAAAAACATTTTAAATGCAAAAGCTTGTAAATGGTATTGACATGAAGATAAAGGAAAGTACTGGAAATGATAAAGAGTTTTCATTAAATCATAAACATGTGGTGTTATCATACGTACATTGCTCGTGCATTCGTTTCCCTAGCCATGTGGTAATTTGAATGTTTACTGAGTTTTTTTTGTACAATAGATATGACACACGAAATCCTAATGCCAAGACTTCTATTTATACTACTTCGACCATAACGGTCTTGCTATAAGATTCTGCCACGTTCAGAACATGCAGAGCAATGCCTCTCTTGCTTCCACGCGTCTTCGAATGCTCCAGCGCATATATTTCAAATTTCGAACATCCCGCTTGCATTTGAATTTCAAATATTTTGGCACTTCTTCGCTTCGAACGCATTTCTT